>OZ010677.1:44504814-46000135 GCA_963932185.1 Troglohyphantes excavatus | reverse complement strand
CCCCATCGAAGTAGCGCGGGAGCAGCGATCGATGCCTGTGAACTAGAGTCTCCCGGTCACTGGAGGAGCAACCCCCAGCGAAGTAGCGCGGGAGCAGCGATCGATGCCTGTGAACTAGAGTCTCCCGGTCACTGGAGGAGCAACCCCCCAGCGAAGTAGCGCGGGAGCAGCGATCGATGCCTGTGAACTAGAGTCTCCCGGTCACTGGAGGAGCAACCCCCCAGCGAAGTAGCGCGGGAGCAGCGATCGATGCCTGTCAACTAGAGTCTCCCGGTCACTGGAGGAGCAACCCCCCAGCGAAGTAGCGCGGGAGCAGCGATCGATGCCTGTCAACTAGAGTCTCCCGGTCACTGGAGGAGCAACCCCCCAGCGAAGTAGCGCGGGAGCAGCGATCGATGCCTGTCAACTAGAGTCTCCCGGTCACTGGAGGAGCAACCCCCCAGCGAAGTAGCGCGGGAGCAGCGATCGATGCCTGTCAACTAGAGTCTCCCGGTCACTGGAGGAGCAACCCCCCAGCGAAGTAGCGCGGGAGCAGCGATCGATGCCTGTCAACTAGAGTCTCCCGGTCACTGGAGGAGCAACCCCCCAGCGAAGTAGCGCGGGAGCAGCGATCGATGCCTGTCAACTAGAGTCTCCCGGTCACTGGAGGAGCAACCCCCCAGCGAAGTAGCGCGGGAGCAGCGATCGATGCCTGTCAACTAGAGTCTCCCGGTCACTGGAGGAGCAACCCCCCAGCGAAGTAGCGCGGGAGCAGCGATCGATGCCTGTCAACTAGAGTCTCCCGGTCACTGGAGAAGCAACCCCCCAGCGAAGTAGCGCGGGAGCAGCGATCGATGCCTGTCAACTAGAGTCTCCCGGTCACTGGAGGAGCAACCCCCCAGCGAAGTAGCGCGGGAGCAGCGATCGATGCCTGTCAACTAGAGTCTCCCGGTCACTGGAGGAGCAACCCCCCAGCGAAGTAGCGCGGGAGCAGCGATCGATGCCTGTCAACTAGAGTCTCCCGGTCACTGGAGGAGCAACCCCCCAGCGAAGTAGCGCGGGAGCAGCGATCGATGCCTGTCAACTAGAGTCTCCCGGTCACTGGAGGAGCAACCCCCCAGCGAAGTAGCGCGGGAGCAGCGATCGATGCCTGTCAACTAGAGTCTCCCGGTCGCTGGAGGAGCAACCCCCCAGCGAAGTAGCGCGGGAGCAGCGATCGATGCCTGTCAACTAGAGTCTCCCGGTCGCTGGAGGAGCAACCCCCCAGCGAAGTAGCGCGGGAGCAGCGATCGATGCCTGTCAACTAGAGTCTCCCGGTCGCTGGAGGAGCAACCCCCCAGCGAAGTAGCGCGGGAGCAGCGATCGATGCCTGTCAACTAGAGTCTCCCGGTCGCTGGAGGAGCAACCCCCCAGCGAAGTAGCGCTGGAGCAGCGATCGATGCCTGTCAACTAGAGTCTCCCGGTCGCTGGAGGAGCAACCCCCCAGCGAAGTAGCGCTGGAGCAGCGATCGATGCCTGTCAACTAGAGTCTCCCGGTCGCTGGAGGAGCAACCCCCCAGCGAAGTAGCGCGGGAGCAGCGATCGATGCCTGTCAACTAGAGTCTCCCGGTCGCTGGAGGAGCAACCCCCCAGCGAAGTAGCGCGGGAGCAGCGATCGATGCCTGTCAACTAGAGTCTCCCGGTCGCTGGAGGAGCAACCCCCCAGCGAAGTAGCGCGGGAGCAGCGATCGATGCCTGTCAACTAGAGTCTCCCGGTCACTGGAGGAGCAACCCCCCAGCGAAGTAGCGCGGGAGCAGCGATCGATGCCTGTCAACTAGAGTCTCCCGGTCACTGGAGGAGCAACCCCCCAGCGAAGTAGCGCGGGAGCAGCGATCGATGCCTGTCAACTAGAGTCTCCCGGTCACTGGAGGAGCAACCCCCCAGCGAAGTAGCGCGGGAGCAGCGATCGATGCCTGTCAACTAGAGTCTCCCGGTCACTGGAGGAGCAACCCCCCAGCGAAGTAGCGCGGGAGCAGCGATCGATGCCTGTCAACTAGAGTCTCCCGGTCACTGGAGGAGCAACCCCCCAGCGAAGTAGCGCGGGAGCAGCGATCGATGCCTGTCAACTAGAGTCTCCCGGTCACTGGAGGAGCAACCCCCCAGCGAAGTAGCGCGGGAGCAGCGATCGATGCCTGTCAACTAGAGTCTCCCGGTCACTGGAGGAGCAACCCCCCAGCGAAGTAGCGCGGGAGCAGCGATCGATGCCTGTCAACTAGAGTCTCCCGGTCGCTGGAGGAGCAACCCCCCAGCGAAGTAGCGCGGGAGCAGCGATCGATGCCTCTCAACTAGAGTCTCCCGGTCACTGGAGGAGCAACCCCCCAGCGAAGTAGCGCGGGAGCAGCGATCGATGCCTGTCAACTAGAGTCTCCCGGTCACTGGAGGAGCAACCCCCCAGCGAAGTAGCGCGGGAGCAGCGATCGATGCCTGTCAACTAGAGTCTCCCGGTCACTGGAGGAGCAACCCCCCAGCGAAGTAGCGCGGGAGCAGCGATCGATGCCTGTCAACTAGAGTCTCCCGGTCACTGGAGGAGCAACCCCCCAGCGAAGTAGCGCGGGAGCAGCGATCGATGCCTGTCAACTAGAGTCTCCCGGTCACTGGAGGAGCAACCCCCCAGCGAAGTAGCGCGGGAGCAGCGATCGATGCCTGTCAACTAGAGTCTCCCGGTCACTGGAGGAGCAACCCCCCAGCGAAGTAGCGCGGGAGCAGCGATCGATGCCTGTCAACTAGAGTCTCCCGGTCACTGGAGGAGCAACCCCCCAGCGAAGTAGCGCGGGAGCAGCGATCGATGCCTGTCAACTAGAGTCTCCCGGTCACTGGAGGAGCAACCCCCCAGCGAAGTAGCGCGGGAGCAGCGATCGATGCCTGTCAACTAGAGTCTCCCGGTCACTGGAGGAGCAACCCCCCAGCGAAGTAGCGCGGGAGCAGCGATCGATGCCTGTCAACTAGAGTCTCCCGGTCACTGGAGGAGCAACCCCCCAGCGAAGTAGCGCGGGAGCAGCGATCGATGCCTGTCAACTAGAGTCTCCCGGTCACTGGAGGAGCAACCCCCCAGCGAAGTAGCGCGGGAGCAGCGATCGATGCCTGTCAACTAGAGTCTCCCGGTCACTGGAGGAGCAACCCCCCAGCGAAGTAGCGCGGGAGCAGCGATCGATGCCTGTCAACTAGAGTCTCCCGGTCACTGGAGGAGCAACCCCCCAGCGAAGTAGCGCGGGAGCAGCGATCGATGCCTGTCAACTAGAGTCTCCCGGTCACTGGAGGAGCAACCCCCCAGCGAAGTAGCGCGGGAGCAGCGATCGATGCCTGTCAACTAGAGTCTCCCGGTCACTGGAGGAGCAACCCCCCAGCGAAGTAGCGCGGGAGCAGCGATCGATGCCTGTCAACTAGAGTCTCCCGGTCACTGGAGGAGCAACCCCCCAGCGAAGTAGCGCGGGAGCAGCGATCGATGCCTGTCAACTAGAGTCTCCCGGTCACTGGAGGAGCAACCCCCCAGCGAAGTAGCGCGGGAGCAGCGATCGATGCCTGTCAACTAGAGTCTCCCGGTCACTGGAGGAGCAACCCCCCAGCGAAGTAGCGCGGGAGCAGCGATCGATGCCTGTCAACTAGAGTCTCCCGGTCACTGGAGGAGCAACCCCCCAGCGAAGTAGCGCGGGAGCAGCGATCGATGCCTGTCAACTAGAGTCTCCCGGTCACTGGAGGAGCAACCCCCCAGCGAAGTAGCGCGGGAGCAGCGATCGATGCCTGTCAACTAGAGTCTCCCGGTCACTGGAGGAGCAACCCCCCAGCGAAGTAGCGCGGGAGCAGCGATCGATGCCTGTCAACTAGAGTCTCCCGGTCACTGGAGGAGCAACCCCCCAGCGAAGTAGCGCGGGAGCAGCGATCGATGCCTGTCAACTAGAGTCTCCCGGTCACTGGAGGAGCAACCCCCCAGCGAAGTAGCGCGGGAGCAGCGATCGATGCCTGTCAACTAGAGTCTCCCGGTCACTGGAGGAGCAACCCCCCAGCGAAGTAGCGCGGGAGCAGCGATCGATGCCTGTCAACTAGAGTCTCCCGGTCACTGGAGGAGCAACCCCCCAGCGAAGTAGCGCGGGAGCAGCGATCGATGCCTGTCAACTAGAGTCTCCCGGTCACTGGAGGAGCAACCCCCCAGCGAAGTAGCGCGGGAGCAGCGATCGATGCCTGTCAACTAGAGTCTCCCGGTCACTGGAGGAGCAACCCCCCAGCGAAGTAGCGCGGGAGCAGCGATCGATGCCTGTCAACTAGAGTCTCCCGGTCACTGGAGGAGCAACCCCCCAGCGAAGTAGCGCGGGAGCAGCGATCGATGCCTGTCAACTAGAGTCTCCCGGTCACTGGAGGAGCAACCCCCCAGCGAAGTAGCGCGGGAGCAGCGATCGATGCCTGTCAACTAGAGTCTCCCGGTCACTGGAGGAGCAACCCCCCAGCGAAGTAGCGCGGGAGCAGCGATCGATGCCTGTCAACTAGAGTCTCCCGGTCACTGGAGGAGCAACCCCCCAGCGAAGTAGCGCGGGAGCAGCGATCGATGCCTGTCAACTAGAGTCTCCCGGTCACTGGAGGAGCAACCCCCCAGCGAAGTAGCGCGGGAGCAGCGATCGATGCCTGTCAACTAGAGTCTCCCGGTCACTGGAGGAGCAACCCCCCAGCGAAGTAGCGCGGGAGCAGCGATCGATGCCTGTCAACTAGAGTCTCCCGGTCACTGGAGGAGCAACCCCCCAGCGAAGTAGCGCGGGAGCAGCGATCGATGCCTGTCAACTAGAGTCTCCCGGTCACTGGAGGAGCAACCCCCCAGCGAAGTAGCGCGGGAGCAGCGATCGATGCCTGTCAACTAGAGTCTCCCGGTCACTGGAGGAGCAACCCCCCAGCGAAGTAGCGCGGGAGCAGCGATCGATGCCTGTCAACTAGAGTCTCCCGGTCACTGGAGGAGCAACCCCCCAGCGAAGTAGCGCGGGAGCAGCGATCGATGCCTGTCAACTAGAGTCTCCCGGTCACTGGAGGAGCAACCCCCCAGCGAAGTAGCGCGGGAGCAGCGATCGATGCCTGTCAACTAGAGTCTCCCGGTCACTGGAGGAGCAACCCCCCAGCGAAGTAGCGCGGGAGCAGCGATCGATGCCTGTCAACTAGAGTCTCCCGGTCACTGGAGGAGCAACCCCCCAGCGAAGTAGCGCGGGAGCAGCGATCGATGCCTGTCAACTAGAGTCTCCCGGTCACTGGAGGAGCAACCCCCCAGCGAAGTAGCGCGGGAGCAGCGATCGATGCCTGTCAACTAGAGTCTCCCGGTCACTGGAGGAGCAACCCCCCAGCGAAGTAGCGCGGGAGCAGCGATCGATGCCTGTCAACTAGAGTCTCCCGGTCACTGGAGGAGCAACCCCCCAGCGAAGTAGCGCGGGAGCAGCGATCGATGCCTGTCAACTAGAGTCTCCCGGTCACTGGAGGAGCAACCCCCCAGCGAAGTAGCGCGGGAGCAGCGATCGATGCCTGTCAACTAGAGTCTCCCGGTCACTGGAGGAGCAACCCCCCAGCGAAGTAGCGCGGGAGCAGCGATCGATGCCTGTCAACTAGAGTCTCCCGGTCACTGGAGGAGCAACCCCCCAGCGAAGTAGCGCGGGAGCAGCGATCGATGCCTGTCAACTAGAGTCTCCCGGTCACTGGAGGAGCAACCCCCCAGCGAAGTAGCGCGGGAGCAGCGATCGATGCCTGTCAACTAGAGTCTCCCGGTCACTGGAGGAGCAACCCCCCAGCGAAGTAGCGCGGGAGCAGCGATCGATGCCTGTCAACTAGAGTCTCCCGGTCACTGGAGGAGCAACCCCCCAGCGAAGTAGCGCGGGAGCAGCGATCGATGCCTGTCAACTAGAGTCTCCCGGTCACTGGAGGAGCAACCCCCCAGCGAAGTAGCGCGGGAGCAGCGATCGATGCCTGTCAACTAGAGTCTCCCGGTCACTGGAGGAGCAACCCCCCAGCGAAGTAGCGCGGGAGCAGCGATCGATGCCTGTCAACTAGAGTCTCCCGGTCACTGGAGGAGCAACCCCCCAGCGAAGTAGCGCGGGAGCAGCGATCGATGCCTGTCAACTAGAGTCTCCCGGTCACTGGAGGAGCAACCCCCCAGCGAAGTAGCGCGGGAGCAGCGATCGATGCCTGTCAACTAGAGTCTCCCGGTCACTGGAGGAGCAACCCCCCAGCGAAGTAGCGCGGGAGCAGCGATCGATGCCTGTCAACTAGAGTCTCCCGGTCACTGGAGGAGCAACCCCCCAGCGAAGTAGCGCGGGAGCAGCGATCGATGCCTGTCAACTAGAGTCTCCCGGTCACTGGAGGAGCAACCCCCCAGCGAAGTAGCGCGGGAGCAGCGATCGATGCCTGTCAACTAGAGTCTCCCGGTCACTGGAGGAGCAACCCCCCAGCGAAGTAGCGCGGGAGCAGCGATCGATGCCTGTCAACTAGAGTCTCCCGGTCACTGGAGGAGCAACCCCCCAGCGAAGTAGCGCGGGAGCAGCGATCGATGCCTGTCAACTAGAGTCTCCCGGTCACTGGAGGAGCAACCCCCCAGCGAAGTAGCGCGGGAGCAGCGATCGATGCCTGTCAACTAGAGTCTCCCGGTCACTGGAGGAGCAACCCCCCAGCGAAGTAGCGCGGGAGCAGCGATCGATGCCTGTCAACTAGAGTCTCCCGGTCACTGGAGGAGCAACCCCCCAGCGAAGTAGCGCGGGAGCAGCGATCGATGCCTGTCAACTAGAGTCTCCCGGTCACTGGAGGAGCAACCCCCCAGCGAAGTAGCGCGGGAGCAGCGATCGATGCCTGTCAACTAGAGTCTCCCGGTCACTGGAGGAGCAACCCCCCAGCGAAGTAGCGCGGGAGCAGCGATCGATGCCTGTCAACTAGAGTCTCCCGGTCACTGGAGGAGCAACCCCCCAGCGAAGTAGCGCGGGAGCAGCGATCGATGCCTGTCAACTAGAGTCTCCCGGTCACTGGAGGAGCAACCCCCCAGCGAAGTAGCGCGGGAGCAGCGATCGATGCCTGTCAACTAGAGTCTCCCGGTCACTGGAGGAGCAACCCCCCAGCGAAGTAGCGCGGGAGCAGCGATCGATGCCTGTCAACTAGAGTCTCCCGGTCACTGGAGGAGCAACCCCCCAGCGAAGTAGCGCGGGAGCAGCGATCGATGCCTGTCAACTAGAGTCTCCCGGTCACTGGAGGAGCAACCCCCCAGCGAAGTAGCGCGGGAGCAGCGATCGATGCCTGTCAACTAGAGTCTCCCGGTCACTGGAGGAGCAACCCCCCAGCGAAGTAGCGCGGGAGCAGCGATCGATGCCTGTCAACTAGAGTCTCCCGGTCACTGGAGGAGCAACCCCCCAGCGAAGTAGCGCGGGAGCAGCGATCGATGCCTGTCAACTAGAGTCTCCCGGTCACTGGAGGAGCAACCCCCCAGCGAAGTAGCGCGGGAGCAGCGATCGATGCCTGTCAACTAGAGTCTCCCGGTCACTGGAGGAGCAACCCCCCAGCGAAGTAGCGCGGGAGCAGCGATCGATGCCTGTCAACTAGAGTCTCCCGGTCACTGGAGGAGCAACCCCCCAGCGAAGTAGCGCGGGAGCAGCGATCGATGCCTGTCAACTAGAGTCTCCCGGTCACTGGAGGAGCAACCCCCCAGCGAAGTAGCGCGGGAGCAGCGATCGATGCCTGTCAACTAGAGTCTCCCGGTCACTGGAGGAGCAACCCCCCAGCGAAGTAGCGCGGGAGCAGCGATCGATGCCTGTCAACTAGAGTCTCCCGGTCACTGGAGGAGCAACCCCCCAGCGAAGTAGCGCGGGAGCAGCGATCGATGCCTGTCAACTAGAGTCTCCCGGTCACTGGAGGAGCAACCCCCCAGCGAAGTAGCGCGGGAGCAGCGATCGATGCCTGTCAACTAGAGTCTCCCGGTCACTGGAGGAGCAACCCCCCAGCGAAGTAGCGCGGGAGCAGCGATCGATGCCTGTCAACTAGAGTCTCCCGGTCACTGGAGGAGCAACCCCCCAGCGAAGTAGCGCGGGAGCAGCGATCGATGCCTGTCAACTAGAGTCTCCCGGTCACTGGAGGAGCAACCCCCCAGCGAAGTAGCGCGGGAGCAGCGATCGATGCCTGTCAACTAGAGTCTCCCGGTCACTGGAGGAGCAACCCCCCAGCGAAGTAGCGCGGGAGCAGCGATCGATGCCTGTCAACTAGAGTCTCCCGGTCACTGGAGGAGCAACCCCCCAGCGAAGTAGCGCGGGAGCAGCGATCGATGCCTGTCAACTAGAGTCTCCCGGTCACTGGAGGAGCAACCCCCCAGCGAAGTAGCGCGGGAGCAGCGATCGATGCCTGTCAACTAGAGTCTCCCGGTCACTGGAGGAGCAACCCCCCAGCGAAGTAGCGCGGGAGCAGCGATCGATGCCTGTCAACTAGAGTCTCCCGGTCACTGGAGGAGCAACCCCCCAGCGAAGTAGCGCGGGAGCAGCGATCGATGCCTGTCAACTAGAGTCTCCCGGTCACTGGAGGAGCAACCCCCCAGCGAAGTAGCGCGGGAGCAGCGATCGATGCCTGTCAACTAGAGTCTCCCGGTCACTGGAGGAGCAACCCCCCAGCGAAGTAGCGCGGGAGCAGCGATCGATGCCTGTCAACTAGAGTCTCCCGGTCACTGGAGGAGCAACCCCCCAGCGAAGTAGCGCGGGAGCAGCGATCGATGCCTGTCAACTAGAGTCTCCCGGTCACTGGAGGAGCAACCCCCCAGCGAAGTAGCGCGGGAGCAGCGATCGATGCCTGTCAACTAGAGTCTCCCGGTCACTGGAGGAGCAACCCCCCAGCGAAGTAGCGCGGGAGCAGCGATCGATGCCTGTCAACTAGAGTCTCCCGGTCACTGGAGGAGCAACCCCCCAGCGAAGTAGCGCGGGAGCAGCGATCGATGCCTGTCAACTAGAGTCTCCCGGTCACTGGAGGAGCAACCCCCCAGCGAAGTAGCGCGGGAGCAGCGATCGATGCCTGTCAACTAGAGTCTCCCGGTCACTGGAGGAGCAACCCCCCAGCGAAGTAGCGCGGGAGCAGCGATCGATGCCTGTCAACTAGAGTCTCCCGGTCACTGGAGGAGCAACCCCCCAGCGAAGTAGCGCGGGAGCAGCGATCGATGCCTGTCAACTAGAGTCTCCCGGTCACTGGAGGAGCAACCCCCCAGCGAAGTAGCGCGGGAGCAGCGATCGATGCCTGTCAACTAGAGTCTCCCGGTCACTGGAGGAGCAACCCCCCAGCGAAGTAGCGCGGGAGCAGCGATCGATGCCTGTCAACTAGAGTCTCCCGGTCACTGGAGGAGCAACCCCCCAGCGAAGTAGCGCGGGAGCAGCGATCGATGCCTGTCAACTAGAGTCTCCCGGTCACTGGAGGAGCAACCCCCCAGCGAAGTAGCGCGGGAGCAGCGATCGATGCCTGTCAACTAGAGTCTCCCGGTCACTGGAGGAGCAACCCCCCAGCGAAGTAGCGCGGGAGCAGCGATCGATGCCTGTCAACTAGAGTCTCCCGGTCACTGGAGGAGCAACCCCCCAGCGAAGTAGCGCGGGAGCAGCGATCGATGCCTGTCAACTAGAGTCTCCCGGTCACTGGAGGAGCAACCCCCCAGCGAAGTAGCGCGGGAGCAGCGATCGATGCCTGTCAACTAGAGTCTCCCGGTCACTGGAGGAGCAACCCCCCAGCGAAGTAGCGCGGGAGCAGCGATCGATGCCTGTCAACTAGAGTCTCCCGGTCACTGGAGGAGCAACCCCCCAGCGAAGTAGCGCGGGAGCAGCGATCGATGCCTGTCAACTAGAGTCTCCCGGTCACTGGAGGAGCAACCCCCCAGCGAAGTAGCGCGGGAGCAGCGATCGATGCCTGTCAACTAGAGTCTCCCGGTCACTGGAGGAGCAACCCCCCAGCGAAGTAGCGCGGGAGCAGCGATCGATGCCTGTCAACTAGAGTCTCCCGGTCACTGGAGGAGCAACCCCCCAGCGAAGTAGCGCGGGAGCAGCGATCGATGCCTGTCAACTAGAGTCTCCCGGTCACTGGAGGAGCAACCCCCCAGCGAAGTAGCGCGGGAGCAGCGATCGATGCCTGTCAACTAGAGTCTCCCGGTCACTGGAGGAGCAACCCCCCAGCGAAGTAGCGCGGGAGCAGCGATCGATGCCTGTCAACTAGAGTCTCCCGGTCACTGGAGGAGCAACCCCCCAGCGAAGTAGCGCGGGAGCAGCGATCGATGCCTGTCAACTAGAGTCTCCCGGTCACTGGAGGAGCAACCCCCCAGCGAAGTAGCGCGGGAGCAGCGATCGATGCCTGTCAACTAGAGTCTCCCGGTCACTGGAGGAGCAACCCCCCAGCGAAGTAGCGCGGGAGCAGCGATCGATGCCTGTCAACTAGAGTCTCCCGGTCACTGGAGGAGCAACCCCCCAGCGAAGTAGCGCGGGAGCAGCGATCGATGCCTGTCAACTAGAGTCTCCCGGTCACTGGAGGAGCAACCCCCCAGCGAAGTAGCGCGGGAGCAGCGATCGATGCCTGTCAACTAGAGTCTCCCGGTCACTGGAGGAGCAACCCCCCAGCGAAGTAGCGCGGGAGCAGCGATCGATGCCTGTCAACTAGAGTCTCCCGGTCACTGGAGGAGCAACCCCCCAGCGAAGTAGCGCGGGAGCAGCGATCGATGCCTGTCAACTAGAGTCTCCCGGTCACTGGAGGAGCAACCCCCCAGCGAAGTAGCGCGGGAGCAGCGATCGATGCCTGTCAACTAGAGTCTCCCGGTCACTGGAGGAGCAACCCCCCAGCGAAGTAGCGCGGGAGCAGCGATCGATGCCTGTCAACTAGAGTCTCCCGGTCACTGGAGGAGCAACCCCCCAGCGAAGTAGCGCGGGAGCAGCGATCGATGCCTGTCAACTAGAGTCTCCCGGTCACTGGAGGAGCAACCCCCCAGCGAAGTAGCGCGGGAGCAGCGATCGATGCCTGTCAACTAGAGTCTCCCGGTCACTGGAGGAGCAACCCCCCAGCGAAGTAGCGCGGGAGCAGCGATCGATGCCTGTCAACTAGAGTCTCCCGGTCACTGGAGGAGCAACCCCCCAGCGAAGTAGCGCGGGAGCAGCGATCGATGCCTGTCAACTAGAGTCTCCCGGTCACTGGAGGAGCAACCCCCCAGCGAAGTAGCGCGGGAGCAGCGATCGATGCCTGTCAACTAGAGTCTCCCGGTCACTGGAGGAGCAACCCCCCAGCGAAGTAGCGCGGGAGCAGCGATCGATGCCTGTCAACTAGAGTCTCCCGGTCACTGGAGGAGCAACCCCCCAGCGAAGTAGCGCGGGAGCAGCGATCGATGCCTGTCAACTAGAGTCTCCCGGTCACTGGAGGAGCAACCCCCCAGCGAAGTAGCGCGGGAGCAGCGATCGATGCCTGTCAACTAGAGTCTCCCGGTCACTGGAGGAGCAACCCCCCAGCGAAGTAGCGCGGGAGCAGCGATCGATGCCTGTCAACTAGAGTCTCCCGGTCACTGGAGGAGCAACCCCCCAGCGAAGTAGCGCGGGAGCAGCGATCGATGCCTGTCAACTAGAGTCTCCCGGTCACTGGAGGAGCAACCCCCCAGCGAAGTAGCGCGGGAGCAGCGATCGATGCCTGTCAACTAGAGTCTCCCGGTCACTGGAGGAGCAACCCCCCAGCGAAGTAGCGCGGGAGCAGCGATCGATGCCTGTCAACTAGAGTCTCCCGGTCACTGGAGGAGCAACCCCCCAGCGAAGTAGCGCGGGAGCAGCGATCGATGCCTGTCAACTAGAGTCTCCCGGTCACTGGAGGAGCAACCCCCCAGCGAAGTAGCGCGGGAGCAGCGATCGATGCCTGTCAACTAGAGTCTCCCGGTCACTGGAGGAGCAACCCCCCAGCGAAGTAGCGCGGGAGCAGCGATCGATGCCTGTCAACTAGAGTCTCCCGGTCACTGGAGGAGCAACCCCCCAGCGAAGTAGCGCGGGAGCAGCGATCGATGCCTGTCAACTAGAGTCTCCCGGTCACTGGAGGAGCAACCCCCCAGCGAAGTAGCGCGGGAGCAGCGATCGATGCCTGTCAACTAGAGTCTCCCGGTCACTGGAGGAGCAACCCCCCAGCGAAGTAGCGCGGGAGCAGCGATCGATGCCTGTCAACTAGAGTCTCCCGGTCACTGGAGGAGCAACCCCCCAGCGAAGTAGCGCGGGAGCAGCGATCGATGCCTGTCAACTAGAGTCTCCCGGTCACTGGAGGAGCAACCCCCCAGCGAAGTAGCGCGGGAGCAGCGATCGATGCCTGTCAACTAGAGTCTCCCGGTCACTGGAGGAGCAACCCCCCAGCGAAGTAGCGCGGGAGCAGCGATCGATGCCTGTCAACTAGAGTCTCCCGGTCACTGGAGGAGCAACCCCCCAGCGAAGTAGCGCGGGAGCAGCGATCGATGCCTGTCAACTAGAGTCTCCCGGTCACTGGAGGAGCAACCCCCCAGCGAAGTAGCGCGGGAGCAGCGATCGATGCCTGTCAACTAGAGTCTCCCGGTCACTGGAGGAGCAACCCCCCAGCGAAGTAGCGCGGGAGCAGCGATCGATGCCTGTCAACTAGAGTCTCCCGGTCACTGGAGGAGCAACCCCCCAGCGAAGTAGCGCGGGAGCAGCGATCGATGCCTGTCAACTAGAGTCTCCCGGTCACTGGAGGAGCAACCCCCCAGCGAAGTAGCGCGGGAGCAGCGATCGATGCCTGTCAACTAGAGTCTCCCGGTCACTGGAGGAGCAACCCCCCAGCGAAGTAGCGCGGGAGCAGCGATCGATGCCTGTCAACTAGAGTCTCCCGGTCACTGGAGGAGCAACCCCCCAGCGAAGTAGCGCGGGAGCAGCGATCGATGCCTGTCAACTAGAGTCTCCCGGTCACTGGAGGAGCAACCCCCCAGCGAAGTAGCGCGGGAGCAGCGATCGATGCCTGTCAACTAGAGTCTCCCGGTCACTGGAGGAGCAACCCCCCAGCGAAGTAGCGCGGGAGCAGCGATCGATGCCTGTCAACTAGAGTCTCCCGGTCACTGGAGGAGCAACCCCCCAGCGAAGTAGCGCGGGAGCAGCGATCGATGCCTGTCAACTAGAGTCTCCCGGTCACTGGAGGAGCAACCCCCCAGCGAAGTAGCGCGGGAGCAGCGATCGATGCCTGTCAACTAGAGTCTCCCGGTCACTGGAGGAGCAACCCCCCAGCGAAGTAGCGCGGGAGCAGCGATCGATGCCTGTCAACTAGAGTCTCCCGGTCACTGGAGGAGCAACCCCCCAGCGAAGTAGCGCGGGAGCAGCGATCGATGCCTGTCAACTAGAGTCTCCCGGTCACTGGAGGAGCAACCCCCCAGCGAAGTAGCGCGGGAGCAGCGATCGATGCCTGTCAACTAGAGTCTCCCGGTCACTGGAGGAGCAACCCCCCAGCGAAGTAGCGCGGGAGCAGCGATCGATGCCTGTCAACTAGAGTCTCCCGGTCACTGGAGGAGCAACCCCCCAGCGAAGTAGCGCGGGAGCAGCGATCGATGCCTGTCAACTAGAGTCTCCCGGTCACTGGAGGAGCACCCCCCCCCAGCGAAGTAGCGCGGGAGCAGCGATCGATGCCTGTCAACTAGAGTCTCCCGGTCACTGGAGGAGCAACCCCCCAGCGAAGTAGCGCGGGAGCAGCGATCGATGCCTGTCAACTAGAGTCTCCCGGTCACTGGAGGAGCAACCCCCCAGCGAAGTAGCGCGGGAGCAGCGATCGATGCCTGTCAACTAGAGTCTCCCGGTCACTGGAGGAGCAACCCCCCAGCGAAGTAGCGCGGGAGCAGCGATCGATGCCTGTCAACTAGAGTCTCCCGGTCACTGGAGGAGCAACCCCCCAGCGAAGTAGCGCGGGAGCAGCGATCGATGCCTGTCAACTAGAGTCTCCCGGTCACTGGAGGAGCAACCCCCCAGCGAAGTAGCGCGGGAGCAGCGATCGATGCCTGTCAACTAGAGTCTCCCGGTCACTGGAGGAGCAACCCCCCAGCGAAGTAGCGCGGGAGCAGCGATCGATGCCTGTCAACTAGAGTCTCCCGGTCACTGGAGGAGCAACCCCCAGCGAAGTAGCGCGGGAGCAGCGATCGATGCTGTCAACTAGAGTCTCCCGGTCACTGGAGGAGCAACCCCCCTTGAATAATTTCGCTTGAATAATTTACCATCTACCTATTGAACAATACTGCCTAACAAAACTAACTTAAAAAAAAATAAAAATTTCGAGAGAAAGGGTTGCCTATAAAGGCCGTATTATGAAAAGTTAACGACATAAGAGCAAGGATGAAAACGGAAAGTAGAAATCTTCAAAGATTAATGTTAAAAATAAAAATTCTTCATCGCTTATCTTTACGAAAAAAACGTATTTTCAGAGTAATAGAGAAAAATAAATCAGAATAAATTATGTAGACACCTTAAGACAGTTGAAAACTTAATGCAAATTTTTCATAAAAACGTAAATTACAAACACATATAATCCTTTTACAATTGTAGTAAAAATCTATTAGCTAAATTAAACATGTAAATTTTTTTTTTATAAGACTGAATCATAAGAACCTTTTTTATAAATATTTATATCTTGCAAATTGCAATCGAAGATGGCGTTGTTAATGATTACTCATATTTTTCATTTAATTTTTTTTGTGAACGCTCCTACAACCCACCATCCGCCCTGTTTGTTTATCTAGTAATTCCAGTCGCAATAAGAGCAAACCACAAGTATTTTTACTGATTAACTTTTAATTTAAATAAAGAAATTTTATAAAACTTTTGAAAGAAATAAATTAAAATAAGAAGTTTTTTTAAAGGGTAACTTGAAAAGACAAAGGTTGAAAACGGAAAGTGGTAATCTTCAAAGATGAATGTTAAAAATAAAAATGCTTCATCGCCTATCTTTACGTAAAAAACGTCTTTTCAGAATAATAGACACACAATTATCTATTCTAAAACTACCTACTTACTTCGTATTATTCTACTAAATATAAAAGCTAGTTGTCTTCAACCATGCTTCAACACACTCCAAAGATTATCACTATCCCATTCTTCCTGGCATTCGAGATTTTTATTATTTTTTTTATCTTAATTGTCAATAAAAAATATATTTGCATTATATAATTTCTAAATAAGTTTTTATGATACTTTTCAGATTCATAAATGATTTTTAACAAAGTGTTTGCATCGTTTATGATTAAAACTGGTTAAACCTAAAAATTTATTGCATTGTATAAAATGCAAAAGTTTATCTTTTTTATTAACTGTCCTTGAAAGCTTCGTTTTTCTATGTTTTTTGTTCTTAAGATTGAAATATATGAGTATTATAAACAGAGATTTTTATAATTAATCCTCTTGGGGCGCCGAACTACGAAGGGCGCCAAATTTCAGCGAAATAATTTCTTAAAAAATAATTTGCGTTGGTAATTTGTTGTCAACAGTAGACGTTATAATAGGTTTACATTTTTAATTAAATTACAATTAAATTAATTACTTTGAGATCCATTTGTTAATTTTAATTACCTGTACGAATTTTGAATTTATTTTATTATGTGAAAACATACACTTGTCCGTGCATTTTGTAATTTAAGTAACCCTGATAGTAACACTATGTTATTTGACACTTTTTTAACATATTTTAGACATACAATTTATGTTATTCGCGTTGACTTAAACAGAGCGACTTTGTGTGTTCACGGCTGTCCCTTTGAGAAATTCCAGAACAACTGTGCTTCAATGGAGGAGTAGAAGGGAAGGGTAGCGGTTACAACTCGCGGGCCTCGGAGGTCTAGGATGTTACTCTAACGGTTGAATTATTAATTCATACAGTAAAAACTCTTATCTATAACATAATATTTTGTGTCTTGTGCAGAGCTGTCTCCCTGCCCAACTGATTCGCCTAAGCGAAAAAGGCCTTGATTGCGAAAAGTTTAAAAAAAATTACCCAAATAGCAAAATTGTCTTAAAAAATTATTTGTAGAAATAAAAGCGCCTAAATCATACTCACTAAAATTTCCTTGAACCGCCACTGTAATTAAAATTTCTAGTATTAAGTCTCTTTTTAAAACATAACTAAAAAGATAAATACATTTTTAACGTTAACTAGTGCCATTATCCATTTAATACATTTTTATGCACTGAAACAGAGTTTTAACAAAATGTTTGAGGTTTCAAGGAATCCAAAAACGTCGTCAAAACTTTAACATTAATTAACATTGTAAAATTAATTATTGCCATTATAAATTTAACTTTTTTACACAGGCACACACTCCAATCGAGTTTTAACAAAATTATTGTGGAGCTCAAGTAATGCAACAATATATCTTCACAATATAACCCTCCACCACTAATAATTAATAGTGTACTATATAATAGAACCGTAGTTGTAAAGGAAATGCTCGTTTTTTAGGTTATCAGTATTTTCATTTCATTGGGTAAAGTATGACAGTGTATTTTAAATTTTAATTTAGTTCAAATTAAAGACACTACTAATTAAAGACTAAACTCGAACATTTTGAAACATTGTTGGTTATGGCTCTATCTCGAAATCTAGGCTACTTAAAAGCTTAACACTTATAATTCTATTACTTACCTATCATTTAATTATGTAGTTAATGAATCTTGAACTATTCTCCTTTAATGCAGTGATTGAAGGTTCGTCTACATCATTTTGGAAGGGAGATCGCCACAATTCCTCCAATCAATCATATGTCCTATACGGTCTTTTTTCCCAAGTTCCTATCATATCCTGTTGACATACAGAAGTCGTACAAAAAATTATGTGCATTTAAGATTGTGTTTGTAATACTGTAATTTAGTGCTTCTAAGCAGGTATCGATGTTTAGAAAATTAAAGAAAGTAAGCTTTAGTGGAAGCGTCCGATATTTTTGGAAGATGGCGTCGAAATGAAACAACAATGGCAACAATGAAACTAGTTCTTATGCGTTTCTATTATTAAAATTAATATTTCAATACACTGTTATAACAAATAAAGGCAATGAGCGATTGTTGTGCCTAAGAAATGCTAAACACAAACAACATTTAAACATTCTTGTTTATTGAATCGCATTTACATCTTCATTATTACAAAAGAAAAGTTAAATGTGTTGTTTTTAATAATGGATGTTTTCATATTATTGGTAAACACAATAAAATGACTGACAGGCATTATTTAAACACATTATACAACATTAATATTCGTTTACAGAAATATAATTCTTGACAAATTGTATCGTCATAGCAACAAAGTTGACTTAAGGTTCAAGGATTACAAACGGCCGCTTGGGGCGCAGGACTAAGAAAGTCTCTAAATTTCCGTGAAAAAGGGAAAATGAAGGAACAAATTTTCATTGGAACATTGAACTCCTAACATCTAAGGTTATTTGTTCAAAATCATCTGCAATGAAATAATTCAAACTGAGACATTTTGCGAATCGGGATTTTTTTATACGAAAATTCTGTTTAAATTTTATTATCATATAAGTTCATACATTGCTTAACTTTCTTCCCAAGATAACCCTTCCCGCAATTGCAATATCAATCGGGATGTTAAAAGAACCGGCAGACGACAATCACAAAAGAATAGGGGGTGAGAGGGGTATTCTTTTTAGGGGCTGTGAGAAAACGTTTGTAACATACATATATAGTTTAGGTCTTATGACAAATATGACACAAGGAAGGGGCGGTAAACACTTTTGTAGCCCGTGAGGACTATAGGAATACAGTTAATTGGCGACACAAAAGATAATTGCGAGTTGCCTGATTTCAATAGGTAAAGGGTCGCTTTTATTGATACTTGAAATGTGGAAGAAGTTAAACAAGAATTCACAATGTCCCATTCCAGAAATCTAAGTGCTTCTTGAAAGAGTTATATATGTCAGTAAATTCACAATACATTGACCGAGCGTCAGCGAGTGCTTGTTTTCTACTCAACCTTTCTGCATTTCGTCTGTTTGTAAATTTGTTTGTTACGCAGTTACGACCAAACGCGTTGTTCAATTTTCTTCAAATTTTTGATGAATGTACCTTAAAGTCATTAAAAAAGTATATATGTATTTTTTAGATTTTTTTTTGTTTGCGAGGTCTACTGTTCCTAGAACTACTGGTACACCAAACTGTAAAGCAGTAGCTAATACTGAATCTGATTCAATTCGATGTAAATGTGTATCTATTAAAAAAATACTTAGCTAATTTAATTGTTTATAGTTTACCATATAATAATTTTATTCATATAATTACTTCTTACTTATTGTGCTTATCATTTATAAAATGTTGCTTATGTATAATTTTCAAATTTTTTTTTAGTAATATGTTCTTATATTCACAATTATTTTGAATTACAATTCAGAGAAAACTTTATTTCATCAATGATTTAATTTGTTTCTAATACAAGAATAGGTTGTATTTTAATGTTAAAGTGTATTAATGTTTCTGGATTTTCTGTAAATTTAAGGTAATTTTTGAATAGGAAAAAAAGGAGTGAATACTCAGGTTATAAGATATCTTAGTTCATCTTTCACCTTACATCTATGTCCCTATTATCCAGACATTTCAATGGAACATGAGGATTGCAATAACTTAATTTTGAAAGCAAAGATAAATTATTTCGTAATTTTTTTTTTCAATAAACAGTATTTTGGGTCAGAATATTGAATTTAGGGAGTTATAAGTTTCCGATTGCCAATAATACTCAAAATTTGAGTTCAAATTCGAAATTCCTTAGACAGTACACAATTTTTTTAGTTTTTTTAATTTCTGTAAAATAGACTAACTTTTATACAGAAATAAGTAACTTAATATTTTTCAAATTTAAATAAATAATAAAAAAATGATCATTTATAAAAATGTTAATTTTTAATGTAGTTTTTCCAGCAACTGAAAAACTTTCAAATATCAAGTAGCTTAGATTTGCTTTTAATAAATTAATGACACCAAACTGCATTATTAGACCCCCCCCCCCCAACAATAATCTCTGGATCCGCCCTTGGCTACATTATGGTATTTTTTTTTCATTCTTGAATACCTAAAACTCAGACGTTGAGAGTACTTGAAAGTCGTCAAGTTCGGTGTCTTTGCAGAGTGATACTTTGTGCCTTGTTCAGACCTGCCGCCCTGCCCTGATTGGCCTATTCGAAGACGGTTAAAATAATTTACCCAAGTAGCAAAATTGGCTTAAATAATTATTTGTAGAAATGCAGGCGCCTATATCATATTCGCTTGTATTACAAAAAAATCTTGGGACGTTCCTGTCATTGAAATATTTAGTAATAAGTCTCTTTAATTTAAAATATAACGTAAAGACAAATAAATGTGTAACATTAATTAGTGCCATTGTTCATTTCAATTAAGTTTTACATTTTACACAGGCACGCTCTCAAACCAAGTTTTAAAAACTTGTTTTGGAGCTCAAGGAATGCAGAAATATATCCCCCCACCCCTCCCCGTCCCCCAATAGTTGTTAGTGTACTATGCCATAGAAACGTAGAGTTAAAGCAAATGCTCGTTCTTTAGGTTATTAGTATTTTCATTTCGTTGGGTAAAGTACGATTGTGTATTTTAAATTTCAATTTAGTTCAAATTAAAAACGCTATTAATTAAAGACAAAATTCGAACATTTTGAAACATGGTTGGTTATGGATCTATCCCGAGATCTAGGCTACTTAAAAACTTTACACTTATAAACCTATTACTCACCTATAATTTCATTATGTAGTTAACGGATCTTGAACTATTCTCCTTTAAAGCAGCAATTGAAAGTTCATCTACTTCATTTCGGAAGGGAGATCTCCACAATTCCTCCAATCGATCCTATGTCCTATATGGTCGTTTTTCCCAAATTCCTTTCAAATCTTGTTAACATATAAAAGTCGTACCGAAAGTACATTTACGATTGTATTAATAATACTGTGATTAAAACTTTTAAGTTAGTTGGAAGTCAGAAATTTAAAAAATCATGTACATAAGATTCAAGTCTAAATAAAGAAACATTTGGATGTCGCCGCATATCAATTAGATTTTTTTTGTGTTTTGAACAATCTTATTTAATATTTAATTTATAACGTTACCAGTAAATCAACTTCAAATATACTTCAGTTATTAACACACATTTAATGCTTCTAAACACGTATCTATGTTAGGAAAACGAAAGAAAGTAAGCTTTAGTGAAAGTCGTCCGATATTTTTGTAAGATTGCATAGAAATAAAATGTAAAGCAACAATAAAACTAGTGCTTATGTGTTTCTATTATTAAAAATAAAATTTCAGTACACTGTTATAACAACAAAAAAAGGCAAAGAGCTATTGTTGTGTCCGAGAATTGGTTAAAACAAGCAAAATTTAAACAGTCTTGTCTGTTGAATTACATTCAGGAATCATTATTTCAAAAGAAAAGTTAAAGGCATTGTTGTAATAATTGACATTTTCATATTATTGGTAAATACAATAAAAAAAACTGATAAGCATTGTTTAAAACACTAGGGGGCTCCTCCCCCTGCTCCGCTGACGCTCCGCCAACCCCCGGAGGATTGCTACGCAATCCTCTTTAATTTGCTTCGCAAACCAATACCGGCCTCATACACTGTAGACAATGACAATGTGTCCTAACAACAATACTGTTTTTAGTTATATAAATTATTACTGGCAGTGGCCGTCACACAAATTTACAAATTTATTTTTAGGATGTTGAGACAAGAAATTTCCCAACTTAACGATCCGAAATTCCAAACTTGAACGATTCAAAATTCCAAACTTAAGGACGTCGGGTACCAGCTCAAGTGTTGTCCTCGTTATCTGACCATTGTTAAAAATAAGAGACATCGTTCCCGGGTCTTTTCTTCGAGAAAGGCCTCGAACCAAAGCTTTCTTGATGTAGTAAGTAAATACGTACCAATAACCAATCACGGGCGCTTTGCTCGAACCAACGCCAGTAGTTCAAAGTGCAGCTCTAGCGCGACGTTATTTTACCAGACCACACTTAACGATTCGAAATTCATAACGCAACAGTGCTAAAAAAATTCCCAGTTCCAACTTATAGACATTTGTTAGCTTTTTTATAGGTAATATTAAACAGTTCTCTCGAAAGTATTGATTTGTCGCACTAATGTTCCAATGCAGTGTTTCGTTTTGAGGTTCAATTTAAGTTTCATCTTAATACAAGCTAGGCAATTTCTAGTCTTCCGTCGCTTTCATTTGCTAATAATATTAATTTTCCTGAGGCATAAATTTTCCCAACTCAGGGATTTTTAAAACTTGAAATCCCCAACTTTTAAGGTTTCAAGTTTACATGGGGGGGGGCATGCTTCTCCCCAAATCCCCCGCCCCGTTGTGGTGGGCCTGATAACTGGAAATGCTCAACTGTAGAACTGCTAAAACGAAATTGTTTCTGCTCATTGAAAAGCGAAACATGTGTAAACACACAACAACATAAGCGCGCCAAGCATACATAAGCCTAATCACCAACTTTTATTTATATAAAGTAAGATAATTGAGAATTGGCGCTAATAATAATTCGCCGTTAAGATATATATTAAGTTACGGGAAACTGGATTTACATACATGTTGGCATTTTGCCAATGTTGGCATTTCGTTACGGAGTATCTTTTAATAATATTTATGGTGCTTCACATAAATAGTTACATCTAATTTATTTTTTAAGATAGAATTTCAGTATTGATACCATTCAAGAAAGGAGGATTTTACGAACATAACTATATTTTTTTAATGGGAAAAGAGTATATTTTTGAACTACTTAGAGCAGTTTTAATTTATCCCTTGTGAAGATACGCGTAAAATTGACCATTATTTCAGACATTTCGTCAATTATTTAAAAATTTATAACTGCAAAACTAAATCGAAATATCATAAACGCTCTGGATTGTAGCCAATAGTTTAATTTACATCCCTAATTTTTATTTTATTTTTGAAAATTGGAAGACAAGTATCCAAAAATGTATGAATTGTTTTCGAAATTTTCTAAAATTATGATTTTAACATAAAATAACGTCTAATATACTAATCGTATTGAAAAACAAATATATTCACCTTATTTCCCAAATATTTCTTAATAAACTGGCATAATTTCATAATTTTAGGACATTTACTTTTTGAGCTGCAAGCGGAACAATGAGACAAAAAGTCGCAAATTAAAATTTAATCGAAATATCAGACATTTGTTCCCTTCTTCGCTATTTTTTATACCTATCTTAATTGGTTTTTTCATTACTTTTTTTAAGCCGAATTGATATATATATTTTTTATTTATAATTAATAAATCTGCATTATGCCCTTCGACGCTGCAAAAGATTTAAACTCCGGTGCATCCATGGAATCGTCGAATCCTGATACTCAAGCAAACTTTGGTGCGGAGTGCGGAAAGGGTTCTAAACGGAAAACCTACTCACCTATCTCACCAACAAGTGATATACAGCCTAAGTCAAAATTCCGATTCGACAATACTACTGAAGACATATCTACTATCTTCACGGATGAAAATATTGATCTCCAAAAAGGTATGAAGATTCTGATTAAACTTCAACTGGAATCCAACAATACCGTAAATAAATTGATTAACAAAATAGATAATCTCACCTCATGGCTTGGAAATATTGACGAAGCAATTGTAGACATTGAAAGTAGAGTTAACGATATTGAAAACAAATTAAAAAGTCACCCACCTCCTGCCAAGGCCGACGTATTAAACGCCTCCAAAACACCTAACCATGAATACGAAAACCTGCAGCACAAGTTATCGGAACTCGAGGACAGAAGTAGAAGGAATTATATAGTTATCGCTGGCTTGGAGGAAGTTGGATCCGAGTCCTGGGAAGAAGCAGAAAACCAAGTTATGAAACTTTGCAAATCGAAGTTAAATATTACTGATATATCCATTGAGCGTGCTCACAGATTAGGAAGAAAGAATCCAAACAAACACAGACCTATTATTTGTAAACTTCTAAACTTCAAAGATAAAGAACGAATAAAGAAAAACTGTTTCAAGTTAAAGGGAACAAACATATTTATCAACGATGATTTTTCTCAGAGGACAAGAACTGCCAGATTTCACTTGCGTAACTTTATGAAAGAAAGAAAAAACGAGGGTGTAGTTTCTGCAAGATTGAACTATGACAAACTTTTAATCGATGGCAAACAGTATGTCTACAGCTTTGAAAACTCAAGTGTTGTTATTGTGGGTTCTCTACAAGAGAATTTACCTTTAACCTAACAAAAAAGGTCCACCGGTCGATCTCCCCGACGTGCCTATCTCTTCAAGGATCATCCATCTGAACGTCGCAGGTATACACAACAAAGGTATTTACCCTGATTTTTGGTTAATATTTCAACACTCTGACTTTTTCGCCTTAGTCGAAACTTGGCACACTTCTCAATTTAATTTAATTTCAAATCTAAAGCACTTTATTACCATCCAAAGTTATGCAGTCAGAGAAGGCATGTCGGGTCCCAAATGAAACATCCCCTATCCAACAAATAAAATTGTGCAAATATCTTAATTAGAACCGAAATTCTGCGCGCACATACATAAAAAAATATATACTTGACAAAAGGTCCTGTATAGTGTTCTTAATAGATAATTAAGTAATAGATAACTAACTAATTATTAAATAATTGATTGATTGATAATTTTTCAATAAATAAAATAAAAAAAAATAAGAAGCAGAATAAAATAAATGAAGTGGAATACTGTTTTTCAATTTCCTTCGTCCTATCGTCCTTCTTTTAGTATTACATCTAAAATTTTAATAATTTCTCTATTGTTTATTATTAAACTTATAAATTAAAATGTTATTTAAAAATATTATATATCAGTAGAAATACCTATAACAATAATTCAAACAAAAGCATATAATTTATAGAAATTCATTAGTCCTTTTTAAGGCAGTTTTTTATTTCTCCAAAAATACATTCCAAGTACAAAAAATAATTCAAATAATATTTCAAAAATGACTTTTATTTTGTATCTAACAGAATTCTTTGATTTTTGTCAATGTGAATCAAAACTATTACCGAAATAAGTTTGTACGATCTGTTAAAAAAGGTAATTACAATTGAAACATTTTATATATCCTTATAAAAATCTAAAAATGTGTATGTTATTGAGATCTTTCAGTAAAATATCATATGTATATCTATATGATATCATATGTATGTACGTTCTTATATTTCTATTTTTTTAATTTGAAATGACATAATTCTTGTTAAGAAATCATAATTTCCAATATAACATTTATATTTAGCTATTGTTATTATATAAGCATTTCTAAAACGGATACTGCTTTCCCAGTCTGTTCATATAAGAACCATGGTGGGAATCATTCAAATTTGCCAAGATCCGGATCATGTCTGCAATACTCTCTTCTGGTTCTATCTTGGCCTTTTCCTTGCCGCCCATGTCTGTCTTGACCCATCCAGGACAGATATTGACGACCAGGATACCCTTGTCTTTCACATTGGCAGCGATCACCCTCATGGCCATGTTAAGTGCAGCCTGAAAACAAGCAACATTTTAACAACTCGTTCAACGGTCAAGAGTTGGAATTTAGAATAAAATATTAAATATTCCTTCTTTAAAAACGTTTTGGTGTATAAAATCGAACACAACTCGATTTTATTTTCTGAAGTCCTAAGAACTCGATTTCATATATTAAATTCTGCTCCATGAAAGGCTTAAAACGGTGTGGCAGGTATAGTTGCTACTATACCTAATATTTTTCAAATAATGAATATATTCAAAAAGATTTAAAAAAATATGCTTAAATGTAAAATAATAAAATTGTCAATTTTTTCCCTGCTGTACTTTTTTTAAATAAGTTCCAGTGCCCCTAGCGCGCTGGAAGTGCTTCTTTAAAACATTTTCCAATTTGTGTTTGTTATATGTTTGTAAATACATAGAATTTATCGAACGTAAAAAGAATAAAAAACGTAATAATAAACCCCAGGTAGCATAAAAATTGTGAAACAGCAGTTTTTTTAAGTTCAATTAAAAAAAAGAATTGCAGTTAACGAAAGTTTTTATTCTAAACTCTTTTATAAAACCTTCACTGGACGACTACAACGACCACGCCTACAGTGACGTCACAACCAGTTTGTTGTGCGGATTTCATAAGAATTTTCCTCAAAACTACTAACATTTGCAAAACTCGAAGATATTTACTTAGAATATGGTGTTAAAACCCTAGTTAAACGCAATTAATGCAAAATTTTAAAATAAAAAAAGCTATATTATCGTTTGTTTGCATGGAAAAACGTATTCGAAATCCCAGGACCAAGACTAAACTCCGCCCCGTATTTCTCAACTTTGATGAAGTTTTTATCCTGACTTTTTTGCCGGGACACCCTTTATATCACATACGCAGAGCTATAAACAAACCTTGCTAATTTTGTAACCTGGTAGAAATAAATCCTCAACAAATTCCACTCCTGTCCTCTGAATGCTTCCCACCATGGAAGTAAGGTTGAGGACGGCCGCTCTGGATGCCGACATGTCGGTTAGTTTAGAAGCACTGGCGGCCTTTTCCAACAGTGGGAACAACGTCTGCAAAAGAATAGAAAATGCTAAGCCTATTGGTTAAAAACTTGTGGTGGTCTGGTCACTTTAAATACTAGGTATGATTAAATAACTATGGCGATCGTAATGGTAGCATCTGGATATGAAACGAGAATCCGGGTTTAACGTCAGTTTAGCGTACATGTATACGTCACTGATGCATGTTAAATCTTAACGTGGTCTAATGTCCTGACGGATAGTGAGGTTATGCCGGATGAGACGTTGTACTCGTCATCTGACCATAGTTACAAATACAAATACAAATATTGACGACCAACAACAGGCTCAAGGCCCAACAAGGTTGGTCCATCTAGTACCTCTTAACTATCCCCCAATGCATATCTTACTTCTTCTTAAAATCCGTTACTCCTTTACAATTAACAATATTCACTGGCAAGTTGTTCCATTTGTCTATTACCCTATTATAGAAATAGTGTTTTCTCCCTTCCCGATTAAAATGGGATTTGTTTAACTTAAACCCATGACCTCTTGTTCTATCACTCATATTAAAATCTAAACCCTCCACATCTCCTTGTTTGATAAATTTGAATAGTTAAAAAATATAAGGCAATATTCTCGGGTCTTTCATTCGAGATAGACCATAAACTGTCGCCCACTGTGCAGCTCTAGTGTGGCGTTAATTAACCAATCTCCGATTACGATTAAGAGTCCTGTAATCTGGCCCTTGACCACCCATATTATGTGAAATGGTACATGGTATTATTCGGGAAAAGTTTTATGCTAAAATGTATGGTATTATTTTGGAAATAAAACCAAAATTATTTTTTTGGGACACATGTATTTTAATTAGGGGTTTATTATTTATCTAATATCTCCGTTAACATTTCAGTTCCGATAATAACTATCATTATTAAGCCTTCAGAAATAATTTAAAACGTGTTCGTAACAATTCAGAGAGAAATATTGGAAAATACCTGGAAAACCATAATCGGGCCTACAGTATTCGTCTTGAAATGCATCTCCAAATTCTCCGGGGTGATGTGGGGAAACGGTATGGGCTTGGCCAGTCCTGCGTTATTGATCAACAAGTTGAGACCCCTGTCGCCCACTGTCTCTTCCACTATTTGTTTGGCTACTTCGATCTCTTCCAGCACGTTCACATCTGAAATAGTTATAAACGCAGATTCAAGCTTCATTCGTATATTATTTAATTGCTTTACAAATGATTAGACTCTATCGACCAGTAACGGCGACATTTACACCCTCAAAGCTCCTACCAAGCAGGTTTCCATCACCCACTTTTTTTATGTGATTTTATTGTGAAACGTGGAACTTGAGCTGCATGCACAAACGGGCTATTTATAATGGTTTAGATAAAAAATATAACTATATCCCAAAAGTAAAGCCCATGAGGGCAGAAACTAGCTTTAGATTGCTTTACTGGAAGAGATCATGGGTCGGTCTTAATAGTGCGAACAAGATCATCACTGCTTATGTTTGGATACTTTTCAAGTGCGAAGTTTCTGTTTTATTACTGTTTACTTTTTATCCATGATTGTCATCCCAAGTGTCCTAGCCTAATAGATGGTATATGTTACAATACAGTTGAAAGTCGTGTATGCACAAGGAATATTCTCTATAACATTTATATCAGATACATTGTTTGGATTGATTAGAAGCCGAAGCAAGTGTTTTTACAGCTTATGTTTGTATGCGTTTGATGTATGTTTGTATGTGTTCGGGTACTTCATTCATCTAAGAACTACAAATCCAACATTTACATAGACGTAATTTTTAAGAAATTATTTCGTTTTTGGGCACTATTTCAACAACGCACATATGTTCCAAAAGACTCTAAATCGACTGGTCTAACTATAAGAAATTAATCTATTCCAGCCGTAAAAATCTGATGGACTTTCAACGATTTCATGTTATCTGAAAGTGTACTTTCGAGACCTACAAATTTGCAAAATCTTCTTGTTAAAATGAGACTTTGTCCAAATGGCTGCTATTAGGTCACACTGTTTACACAGTTTAGATAAGGCAATTTATTTTTGTACCGTGTTAATATTTTAGAAAGTTTCGAATATTGGAGAGGTGTGGAGTATTTGGCGGGGGTCCCTTAGTAGTTTATAAAAATATAATTAATTTTTCTTATACTGTACCGTACAAAGTACGTACTGATTCTTATTAAAAATTTATCATTATTTGTATTAATTTATTTTGAAGATAATTTGGGAAAATTGTATACGCAATAGCAATCCGTCATACTTTTAGAGCATGTATTGTTGATTCAAGCATGTAACCCAAACAATTTAAAATTTTACATTTCTGGCCACTCATGTAATATTTATACGGTATTACATTCCAGATGTTATACTTACATACCCAAATATATCAATCTTGCAAAAAGAAAAAAAATCTTAAAATTGTGTTTGTTTAGTAAACGAAAAATACAGGATAGCGCAGGCAAGTTTTACTTTATAGCATTCCACCAGTTATATCACCTCAAATCGCGGAATATGAGCTAGTAAGAGTAAACTCTTCTATTTCAATACAGATAGGGAGTAGAGATGGAATCATTATTTGAATATAGGTATAGAATGACTTCTACTTACGATTATATAATTGATGAAGCAAGTTAAGTGAAAAAAAAAATCACTTTCCAAGTTAAACAACTTTTTCACTGACAACAATCTTGAAGAAGAGGGTCGCTTTCCGTTGGGCATCCACTAATTGTCACCAAGGAAAAATTGGCACTAAACTTTTTCATATTCATCGATCGTGAGCGTAATTAGTGGTGTTAGATTAAAAAAATGTGCATGTTTTCGCACATTTGGCACTTACGTTTGCTTAATGAAATCGAACCATTATAAGTGAAACATATATTTTTTACTGCTAAAAAATCTGCCTAAATAAATCAAGCGGAGCCATACAATTTTGAGAGAAGACGCATATGTCCTTAAAGCTTTCATCTACATCAAAATTAAAAAAAAAATTCACAAATGTTAGTTAACCTGTTCTTTAACTTTCTATTTCTATAATTAATGACTATATATCCATTACCCATTTTTATAAGAATCACTCTCGATTTCGAAGAAGTATCTTGAATATCCTTCAGATCCTGAAATAGAAACAAGAAGTTAAAAAACATATTAATGTCCCCGATTAGTTCAAAGTAATTAGACATTTCAATCACTTCCATAGTTATAAAATTATTAGCTATTTAAAATGTGCATGTTCTTATCTTTTAAAACATTAAATTAAAATTCATAAAACATTTCGAGTGGATTTAAAGTACATATTATCAAGTAACTTTTTGATTAAATGGATTGGATTAAATGGACGAGCGTCAATATTATTCTAGCTCCAGAAAACTATTTCAGAAATATTTTTTAAAGGACGTGGGGTTTTAAAAAAAAAGGCAAAATGAATAGAATAATTAAATATCCGACATAAAACCTTTGGCTAGAAACGCTTATATTCATTCTTCGTATGAAATAAATACAAAGCAAACATTATCCTTATTGCTGAGTATGCATAATCACAACGTTGTCTTAGGTATTATATTATTATTTTAAAACAATGATTCCTAACATGTAAATGACCACGAACAACTGAATCGAATATTCGACAGACCATCGAAAAACTCTAAATATGTTTGTTTTTAATACTGAATTGAAAGAATTCGATCCGGTACATTTTAATTTCAAAATGTATTTTTAATCTTTTGAATATATTTGTAAACTGACAATGCCACTATCAAGAAGAAAAAATACTGTCACCGGAACTTAGGTATATCCGACGGAAATTCAATTTTTTTTTCTAATTTTTAAAAAAAAAAATTAGAAATGTTTCTGAATTTTAAAATAAATTGTTATAATTGGGATAACACATGTGTAGAAAACAATTTAACATTTAGTTATTAGAAGACAAAGTATAATTCAGTTTTTAATGCTGTTTAAAAATTAAATATAACTTTCGCAGTAGTGTTTATAAAATTTAATAAATTATTAAATATTTTATTTTAATATATCAAAATAATTACAATAAATAGAAAGATAACCCTAAACAAAAAAGCACGGAATTTAATTTCCTTTAGTTAAAGGTTTTGTTATTTGAGTGTCGTACAAAAAAATAACGAAAATGTCCCAATTTTGGTACTTAAAATGAAAACAAAAAATACCTGTAAAGACTGGGCGTTCCTGTAGGTGGCAAAAATAAAACATGGCGCATCTTCCAGCAGAGAAAACTGCCTCACAAATTCCAGTCCAATACCTCGATTGGCACCAGTCACAAGCACACTCCCGATCTTCATGTTTAATAATACTACTAAAGATCCTTTAAAAAATGACACTTTTCACTCAAACACGTTTCTTCTCAAAATTCTGAATTCAATAACGGTACTATTTACATCCAAACTCCCTTATCGTTCGTTGCGCAAGATAAAACGGAGTTGATAAAAGTACAATCCAACTGTATCATATAAAAGAAAACTCCTTTCGTAAATGGACGTTACCTATTTTTTTTATTAAGTTTTTTCTTCCGGAGAGGAAATGAAGATTGTGAAGGTCACTGCATTTTGGTAATGAAAGGTCGGATGCGTGGGAGGTATACAATTTAGCAAATGAAGCTGTCGTCAACACTGTTAGAAATATGTACTTGAAAATAAGTCAAATATACTCATTGTGGTAATTATATTTGATGCTTATCATAGCTTCGAATGCATAAGTTTTGATTTTGAGAAATACATTTACTCAAAAATGAGTAGAATGAGTAAAAATGAGCAGATGCTTGCCTACATAGGCTGCACTGTTAAAAATAGGTATTCAAAAACAAGTCAAATGTAATCATTTTTGAGTACAATCGATACTTATCATGGCTCCGAATACATAAGTTAGTTTCAATAAATATCGACAATTACAACCAAGACTTACCGGGAATCGAACTTCATTGCAGAGCTTTATCCGTTAAATTACCATGGCGGCTGGAAGAAGTTATAAACGGAAGAAATGTTAAAATGATATTCCAAAAGACTGGGAAGTAAGATAATTGAGTTGTAATAATTCAGATTCCATTTAAACAATCGACATAAAACAGTCGACAATCGACATAAACTGAGAAAGGTTTCTCCTCTCCTTTGTGGTCAGTGATCTTAGCTGGGGATTCCAACTACACTGTTAAAAATTATTAAGACCTGGCACCAAAATTTGATACCCTATTTAACTGCAACCAACATTTGGTGCTTAGTTTCACCATTTTATGGTGCTACCAAGGATACCATTTAGTGATGAAACGTTGCACCAAAACTGAAAACGTCGCATTAAACTCAAAATTCGGGTTTTCTTAGTATTTTATAAATGGTGTTTTTTGTAGCGAAACTGGCAACCTTAGTTCACAATTTTTTTACTTTTCTTTGTCAAGTCCACCGGTGCGAACTAGGAATCCTGTGATTCATATCTTAACGCCTTTATCCACTGGGCCACGGAGGCCCTTGATCGTCGTTGTCTTTCTTGGACGTGATTCCTCAGCTTATTGATCTACTGACAGCGAAAATTTCGGTTGCAGTTAAGGATGTTGAGCCAGTTATCGGTGAAACATCCGCTTTTTTCCGATAAAGTATTTTTGGTTCAACCTAAATGACACCATAATATGGTGCAAATTGCTGCAGATCTCTGTTTTGCACTAAGAGATGGTATATCGTTGAACTGAAATTTATAACAGTGTATATATAATTTTTTAGACATGTCCTAGCAGAGAAAATCTGTGTTTTGCATGACACAGACGCACAGATACATGGACACTTTCTTTTATTATTATACTAGATAAAGCCTTTTTTATTATTTCAAATAACATCCTAAACTGTATTAATATCTATTACTCATTTACAAAGTTATAAATTATAATGCTATTTAAAAATATTATATATCGGAAAAATATAACAATATTAATTCAAACAAAAGCATATAATTTATCGAAACTTATTAGTTCTTATGAAAAATAATTTAAATACCATTTCCAAAATGACATTTATTTTGTATCTAAATCTCTTCACGAATTCTCTTCATGAATTTATCGAAACTTATTGGTTCTTATTAAGGCAATTTTTTTATCTCTCAAAAATTGTGTTCCAAGTATAAAAAATAATATAAATAACAATTCCAAAATGGTATTTATTTTGTATCTAAATCTCTTCGATTTTTATCAATATGAATCAAACATATTACAGAAATATGTTTGTACGAGCTGTTCTAAAAGATAGTTATAATTGAAATATTATTATCAATCCATACAAAAGTAAAAAAATGTGTTTCTGTACATGATATCTTTCAGTAAAATATCATTCTATATATTTATATATACATTACATCACTCTATATATTATATATAATCAATACATTCTTATCCCTTTATTTCTTAAAATTTGAAATGCCATAATTTTTTTAAAAAATCACAGTTTCTGATATAACGTTTGTAATACGCTGTTGTTATTGTATAAGCATTTCTAAAACGGATACTGGTTTCCGAGTCTGTCCATATAAGACCCATGGTGGGAATCATTCAACTTTGCCAGGATCCGGATCATGTCTGCAATACTCTCTTCTGGTTCGATATGGGCCATTTCCTTGCCGCCCATGTCTGTCTTGACCCATCCAGGACACATGTTGACGACCAAGATACCCTTGTCTTTAACATTGGCAGCGACCACCCTCATGGCCATGTTAAGTGCAGCCTGAAAACAAGCAACGTTTAAACAATTCGATCAACGTTCAGGAGTTAGAATAAAATATTAAATATTCCTCCTTTAAAAAAACTATAGTATACGAGATCGAACACAACTCGATTTCATCTTCTGAAATCCTAAGAACCTTTTTTCACTCAATTTCATAGATTAAATTCAACTCTATGAAAGGCTTAAATCGGTGTGGCATGTGTAGCTTCTGCTATTCCTAAATTCCCTCAAATAATGAATATTAAAAAAAAATTAAATGCTTAAATGTAAAATAATAAAAATGTCGGTTTTTGCTACCATACTTCTTTAAAATAACTTCAATAGAGAGCGGGAAGTGCGGCTTTAAATCTTTTCCCATTTAGGTTTGTTATATGTTCGCAAATTACGTAGATAATTTATTTCCAAACGTGTAAGGAAAAACAACGCTGAAAAAAAACCTCCAAAAAAAGGCAACATAAAAAAAATTATTATGGCAAAGATAAGTTTTTTTTAAATTCTATTAATAAATTTTTAAAAAAAACTTTAGTTAACAACAATTTTTGTTCCAAACTCTTTTATAAAACCTTCAAATAACGACTTGAACGTCAGAGCCAGTTCGTTAGTGGCATCGTGTTAGAATTTTCCTCATAACTACCAAAATATTGGAAAACTCAAAAATATATTTATAGAATATGGCGTTAAAACCCAAGTTAAACGTAATTAATGCAAAATTCGAAAATAACAAGTCAATATTAATTATTGTTTATTTAGATGGAAAAACGTGCTCAAAATTATATAAACAAGTCCCGTTTTAGCCCCGTGACGTATCTGAACGACTAAGGTCCATTCACACGAACGCGAAAAACGCGCGCGAGCAGTTGAAGTGGCTCTGTGATTCGAGGATGCAAACCACGTGGTTTGGATTCTCGAATCACTGAGAAGCTTTCGAAGTTTTTTCCCGTTCTTGTAGAATAGCCTTAAGTTGTACACGGATTTCAGTTTTTTTTTTGAAATACACATTAATTTTAAATTCATAAAAATATTCTATGTTGAAATATTTTTCAATTCTAAAGCGTTGGGGTGTTTCTTGGTTGCTATATCTAAACAAATAAATAAAAATTAAAAACTATATAATATGCATGGATTGGAAATATAAAATAAACTTTTTTTTTAGAAAACAACGTTATAATTTTGTCTCTTTTATAACACCTTCAGAGAGGGATAGTCTTAAATTTTAAAGCAATAAAATTATTGAAGAGAAAATGTAGTTTCTGTTAAAAAAAAAATTATGAAGATAATTTAAAAACCTTAGAAAAATTGTAGTTTTTTGTACCAAATTTTCTAATAAAACTTTTTTTTAAAAAAACTTCTATTTCACAACTCTGACGAAGTTTCTATCCTGATTTATTTTGTAGGACATTGAACAAACCTTGCTAATTTTGTAACCTGGTGCACCTAAATCCATAATAAATTCCACTCCAGTCCTCTGTATACTTCCCGCCATAGAACTGAGATTGAGGACCGCCGCTCTGGTTACCGACATGTCGGTTAGTTTAAAAGCACTGGCGGCCTTTTCCAACAACGGGAACAACATCTGCAAAAGAAAGAAAAGTAGAGAAAATGCTGATCGGAGGGTTAAAAAATTTGTTTCTAAATTACAAAAGTAGTCTAAGAAAAACCACATTTTTTAAAGGCATGTATACGAGACTCGTGCACGTTAAATAGGTACATAGTCCTGACGCCTACTGCCTATTGAGTTTGTGTCGGATGCCAGCTCAGGTGTTGTCCTCGTCATCTCATCATGGCTAAAAAATACGAGGATTTATTCTTGGGTCTTCCTTCGAGATAGACTAAGAGCCATCGCTAATAGCTCGATGTGCAGCTCTACGTTAATAAACAACCAATCTCCGATTACGAGTTATGTAGTCTGAGCCCCGACCATCGTAGGCCCGTTTTATGTGAAGTGGTGCATGATATTATTCTGGAAATGTTTTATGTAAAATTCTGGAAATAAAACCGTTTTTTCGAGCACATGTATTTTAATTAGAGGTCTAGAATCTAATATGATAGTTATCATTTCAGTTCTTCTAATCACGACTATAATTAAGCCTACAGGTTATATTTAAAAAGTCTTCGCAACAATTCAAAGAGAAAAATTGCAAATTACCTGGAAAACCATAATCGGGCCTACAGTATTCGTCTTGAAGTGGTCCTCCAAATTCTCTGGGGAGAGTTGTGGAAACGGTATGGGCTTGGCCAGTCCCGCGTTATTGATCAACAAGTTGAGACCCTTGTCGCCCACTGTCTCTTCCACTATTTGTTTGGCCACTTCGATCTCTTCCAGCACGTTCACATCTGAAATCGATAAAATAATTCATTCGAATTCCATTCATTTATTATTTAATTACTTTACAAATAATTATAATCTATCGACCAGTAACGGCGATACTTAAACCTTTAAAGCACATACCAAACAAGCTTCCATCGCCCATTTTTTTTTAAGATGATTTGATTGGGAGACGTAGAACTTGATCTGCATGCACAAACGGGCTATTTAGGATGGTTCATATAAAAGATATAACCATCCCAAAAGTAAAAACCAGGAGGACAGAAGCAAGCTTCAGACATTGCTTTGCTGGTAGAAATAATGTGTCTTTAATCTGGTGAGAAAGATCAACACGGCCTATTTTTGAATATCCTCAAAGCAACGAAGGTTTTGTCACTGTTTAGTTTTGATACATTCTTGTCATCTCAAGTGTCTCAGCAATGCAGCTAATACATATTACAATTCAGTTGAAAGTCAATAAATGTACAACGAATGTATGTGCAATGAACATTCTTTATATCAGAGACTTTGTTTAGATTGATTAGAACCAAAGCAATTGTTTTTAGAGTTTATGTTTTATGTGTTTGATGTATGTTTGTACGTGATCGCGTACGTCCATCACCTAAGAACTAGAAATCCAACATTAACATAGACGTAATTTGTAAGAAATTATTTCGTCGCGATTTTAACAGCGCACATATGTTCCAAATGACTCTAAATGGTCTGGGATATTTATAAGAAATTAACCTATTCCAGCCGTAAAATATGATGGACTTTCAACGATTTCATGTCATCTGCTAGAGTACTTTCGTGATTTTCAAATTTGCAAACACTTCTTTTTAAAATGAGGCTTTGTCCAAATGGTTGCTGTTACGTCACACGGTGTACAGAGTTTAGATAAGCCTATCCTTTGCAACTAGGTTTTTTCTTTTTAAGTTTCAAAACTTGCAGAGATGTGAAGCATTTGGCGGGGTGTTCCATAGTAATTTATAAATATGTAATTATTTATAAATAGTGTTTACTAATTGCATGTAGATAGTGTTTACTATGTGCATGAAAATTTGTCGTTTACATTGAAATTTTTCCTTTTCGAAATTTTCTGATATTGTAATCATTACAGATTTGCAATAAAATAGATAGAACATACCAATCTAGCTCAACTAAACGGAAGAAAGTACAAAATGAGAAACATATGAAGGAACTGTTAGAAGTACTGCACCATTAAAATTTATTAAAATTCTTAGGGGGAAAATTAATTTAATAATTTTAAATATAAAACTTTTTCGCAGTATTTACACTTGCATTAAAACTGGTTGATGATGTTATTTAGCATTGTGGGCTTATACATAAATTTAGCAGTTTTATTTTTAAGGTATGCTGGGGGGGGGGGGGGGTAAGCAACATTTTTTATGTCCTGGGTACCTAAACTTGTAAATCGGTCCCTAGTTACCTCTACCTTCCACTTGCCGCTTCAATTATTTAATAACTGTTCATTACCCATTTTTATAAGAATCACTCTCGATTTCGAAGAAGAATCCTGAATATCCTTCAGATCCTGAAATAGAAACAAGAAATAAAAAAAAAACATATTAAAGTTCCCGATTAGTTCAAAGAAATAGGACTTTTCAATCACTTCAATAGTTAGAAAATTATTATCAATATAAAAAGTGAATATACATGTATTATAAAACATTAAATTAAAATTCTAAAAACAATTTTGGTGGCAGCTTTAAAAAGCAGGCGGATTAAAGTGGATTGAGTTAAATAGATGAGCGTCAATATTATTCTAGCTCGTGCTAAAAAATCTTTGAAATCTAAATCTTTGAACGTACCTTGCGTAAAAAAATATAAACGCCAGTTTTTTTTCTTGCCATACTTATTAAAAATAAATTCCGAGCCATTGATATCTTATCCACAACCTCACAGTCCCACACAAAGACTAATATTTAAAAAATTCTTTTGTGAAGGACGAGGGGACGGAAGACTATTCACAAAATGTAATTAAATATCCAACATCAAAACTCAGACCAGAAGTTCGTATCTTCAATTCTTCGTATGGAATTAATAGAAAGCAAACACTATCTCCTGAAAGTTGTGTATGCATATTCACAACGTTGTCTTAAGTATTATATTATTGTTTTAAAGTAGTGGCTTCCAACATGTAAATGAATCAAAATTCACTGAATGAAAAAATTGACAAACATTAAAAAAAAAACTATGTTTTTTTTTAAATATTGATTGAAAGAATTCGATCCGCATATTTTCATTTTAAAAACGCTTGTATAATCTTTTGAAATACATCCACAAAATGAAAATGTCACTTTCAAGAAGAAGAAAACAGTGGCGCCGGAACTTATTATAAATAGATATGGCACACGGAAAATTTAACATTTTTACAATTTGGCGTTTTCCGAAACATATTTTTGAATGAAAGTAGGTGTGGCAGCAGTCATACCTGTCATACCGGTTCCAGCGCCGATGAAAAAAACCAACTGCTTTTATTGCTCTTAACATGACATTTTTGCTTTATTTTCAGCAAATATGTTTTATTTCCTATTCGAAATTTTAATAACATGTTTACATCACAAATAACAACTGTTTATTGTAAAAAAAAACGGAAACCATTTCTAATTGAACAATCGCACTACGGACCATTTAGGACTTTGTAGCGGACCACTGGTTGGGAAACACTGTATTAAAACTTCGATTGAAAAATAAGATAAACCATTTCTGTTTTCAAAACAGTCGTAGTTTGAATAGATAATAACAAGTCTTCAACTGCTTTAAGTTTGCAACGAAGGACGCTGACTTCGGGGTTTGATGTGGAACCTTACTATCCGTAGCAATTGTAAAATTGTTTTAAATATATTGGATACTTTATATTTATGTGTCTTTATGTATATGCATCGCTTTACGGTTTCACATTTATTTGTAACTTTGTAAATTTCAATTGCTTTTACAATGCAATTTTTCTAAATTTTAAAAGAAATAGATTTATAATTGGGATAACACATTTATTAAAATCAATTTAACATTTAGATATTAATAAAAAAATACATTTGAGTATTTTAATGTCGATTAAGAATTAAATGAAATAATATATCCTCGTAGTGTTTATTAAATTTGATAAAATATTAAACATTTTGTTTATATATAAAAAAAATAATTACTATAAATAAAAAGATAAACATAAACAAAAAAAATGGAATTTAGTTAAAGGTTTTGTTACTTGAGTGCCATACAAAAAAAAAGAAGAAAAATCTCAATTGTGTTAATGTGAAAACAACAAAAAATACCTGTAAAGACTGGGCGTTCCTGTAAGTGGCAAAAATAAAACATGGCGCATCTTCCAGCTGAGAAAACTGCCTCACAAATTCCAGTCCAATACCTCGATTGGCTCCAGTGACCAGCACACTCCCGATCTTCATGTCTATTAATACTACAGATCCTTAAAAAATGACACTCTTCACTGAAACACGTTTCTTCTCAAAATTCGGAATTCAACAGAGGTATTGTTAACTTCAACTTCTTTATCGTGGCGCAAGATAACACATCAGCGTTGATAAAAACACAATCCAACAATACGATATGAAAGAAAACCTTTCGTAAATGGACGTAACCTGTTTATTATTCTTTTTTTCTCTCTTCCGTAATGACAGAGGAAATGAAAAGTATGAAGGTCACCTGCTATTTGGTAATGGAAGGTTGAATGCGTAGCAGCTATACAATTTAACAAATGAAGCTGTCGCCCCCGCACTGTTAAGCATATGCATTTGAAAATAAGTAAAATTTAATTATTTTTTATTATATTTTATGCTTATCATAGAGAGCCCCAGTTGCTCAGTGGATAAGGCGTTCAGCTACTAATCAGGGAATTGGTGGTTCGAATCCGTGCGATGGACTTGACAAAGAAAAGTAATAAAGTAGTGATCTTGCGATTGGAGGGTTGCCAGCTTCGCTACAAAAATACTAAAAAGTCGTCCAGAACATCCAACAAATTATACTGGCGTGTATACGGGACTGGTGCACGATCAATCTGATCGGGGTCCAACGTCCTGACACCTATTGAGGTTGCGTCGGGTGCCAGCTCAGGTGTTGTCCTCGTCATCTGACCATGGTTCAAAAATACGAGGCACCGTTCCCGGGTCTTTCCTTCGAGATAGGTCCCAAACTGTCGAAAATAGCCCACTGTGCAGCTGTAGTGCGACGTTAATTAAAGAAACCAAACCTTATCATAGAGCTCCGAATGCATGAGTTTCTATTTTGAAAAAGACATTTACTCAAGAATGAGTAAAAATGAGCAGATGCTTTCCTATATTAGGCTGCCTTCATAAATCAGTTTCAATAAATAGAAACTATTACAACCACGTCTAACCCGGAATCGAATCCAGATCCGCAACACCGCAGTCCAGTGCCTTATCTGTAAAACAGCAGAACAGCGAACTTAAGAAGTTGTAAACAGATGAAATGTTAAAAAAGGTGTGGCAAAAGAAGGGGAAGTTAGATAATTGAGTTGTAATAACTCAGTTTCTATTTAAGCAAACGACATCAAATCATGTGGAAAAGCATCTTCTGACTTACTATATGTCAGGTCTCATTAAAATATCAGTAATGCTCACTTTTGGTTCAATTTAGCCATTATTTTTTAATTTAACTATCTTAGGGTCTTTAAGTTAACTTATCTTCGGGTATAAATCATAATGCTATTTAAAAATATTATTTATGGAAGAAAAACAGCAATAATTCAAATAACAGCATGTAATTTATAAAACTCATTAGTCCCTATTAAGGCAGATTTTTATTTCTCCAAAAATATCTTCCAAGTACCAAAAAATAATTTAAATAACACTTCCAAAACTATATTTATTTTGTAACTAATAAAACTCTATTTGATTTTTTATCAATACAACATATGAATCAAAGCTATTACCCTAATACGATTATACAAGTTGGTTACAATTGAAATATTTTAATCTATCTTAGGGTCTTTCTTTTATTTTTTCATATTGGATCTTAAATTTTATTCATATCTATATTACTCACTATTAGTGTTATAAATCATAATGCTATTTAAAAATATTATTTATGGAAGAAAAACAGCAATAATTCAAATAACAGCATGTAATTTATAAAACTCATTAGTCCCTATTAAGGCAGATTTTTATTTCTCCAAAAATATCTTCCAAGTACCAAAAAATAATTTAAATAACACTTCCAAAACTATATTTATTTTGTAACTAATAAAACTCTATTTGATTTTTTATCAATACAACATATGAATCAAAGCTATTACCCTAATACGATTATACAAGTTGGTTACAATTGAAATATTTTAATCTATCTTAGGGTCTTTCTTTTATTTTTTCATATTGGATCTTAAATTTTATTCATATCTATATTACTCACTATTAGTGTTATAAATCATAATGCTATTTAAAAATATTATTTATGGAAGAAAAACAGCAATAATTCAAATAACAGCATGTAATTTATAAAACTCATTAGTCCCTATTAAGGCAGATTTTTATTTCTCCAAAAATATCTTCCAAGTACCAAAAAATAATTTAAATAACACTTCCAAAACTATATTTATTTTGTAACTAATAAAACTCTATTTGATTTTTTATCAATACAACATATGAATCAAAGCTATTACCCTAATACGATTATACAAGTTGGTTACAATTGAAATATTTTAATCTATCTTAGGGTCTTTCTTTTATTTTTTCATATTGGATCTTAAATTTTATTCATATCTATATTACTCACTATTAGTGTTATAAATCATAATGCTATTTAAAAATATTATTTATGGAAGAAAAACAGCAATAATTCAAATAACAGCATGTAATTTATAAAACTCATTAGTCCCTATTAAGGCAGATTTTTATTTCTCCAAAAATATCTTCCAAGTACCAAAAAATAATTTAAATAACACTTCCAAAACTATATTTATTTTGTAACTAATAAAACTCTATTTGATTTTTTATCAATACAACATATGAATCAAAGCTATTACCCTAATACGATTATACAAGTTGGTTACAATTGAAATATTTTAATCTATCTTAGGGTCTTTCTTTTATTTTTTCATATTGGATCTTAAATTTTATTCATATCTATATTACTCACTATTAGTGTTATAAATCATAATGCTATTTAAAAATATTATTTATGGAAGAAAAACAGCAATAATTCAAATAACAGCATGTAATTTATAAAACTCATTAGTCCCTATTAAGGCAGATTTTTATTTCTCCAAAAATATCTTCCAAGTACCAAAAAATAATTTAAATAACACTTCCAAAACTATATTTATTTTGTAACTAATAAAACTCTATTTGATTTTTTATCAATACAACATATGAATCAAAGCTATTACCCTAATACGATTATACAAGTTGGTTACAATTGAAATATTTTAATCTATCTTAGGGTCTTTCTTTTATTTTTTCATATTGGATCTTAAATTTTATTCATATCTATATTACTCACTATTAGTGTTATAAATCATAATGCTATTTAAAAATATTATTTATGGAAGAAAAACAGCAATAATTCAAATAACAGCATGTAATTTATAAAACTCATTAGTCCCTATTAAGGCAGATTTTTATTTCTCCAAAAATATCTTCCAAGTACCAAAAAATAATTTAAATAACACTTCCAAAACTATATTTATTTTGTAACTAATAAAACTCTATTTGATTTTTTATCAATACAACATATGAATCAAAGCTATTACCCTAATACGATTATACAAGTTGGTTACAATTGAAATATTTTAATCTATCTTAGGGTCTTTCTTTTATTTTTTCATATTGGATCTTAAATTTTATTCATATCTATATTACTCACTATTAGTGTTATAAATCATAATGCTATTTAAAAATATTATTTATGGAAGAAAAACAGCAATAATTCAAATAACAGCATGTAATTTATAAAACTCATTAGTCCCTATTAAGGCAGATTTTTATTTCTCCAAAAATATCTTCCAAGCAGTGGCGTACGCAGGAAATTTGTAAGGGGGGGGTTCAGTGTCAGATTACTTTACACACACACACACACATATATATATATATATATATATATATAGTCAGCAACGACCCAAATTTCTGATTGAACAATAAAAGAGGGAGGGGGCGAAGTACTCATCTTAAATTTTAAACTAAAAAGAAAAAATATTTAAAAAAAAAAAAAAACTTACTTTAAGAACTTTAAGAAATAAAATACTAAAGACTACAAAATTTTTAATTTAGGGACTAGTGGAACAAAATTAATCATTTAGAATTAATTTAGTACTTTTTACCACTCTTTAAAGTTCGTGCCAATTCACAAAAAAAAAATACCTAAATTTTATAGCCAATTTCAAAAAGTGATAATGTGCATAAAATTAATACTTAAATTTTTTTAAAAATTCCACTTTTGTTCCTTAAATTAATAACGATTTTTTAAAAAACGTTTTAGAGCTTTTTTTTAAAGACGGTTTTTATTTTGAAAAGAGATTATTTTATACTATATTTTATTCATATTAACCACTAGCAATATGGCCCGGCGTTGCTCGTGGTCAATTTGCGAAGTAAGAGATGTGCGATTATGTTCACCAATTGACATTAATTTTATTATTTGGACACTAATTCCGCCATTTTGCTGGTATTTTTCAATATAGGACCATATTTTAGCTCATTTGGCAACATTTTTATTCATTTGGCGACATTATCATTCATTTAACAATATATAAATTTTTTGGCGACATAAAAAATTTTTTGCGACATTTTAATTTTTTTGGCGAAATTATTTATTTATATAGCGACATTTTCATTCATTTGGCGCTTTTTTTAATTCATTTGGCAACATTTGTCGAAATTTACTTATCGCCCAATCAAAATGCATCGTTTATCCCTATCGTCAAAAAATATTTTTTGTTGCCAAGGTGATTTTTAACAATCATGGTAAATTTAACAATGAAGAGAAGATCTACATGTAAATTTCCAATAGGAATAACGCATGGTAAAACAGAAAAAGTTCTAAAACCTTTGAACGGTTCGAGATATCCACATGAAACAAAGTGCAGATTTTAAGTTGAGAAAATATTGTTAAAATGGCGCAAGTTTAATAAAAATCCGTTCAGTCGTTTTTTAGTTAAATCCGAACAGACAGACAGACAAAAAAAATATGTAATGGGATTTTCTGAATCAGTGTATCCTAATTCGTGAAGAAAACTCAAAATGAGGTGTTTTGTTCGATTCCACAAACATACACTCCATTCTTATATATAAGTATTGATTGATTATTATGCTTGAATTTACTTGTAATTCGGGCAAACTTAATTTTTATACTTACGAATCTGCCACTGTTCTTCACATACGCTTAAAAAAAATTGCATATGTTTGTACGAAATATAAGTCATTTGTATTTTAGCAATTGAATTTTAAGGTAAAAGTAGTACAATTGTTATAATTCTTTTAAATTAGTATGTATGGGAACTGAAAATAGGAATGAAGTCTTTTAAAAACACATATGGAATCATCTCACTTTTCCTGATTGATTCGTTGGGTTGTCTTTTTCTTCGCTTTTTTTTAAAGAAAAAAAGCAACTAAACTGGATTGTTATTACCTGAGCTTTCTTCTAGAAAATAATTTAACACAATCATCTGATACATGTTTAATTTTGGCTATAAAAGGCAAAATAAAGCACCATAACTTTCCGAAATACTAAACAAATAAAGCCTCAAAAACTAAAGTGCAATTTTCAGGAGTACAATAAGTAGAAACTGTTCAAAACACCTTTTCATTTCATCACCGACAAATTTTTTGAAACAAAATATTCTAAACTAAAAAAAAAATTCGGTCAAACGATGAATATTTTGTAATAACGGAAATGGGAAGTAAGGCGCCTAAATGTCTGTTAGCTGTCTGCCTATTGCGAAAAAATAATACAAGAAAATAAAATCGATAGTAAATGTAATATAAGTAACAAAAAGAATTAGGGTTGGGGTACGAAATTTTTCTTTGGTTCGTCAATTCTGTACCAAAATTTATTATGCTTTTTTTTAAGTGCAAATTTAAAATAAAAGAGTGCAACATCCAAAAAAAGTGTGGTGGTGACCCCCCAACCCTCTAATCGCCTGTAGTAGTAGGAGAGTGTTGGGGTTCCGTTTCATTTTTAAAAGTACAATATTGAAAAAGTGAGGGGGCAACATCCAACCCCCCTCTAGCAAAACAGTCAATGATTTTAAAAAGGGTCTTCTTTACAGAATGGATGCATAACTCTTCCTATTTACGAAAGGAGATCTCTTTGATCTCTTCTTGTCGGCGGACATCGGGTCGGACTACCCAGTAATAAAATACATAAATTGTCAGTACCCCGCGCCGAAATTGTGTCATTTTTCTTGCAAACAAATGTAGGGTTTTAAATACAAAAAAAAAAACTTTTTTTTTTAAAAACTTTTTGTTTTGTTTTGGAATTTTTTATTAATCGGCAAAAAAAGCATTATTTTTGTACTAATTTTTTTTTAAACTTCATACCGATGGGGGGGGGGGGGTTACAACCCCCCTCAACCACCCCGTGCATACGCCACTGGTCTGGGTGAAAATGGAGAATGGTTTACTTTTGCCGACTCGTTAAACGGCGTTCTGGCCATGCCTATAAGTAGCTGCTTATAGAAAGCCGTCTCAGACTCGAACTCCCCCGCGACCACATTCCAATCGGGTCTGTTGAAAGTTTTCAGTGAGAAAATTAAAAAAAAAAATTATACTTTCTGCAAACAAATGTAGATTCTTAAATGTAAAAAAAATACACTTGTATTTTTTTTAATTTTTCGTTTTTTTTTTTTTTTCAAAATAAAAAAAGTATTATATTTTGAATATTTTTTAAAACTACAGACCGATGGGGGGGGTTGTGACCCCCCTCAACCCCCCCCTGCGTACGCCACTGCTTCCAAGTACCAAAAAATAATTTAAATAACACTTCCAAAACTATATTTATTTTGTAACTAATAAAACTCTATTTGATTTTTTATCAATACAACATATGAATCAAAGCTATTACCCTAATACGATTATACAAGTTGGTTACAATTGAAATATTTTAATCTATCTTAGGGTCTTTCTTTTATTTTTTCATATTGGATCTTAAATTTTATTCATATCTATATTACTCACTATTAGTGTTATAAATCATAATGCTATTTAAAAATATTATTTATGGAAGAAAAACAGCAATAATTCAAATAACAGCATGTAATTTATAAAACTCATTAGTCCCTATTAAGGCAGATTTTTATTTCTCCAAAAATATCTTCCAAGTACCAAAAAATAATTTAAATAACACTTCCAAAACTATATTTATTTTGTAACTAATAAAACTCTATTTGATTTTTTATCAATACAACATATGAATCAAAGCTATTACCCTAATACGATTATACAAGTTGGTTACAATTGAAATATTTTAATCTATCTTAGGGTCTTTCTTTTATTTTTTCATATTGGATCTTAAATTTTATTCATATCTATATTACTCACTATTAGTGTTATAAATCATAATGCTATTTAAAAATATTATTTATGGAAGAAAAACAGCAATAATTCAAATAACAGCATGTAATTTATAAAACTCATTAGTCCCTATTAAGGCAGATTTTTATTTCTCCAAAAATATCTTCCAAGTACCAAAAAATAATTTAAATAACACTTCCAAAACTATATTTATTTTGTAACTAATAAAACTCTATTTGATTTTTTATCAATACAACATATGAATCAAAGCTATTACCCTAATACGATTATACAAGTTGGTTACAATTGAAATATTTTAATCTATCTTAGGGTCTTTCTTTTATTTTTTCATATTGGATCTTAAATTTTATTCATATCTATATTACTCACTATTAGTGTTATAAATCATAATGCTATTTAAAAATATTATTTATGGAAGAAAAACAGCAATAATTCAAATAACAGCATGTAATTTATAAAACTCATTAGTCCCTATTAAGGCAGATTTTTATTTCTCCAAAAATATCTTCCAAGTACCAAAAAATAATTTAAATAACACTTCCAAAACTATATTTATTTTGTAACTAATAAAACTCTATTTGATTTTTTATCAATACAACATATGAATCAAAGCTATTACCCTAATACGATTATACAAGTTGGTTACAATTGAAATATTTTAATCTATCCTTATAAATATCTAAAAATGGTTTCTGTAATTGAACATTTGTAATACGCTGTTGTTATTATAAAAGAATTTCTAAAATGAATACTGGTTTCCCAGTCTGTCCATATAAGACCCGTGGTGGGATTCATTTAACTTTGCCAAGATCCGGATCATGTCAGCAATACTCTCTTCTGGTTCGATCTGGGCATGTTCCTTGCCGCCCATGTCTGTCTTGACCCATCCAGGACACATGTTGACGACCAGGATACCCTTGTCTTTCACATTGGCAGCGACCACCCTCATGGCCATGTTAAGTGCAGCCTGGAACGAGAGTTATAATAATAACATACGAGAGTTAGAATAAAATTTTACATATTCCTCCTTTAAAAAAAGAGTAATGTGCAAGATCGAATAGTTGCTGCCATACCTAATTTCCACAATTAATGCATAGTACCAGCAGAGCAGAAGTCAGCTCGCTCGCATATTTTTATAACTTAATAAAATGATTTTAATGAATTAACTTTTTAACTTTTTTTTAAACTTTTAATTAACTTAATTAATTAACTTTTTAATGAATCAAATAAACGTAAATTCTTTAAGATGTCCATATCAACGGTTAGACGTTTAATATATATTTTATCGTCTAATGATTTCTTCATCATCGAAATAAAGTTCTTTGAAATGCAGGACCATAGAATAGAGACAAGGGCTGGTTCACCCTCTTTGATCTATCGCAACGTCGACGGCTGCGAATGAGAAGGGGAAAAACCGATTTGTGACGTATCTGTTGTGACATTACTTATGCGTTGTAAGAGTGATAAGTATATGATTTACCAAGCAAAATAGCATTTAAATGAAAAAATATGAATTATCTTTCACGTTTGTTTTTTAGTTTTAAGTTTATATGAGCAGAAGTATTTTTTCTATTTAATAATTTAATTTTCAACATCTTAGCTTTTATAAATAATAATTTAGTCTAGTTATTATTTTAGGCGCGTTTCTGAAGGGAGAATTTAAATGCATTATTTATAATGCTATTTTATTAAAATTCAAATAGGTTAATTAAATATTAATTATTACTAAAATAATATTAATTTTTTTTTAAATATTATTAATTTTTTTTTAAATATTATTAATTTTTTTTTAAATATTATTAATTTTTTTTTAAATATTATTAATTTTTTTTTAAATATTATTAATTTTTTTTAATATGAATTTAACAAATTTAATATTAATAAATTTTTTATAAATAGTTAAATCTGGATATTATTTTGTTTTCAAATTACGATTAAATTCATCTTAATCTAAGTTTCTGTCAAAAAAAATTTTTAAATGATTAAGTAGATGTTCAGTAGATGCTTATAAATGCTTATAAAGATACATATCTTATTTTATAACAATACGATATAAAAGAAAATCTTTCGCAATTGGACGTAACCTGTTTTTTATTCTGATTTTTTTTTCCACAATGACAGACGAAATGAAGAGTGTGAAAGTCCTGCTATTTGGTAATGGAAAGTTGCATGCGTAGCAGCTATACAATTTAACAAATGTTTGAAAACGACACATGTTGAAATTTACTAAAGTTGTTAGGAATATTATAGAACTTTTTTCCCTAAGCAAATCACAAAATATAAAATTTGCATAGATCGCTAGTAGCATGAGCCTTGAAAAAAATAGTTCATTCAAAAAGATATTTATTAGCAAAATCGTTTTAAAAAATTCAGTTTTTGTTCCAAATTTGCTGATAAACCCTTGAAAAAACCTTAAATTTCACAACTTTGATGAAGTTTTAACCCCGACTTTTTTTTACTGTGACACTTTTGAGACACCCTTTATATCACATTGCTATAAACAAACCTTGCTAATTTTGTAACCTGGTACAATTAAATCCTCAACAAATTCCACTCCTGTCCTCTGTATGCTTCCCGTCATAGAAGTGAGGTTGAGGACCGCCGCTCTGGATGCCGACATGTCGGTTAGTTTAGATACACTGGCGGCCTTTTCCAACAACGGGAACAACGTCTGCAAAAGGAAATAAAATACTAATTCTAATTTTAAAAAACTTGTGGTGGTCACATTAAATGGCAGATACGATTACACAACTATAGAGATCGTTTTGGTCGCGAGCTAAAGCATCTGGCTATAAAGAAAAAGGCTCAGCTTTCAACGCCAGTTTAGTCAACACCGCCTTAACTGTGACTCATGGAACAACATCAACTTTCCAAACAGTATAAACTGTTTTAAACAATTATTTTCGATTTTAGAAAGGGAGATTTTACAGCGAGATTTGCATTCGACTTCATAGCCAGATCTGTTACCTCACGACCAAAACGATTGCCATTGCAGTCATATCTTATATTTAAAGGGGCCACCATAAAAAAAAAAAAACTTCCCAGATGTCAGTCAGGATAAGAATGATTGAAACCCGCTAAACCTATTACGCAGGCAATGATTTTTAAATGCGTGTCACAAATGAAGTCGTGCTGATTGAATGGAGATGGCGCCACATGCATTTGATTAATTCGATTGAATAATACGTTATTCCAATAGTCTGAAAGTCACCAATTTGTAGCGATGTGTGCTAAACCAACACCGACTAAATTGTGACTCAAGGCCTGAGTCACAATTTAGAATTGAGTCACAAACACAACCTCAGAACAAGAAGACCGGAATCGAAGTAGAATCGAAAAGCACTTAGCTATATAATTTTCGATTAGGTTATTCTTTTCACAGTTCGAGTATATTTTACTTTTTCGAGAATTTTCGCGTAGTGTATAACGGTGAAAGACCAATGCCTATTTTCAGAATTCCGTACTTATTTAACAAACTAAATTTATCTATTTATCTATCTAAAGTTATTTATCTATTATCTAACTTATTTCATTTGTTTTATCAATGTTCATGAACCAGTGGCGTAGCCAGCATTGGGTTACTTTGGGTTAGAACCCCCCCCATAGCCAGTTAAAAAATTTTTTTTTTTTTTTTTTGAAAAATAACAAATGCAAAAAAAAATAAAAAATATACTTTTTATGTATGATTGGCTGTATGATTGTTTTGCTTGTTTGTACATGTAAAAGGATACTTTTCTTAACATTTGAAATGGGGCGGCAGTTGAGCCGGAATTCACAGTGCATCAATCCAGAAATTGCTTGCTTTGAAGTAAGGTATTTTCCCTGACCCATTCATCCCCTACGTGCAGGCACGTCGCGCCCCCCCCCCCCCCCCCAATAATTTGGAAACCCTAAAAGTTGGGAATTTCAAGGTTTAAAAATACCCGAGTTGGGAAAATTTATGTCTGAAGGAAGAAAATTAATATTTTTAGCAAATGAAAGCAAAAACACCAAGGTTATTAAGGGAAAATTAGAAATTGTCCAACTTGTAAAATTAAACTTAAATTCGTGTGTTTGGTTTCAGAGTTCACTGCACACTTTCGACCGATATGACGCAAAGGCTCCAGATGGAGTTGACTAATGTAGTCTGTAGCCGAGACAACGCCAGTAGCGGAACTGTTTTATAAATTTCATTGTATTTTTTATTGCGTCAAGCGAAAAAAAATTTTAACCGTAGCATCGTTTCCTTAAAAAAAAATCCCACATTTTAAATATATAATAAATTGTTTAAATTATGAAGCAATGTTTTCAGATTTCCAGCAGGCGACTAAAAAATGGTCGCATCTGCTCATTCTGTTGTTCGTTATTGTCAAAGTTATATTATATGTTTTAACGTTCAGATTATCATTTAAAGAATTTTAAAATATATGGCGTTGCACTTTACGCAAACGTCACAGTGTTCTTTTTATTAAAATAACTTCTCTTTTAATTGTGTTAGGTGCGATTGTCTAAATCAAAATCCTCTCCTTTTTATTCGAAAATCACTTTTGTTTCATATAACCCTATTGGTTTTGCCTTCCACAATGTAAAATTTCTTTCAGCTAATATTCGAAGCGCCATGGCGCTTCGAATATATAGGACTGGCGCGTCAGTCCCATATAAATTTATAGTCTCGTGTCTAGGATTTTTGTTTTGTTATTTTATTTTGTTTTGTGATTAACCAATCACAAAATTGTGTAATGTTGACGCTGTGCGTTTCCTGTGTGTTTTTCTATATATATATATATATATATATATATATATATTTTTAGTTTTTACCAGTTTCAAATAGAAACTTCCAGAACTTTCGATGGGTTCTTTTATTTAAATCGCCCCTCGGTTAAAAAAAATTATCGGACTTCGATACGATTGCTACGAAAAATCTTATGAGCGGAGGACGCATCTTTCAGTACCTATTTTCTTTACCTAATTTTATGTGATATGTGTTTCGTTTTAACATTAACTTTGGAGGATTCTCTCTTTGAATACTTCTAAGTTTATTGAATTTATTTATAATAATTTAAATTCCTGTTTTCCTGCATTGATTAAATTTATAATTAAAATGGTTATTAATTAAAAAAAATAATAATTTAATTACTACTTGACAAATATGGTCATATTGGTATGTAGATACTTTTTATTTTTGAATATTATTTTATTTATGTTAAGATTAGCAATGGCTGTTGGGTTGACACAACTGCCGAGTCCCTTTCACTCCCACTATTTACAGATCATGTTACATTTTCAGAACATGGCTGTATTTGTTATCCCCCCCTTATGACTTCCACAATAAAATTAGCCTATAAAAAGTTGATAAGTTGGAACTAAGAATTTTTAGCACTGTTGTGTTCAAAATTTCCAATCGTTAAGTTTGGTTAATTAACATCGCACTTAGAACGGACGGACACTGCACTGGAACATGCGTGCAACAAATGTTGCGTGCCACAACGTTGGTTCGGGTCTATCTCGAAGAAAAGACCTGGGAATAATGCCTCGTATTTTTTAATCATGGTCAGATAACGAGAATAACACCCGAGCTGGTATCCGTACCCGACGCCGTTAAGTTGGGAATTTCGAATCGTTAAGTTGGGAAATTTCTTGTCTAAACCCCCCCCCCCCCCCCAAAAAAAAAAATTTGTGTGACGGCACTGCCTACGTGTTTTAAGCTTTTAATTTACTTCTTAATTATAATTTATAAATAATATTTAATCAATTAAAATTATTAATTTTAATTTTAATTTAAAACTACTGCTTAAATTAAAAAATATCATAATTTAAAATTACTACTTAAAAATTATTATGATTAATTAAAATTACTAATTTAATATTATCAATTAAAATTGCTAATTTAAAATTATTAATTAAAATTGCTAATTTAAAATGATTAATTAAAATTAATAATTTAAAATTATTAATTAACTTTTATTCAAATTATTAATTAAATTTAATTAAAATTATTAGTTAAAAAAATTTCAAATCAGTTATTAATAAAAAAAAATATATTTGGTTTTGGTCGGACCAAAAATAATTTATGGACCCCCCCCTTCGGACAATCCTGGCTACGCCACTGTCATGAACTGAGAAACAACGCAAATCAATTTAATTCCTAGAGTGAACGGACTGTTTATTCAACTCATAAACATGTCTTTTTTTTTTTGGTCAAAATGAAAAAACGATTTTTTTTATTACATAAGTTTATTCATTTAAGCCAATAAAAAGAAATTCAGAGAGAAATATTGCACATTACCTGCAGAACCAGAATCGGGGCTACAGTATTCGTCTTGAAATGCATTTCCAAATTCTCTGGGGTGAGGTGGGGAAAGGGTATGGGCTGCATCAAACCTGCGTTATTGATCAACAAATTGAGACCCCTGTCGCCCAATGTCTCTTCCACCATTTGTTTGGCTTCTTCGATCTCTTCCAGCACGTTCACATCTGAAATAGTTATAAATGCAAATTCAAGTTCAATTCGTATATTATTCAATTGCTTTACAACTACTTAAAATCCATTGACCACTAAAGGCGACATTTATAACCTGAACATACCTAGCAAAATGGTTTCCATCATCCTTTTTTTAACCAATTGAATAGCACGCCAACCAAAACTCCGAAATAAAACCGCCAGAAACTTTAAATTAAAACCGCCAAATCGCGCGCCAAGTCGAGAGGTTATCTCAATTCGACTTTTACGTATATTTATGTGATTTGATAGTGATCAAGTAGAATTTGAGCGGCATGGACAAATGTACTATTCATTACGCTTCAGATGAAAGATATAACTGTCACAAAAGTAAAAACCATGAGTGCAGAAGCTAGCTTTAGATATAGTTTTACTGGTAGATCATGAATCTTTTATCCTGTGAGTAAGATCATCACGGCCTATTTTTTACCCAAGCGTGAAGGTTCTGTTGTAATTACTGTTTACTTTTTATACATGCTTGTCATCTCAAGAGTCCCAGTCATGCAGCTAATATATATTAAAATTAAGTTGAAAGTCGTGTACGTACAATGAATATTCTCTTTTATAACATTTATATCAGAGACATTGTGTGGATTGATTAGAAACCGAGGCAATTATTTGCAATTTATAAAAATATAATTTTTTCGCTTACTGGTTTTTTTAATAAAAAATTATCATTGTGTAGTAATATTCGTATTGTAATAATTTATTTTGAAATAATTTGTAAAAATTGTATTTGAATAATAATATATAATTTTTTTTTGAGCATGTGCTAATTTTTATTCAAGCATATACGGGGGACCAGGCAATTTAAATGTTTATATGTATAACCTCGCCTGTAACTGTAGGTGATAAACGAATATTTCCCCTCCCTGCTTGTCTGTAATAGAACAATCCACTACATATAAACAATCTGTAACCTGGTGGGTGCAACCTTCATGATGAAAACTTTTATTTAATAGGTCCTGTGTCGTCCAGTGGGTCTATAACATAGGCGCCCACGTAAATAGTCCTTTTGAAATAATTCTGTTCTTAGTTTGAAGCTAAAGTTTGAATGTATTCAATAGTGTTTTGTCTACCCTCTCGTATTCCTTCTTTGTCACAAAACAACAGTAACATTATACAGTATTACATTCCAGATACATACCCAAATAACTTCCTGATACATATCCACTTACATACCCAAATAACTTCCAGATACATATCCACTTACATACCCAAATAACTTCCAGATAAATATTCACTTACATACCCAAATAACTTCCAGATACATATTCACTTACATACCCAAATAACTTCCAGATACATATACACTTACATACCCAAATAACTTCCAGATAAATATTCACTTAGATACCCAAATAACTTCCAGATACATATCCACTTACATACCCAAATAACTTCCAGATAAATATTCACTTACATACCCAAATAACTTCCAGATACATATCCACTTACATACCCAAATAACTTCCAGTTACATATTCACTTACATACCCAAATAACTTCCAGATACATATCCACTTACATACCCAAATAACTTCCAGATACATATCCACTTACATACCCAAATAACTTCCAGATAAATATTCACTTACATACCCAAATAACTTCCAGATACATATTCACTTACATACCCAAATAACTTCCAGATACATATCCATTTACATACCCAAATAACTTCCAGATAAATATTCACTTAGATACCCAAATAACTTCCAGATACATATCCACTTACATACCCAAATAACTTCCAGTTACATATTCACTTACATACCCATATAACTTCCAGATACATATCCACTTACATACCCAAATAACCTCAATATTACACTTGTTACTAACAATTTGTTATTGTTGTCCTTACAAGTGTTTAAATTGAGTTTAGATATAAAGAACAGGATAGCGCAGCAAGTTTTACTTTATAGCACTCTACCAATTTATGTTGCCACTAAATCGCAAAATATGATGTAGTAAGAATAAATACTTTTTTTAAGAATAAGGATAGGGAATAGTTCATTATAGAAAAATACGTATAGAATGACCTTCTACTTATGATTGTATAATTGAAGGGGTAAGTGGAAGAATGGGTTAGTTAACTGAAAAAAATCACTTTCCAAGATCAACAGCTTTTTCACTGACAACAATCCTGAAAAAAAGGGCGCTTTTCGTAAAGCATCCTCTATTTGTGCCCAAGGGGAAAATTGGCACTACGCTTTTTCTTATTCATCGACCGTGAGAGTGATTAGTGGTGTTAGATTAACAAAATTGGCGCGTTTTCGCACATTTGGCAATTAAGCTCGTTTAATGAAATCGAACCATTATAAGAGAAACATATACTGTTTGCTGCTTTATATTTGCCTGACTAAATCAAGCAGAGCCATACAATTTTGGGGGAAGACGCAAATGTCCTTAAGGCTTTCATCTACATTAAAATTAGATTTTTTTTCTTCTTCAAAAATGCTAGTTACCCCCATCTTCCATTTACCCCTTCAATTATGTAATGACTAAATTCATTACCCATTTTTATAAGAATCACTCTTGATTTCGGGGAAGACTCTTGAATATTCTTGAGATCCTGTAATAGAAACAAAGAAGTAAAAAATATTTTAAAGTTCCGATTTGTTCTAAGTATTTGGACATTTTATCATATCAATAATTAGAAACTTATTCTAATAGGTATATAAAATGTACATATGCATGTTTTATAAATCATTAAATAAAAAATCTTTAAAAGTTCTGGGTGGCTTTAACATTTAGGTTGTTAGTAACTTTTTGAGTAAATGGCAAAATGATGGGATGGTGATGACTATGTTGGAACTTTGATGTATTGTGAGCAAAAAGCCGATAAAGAATTTCCTTTGCATTAAAAGTGGTATAAGTAACATAACTTATTATATCACTGAAATATCCGCATTTTAGTAATTATTTTACTTAGATTTAATAATAGAGCTACAAACTTCCCTTTCAACTAAGTTTTCTTTAAAATTATTCCATATAAACCCTTTACACTTCAACGTGTATTTATTTCAATTATATCTGTCTTAAGAGGGGCAAAATACCTTTGAAAACGGACATATCTATATTTACCCAAACATTATCTTCTATAAAAAGCGTTCATTTAAAAAATATCATAATTAAAATGTGCTCACGTAAAGTCCAGCACAATCGGCCGCTTTGTGTGCGTCAAATATGACCGTAAAAAATTAACTGTAAATTGAGCCGTCTATTTTCAAAACCAGATAAATCCACATTTTTCTCAAATTCTTTTTTTTTTAAGTTCTCAATGTACAACATCATCTTCCAAAGCGATATTTATCAAAAGTGTCGGAATCCAGTCTAAAAAATACATTCAAAAGTCATGGCTTTAGATCCAAAAGTACGTGTCTGTCTACCGTTTTTGGCTTCTCTTGTAAAATTTATAAAAATGGATATATCTGGTTTTGAAGCTAGATAGCTCAATTAATAGAATAACGTTGTGTTATCTACATTTGATTATTTCATTATTTTTTAATATTTGTATACTTTGTAAAAGATAAATAATTTGTATTATTTTCTTACCTGAAAAATCTCCCCGTTAGACCAAATTATCCACATTTTGTACTTAAAGATTTTTCAGGAGTGTAATATATCATTTTCAGCCAACTTGTTAAAGTATTAAAAATATCACTCAGTTGTTTAGTTGTCTACCAAATGTAACTTTGCACAAAAGGGGGTTTGGTTTTGTGAATCAACGTCGCACTAGAGCTGCACAGGCACAAAAGGGGGAGATGGTCGTCAATATTATTCTAGCTCGTGCTAAAAAAAAAATCTTTGAACGGGCACTGAGTATAAAATTATAAATGCCAGTTTCCTTTAAGGTCATAATTATTAAAAATAAATTCCGGGCCATCGATATCTTATCTATAACCTCACAATCCCATACAGTGACAAGTATTCGAGAAATACTTTTTTGAATGACGAGTGGGTGGTAGAGGATTCAAAATGTACAGAATAATTAAATATCCGATATCAAAACTTTGACCAGAAACTCATATCAAACTTTTATCAGAAACTCATAAATAGAAAGTAAACATTTCTCTTGAAAGTTGAGTATGCGACATTACAACGTTATCTTAGATATTATTGTTCCAAAGCGTTCAATTGAAAAGCTAACAAAGCATGCTTTTTTTGTAAAATAGGTGTAATTTGAATAGATAATAACAAACAACTGGTTTAAGTTATCATAAGATTACAGCGAAGGGTAACTGTGAGGTTTGATCGTGGAATATTTGAATCCGTAGCAAGGTGCGCAATCCCTCACGGCCATAGCGTATGCTATGACCGGGAGTACGGACTTGTTACTTAGGCCGCTTTTACATTTAACGACACGACACCGATAAATCGTGAACGATCGCGAAGGGGCGACACAACGCTTTATCGTATCGTCTGATGGTCAGTTTTTCATTGCACCGATATCGTTCGCCGAAAACGACAATTTTTACATTCAGTTCGTGTTCGTCTGTTGCCGAGAGCACATATATTCTCGATATGGCGCATCGCAACAAATTACATTATAACAAACTGCGATTGTTGTATTTGCTATATTTATCAAAGCAAGACATGTTGAAGGAGATTTTTATGTTTTATTTGAACGTCTACAAAAAGCTAGAGCTAGAGCCAACCAGTAGAGCTGCACAGTGGGCTATTGGCGACGGTTTGTCTAAATATTGCCTCCCATGCCTTTTCTCGAACAATCTTGTTCTTGTAAAATTCATCTCGCTTATCCCAAATACAGGTCTTTACTTACACTAATTCACACAAGTTCACAATATCGAACTTAAAAGCCATATTGATAATATAAAAAACAAACCAGTAGGCTATAGCAGACGGCAACAAGTGTTTCGGAAACAAACTCAAAATGTCGTCACGGTCATGTAGGAAAGGCGCGTGCCCACGATAGAACGTTCCGATAAATTGTATCGTCTGATCGGCAACGACAATATCGTTATCGTATCGGCTAGTGAAAAAGCGCCCGGCTTTGTATGTGTATTTTGCGTACCCCGATATCGTGCCGCTGAAATCGTATACGATTTATCGGTGTCGTGTCGTTAAATGTAAAAGCGGCCTTAAGACGTGTGCCACCGCATTCTCCCTTTACTTAACAGCTGCATTTCATCCTGTGGCATCCAGGTCACACTTATGACCTCAATGTTTGTGCATAAAATAAAAAAATTAAACCAAATAAAAATATATAAAACCTTGAAAAAAATCATAAAAATTTATATTGTCCGTTTACCAGAAAGTTCCAATTGCGGCCAACGGCAACCTTTTGTATGGGCGATAAACAATTGTTTTCCTCTTTGAGAATATGGTATACCCTGGCTCCTTCGGCCGAAATTGGACTATTGCCCCATTTACAATGTTTATTCCATAAAGCTTATGTACAAATTATGTTATTCACTTTTAGCATATCTTAATACGAGTTCATTGCTCAGCTGCCCCCCCCCCCCATTTTATTAGTAACTTAACGTAATTTTTATTAAATTTGATAAAATATTTTAAAAAAATATGTTCATTACAAAAAATATTAATTACAATAAATAAAAATATAAACTTAAACAAAAAACACGGAATTTAATTTATTTTAGTTAAAGGTTTTGTTATTTGAGGGTCGTACAAAAAAAAGAAGAAAAAAATATCAATTGTTTTACTTAATGTGAAAACAAAAAATACCTGTAAAGACTGGACGTTCCTGTAGGTGGCAAAAATAAAACATGGCGCATCTTCCAGTTGAGAAAACTGCCTCACAAATTCCAGTCCAATACCTCGATTGGCTCCAGTGACCAGCACACTCCCGATCTTCATGGTTATTAATACTAAAGATCCTTTGATCCTTTTCCTCCTTTGAAAAATGACACTGTTGACTCAAACAGGTTTCTTCTCAAAGTTCGGAATTAAATAACAGCCTTGTTTCACATTCAACACCTTTAATATTGCGCAAGATATAATGGAGTTGGGAAGAGCGAAATCCAACAATACGACATAAAAAGAATTTATTCCGGTTTTTTGTTTCTTCCGTAATGACAGAGGAAATGAAGTGTGAAGGTCACTGCCATTTGGTAATGGAAGGTTGGATGCGTGGGAGGTATACAATTTCACAAATGAAGCAATCGTGCACGACACAACGCATATCACATAATAAAAACGCTTACCACTATACTATTTTAGTTAGTTTAGTTATGTATATTTCGCTAAATATGGCATTTCAGTTAGTTTAGTTGCCAAATTTTCGTTAGTTTAGTTATGCATACAATGCGTTTCAGTTAGTTTAGTTATCACATTTTAGTTAGTTTAGTTATGTATACAATGCATTTCAGTTAGTTTAGTTATGTATACAATGCAGTTCAGTTAGTTTAGTTATGTATACAATGCATTTCAGTTAGTTTAGTTATAATATTTTAGTTAGTTTAGTTATCATGTATGCAATGCATTTCAGTTAGTTTATTTATCATATTTTAGTTAGTTTAGTTATCATGTATACAATGCATTTCAGTTAGTTTAGTTATGTATAAATGCATTTCAGTTTGTTTAGTTATCATGTATACAATGCATTTCAGTTAGTTTAGTTATAATATTTTAGTTAGTTTAGTTATCATGTATGCAATGCATTTCAGTTAGTTTATTTATCATATTTTAGTTAGTTTAGTTATCATGTATACAATGCATTTCAGTTAGTTTAGTTATGTATGCAATGCATTTCAGTTAGTTTAGTTATGTATACAATGCATTTCAGTTAGTTTAGTTACGTATACAATGCATTTCAGTTAGTTTAGTTATAATATTTTAGTTAGTTTAGTTATCATGTATACAATGCATTTCAGTTAGTTTAGTTATGTATGCAATGCATTTCAGTTAGTTTAGTTATGTATGCAATGCATTTCAGTTAGTTTAGTTACGAATACAATGCATTTCAGTTAGTTTAGTTATAAAATTTTAGTTAGTTTAGTTATCATGTATGCAATGCATTTCAGTTTGTTTAGTTATCATGTATACAATGCATTTCAGTTAGTTAAGTTATCATATTTTAGTTATCATATTGAGACAATGTAGTTTTGTATAATCGGCATTTATTAAACCAGATCCGAGACGTGAAAAAATTTTAGCGACAACTTGAATTTCTTGATGATTAAGAGCAGGGGGCAAAAACCCCTGCTATTAATAGCCTTGCAACCCCCTACTAAACTAAAAAGAGAATTATAAAATAATCTTTTAATAAAAAAAAAACGACTTCAAGAAAAATGCGCTAAAAAATAATATCAATTTTATACTTATTACAACTTTTTGAAGTTGGTGCTTATTTAGTAGCTTCAACTAACATTTGGTGCTTAATTCGGCCATTTTATGGTGCTTCCTCTTCACCATTTTATGGTGAAACGTTGAACAAAAATTCGAGTTTTATAATTTGTATAATTTTGTTGGATGTGAGTATACTTTGTTAGCTGTTCTGTACTACTTTTTAGTATTTTTGTAGCGAAACTGGCAATCCTCCGGTTACAAGATCACTACTTTTTTTACTTTTCTTTGTCAAGTCAATCGCACAGGCTCGAATTGCATTTATAGAGGTTGACCCAATTGTCGGTGAAACCTCTGCTTTTTTCCGATAAAGATTTTTGGTGCAACCTAGATTGCACCATAATATGGTGTAACTTGCTGGAGACCTCTGTTTTGCACCAATATATGGTGCAACGTTTAACTGAAATTTTTAACAAAGTACATATTACATTTGCTCATTCAACAGCTCAGACACTTTAATTACTATTAAATACATTTGTATAGCGAAGAGTGTGAAAATAGCCGGTGAAGAGGTGTAACATGCAGCTGAAATATAAGTTTTTGTTTAGTTTTTACAAAATGTATATATATATGACTGATCAAGTGCTCCTATTTCAATGAGATCGCTTCAACCCAGTGATTCCTTCAAAGTATTTTCATCTATCGTAATTCGTTGATAATTTTGAAAAAAGTTAGCTTGAATTCGTGGATTATAATTTCTGTTGGTCTTTACTGTGAATATACAAAGACAAAAATCAACATTTGCGTTTATATAGGGAAATCGTTGATCTTTCTTGCTCAGTTTCTACTCAAACTTTAAATAATTTCTATCCTAAAAACATAAATATTATATTAGAATAGCAAATTTAAACAAAATCGCTTTATGAGTTTTTTATTGAGAATACAAAGGTAAGCCCGGTTACAGTTGTCTCTTTTCAACTTTCTTTGTTTCAAATTATTACCAAGTTGCTGTTTGAAGAGCGTCTAAAAGAAAAATTTGTCAGCCTGATCGCAAATTGCGGAGAACCGCAAACATTTTGATAGATGCATGCATATCTATGAAGTTAAGGATTTTCAAGTTTTTAAATAAAAGGAATATTTTTTAAAATATTTTTTATATTTTTTTGTAAAAACGGATAAAGGTAATTTTTTTTTTGTAAAATTCAGTGGTTATCCAATTTTAATATTTTTTTAATTGTTTGGTTTCGCATGCAGGTTCCTCATTTTTAAACTGTTTTGTACAGTAACCTATTGTTCATCTGATCAAAAAGTTATTTCTGACCTTAAGCAATAGCGAATATTTTTTATGAATACATTTTAAAGTACAGAATACATTTCAATAATTGAAAATATTGGTGGCATAACAATTTAAATGCTGCAGTTTTGATTTCCAGGCCATTCCATTATAGGTAAAATATTATTCTTTGTTTGATGTTTAAACGTTTTGATAATCACTCTATTAACAAGAGCAAGTCATGGAACAAAAATTCGAGTAAAAGAGAATTTAGCATAAAATAAAACTAAATAAAAAAATAAACTAACCATCAACAATATAGAGTTTCTTTATTGTTAGCTTTTATATTTTTGTAAAACGTTCTCGTCACTTACAGTCAATCGAAAAATTTCAACCTCCTCTTACAGAAATCTAAAAAGGTGTTTTTACACCATTGAGTCCTTAAGGGGGTCCTTCGATACCTTCGACATTTTTTTCTTTATTTTTATACTTGTACAATCCAATTTTTTTTCTCTTTCTAAATATGCATAAAAAACCATTTTAAGACGCTCAATTTTTTTTTTTAAATTGCACATTTATTTTTAAATTAAAATTTTAGTAAATTTTTTAACAATTTTAAAATTCCTACTCCTTTTTTGTTTTTCAATATTTTGAAGCAATTTTTTTTATTTAAGATCTTGAATAATATGTAAATAGATGTATGCATTCAAATTTTGATTCAGATACATCACTTTAAAAAAATAAAATATATTAGAAATTTTTGAAAAAAAATTGACGAAAAAAAATAAAATTCCATTTTAAGTGGTTTTAAAAAACAAATTATGGTAAAAATAGGAAATCTGAATGCATACATCTATTTAAAATATATTTATCTTGCTATACACACAAAAATTATGATTTTAAGTATAATAGTAAAAAAGCCTTAGCATTTTTAGTGTTCATTAAATTTCAAAACCACGAACAGAGATATTTGCTTTTAAAGTTTAAATATGATACAACTAAGTTATAGGAACACATCATTAAAACATTCATAACTAAAAAAGTAATAGGAATTTTTTGAAGCAGTTTTTTGTGAGTTATTAAGATAAGTTTGAATATTATTTTTTAAATATAAAAAAAAATGACTTTTTTTGCGAATTTTGGGTATCGGACCCCCTTAAATTAAATGTCTAAGTATATATTCGTACTAAATTTGAATTAACACAGCTTTCTATAGTCCAAAGACACTAAATGCAGAATTAAATAATAAAATTCTTAATTCTTTATTTAATCTTAAATGAAAGTTTCAATTGAACAACTACTATCATAAAGTGCATTTCTAAAAAGGTTGCTGGTGTCCTAGTCTGTCTATGTAAGACCCATGGTTAGATTCGTTCAACTTTTTCATGGTCTTCATCATGTCGCCAATGCTCTCTTCTGGTTCCATTTTGCCCCTTTCCTTGCCGCCCATGTCTGTCTTGACCCATCCAGGACATATGTTGACGACCAGGATTCCTTTGTCTTTCACATTGGCAGCTATCACTCGCATACCCATGTTCAGTGCAGCCTAAAAACACAAATTAAAATTTCCATATTGCTACTAAAGTCAAAATTTGCGTCTTATTTTACAATTTTTTAAAGTTAATTAAAAGAACTAAGGCTATTTAAGAAACTAATTAAAGAGCGTCATTAAGCCCTGTGCGAACCTGACCGGGGGGGCATTTAGTTAGGAGCGTTGAAATAAACATTTGTTTCAAAAGACACATTAAGTTTTATTTTTACAATTTTAAATTAATTTCACGATTTAACTGCAAGCATCGTGAAATATAATTTTTTTATGAAACCATCTGCGCTTATACATATACTTACGCATACTTATACATATACATACTAACTTATGCTTACATACTTATGCTTATACATACACATACTAGTAAACAAATACATAAAAGTAATTAGTTTATTGTGGAGTTGTATATAAAAATAGTAATTTATGTTGCAAGTGTTATTGGTTTGTGATTCATTAAATTGTTCATTACACATATTTTTTAATAGAAATGTACTTTATTCAGGGTTTTCTTTTCCGAAGTGTATTATGAAATTTGGAAATTTGGAAATCAAAGAATCGACATTCATAGGTCGGGAGAGAAAAGTTAAGCCTTCTGCCCATAATATTTAAAAAAAAATTAACGCTTAAATGCTTTGTAGCGTAATCGTATTGAATTATTATTATTTTGCATTCTTTTTAACGGAAAAGTAATTATCTCACAGCGTTTTTAATTTAAATGTCAGCACTCAAGTATATTCTGAATGTTTGAATCGTCCAAAGATTAGTAAACGTTCTATACTCGGTGACAATCTAAGTTGAGCGATTAAAAGCAATTGAATATTTATACATATCATACCGCTTCAGGTTCAACTTAGGTTGTCCCCGTGTATAGATATATGAATAAACACAAATTTGAAAGAAAAAAAAATCTTTTCTACTTTACATTTGCTATTTCTTTGGCTTTATTTTTTAAAGTCTGACGCTTTTTTTTCTAATGGGACTTTCGAAAACCCTTTGAAACAAAATGTTTAAGAAGTATGTTCTTAAACATATCGAACTTTTTTCGAGATATCGAATTTAATAACATCCGATTTTTAAGGTAATGGTAAATAACATTACGCTTAATTCATAGATATTGTTTAAAAGAGTGAGTATTAAGTTTGAAACTTTTGATCGCCAAAATACCTAAACTCATCATATATACGTGATTAAACATCTATATACGTTTCGCCAACGTAATCAATCCAATAAATCCAATAAATGTCAGCTTCTTAGTTAATTTGCGATTTTTAGAATTCAAAATGTCAATAATTTAAAGACATGGCGCTTTTTCGTTAGTACAGTTAAAGCTATAGTTTATTTTGCCTTTTATTAGTAAGAGGATTTCATCGCCAAGACGGCGACAACTCTTGACATCCGAACAAATACCCTCTCAAAAATAACGTTAATAGTGGGGTGGCAGATGTAATGTACTTTAGAAATTGAGCCGAAATTGTTTTTTCATTCGATATGGGTCAAGTGTAACCCAAATATGACATTTTTACTTGTTGTCAATTTTACATTTCATTTTTTCAATGTACAGGGCCTCTAAAGTTATACTAAACTAACAAATCAACGCATTGTAGGACATTGTGTCAAAGTAATTATTGCATAAGCTTGTAACATATCAAATTAAAGGGTTTTTGATGTAGATTATGAAAATCTATATTACAAGTACATAAATATTATTTTCAAAGAGCTATGACTTCAAACGCCTAGGATCTATGACGTCATCAGCTATGGATGAGTATTTCCCAATTACTCCAGTATTGGACAAAATTTCTCAGAAAATCGCCTGGGTCTATCTACACCATGAGAGATTCAGTGGGGAGAAAGGTGGCGGGGGGGGGGGAGGGGTGCGCCAGATAAATACTTGAAGCAGCGAAATTCGCAGAGGCTCTATCAACTGAAGGTTATTAATTTTAAAATACCGATAGCCTTCCAATGTGATAACTTTCTTTTCAGTCCTTTCACAAAAGGTTGTAAACGACACAATCGCTCGTGATACACTTGGCATTTTAATTACTTACATTTGAGCATTTTATACAAAAACGCCCATGTCAATTTGTCAATTACTGAGCTTTACAGACTCGAAACACATTTTTTTTAAAGATACAGACAGTACTTCAAAACCAATTAAAGTCGAAATACACTTAGACAGGATCTTAATCTTAGACAGAATCGTAATCTGATTTATAGGCTCTTTTGATCTGATTTATAGGCTAATCTTATTTATGCGGCAACCTCGTCCACATTTAGTACCACAAGAATGCTATTTGAACATACGAGTTCCGTATTTCCCCTCCTTCAAATTCTAATCCTGATGGCTCTATACATATGCTAATTACCAAGCATGAACTCGTATCGGAAACATTCTCTCTTAAACTACCAGGCGACATTCTAGAAATACCAATAACTTGTCATAAAAACGTGTTTTCGGTTGATGCCATGTGCATTGTACAGTAATTACAGAGTTCTACCTACATAAACTATAGATATCCGTTGCGAAAACAAATATATTAAGAAAATTAATATCATGGGCATTGCTTATGATGAGGTGTGAATTAAATTTGACTAATATACTGAATGGATCCGTTAAAGAAAGTAAATTATTTACATTTCATCATCATGTGACAGATAGTACAAAAATATTGAGTCTGAAGAACTTTCTAATACATGTAGACCAAGGCAAAATTAATTAAGTACATATCTGATAAATTAATGGCAAATTTCAAGAGTATTGAGAAGGCTATTGTTGTGTCTTACAATACTAATATGGTTAGTAATACAAGGGCCTCAGTTAGCAAGAAGATAATTTTACAGGAAGATAATCCCTTTTAGTGCTTCACAAAAATTTATGAATAGGTTTGAATAAGAATTAGGAAAGTGTATCAGATTTTCGAAAAGCCAATCTGGAATACAAATGTAGTTGACAGTCAACTACAAATGTTAAATGCGGCTACAATACTTTTGCATAGATAACTTATTAACGTATAAGTCTGCATTATTGTGTTCTGTTTATTGAAAATTAAAATTATGCCTTTTATCTGATTATACGAGTCTAAATTACTGTTAATCGATCAATGTGTAATCGAGTTAGTGTCTGAATGGATTCCTCTAAAAGCGTATAATTGTGTTTCTCTCCTGATAACTCATGTTGTTGATTTTCAAGATGTTTCACGTAAAAAGAATAATTCTATTTTATCCTTTTTTCTTTGACCGTGGGGCCCCTACAGAAGCGCGGAGGGCTGTACGATGGATGGCTTCTCTGATTAATATGAACATAGAGGGTGTTTTTACTATTAAAGCTATGAAACAAGATCAGCACACTTTAGAGGAGGTTGAATAACACATCATACTCCAGGCCATGGATGTTTCACAAAGGGACCCATAAATATTACTTGATGTGTTTTACAAAATGGGTATACCCTTAAAACGGATATATTTGTGTATTGTATTGGTTTCTATAAATGTATTTCCCAGTTAAACAATTATTCATATGAAGGAATAGAAGCTTTCGATTAGTGAAACATAATTTCGTACTGACGGAAAACATGCTGATGCTATAATTGAGGTGGAGATTATACATATATATGGATTGCAACAATACGGCATGATTTTAAAGACATCCAACATTCCATGTCCACTTATCCCCAACGTAAATGCATTTATTTTCTTGGGTCGAAATCAATGGACAATTGATTTCAGAACATCACTAGCACAGGAAGCTCTTTTGGACCTGTGAAAATGCCAATGCTGGAGGATGCAAAATCAGAGTTTTCAGCTGCAGAAAATTCAACCTGTATTGTATTGATCTGTGCCACTGCGTGAGAATAGTTCTAACCTAGTTAATATAATTGCTGATGGTATTAATGATGATTTAAGATGTTAAGTATTATATGATATTTGAGGGGATTGTAAATGCTAAATTGAAATTTATTATTAGCAATATTTTTGTCGAAAAGTGTCGAATTTATTAATATACAATTTTATTTAAAAGGTTTGCATTATTTTTATTTACTTTTCTTCAAATGTTATTCCAATACTGTTAGACAAATACTGTAGTCATACAGTAAAATATAAAATTTTACATTTAATGGATGGAATTGCAACCATTGAAAACCTGAACTATAATATTTTAACTTAAAGTATAAAGAAATTTAACTTTCAGTGTTAATGACATATTTAATTGAATTCCCAATATTACCTTCAGTCGATAGAGCCTCTGCTAATGTCACTACTGCAAACATTATTTTGAGCCCTTTCCCCCGAAACTCTCGTAGTGCATTGATATATCTTTTCTATCAGATATACCTGCATACTTCTCATATTCTTGAAAAATTTTGGTCAATAATATTGAAGCAATTGTGAAAAACTTAACCATTGCTGATGTCATGATAGCTCCAAAGCTTTTGACGCAATATATCCTTGTAAATAATATGTATGAATTTTTAATATATATATTCATAATCTGCTTCAAAAATCTTTTAATTTGATATCTTATAAGCATATAATAATAACTTGAACAATTTACTATATTGCGTTACTTTGTATATTTAGTATAACTTTAGAGGCCCCCCTGTACATTGAAAAAATTAAATGTAAAATTGACAACAAGTAAAAATGTCATATTTTGGTTACACTTGACCCATATTGAATGAAAAAACAATTTCGGCTCGATTTCTAAAGTATGGCTAAAAATATGACATCTGCCACCCCACTATAACCACAGAATATGGTCACGGGCTAAAAATGTCATATCATGCTGGGTTCACTTTCAATATTATATCTTTTAAAATACACAAAGAAGTTTCCATGACAACGGATAATTGTAAATTTCTAAACATTAAAAGCTGTTGCCAAATCAATGATTTTTAACTGAAAAATTCTATTAAAAAACCCTTTTTTCTTTCTTTCTGAGGCTACAGCTTTCTGAAAATACGATTCGTTCCTCGTCCGGGAAATTCTCTTCCTTTTGTTACCTCACACTTTAAGATTCTTTGAGTGTAAGAGCAGTAAAAGGGATCTTTACTACAGAAATAATGTATAGAATAAGTGTTCATAATACGCTGTATTAAATTTTAGGCTAGAAAACACTGATAGTCACCGGGCCACTTTAATGTCCCAGTATACGCCCCTTGTGCGTAGTCGCTTTACTATACCTAAACACCACTGTTATGACTATAACTGTTGACGTTGAAAAAGAACTTTAGAGGACACTTTGTATATTTAAAATATTTTACAGACATTTTTTTTTATTTGAAGTTCAATCTGAAGTAAACACATACCTTGCTGATTTTATATCCTGGTATGGTTATGGCTATATCATCAGGAAATTCCACTTGCGTCATTTGTATGCTTCCCGATATGGAGCTTACGTTGATGGCGGCAGCCCTGGATATGGACATTCCGCTTGTTTCAGAAGAACTGGCAGCCTTTTCCAACAGCGGGAATAAAGTCTTCAAGAAAACAACAATGAACAAAATTTGTACGCAACATATCATCATATATATTATTTATGTAGTACAGATCCTTTTTACGCCCTTTAGATGCAACGAATCTTAACACATGAGGTAGCAAAATAAAGAGAATTTCATTTACCAGTGACGAATCGTACTTTCATTTCATGAATATCAACTGTTTTTGGTACAGATGTAGTATAGGACATTTGGCGCGGTTTTTTTTTGGCGTGTTTTATAGGGGCGATAGATTTATAATATGGCAACCCCACCTGACATTGTTGGTATGTTCCGATTCTTGTGGCGACTTTCAATCTGGCAACCCTATGACGTCATAGGTAATGAGATTTAACGGTAATTTTTCGTCGCCAAAAACAAAAACGCGCCAAATGTGTCCTATACTACATCTGTTCCCTGTTTTTTTTTTAAATTGCGTTTAAAATAATTCATTTTAACGTTTTTTTTTAAACAAGCCGTTGATAATGCTGCCATCTATGAACATATGGTTAAACTTTTTTGATTTTTAAGGCCATAAAAATGTTGCTAATATCTTTCACCCGAATGGATGGGGGGGGGGTTGTTCATGCGATAATTATCGCACGGGCATGCTAGTATTATATATTTTCATTGATATTCACTCCTTTAAAAACCTTAATCGCATATTTTTCGCCTAATTTAATTTTTTAATTTCTAGTTTCAATAAAATATATTTTTTTTTCTCCAAAATAAGAGTTTCTCATTGGGATTTTTATCAATAAAATATATAAATTATTATGTACTCATACAACTTTTTCGAACCACTTACTTTCTTCATATTTATGTACTTAGGTGGAAAATCTGTTCTTGCGACAACTAAATTAAGTACCCTTATAAGAAAATTATAACAATATTAAATAATATTATTATTATATATAAGATTACTATTATTATATATAAGATTATTATTATTATATATAAGATTAATATTACTTATATATAAGATTATTATTATTATATACAAGATAATTATTATTATATATAAGATTATTATTATTATATATATAAGATTATTATTATCATATATAATATTAATATTTTTATATATAAGGTTATTATTATTATATATAAGATTATTATTATTATATATAAGATTATTATTATTATGTATAAGATCATTATTATATATAAGATTATTATTATTATATATATAAGATTATTATTATATATAATATTAATATTTTTATATATAAGATTATTATTATATATAAGATTATTATTATTATTATATATAAGATTATTATTATTATATATATAAGATTATTATTATCATATATAATATTAATATTTTTATATATAAGATTATTATTATTATGTATAAGATCATTATTATATATAAGATTATTATTATTATATATATAAGATTATTATTATCATATATAATATTAATATTTTTATATATAAGATTATTATTATTATGTATAAGATCATTATTATATATAAGATTATTATTATTATATATATAAGATTATTATTATCATATATAATATTAATATTTTTATATATAAGATTATTATTATATATAAGATTATTATTATTATTATATATAAGATTATTATTATTATATATATAAGATTATTATTATCATATATAATATTAATATTTTTATATATAAGATTATTATTATTATATATAAGATTATTATTATTATGTATAAGATCATTATTATATATAAGATTATTATTATTATATATATAAGATTATTATTATCATATATAATATTAATATTTTTATATATAAGATTATTATTATATATAAGATTATTATTATTATATATAAGATTATTATTATTATATATATAAGATTATTATTATCATATATAATATTAATATTTTTATATATAAGATTATTATTATATATAAGATTATTATTATTATATATAAGATTATTATTATTATGTATAAGATCATTATTATATATAAGATTATTATTATCATATATAATATTAATATTTTTATATATAAGATTATTATTATATATAAGGTTATTATTATTATTATATATAAGATTATTATTATTATATATATAAGATTATTATTATCATATATAATATTAATATTTTTATATATAAGATTATTATTATATATAAGATTATTATTATTATATATAAGATTATTATTATGTATAAGATTATTATTATTATATATAAGATTATTATTATTATATAAGAAGAAACGATGTAAATATGAATAATGTTTTTAATGTATTTTTAATGCCTTACCTGCCGCCTTTTACCAATGTTAATTTACTTCCTTGTGACATAGAATAGTAATAGAATTTCCGTCAAATTTAAATAAACGTTTATTTTTGTTTACATGTAAAACTTCTACGTGTGTACACTACACACTCTACTCTTTTGCTTAAATGTAACTATATACATTTGCATTATGCACGCTTCTGTTTAGATTATAATGTATTTTTAAATTAAATTTTTATTTACTTATTTTAAAGTTATGTGCAATCAAAATTACCTGTAAAACCATGATTGGACCCACGGTATTCGTCTTGAATTGCAGCTCTAAATTTGCTGGTGTGATGAGCGGAAACGTTTCGGATTGACCCAGTCCAGCATTATTGATCAGCAGATTGAGGCCCCTGTCCCCTACTGTCTCTTCCACAATTTGCTTGGCCGCTTCGATCTCTTCCCCTACAGTGACATCTGCAAAGAAGTTTATTAAAATTACATTAGTAATAAAAGTTATCCAGTATTTATACTTTGCTTTTGTCAATTCTATGCTAAATTTTATCAAAATAATTGTAATGTCTTTCCTTTAAAAATATATAATGAATAATAATAAATATTAATTATTCAACGAAATTCTCGATAAAGTATGGTAATTTTAATTAGAATAGAAAAAGTATACAATATAGATATATTTCAATAATACATTTGTTGCGCTGTGCGTTTTGGGGAGCCCCGGAAGAAGCTTGGGCGTTGCGATTGCCAAGCCGAAGCAATTGCTCGAGCCCAAGAGTAAGTATCGCGTATTTGAAGTATTTTATAACAGCACAAAAACAGATATATATTTTTTATTTATTTTTGCGATAAATAGAGTCTATACTGTAAAAAAGGGTACTTAAAAATGAGTACCTAAACATATTCGTTTTTCTTTGAGTACAAATGCATCGTAAAGGAGCGATGACGAACTCGAATTTAAGCAACCGTACTTTCTAAAAAATGAGCACTGTGATTTAATACTGAAAATTTCAGCTCATGTTCAAGCCATCTTAACAAAGCGACCTGACAAACTTAAAATAGGTGTTCAGAAGATGGTTTTCCACATTATTTCATGTCGATTGCTTAAATGGAAGCTGAGTTATTAAAATTCCATTATCTTACTTCCCATCCTTTTGGCACACCTTTTTAGCATTTCTTCTGCTTATCACTTCTTCACGTCGCCCTGGTAGTACAACGGATAAGACAGTTGACTGCGGTGTCTGAGGATCTGGGTCCGATTCCCGGTAAGTGTTGGTTGTAATTGTCGATATTTATTGAAAGCTATTTATGAAGGCAGCCTATGTAGGCTAGCTTCTGCTATTTTATTCATTTTTACCCATTGTACTCATTTTGAAGTACATGTCTTTTCAAAAATGAAACTTATGTATTCGGAGCTATGATAAGCTTCGAATGTAATAAAAAATAAATACATTTTGCTAATTTTTTAGTACATATTTTTAACAGTGTATTTAAGAAATTTTAAATTCCTATACGTTGTATTCTTCGTATTTTATAAGAGTACAAAAACAAACGTATCTTTTTTTTTATTTACTTTTGACATTTAATAGAACCTATGTATGAAGTTTTAGATTCGAATACATGTAGAGGTAATAGGCGTTTCGGGATCCATAGATAAACTATTTCTGTTGTTGTTGTTATAGATAACGATTACGTATATTTTAGAAAAATATAGATAACATAATTACAAAGTAAAATCCAACACAATTGACTACAGATCCAAGTTTTCGCTGTTACAACTTTTAGTAAATTAAAAAAAAAAATGAAATGGATATATTTTGAAATTGATTTCTATAATTACCAATAATACATACCCATTTTTATCAGAATCACTTGCGATTTGACAGAGGGACCTTGAATCTTCTTCAAGTCCTGAAAACAGCGTTTAAAAATATTTTAAGAAAGTGTAAGTTTTGTATGCATGTGTCGCTTGGGGTCCGTATGAATTTATATCGAGTGGAAAATTAATCCAACATTCGAAAATTGAGAATTATATTGCCATTGTTTGATTAATGGTTTGTAGAACTTACTCGAAAATAGCTCGAGCAATTTTGGGAACAGATGTAGTATAGGACATTTGGCGCGTTTTTTTGGAGGGGGGGCGACGAAAAATTGCCGTTAAACATAGTTTCGGGCAGCGCGATGACGTCATAGGGTTGCCAGATTGAAAGTCGCTACAAGAATCGGAGAATACCAACAATATCAGGTGGGGTTGCCATACTATAAATTTATCGCCCCTATAAAACACGCCAAAAAAAACCTCGCGCGCCAAATGTCCTATATTACATTTGTACCCAATTTTGTTCACAATGGTTATGGCAACGAGATTTTAGGTAATATTTAGATTGGTTTCTGAGAAATGGTAAAGTAATTAACCAAAGGGAATGATCAAAAGGTCAGAGCAATGTTTCTTTTTTTCATTGTTAAAAATCTTTATTGGGTTTATGATACATACCACAATGAGAGCATTCAAAGTGGTACAAAAACCCCAATGGATTAATTGGCTGACAGTTAGCGAAATCCCTGTTTTAACTCGACCTTTCAGCATTTCGTCTGTGTCTGTAAATTTTATTGTTTGTTTGTCCCGCAATCACGATCACTTTTTTGTTGTTTTATATTCTTCAAATTTGGCATGAATGTTACTTAAAGTCATGAAAATCGAAGTATACACTCAAACCTGTTTTTGTGCGGTGGATAGGGGCCGCATAAAAAAAAATCGCACAAAACTTCACGAGTAAAAAAATAGTTTTCGCAACACAATTTTAAAAAAAATTATGCGGTGAATAGGGCCGCATAAAAAAAGTCTCACATAGAAAATAACTCAAAACTTTACGAAATAACTAGGAATTGCTTTTTTAAACGAAATCAAGACACGAGGCTTGACAGCTACTTGGAATCTCGCCAAACTTTTTGGAATCTGATTTAGAAAATACACATGCGAATATTTTTAAATATTTTATTTACATATGCACTTATTTTACACACACAAAACTTTTCAAAACGTATAACCATTATCCTGTAGTCTGTGGAATACGCGAACTTGGTTCAAAATCGCTTTCGTTACTTGTTTTTCACACTCGTTTAGAATTGAATTTTTTTCAGTTACCATGTTGTCAGTGATCAGTTTTTGCGACAACTATTGTTTCACTAGACGCTTGTATATGTCTCGGTAGCCAGATAATCAATTATGTTCCAATTTGATTGAAATTTTCATATACCGCATAAAAAATATCGCAAAAAAAAATTAAAAAAAAAAAAAAAACGCACAAAAAAAAAAAAAAAAAAAAAAAAAAAAAAGACCGCACAAAAACAGGTTTGAGTGTATATGTTTTTTTCAGTTTATATTTCTACAATTTGTATACTTCCTCTTTCTCGAGTCATGATATCACTCCATGACGCATTTCTTTCCCATGTCCTTTGCAAATTGCCTTATTTGGTGAATCGAAACTACCATCAACCAATCGCGTGTCTCTTTAGGATCAATCTAAATGTGTAAATGTAAGATTAGTCATTCAATTAATAACGCTTGCATTGCAAACATACTGCTGAGTCGACCCTGAATGTAATAAGCGTCTTTTAATAATTTAACTGGCTCGTTAACTTCTCTGAAGATTGCCAGTTCCCTTGACCATGAATACGCCCTAACTTATTTAGCCAGTGATGGCGATTCGAGGGGGGGGGGGGCAACTGCCCTGGAACTTTTTTTGGATTTTGCTCCCTCAATTTTTTAGTATTTCACTTTAAAAAATGTCAAAATTGTTACTGCATTGTCAAGCTAAAAAATTTTTTAAAAAATCGTACCCATTCCCAGCTACCTACAGACGATGGACGTAAACTCATTCTCCATTTGACATTTGCGCCACGTCGGGGGTTTTTTTCGGGTCAATTTTCAATTCCGCCTCCATAACTCCCCGTGGAATCAACCTATGAAGATAAATGGCATACCATCATGTAAAGGAAGATAAGCTGCACCAACCAGGCTGATTATTAACCCGTTTCGTCCGCTGTTTGTACGGCCGGGAGGGAAAGGTGCACTTAATCTCGATGATTGTGATAAAAAAAATTCCTAGAAGGAAGCCAAGACATTTATCGTTATTTTTAACTTTAACAAGAAAGATAAATTGTTTCAAATAAGCTTTATTTGAAAATAATAATTAATTTTTTTTTATAAAATTTGTTAGTTGAGTTGTTATACTTCAAATAACAAAAATTAGTGAGTATATATAAAGGTGCAATATTTATTATAATGTTTATTTTAACAGTAGGAAAGGTCGTTAAACCCCCCGCCTCCCCCAGTACACACGTTTCTGGTATCCTCTTGATCTCCCCCCCCCCTTTCCCCCCATCTTTAGCACCCAATCGCAGCCACTGTATATAGCTCGTATTTCATATATATGTATTGGTCGCGTGGTCTACCGTTCCTAGAACTACTAATTTGCAACAAAGCTACACTGTTAAAAATATGTAATCGAAAAATAAATAAAATGTACTCATTTTGATTACAATCGATGCTTATCATAGAGCGCCGAATACATAAGTGTCATTTTTGAAAAAGACATGTACTCAAAAATAAGTACAATGAATTTGAAGAGAAGTACTTTGCTTACAAGGGCTGCCTTCATCAATGGGCAGAAAAAATACATTTCCCTTTAGAATTAAACGGAATTTAATTTTCTTTTGGTGTACAATTGCCACAAAAACATGCCGCACTGAAATTCAACATAATTTTATTTATAATTTTCCACCTTCGTATGTACTTCATTAATTACAACTAGTAGTTCTGCAAACAGTAGACCTCACGACAAAAAAAAAAAAAAAAAAAACATGCGTCGATTTTAACGACTTAAACTAACTTTCTGTTTAATTTGAAGGAAATCGGGTATAGATGTAGTATAGGACATTTGGCGAGCGAGGGTTTTTTTGGCGTGTTTTATTGGGGCGATAAATTTATAGTATGGCAACCCCACCTGACATTGTTGGTATATTCCGATCCTTGTAGCGACTTTCAATCTGGCAACCCTATGACGTCATAGCGCTGTTTAACGGCAATTTTTCATCGCCAAAAAAAAATCGCGCCAAATGTCCTATACTACATCTGTTCCGGAAATCGAACAACGAGTTTGGCTGTGACAGCGTAACAAACAAATTTACAGACAGACGAGAAGCCGAAAACTCGAGTTAAAACAGAACCACTCTAACGTTCGGTCAATTATTTAGAAATACAAACACAGCAAAATTGTATCATATTATTCGTAAATTAAGTTCCACAAATTCCGATCTACCGCTAGATGGAAACAAACTTACCTCTAAAGATTGGGCGTTTCTGTAGGTAGCAAATATAAATTTGGGTGCATCTTCCAGTTGAGAAAACTGCCTCACAAATTCCAATCCAATACCTCGATTGGCTCCAGTCACTAAAACGCTCCCGATCGCCATATTCGTAAGAACAAGGAAGAACGCAGCTCAGAATAACTCTTTAATTCTTACGACGACGAATTCGGAATCCAGGAAGTCTTCTTCTGCAGTCTTTTCCTATCGGAATATCAGATAAATCAGAGTTGATATAAAAAGAAGTAAAGAAAACATTTAAATGAAAATTCTGAAAGAACTCAAGTATAGTGAAGACTATATATAGAAGGTGTGCTCGTTTTTCGCTTTTTGAAAGTGGGCAAGGAAAGCAACTATTTGACATCATTTTTGCTCCGCCTTACTATGGGTTTTTGATCATTCTCATTAGCTGTGTGTTTCAAGCATTGCTACTTAGGTTCGATCCCCGGTTGGGTAACAACTGGTGATTTAATTTTTAATTAGCAAAATAATGTAAATATCTCTTTCAAAATTCATGGACATGCTCTCGTGGCAGCTAATATTATTTTAATACGCGTAATTTATTAAGCAACTCTTTTGAAATTTTTACATACTAAATACAATCCTTAAAATATAATTTAAAATCTTAAAATTTAGCAAATTCTAAATAAAATTGCGAATATCATTTTTAAATAGTTTACAAAAAAACGAATAGATAACAGCACGTCACGAACCATTGGTTGAAATTGGCTACAATTAACATCGAGATATTTTAATAACTAAACTACTCTGCAAATCGATTCAAATTGTTTTTTGAAGCAAATTTTAACTATTTTCTTATAAATAAATTCATGATTAGTTACAAACAAGAATTCTTGGTAAATTAAGTTTGCTCTGTAGACTCTAAAACGACTGTACAAACGAGAGCATTAGACACGCCCACAGACGCGAAGGTAGGCGTCACTATGACGTCAAATAGTTGCTTTCCCCGCCTTCCGTCAAACAGCGCGAGTACGAGCCCACCTTATATATATTTATATAGTTTTCACTATCCTTGGTAAAAACTGTCATTTTTTGTTTTCTGCAACTACGTTTTGCAAGCTGTCACTCTCATGGCCTTAGATTTGACTTCTTAACTGACCGTCAAAGCGCGCATTAGGAAACCGGTTATCAATTCGATTGTTATGTGTTTTATTTAATGTATGTTCGCGCAAAATTTCTGTTCTAATTCGGATTTTTGGAAAATTATTTTTTTGCTGGATAGGGGATGTCTCATTTGGGCCCCTTTAGAAAAAAATATTATGTTATCCGGTATTTAACTTTCCGTAATTTTCAATTCAAAAGACCGTTTGAAAAATAAAATTGTCCGATTTCGAAATTTCTTTTTTTCTTGGATAGAGAAAAATCCACTTAGGTAAAAAATGCAAAAAAAATAAAATAATAATAATAAAATGGTTTTCCCATTTTTGTATATACGGAAATATAGAATAACCTGACTTTTTTTGAACAATTGCTCCAATTTCGTATTATTTTCATTGTTAGATAAAAGTTGTCAACAATGAAATTTCTTTAACCCAGCATTTATTAAACCGGATAATCTCAAAATGTACTTTGTGGGGCAAGGAAAAAAAGTTAGGAACAACTTGAATTTCCAAGTGAATATTTAATAGAAGTTGGCGGGAAAAAACCCCATTTAATTAAAAACTAAAAAGAGAAAAAAAAAATTAAAATAACGACTTTAAGAGAAATGCGATAAAAAATAAATAAAGATTTTAATTTTACAAACAAATTGAAAATTTTGAATTATATTAATTTTATACTTATTACAACTTTCCGAAGTTGGTGCTAATTTACGAGAACCATACCTTAATTTTGGTGCAGATTTTAAAACATTGTGATAAGTATAAAATTAATTTTCGGCAGGGGTCCGGATCACGTTCAGTTCCCGAGTCTTTCCTTCGAGATAGGCCCCGAACCGGCGTCAATTGCCCACAGTGCAGCTCTAATGCGACGTTAATTAACAAAGCCAAATCAAATCGGATCACGTTCAAATGTACTCCCCTTCCCTTGAGTACCTATCCTATGTTCGAATACTTATCCTAGTTAAAAACTAGTAAATTGTTCAGAAATAGCTTACCTAACTATATCAAATGTACCATTTCGAGCTTTCTATCAAAAAGATACATCAATTAACAAAGAATTAAATAATCAAAATTTATATAATGCCCTTTCATTTAAAACACGTTGTTCTTTAAAATATTTATTTGTAGGTTGTTTCAAAGTAGGCTGCTTAAACAAATCGAAAATTATTATATAAATAATATATTTAATATATATAAATAATATATTATTATATAATTAATATATTGAATTCCCATTGTCATATACATCTTCGAATGTTAGCTTTTAAATTAGTTTTCCTGTTGAAAGTGTTGGCGCAAAATAAAAACTTACAAAAAATTATATATAATTTAATTAAAGACAGATTTTACAAAGATAATTAAATTAATTGTTGCTTTTGCTCTGAATGTAGTACAAAATTTCATTCATCGTCGAGTTGGAGCAAGATGGAAACATACAAAAAAAATCTAAAATATTTTTTATAAAGTTTGTAAAACTTGATTTTAAAATGTTAAAAATAATTCCAATGTCAATTATTATAATAATTATCGTTTGAAGTTTTTCAATTAAAATTACTCGAGCATAATTCAGTTAAAAAATGACTCGCGTTAGTTTCCATTTAAAACAATTTCTGGTTGCAAAGGTAACGGGAAAAATAAATAAAAAAATTCAAATAAACTTTAAATGTCATGTTGATTTTAATTTATTAATAACGTGAATTGTTTTTAAAATAAACATTTTATAGAACGCTGTTCAATATCAAGGATAGTGAAGACCATATATATATATAAGGTGTGCTCGTGTTTCGCTTTTTGGAAGGGGCAAGGAAAGAATTCTTTTGACGTCATTTTAGCTCCGCCTTACTATGGGTTTTTGATAATTCTCATTGGCTGTGTGTTTCAAGCATTGCTACTTATATTTTAATAACGAAACGACTTTGGAAATCGATTCAAATTGTTTTTTGAAGCAAATTTTAACTGTTTTCTTTTAAATAAATTCATGATTAGTTAAAAACAAGAATTCTTGTTAAATTAAGTACTCCTTGACAATAGTGACAATTACTCTTAAAACGACTGTTGAGAGCATTAGACACGCCCACAGACAGTTAAAGGCCTCACTATGACGTCAAAAGAATCCTTTTCCCCGCCCTCCATCAGCAAAAGCGAGTACCAGCACACCTTTTATATAGTCTCCACTATCCTTGGTTCAATATTACTTTTTTATATTTTCAAAACGCTTATCATTTCCATGACAACGTTAAATTATTTTCAAAAAGATATATTTCAGCAAATTTAAGTTGTTGCCATTTTACGTTTTTACCCGCAAAAACTTAATTAAAAACTATTCTTTAAACTTCTTTGTAACTTTTGCAGCTAAAATTTTAAAAATCGTACTAAAACCTGCTCAAATAAGTTTTTTCCCTGTCTCATACCAATTCTATTTACTTGCCGTTTGATGAAACACTTTTTCGATTGTACAGCCGCGGAAAAAAAAAACGAACCACCAATGATTATTTCGTTAGTTTTTATAGTAGAGCTAAACTTAATATACCATGAACTTAATATACCATTTTCTGGGGAATAAAGTCTACTATACATTGATATACAAAAAATTTGCATAGGGGACTATCTTCATATTAAAATCCGCGCTAACTTTAAAATTTCCAATAGCAACGTCCAATTTTGATTCAATATTTAGAATCTACGACAAAATTTATCGTTGAATATCAATTTGCAAGTCATTTGGTTAATTAGTTTTTTAATTATGAATATCGAAAGTTTAGAACTCGTAATGTTAAATGAATTTCTTAAACTTTTAATCATATCTTTCGAAATAATAATTTTATTAAGCTGATATTTTTATCTGTGTTATTTCTAAACGATCCAAATAAAATACACTAACTTTCATTACTTATATGTGTATTTTTTAATTTTATTTAAATTAGAATATTAATATTCATAAAATTTATGAATAGCAACCATGCTATATTTTGTTAGTGATGGATTCAGAAAAACGCTTTATGTACATATATAAAATTTCATGATTTTCCTCTTTGTAGTTTTTTTGCTATATTAAAATGTGTATCCAATGATAATTTCAGGGGTCATACAAAAATTTTAAATCTACAGAACTTAGCAGAAATCTTCACTAATTTTGAGAATTAAAAGTGCTGTGAACGCGTTGGCATAAAATTCTAAATTCTTATATAAAAGGCCCGCAACCTTCATTTCGTCCAACTAATACTTTTTTCAATGTGGAGGTAGCGCCTCAAATAAGATCGATACATATTGTCTAATATATCTGCATATAAATGTAGGAAATTAACGAAAATTTATATTTAGATTATTTTGAGGGCGGGGAATATTTCTGCGCTATCAAAAGTAGGTGTTGCTATTGAAAATTTTAAAGTTGGTGCGAATTCTTCTGGTGTATAGTAGACTTTATTCCCTACAAAATGGTATTTTAAGTTTAGCTCTACTATAAAAACTAACGAAATAATCATTGGCGTTTTTTTCCCCCCGGCTGTACATTGATGACCGATTTTAAAATCCTCATTTACTTATACTCCCAGATCACTGACTATATGACTAATTTTGGATTTTGTATAGGCAGCCTTTCTACTACTTTTGATATCCATTTTCAAAACTTGACATTTACTTATATTAAATGACATACCTAATTTAACAGTCTATTCTGATTTTTTTTTTGTTAAATCACCTTGCAACTGTTACGCTTGTTCCTCAGAATTCACAGTAGTCCCCATAACTTTTAAATCATCTGCAAAGATGCTGATGATGATGACCTTGCACTTTATCTCTCAACTAATATCATCAACAATTAAAAAAAAGTTAAAGTAAGCCATAGTGATGACCTTGAACCGTCGCTTTTTAAAAAAAATTATCCGTGCAGTGCACGTTAAATCTAACCATGGTCTAATGTCCCCACGCTTATTCAAGTGAGCTGGGGTGCCATTTTAGGTGTTAGCTATGTTTTTCGACCATGATTTCAAAACTACGAGGTGTTGTTTAGCTGTGTTAAGTCTCTTAGACGATGACAGAATAAGGCAGCCGGAATGGTTCCCAACCGAATAAAACCTTGACCCAAGCCAAGCAGTTTGATTTTTGACACTGTATTTAAAATTTTAAAATGTCGACTCCTGAAATGTATTTCTCTCACGTAGAAGAGGAGCATCTTATCGAATTAGTGCGCAGATATCCTAACTTGTACAGTTTTCAGGATAGCTCTTACAAAGATCAAAAGTCGAAAGCTAATGCTTGGAAGTATGTAGCGGAAGAAATTGGGAAAACAGGTCATATATTTATCGGTTTATCTCAATTGCATGAATGAAAAAATTCAAATTAAATTGCCCTTTCCTTGCAACTATTTCGGTGCCGATCACTTATGTAATATATAATTGTATATAAAATATAATAGATGTAAAGTATGTTGGATACCTGAATGGATATTAACTAGGTTTGAAAATAATTTACATTTTGACAACAGTCCCCTTGATTTTATTGTTAATAGATAACGATTTTGTTAATGCTATCCAATGTTTTCATGAGTTATTCATTTTTAGCCGAACCTTGATAAATAATATCTAGGTAATATATTGTAAAATATTTAGCTATGGAAGCATTGTCCCACTGGAATGGATCATGTGGTTAAGATGCATTGAATGGTCCCCCTTGGCGACTTTTCTGAAAAAGTGTTATTCTTCCATTCTTGGCGATAAAAACCTATGAAATTTACCAATCAAAAAATTATCCATTTCCCCCATGGAGGGTTATCGAAAAGGGTAACCAGATTTGACTAAAAAGCTGGGGGACGGTCAAGCCTTATAATATGGGGATTTTAAAACCTTTGCAATGCCAAGCTTAATTCCAGTAAACAATTTACAACTGATGCAATCAAAGCTTAATATTTGAGTATTTATAAAATACAACTTGTATATTTAATTCAATTAGATTTTTTAGAAAATCTTATAAAATATGTATATGAGGCGGTTAAAGTAATAGTGGTGTAAATCCATTTTGACTCGCCACTACTACTTTCATCAGAAACTGAAAATCCCCTAAAAAAAGAGCCTGTTTGTGTTAAAAGTAATAGTGGTGGGAGTCAAATTGGACTTATACCACCATTACCTCATATAAAAAAATACTTTTAAGGTTGAAAAAAACTTTTGAAACCTTATTTTTAAGCTATTTTAAATAACTACATGAAATTAAGATGTATGTCACTAATATCTTATAACATTTAAATGCCAGTGGCAAAAAGTAAAGCAAACCTGTTAAATACAAAATTTCAAAAGGGCTATCAAACCTTCCTTGCAGTCAAGGCTCAATTCCGTTAAATATAAAATATTTATGTTCATTAATAATATATGTTGTTTATATATACAGTGTTCACTCTATGCATTTTTTTAAATGCGTTCCTGCCGCCCCTGCCTGCCCTTTTTTCATCTCAATAATGCCCTAATGACTCTTTTCCAAAAAGGCATCGTTTAAAAAAAAAATTTGCAAATCAGAATTAACTGAATTATGACAGTAGAAAAGCAAACTCCTTTTTAACTTTGGGTGTTGTGCAATCACGAGGATTTTGCAGTAATTTTGAATTTGAGGCATTCCACGAATCCTATTGGTTGCCAATGCCCACATATGAAATGCTAAGTTTTTTTTCAGTGTTTTTTAAGAGAAGTTGGTTTGGGGCAAGGTTACAAGATTAGGCATTTTATTACCATATTTTGGATTTAAGTAACCTTTTCATCAATTTTGTGAGGGGTCTGATTAAGGCTACTTACAGATTTGGCTTTTAGTGTAAAGATTAATTTTTAAATGTCAAATTTTGAATTTTAAGTAGTATCTTCATAAAGAGACATCAATGTTGTATGAGTCTTTTCTTCGAAATAGGCCTCGAACCATCAACAATAGCCCAATATGTGGTAAGCTCTAGTGCAATGTCAACCAACAAATTGGAGCTTTATTTTGTCTGGTCATGGATCCGATGTAGCAACGGGTGGCCACGCCCACTCCAAACTTTTTTTTTAAAGTGCCCTTTTAAGAACTATAAGTGCCTTTTCGAAAACGGGGTGCACTTTTGCTGCCAACAGTGCCCTGCCCCTTTTTATTTCTATAGTTAACACTGTATATATAAATAATTTATATATATACAAATGCAAACATTGACGACCAACAACAGGCTCAAGGCCCAACAAGGTTGGTCCATCTAGTACCTCTTAGGTATCCTCCGATGCATATCTAATTTCTTCTTAAAATCCGTTACTCCTTTACAATTAACAATATTCACTGGCAAGTTGTTCCATTTCTCTATTACCCTATTATAGAAATAGTGTTTTCTCCCTTCCCGATTAAAATGGGATTTGTTTAACTTAAACCCATGACCTCTGGTTCTATCACTCATATTAAAATCTAAACCCTCCACATCTCCTTGTTTGATAAATTTGAACAGTTGAATCAAATCTCCCCTAACCCTTCTCTCTTCCAGAGTATACATATTCAAATTTCTTAATCTATCTTCATAATTCATGCCTGAAAACCCTTGAACCATTTTAGTAGTCCTGTGCTGAATTTTCTCTAACAATTCAATAATTAGAATTCTAAGTAAACATTCATATAAACAGTTAATATGATGTGAACTGTCCATTGAAAAAATAATGAACATTCAATTTTTTTTTTTTGCAATCAAGTTTGAAACACCTTATCTACAGAGCTATACTTTCATTGTGCAAAGTTGTGAAATGATAACAATGTTGAAAGTCATAAAAAATCATTACAAGATATGAATACTGTGTATGTCCATTAAATGAATAATAAATTGGAATAATAATGCGACATCAAACCTTGTTTTTTGTTTTCTGTAAAATTACACTGAATGAACTGTCATCGTTGTGACCCTGGATACGTCTTATATTTTGTTAAAAGTTTATTTTAGATATGATGAAACAATGAACCTCTCTCCCCTTTCTGCCTATTTAGTACACTAAAAATATTGTCCACACTTACAAATGATAAACAGAATATTAACAGAAAGACCTCTTTATTATTTTTACCTACTGCTTATAGTATTTTACTACTTCAATCATATATTACTTATTTGTTTGTGTTACTTATTTTTAGAAAATGCATGTAAAGCCAAATGGAAATACCTCAGAGATTGGTATATTAAGAAGAAAAAGGAGGGTGAAATACCCACTAAATCTGGGCCATTGTCTGCTCATCTACTTGCTAGATGTGACCATTTGACATTTCTGGATATCTGTATTAACACAAAGGCGTAAGTATTAGTATTACGATTATTACACGCCATCATCGAGAGTTTTACAATGTTTCGAAATGACCAAAAGATCATGTTTAATACTAGTATATCTTTTTCTAATAATTATTTATTGCAGGTCTACTAGTAGTACCCAAGATGCAACAGATGAGGACGATCATACAGAAATGCCCCAAAAATACTTGATGTTCAGCATGAGAGAAGAAGAAAGTGAATTAGAGCAACCCTTGACACAATGTCAGAAAAGGGAACAAGACTCGGAGACAATCGAACCAAAAGAGATGTCTCAAACCCTTCGTCAGCAGCTTCTTCTTGAGCATGTAAAAACTTCGAGAGAAAGGTTGGAAGTGATGAAACAAATAGCTGCCCAAAATTCGTCTGGTGTGCCAAAGCACCCAATTGACGAGTTTTTTGGGGCCATGGCTTCTATTGTGAAAGGGCTGCCTGCCACGGTTCAAGTGCAAGTGAAAAGGGAAGTGTCCCAGATTGTTCTATCAGCAGAATGCAAAGAGGTTTCCAGCCAGGTCTCTTAAAAAACTTCATCAAACCATAATTGCAATAACACATCGACTCAATTCGTCACTGAAAACAAAAAAAATATAGAGCTTTTTCTTATTTGTAAAAAAATGAACTTGTGTTTTCACAGATACACACTTTTAGAATAGGTGAATTATGTTCTATTTTTTTTTTTTTCATTTTATTTATGTCTTGTATTGTTTGTTATCTATGAACTTGGAAAGTATACAAACTTCTAGTGTATTTTTTAAGAAATTATCACTGGACGACTAAAATTGTCCCAGATTGTTCTATCGGAAAAATGCAAAGGGGTTTTCATCCATGTCCCAAAAAACTATATCAAACTACAACTGTAATCACACATCTGCTCAATTTGCCACTGAAAATGAAAGAGATAGATCATTTTTGAATGTGTAAAGAAAAGTTAACCTATGTCCCCACAGATAAATTGTTTAGAAGAAGTGAATTATGCCTTATCATTTTTTATTTTTATCTTGTATTGTTGATTTATTAATAATTTTGAAAGCATACACATTTTTAGCATATTTTTTTAAAAAGATATCAATGGGCGACTAAAAGTTGAAGTCACTTTCACATGTGATAAAAATTGCACTTTATGAAATGACTTGTCAATTTGAGAAATATCTAAAATTTCAATGAAGTCACGGAAATATTTGATTTTTTTTCATCAAGCATTTCACAAAATGTTTATCATTTCATGAAGTTCCTAATTATCGTATGCTTTAGTGGCGTATATCAACTTCAAGCTTCTAATAAGTTACCAAGATACATGAAATGGTATAAAATTTCCCACCTCAACTGCAGATTTTTTCTTAAAAAAAAAGGAAAATCTTTGTACATTGTTGTATTTTTTAAAAAACATTTAAAAAGCAAAAGGCTTTTGAACCAAATAAATTTCCTATATATTGTACTTTCTGGTAATAAAATGATTGGATCAATACTAATTTTCCATGAAAGTGCTGTATGAATTGAACTGTATTATTATTGATAAGTAGTATGATTTTGATCATTAGGGCACAAAAATGGTTTCATGGTCAACACGATTTTGCACTGGCTGACTAATGTGTCTTAAATAATATACAGTATCTGTTTTGGGAAAGCAATTCAAGGAACTGCTATATTTAGCTTTATATTCTGGTTCAATCCTCTGTAACAAAGTTTACTCTAAAAATACACTTCTAAAACTAAGGTTCGTTCTTATATACTTTTCAAATACAAGTGAAAGTAACTCAATACTCGAAATATATTTTGTAATAATTCTTCAGACAGTAAAAAGCTGAGCAGTTAAGTTCTGCTAAGTTAGAAATCAGTAAAGGCCAAGATATCTGTCTTATTTATTTCATTTCTTCCTAACCAACCATGTAGGCATGTACTTAAAATTAAATATTTTTTAATGGAATTTAACACATTCTTTTTCATTTATAAATTGATATTACATTGCAAGAGACGAATTAGTTGACACAATATAAGTCAGGCCTATAGACTGAAGTAGAATTGTGAGCCAAACATCAGCATTTAAAGAAAAAGTGTTACTCGTCTTCTTTTTCTGTGAGGAGGAAAATTACCAACTAAATATTCTCCATTATTTTACTCTCCAATCCAAGGAATAAACTTCTAATATTATACTGAATGATTTAAATATGCCTTGAAAATAATTATACAAATTTAAAATGTTGACAGGTATCTTGCAATTTCCTAAACACCATTGGAAAAATATATATTAAAGGTCTTGATTTTAAGGATGGGATGAATATTCGGTTAGGCCGAATACTTCTGATATTCGGCCAATCATCAGCCGAATAGCTGCCATAGAAACAGGACGTAAACGCAAGATTTGGGGCGGAAAAATCAAATATGAAAAATTGTTTGCTTGTAATTATTAAAATATCTAGTTGAATTAAAATAAGTTTGAAATGTACTATTTTTTAATCAATTTAAAAAATATGCAGCTTTTTTTTAATCAGTGATAAAATTTAAAATATCTTTTTAAAAAATTACAAAATATATTAAACCTAAACAGTATTTTTTTTTTTTTTTTTAATCATGACAAAACAGTTGTTGATAATGATAGGATGACAAAAACTTTAATGAACACCACCTCCCAACTTTATATTAAATAAATAATATATAATTTTTAAAATTTAAAGATGTTTACAGAAAAAAAAGGTGTGTATTTTAAGTAAAAATTAATTTTTATTATTATTAGATTAATAGTATTACTATTCAATAGTAAATACAAATACTATACAACATATGTATTATGTATGATAATTATGTACATATGTATGATAATTTTACGTCCTAAACTTTTACACCGGGTATTTGGGTTGTTTATCTGTATAAAGATTTTAAAGGAAGCTATTATTCGGCTGCCGAATATTCCGTAATGGGCCTGAAAGTCCATCGATCGGCCAATTCACTATTCGTCCCATCCCTACTTAATTTCAATCAGATGTGTAATCTTATTGTTTATAAATATTTTGCATTTTTTTAGCACGCCAAAAAATATTCTTGCAAAATCATTACGTATTTTACTGCCAATTAAAGATTGAATTTATTAATCTATTTAAATAAATAATATTTCAGCTGTGGTAATTCATAGGTTTATTTATCTAATGTGCGCAATATATGTAAAAAAAAGTTTTTTTTAAAAATATTGCTATTAAAAGGTATATAACTAACCGAGTAATATAAAGGAAGTTTATGTATGCTAAGGATGAATACACCAGTTTTCAGCGCCATCCTTAACTTCAGCCCAGCCCTGTGCCAACTTGTCCGGGGGGCCCTTTTGTTGGGAGTGTTTTGAAATGCATATCTTCCTTCCCCTTAACAAAAATACAAACTTTATCTAGTTGACCTCAACTTTATGTTAACTTATATGTATAATCCTCTCCACATCTCTTTATAACGTTTCATATATTTTTACTACAAACGAATAGTCCCTCAAGCCAGATCTGTCACTAAAATATATAGTCGGATAACATAATTTTCCCAACTAAATTCGTAATTTCATAAATTTATTAATTCCATCCCGAAAATATAGTTTACAAATGGAAAATTTTCAACTTTAAATCACGATTTTGGAAACATTTAAAAATAGTTAATGTAGAAATGTAGACGGTATATGTGCTAGTTCAACTTCGGAAAACCCTTACTATCGCATATCCCGTTTTGACTGAAATAAGTACATGCAATATTTTATTTTATCACATTTGTCAATGATATATGCAAAATCGCTCTACCCAGCACAAACACAGGATGGAATTAGATATAACCTTAAATGCTCAGAAACAATTGCCATATTAGCCAAATGTCACTGAAAATGCTACTCTTTATATATATATAAGGAAGAAAAACTTTCAGACAGATGTATAAAAAATAGCTTACCTTTCTTTTAAACACATCACCTACATCAAAGAAATACGCAAAGAATAAAACGCCTAAAGCCAATTCCACACGACATTATTTGCGCACGATAGATGCAGCTGGTTCTGCGATTGTATATGCAAACGACGTAGTTTGTATTTTCCAATGCCTCCTGCAGTAACTAACGTGGGTTAATAATATCCCTATATTCTAAACGGACGATATCACGTCAGCTTTTGCAGAGGACTGCAGTTGGTCCTTACAAACCACGTGGTTTGAATGCATCAATCACAGAGGCTTCTGCAACAATTCGCATAAATAGCGTTCGTGTGGAATGGACCTAAGAATATCTATTTTTTGTATTGGTTAAGTTTACTTTTCTCTTACCTCATTGCATAAACAAAACTGCACAATCATATATAGAAAGTTATAAAACGAGCATGACTATATATAGAGAGTCACATAGAAATATTTATGGACAAGTGGAAAAATCCAGACCTTAACAGTTACAAATATCAACATGAAATAAAGTGCGATACAACATGAAGTAAGTTATGATGAACTTGCAAAAGTTTTACACACACACACACAAAAAAGTCTTAAGACCTAACAAAGAGACAGGTAAACACAAAAATAGAAAAAAAAATTATCGGCAAAATTCAAGAAAACTACTTAATTTTATTGGCTTTGTTTAAAATCCTTTATGATCTTCTATTCTTATTTCTGACTATTTTAAATATAACTATCAACTGCAAAAACTTTATTTTATCAAATTATAAGAAACCTTATCAAATTAAACTTTAATTTAAAAAAGCCGTATAATATTTATCCACTTACCGATACTTACTTCCAAACAGCATAAAACCATTTGGGCTTACTAGCAAACAAATGTATGAAAGTAAGCAGTTTCTTGTAGAGTTGTATATAAAATCCGGTAACTTATTAAATGCATGTTGTTCAGATGATTAAACAGTTTGGGCTTCATTGCAGGTATCTGTTACGTTACATAGTTACAAAATATTTAATTTTGCCATAGTCAGCGTTTTCTTTTTCGAAGTGTAGTAAGAACGTTGGAAGATTATTAACAGTTGCACATCTATTGACATATATGAAGCATAAATATCGAATCAGTGAATTGACTAATTCATAAAAGTTGAAACCATCTATCAGTCATCATCAAAACGATTACTGAAATGTCTTGTAATGCAATCGTAATTTATAATAAAAGGATATGAAATGAGAATTCATGTCCTGAGTTTGGAACAATCTTCATAGTTACTATATGATTTTTACATTCTTTCTAACGGAAAAGTTTATTGCCACGCAACGGTTTTAAATATAAATATCAGCACTGAAAGGTATTCTGAATGTTTGAACCGGCGGCGTGCCGGACAAAGATCAGTAAACTTGTACGTACTAATATATAAAAGTAAACATAAATTAAAATAATTCCTAATGTAGTTTTAAAAATTATGAATTACTTTTCTCTAAAATACTTTTGTCGTTTTATCTCTCTCTCTCTCTCTCTCTCTCTCTCTCTCTCTCTCTCTCTCTCTCTCTCTCTCTATATATATATATATATATATATATATATATATATATATATATATATATATATATATATATATATATATATATATATATATATATATATATATATATATATATATGTGTATATATATTTAAGACGCTTTTTGTCGAAAATCGTCGTTTTAGAATTTCAAGTCATAATTTTACTGCAAAATAAAAAAATTATATATAAAAATGTTATACATAAATATTTTTTACAAAATATTAACGAAATGAGATCTTATACACAATTTTTTACATACACAGTTTATGAAAATTATTTTTATTATAATTATATAATTTTAAATAATAAAAAAAAATTCATTTTTAATGAAACGTATGGAGTTCAGTAGATAATTAACAAGTCATTGGTAATTAATGTCTAGTTAGAAATTAACATAACTGTTAATTATTATTTATTTTTATATTGGTAAATTTTTTGGGAAAATAGAACGAGGTAATTGAGCTCCCACCTTCATAATAATTATAATTGATATGTCAAAGTCCGTGGTTGTTTTTATTTAAGAGAGGTAATTTTATATAAAGTTCCTGATGTGCATTTTAGGTCAATTTTAAGGAGAATTAACGAATCGGTTCCTGGGGGGCATTGGCATAGCTAGGGGGGTTACTTTACCGGGATTGCGCCACCTCAAAAATTTATACAAAAGATGCAAGAGAATTTTAGTTTTGTCCTTACATTTTTAAATATCACATTTCAGGTAATATTTAATCAATTTTATTTGAATTTTCTTGTGTAATGTTTGTACCCAAAATTATTCCTTTGTCATATTGACTTAGGTATTCACCTCACTAACATATGAGGCGAGTAAAATAATAGTGGCGTAATATGTTATGGTTAAAACCCTAATTGTTTTTAATTTGATTTCTTTTTATATTTAATTCAGTTTCAGAATCCCCTAATTGTATTAATTAATTTATGTAATAATAATTTATACTTATTTAATTGCCAAACTTTGTACTTGGAAACATTCACTTTTAATTCCATAAAGACCAAACTTAGATTTCCCCCTTTTTCATAACCCCCGAAGAGTTTTTCAACTGTAAATAGAGTGATAACTCCCTCGCAGCCAATCACATAATTTAAAAATACAACACCGGTTACAGTTAAACCGTTAACTGTAACCGGTCTGTCGTAACAAACCATTAAGTAATTACGAACTCAAAGTAATAATCAAAACTTGAACTGAAATATGATACTCGAGAATTCGCTGGGAGCCGATTTTGGAGACTAAAACAAGTGGAAATTGACTCCAGACAGGGGTTATCACTCTATTTACAGTTGACAAACTCTTCAGGGGTTATGAAAAAGGGAGAAATCTAAGTTTGGTTTTTATGGAATTAAAAGTGAATGTGTGTGTGTGTTCCCTAGTATAAAGTTTGACAATTAAATATGGATAAATTATTATTACATAAATTAATTAATACAATTAGGGGAATCTAAAACCAAATAAAATATAAAAAGAAATCAAATTAAAAACAATTATGGTTTTAACCATAACAAAGACCATATACTATGGAGTCATTGCTTATAGAGCCTACAGTGTAATAAAACACATTCAGTAGAACTCTGATTATCCGGATCAATTGACACTAGATCCCATCCGGATACATGGTTAATTCACGAAAAGGAGATTATTTCTTAGTAAAAAAAATCGAATTTGTTGTAGTATGTAATCTAATTTAATGATTTTGCTGATTTCCATTTATTTTCTCACAAAGCGATCCGGATAATTTGTTAGTTTGATCCGGATAACTGGAGTTCATACAATTGGAGCTCTATCGTATTTGTTTATTTCTTTATGAAAAATTGTTATTCTAACATATAATTGCAAATTTGCTACTACGAGGCAAACCCGATTAGAGTACTAATTCAGTAATTAAAACTTAAAACAACCTCATGATTTTGACCAACTCTCCTAAAAGTTATATTAAATATTATTTAAAAAAATGTGGGTTGTTCCCATTATAGATCCCGCATAAAAGTTCGAAGTAAATTATTCGCATCTAGCACTTCTAAAAGGGAACCGTGTCTCCAAATCTGTCCACAAAAGATCCTTGGTAAGTCTTATTCATTTTGAGAATGGTTTCTATCATGCTGGCGATGCTCTCTTCAGGTTCAAGATTGGCTACGTCCTTTCCGCCCATCTCTGTCTTGACCCATCCAGGATGTATGTTGACGACCAGGATTCCTTTGTCCTTCACCTTCGCAGATATCAACCTCATAGCCATGTTAAGTGCAGCCTAAAAAACAAACTCATGTTTCTACAGTTTCATACGCTAAATTTTGTATTTTTTAATACTTTAATACACTGCTTAAGTTATTTACACTGTTGCAGGCACGTAGGTATAGATTTTTCATGGGGGTGGTTCAGTTATTGAGTAACTTATCCCCCCCCCCCCATTTTTTAAAAAAATTATTAATTTGTATTCAAGTAAACAGGAATACGTTGGCATATAAGTATCGAAACAGCTACATTTGTCATTTAGTTTTCAGGAAATCGTTACCAATAACATTTCAGGAAACCATTAACTATTTTTAAAATTAGTAAATATCACTCCCTAATTATGAAATAAATTTAGAGAAAAAATTTATATTTTGAGATTTCTTGTTTTAAAATAATATATGGATCCCGTTTTAAAATCTTTCCCATTCGTCGCCGAAATTCAAATGCTATATAATGAAATACGATGACGTCATGCTACGCTTAGTTTGAGATAAAAATAACCTCAAAACATGTTTTTGAAGCTATTTTCCGGGATAGGACCCCCGGAAAATACCAGGTTTTCACTCATGCAACTCAACCAGAAGTATTATACTTGAAATTGTTCCAGGTTTTTAAAGTATTTTATGATTTTTACAGTAATCCGATTTTTAATTTTTTTTTCTTGACTTTCAATGGGAGGGGTTTGAACCCCATGAACCACCCCCTTACCTACGTGCCTGCACTGTTGCCTAATAAGATACATATTTATTTTACGCATTAGTTTTTGTACATATTTAGATTTAAGTAAAGCATCCGGTGTACACATACATTATTTAGAATGTTATGTTTTAATATTTTTTTAAATTTTTTTTTAACAATGACTAGAAATTGTTCTAACGAAGTTAAAGTTGTTGGCTATATATTTTGAATAGGGATAAACTTATGACTGTAGTCTGCGACTGTATACCCAAGGCCGGATTACAGAATAGGCCCGTGAAGGCCAGGCTTGCACTTTACATTTTTGAAAGCCACCCTAATCACCCATTTTATATAAATATTTAATACCTCTAACATAGTTTGCTACTGAATTTACCTTAAAAAAATTGTATTACAAACTTTAGTAAAAATAAGCTGCCCACTTGCTTTAAATATGTTCGAGAATTGAAAAAAAAAATCAGAACATACAGAATATTAGAAATACTCATTACTTATTAATATATTTGTCATATTATTTAAAATATGTTTCATTTTAATTTCATTCATAGACAAGAAGTTTAGTGCATGTAAAGGTTCGATTTGATGTTCCAGGGTCTGTTTGAGAACAATGGGGGGGGGGGCATTTAAAGGCGGGCTTCCCTTGCTTCAATGTCTGAATCGGACCCTGCGTGTACTGATGGGCCCAGGTGCTGTATTAATGCTGCCAACTGGTCTGAATTATATAAACTTACTTTTTTTAATATTTTTTTTTTACATTTTATTACTTTTAAATATAAATTTATATTTGTTTCCGTCTTTAAGATTTTCCTTTACAGTGTTACTTTTCTTAATTAACAACAGAGAAGAGATATACAAGTTTTAAAAAGCATTGCTCTGTTCTTTTATCTATTATTTTTCGAATTAAAAGTCTTTGATTTAATTTTATATACAATGAAAATTTCATGTTAAATGTGCATATAATGGCGCTGCTTTACAGAGATCGCGGTCTTCTATCCACTTTTTGCAAGGTTACAAATTTGATCTGGAATGACGCACATAGATGGAACAAAAATCCAATTAGTTCATTGTAAAGATAATGGTTCACATTCATGTACTAAACAAAGCTAATAAAATTTGATATATTTAATAAGATGAGCTGACACTCTTTTGTTTAAACATTTTCCATTTGAGAAGTTATGACCATTCCTAATATAAAATGCAAGTCAACTAATTGCCATTCATTTCTTATAAATTATTAAAAAAAAATTCAAGTTTTGTAATTGCCTAAATAGTCTTATTTATAAGTTTGTAGTTAAGGATACATAATTAATGAAAATTCAGTACTAATTACAAAAAATACTTACGCAGTTTTAATAAAGCCTACATTTTCTATTTAACACAGGTGTTAATAACTTTTTCTCATGGACATGACTTTCGGACCCTGAGTTTTCGAAATTTTGTTTTGAAATATTGTCTACTACATATGAAGCACAAACCTTACTAATTTTATATCCAGGTACGACTAAATCCTGAAGTATTATCTCTCCAGTTCTTTGGATACTTCCCAACGCTGAACTGATGTTGACGACTGCAGCCTTGGATTCTAAAATTTCGCTTGTTTCCGAAGCACTGACGGCCTTTTCTAACAGTGGCAAAAAAGTCTACAAGGGAAAAAAATCAAAGAAAAAGTTCATTCGTCGCATACAGGAAAGAAAATCAAAGGAAAAAATATTCATTCATCGCGTATAGGGAAAAAAATCAAAGTAAAAAATATTATATGGGGGGGGGGGGGGGAATCAAAGAAAAATGTTCATTTATCGCGTATGGAGAAAAAAATCAAAGAAAAAAATTCATTCATCGCATACGGAAAAAAAAATAAAAGAAAAAGTTCATTCATCGCGTACGGGGGAAAAAATCAAAGAAAAAGTTCATTCATCGCGTACGGGGGGAAAAATCAAAGAAAAAGTTCATTCATCGCGTACGGGGGAAAAAAATCAAAGAAAAATTTTCATTCATCGCGTACAAGGCAAAAAAATCAAAGAAAAATGTTCATTCATCGCGTACGGGGAAAAAAATCAAAGAAAAGGTTCATTCATTGCGTACGGGAAAAAAAATCAAAGGGATTATGCCAAGTGTCATACCCATTCGACATTTGGAAGGGAATGGAAATTAAATTTCAAGAATTGAATATGCAGAAACAGAAAGAGACTAATGAAATAACGAAAATAGCGGTTCGAAATTAGACACTACGTGAGTTTTTACTAGATTGGATTTCCCCTCCTGGGAGACCCACGGAGGGGAATGAGGTGCTGGTTAAACTTAAATAGCATTGGATCAATATTTTCGTGAAAGATACACACAGACACCATAAACATTATAGGACTAAAATGTTTTTTCAATCGCTTTTGGGTAATCGTCATTTTTTTTTTATTCCATTTTTTTTTTTTTTTTTTTTTTTTTTTTTTTTGTATTTTCTAACTTTGGAAAGATTTTTGAGTACCATGTAGTGCAGCTAAAATTGTATCTGTGTATCAATATATTCTGTAAAAACTGAAGATACCGAAAATCTATCATGTTTTTAATGTAGACTTTTGTACTACAGACAACTCTCGTTATCTCGAACTCGAAGGGAAGTGTATAAAAATTCGAGATATCGAAAATTCGAGTTATCGAATATCTTATAAAACATGTTTTTTTGTTTTGTTTTGGTAAAAAATAAATACTAGTATACTTACACGACTTTATTTAACATATCTATCCAAAATAGTTTGGTGGGTATTTCTGTTTTTTTCGAAATCAATTATATTTTCCAAATGCACGATTGCTTGAAATGTCTCTGAGGTTTTCATTTCCGGCCTCGATTCAATGAATGCACGCATAGATTTTATCGAAGATAGAGCCTCTTACAAAGTTATCTTTGGAGGAGGTTAGCATTCTTCATTATCATTCTTTTTCTGAGAGCGATCTCTCATCAAATGCTGCTATAGAGAGTGCATTGCCTAAACAAAAATGAGAAGGAGTCGAGTGTCGTCTTCATATTTTAAGTTAGTTGCTTACTGGACGGTCGGTAATGTTCCAAGAAAGTGACTCGCACTTTACCGAAAACGCCAGCTGGCTTGAGGGACGATAAATCATTTATCTTCCTTGTTGGACTGACTCTGCGTTAAAGAGGAGGGGATACATCTCGGGGAATCCAGTCTGGCGACATTCAAACAAAAGGGTGATGAACAGGTAGGAATCCATTGTAAGTATACCCTTTCAATAACGCACAATAAGAAAGAGAACTGATAAAGAAGAACGTGGCAATTACATATATGCTAAAGGTTCTTCAAATCCGTAGTTTTGAGAGGAAAACAAAATTTTGAGTTTTGAGGAAACTTCGAGTTATCGAAAATAACGACGAAAAACTTCGAATTAAAGAGATAAAATTACATTAAATAAGTAATGAAGGTGCAGTGAAATAGATTTTTTTTCGAGATATCGAAAAATTCGAGATATCGAAGTTTGAGTTATCGAGAGTCTACTGTATTAATATTTTCTCTATGAAGTAAAGTAGGAAACGGTAGAGAATACTTTACTCCAATGTCAAAAATTTACTTTTTTAAATAGTAAAGTTTGGGTAGAGTAAATAAATTCATTTGGTTCTTATCAAACAGCATTCAAAATGTATGTTCCATTTTTGTTGCCCAAAAAATTCATTTCCACTACCAAAAATATCATTAAAAAAACTATAAATGATTCCTAAAGTTTCCTTTTTTTCATAACAATTAGCGAATTCGGATTGGTTTGATCATCCAATTTTTGATAGTATACTTCTGTAAGGTAAATAAAAATACATGAGATATAAATTAATCAAAAACTCAAAATATATTATTTTTAAAAAATCACATTTTAAGCCAAATTTGCTCCGACTGCAAACACCTTATAAAGGTAGGTAACTTGATTTTTTTGCTTGACTAGTTAATTAGAAGAACATTTAGGTTTCTACAAATAAGGTTTACTCGACAGTTGTAAGGTTTGCTTAAATTTAACTGGTGGAGTAAATAGTAACCCCGAATGTTGGACTGGAATGAAGTTGGAGAGTAAAATGATTTGTAACCTGAATTAGAAGCAACAGATCAGAAAGCCCATTATATATACTTTTAAACTGATTGTTGCATAACACAATCAGTTTATTGTCTGTAGAAATGGGGGAGGGAGGGGGTATGTTTTATTTTTTAAAAAGTGCAATATTAAAAGTGAGGGGCAACATCCGAAATAAGTGCGAGGGCAGCCCCCCCCCCCCCCCCCCCCGCCCCCCGAATCGCCGCCACTGAACACAATTGTGCAATTCAGCGTACACGTGATTAACGCAAAATATACAGCTTTTTCCAATTGAAGAAAAGACGTGTTATACATAGCGATGACAACACTTTTAGCTGTAACTTTCCCTAACAGAAAGCGATGAAATAAACAGGCATACCGTTAGACAGAAGGATTGCCAACCCTCAAAGACCCTTAAAGTCCCGCCTTTTTTCAATTGTGAAATTATTTTCAACAGGTGGAGTAAAGTTACCCTGTAAGGGGTAACGTAACCCTCCCCCCCCCCTGACGGTATGCTTAAAAATTACCTGTAAAATCATTATAGGGCCCACAGTATTCGTTCGGAAGTGCCACTCTAAACGTTCTGGGACGAGTAGAGGAAATTCTTGTTTTTCTGCAACCCCAGCGTTGTTAATGAGCAACTTGAGGCCCCTCTCCCCCACTGTCTGTTCCACAATTTGCTTGGCCGCTTTTATTTCTTCTCCGTCAGTGACATCTGCCATCAAGAAATTTATTAGACATTAGTATTAAAAGTTAGTCCATAATTATATATTGGTTTTCTTAATTGTTTATTAGATTTTACAGAATGTTATAAATCTTCCATGTAAAAAAATACGGTATTGTAATATGTATTAATCTGCTTACACAATTAATATGCGCAATTTACTTGGCCCCTTTTATTGATTGCCCATCAGTGACATCTGCCATCAAAAAATTTATTACACGTTAGCATTAAAAGTTTGTCCATAATTATATATTGGTTTTGTTAATTGTTTATTAACTTTTACAGAATATTATAAGTATTGCATGTAAAAAGGTACGGTATCATAATATATATTTTTAAAAAAATCAACAAATTTTTCTTCTAGAAAGTATTTTTGATTATGTAAATAAATACCTAGCATTGTAGTAGGAAAATCAGCAATCACAACCTCATTTTGTTGCTAGATATGCAAGTATAAATTCATAGAATTCTAACTATAAATTTTGATAAATTACAGTTTATAAACTTTTTATCCTTAACTTTTAGAAATTTAGATATTTGTAGATTACGCTGTACAGTACAGCTAAAGTACGCTGTTCATCATTTCTTAAAAATGGCATTGCTTTCTTACAGAAAGTTCAGCACAAATGATCACACATTAAAATGATCCACGATATTTTAGACATGGATTTTGGAGATTAAGGCATTCGAATATATATCGTTTGGAAGAGAGAAGGATTAGGGAAGTTTGATTCAACTGCTCAAATTTATTGAAGAGAGGGATATTGAGGGTTTGGGTTTTAATAAGAGTGATAGAAAGAGAGGTCAAGTGTTTAAATTAAACAAATCACATTTTATTTAGGAAAAAAGAAAGCAGTTTTTTATAATAAGGTAATATACAAATGAAACAGCTTTCAAGTGACTATTGTTAACCGACAGCTGCTCCTTAGCTAGTGCCCAGGTTACGTTTACGTCCCCACTGTTGTGTATAAAATAAAAAAACAAAATAATATGTTGCCTTTACTTATATGTTGTCTAACTCAATATTTAATATCTAATCCCACTAAAGTTCTCCTATTTTCTAGGCTAAATTCGATGGATGTGTAAGGACCAAAGAATCGACGCACTATAAGGCTATTTACGATTGACTATTGTTAATTCTATAGAAGTAATTAATTTTAAGCCTTGAGTATGCTGTTGGTCGTCAATATTTCTATAAATATATTCTGCATTCATTCAGTTTTAGGAAAAGTTTTTTATGAAAGCAAAATGTTAAAAAATTTTACTTGGTAAGTTTTCGTCAAATGACTTTGTCCCCAAATACCCATGTTATTTTAAAATATAAACTACCATCATTAACTAATCCGGATCGAAAGTTGAAAGGGAAGATTTCAGACTGATATTTAGGAAATATTCACAAGGTTATACAACGTTATTTTAAATTTGAAGAAATCCAGGAAAACGTACAGGATTGCCTTTTGAAATCGCTTTTAACAAGTAATGATAGTATATTACCCATTTTTATCAGAATCACTCGCGATTTAGTGGAAGAATCTTGAATCTTCTTCAAATCCTGAAACAAAAATAATCTCAATTCAACACAGTTTTCTAATAACAGAAATTCGTTGTAACTTTTTACTTTGTATTAACTTTTGATAAAATCCAAATTTTTTTTTAAAGCGGTTTATGAGTCAAAATGTCGATATATTGTTTTAACTGTTTCTTCACGTTTTGAAATCTCATAAAACCTGAAACAAATATTTTATATTTGGCTTGTGTGAATAGACTATGTAAACGACAAAACTCAACAACGGATAATGTTTCGATGACAAAGTTCAATATAAAAGTTATTACGTTCGTGAGTCTTCGGAAAATGGATTTTAAAACTCGATTTTTGATGTTCGAAGTCCAATTTCCCTTTGACAAAATTTAAAATTACAATTACTTTATAAAAATTTGAACATATTTACTGGAAACACAAAAATATATTTTTATAACTCCTAATTATTTTTTATATTTTTAATAACTAAAATTTTTTAGTCAAATTAGTCAAAATAAAATAAATAAAACTTTCAACTTTTAAAATCTCAGTATATTTAATTACTAACGAAGTGTTTTTGGACACGAAAAAAGAAAAATGGCCGTAAGTTCTAATACGCTATTTTGAAAAATTTAATTATTTATTTTATTATTTTTAATTATTTATTTTATTATTTTTAATTATTTATTTTATTATATTTAATTATTTATTTTATTATTTTTAATTATTTATTTTATTATTTTTAATTAATTATTTTATTATTTTTAACTATTTATTTTATTATTTTTAATTATTTATTTTATTATTTTTAATTATTTATTTTATTATTTTTAATTATTTATTTTATTCTTTTAATTATTTATTCTATTCTTTTTAATTATTTATTTTATTATTTTTAATTATTTATTGAATTCCAAAAATAACATATACTATTATAATTTGTTTTATTTTGATTCAAAAATCGATGCTGTATTTTCGTTATTCTTAATTTGTTCAGCAGACGATTTTTTATTTTATTTAAAACATTCTTTTTCACTTGTAATAAAACAAGCAATTGGCGTCCATTTTTTTTTCAAAATATATTCTTTTGTTGACAGTTTATTTGAAAATACAGGTATGTAACTTTATTATATTAACATAACAACAGTATTAAATATATTGCAGTTAATTCTTGTAAATTTTTAATGTTCAAAATTCCTGAATTTCGAAATTCTTATTCCTTTGAAATTCTTTTGCACTTTTGCCGAAGATCGTATTTTTATGAATTTCATATTCTTTAGATTAGTGCAAAAAATTCGAAAACGAAAAGCTAAATAAATAAGACATTTTTCTAATGTTTTCATTGGAATGTATTAAAAGTTGTTTTTTTTTTATATAAAGCCCAAAAATATTGGTATATAATTCGACTTTTCTAGTGTTTACATTGAAGTTTACATGGATTAAACTATCCCGGTTATCTTTTTTTTTTTGTATAATCAAACAAATCGACTGTTGCACTTGAATTAATTCAGCAAGAAATGTAATATTTTGCACAAATGTACTCCATTAAACGAATTAAATTTTTTTAACGAAATCAAAACACATGTTTAACAATCGTAATTTAATATTTAACTTAAAAAAAACCATTTTCTCCCGCCTTACCCTATTCAATAAAAAGAAGAGAAATGCCATTGTTAGATTTCGGGTTTTTTGGCATAACTTGAAAATGAATCTTATGATTTCTTTAAACTTGCAATGTCAAATTATTTTTTGAAAGGTCAATGAAAATCAATCAATCAATTCATTATTATCAATAAAAATTACATTGTAAATTTTCCTTTAAAAAATGGGTACGTAAATAAAAAAATTTAAAGTGATTAGTTGCGGTTTTTGAATTTGTAACTCCGTTGCCATAAATGCCAAAATGAAGATGACGCAAAATTTTGCATAATTTTTTAATTCAACTTGTGGCTTTGAAGTAAAATTTAATTAAGTGGATCAAAATTAATTAGAACGAAAAAAATATTATTTCCCTCTTTGAATTGAAAAAGAACGTTTCCAAATTTTCAACAAAACGGAAATTTGTTTATAAAACTTCCACGAAACCCTTACTTAAATTTAAATAGAAGTTCAATTTTCATATTCTAAATTTACCATATTTGTGTGTTCTTTCTCAATTAGTTTTTAATATATATAGAAAATATAATAAAACAAACCTATGTCATGTTAATCAAAAATAAATTTGCTCCGATTCTTAATATAGAATCAAACATACCTCTAAAGATTGGGCGTTTCTGTAGGTAGCAAATATAAATTGAGGTGCAACTTCCAGTTGAGAAAATTGCCTCACAAATTCTAATCCAATGCCTCGGTTGGCTCCGGTCACCAGAATACTATCGAACTTCATCTTGAACTAAAAACTATTCGTCCAGAATATCACCGTTACAATTATATTTTTGCTCCTACTTCTAAATCCATTTACAGTTATTTGCACAACCTGTTATTATTACTACCATACTAAAACATACACAGGTATTTTTATTGGAAAATATTTATCGTCGAAGTGGATGAACAAAATATCGATTCTGCCACATATTTTTACTGCAGTAGAGCTGTAATTAAACTTTGAATCAATCTTTGTTCAGCCGTGTATTGCATTGAAGTTCTTTTAACTTAGTATTTGAAACAGTTAAAACGCGTATTATTTTTTTGTGTGCTATGAACTTTTCGTATTGTGTGATCATTATTTTCTAAGATTCAGTATACTTACTTTTCAGAAAGCCAAAATTGTTTGTTATTTTAAATAAAATTCATCCAAAAAGCCTACACTGTTAAAAGTGTTGAAATATTGGCGTTACATTATGAATTTTATTTTAGATATTCGTAAGGATAATATTATTATAAATAATAATTAATATATACACGAATAAAATTTTGTTCTATTGCTTAGTCACTCTGATTATATTTAAGAGGTCTAAAAAAATCAATAAAGACATACATTTACGCACCTAAAATAGTGATTGATGTCACTAATGGCGTCGTTCAAATTCCGCCAGATAAGTCCCGCGAGATACAAATATTGACGACCAATAACAGGATCAAGGCCCAACAAGGTTGGTCCAGCTAGTGCCTCCTAACAATCCCCAATGCGTATCTAACTTCTTCTTAAAATCCGTTACTCCTTTACAATGAACAATATTCACTGGCAAGTTGTTCCATTTGTCTATTACCCTATTATAGAAATAGTGTTTTCTACCTTCCCGATTAAAATGGGATTTGTTTAACTTAAACCCATGACCTGTCGTTCTATCGCTCATATTAAAATCTAAACCATCCACATCCCCTTGTTTGATAAATTTGAACAGTTGAATTAAATCTCCCCTAACCCTTCTCTCTTCCAGAGTATAAATATTCAAATTTCTTAATCTATCTTCATACTTCATGCCTGAAGACCCTTGGACCATTTTAGTAGCCCTGTGCTGAATTTTCTCTAACAATTCAATGTCTTTTTTAAGATATGGTGACCAAAACTGCACAGCATACTCAAGATGTGGCCTTACCAAACCTCTGTACAATGGCAATATAATATCCTTAGATTTTGATTAAACACTTTTTCTACTTTACGGTCAGTGCATTAACACTCAAATCAATACCACGACTTTGATCAATTTAAATTTTATTCATAAATTTTCATAAAATATTTATTTAAATAATAGACAAATAATATAATGGTACTTTCATACATCGCACAAATGTTCCAAGTGAAGTTCTAAAATGGAATCAGGTTTCCCAATCTGTCCACGAATGACCCTTGGTGAGTTTCGTTCAATTTCGAAATGGTTTCCATCATATTGGCGATGCTCTCCTCCGGTTCAAGTTTTCCTGTTTCCTTTCCGCCCATGTCTGTCTTGACCCATCCAGGACACATGTTGACGACCAGGACTCCCTTGTCCTTCACATTGGCAGCGACCACCCTCATGGCCATGTTAAGGGCAGCCTGAAAATAAACATCCTTTGTTAGAAACAATATATATGTTTTAAAATACATTATCAAAGGTATGCAATGCATTGAGGCGATGTCTGGAAAATGTGTATTTTTAGTTTTAATAACTACACTGTTAAAAATAGGTATTCAAAAATAAATAAAATGTAATCGTTTTTGAGTACATTTGATCATGGTTCCGAATACATAAGTTTTAATTTTGAAAAAGACATGTACTTAAAAATGAGCATAATGGGTAAAAATGTATAAAAAGAGCAGATGCTAGCCTACATAGGCTGCCTTCATAAATCACTTTCAATAAATATCGTAAAAAACAATCAAGAATTACAGGGAATCGAACGCAAATCCTCAGTCCAGAGTCTTATCCGTTAAACTACCAGGGCGACGTGAAGAAGTTATAAACAGAAGATATATTTTTAAAAAGTGTCCCAAAAGAATGAGAATTAAGATATTTGAGTCAAAATAACTCAGTTTCCATTTAAGCAATCAACATCAAATAATATGGAAAATCGTCTTCTGAACAGGTATTTGAAGCTTGTCAGGTTGCTTTGTTAAGATGGTAAAATTGGCGAAAAATTACCCCCCCCCCCCCCTAAACCTCTTATTTCAAACAATAATGCACCAAAAAAAATTTAAAAAGTGTTTTTTAGTATAGGTAAAAAAAAAAAATTTAATGTTAGATATAATTTAATTAAAACCGTATTAAATTAGAACATTAAAATATTTTTACGGGAGAGCTCCACTTCATAATAATTTGCATTTAACCTGCTCACAAAATGTGACGCTGTCAATACTTTAAATATGTCTCGATACTCTTTCATGCAGTACAAGAAGATGTATTTATAACGTATTCTTTCAAGAAAAACTTTTAAAGTATACATTCCAATTTGTTTCTTCTTTAAGCTAAAGCATTTATTCAAATTAAAAGCTTTGACTTCCAGATTAAAATTACCTGCAGAACCATTATTGGACCCACAGTATTAGTCTTAAAATGCTTCTCTAAATTGTCTGTAGTAAAGTTAGGAAATTCAAGGGGTTGGGCCAATCCAGCATTATTGATCAGCAAGTTGAGGCCTCTGTCCCCTACTGTCTCTTCAACAATTTGCTTGGCCACTTCGATCTCTTCCACCACAGTGACATCTGCAATATAAAAATAAAATTATATAAACATTGGCATTGATTTAATTTAAAGTAAAACAAACTATGACTAATTGGTTTATTGAAATTACAATTTTTTTAATGGAATATTTTATGAAAAGTTAAGCAGTTAGAAGCATTATATATAATATAATCCTTTTAAGAAAAAACATAAAAAAATCGCTTAAGTCTAAAATTTTTCACTTGTAAAATTTCTGCGTTAATTTAGTAATTCCCAAAAATTTAAATACCTTTAAATATTTCGAAAAAGCGTCATTGCACAAACCTGTTAAAGCCTTTTTTAAATTATAATTTAAAAAAATTGAATAATTAAAAAATTAATTTTAAAATTTCATGCGCACCTCTATTCTTAAAGTATTAATTATCAAACAAGCCTTAGTTTAGCTGAAATCCGATAAAAAAAATTAGGATGTATGTAATTTTTAAAACTAAAGAAGCAATAATAATTATTTAAAAATATCTTTGTAACTGAATTTTCAGTAATAAAATGTTAATTCCAATGCAGCATTGCAAATTTATATGCAATTTAATAAAAAAATGCATCATGTGGTTTTTGAACGGCCTCTAATACATAATAATTTTATTAAATTCGAAAAAAGTTTTAGAATTCCTTAATTGTGAGAGGAATGACTGATTAAAGAAAATTTTCAGTATATGTTATTTTTGCTACGGTGTTCTGTATATCTTATTTTAAGCAGTTCAGAAATTTGAATAATTTTTATTTAAGACATAAACAAAAGTGGATTCACATTAGGGTATCCCTCATCGGAAAGTTAAAATTGCGGCCCATGACAACCTTTTGTCTGGGCGATAAACAATAGTTTTCTTCTTTGAGAGTATGATAAACCTGGCTCCCTTCGGCCGCAATTGGGCTATTGCCTCCCTTATACTATTATTTCTCAATGACCTTTGTGAAGCCGTCTTTTCAGAAGGCGCATTTCTATAGATAACTAACTATCTAACACGTAATAAGAGCATTGACATTAAGAGCGTTATGTGCTAAAATCCAAGATTTGACGCACAACAATAGAAGAAAAAATATAAAAGCATATTATGTTAAAAATTATGTGTTTTCTTTTAAATAAAAGGAGGCTCCATTTGTATACTCTTTCATAGATTGATTTAAGGGAAGATAAGGTTTTTGATTACGTGTTAACAGAATTTTAATTACTGAAAAAATATCTTTCTCTGAATGCATAGAATTTTTAAAATTATATTAAAAGTTTAATTAGGTCGGAAGTGTATAAATTAGACAATTTAATAAATAGTATTTTAAGGATATATATTTTTTAATATTATTCTTCATTATTATATAATAGTATTATGTTACTAATTATTTAAAATATCGAATACCCATTTGTATCAGAATCACTCGCGACTTCTCTGAAGATTCTTGAATCTCTTTCAGATACTGAAATTGAAACACACAAAATATTTCAGTGTAAAGTAAAATATGTAAAATGTAAGTGGTAGCATCCTAGGCTACCACGTAATGGATCCGGGTTCGAAACCCGGCTAAGACATAGATGTAAAATATCATATAATTGGATGAAAGTCTGTTTGACAATATGTGAATAAAGTTATTAATATAAACTTTATCATCTTTTGCAACTGTACAATTACTAGATTCATATCCAGAAACAGGCTTATTTATGTATTAGTAGCCTTTATATTTACTATTAAAACCATGCAAAGCTCAATTATTGAGAACCAGGGGTCAGAGGTAGAGGGTAACTCAGTAGTGGAGTAATCGATTCATAACCAGAGAGGGGATGTGATTCGAATACCGAATTTGAGAGTGTATCGATCTCGTAATCGGGGCATTGCGAATTTTATTCTGCGTTATCCTCGAAACATTTGTCGTGCCAATGGATATTATGGACGTTAAATTTGCTTAGGCGTAATTGTATTAAAGCCAAGATCCAAATGTCGACATATTGGCAATGTGTGGGAGTTTGGAGAGAGAAGTGCCAGCTCAGATGTTGTCCTCGTCATAAAGCCATTCAAAGTGGATTATCTTTTGTCGAAACCAGCCACCACTAAACATCGGATATTTGACAAGTGACGAGAACCAGAGTCGCAACCCTTCGACTACAAATTCGCTTTCAAGACGAGGAATGGACTCTCAACCCTCCGATTATGATCTCGGCACTCTTGAATAAAACCCAATGATTTAAAAATACTCAATGTTGGATAAATAATTTAAAATTAAAAACAAATTATTTGTATTTCATACATACCTCCAAAGACTGGGCGTTTCTATAGGTGGCGAAAATAAAACTGGGTGCATCTTCAAGTTGCAGAGAACTGCCTCACAAATTCCAATCCGATGCCTCGATTGGCTCCAGTCACCAGGACACTCTCGATCTTCATATTAATTTCTCAAGATCGGTTGGTCGCACTAGAGGTGCCGAATATATTTTACAAAAAAAATATTTCTTAAAAATGACAGTCACCCTGCAGGAAAAACGAAATTGCATTCAGGAAAAATGAAATTGCATTCTTCGTTTCGGCTTTCTTATCGCACCCTGAGATAAAGGATATTGTCTAGAAAAAGAGCGTAGATAAAATTAAACAAATATATAATCCAAACAAATTCAAGTGCAATTTCTTTCTATACTATTTTTTGCACTTTAAGAAAACAGTCTTCGGTATATTTATCTATTCAAGTTATCGGGAAGTATTTAAACTGTCTGTGAAAATTTTAATATTGTTAGTGTTGACCCTTTAAGATTTAAAGGATACACTGTTAAAAATTTCAGTTCAACGTTGCACCAAGTTACGCCATATTATGGTGAAAACTGGGTAGAACAAAAAATCCTTTATCATAAAAAAACGGAGGTTTCACCAATAATTAGTTCTACCTCTTTAAATGCTACCGAAACTTTCGCTGTCGCTACAGCAACAAGCCAAGGAATCCCTTTCAAAAAAGACAACGACGAACAATGGCCTCCATGGCCCAGTGGACAAAGGCGTTCAGCTTTGAGTCAGAGGATTCCTAGTTCGAGCCCTATCGGTGACATTTACAAAAGTAAAAAGTAGTGATCTTGCGATCGGATAGTTGCCATCTTCCATACAAAAGTACTACTACTAAAATACTAAAAAAAAAAACGCGAATTTTGAGTTTTATGCAACATTATGAGTTTTGGTGCAACGTTTTGGTGCAACAGCAGGAACGTTATAATTTTTAACAGTATAGTTCTATAAAGGTGTGTTATAGGTAACCAAGATTAGTGGTCAGGGCCGTCCTTAGCCGCTGCGGGGCCCTGTGCGAAACTAGGCAAGGGGCCCTTTATTTTAGAGTTTTTAATTAAATCCTCTCTCCCCCCCCCCCCCCCAAAAAATTTAACTTTTTTATTACTTAAATTCTATTTTATAGAATGGTATGCAGAGTGTATTTTTATCTTTGGGGGAAAACTCCACAGCACAAATTATCAATAAACATATATGATATAAGATATAACATATATGATACATGATATAAGATCATATATGTTATATTTGAGCAACCACAAATTAAAAAATATATATTATGGATTTTTTTAAACATAAATAGGAAATCGTTTTCCTCTAAAATACTGTTATCTTCTTTTAACTGAGCGCGGAGCCCCTTTAAAAGAGCAGAGTCCTGTGCGGTGGCACGCCTTGCACACCCCTGAGGACGGCCCTGTCAGTTGTTCCCAACCCGTAGTCCGCGAGATGGTCCTAAAGATACGTGGTGCTTTATGTCGAATTAAAAAAAAATTGTTTTATAAAAAAAAAACAGGCGATGTATGAATTATTTTGCTTTAATAACCAAATCTAAATTGATCATTCAAATTTATTTTCTAAGAAACAAAATTGTTTCTTCGTTTAAATTTGTTCACATGTTTGCTTGAATTACCAATGGATTCAAATATGAGTTCAATGTATTTTGTTGAAGAAAGAATCGCATTTCTTTCGAATGTCACCATTGTCAGTGGTGCTGTTATATACTTTATGGATGAAAAATCTGTATTTGAAAAGAAAAATTGCAAACGGAATCCTTCAATTTGAAGCTTGCAAGGAGTGTTCCTTGGTGAACCTTCTCACTAGCATTGATTTGTTGCATGCATTTTCCGATGCAGTATTCGTTCTGAATCCAATTTAAATTTAATCTTACAAGGTGGGTAATTTCTAATCTTCCTAAGCGCTCATTTGTAATAATATTAATTTTCTTCATACATAAACATTCCCAACTCAGGAACTTTTAAAACTGAAAATTCCCTACTTTTAAGGTTTCCAGATTATTGAGGCGGAGTCATGCTTCCCCCCCGGTGCGACGTGGCTGCTCTCAGGGACCGACTAACAAACTTAGGGGCCCAGGGCAAAAAAATATCAGGGGGCCCCTCAACGTACCTCAAACTAAAATTGCTAAATTTATGTATAAGCACACGTGGCAAAATAACGTAATCAACCAGCTTTAATAAAAATGTAAATATTGCAAAAAACTTATTATTTTTAAAACCCCGAGAATTTGAATAAACGTTAATATATGGTTTCTCTCAATACTTCCCAACAGTTTCTTCATACTTTTCTGGTTCTGTTCTTCCCTTTTAGCTTTATTTTAGTTGAGCTAGATTCGTATGTTCTACCCATTTTATAGTTATCAAATCCGTAACAATTATAATATCAGAAAATTTGGAATAGGTTGAAAGTATCAGTAAACGTCAAATCTAAGTGCAATTCGTAAACCCAGTTTGTTTACGGTCCTGTCCATGAATTGAACTTTGCAAGTGATCCAAAGGGCATCATGAACGTGCAAGAAAAGTGAAATCAATTGGATAAAATAGTAAAAGTTTTACAAAAAATTAGCAATTGATTTAAAAAATTATTAAATTTTTTGATTAAATTAAATTTAATTGATTAAAAAAAATTAGTTTTTTAATTTATTTTTAATTTTTTCATATTTTGTTAGCTTTATAATATTTTTTTGGGGGGGCCCTTAAAATGGGGGCCCTGGGCAAGTGCCCCGAATGCCCTGCCGTAAATCAGTCTCTGGCTGCCCTTCAAATGGTTTATATCAAAATATCTCTTTCATTTCAAACCCCCAAAACACCTACCCGACTCGCCATACTCCATTCAAATAGCTGAAGAGTCGATGTCAAACTCACCATAACTCGACCCCGGGAGCGTGGAGAATGACAACCATTCACAAAGGCGGTCGACTGCACTTATGGAAGAGGCATAGGAAGTGGCCATTCATTTTTAATCATTTAGAACAGACCCATCACAACACACACATCGCACTCTGGCCCAATCTGTTCGCCTAGCTGTGGCAATAACGGATGGCAGGGTATAGAGGTAGTATGGGTTCTGGAATCGGATCGGGGTGGTGAGGTTTTGATTTCGCTTTCTTGAGATGGCTTTTCGAAATAGTGTTAGGATTGGTTTCATTGGTGGAATGAGTCAATGAATGCCAGAAAGTGGCAGGCAGCAGTGCCGTCACACATTTTTTTCCCTTTGAGGGGGCGGGGGGGGGGGGGGGGGCTGGAACAAGAAACTTCCCAACTTAACAATAATTCTCAGTTAAAACTTATTGAATTTTTCATATTTTTTTATATAATAGCTAACATTAAACAGTTCTCTCTCTAGCATTGATTTGTTGCATGCATGTTCCAGTGCAGTGTCCGTTCAGAGGTCCAATTTAAATTTTAATCTTACAAGTTGGGGAATTTTTAATCTTCCCAAGCGTTCATTTGCCAATAATATTAATTTTCTTCAGGCATAAATATTCTGAACTCGGGGATTTTTAAAACTTTTTGAAATTCCCAACTTTTAGAATTTCCAGATTATTGGGGGGTTTGTGCTGCCCCCCAAATCCGCCCTGTGCGACGGGCCTGACTGCGATTCTCACATTTATTTGCTTTTTTCTCCTTTCATCTTGAAAATCAATGTTATGTCAATCAATATTCTTGATATAATTTTCTTTATCAATTTCTTTTTAAAAAAATGTGTGGGTACTGTTATCTCACCACTTCCACTTATTCCTTAACTGATAATAACTAAAGTACCTGCTTTATTTCCAAATTTAATAAAAACAAAGAGTAAAAGTTTAGACATTAAAAACAATTCATACACGATACCCAAAACAATATCCTTTTAAAATATAACTGTAACCAGACGTATCCAGAATCTTTTAAAAGAAATACAATACATTGTTAATTCTACGTTATGCAATCTTAGTATAGATGAAATATATTTTAATGGATAATAGCTACAGTAATATTGTCAATAGCTATTGCTCAGACGTTAATAGAATCAATTACAATAGCAAATAGAAAGCAATAGGGAATGAGGAATGATTTTTTATCTTCGTGCCACTGGCATACCAGACAGACCAGCCGTGAGGCAGAAGCCTATATAGGGGGACAGCGAAGAGCGCAACACAAGAACTTTTATGAATACATCAAGGGTTTTAAATAGTACCAAATACAGATTACTTACCAAAGAGAATAAAAGTTATTTATAACAATGAAAATTTTATTTTTTGTGGGTCAGTGGCTTAATTTTCGATGGAATCCAAACATAATTATGGTACTCGTTTTTCTTTGAGTAAAATTGCACCGTAAATGGGCGATGGCGTACTCAAATTGAAGTATCCTACTTTCTCAAAAATGTTCAGAGTGATTTAATATTGCTAATCTCTGCTTCTGATCAAGCCGTCTTACCAAAGCGACCTAACAAATTTAAAATAGTTGTTCAGAAGATGGTTTTCCACATTATTGATGTCAATTTCTTAAATAGAAACTGAGTTATGACAATTCAATTGTCTTACTTCCCATTCTTTTGGCACACCTTTTTAACATTTCTTGATGATTTCCACATTATTTGATGGTTTTCCACATTATTTGATGTCAATTTCTTAAATGTAAACTAAGTTATTACAGTTCAATGTTTTTATTCCCATTCTTTTGGCACATTTTTTTAACATTTCTTCTCTTTATAACTTCGAATCGCGAGGTAGTTTAACGGATAAGGCTCTGGACTGCGGTGCCTGAGGATCTGGGTTTGACTCCCGCAAAGGCTTGTTTGTAATTGTCGATATTTATTGAAAGGAATTTATGAAGACAGCCTATGTAGGCTAGCATCTGATCATTTTATTCATTTTTACCCATTTTACTCATTTTTAAGTATACATATATTTTCAAAATTGGAAATTATGGTATTCGGAGCTTTGATAAGCTTCGAATGTACTCAAAAATTAGTACATTTTACTTATTTTTGAGTACCTATTTTTAACAGTGTAGTTTCAAATTTTCTTTTTTAACAGCGTTCGGTATTTATGTATCAATACCATAGCACATTAATGTGTAAAGTGCCTTTTACGTGAATTTGTAGTTAAAGCAAAGCCGCGCACTGGCAACTAACTATTTAGTTGCAACTAACTATTTACATACAACTAAACTATTTAGTTGCATGCAAGTGGTAAATTGAAGTTGTACCCACTCACTGAGCAACTTTTAATCGCGCAAAATATCCTTTCGTTCATTACCGCGTTAACCGATTTGTCAAAAAATCGACAATTTGGCGATTTTGAATGGATTTGTGGCATTTCATTAATTTTCAGTAAAAAAATAATATTTTAAATATTTGGATTAAATTCTAAAATTCTTTTAAATGCATGATCTTTTAGACAAAAATGATTTTATTTACTTCGAAATAAATCTTTAGGGAACATAAACAATCATTTCGTGGTTATTACCAAACACGAAAAAGTTTGTATATACGATATTTTACAGTGCAATTTTATCTTATAAAATAATTGGTATTTGGCATGCAGAAGAGGTCAGGAACTCACGCCACATGTTTCATCTCAGACCTGTACGTGGCAAAACTATTAAGTCTCTTATAAAAAAAATTAATTCTTCCCGAAAATTTCTAAAAAAATTATAATAGTATTACAATGAATAATTCAAAGCACCGATATTTAATTAAAGTGTATTTTATATTTGCATAATGAGAATAAGTTTTAATAGTTAAATATATATATATGAAATTGTTATATTTAATGTAACATAGAAAGTTTAAACTTAATCTAAGCAACCTATAACCTGTAAATCTAAGACACCAAGTGTAAATAAATATAAGAACAAGTTTTAGAATAAATATATCTAATTTGAATTGAGTGAAATGTTTTGGAATATATTCCATTTCAGATTTCTAAAGAATTAAGCTTAAAACTTTTATTTCGTGTATCTTGTAACTTGTAAAGTATTTCAATTATTAGTTTTAAAAATTATATTTTGAAGCACTATTCTATTTAAGCACGCACTCGTCATGAGTCGTCAATTAGAATTGAAGTAACAGTAGTTAAACTGGCCTGGTTGACACATCCCACCTTCCTCTATACGATGGTAGGTCTTTATCCATATAGACCGATTATCCTTGGAGTTATGGGGCTTTAAAATATTTACAGGTTTTATGTCGCGCAAGTTCTGCCAATGACCGTTTCACACAGACGTATTGTAAAGACGCATTGAAGTCGGAAACATAAAGTTGCTTTCTTAATCTACTGGAGTAAGGCCTTATTCATCATCCAACACAGTAACATTTGTTAGGAGGCAGTTTTCTGAAACCTACTTGTAGTTCTAATGCTCTATTTGCTTAATTAATTATAATATAATTATGCAAATCAATTACGTAGCACAGTGTTTTTTAAAAATTATCAACATATCAATCAATCAATACCTTAGAGCACACGTGTTATTATTGCGCATTATTCGAGAATTTAAGGCTAATCCTCACATTTAAGATTTTTTAGTCCTCAAATTATTATCTGTATAATATCCAATTGTTGAAGGAGTGAAAAACAATATTTGAATCTGCAGAAAACCATGACGATTGCTATTTTCGATTTTTTATAACAACGTTACATATTTTCGAATGGATGTCTTGAAAAATTCGTTAATTATCACTTTACATATGCAATAAGGAATCGATTTATTATTCTTCGTTTTAACACATAAAACTATCTATTTGGCATCCAGAAAAAAATCAATGCAGACTTATATATTTGAAAACTTCAGTGCTCTGCAATCAAAGCACACACGAGTTTACGGCATCGGAATAAAGAGTTTATGGAAATGATCACGCAGCACAAGTTAAGGGGAAGAATCTGTTTGGGGGAGTTTTTAAGGGACAGACCTGTTATTTGAATCAATTTTACTTCGCTTCCCGAAGATTGAATTATTAATATAAATAAGTCTTGCATTCTTAAAAGATTATAATGCTATTCACACAAAAAGTCACAATGTTATTTTACGTTTATTGAAATATAAATTATATGACATTTGAATTCCACCATTTATTTCTATGACAACTTTGCTCCACAACAATTCAGTAAATTCTTTTATTCTTATTGCGATTTAAATATTTGATATATTTTTATTATAAAAGATAAATATATGTGAAATAACTCCAGTAAGAAAATATCTTTGAATAACTCGGTTCATATAAATTGAATATTGTTGGTGTTATCAGCATAAAGAACACTCCGACACCTGTTTCTTTTAAATAGTTCTATAATAGCAATTTTTTATGAAAATTACGCCAATTTTATTTTCAAATAATAGTTCAATTAAATTCGTCTACTTTGTTTGAGAAAATGGGAGTTATGAAGACTTTAAAGTTGATAAGAAAAGTTCGGAAAAGCTCTGTGCATGAAATGGAAAGTAAAATAAAGAATTTCAGAAATTGTCCTCAAGCGAATTTCCAGCGAAGAGTAAAAGACAATGCTTCGGGTCCTTTCTACCCTTTTCTAATGTCTCTCTCAATATTTGGACTTTATTTTCTCCAAAATGGTGAAACAGAAAGTATGTTCAAGAAGATTTTAAGATTCTTGCATGTAACCGTGGTATTTCTATCTTTGCATTACTGGGTTTTTCTGTATTTGTCCTACTTCATAAGTAATGAAGGGACGTGGAAGACATTTAACACAGCACTTATTGTATGGACTTCTACTGTAACCTACGACATATTTCTGGTTCAGAAGCAAAAAATCAACAAGTTCGTCAACCTTTTTAATTCCGATAAAGAATTTAACGCGATTAATAGCAACAAAAAGCACTTTCTAAAAAGGATTACCGTTCTAAATATTATCTTATGGATTTTTGTATTACTTTTTATGGCTACCTTTTTAGGAATCCCTACAAAAAAGGAACCTAGGGACTACTTCACTCAAGTGTTCTACCAGAACGTTGTGAATAGAACCTCACGGCAGATTGGAAAATTTCTGATACAAGTAAACAACACATATTTTCGTTTCATAGTTGAAGGATCTTTGACTATCACAATCGGATTTTTTATCGCCGCTGTTTATGCCTGTGGACTGTGTTTCAAGAATATGGGCGACGACATAAAGTATTTCGTCGTGCTCAAACCCCTAACCGTCTTTGAACTGAAGAGATTGCAGAAAGCATACGATGACCTGATCTACCGTGTGAACCTGATGGAAAGCTCTTTTTCTCTGACAGTTCTGTTGTGGTACTTTATGGTGACCATCACTCTCAGCATTCGAGTCATGGCGATTCTCGGAGATACGGACAGCGCGAAACCGATTGACGTTCAAGGAATGGTCATCATAGGCTTCGGATTCCTCAGGGGAATTCTTCTCATCATGGTAACCTTATCTTTCACAGCCCAGTACTTAACAGACTCTGCGACCCATGCACTTTTAGAAGTCGAAACTTCATCTGCTGTATTGCAGAACTGTGCTGCTTATCAAGAGCTGGCGATTCTTATGCGCAGACTTGAACGGAAGGCACCAGCTGTTACCTTGTGGAGGTTCTGCTCGATAGGCAGACCCTTTCTAATGTCTTGTGTGTCAACGATTGTGACTTATGTCATAATATGCTTGCAGTTAACGCCTGTCGGGAAACATGTCTTGCATATTTAGTAATGTCTCCAGAATAATGTACTCGATCGCCACATATAAATCCGAAATGTATAAAAGAAATCTTTTGTCCTGTAAATAGTGATATATTTCAGATATTATTTCATCGGTGCACTTTTAAAAATAGGTACAATAAAATAAGTAAAATGCACTCATTTTTGAGTACATTCTATTGTTTCGATAAATTGCAGAATTCTTCTAACCACAAACGAACTAGTTTCGCTTTAAATTATTTTCTCCGCCATTATATAAATTAACATTCATCACTAAAAAGTTTAAAATAATAAATATAATTTTTAAAAAAAACGTGCTTTTATTATGTTAAATGTACAAAAGGAGAGGTAAATTTAAAAATATTTGTAATTGATTAAAATTAAAAATGTAGGTTGTTTGCTTAAAATTTCATAGTGCGAATGATCCACGCTAATAATCAATTTAAATTTAATATAAATTACTAATAAATTTAGAACATTCCTATATTTTTAATTTTTATTATACATTTAATATAATCAAAGTGTTTTCTTAAAAAAATATATTTGTTATTTACCATTTTAATCATTATTTTTTATCAAACATTAACAACAAACTGATGCTTAAGCGATTTTCGAAATTATAAACTTGTATTCACTTCTTGAAGGCTTTAATTATTTTTCCTGTGTATGTTTTATATATATATATATATATATATATATATATATATATATATATATATATATATATATATATATATATATATATATATATATATATATATATATATATATATATATATATATATATATATATATATATATATATATATATATATATATATATATATATATATATATATATATGGTGCCTGGCTCTGAGAATAATTCGTTGTCATCGAAAAAGTCAGGTACCCACATCTCTGTCGATTATCTCTGTCGACTTATGAAATGACCCATAGTGTGGTCATCCCATTATGGTGGTGTGCAGTCGTAAATTAAATCATGATGGGGCCGAATAGCACAAAGAACAGTTTATTTACAAAGAGCTCAGGACACGTCTTCACGGAACAAAACACAGAATCGAAGTGTTCTCACATAGGGATGGTTACATGACATGAAGAGGGAAAAAGGGAATTATCATCGTCTCGGACCACAGTCGTTATTCGGGCAAGGCTAATTTTAGGGGAAACGGGTGCAGTTGAACTTAGAAATCCTTGAGTGATGGGGAATTAGAAAATATGTGCGTGGGTAGAAACTCCTTGAAGAGTCAGCATAAATCATGAGAACGGAGTGATTTGTTATAGGCAAAGGAGAGTTTTATGACCAAGAGGGAAAATGCGCAAATTACACTTAAGTATTTTAAGGGATAGATGTTACAGAATATTAAGAGGGGTTTGACAAAGGAGTTCGGGATTTAAAAGAGGAGTGGTTACAGAAATATTCTTTCATATATATATATATATATATATATATTATATATATATATTAAATATTTTTATTAATTTATAAAGAGATAGCTTTTAAGTTGTATCTCAAACCATTAAAAAATAGTGTAAAATTGAGCATTTTTAAGAATTTAAAAATTAGGTGCACTGCTGGAAAAACTGGAGATCACTGGACGTTTATATACTTGTATTGGAGATAACTTGACGTTTATATACTTTATATATTTTTATCCAATGAAAACATCCTTTCCGAACTCTGCAAGATCTCAAAACTGCCCTGACAGCCAGACACGATAAATGCTCCATTTCATTTATCTCTTATCTACTAAGCTGATTTTAAAGAGCATGGCATACCGATGCAGAAGTTTTATTCGTGGTCAAGGAGATCTCATTACCTACTGAAGAACCCTTATCTGTCGTCAGTTATATTGCTTTACCTGATAGGAAATGTGTTCTATTTCGTTTAATGAAAGTACAGCAGTACCTCTTCTAAATATTTAACACAATTTTTAATTCTTAAGGCAATGTAAGTCAATACTTATTCGGATAAATGTATCTGTTCTTTAGTATTTGTCATTCAGCGTATTTTGATTTTTTTTGTTATAAATTTGCTTTTCCCACACCACATAATATTGGCCATTTCATTTGCTACCCAACATAAAAAAATATTAAAATAAGAGTCTGTTAAGGAAACAATTCCAACAAACATAGTTTTATTCAATCAGTGTTATATTATGAACAATAAAAAAAATCTCAAGCAAAAAAAAAGAAGAAAACTACTTCTACTGTGTAGCAAACAAGATCTACGCGTGACTTTTTTCTATGGAAAGTTCCAATTGCGGCCCATGGCAACCTCTTTTTTGGGCGATAAACAATTGTTTTCTTCTTTGAGAATATGGTAAACCTAGCTCCCTTTGGCCGCAATTGGGCTATTGCCATTTTCTAATACGGGTACTCTTTTCCGAATCTGTCTATGAACAACCCGTGGTGAGATTCATTCAATTTGGGTAAAAATTCGATCATATTAGTTATGCTTTCCTCCGGTTCAATATCAGCTATCTCCTTTCCGCCCATCTCCGTCCTGACCCATCCAGGGCACATGTTAACGATCAGGACATCCTTGTCTTTCGTATTGGCCGCAATCACTCTCATGGCCATGTTAAGTCCAGCCTAAAAATAAAAATATTTCTTAAAATAAATTTTTTTTTTTCTCACATCATTGGAGAAAAAAAAAATGCACTTTTACAATTTGAAAAATAATAGGAAAACTTTCTGAGTTTTAGTATAATGTATTTTAGTGTTTTTAAGTTCTTAAGGTGGAATGGAGTTCTGAAAACAGTAATTTAAAGCTAGTCGCGCATTAGCATGCAACTAAACTATTTAGTGACTCACAGCAAAACTCATTTTGTGTCCTCTCTCACTTAGCAACTTTTTAGTTGGACATAATATCTTCTCTCGCTACTGGGACAACAGATTTGGCTGATAATCGACACTTTTGACGATTTTGAATGTATTGCGTTAATACAAATTTGGAAAGTCTGAGACTTGGCAGTCTTGAGTTGAATGCAAATAAATAATAAAAAGCTGCTGTTGAAATTGTTTCAGCAATGCAACTAAATAACCAAAAGCAGTTATTGTCACACAAAAAAATCTTAAATAATCAAAGGCAGTTATTTCAACAACAAAAAAAGTTGCGATTTAATTGTTGTGAGTATGTGTGTGTGTGTATAATGTCTTCTTTATATTTTTTATAGTTTTAGAACTTTGTTTAAAAAAAGATTTGCACATTTTAATAATGCCATCAATGGACAAGACATTTTGGTGATAATGGTTATTGAATTATTATAGTGTGCTACAGGATGTGTAATTTTTTTCCTATATATTTCGTTATCAAATTTTAATCTAGAGAGGTAAGAATTAAGACTTGAGGTTATCGTGAATGTCGTAGCACTGTGCGTTTCGGAAACGCCCCCAAACGATACTTGGTCATTCCGAACTCTAAGCTGACACTTTACCGTCGAGCCAAAACAATTGCTCGAGCCTGTGAGAGTAATATTTGGGTGTTTGTAGGAATATGATTTTAATTGACTAGTAAGAAGATTAAAATATTGAATTATATAATTATAAAAAATAAAATAATTAGAAACAAAATAAAATTTATTTGTGTGTGCGATCAAGTAAGATATTTATAATCTGAGATAAAAACAAGATATATAAAATAAGAGATTAAACAAGATATATAAAATAAGAGATAAAACAAGATATATAAAATAAGAGATAACCTCAGATATATAAAACAAGGTATATAAAATAAGAGATAACATCATATATATAAAACAAGGTATATAAAATAAGAGATAAAATCAGATATATAAAATAAGAGATAAAATCAGATATATAAAATAAGAGATAAAATCAGATATATAAAATAAGAGATAAAATCAGATATATAAAATAAGAGATAAAATCAGATATATAAAATAATATTTAAAATATTCTATTAGCAACATGGAGGAGAGCTTTACAGAGCTAATTGGGATGAATGGTGAAATATGTATAATCTACGACACTTTCAGAATTTAAAAATGTTTTTTTTCTCTAAGGGATTACGCACCTTACTAATTTTATAACCTGTAACAACTAAATCCTCGGTAAATTCGACACCTGTTCTTGTGATGCTTCCCGTCATGGATGCCATATTGATGACAGCTGCTTTGGAAACGCTCTTTCCGCTCTTATTAGAAACTCTTGTGGCCTGTTCCAACAGTGGGAATAGAGTCTGGAAATAGTGGAATTCAATTGATTAGCCAGATTTTTGTTGTCTATAATAATACAGTACAGTCAAACCCCGTTATAACGAACCCTCAACGGACTGGTTCAGAAGTTCGCTATAGCCGAGGGTTCACTATATCCGGAACTTCCTAAATTCCTTAAACGCATTTCTGTGCGAAACACATTAATTGCAATGAATTACAATTAGTAGTGGACAATAATAAAGTAAGAGAAATATTTGTTCTTTCAAAACAATTAAATTAATTTTACTACTATACTTACATTTACTTATCTGAAGTACGTAAAAAAAGTTGGGATTTTTTTGTTGAAATCATCGAAAGTGTCCTGTTAAGTACTACTGCTAGAGTACCGGCGCTGGTTTGAAATAATAATGCACTGTATGGTTTTTCTTTAACAAAACAATTTATTATAAAGAGATTATTCAAAAGAGATTATGCAAGCAACCGGTCATTCTGAGCCGGGAAACGGAGAGACGGTGAGTTTGGTCATCCTAGACCCATGCTAAAACGTCCTAATCATAGGAGCGCAGTCTTCCGAATGCCGGGTTTGCCGAAATGTCTTGAGGAGAAAGAGCGCCAAGTGCGCCAACGCGCGGGAGAAAAGATGCCAATTCCCGATCGTCTCTCGTGCCCGGCTGTCGCAGTACATAACAGTCCATTATATTCTTATCCACAGTTTCTGTTGCAAAGAAATTACGCCAAATGTTCATAGGTGCCTTAGCCCTTAGCATGAGAAATTGAAGGACATAAAATTACATCACCTTCGAATTCAATAAACGGTTAACCACCGTTTTTTATTCTCTAATTAATTTTCATTTTATCCTAATGGAAAAAAACTTATAATGGAAACCTAATGGAAGGAAACAGGCTTCTGTCAAAGGAACAAAGGGCAAGGAACATTGTCGGGGCGATTAAAATTTCCCTTGAAAGACATGAAATTAAGTTTGAAAAGTGTGAATTTTAGTACGCTACATCCGAATTTTTTTATTTTTGAAGATCGTTAAACCTAATATGTTGTTCCTATCGTGATTCCCAATGTTTTTTAAACGTTTCACGTCAAAAAAATTCTAAATATTATTTTTGGACCTCCAGTTGCCCAGTGGATAAAGTAATCCCTGGTAATCAGAGGATTTCTAGTCCGAGCCCGTATTGTGGAGTATACAAAGAAAAGTAAAAGAGTAGTGATATTGCAAGCGTAGGGTTTCTAGTGTCGCTACAAAAATACTAGAAAGTCGTTCAGAACATCCAACAAATTATACTGGCGTGCATAGGGAACTGGAGCCCGATAAATCTGATGGGGGTTCAATGTCCTGACACCTAGTGAGATTGCGTCGGTGCAAGATCAGATGTTGTTCTTGTCATCTGAACATGGTTCAAAAATACAAGGCATCATTACAGGATTTTTTCTTTGGGACAGGCCCCAAACCGGCGCCAATAGTCCACTGTGCAGCTCTAGTGCGACGTTATTTAACCAAACCAATAACTAAATTAAAAAAAATAATTAAGGAAGTAGTTTACCTGAAGAACTATTACAGGGCCCACAGTATTCGTCTTAAAATGCCACTCCATATCCTCAGCAGTTAAATCAGGAAATCCTATGATATTCGAAACTCCGGCATTATTAAACAATAAGTTGAGTCCTCGGTTACCTACTGTCTCTTCTATCTTTTTCTTTGTTGCTTCAATATCTCCAAGTACTGTGACATCTGTAACGTAAGTGGGCTTTTTTTAGTACAAGGTACACGCTAAAAAAACAAAGTGCTAAAAAATGAGTACATGAACATACTTGTTTATTTTAAGTTCAATTGCATCGTAAATGAGCGATGACGTACTCAAATTTAAGTAATCATATACTTTCGCAAAAATCAACATTATGATTTAATAATGTTAATATAAGCTTCTGTTCAAGCCATATTAACAAAGCGACCTGACAAACTTAAAATATTTGTTCAGAAGATGGTTTTCCATGTTATTTGACGTAAATGGCTTAAATGGAAACTGAGTTACCTTTACAATTCAATTATCTTATTTCCCATTCTTTTGACACACCTTTTTAACATTACTTATGTTTATAACTTCTTCACGTCGTTCTTGTAGCATAACGGATAAGACTTTGGACAGCGGTGCTGCAGACATGGGTTCGATTCCCGGTATGTCTAAGTTGTAATTGTAGATATTTATTGAAAGGGATTTATGAAGGTAGCCTATGTAGGCAAGATACTGCTTTTTTTATTCAGCTTTACTCATTTTTGAGTACATGTCTTTTTCAAAAATGAAACTCATGTATTCGGAGCTATGATAAGCATCGAATGTAATCAAGAATGAGAACCTTTTACCTATTTTTAAGTACCTATTTTTAAGTACCTATTTTAAGTACCTATTTTTAAGTACCTATTTTTAACAGTATAGTTAAGTAAAAAATATAAATTGTGATTATGCAGTTTATTTAATATTATTCTCCTAGTAATATGATGAATAAGTGGGGGGGGGGCACTCTTTAAAGCAATAACATATTTAGTTCCAAGTTTCGTAAGTGGGTCTATCATCAGGTAAAGTTCGATAAAAAAAAGTATTGATATAGTGACTATAGTATTGATTGACACAGCGACTCGTTTTGTGCATTAAAATCTATAATTCATATTATTGATTTAAAATATCGTATTTATATCACGAATTTCATTTTTCATTATATTGGAAGCAATTTTTATTGTTACCACAGCTGATCAATGATTTATTTTTTTTAATATGTTAGTAGTATTAAGATTATTTTTAATTCAATAAGTATGTATTTCAGTGAAAACTCTTAGCTAATTTAGTAATACTCTAAACCTACTATTCTAGTTTCGTTATACAACAATTGAGCTATGGAAAGCATAACTTATCCTTCCTTAAACTATTGTTATACTGTCAAACAACTTTTTTTCCATCAAACCACTTGAAGTGGTTATTATATGATTTAATAAAAACGAAATTGTATGGTTATATTTGCCCTATATTTTCATTATAACACACTTTTGTGTTTATCAGTTTATAAAAGATCAATATTAGTTGATAGATTTTCCGTGATTTAAAGTAATATGCCATAACTTGATGCGTCATAGGTTTTCAACCAGTATAGCGTTTTAAAGATCCAACACCATTTCCTATCGAAACCTTAAGTTCATAACTTTCTCCTCACTAAACAATTGCGAAATATCCAGAAAAAACAAACTGTTTTTAATTAAGAATTTTCATTTACTAGTTATAAAGTATCCATTGATATCAAAATCAAACTTTTTTTTATTGTTTAGATATAACACGTTTTGCATCTGGGCTTCTAATATTATGTTGCTTTCAAATAATACACTGTAAAAATACTGTGATTAAATATCAGTACATGGACGTACTCGTTATTCTTTGAGTACAATTGCAACATAAACGAGCAATGACGTACTTAAATTTAAGTAATCGTACTTTCACAAAAAATGAGCAGTATGGTTTAATATTGCTAATTTCAGCTACTGTTCAAGCCATGTTAACACAAAGCGACCTGACAAACTTAAAATAGGTGTTCAGAAGATGGTTTTCCACATTATTTGATGTCGATTGCTTAAATGGAAACTTAGTTATTACTACTCAATTATCTTACTTCCCATTCTTTTACCACACCTTTTTAACATTACTGATGTTTACAAATTCTTCCCGTAGCTCTGGTAGTACAAAGGATAAGGCCATGGACTTCGATTCGCACGACATCAGGTAGACGGATTGAGTTCGATTCCCGGTAAGTCCTGGAATTCTAAATGAGTACTTACCCATTTTTATCATAATCACGCGTGATATTGAAGATGTGGCTTGAATATCCTTAAGATCCTGTAATAGAAGACATATTTTATGTAGTTCTCGCGAATAAAGACATTTTTAAAGTTGTGCACTGTAGACTATTCTACTTTGTACTAAAGAATCCGAAAGGATATTAGATACAAATGATCGACAGTCACCTGAATATGGGTTAACTTAATCAACTTTTTTGCCTCAATCAACTTGAGGACATTTCGATCCCGTCATATATAAAACAAACCAGTCTCACATAGTAACTCTGTTTGACCTAACTCAGTTAAAAATTAGATAATCGAAAATAAAAAGATATTTACTCAAAAATGAGTACAATGAGTAAAAATTAGTAAATTAATAAAATTGTGTATAAGCCTTCCTACATAGGCTGCCTTCATTTTTCAATAATTATTGACAATTACAACCAAGTCTTGCCGTAAATCGAACCCAAATGCTTAGCACCGCAGTCCAGTATCTTATCAGTTAAACTACCAGAGCGACATTAATAAGTTTTAAACAGAAGAACTGTTTTAAAAAAAGGTGTGCTAAAGAATGGGAAGTTAGATAATTCAATTGTAATTACTCAGTTTCTATTTAAGCAATAGATATCAAATAATGTGGAAACCATCTTCTGAATAATTATTTTAAGTTTGTTAGGTTTTATTAAAATCGCTCGAACAGAAGCAATATTAAATCACACTGCTCATTTTTGAGAAAGTACAGTTGCTGAAATTTGATTACGTCGTCGCTCATTTACGATGCAATTATAGTGCTAAAACTATCATTTAACATGTTATTTCACTTACATTTTTCAGAGAGTGTATATCTTTAAAAATGTAAAAGTTCTAATGTATAAGATTTCGGATAATAATATTATTTTTGGATTATATTTTATGTTAAAATTTTACTCTTCATAAATAAGTTGTAAAACAATATTATTTGTTTCACTGAAAAATAAGTATTTATAGTAATTTTGTATTTGATAATTTTTTTGATACAATGTACAATCTTTAACTTGAAAACATTTTGGAAATTTCGAATGTCATTAACTGTTAATTTTTACAAATTATCCTATTTAAATCGAGACTTTAGACAGTCAATGCTAATCACTATACAATCTTAAAGATTATAGTAACTAAAATTTATCTTAAATAATTTTAAATTACAAATAAATTTAGCAAATTATTTAAATTAACTTTCCATAGATGTTTAAGGCACAAAAATTTACATATATCACAAGTTTGTCGACGTCGTCAGCACTGCATTTAGAAGCAAGCTTATTTTCTTCAATTTCAACAAAAAGAATTAATTAAGTTAAACTATAGTTTAGTTGCAAATATTAATTTCAAATCCAAAGTAAAAAACGACATACCTGCAAAGTTCGGTCGCTTCGGTAGGTAGCAAAAATAAACTTAGGCGCATTTTCAAGTTGGGTTAATTGCTTCACAAATTCGAGTCCGATGCCACGATTGGCTCCAGTCACCAGAACGCTCTCGATCTTCATCTGTATAAATAAATAAAAAAAAATATTCTTTAGCTCTGTGTCACCTCTCACAGATACCAAAATAACCTGTTATTTTATTTCCCTGTTATTCGAAATTAACGAGAACAGGGTGTTCTTCAACTTTTTGAAAAAGAGTTGTATATATGAGCTTGTTCATTTATTAATTTCAAAAATATTATGTTAGTCATCTGGGAAAAACAGGGATTTAAAAAAAATTGTGGGAGTGGAGAGAAATATAACTGTTCCTTAAAGATAACGTAAATCTCGTAAAAGTTCTTGGAGTATGGAATTAAATAATAACAACGTAAAATTCTTTAGAAAAAATATATTCTCTCACAGCCAACTTGTATTGTTTTTAACGAATGTTTTAAGCACACTGGCAACTAAACTATTTCGTTGCATGCAATTGGAAAACTCAAACTGTATCTGCTCACTAAACAACTTTTAATTGCACTAAATATCCTTGAGCTCGCTACCGCGCTAACAACTTTTGTAAATAATAAAAAATTTGGCGATTTTGAATGGTAATGTATTTATTTGATTTTCGGAGACAGAATAATATTTTTAGAATATAGATTAAATTCTAAAATGGTTTTAAAAGTATTACCTTTTGAACAATAACGAATTTATTAACTCCTAATCTTCCGAATCTTCAAAACACATAAACAGTAATTTTAGGGTGATTATCATACACGATAATGTTCATTTATATTATACTAGCTGAAATACCCGTTCTACGCACGGGAAGGAAATAAGTTACAAAATAGATACAAATACTATATTTATAAGCGAAATAAATAATATTCTTAATTTGTCACCCATCAGGTGGAACCAAAGTATTAAAAGTTAGAATTTGTAACGAAATTTTATTAGCAAGGTCCCGCAAGAACTGGAAAGATTGATAATATGGAGAAGTTGGCTGTGAAATACTACTGTGGATATACATACTGTACTCCCGTTGATTAACATCCATATTTTAACCTTCAGTAACATCTCAGAAATTTAAAGATTAATAAATGTTATAATTTTAATAATAACTATCTCCAAAACACTTTTATTAGACACCTACGTCAACATGTATCGTTAAGTTTTAGAAATTGGCAGGAATATTAAGAAGAAAACAAACGAAAACGATTTTAAAAGTTTCACTTACCAAATTCTAGAATTTCAGATTTTACAATACAGTTTCAGTTTAAAAAAGTTTGTTTAATTAGTGTATGGCCGTACAGAAGATGTACGTGACTTACAAAAGTGTACACCACTTATTGAATTTTGTTCTCAGACCTGTTTCTGTAAAACCTATTAGCCTCGCGTTATTATTTTTATTCTTCCCAAATATTTCTAAAAAATATTTTTTCAATGAAAATAAGGCAGATATTTTAATTACAATGTATAATCACATAGTTTAATACTTAATAATTATAAAAATTAGTTTTAATACTTAATACATAAAAACCGTATGTAATACATAAAAATACTTAATACATAAAAATACTTGATACATAAGAACAGCTTAAACCACATTTTAATAAAACTCATGTAACTAAGACCAAGTTTTAGAATAAATATATTAGAATTGAATGGAATGTTTCAGAATGTATTCCAAATCAATTTTTTAAAAGCATTGAGCTTAAATCTTGATCCTTGCGCATATTTTGTAACTTGTAAAATATTTTAATTATCAGTTAAAAAAAGATTAATAAATCATAATAGTAAATGCAAATAACGGAAAACAAATATAACAACTTTTTCTGGAATTAAGAAGACTTCAATACTTTTTTTTTAATGTCGATTTGTCAACTACAGAAGCTTGTGTTTCGTTGATCAGTTGATTAAAAGTTGCAATGTTATTCATCTAGCCTATTAGTTTTATCATTTAACATAAACTTAAAAAGTTAAATTTCTTAAATTCGTAAAAAAATTCAAAATACAGTTGTTGATTCCCATTAAAATAATAGAGTGTGTCTGTGTAATGTAGAAAGGCTAGAAGGAATTTATGTAAAACTTCATCATATTATAGAAATAAAAATAAATCGTCAATACAAACTTGTAAACATAAGGAAGCTAAACAAGCTGTTTTCTCTGCCGTTGCAAGTTCCCATTCAAGCACCATACGTTCTTTGCAAGATTATTTCAAGATTTTATCCGCATCGCTGCCAAATTGTTTTGTTCGTCCACGGCAAATTGTTGATGGCAAATTTTTTTAGTGATTTTAGGAATTGGTGGTCCTCAAGTTGTATTAAATTCATTTTGTTGGTCCATGTAAATCTAAACATTGGAAACCACTAATAGAAACCAAAGGTTTTTTTGCCTCAAAATCAGTGCACTGAGTCTAAATCTTAATAAATCGCGCATCCACATCTCTTACATTTTATGACAAAAAGTTTAATTTCGTTTTCTTTAGCAAACAAAGGTTAAATACACTTTATTATTCTTCAGTGATAATAATTTTAATTTAATTAATTTAATTAAAAAGTCATTATTTACATACATAACATGATGTCATATTCACATTATAACAGCAAACGCTTTGAAGCAGGTTAAAAATTTAATTTTAAAAAAGAAGTGCAGTAAATAAGCTTTTTCTCCCAATTCCGTTGTTTTGTTAAAAACAAATTAAGTTAAATTAATTTTGACATTGCAACAATGTAAGTTTTAAAACAATAAAACACGAAGAATTTAGCGATTAAAATGCCTGGCCAAAAATAACACATTTGAAAACTAGTACCTTCAGATATCTTTTGTAGAAGACAGGAAGATAGCAGGTAAAGGATAAGAATTTTTCTTAGAAATGGCAAAGTAAAATAAGCACAGTTCAGTGACAAGAATGACGATAACAATATTTCATCCGAACAATGCCACAATTAAAATATACACCTTGCACATTATTTATCGGTCTATTGTAAAAGAGGCAAGAAAGGTGTTGGGAAAAAAATACAGGAAAGCTAGCAGAAACAGGAAGGCGATATCTTGATAGTAATACACACACATATATATATATATATATATATATATATATATATATATATATATATATATATATATATATATATATATATATATATATATATTTATCTAACAATTGGAAAACCCGTTTGTTTGGACGAACTATTCTTTAATTACTATATTATTTACTATCTGGCGTTGTCCGGGAGAAAACTGGATAATATTTTTACGTATATGACACTATTTTAGTTCAGTTGGCGGTATATTTATTCATTTGGCGAGATTTTTATTGATTTGCATCATTTTTTTTATTCATTTGGCAACATTTTTATTTCTTTGCCGACATTTTGACGGTATGTTGGCGATATTTCTTCATCAGCCAATCAGAATGGATCGTTTATCCATCCTCATAGCTAACTATGTAATATATATATTATATTATTATAATGTTGAAATATTGTATTGTTACAGTATTGCATTATTTTAAATAGGTTTTAGTACGAAATCAAAGGGGTTAAGCGATTTAAGGGGTGGAAAAGCGAGATGGGAGAGGTTGTTCGAAATTTCATGTGGACAGTGACCATTCTCCTTCTTTGAAGGTCAATTTCATCAAGATAGATTATAGATTTGTATAAAAAAACAAATCCGTACACTGTTCTTCATATATATATAAATTAACTGATAAAAATATATGTTCCTCATACCGGTTTAATGATGAATATCGGTTAATAAATGTGGCAAAAATGACGATAATTATTTCATCCTACTTCAAAACTTATCATAGAGAGTTATTCGAATTAAAATTTAGTTTTAAAAAATATGACAATTCTAAAGCCAAAATAACATCACAAACACAAAGTTTGAAACTATATAAAAATAGAATTAAATCCTCAATAAATGAAATTGAAAACAAATCAATCTTTAAACACAATTACTTTAATTCTAGCTCAAAATGAAAAACCTCAAGCACGGGAAAGAAATTTGGTTAAAACGAAACTCTTTCCAATTTCCTACACCAAAACCTGTAAAACGAAAAACTAATCTAAGGTTTTATTTTTCAAACATTTCAAGCAAATTGTATCTACAAGTACAAATACAAACAATGTCAACCAACTACATGCTCTAGGCCCAGCAAGGTAGGTCCTGTCAATCCATCATCCTCACGATTCCCCAATGCCGATCCAATTGTTTTTTAAAACCACCCACCCCTGAAGAATTAACAACATACTCAGGCAAACCATTCCATTTGTCAATAACCCTATTGAAAAAATAATGCTTTCTAACATCCCGATTAAGCTGTGACTTGCATAATTTTAATCCATGAGTACAAAAGTACAATAGTACATCTATTCAGTTATTATTCTTATCTTATTCAGTTATTCAAATTTTCCAAATTGGATGATGTGGCGGGATTGGAATTTAATATTGCCAATGTGACTAGAAGTAGTCACATTGGTAATATTAAATTCCAATCCCGCCACATCACCCAATTTGATAAATTTGAATAACTGAATAAGATCCCCTCTAATCCTTCTCTCCTCGAGTGTATACATATTTAGAGTTATAAGCCTTTCTTCATAATTCATTCCAAAAGTACCATAAATCAATATCCTTTTTGAGATAAGGTGACCAGAATTGTACTGCATACTCTAGATGGGGCCTAGCCAAACTCCTATATAGTAGTAATACAATAATACAATAACTTCTGATAAAAGTACCTAGCTAAGTAAAATTCCATCAAATAATTCAAATATTTTCCAACGATTCAACCAGAATGTGGCGTAAAACGGAATCTTTCGTAACTGATATCCGTTCTATTACTTAACTTATACAGTTAATTATATCCCAATCGATAGCTTACATTCTATTCGATACTATTGTACATATTAAAATAATACATTTGTATTATTTATGTATTTACTGCTGTATAAAATAAACGAGTTAGGCTCTATCAGGGCAGCAGTGGGGTACGTGAAACGTCTTGCAGTGGGTGTTTGGGCACTAGAGCACGGAAAATCCTTTACTCCTGTACAGTTAACAATATTCACTGGCAAGTTGTTTCATTTTTCTATTAACCTACACTGTTAAAATTTTTAGTTCAACGATCTACCATATCTTGGTGCAAAACAGAAGTCTACACCATATTATGGTGGAATCTAGGTTAAATCAAAAATCATTTTTCGGAAAAAAAAAAAAGCGGTGGTTTCACCGATAATTGGTTTAATCTTTTTAACTGTAGCCGAAATTTTCGCTGTCGATACATCAACACGCCGAGATTCGCCTCCAAGAAAGACAACGACGAACAAGGGCTTCCGTGGCCCAGTGGATAAAGACGTTCAGCTATGAATCAAGAGGATTCCTATTTCGAGTCCGATCGGTGACAAGTTGACATCTTGCTATCGGAGAGTTGCCATCTTCTCTACAGAAATACTACTACTAAATTATTAAGAACACTCGAATTTTGGGTTTTATGCAACGTTGTGAGTTTTGGTGCAACATTTCTTAACTAACTGTAAAATGGTAATGTTTAGAAATTTTTGAATATTTTCTATTTCAAAATTTTCTAAGCGACATCCTCGACAGGAAATTTAAATGATAAGAACGTTTCGTTTTCCCGTCAAAACGTTAACGTCGGATTTTGATGTTTCAACACTTTTTAGAATTCCCCAAGGTCTAAAAAATGGTTTTTAAAAATTGGTTTCGCATGTGTGAGCACAATATCTCAAAAAAGAACAATGCTACAGAAAAATGTTTGGTACAAAAGTTATGGTTCGTCAAAATGGGTGTTTAATCTAGTATATAAAAAAATCAAATTTGCTGTAAGTAATCTTTTATAAGATTCAAGAGCTTGACAAATATGAAAAGAAATTGCAACTGCCATGATACTTGTATTTTATTCGGTGAATATGTTTCAACATCAACCTTACGTATTATTGATGTATGTATTATTGTTTCCGTAATGATTTTGCAGAAAACACAGAACGAAATTTCCTGTTCGATAGACAAATGTAACATTTTAATCTTTTAACGGTTTTTCAAAAGGACTATTACATTACTGCCGTTTCGCAATTTGGTAAAATGTGATTGCAGTCCTTTAACTAATATAAAACGCTGAGATCTCGATATCTATAAAAAGTGCAGCCTAATGATTTTTTCCTTGACTTTTAATAACAAGTTTAAAACATTTTTACTCTCCAATTTAATTTTAAGCATAGTGGAATAATTTTTAAATAAACAACTTTTCTGTTTAACAAATCGATGCATTACATCAGCTGTTCTCAACCTGTTGTAAGATTACGTGACGATCAGGTTAGGGCAGGGGTCGGCAACCTATTGATACGGAAGAGCCAAATGTTACAATTTACAAAATTTCCCAGTTTTTAAAGAGCCACTAAAAATTTACGTTTCAATATTATAGTATTTGCTTATATATTTGATTTTTGATTTAAAATAAACGGCTTTAAATACGGAATAATATTTATTCATATAAAAACACAAATATAGATAGTTACATCAATGGGAGCATTGGCTTTGCATGCCATTTGAAAGTTTGATTAAATCTGGCTTATAACTTGTTGTTTTAAGTTTCAAGCACGACTCTAGATTTTTATTTGCTAGTTGACTTCTAACTTTACTTTTTATTATATGTATGCAAGAGAACGCTTGCTCGCACGAATATGTCGACCCGAAGATCGTCAGCACTCCATATGCCAAATTCTTCACCTCACTGTAGCATTCTGGAAGACTATTCCTTGCACCGAATGTGAGGGCCTCAACTCGCGGAATTTCTTTTAGAGCTGTCCACTTGTGCTGCGCGCTGTGCATGCATTTCTGGACCTCCAACTCTTCCAACTTGCACTTGAGTTCTGTGAACTTGCCACTCCACAAGTCTTTGGTTTTCAAATCCAGCAATTGCTTTTGGAGCGATCCAGTATCAATTCCAAATGGCTCAATGTTGATCTCATTTGTATTTGTGTTGAGAGGATTTACTATGAACGCGAGAGTACTTTTGTTTGTTTTGAATTGCTCGAATCTCTCAGCGAATCCATCCTTCATGTTTTTTAAAGCTATGCTGAAGTAATTCGTGTCAATAGTTGCATTGGCCTCATCGCGATATTGCTTCAGATTTTTAAAATGAAGAAATTTACCGCTCTCTATTGTCTTCAACAAAAATAAGTAATTTTTTTTCAAAAAAAACTACTTCTTCAAGCAAGGCGTAGGCTGTCTCGGAGTCTCATCTCTTAGAACAAATCAATAGTTCAAATTTATCTCATTACGGTCATGTTAAGCGTAACGATTTGTAATTAACGATTACGAAAATAGAAGCAATTGAGAAATTATGTACTTATAAATATATTTTCTTATTTTTTAAGGGTTTTGATAATAAATTATAAATTTTTTCGTATGGAACTGGAGAGCCACAACTTTACATCAAAAGAGCCGCAGGTTGCCGACCCCTGGGTTAGGGGTAAGCGAAAATAGTAATAGTACAATTGGCCAGCTACCCAAGCGCGGATCCGGGGGGGGGGGGGGGGGGGGGCAACATTTAAGATTATTTTTTCAAAATTCAACTTGTGCAATAGAAAAAATTTAAATAGAAAATTTTGCTTTCATATAAATATTTTTTTATTTTTTATATAAATTTGCTTTTAAAATTTTATGAAATCAGTACATGCATTGCTTTTTCTTCCCCTCACCCCCACCCCGAAATATTTTCCGCCCTTCCACTGTCAAAGGCGAACAGACGCAGGATTAAAATAGTATTCTCATATACCACCTCCGTTGTTACCAAATCTTCATTTCTTTGTTAGCGACAGACAGCCTTGAGGACACATACACAACCCATAAAAACTGGAAATGGACCCTAGACTTTGACCTTGAAGTTTAATTGCAGTGTCAATCGGGACAGTAAAGCAAAGGGCAGACAGTAATACAGTAATATACAGTTTCACACACACGTATAGTTTAGATTCACATATATAGTTTAGGTTTAGCGAACTTGTGACAAATATGACCCATGGTAGGGGGTACCAATTTTTGTAGTCCGTGAGGACTATTGGTATTCAGTTAGGTTGGCGAGACAAAAGATAATTGCTGGCTGTCTGGTATTAATTGGTAAAGGGTCGCTTTTCTTGACACTTGTAATGGGGAAGGGGTTGAACAAGAATTTCCTACGCCTCAATCCACAAATTGCCTGCTTTGTAACAAGATATTTTCCAAAAAAGTACCAATCTAAGTACTTCGAGAAATAGTTTTAAATGATTAATGTTATAAGGAGAAGTCCAAAATTTTAATCTTCGTCTGCCTTCATAATGCTGTAGTGTTCCTTACTGTCCATGGTGGAATTTCCCTCTCCTTTAAAAGAGACTATGTATAGATTCGAATTATTATGATTAAATCCACGCCAATAAGTAAATAGTGAACAAAAATGCCCATCGTAGAAAATAGGGTAACGTTGGAAATGCTCATGGAAGTCCAACTCATCATTTGAATTGTCAATTCTTAGTAACTATAATTTTTTTAATTAGTAATTAGAATTTTAGACTAAATAACTATATTGAAGTAAATGTTTTTCTTTTTATCTTATATTGCAAAAAATTAATTTTTAAAAATAAACTCTATTACGCGCCCAAGTACAAAAAATCCTGTAGAGTTCAGTATAATACTTTTGCTAGCGACATTTTATTACCTTCTGGAATATTAAATTAAAAATTAAGTAATAGTTTAATAAAAATCATATTTGCGTTTCCACTGCTGCTACATATTTTGAGATACCATGAGTCCAAAAAGTTTTTGTTCCAATTGATCAGTTTAACTGCACGTGTTTCATTAAACAAAATACCCCAAGAATGAATTCCTAAATCGATGTAATTATTGTTTGCGTCTATAGCATGGGGCGCGAGTCGTTACAAGGGAAGTGGTTTAAAATCTACCATACGAAAACGTTGCCTTGCCAATGTTCCTGCCAGTTTTCTAAGAATTAAAAATTAGTGTTTTCTAAACAGCTATATATATATTAAATTCTTAACAAATTCTTCCCTTAAAACACAATAAATTATTGACCGAACGTTAGCGAGGGCTCTGTTTTTTACTCGACGTTTCTACATTTTGACTGTTTGTAAATTTGTTTGTTACACAGTTATGGCCAAAGGCATTATTAAATTTTCTTCAAATTTGGCATGAATATTTTTAGAAGTCATTAAAAACGACATATATGCATTTTTAAAGATAATTTTGGGTCACGATGTCTACTGTTCCTAGAACTACTAGTACACTAAATTGCATTTAGCTACTGAATTTGATTCAATCGATATAAATGTGCATCTATTAAAAACAAATACTTAGCTAATGTAATTGTTAATAATTTAATAATTTTCATCATCTAAATATTTCTTACTTTATTGTGCTTATCATTTATAAAATTCTACTTATATATTATTATTTTTTATTAAAAAAAAATTTGTAATATGTTCTTAGATTTACAATTATTTTTAATTACAATTCTGTAAAAACTTTGTTTAATCAACGGTATATTTTATTTCTGATTCAAGACTAGGTTTTATTTCAATTTTGAAATATCTTAATGTTTCTTGCTTTTCCAAAAAATTTTAAGGTAATTTTTGAGAAGAAAAAAGAGTGATATTAAAAGTTTAGATAAAAAAAAGTTTAGATATCTTATTTCATCCCTCATCTTACAGCAATGTCCTTATGATTCGGACATTACAATGTTGCATGAGAATGCCAATTAATTAATTTTGAAAATGAAGATAAAATGTTTTATAAAAAAAAATGCTCAATAGACAACATTTTGGTTGGAATATTGAAGATAAAGGTAATAAGGTGTTAAGTAAGTGTCAAAATAAACGAGTATCGTATTTTTGTCATACATATAACATATTCATTTTCTTGTCTATAAAAAGTTAGGATTTGTTAAAATTTACAATCCACATCACCTTCCACGTTTAGATATACGACGCATTTACACAAGTGTTAAAGCAGAAAGCAAACATACTTCTAAAATTATGTAATTTTCATATTCATAAAAAAGTTGTTATTTAACAACAAGGTGGAAAATTTTCCTAAAGTTGTAAGGCTTCGATACTAAATATTTTTTTTCGTTCGTATTTGTGAAAACTGCTATGCATTGTTAAAGTGAAAATATAACGTTAATCACACTTAATTTTTTTTTAATTTTTATTAGTGTTTACTACTTTACATTTATAATAAGTATATAATAAAAATATTATTTATGTTTAATCAAATTCTTTTTATTAAATTTTGTTTTATCAAATACTTTTTATTTAATTGTGTTTTATCAAATTCTTTTTATTTAATTGTGTTTTATCAAATTCTTTTTATTTAATTTTGTTTTATCAAATTCTTATTATTTAATTGTGTTTTATCAAATTCTTTTTATTTAATTGTGTTTTATAAGTTTCTAGCATTAATGAAATGTTTCGACATAGTTAGCGACTGATGGTAAATTTCCAGTAACTTGGATTGTTGAATTTAGATATTTTTAGGGGTTGTCTATATAATTCGCACTGAAGGTTGTTTTTTAAGTGACAAATGAAAACGGGGATAAAAAAATCGAATCTTTTCCTTCTATATATTCTACCTTTTTGAATTCGCAGAAATAAGACAAACACATAACATTAAAATATAAGCAAAAACATTTCTATTTTGGGAAAAAAATTGTAGATTCAGCTAAAGGGGCAGAAGTTTAGTGAACAAGGCAAAATAATGCTTCCTTTAAATAGAAAATTATGGTTATCTAAACGAAATTGGCCCCAGTGGCCTAGTGGATAAAGGCGTTCAGCTAGTAATCAGAAGATTACCGGTTCGAATCGTGCGACTTGACAAATAAAAGTAAAAAAGTAGCGAACTTGCGATCGGAGGGTTGCCAGTTCTCTACAAAAATACCAGAAAGTCGTCCAGAACATCCAACAAATTATACTGGCGTGTATAAAGGAATGGTGCAACGATAAATCTGATCGGGTCCAAAGTCCTGATGCCTATTGAAGGCATGGGTGCCAGCTCAGGTTTTGTCCTCGTCATCTGGCCATATTTCAAAGATATGAGGCATCGTTCCCAGGTGTTTCATACGAGATAGGCTCCGAACCGTCGCTAATAGCCTACTGTGCAGCTCTAGTGCGACGTTTTTTAATCAAACCAACCAAAACTAAACGAAATTAATTGTGATACTAAAGCTTTTGACGAATCCATTAGAAAATAGGATTGTTATGTCAGAATCTTCTGTGACTAAACAAAACCACAAAAAAATACAACAGCATTATAGAAATATAAAAAATATCTTACTTGCATAATTTTTATATAACAAGTTTCAAAAATGCACTTCTTTTAGAACTGAAAAACTTCATATCACTAACACAAACGCCACTGGTTTTGTTTTGATTTATTTTTCCAAAAGAAATATTTCTCAGACTCGTTTATTTTTGTTTTTAAAATTTACTTGGGACAATTTTCCATAAAAACTATAATTCACTAAAATACATTTAATTTGACTTTTTTTCATTGCCAAAAAAATTTACTATAAATGTAGTATCTACATTTCTATAAAAAATATTCCTTCCTCTGCTCGGATGGAACTCTGAGGCAAAACAACTAGTCTATAATAATAAAAGAAAGTGCATGTGTTTATGTGTGTCTGTTTCACGCAAAACACATACTTCTTCTGCTCGGATATGTCTAAAAATTTGTATAGAGAAACTTTCAACCTCTAAACCAACCAACTTTAAAATAATCTAATATATAATTATTGATTTAAACAATTGAAAGTTGTCATTCCAAAATTGCTTTGGATAAAAAAAAAACTCTTTCTGAGAATTATGCTTCAACGGGAAAACAAATGGAAAAGCTAAACTTCCGAAAATATTCCTGGAGATGTATGGACAATAAATCAGTTATTTTGCCTTCGAGAAAACAATAGAGAAGAAATAAAAGGGGAGAACGAACTAATAGGGTAAAAAAAATTAATGCATGTGAAACCGCGGGTAACAGCTATCTATAATAATGACAGAAATAGTGTGTGTGTCTATCTTTGGCATGTAAAACACTACCTTCCACTGCACGGAAATGTCTGAAACTTTAAACGTAAGTACCATTCAACCTCTAAGTGTGCAAATCCAGAATTTTAAAATTTTAGTATTTTTTTAAATTAATATTTAAAGTTTCCATTTAATAGGAATCGTAGTGCTGTAGGGCGGGGGAGCTGCCCTTTCAGCTTAATCAGCACAGCGTCGGACTTCGAAACAATAGGTCGCTGGTTCAAGTCCGGACGGGGGCAACTAAATTTTTTTAATGTATAAGCCTAAACAGGTACACCAGCAGGGCGGGGCCCAAACAGCAAGTAATTTAATAAATAAACGTAACTAAAGTAAATAAAAATCGCAACAAATACGCTTTTATTCACACATTTTACCAACTTGCTTACAAATAAAATATTCAAGAATATTTATTAAGTTTCTATAATCAATAGTTCTCATTTAGTCTATAGTCAATAGTTCTCATTTAGTCTATAGTCAATAGTTCTCATTTAGTCTATAGTCAATAGTTCTCATTTAGTCTATAGTTCTCATATAGTCTATAGTCTACAGTTCCCATAGAGTCTATAGTTCTCATTTAGTCTATAGTTTTCATTTAGTCTATAGTCTATAGTTCTCATTTAGTCTATAGTCTATAGTCTATAGTTCTCATTTAGTATATAGTCTATAGTTCTAATATAGTCTATAGTTCTCATATAGTCTATAGTTCTCATTTAGTCTATAGTTCTCATTTAGTCTATAGTACATAGTCCTGATTATCTATTTTGTTTCTAATAGTTTTTCTCTTTTCCGAATCTGTCTATAAAAGATCCGTGGTGCGCTTCGTTCAGCTTTGGAAAGAGTTCGATCATGTCGGCTACGCACTCGTCCACCTCGATTTTGCCATGCTCTCTCGTTCCCATATCTGTCTTGACACATCCAGGACAAATGTTCACCACCAGCACGTCCTTGTCCTTCACATTGGCAGCAATCACTCTCATGGCCATGTTGAGGGCCGTCTGAAACAATAATCTTTTCTATACATAGCATCCAGGAAACATTGCATTTTATTTGAAAAGGATTAAACATTTGGTTCAAGTTGGACTACAGAAATCGCCAGACAGCTCCAGTTTTCAAAATTGTACAGGAAGGACGAAAAACATTTAAAAAATATCTTAACGTTATTTAAAATTATCAAAATTAGGTAAAATATAAAAAGTACCTTCCTCTATCACAGGCCGGTTTTCTTTTTCAACATTTTACCCTGTTTTTTTAATTACAAAAAGTTATGGAGCTGTGTGGTTTTTAACACCTAATACTGGAATTCTGTGGCTAGGCTTATCAATAAAATCCTTGTAGATACTTCTCCGAAATCATTTATGCAACTTTGTACTTCAAACACCCAAAAATATTCCCTTCATTTAAGGATTGCATAATAAACTACCTATAAATATAGTCTAACTCTGAATTACACCATTTAATATAATTTCGCACCTTTTAGCGTTTCAACAAACAACGCACCTTCAACAAACGAGTTTGGCAAACGATTGATTGATACAACACGAAAAGCGATCCAATAAAGCGACCAAAAGTTAAACTAATTCGATGTAAAAACAAGACAGCTCCTGGAGCTGTACGTTTCTTGCATCGTATGAGACACAATTGTACAGCTCCTTTTCCATTATATCTCTATAGCCATTGCTTACAGCTGTCGGGTTCTTCTTCCATATATATATATATATATATATATATATATATATATATATAAAAATATATAGAGAGAGAGAGCGAGAGAGATGTATTTAATTCCGGTGAACAGTACAATAATTAGATAAAATTTGTCTAGGGAGGTTTATAACAGTCAGATTCTTCTCGTTAACGGGAAAGGTGCATTTAACAGTTTTCTTCGGAGTGTTTAAAGTTTTGGTTGAGTGCCAGAGAACGTTGTCATTAGCAGTAAAGGGTACTTTGAAAGGTGGTACGAATACTTTCAAATATGTTACGGGTACATTGAATGTGTAAAGGATACATTAAAAGGTGAGTCAGTTACTATTATAGATATTTTAATCTCAAGTACAATGATCTCCTCTACTACTCTACAGCTTTAAAGTTCGCATTTCTTTCAAATAAAATAAGTTAAGCGAAGCTGTACTATTTTGAGAGGCATCCCGTTGCCAAATAAAAAAGTTCAACAGATATTGCAAATGGATACATACCTTACTAATTTTATAACCTGGAACAACTAAATCTTCGATAAGTTTCACACCAGTGTTTTGGACGCTACCCCTCATAGATGACATATTAATTACAGCTGCTTTACAGGCTCGCTTGCCGTCAGTGTTACTTGTTTTGGAAGCTTTTTCCAACAGTGGGAAAAGAGTCTGAAAGATAATGAATTGAAATTCAATTAAATAAAATCCCAACAACGAAATTATACACTGTTATTTAAATAACTTTGTTAGTGCTGTTGTACTTTCAAAATCTTGTATTTTTTTCGTACCTGTTCCTCAATTACGCCACAGTGAGAAATATTTAAAGGGTCTGTACCCTTTACAAAGTAAAAGTTATAACATTAAATATTATACCTATACACGTTTTATTTTCATAATGTGTGTTTTACTCTTTAAGAAAGTACATATTGTTCTTTTTAAATAACTTGTATTAAGGATGCACTAAGAAAAGAGATGTAATTATATTTTAATCTCTTCTACCTGCCATAGAAACGGAAGATTTAATTTAATTTTGGAGGTAAAGCAAAACCTCAAAAGAACGAAAATATAAATTTATATTTAATACTATCAGCTAACTGGTGTACATCCCTTTTAAATTCCATTCCCAGAATTGAGATAAATCTATCGTTTCTATAGCAGCCGCCAGTCAACAGAATTTTGTCGCTGGGCTTTCTGTTGGAGTTAGGACAGTAGTATAGATTTGAAGATAATTAAAATTATTTCAGGCAGATCTTTACCTGAAGAATAATCACTGGTGCCACAGCATTCACTTTAAACTGCATCCCCAATTTCTCCGTGGTCATTTTAGGAAATACTTCTTTCTGTAAAACCCCAGCATTATTAATCAACAAGTTGAGACCTCGATCACCTACTGTTTCTTCAATAACTTTCTTTGCCTCTTCGATGTCTTTAGTCATGGTAGTATCTGAAAGTAAACGTTTTTAATCATCCAAAGGAATTAATTGACTTTAGCCATAAAAAAAATTCTAAATTATCCTATATCTATCCATGCATAATAACATTCCTTTAACTTATTGTAGATGATCTACTTTAAATTCATAAAGTCTAATATAACCAGCAGCTAAAGTACATTCAGAATAAGTAAAGTTTTTTAACCGAAAGTTTTAACTTTTATAATATTTATAATCAATTGAGAACATTATCGACATCATTTGAGTAGCCAGAATGCAAAAGCAGCGATTTCCACAAAATTCGACAAATGATATTTTTGTATCAATAGGTACCTTATAACTTTAGCAGCGATTTTAAAACATAACAAAAGGGGAAAAAAAGCTTTTACTAATGAAAACTATAAAAAAATAAATCCATAGAATCAAAAGTGGCTATCTCCAGCAAACTTGAACACGAGCCTCAGCGATAGTTTGATTTCTGAATGGCTGTGAATATAGCGGCTTATGCAGCTTGAACAAAAACTATATAACGACGCATCCATTTGCAAAGCCAGTTAAAAGTCTTCATCTAGTTGAAAAACGAATTGTGTGAAAATTAAATTTTAGATTATTACTAGGGTTAACATAAATATCAAAAGCCAACCCGGAGCACTCGCTGCATGTGTCTTTTCTTGTCAATCATGGCAAATGTTTTAATATATGACCATGATGCTCAATGGTCTCTCAACACGTCCCTGTCCTGAAGGTCAAAGAACCACGTTCATATGTGTTTAAAGAAGTAGTCGAATCATAAAACATTAAGTTTGACTAGAGGAGCGAGGTTCTCGCAATGCTCCCGAAACGTTACTAGGGGAAGCTGGGACAGTCAATCGCACCAGCATTAAATAGGGATATTTTTTTGACCGGCAATGGGGATTTTCAGAAAAAATTCTGACTTTTAGGGCGTCTGTAAACAGTGCACATATGTATGAATAATGAGAAATCCCAGGACTTGAGCCTTCCCGAGAGGCTTTCCGAGGCAAGGGTAAAGAACCGGTATATGTGGTATCCCTAATTATAACTTATTCAGTAATCTAATAAGATACACACTTCAGTGAAAAATTATTGTATTTGTTATTCATTTTTACAAAAAAAAAGTATATTATTGTATTAACAATAGCTAAGTTTTGACAGTTTTTCTCGGTTTACTCAAAAAAGATTTTAGTGCATATAGCTGCTTTTGAACCTGGACTGTTCATTTTCTGTGAGTAGTGCAATGACGTTTCATCCTTTCTAAAGAGCAAAACTAGCTCCGCAAAAACAACTTTTTTTAGAATGACCAAAATATAATTTTCATGCCAGTCAAAGAAAATGTTGGAAAATCAGTAGGTTTCTTTTGTTTAGGAAAAAAAACGCGTTATTTATTTAATTATATGGACATGGGATTGATATGACGTCATCGTACTGCTATATATTGCATCGGTTACAGTTTTGGCTTCATTTTGTTTGCACCCAAGAGCATTCTTTCTGCTATCTACTTTCATGTTCCAAATTTCCATTAAATTTTTCGAAAATTACGAATAATTTTCTAAATGTAATATTTGATATTTTATGTATTACTTTCCACATATATTCTACCCAACTGTTACACTTGATACAAAAAAATACAACTTAACAACGTTCATATTTTCAATTAATAGTATAATTTTAAGCGTTACCTTTTAAATAGTTATTACCTACCCAGTTTGAACAGGATTACTTTTGATTTTGTGGATGAATCTTGAATATTTTGAAGATTCTGCAAGAAAAGAGATATGAAGCTTAATAGAAGATTTATGCAGAATACATTAGTTTTATATCCATCCACTGAGCTAAAACAATTATAAATACTGGAGCGGGGACAAAGCGTGCGCGACCGATCGAAGGTAGAAAAATAGTCCTTCCGCATAGTTTTAAAAAAGCATTACTGGCTTTCAAAATACATTAAATGTCATACACTAAATGTTTTAACGTACTTACTTTCTTATTTACAAGAAAAAAAACATAAAAATACACCGACAAAAACAGTTTTATATCTTTTTATGACGTCACGTGAGATTCCCGCATAGCAAAGGTAGAATGTTTTCTTAATCTTTGTTCCGAATAGTATGGCATCGCACGGCATTGTAAAGTACATTATCGTTCAATGGTAGTACTCGCTTCACTGTTTATTATCAATTTAGCTCAGTGCATCTATCTCACAGAGTAAAGAAAAAGGTGGAGATGATTTGGCGAGATTTCATGAGACGTAAGTTAGCAACCCCAAACTAGGCACAAACAAACCTAGTTTGCAGTGATTTTTCTACGAGGGATGCATTATTTTCAAATTAAGAAAACGCATGCTAAAACATAAAAAATGACTATTTGTGCAGTTGTAAGATGCAGTACAAGTTCCAAATCGATAAAAAACGCTATTATTTCCACTTCATAGGTAAATTAAATTATAAAATAAATTATCGCCAAGTACTGGTACAAAATAGTGCTTTGGAATAGCGCCAAATACTTCGCCAGTTCCTACTTTTTTAGCGATTGCTTACTTCACATTGCAAAACGGTTTTGGACTTGATTGCACCTCCACCTTTTTCTTTACTCCGTGATCTATCTTCATTAAAGAATCCTTAAATTTCCGAGTGAGGGAAAATATATTTAAATTCCGAAAAGAATAAATTTTGACATAAAAAATAGAAAATCTCATTACAAATAATTCTCGTAACATTTAAAGAAGAAATGATCAATCAGACATAATACAAAAATTACAAACAAAATAATACAATCATTCCTTAACATTAAATGCGCCATAAGTAGAGTTGTGTTACCTGCAAAGTTTCAGCCTTTCTGTATGTAGCAAAAATGAACTTTGGGGGATCTTCAAGTTTAGAAAACTGTCGAACAAATTCCAGCCCAATGCCTCGGTTGGCTCCAGTCACTAAAACACTTTCAACCTTCATCTTTATTCAAAATGGAATAAATTTACTTCCCACGGTCTTTTTACAAAGGAATTATTTCTTATGACTTCTTCGCACTCTAAAAAGTAAACAAAACAAATAAGAATTGACTATTAGTTCAAAACAAAATACATATATGAAAAAAACTTATTATAGTTTATCAGTATTAATTTTGTTAGTGTTTGAAGGGATCTTCAAAAAAGCTATATAAGTTTAATCATGTACAAGATGTGTCAAAAAGATGGTTACTCGTTTCAATCTTTTCTACGTTGGAGTTAGGTAAACAAGATAAAATACTAAAAAGTTTTGAAATAAGAAAATAAATTACAAAAAGAAAAATTAATAAAGGCAGTTAAATCGATTTACCGCTTCTTTACATAAATATTTCAATTACAAAATGTTGCCTTAATTTCAATCTTTATATTTAAAAAAAAATTATATGCCTATATTTTAAATATTAAAACGAGGAAAATGAGTCATATTTAGATATTGATGTAAATATTACTTATTAAAAATAAGTGGGTTGGTATAGAAAAATTAAATGTTGATTTATATTAATGTTTATACAGCCCCGAATAACCAGAGTTAAGTTTGAATTGCTAATTTATATTACGTAATATAGTCAAAGGATTTAAAGTTGAAATTTACTTTTAAATAAAAAAATATACATCAAGTCCGAAAATAAAAATTGCAAATACGAAAATAGTTTCGTTTTTAACACATTACCACAAATATGAAATATTAACACTATACGTTATGTTTTTAAGTTATTATAACTTTTTTATAAGTTATTTTTTTTAATTTATAGATAATACATTGGAACTTTTTAAAATGGTCGTTATTATATATAATACCTTTTTTTAACAAATTCTACGTTTTTAGCAAGAGAGGCCATACAAAAATTTAAAATTTTAATTTCGGGAAAATTGGTAAAATAATTTTTTACGGAGATTTTATGTTTGTGAAACTTATATTATTTACTTACCACCAAGAACGTAAGCACTTTGGACACCTTGTATATTTGAAATAGAAAGAATAAAATAATTAATAATAATATAATATAACACACAAAATTCTAACGTCAATTTTTTTTATACTAAACAAGCGGGAAGTTGAGAAGCTGAGTGTAAGAAACTTTCGACTCTCTTAATAGGAATTTGTATGAACGGCTTTTTAAAACTGAGTTCAATTGCAAAATCCATCAAAAAGATCGAATAGATAAAAACAGTTTACAACGGCAACATAATCATTACTCTTGAGCATGCTATTGCTCGACTTGCTTTTCTAGAAAATTTCGCATAGAAATACCCTTATTTGTAAAAAAGAAAAGTCATCCTAAAGTATTTTCATTGTGTATTGGAAATAGGGCAATTAGAGGTAATTCAATCAGGCTATATTTCAAAAGGGATTACTTCCTTCTTTACAGGATACGATTTTAAGAAGAAATCTGAATTTGGTTTCATAAGGTGTGTGAGGAGAGTAAAATTCTAGATGAAAAATTTTTACCGGATTTGGGGATGACTTGAGGAATAATCGTTTCACAGAAAAATTGACACTATACTATAATTTTCATTTGAATCGCATTACGAGAAGACATTGACATACGGGCAGTCATATATAAATAACTCATAAGAAGACGATGCATGAAAATTTCGACCGAGCCACATAAAGAATGTTTTGCAAGTCACATTCTTAATTGTTTATATAATTTTTCCCAGTACCATCCGTCTCAAACGAATCATCCAGGTCTTGCAACAGAAGATTCTGTGGATTTTCGAAAAATCACGCTCACGAGTCTCATTATTTCGAGTTGGGAAAATGTCTCCGTTAAGGTAGGTAATAAATTTCAAGATGAAAGATAGCCAGGAATACAACTCAAAGAGCTCATAAAAAGCAATGAGTATAGGGGAAAATATAACTTGTATCATTTTAATAAATATCTGTCACTTTGTTGCAGTAGAAACATGTAATACTTATTCACAGGGCCCGATTAAGACATTGAAGCAAGGAAGTTCGTCTTTAAATGGGGGGGGGGGGGCATTCAGGGCCGTATTCAGATATAGGTTACATAGGCTGCAGCCTAGGAACCCGCACCACACACCGAAAGAAAAACACAGAATCAAAACAGTTAAAAATAGATACTTGAAAATACTCATTTCTTATTACATTCCATGCTTATCATAGCTCCGAATACATCAACTTCATTTTTGAAAAAAAAAAAACATGTACTCAAAAGTTAGTACAATGAGTAAAAATGAATAAAAAGCGCAGTAACTTGCCTACATAAGCTGCCTTCATAAATCACCTTCAATAAATATCACACAATTACAACCAAGATTTATCGGGAATTGAACTCATATCCTCAGGCACCATAGTCCAGTGCATTATCCGTTGTACTACCAGGGAGACGTGTGAAGATATTATAAACAGGATAAACGTTAAAAAGGTGTGCCAAAAGAATGGAAAGTAAGATAATTGAATTGTAATCACTCAGTTTCCATTTAAGCAATCGACATCAAATGATGTGGAAAATCATCTTCTGAACAAATATTTTAAGTTTTTCAGGTCGCTTTGTTAAGATGGCTTGAACAGAAGCTGAAATTAGCAATATTAAATCACACTGCTCCTGTTTGAGGATGTAGGTTACTTAAATTTGAGTACGTCATCGCTCATTTACAATGCAATTGTACTGAAAACCTTAATTTTTTTATAGTGGACTTTCGCGGAAAAAATTACTTGTAAGGATGATAACCCAAATCCTAAAGAAAATGGTTTACTACAATCTTTTCACATGTTCTTTTTTTAAAAAAATACGTTTACTTTGTGATAATTACAATGACGTTATTTTACGTTTTTGGGGGGAAATTAGTTTGTTTTCATTTTTATAATATTTTTATTTTGCTTAAAGCCATTTGAGGGTAAAACAAAGATGAGAGCAATATTTCATTATAATTTTCATAGATTCCAGAATGCCATTGTGCCTTGAGATTCCTTGAAGTCGTTGAAATTTTGTAAAATAGTATTGGAAATTTACAAGAAACAGTGTAATCCAATTTCGTTTGTACACTTCAAAATTATTTAATATGCAGTTCTGGATTACATATATTTTTTTACAAAAATCCCCCACCTCCCTTTATTTCATTGGGGGTAAACCATACCCCCCCTCTTATGTAGTGGGGGGGGGGGGGTATGGGGGCCCCACATATTCCGCCTAACCCTAAATCCGACTCTGGCCCCTTTGCTCTCAAATAGACTCTAGAACATAAAACTGGCCCCTTTGCTCTCAACTAGACTCTAAAACATAAAACTGGCCCCTTTGCTCTCAAATAGACTCTAGAACATAAAATAGAAATTTTACATGCACCAAAATCCTTGTTCATGAATGACATTAAAACGAAACATATTATAAGTATTATAACAAAATATTTTAATAGGTAATGAGTAATACTAATATTTTGTATGTTTTGATTTTTTTCCCGATATTCGAACAAATGTAACGCAAGTTGGAAGGTTTTTTTACTAAAGTTTGTAATATATATTTTTTTATAAAATAAAATATTTATATAAAATGGGTGATTTGGGGGCCCCTCAAAAATGTAAACCTGAGCTTCAAGAAGGGTCTATCAGGCCCTGCTTGTTCAAGTGGCCCACATTTCACAAGTGATAAGTGGCTGTGTCATCAGTAAGCTGTATCGTTCCAAACATAATATCAAAAAGCATTGAAAGCTGCATTTAAGTCGCCTTAACATTAAGATATGAAGTCAAATAGCGTTAATATTTAACGCTTTAACATTAATATTCTTGTTATCATAACTCAGTGACGGTGTCCCATTCGATAGGAAATTAGGCACTAATGCATGTAAAATCTTGAAGCAAAACACATACAGGTCGTGGATAGGGACCCGTGGAATCAGAAGGAAAAGTTTTTCTTTCTATTGGAGAGGTTCTCATTGAAGATCAATCTCTATTTCCATATAACAGTGTTTCCACTCAATATTAAGATTAAAATTCCGTGAATTTTCCAGAAAATGTTCAAAAAATTCCAGACTGAGAAATACATGAAAAGTAACGGTTTTTTTTTTAAAGACTAGGGACCCATATAAATGAAGAAGTCCTTGTAAACCTATTAAAGTGTAGAAAAAAGCAAGATATTAAAAAAAATTCAAGTTTATATTTTTATAATGAAAAGAAAATTTCATTGATAACCAGGAAAGGAATATGATAAGGCACCTTTATCTAAAACCAATTAAAAAAATTATCTGACTTTTCCAGAAAAGTTGAGAAATTGTTATTTTCCCTGGCAATTTCAGGTTTTCTCTGTTTTTCAGGCGCGTGGCAACCTTGATATAATCTGCTGACTTAGCATTCCCCATAAAACCCTACAGGAAATAAAAAAAAAAATGCTAGCTCATCTTAACACCAATGTTTAATATGAGATTCCTATTCAGCAAAATACAAAAAGGATTCCTGCCTTTTATTTCATTAGAATGTAAAAATTCCAATATAAAAGTTAAAAACAATTTTCACTTCATAAATATGGTTAAATTCCATATCAGGGTCGATAGTTTTTCTGAATTTATATAACGTGAAACGTCCAATCTTACAGTCGAATTCGATCTGGAATCGAACCAATTCTGGACAATCGAATTCGACCTGGAATTGAATCGATTCTAGTCAATCGAATTCGATCTTTAGGATCTACTTAATGAGCATCAATACTTATAGGAGGACACGACATAGGTCTTTACACTAGATTTACATCTTACCTAGGTAAAAGCTGTTTTTCGAAATGGCTAGGGCAATTGGAAATGCATGTTTTATTGATAAAATGTCATGTAAAAACGTCCTGCATGAAAAAGCCTACTTGATTTAATTAGCGTTTGAGGTTTATATTCATATTTTATACATAATTCACAAATCGTTGGGCGATTGTCATTGTTTGATGTATCACATTTAGCTGTATTGGCAGAATAAAACATTAACTTAACTACTTCGCTTACATTTTAAACAAGTGACGTAGGTTTAGTAAGAACAAATAAATCAGTTAAAGTATAGCAAAAAGAATGGCTTATTATATGTAGTTAAACAGCCAAGCAATGACCATTGCTTGACAATTTGTGAGCCGCGTGTATATAAAAAAAATATACAGTAATAGAATAGCAAAAAAGATTATTACTAAAAAAATTTCTAGACAAAAAAGACAATGAATCGAAGCAAAATTAAGTAATGTATGTATCATAATTAAATTTATACGCCTATCTTTTTTAATCAAAATATATTTTATTTACAAAAATACTATTTAATATACAAATATATTTACATTTGCCTTTCTTTAAATCATTAAACAATAAAAAAAAAATAACAATCACATTCAGAAACATATAATTTTCAGTAAATCCTTTCAATAATTTTCAAAAGACTATAAATATATCGTATTCATTGGGACTTTATGGCAAAACCTTATAAGGATTAAGAATCCCATTCGGGTCCATTAACTGCTTCAATGACTTCATCAAAGATATTTCAGCATCCGTTTTATTAAGATGCAGATACTGGGTCTTCTTATAGCCGATTCCATGCTCAGCACTTATGCTGCCTTTCCTCTCAGCTGTCCACTCGTAAATGAAAGGTTCGATTAAGTCTAGAACTTCTGGATCGAACTCTCTTGTGGTCGCGTTGAAGTGTAAGTTTCCGTCCCCCAGATGACCATAGGCCACGCAGCGGGTGACTCGACGTCCCAATCGCTTTCGCATGACCTCCACCACTTTGTAGAATTCGGACCGTGGAAGAGATATGTCGTATTTGTAACCGCAGCCTTCGTGCAGCAAGGCTTCTGTTATTAGCTCTCGTACTGACCAGATATTCTGTTTAAAGAAATAAGTCGTTTGGGTTATGTTGTAGAAATAAGTGTTCCGCTTTAAGACAAATTTTCTAATTACAGTAGACTCTCGATAACTCGAACTTCGATAACTCGAATTTTTCTATTTCCCTGCACATTCATTACTTATTTAATGTAATTTTATCTCTTTAATTCGAAGTTTTTCGTCGTTATTTTCGATAACTCGAAGTTTCCTCACAACTCAAAATTTTGTTTTCCTCTCAAAACTACGGATTTTGAAGAACCTTTAGCATATATGTAATTGCCACGTTCTTCTTTATCAGTTCTCTTTCTTATTGTGCGTTATTGAAAGGGTATACTTACAATGGATTCCTACCTGTGCCTCACCCTTTTGTTTGAATGTCGCCATGCTGGATTCCCCCGAGCTGTATCCTCTCCTCTTTAACGCAGAGTCAGTCCAACAAGAAATATTAATGATTTGGAATATTACCGACCGTCCAGAAAGCAACTCACTTAAAATATGAAGACGACACTCAACCCCTTCTCATTTTTGTTTAGGCAATGCACTCTCTATAGCAGCATTTGATGAGAGATCGCTCTCAGAAGAAGAATGATAATTAAGAATGCTAACCTCCTCCAAAGATAACTTTGTAAGAGGCTCTATCTTCGATAAAATCTATGCGTGCATTCATTGAATCGAGGCCGAAAATGAAAACATCAGAGACATTTCAAGCAATCGTGCATTTGGAAAATATAATTGATTTCGAAAAAAATAGAAATACTTACCAAACTATTTTGGTAAGATATGTTAAATAAAGTCGTGTAAGTATAATAGTATTTTTTTTTTACCAAAACAGATTTTTTATAGGATTTTCGATAAGTCGAATTTTTGATATCTCGAATTTTTATACACTTCCCTTCGAGTTCGAGATAACGAGAGTTGTCTGTATAAGCTCAATTTGTTATTTACCTTATACAGGACGGCAACAAAATTCAGGAGAAAAACTTCCCTGATATTTCCCTGATTTCCATGATGGCGTCGCAAAAATTTCCCTGATTTTACAGTTACATTAAGAAATGTCGCAATACATACTTAGTATAGAAACAAAGTATCCACGCTACAATAATACAATAAATATATTGCATTATAAATTATAATCAATACTCATTGTCAGTTAAAATAATAATTTATGGATACAACACAAATTATACAATTGTGACAGGCATAATAGTACTTAAACATGTTCTCTGGAAGCAGATAATAAAAAAAGCAAGTTTTCTCAATTATTTCTTTTGAAGATAATTTTAAATGTTTTATATGCTTCATTTCCTATTTCAATCTTCAATAAATCGCATATTCATTAGTCCCCACATGTTGCTTACAATCTAAAGTCTAACGCACTTTGCTTTTGCTTCTTCCTCCAGCAGTGGTTCACGTTTTTACAAAAATAAAACTGAAAATATGAAAATGCGCATAACCATGCTTTTTTTGTTAAATTATTTTTCAAAACAAAAAAGAAATATTGACAACTAAACTACTCAGAGTAAACGGCATAACAGACGACAATTTCCGTTCTAATGATCCAAATTTGAAAATTTCCCTGATTTTTCCAGAATTAAAAAATTCTATGATAATTCCCTGATTTTCCGGTTTTCCAGGTTATGTTGCCACCCTGTTTTACATATACAAATGAATTTTTTAATAACTTACAAAAAACACATAGACTCTGCACAGGAACCAATAGATATAATTATTCTAATGAGACACATGGTATTTAAAAAAACACACATATATTTCCATTTTTAAATATTTTTCACAACATCTAGCACAAAATATAATTCTGTATATCTACAGAGCAGTTAAGTAGAACTTCAAATATTATGGGAGGTGGGGAACCTCAACTAGTTCAATTTCCAGAATATTTACAATTGTAAAGATATAAACGCTCATTGGGGCAGTTATTCTACAATAATTATTAATAGTCATTAATTAGCAATTAGTTGTTAATTAATAATACCTACCTTTATGCGACTAGGTTCTGTTGCAAAAGTCCCATCACTTATGTGATTTTTCTCCATCAAAAAATTTAAGCAACTTGTTAACTTTTTTTCGTTATACTGGAGATCAGACCCTTTAAAAAAGTAAAAATAATCAACCAATAACAAAGTAAAAGTAAAAATAGTTGCATTATTACAGTGCATTTTCTCCATTTCCTGATAACAAAGAGAAAATGTCAATAAAAATCCTTCTAAGTGAAAGTATATACTATTTGATTATAGCAGTAGATTAATTTTTGGTATCCAGATGATACCAGCTTGTAAACACATATATATTGATTAAAAGTAATTAATATTGTATTGTTATAATAAATAAATATTAATTACTATTGTAATTATATCTCTTAGTTAATTAGAAATACTTAATAGTTCAATAGTTTCTTAATTAATCAACCACAAATCCTAATATTGTAATTGTTAGTTAATAAAATAATTTTTTTAATGTTAGTATAGGTTCTTTCAGTTCCTTTGTTTATATACCAATGTCCTACATTACTATAAAATGTTGAGGTTCTTTAATAGTATTGAAATATATTGGCTATTGTTGCACAAACCTTAATTTGATTAGATTTCTTATTCACAGTGCACAACAAAATGTTTCGTCTTTTTCAAATTGTCTAGAAGTTTCTAAAACAATTAGGTCATTTGATTTATGGAACTGATATACTTTAAACCAAATCCTATAAAAAAGTTTTGTGATGCACTACGACGTAAAATGTTCTAAATGAGAATTATACATTGTGGACAAAGAGTATATATTTTTTCTCAACAGTGTAAGTGGTAGCTTCCTGGGCTTCCAAGCAATGGGTCCGAGTTTGAATCTTGTCTAAGACTTGGATGTAAAATATCATATAATTGGTTGTAAGTCTATCTGGCATTATGTGAATAAAGTTATTATTAGTTATACATCATACATAGTCAAATGTTTATAATGGTGATATAATAATTTAAAGACAGTTAATTTCAGGAAACTTTTGCGCATTTATTTCTAAATAAATAATTACATATGGGAAATATATTTATTTGAAATATAACAGTGATTGTAATAGGAAAAAAGGGTATGTATTAATGATTCAAAAGAAAGCGTTTTAATTAGAACTTGCAATTTAAAAATTAAATATTGCAAACCATAGTAAATTAATAGCATTTCATTTCTGTATATGCATAATTGATTATTTAGTGGTGAGTATCACATTCTGCTTTGAAAATAATTATTAGTTTGTGTGAAAAGTAACTCTTTGAAATCAAGTATAGTATATAAAAAAAATTTCAAAAATATAATGATTTTACAAAAAATGTGAAGCAAACATATTATTTATTTTATTTAACATTTTCCTATTGCTAAACATTTATTACTTTGCGTTTTCTTTCGTACAATACTATTATATAACAAAATCTTGCAAACAAAAATATGAATATTATTGATAGTGGAAAAATCGGAACTCACCTGATATTTCTACTAAAACGTAAAATGGATGCTTCGAAATTGGCACCTTCAAGTTTAAATTGTCCTTTAATGTATCAGCAGCTTCATTATCCAGCATTTCCAAGGAAGACAGCAAATCAGACAATTCCCTTCTTATAACATTAGCTGTACTCAGTACTTGTTCAAAAGTGTTACAACCTAACAGGAAAAATTAGTTATGAATATATACTTAAAAAATAACAATTTAACTACTTTGTTAATTGAAAATTAATTTAAGACTACTTTCCTTAATTTTAAAAATTTCACGAATTCAACACTCATAATAACAAAATATGGATATCAGCATATCTATACCTTTGTAGAAAAAAGACTACCCCAAGTGACGATATTGGGAAATTTGCCATTGCCATAGTACACTATTGATGTTGACTTGTGTATTGAGATTGGCCTCTTTTCTCTGATAACTTTCATTATTTTTAATTGGTATGTATAATTCAAAATCGGTGATTTTGGACACAAGTCCTTCTTCTAACAAGGTACAGACATAATTTAAGGATTTATTATAGTAAGATAAAGAGTCAACCGTTTTTATTAAGGATAGTAAATGTTTCTATCATTGACGCACATATAAATTGAGTTTAGAGGAAAAGAGTAAACACATTTTTAACTTTATTTTGTAAAATGAAAACATTGCAATACCCCAATACCATCTAAATTATTCACCTTTTTTCAGACAAAATGGTCGCTATTTAAGCCTAATTTTCAAGCAAAAAACAACTTGGCAACCACAAAATGTTAATAATTTAGTATACAACCTGCAAATTAATAATAAAGGTGTAGTATAACATCATGACAAAACTTTACTACCTTAGTTAATTAAAGGGTTTAGATAGAAGAGCTTGATGTTGCTTATTTCAGAAAAGCTAAGATTGATGTATTTTTATATCAGAATTTTTTAATTATAAATACTTTGAAAATTAATACAATATTACTATATTAAAATTATACATTTTTATCTATAAAAATGCAAAAATAAAAATGTCAAAGAGATGGCTAAATTTCGAGTGCTGTTTTCAACTGATAGTCCACTCTTAGATATAAGATATATATACTGGGTTTTTTTAATAAAATATGTACTGAGGACTTAACAAAACCAAATATTTTCAATATAGACATATGCATAAAAGGCATATTTATTGAGCAATAACTACCTACACACAAACACCAATATTTTATATTACCAAAACTTTGATGTATGTAATAATTATGTAATATTTTCAACAACAAAAATAGACAATGCAATATAAAAAAATTTAGATTAATTTTCTATTATTACCCAAAAATGCTACTGCCGTTTCACTGCTCTTTGGATAACAAAGAATTGCAGCTTCTGTGATGACTCCGAGTGTTCCTTCCGAACCAATAAACATGTGCTTCAGGTCATACCCAGTGTTATTTTTTCGCATTGTGTTCATGCAATCCAATACTTCTCCACTGGGAAGAACCTGTAATTAAAATAAATATTCAATAACCCAGTTATTAGAAAAAATAGTTAATAACTCAACATGTAGATATAAATAATGACTTATTAGGAAATGTATACAGTCTTTAGAGGATTTTATATGTTGTAGTTTTATATAGATCGATTTAATTTGATCTGTATCATGTATTATATGGTATTTTGAATTATATGTTTTATATAAAAAACCTCACCATTTTAGCCTAGCTACAGGCAGCACTTTAATATTAAAATAGTGTCTTAATAAACATTACTTTAATATATATACTTTAAAAGAATCAAAATCATCAAACTTTAAATTGTGACAAAAACATTTAAATGTATTTTTTACTAATTTCTTTAAAAACATTTAATATCATCGTCTATGCTCCTTGTTAAAAATCATTCAGAAATGTGATAACATAGATGACAAAAATAAAAAGCATATTAAATTGATTTGTAAGAAAAAGTTAACGCAGTACAATACAAATGATTTTAAATACCTGAAGCTCTGAACTATAGAAACAAACAAAGAAAATAAGATATGCATACATATACTTAAGAAAAGTATATCAAGAGAGCAGTCTTATTAATTGCTCGAAATTATTATACTGGATGGTATTGAAGGCATGGACTGCAATATAGATGATAGAACTATCAGATACAGATTCATATTGCACAAATCATAACTTAATTAGCAATTGAGAATTCACTATTTCTATAATAATAACTTAAACTAACAAAGAGAACAGCTTGCTCCCTAATATTATTAATTCTACAAGAGTATAATTTTTTTTATGGAATTGAAGGTTATCAGGAGGTACTAGATGGACCAACCTTGTTGGGCCTTGAGCCTGTTGTTGGTTGTCAATATATTTGTATTTGTATTAGGCTAGACTAATTGACGGTTTTCAAATCTTGATTTTCATAACTTTTGTACAACACTATGAAAAGCTAAATTTTCATGATTAAATAACTTACTGCTGTAAGACCTAGTACATTCCCATGCAATGAGCCATATCGAATAAATCTCAACCCTCCTGCATTTGTTGAAAGGTTTCCTCCAATTTGGCAGCTTCCTTTGGCACCTAAATCCAAGGGTACAGTGTAGTGCCTTTCATTAACGTAACTTTCCAGCGATTCTAATATGCAGCCAGCTTGGCACTGCAGCACACCTGCAAAAGTAACCAAAAAAAAACGTAAAATTCTAATCTAAAGTTCATTTACCATTGCTAAATCATTCAACACATTGTCACTTCCCACCCCAGGTTTAAAAAAGATATTAATGACGTAATAAAACTAAAGAAACAAATCAAATTAAATAACCTTTATTATCATGAATTGATATCATTGCATTGACTGATCATTAGGTTCTGCATATAAAGTTTAAACATTGAGTTAGATCAGATGGCAAAAATAGTGACACATCTCGGTCATCTTTGACTCTAGGCATTTAGCTTACTACAATGGCATTCGTTAGGGTTTCACAAAGCTCCCTCCCCAACTCCCAAAATTACCCTTCTCCAAAACTATATAGAAATGCCGCTTGATTGCTATTCGGTAAAGACGGTTCGTTCTCTCCTCCATTTAATTCATACAATTCGACCAACTCATTCAATTCGGATCATTAGTCAGAATCACCCCTGACGATACAAGAAGAGTAAAATTCTTGACACACTAGATTTCATTCATACCATTGACTAAAACCCCCCAAGTATAGCCCTGCTTATAAATATGCAAATTTCTACCTCCCTGCCTTCCAAGACAAGGGGGACATATACAAATTTACTCAGGAGGTCCCTCTCGTCATTGCGCTGGGAAAGTTAAAGTCACGAATGTGACACACATTAAATGAAAATATTTAAACTTGAATAAAACTTGAAGATAAGACAAGTGTTACAATTTTGATAACAAGTTGTAATTCATTTAATGTTGTAATAGTATTAGTGGCCAATTTTTCCACAAAGCCCCCAATGTGTAAGCTATAGATTTATATGATTTTTAGGTATACTGTACACTATAAAATAAATGTGTCTCGTAATTGGAACAAATAGGTGAGATCTTACCAGTGCTATCATCAAATTGTAAAACTTTATTCATTAAACTTGTAGAAATGATGATTTCATCAAAAATGGGTATGCTTCCCCCAACCAATCCTGTATTTCCACCTTGAGGGCAGACTGCTAGTTTCTCATTGTTGCAATACTTCAAAATTGCAGATACTTCTTCTGTGGTCTTCGGTCGAAGAAGCAATGTACTCTTCCCTATAAGTTATATTTTAAAAATGAAAGTTATTAGAAAAGTAGAATATTTTTTTAATTACTTTTCAAAACAATTTATGATTTTTTTAACTTTTAATATGGTAGTTTGGAACACAAAACTTTTCATCTTTACGATAACAAAAAAGAAAACAATCTGGTATGAACTAATTTTGAATTAAAACTATCATTTTTTTTTATAATATATAATTTACACAAATTTTAATTAAATAATATTTCAAGTGCTAAATAATATATAAAATAAATGTAATTGTAGATAAATTATATATCTTTTTAGTTGGGAATAAGAGGTATCCTTGTACAAGATACTTTTCACATGGTACAATATGCAGACTGCTAGAATGAATTTACATCAATTTTCACATAAAGTAAATATTAGCAATTTAAGACTTGATAAACATTTATTTGTTTAAAAAAAATTCATTACCAAATTAGCTTTGATATTATATGGTTATTAATTTTCCACTTTAATGTGTGAATTTTAAAAAGTGGCATTTTAAGGGATTTTAGCAACTTTCTTAAAAAGATTAATATATTTTTGGGGTCAGGTTTACTGTACGGTCACCCTTGGCGCGATTTTTCCGCATTTGGCGATAAATTTTTTTAAATGGCAACCCCCCCTCCGAAACGACAAGGAATTGCAGCAACCCTATTGGACAACAGTCGCCAAAATGGCGACTTTTGGCGAGATTTTGAAAAAGTCGCCAAGGGTGACCGTACAGTAAACCTTTACCTATTTTTGAATCACATTTATTAGGTTAAAATAAATTCACGACACTTCTGGATAATATAAATTGAAAGAATAAATAACTATAAATCACCAGATAAAAAAAAGTTAAACAAAAATGTATACATAAAAATACAATTTGTTTCCATACATATATCCTGCGCACAAAATAATTTCTAAATTACCCTTGTGGCTTTTCAACCAATCAGTATTGTGTGCTTCTAATTCATCCGAATCTCTAATAATTCGTGAAGTTCCTAATAACGAAACAAAAACATCCACATCTTTAGAAGAAATCGTTTTATAATTGCCTCTTGTAGTACTAGAAAAATTTGAATGCTGGAACTTGGAATATAGAATAAAAACTTTTGTCTTTTTTAAGATATACGGAGGAATAAATTTGCACAAAGAGGAAGATGAAAATAAAGAAAAAAACATTCTTTTTCGGTGTCCACGAAAAGTTTTTTCAAGTTACGCTTTTATAAAAAATATATATAAGTTTATCATTCCCTTATATTTATGTTTACTTGAATTCTTGGTAGTGCTTAACGAATGATACGTCTGGTATTGAACTCTACGTAATAAAAACAAATAAAACTATGAAACATATAAATGTTTTAGAAAATATTCACATTTGAAACTATTTCAATTAATAAATGCTTATTTATTTCAGGTAATTCATGTAAGATAATATTTTTTTTTATTTTTACTAAAGCAAATAACATAGTATTAGTTTTTTCCCACTATTTCTGATTATTCACTTTAACCTTAACGGAAAATGTATTGATGTTTTGCCAAAAATATTAACCAAAACCCGCCTTTTTTAAGAAATTTATTTTGATTTATTAACTTTTTTAAAAATGGGAATTACTGGATTACTTCCTTTCGTTAAAAACTCTTGCCGTCCAGCAAATATAAAAGATTTTTCAGGCTCTACTGTTGCTATTGATGCTTACAGTTGGCTACATAAAGGAGCATTTTCCTGTGCCGAAAAATTGGTTAAAGGAGAACAAACTGATGGGTACATATCTTTAGATTCATTTGAATATGTGATTAATTTCCAAACACCCTGGTCATATATTATTAAAAAGTCATGTTACATACATAAATCACGTATAAGTTAAATGCATATTATGTTTTAATGAGATAATATATTGATTTTTTTTTTAATTTGGTTTTAACACACGTATAATTAATGTTAAAATCAATTTTTGTGTTTTGAATTTTTTTAATAAAAAGGTCACAAATCAAACTTCTTGATTAAGCCCAAATGGAGAAGGTATGTCAGCAAACATTAATCTGTTGTCAGAGGATATTTTGCATGATATTATTATAGTTTTTTTGTATAAAAATAAGTCAGCTATATTTGAGCCCTTACATTTTCAATCTTGGTTAATTGTAAGTCATAAATTTTCTACATTAACAGTAACCCAATTCAAGAGCAGCAGAATAAAATTACAACTTGTGTACCAATACAATAAACTCTTATGATCTGTAGATACTCAAAATTATTATGCATATTGTTATGTTTACAAATATTGACAATTAAATACATTCTCTATGCTCAATAATGTTGGGCCTATATCCTAAAATATCCCAACCAATCCCCCAATATCAATCTTGCCTTTTAAAACTTCGCACCCCTGAAGAATTAATACTATAATCAGGCAAGATATTTCATTTGCAGTATTACCATGGTAATAAAAAGTATGCTTTCTATTAAGCAACGATTTGTATATACCTTGAATCCATGACCTATAGTCCAAAAGCATTTTTTTAATTTCAACCTTACCACATCACCCAATATTACAAATTTGAAAAGCAAAATGTCGATGAGTTGAAACTGGGAATTTTCGGCACTGTTGAGTTGGAAATTTCGAATAGTTAAGTTGGGAAATTTCATGTTTCAACCCCCTCAAAATATTTTTTGTATGATGGAACTGGGTCTACAACACTTCAAGGTCCAACTATAATCGCTACTGTATATTTGCAATATTTCAGTTTTGTTAGCCTTTTTATATTTAACTTTTCTTTGTTCCAATTTCTTAAAATGTGTATATTATCGGATACCACATATGATTGAATTTAATTTGCGTGATATGGGCTAATTATTAGTGGAGTTTTCGACCATGTTTATGAAAACATAGAAAATTACTTGAAAGCAGTTAATAGCCACAGAAAGTGTTCAATATATAACAAACCTTAATAAGGCTTTGGCGGTCCTGGTGTTTTCTTCTTAATTACAAATGTTGTGTGTCGCTTTAGAGTGGCTGTTAGTGAATGAACCTTTTGATTCATACCTACTGTACTTACCACTTAGCCAAAACAATCAACAAGACTCTGTGGAAGTATCTACTATTTACACTAACCACCCCAAAACCCTTGTCAACACTCCCTCAGTCATTGTTAGAGTGATTCACTTTTGGGTTGCATAGTATCACAGTTTAGTGCTTTGCCAGAGACATGCAACAGCCGTGATATTTTGTGAGAAAACCAGGTGGTCAGTGAATAACTGTGTAGTCCAACTCTACCCCAGTGGGATTAGTTATTATGTCTGTAAACATAATTGCACCTCAGCATCTAAATGTATATATAGACTTTAAATAATATTATTTAGAAATATAGGCCAATAAGTAAACTGGTAGCAAATGAGCCCACCAGTTTACTTATTTTATTTGTTGTTAACTAAATAATTCACACTATGGCTCTTGCCATTTTATTTAGTGTTACAAGTTGTCGGATGATTTTTCTTTGTTGATAAATAGTTAATAAATCCTTTAATAAAATCGAATGTTTTAATTTTTTATAGGTATGTCTTGTACTGTATGAAGCAGCTAAATCTGCTTTTGCAAGCTGGTTTAAAACCTATTATGGTTTTTGATGGGTGTAATCTCCGTTCCAAAGAAGTCACAGAAAAGAAGCGTAGAGAGTATGTAACGTTTCAGAATTATTTTAATAAAATGCAAACAATAAGGCTTTCTGTAGTTTTCCCTCTAAAGCAGCTCCACACTAAGCGATTGAAAAAGTCTGCATGCTTGCCAGATTAATGCTACTGATTCTAAATATACCCTTAGTTTAAGGTGGTTAAATGCTAAAATAAATTGGTTCGATCTGAAAATGCATCTGTGATAACAATGTATGTATAATAGTGCCAATTTTCAATCTTAATATAGCTTGTATAATAATTAATTTTAACATGCTTTATGCTTAACTTTAAGTGCTTTTCATTTCATGAATACTTTTATTATAGCAATCGTGAGAAAACTCGTCAGCGAGGCAAAGAACTGCTTTGTGAGGGGAAGATCAAAGAAGCAAGGGAATGCTTTCAGCGTTGTGTTGATGTTACACCTGACATGGCTAGAGAAGTTGTGGAGGTAATGCATTGAAAAGCAGTAGTTTTATTTGAAAAATAACCTGTTCATTCATTGTCATCATGTAATTTCTAATTGATGCCTGGGATAACGAATCCTGAAATTTTCATTTGAGAAAGTATCGGTAGAACATATATTTGCTAACATTTAATCTATGTTTAATATTTCTAAGCTAACTTGTAACATTTAACATTTTGTGTATTTCTTATTGCATATATTTAATATTTGTTTCAAGTTATTCATTATATTTTTCTAGTAATTATATTGATGTGTTCATGTTCATGAGATACTTTTGCTCAATGGGATTGCAAAATATTGAATAAAAATCTCAAAATGGGTACTGTTTAATATGGAAACAATACGTAATCACCTTCAAAAATGTGTAGGTCAGTGTCACATACAGAAAAAAGGCTTGCATTGTGTAATTCAATATCATATGGACTATACAAAATTATTTAACTTGGCTTTGAATTTAATACAGGATAGGACTTAAAGTCATGATCGAAAAAAATGGCTTGTTTGATAATGTTGTTAACTATACAGTAGTATTTAGTTTTTAAAAATAATTTAAACTACATTATTGGTTTTTAGGAGGTGTTGGTCTGGATAGACCTTGTAAGGGTTTGAACCTGTAGTCGGTTCTTCAGTTTTTTTTTATAATTATTTTGTTTTATTTATTTCATTAAAACATGGAATTGGCCTTCTCTAAAATGTGTATCACAATAAGAAACAAAGTTAATATTTTCTTTGGAGTGCTTGAATGAACTGTAATCTCTTTGCACTATTTTCGTATTTTCTATCATACCACCTGTTTTAGTAGCTTGAGGAAGGGACAGATGCAGTAAATGCCACTGGCTAAACAGCCTCATTATAAAGAGGGCATTCTTATACATACATTGTATAAAAAAGTTTTAAATGGTTTTATGAAAATTACTTTAAAAGGTAGTTTTAATTTCAATATCAATTTTGAAGTTTATATTGATGTTATTTTTTAACTTTACTAACTTATCTCTACAGTGAAGTCCACATAATCTTTTTGAATAATTTTATTTGCATTTCTTTAACCTGTGTATGCATTATACATAAATTTTGTTGATGATAGGTATTGTAAAATTATCTTACCGAAATAATTGTTTCAGGCATGCAGAAAAAAATCCATTGATTGCATAGTTGCTCCATATGAGGCAGATGCTCAGCTTGCTTATCTGGATAAAATCAACATGGCTCAGCTGATTATCACTGAGGATTCTGATTTGATTCTTTTTGGTTGTAGCAGGGTAAGAATAGTTTCAATCTCAACTCAAAATAAGTAATAAGATTTAAATCCTGGTTGTTGTTGTTTTAAATAACTATATCATTCCATACTTATTGACTTGTATGGATTTGAACTATTTGATGATTGACTTGTATGATTAGCTTATAAAATTTTACGTATTTTAAGGAATTTCTTTTCTTTTTTTTAAATATGTGTTAATTTTTTATAGCAAAGAAACCTTCAAAAATCTCTTATTTTTCTTTAATGAAAATGTTTTTTAAAAGAAAAGTAATATTGTTTAATATTTAATGCAACATATGCATTTACATTTGTAAGGCAAGTTGTGAATAAAAATTAAACAAATTTAATTAAGTAATTAGTAAATGTGTAACACAGGTTACATCCAAAAATTCATTAAATTAGTTTTTGGTATTAACTATTTAATCCCATTGGCTTAACTTTTGTTTGAAGGAACAAAACCATTTTTTACTAATAAAATTTAAGAAAAGTCCCACAGCAGGAAAACTAGTCATAAGGTTTAAATTTGGGGGGGTGCAGGGGATTTCAACAAAATAATGACATGTGAATATAACCTTTGATGCATCTTGGCTATTAAATACAATAGTTAATAAAACAAATTATTTTTCATATTTAAAACCATTTAATTGAAGTAAAAAAATATTATTACAGATTTTTATTTTAAAATGTTGGCAGATATTTCATTCTTACTAGCTTCATATTAATGATGTCCTTTTCCACTGTATTACATTATTTCCTGTTGCAATTAATGTTTCATTAAAGTGTGCAATTAAAAGTTCCATGTTAGTATAAGGAATCATTTCAAGTTTTGTACAAGCTTTACAAGTTTGCAGTATGTGCACCCATAATGATACAGGATACATTGATTCTAAAATCAAATTCTTACCATTATGCCTGTCGTACTTGTATAATTTTGCATTGTATCCATAAATTGTTATTTTAACTGACTATAAGTATTGCTCATAATTTTTCATTTATAATGTAATATATTTATTGTAGCATGGATACTTTGTTTCTGTACTATGCATGTATAGGCAACATTTCTTAATGTAATTGTAAAATCGGGGAAATTTTTACACCCTTATGGAAATCAGGGGGGAAAAATTCCAAGATTTTTTTGCCATCCTATAAAATATGCAAGACCACTGTTAAACTATGTTAGGAAATGTCTTGTATAAAATTAATACTTACAGCATTTCCAGTTTTTAAATTTCTCTCTTTCGATCGTGAGATAGCCTGGTTTAAAAATGTAAACATTACTCACCTCCGATCAGTTCGTTTCATTTTTACTTTCAGTATTTCGAACTGATTTGGAATGTATCTTTTGTAATTTAAATCAATCTTTGTATTAATTACTTTTCAGCCTCTTTAAATAACTTTCTTAGATATAACTTTATTATTAGTCCAACGCAGAATTTTTCCGGCGTTATTTTTATATGTGTGTTTTTAGTGCGATATGCAAATTCTCGTATAATTGAATTTGCTGTATTTTTCAATGTATATGCAAATCTTTTGCTGTATATGAGATGCAGGCATTTGCCTGGAAAGTATTCTGGTGAGATGCTATTCATATGTTCTGTTCTATCGCTCTTGGGAACATGTGTGTTTTAGGAAATAAATGTTTTCGTAGCTTTTTATAAAAGACTGAATTTGTTATAGTTTTCAATTAATTACGACTCTTAATATTAATTTTAATTACTATTTAATATGTTCTAAGTTCACTGCTAAAACGCTTTTTAATTATCAGTAGGTTACGGATTTTATTAACTTAAACTTAACTTATTAAACTACTTCAAATTGCATGAAATCGCATATGCAGGTGTAAATAGCTTTGAAAAAATTAAACTGAATTTGTGCAATTATAACACTAAGGTCTTCAATTGTTAATTGTAATAATTTTATTCCTGCATTTGTTATAAAGCAATTTATTCCCTCAAAATATAATTTACTTAAATAAAAGTATTTTTATAGGTTCTCTTCAAATTGGATGGTTGTGGAACAGGTTTTCTATTTGAAAAAGAGAATTTGTCCAAGTCCTTTGGCAACAAAGCCCTGAAGTTTAGCTTTGAAAAGTTCCGTTACATGTGTATTTTATCTGGTTGTGATTATCTTCCCTCTTTGCATGGCATTGGACTTGCAAAAGCTTGTAAATTTTTTACGTTAACGAATAATACAGATCTGAATATTGTAAGTACACTTTTTAAATTCCTTTCTTGTTGCTAAATCTGTTTTGAAATTAGTAAACGAAACTTTAGGGCTGCTTGAGGGGATTATCTATATAATTGAACAATTTCACTTATTCTTATGGTAAAAAATGTTTGCCAATAATGGGGAAAAAATTAAAAGGCACAAAAACATGGTGGGTAAAAAGTATTATTTCTATTTAATTATTTAAACTATATATAATTTCATAGACGTTTTGTATTTTCTGTTAAATTTGTGTTATTAAAGTGTGCATGTTTTTCTGTTTCTGCATTTATCTAAAAAATTAACTTATTAGAGTTTATTTTAACTATTTATTTTCTATGTTAAAAATAACTCATTCAAAAAGAATTCATGTGTGAAATTATTTAAGTTTTAAAACTAATGTAAATAACTTTTTTTTAAACTTTATTAAATTAGTTAAGTCTATAGTTGCTTCTGTTATAAGTATTTTCTTAATTATTTAAAACTATATTAAAAAAATTATCTTTTGTAAATGTATTGTTTTGTGCTTATCTAATTATAGCCTCAAAAAAGGTTATTAAACTTCGTAGCCTAAACAAATGAAGATAATAAAACCATTGCTTGGTTTTAATAAAAATTCTTTGTTTTATATAAAAATGTTTCGTGCATTAATTGAATATTTAATTTTAATCTTTTAAAACTTTAGTATTATTGATTTATTTTATAATTGATCACTTGTAGTTTTATTAAAATATATTAATAATTGTTCAATGCATTGTCAGTAATTACATGTCTATAAAACTAGAAAAAAATAAAAATCGTTCAAAAAGTTAAAATTTTCATCAGCAGTACAATTTGTTTGTATGCCACTGTTTGCCAACTAGAGTCATTCAAATAATTTTATTTTTCATATAAGAAATGATTAAAACAGGATAACTTGGCCTCTTTGATCTTGCTTTTATTTTTCAAATGCAAACAATTGAAATAGTTTAGATATTCATAAGTAATTAGTCTTAATTTAAATTGATTTCTTTATTAGGTTCTTTCCAAGCTACCAAGCTATTTGAAGATGCCAAAGTTAGTAGTGCCAAAAACCTACATAGAATCTTTTATTAAGGCCAACAATACTTTTTTATACCAATTAGTGTTTTGTCCTGAAAAGAAGTGTTTGATTCCTCTAAACCCTTACCCAGAGGATTTGAATTCTGGCGACATGGAATATGCTGGAAAGTATCCTTATTTTTTGTGTGCAAAATTAACATTGTTTATGTGCAAAATTGACATTATGTACAAAACTGACAATATCCCAATAAAATAAATGTACTGATTCTTCAGAAAATATTGTTGAATGTAGAGACTATTGAATATGTTATTAAAAGGTTATATGGTCTTATATTCCACTCTTATTTTATGCACTGGATGATAATTTTCACTTTTAATCATTCTGTGCAGTGTATTTTCCTCAAAGAATTTTTATTAATTATAATTTATATTTTTATTTAACTAATTAATCAGTGAATAATAAGTGTTTTCATGTCTCGCATGAATTTGAATCCCAGTCAGTCTTGGGTTTGTTAAAATAAAGAATTCTCATTAAAACTGGATTTAATAAACTGTTGGCAATTAATCTCCATACTTTAATACTAAATGAATTTGAGTTTCAACTTTTGAAGACATTTGAAGCAAGTCGAAACAAACAAGATTTAACTATTCTCTAACTCAGTCTTGTTTGCACAGTTCAATGAAATGCAATCTTAGAAACGTCCTTAATTTTATTACTACATACATTTTAAATTGCACAATTTATAATTTGCATCGCATTAAAATAATTCTAATATTTGTTTTTATTTGGTTAAATTCATTTTAAAGAAATTAAAACCATATGCATAAATAAACAATTCTGAAGTTGGTTATGAACTTAGTCAATTTTCATTCAATAATTTGTATTTATGACTTATTTTCTTTAAAAATATAACACTATAGCCCAGAAATAATGGGGAATGGTAATTACATTTTTACATACACGAAAATTAATGATTTCTTGATAATATAATAATTTTGTCTATGAAAAATTATTTCCTTGACCTATCTATTAGATACCTACCTGACGAATTAGCTTGTCAATTAGCAATGGGTAATATCAATGTTAAAACTATGAAAAAGTTTGAAGTGTCGTGGAGCGATCCTCCAGAAATCAATGTCGAAAAGAGCGTTGTTTGGGGCTCACAAACCAGTTCCTCTGGCATCAAAGCGTCTCCTAAAGTCGAGCTTAATTGCTTTAAATTCAACACGCCAAAGCAGAAAGTGCCTACTTCCCAAAAACGTCAATTTTCAGAAATTGGTATGTTTGAAAGATTTTTATTTTAAAAAGTTGTATTATGTGGTGTATGGTTTTTTTTAGGTCCTAGACTGTATTTAAGAATTTTTATGTAAAGCATTTTCTTATTGGAAGAATTATGGGCCAAATTATTAGATGCTGAATAAATAGTGAATCTCCTGATATTATCTTAATTATGTTCAAATGTTTTTGAAAAAAAATAATTTAAAGCTTTTCTAATATATTAATATGAATATACAAAATTAGGATAAACATTATTAAAAAATTTCAAGTATTACATGATTATTTTAAAATTGCAACTTCAAAACTTTGCATTGGCTACCATTGGTCAATATTTAGTTTTGATTTCCCTGATCTTTGCTAGACCTACATTATTTACAAATTTTAGTTAAGTATTTCTACTATAGTAAATTTTCTTTGTTATATAATTAATTTTTTTTTAATTGTTAAAATAAAATATTATTTTCATATTTGAAACTAATTGAACTACACACTTTCGTAATGTTATACATATTTTTTTAGCAAATTTTTGATGATAAAATATTTTACACATATGATTTTTGAAATGTTGGTCGATTTGTATTTGTTTTCTGTATGAATTGTATTTTTAACTAGATACAAAAAGCGCGAAAATAATCTATTATTAAACTATTATTTATAAGACATTAGTGATCATTATTTATTTTTTAAAAAATTGTATTAAACTGCTGAGGATATGGTATATTTAATTTATTTCAGTCAAGATGGAAGGCGGGACAACATGCACAGATGAAGAGTTGTTCTCAATGTATGGTAGCAATACTCCAAAGAGAAGCCACATTGAGCACGATTCTCTCGAAGAAGAGCCAATCATTGAAGAACTGTGCAATTCTCTTACAAAAAAATCTGAGAAAAATTCTCCTCAAAAGACACATCCTAAGATTTTAAATCTGCCTTTTAGGAAAATAGTTCGAAGCAGGTGAGATTTTTAATTTTAATTTTATTGTAGTTTAGAAGTTATGGGAAATTGTTTTGATTTTTGGTTGTGCACTACCTTGTTGTTTAATGTATAAAACAAAGCATTCTTATAGTGTGGGTTTATTTGACATAATTGCATGAATAGGAATCTTTTATTTAAGCATTTAATTTTCTAATTATGAACTGATTGTTTTACACAGTTATTATAGTGAAAACGGGGATTTGTTGGAACAGGAAAATTCAAAAAGTTTATATTCCATATAAAAAAAATCCCTGAATATTATTTTAACTAATCCACCCCCTTTTAAATCTTTAAACCAACCCTTGTGATTCCATTACACCAACTCATTTTATTTCCTTAATTTCCATCCCCTTTTAAAACATCTCTTTAACTAACTCACTTTAATGTGTATACTGCCCACTTCCATTAAAACTTTTTTTCCCCAGGCCATAATTTTCCCTATCTCCCACACATAAAGTTCCCTTTTGGAACTGCACCAAAAACTTCGTCCAATCAGATGTGTGTTCTCGTCTTAACAAATCCCTGCAACTTCTAAATTCCCTGTAATGTGTAGCCATACCTACTTTCATCCAAACAGTGCATTTTTAAAAAGATTTTCTTTAAATGGTAAAAACAATTTTTTCCTTCTTCCACACCTATTTAAAATAAATTCCAGCATCACTGTGTTCGTGAATCTCCCCAACTGGGAAAATTCTGTCTCTGCTGGCTGCCATGACCTGCACTTCTTGTGTTCTGGAGATAATAAAAATTCTTAATGTACCTTATCAGCCCTTTTTGAACTCAGTCATTTTGATGACTACACTTAAATATGAATTCAACCCACTTAAAAATCTAACATTTTCATTTATATATATTGAAGAAATAAGTTTATTAACCTTTACAAGGTGGGTGGCCGATATTTCGGCCAGAATCCCTTGTTAAAATCCTACACCCGCCTTCTAAAGGTTAATTATTTTATTTCCATCCATCCATCGTATGTCTAGATTATTGAAGGTTTTGGGTTGTAGGGGTATTTTTTCTTCCTAATTTACAATTCGAAATAAGTTCACTCATATTTATTCATGCCATGTAGATGCGACTCAAACTAAATGCATGTCCATCCACACATTCGAAAAAGCCTCGTTAGTAAATCTGTTACGTTTTGCTAAATTGGTATTTTGCCAAGGTTAATACTTTAGCATTGGAAAATGTCTAGCATTTTGAGCTTCAAAAGTGAATATTGTTCACGCACAATCAATCATTTTCATCAGCTGTTCTTTCCAGTGTAAAGCTGTTGCTAATGTATGTAGTTCAAATAATATGAACAAAAATTATTATGACAGTATGTTCTGTATTATCTTAGAAATACTATACATCACATAATATATTTGAAATATGTAGGTTGTATAAGTTGTGAATATACTTAAATAAAGTATACTAATAAATTCTGCATTAAAGTTGAAAAGACGTTTCTCATCACTGTCTAAAAAATACCAATATTTAAAAAATAACTAAAGTAATGCTTAAAAACCTCAGTGCTGTAAAAATCAGTTGTTAGTAATTCATATTACATAAAGTACATAATTTAAGTTCATGCATATACAAATATTTAAATTCTATCATGCTATGTTTTATTTTTTCTGAAATAAAGAAATTGTTTGTAAGATATGATTTTAAAATACATTTTCACAAAATTTGTGATTTCTCTATTTAGAAAAAAAAATTACAATGTTTACTTTTTCTCAAACATATTTTGTGTTGGACCATTTTTTTAGTTTACATATAAATTATGTAATATACTAGTATTTATGTAAATTTTTTCCTTTAGATTTTTCTCAGAGGAGAGCACACCAAACAAAGATTTAAACTCTTCTGGTACCAATACCGGTACACCTGAGGTTAAAAGCGAGAACAATTCTGTGATTTTATCAAGTGACTTAGAATCAGCGGCATTAACAGAAAGTCCTGTTTCAAATAGAGACTCGACGGTTGATGAAGGTCGATTCGAATTTGATATTGAATTTGACTCGGCAAAAGTAAAAGATAACCAAGTGCCAAATAAGGATTCTGCTGTTGATGAAGATCGATGTGAGTTTACTATAGATTTTGGAGCATCTTCACCTAAAAAAGATAACAAAGAAAATATTATTCATAGGTAAGTACATATTTTATGTAATTGTAAAGAACTTTGGAAGCTCTTGAATTTTTTTTTGTCAAAAAAACTCTTGATATTTTTATTGTTGAAAACTTTTTATTTTGTGTTTGTTAGCTCTTGAAATTTGGTTCTTTTATATTTGTGTTAAAAAAAATTAAATTTATTATTATAACGTGATAGTTTATTTTAAAAGATGTAAATGCAAATAGTGTATGGCTTATTTATTAGTGTTTTCATAAAAATATTTCCCCGCTCCTCTTATTTGGCGGTTGAGTCCATTTCAAAACGGGTTGGAAACAAGGTAATGCCAAGTGTGAGGCAAGATTCTTGTTTGTATAAACAAACGAACTTCGAACTATTTACGAACTTCGTGCTTTTGCTTGTGGATACATGAAATATGTAATAAAAGTATTTTAGATCACTTTTGATATCGGTGCATTTTGTTAAAGTTAAGTATATCGAGTATGATTTTTTTTTTCAAGTTTAGAAATAATTTAATTATAACATTGGAAAAACCCTTTGCAACTGTCTGTTTTTATGCACATCTTTATTAATAGTTTACTTATATATAAAATAATATTTGTGAGTTTATCTAAATTGCAAAGTAAAAAATAAATGTGTTTGTTACAAAAACATTCAGTGAACACGATTTCAACTATACAAAATAACTTGATCCAGTATAAAAAAAATGTTATAAAAGTATAGCAGATTTTTCTTCAATTTTCAAATGACCAATCAAACTCGCTTGAAAAACTTTATTTAAAATACCATGCATAAACAAAGCTCCAAAATTAACACTAATAGCACCAATTATAGAAGCCCTATCTCAAACCTGATTTCCAACCTTTCATTTTGCTCAGTTTTCACACTATGACTCTACCAGAGTTGCTGTCAAATAGTGAGAGCCAAACCTATTGTTGTATTTCTAGCTTACCTAATATCTAAATATAACTATTATTTTGTATATCATATTCCAAGTTATTGTAAACAAATTTAGTTTACAAATATTCCGTTTTTATTTGACCAGGTCTGTAATTAATAATCAACACTACCATATCACATATTGGATCCAAAAATGAAACTAAAATTTTATGTGGTATTATTTATAAGAATCGCAACTATCAAGATTTATTAAAGGGCCACTGAGTTGAAAGTTGGACAAAATGCGGGCCACTATTTTCTCTATAATAAAATATATTAGAAAATTGTTTTTGTTGTTGATGGTGGTTCAAAGATGGACAGTGGCAGCTCCAGTTAATGAATCAAATAAATGTGTTATTTTATTTTGAACCAACTATATTTAGGTAAAACATTTTTTTTAAAGTAAGGTTAGAAATGAAAATAATACTTTTATAATTATTTCTTTCTAATCATATACTTTTAATCGATAAAATATATGAGCAGTTTGACATTATTGCCATCATAAAGTCTGAAATATAGATATTGGCTTTTTGGTTGAAATTCTATTAATCAAACACATTATTTCTTATTTTAGGTTTGCAAAGAAAAAGGTTCCTTCAATAGAAAATATTGCATCTCCTTCAAACAATACTTCAACAGACGACAAACTGAAAAACGATTCATGGTTAGACATCCTCGACGACGAGTGCAATGCCTCCACCTCTACCGTCTCTTCTGCGGGCAAAGCATGCAAACTCTTAGACGTCGAAAAAGACGAGTTCACAAAACCCGTCTTCCTCAACAACCCCCTCAGGAAAACGAACCACTCCAAGAAATTCACCGTTAAGAAACTCCAAGACTTCAAATGGACAAAAGAATCTGTCAGTAAATCAAAACTTAATCACTCCCTGGGCAGCGATGGGAATTCTTGCAACGAGAGTTTTGATGGCAGCCAAGAAACAAACGGCAGCACCTCAAGTCAAGTGTCCGAGGCTTCTCCTTACTTTTCATCCTCCAATGCTGGAGCTTCTTCGTCAGGGTCTGTCGTTGATCTTGCCAGTGATTCGGAAGAAGTTGATGATGGTGGTTCTAAGATGGACATTAGTGTGGCCACTCCAGTTAATGATTCAAAGTCTGTGTCAAGTTACCCTAAAGCTTTGAAACCTTTGAATAATAAAAGTGGTAAGTTGGGTTTTGCTTTGTTGTAATTTTAAATAGATGTATATTTGTTAATATTGACCAGGTTTTATTAGTATTTTAATTTGGAATTAAAGGGGGACTTATTAAAAAGTGTTTAAATTTTAAAATAGTTTATTTTCTTTATTTAAATTTTTGTTGCATTATATTTTACCTTCATGTTTTCCTTATAATTCAAAATATAAAATACACATATAAATTTATTCCCCATGGGTTTCACATATTTTAAATTATTTTTAAAAATTCCAGTACATTAAGGGAATAGAAAATTTATTAATTAACACTGTTTGATAGAACTAAATTTCAAAGGTTTAATTTTATTTCAATATCAAAAGAAAATTTTAATATTTTTATTTATTTTTTTACTTTTACACTTCAGACTTTGCATTTGCCCTTGGATCACAACTTAAACTCATTGTTTAATTATTTTCAAAATATGCTTATTTTGTGTGTTGATTAGATTTTTTTGTATATTTGAAGCAATTAATTTTTTTATAGGAAAAACTTTAATACAATAGTTATATATGTAGTATTGAAACACACATTCTTATATTTGATAAAGAAATATGCATAAGAATATTTAAAAAATTTAATTCAATGTAGTCTTTCCTATATAATTGATTCAGTTTAAAAATTAATAAATATAACTGAATTTTGTTTTATCCCTTTTTAATATAAAACTTGGAATTCTTTAAAAAAATACTTTTTTTTTAAATTTCTATAAAAATAATATTTAATAACTATTTTAGTTAAATCTGGCAAGTGCCGCACGTTAGGCCTTTCTAAGAATAGAAAAAACTGTGATAAAGTCTCAAGAAAAGAAACTCTCCTGAACTTCAATTTTATACGGTAATTTTATCTTGTTACATAAATTTCTTATTTAAAGACAATTTAAATATTTGTTTTACATTTTATATGGTTTTTCTGAAACTAAAAGTTTATTTCACATTCTTCTTATCATTTTATTATTATAAGATATATGTCCTGCATTTATAGACTTTTTAAGCATTATTAAAAGCAGGATTCGAAATTAGCGATCGTCATTCATATTTTGCACTTAAAATTTTGATATATAAAAATTGAAAATTGTTATATAAAATTTTGAAAGCCCTTTACTATCAAGTGACATGCTATTGTTTTATATGTTGTATGGATCCCATTTTAAATAAATATTTGCAAAATAGATTAAAATTAAGAATCAAACGGATATCCGGTAACTATACGATATCCGGCTGATTTTTAACTATCCGGTAAGTATCTGATATCCGGAAATAAAGTGCCCGATATCCTATTACCATACCGGATATCCGGATGAATAAAACGTCTTTTTTAAAAAAGATTTTTTTCTTGTAGAAATCAATTATTTTTTGTTCTTGCTTTAAGTATTTTTCTGAATTGTGTTAATTATTAATAACATTTATCAAGATCATTAATATTATATTTGGTATGTGGCTGCCAGTGTAAATAGAGACATTGGTCGCAATTGATTGAACTAGTTTTTTAACTAACCGGTGAATGGATTTTTTTAACTAGTTTTTACTGAAGAATAGTTGATTGATTTTTTTTTCAGATTTGATTACAATTTTTCTCATATACTTCAGTAAACTTAATATTCTTTTTCAGGCAACCTAAAAAATAAATCCCAGTTGTTTTATAAGCATTCTGTGATAGATCATCTTCATTTCATCGGATTTTTTCCATGGAATCCACTTTAAAAGTACAAATTTTTCTTTGTGTGTTGTTTTTAGTTATATATTGAAACTCAGAATTTGAACTCAGTAATCACAGCTTTCCACAAATATATTTAAAAGTCATAAAAAAAAACATATTGAAAAATGGCTTTTATATTGTGCAATGCATCATGTATTTCAATAGTAAAAGTAATGTTTTCCTAACTAAAGTTTAATCAGGACTCTTATCATATTATATAGGTTTTTTTTCTTTACGAAAGCTAGTTATATATTGGATAAATTTTTACTTAATGAAATAATATTTAATCAAATTCTTAAATACTTATTTTCAAACTTATTATTCATAACATGACCTGGAGTCATCATTGACATCAGGAAGTCACTTCTTATCAATGTTTTTCAAACTTTTATATGTAGTCTCGGCGTCTGCAAATCAGATTTTATTTTATGAATTTACATAAGATATTAAATTTTATTTTTTAAACTAATTTTTACTAAAGAATAGTTAATTGATATATTTTTCAAAATTTATTACAATTTTGCTAGTGTACTTCAGCAAACATAATATTCTTTTTTCAGACAACCTGAAAAATAAGTCCCAGTTATTTTATAAGCATTCTACCATACAAATAACGAAATTTATATTTTAAAATAATATATGTTGATAAAAATACAAATTTTTAATATTTTTAAACAATCAATTAAAATCATTCAACTTTTATACATCTATTTGAGTATTCCTGACATTTTTCCTATGTACCCTGAGCTAGCTACATGTACTACAGTTTGAGAATCATTGATCTGCATATCAAATGCATTTTTCTTTTTACTATCTGTAAACCATACCTCAAACTGGTATTGTGTTTCTTATGTAAATATATATCATGTTCTCTTGAAATGCCATATTGATATATGTCAAGAGAACATCCTCTAATTAGGTGGGTTGGCTGCCAAGTAGCGTTAGACCCCCAAAAGAACATATTTATGAGTATTTGAAGTTTGCAACTCACCTTGGCTATAATATTAAGTGGAATGACATTAAACTCATTATTGGGCAACCTATTGAAGTAGGACCCACACCACTTGGTCAAATGATATAACTAGCTGTCTAGTCATGGAAAATGGTGTTCATTTGTGAATTTTTGTGTCTTTCCTCACTTTGCAAACAACCCTCCCAACGCTGTGTTGCTTTGTCTATGTAATTTGGTATTTCATCTCTCATGTTTATTGTTATAATCTTGAAATGTTTATTTTCAATAAATAGGTATATGCTTAATTTTATGATTCAGAGTATTTCAGAGTCTGTTTTTATATATTTGAATATAAAGACAGCAGTTAATGTTTGCTTTAGCAACCTTAAAGTGGAAAATAATAGCATATGCAATAAGTTAACACAAAACATTCCAAAATTAGAACATTACACATTTATTCTCCTTTTATATTGAACGTTATATATATATATATATAATATGGAGGTTATGTAACAGAAATCTGTATTTTATGTATTCAAAATATTCTACTCATATTCATTGTATTTTTGTATTGCCCAAAGAAATGTTATTTACATTGATAAATCTTTAATTTGCATGTTTTGTGTGACTATTTAATAAACGCAAAATATGCATACACATTTTTTCTTATTTCTTTTAATTAACAATGCAAACACATATTTTTCTACTATTAAAAAAATTAGTAATTATGCATGCAAATATCTTTAAGTATATACACCTTACTTTAATTTTCTACTGTATTTTTCAGAATATTGATAAGCAAATTAGTTAAAGGAAATAAACTTAGTATAAGGTTTATTATATAAACTTAATTCGGCTGTTATAAAATGTATACCTAGACAATGTTTCAACAGCTTTTGATATTTTAAAATAACCGAATATTATTTCATTTCAAATGTAATAGGTCTAGTGTACCAATTTGCATATATTGATTTCATTCAAAACTATAAACAAAAATTTACAATATTAAGATACCAAATAGAATTATTTAGAAAATCATTTTACTTAATCTGTAATTGGTGCAAGGGTCTGTCCCTACTTTTCAAATAGGGTTCAGTTTTTTTCTAAATTGAGAAAAATCAATTCATGATTTTCTGAATTAAAAATCAGCGCTAAATAGTCCTGTTTTGAAAAATTGTGTAAAACATAATTTTGCAAAACTAAAATTAGCATTTAATTAAGGTTCTTTTATACAAATATTAAGATGAAGGTGCTTTTTTAATGAATTGCATAATAATATATTTTAAAAATATACTAAAAGTGCATTAACAAAGTTTTAGAGATAAAAAAAAATGTAAAGTGTACATTTTTAACGTGAATTTTTTTTGTGAAGGGTCTGTTTTTAAAGATAATTTTTTTTGTGAAGGGTCTATTAAAAGTTAAATTAAATGAATTATTTTAAATATATAAAGGTTTGAAGTATAATTTATTTATGAAATCTAAATTTACATAATGTGTACATTCAAAATTTGCTGCTTTTCCCATAAAGAAAGCACTGTTTAAATACATGACGAAAACAATTTCAACTATATACAATATATATTACTCATTATTAGCTATATACATTTTAATTCACTATTCACAAATAAGATATAAATGAACTAATTCAAAGCCTAACTAAAACAACACAAAAACTATACTTGTATATATTACGCTCTGCCTGTTCTCTCTCAAAAGGCATAAATTCATAATGGCTCTTTATAAATGCTTGGTGTTTTATGATACATAAATAGGAACATTTGGTAATAGTATGGCTTGTTCATGCATGGCTTACCAAGCTTCAAGCATTGTATTAAAGAATGCAATTGTATTTTTCCACAAATAAACCATTAAATTTTGCTCTCACTCGACAATTAAAAAATGCCAAAATTACTTTTTTGCAGTCCCTTTTGTCACTCGTTAGTGACTCATATAATGTTTGAAGCTCATAGTAAAATGTAGGCATTGCTTAGCTTCTAAAACAGGGTTGCCACTCGAATTTAAACTGAATTCCCTGACTTTTTCAGGTTAATAAAAAATTATGCGAAAACATTTGATCTTTTCGTGTATTGTATCTTGTTAAAATGTCAATATCTATAGATACCAATTTACTGTAAAGTCTCTATAATCAGGAAATTATTTCGTGTTTACTCTTTTATGGACAAATGACAAGATTGAGAATATCATGATTCAGATTTTTTGAAAAATCCCCTGACTTTTTTCAAAATCATAAATTGAATAATTTTGTCTTCTTCTTTAATTGCTCCATAACCTTTTTAGGTAATTTGCAGTTTCCCTGACAATTCCAGATGCGTGGCAACCCTGTACCACCTCGCCATAATTTGTCCCCATTTCGGACTAAGCAGGCTCTTCAGTTGAAAATGTGCAGAACACTGGTTTCAGTTTGTGGTTGGGTGTGTACTGGGATGGTAGAACACGGACTGCACCCTCCATGTTCATGAGGACGGGTGGAGCAGGGGCCGGTCGGTAGTAGCGAGCCGGTGGGCTGCTCATGCTCACTTGGTGCTCGTTGCTGAGCAGGGGGTCACAGGGGAGCTCAGATGGGGCACTTGGGGTAGGTGAGCTCTGAAAGAAATTGACGTTTAGTTATTTCAGTAAGATTACACAAGCAAACACAAAGTACACTCAAACCTGTTTTTGTGCGGTGGATAGGGACCACATAAAAAAAAATTGTACAATACTTCACGAGTAGCTATAAAAAATAGTTTTCTTAACACAATTTTTTTTTATGCGGTGGATAGGTACCGCATAAAAAAAGTCTCGCATAGAAAATTACTCAAAACCTTATGAAATAACTAGGAATTGCTTTTTTAAACGAAATCAAGACACGAGGCTTGACAGCTACTTGGAATCTCGCCAAACCTTTTGGAATCTGATTTAGAAAATACACATGCGAGCATTTTTAAATATTTTATATACATATGTACTTATTTTACACATACAAAACTTTTCAAAACGTATTACCATTAATTATCGTTTAGAGTTGACTTTTTTTCAGTTACCATGTAGTCAGTGATCAGTTTTTGCGACGACTGTTGTTTCACTAGACGCTTGTATATGTCTCGGTAGCCAGATAATTAATTATATTCCAATTTTATTGAAATTTTCATATACCGCACAAAAAAAATCGCACAAAAACAGGTTTGAGTGTATCTCAAAAAGTAGGAAAAACTGTTTTCACATTTGAAATTAACAAACCAAATATAGTCAAAATCAATTTAAAAATTTCCAGACAAAAAGTAAATTGTCGGCCTGTGTTATTGGTGATTATTAAATGCAATGCTATCAATTATGGTGGGAATGTGGATCCATACTTTTGAGGGAACTACTTTCAGCTGTTTAGATGATAATGAAGTAGTTTAGGTTTGCTTTTTATGGTTTGTTACATAGAGTATCCCGTGTGTGTTTTATATTGTCATTTTTGCAAAATAAATATTTTAATTGTTTATGTCTTCTAGCCAAAATGTCAATTAAAATTAAAAATTGAAATATTTGTGACAGATTTAAAATAATTGGGATTGTATAGGGGTAAAAAATGGTATCTCTCTCCCATACTACATTTCAAACTTAAGTCTTCCTTCTTACTTTTATTATTATAACTTGTGTTTATTGACAATTTATAATCAATAAAAAATTTTAATGTTTTTGAATTGAAATTATAATGAGGAATACTTTAAATGCGAAAAATAATATAAACAGTTTGCATACGTTCCCCATTTTTAAACGTTTCTATGTTCTTTTAAGGGTGGCAGAATTACCTTTTTTTATTACATTTATGGACCTATTAGTTTGTTTATTACCGAATTTACAAAGACATGCAAACAAAACTGTATATGTGCTCAGAAATGTTAAACTACATTCTACTTCATATACATTCTTAAGACATTTCATATTTATAATAAACAATACTAACATATAACTTTGCATTCAGCTATTGATCAGCTAATTTTCAGTGTTGACTCTCAACTCCAAAAAATAAGTATTATTATGGAGATGCTAACTTCATTATTACTGAATACATCTTATGCATGAAAGTACTGAATCAAAAGCAGGGCCTAATTAGGACCTCAAAGCAAGGGAAGCCCTCCTTCAAACCCATGGCTTTCAAACAGATCCTAGAACGTTCAATCAAACTTTTACATACACTAAAATTCATTCGCCATTTATGGCATTAACCAACTGAGGCTCAAGTTCGTAATATAAAGTTATAATCTATCCTTTTTTTTTCAGAAATGCGGATTTTTAAATTAATAAAAAATACTACCCCATTTTACAATATTTTTAGTACATTGTAGGCCCATCTTCAGGGGTTGCAGCCAATCTAAACTCACGTACCTCGTTGTCAAGCAGTTGATTCAAAAGAGTTTGATGCAAAGCACATCGTACGCAATCCACTTGAAAGGCCAACCATCCTCCCAAAACCTCTATCCACCCCATAAGATAATCTTTTATGTACAGCGCTGTACACAAGACAATGTCATCGATCAGCAATACGCGGCCTTTGCGCCCAGCATATGCAGCCACTTCGCCCATGAAAGCGAGAAATATTCGAAATGCTCGCCAAGAAAAATCTTCTTCACTGAAATACTGTTGACCAATTAGAAATAGGTAGTCTTGGCATGCATTGGAAGATGACAGTAGGTGAGCCATGAGCAATTCTAACTGTTCTTCTGAAGGATGCCCAATCAAGTATTTGTTAGCTTCTAGTATTGTGCATCCCATTGCTGCAGTGAAGAACTTCCGAATGCTTTTCAGAGTTCTGATAGGTTTCCAGTTCAGGTTTTGGGCCAGCATTTCGCATAGAAAGACGTCTTCGATGAAGTAAAGAAGTTCGTCCAAAGATATTCCATTCATAATTTGATTTAGAACTTGAGGAACTTTCAAGAATCAATATGCTGTCAATAACTTATGAAATAAACACGAACCTTTAAAATTGCGCTAAAAAAACGAATTTTAATTGTAATGGGATGATTTAATATTATTGGTATTTAAATATAAAGAATTTCAATTGATTTTTTCCGAATTTTTTTTAAAGAAATTTACAACTACTGCGTCTATATACTAATCAATAAGTTGTACGTTCTAAAAAATGACTGCAGTTTTATGAGTAATATGATTCGTACAAATGTAGTGGACAATGACTTTCACAACTGTATTTTTCCCGGAAAAAACAATGCCCATTATAAACAGGAATTGTCCAGACAGTCGTCTGCTTTTTTTACCCAAATGAAAGTACAGGCAAAACCTTTACGTTGATTCGTTGATAAAAATCTCCCGAACATTTTATTTGAGCCATTGCAAATTTACTAATGAAATATTTTGCGCACATGTGCCAATTAAAGCGTAAAATAAATTATCCGGAATATTTCGAATTAAAGAATATCTTTAAACTAATAACAGAAAGATTGTTTTAAAAATTTAAATAATTTTATCGAATAAAAATTTTCTGTGGACACTATGCACAACCTATGGTTTCGAGATTAAACTGCTCATGGATAAGCACGTGGTCTGTTGACCTCAGTGAAAAAGACGTATGTGTTTTGCGATTCACTCAAAGACACTTTTTTATTGTTATTATAGAAGATATCCGGCAAAGTAGAACGAACACGTTGAACAAATATTGTGAGATATTATTGTATTTGCTCTGCGTCTGCCACGAACTTATTCAATAATCAATCAAACTGTTACCTTATTTTCCTATATTTTACGGGAACCGTGTTACGATAAAGAAAGTTCGCGAAGATAGTAAAGTATATTTTTTTAACGGTCGAAATATAAATACAACTTGGGAATTCTTTTTTCCGTGGAAGTACATAAATTAATTCTTCATAAGAATCATAAACTTATTTATATCTATTCTGATTTACGACTTTGCATAAATCAAATCAATGTTTTGGATTATTTTAAACTGCATACAATAATTCAATAATTGTTAAGGTTTCAAATGCTTTGCTTTAAATGCTTTTTATTTATTAGTGATACGTTATATTAAGGTTCAACTACAAATCTTCCAACCTAAAAATATACTCCATTTTAAACAGTTATCATATCTGCTTAAGCCATTTGAAATTACGCGCTTGAGAAGAGCAGTTTGGTAACTAATAAAAACTCTTATATGCCGTCTCGTAGGTGCTTTGCTTTAATTCAAGATTCTACCCACAACTATGCCTCTTTTGTTGCCGAAAGAGATTAAGTGGCGCTATTTGACACGGAGTTCTAGTGTCGGAATGGATTACCCTAACAGCGTAACATAGTGTTCCTATCCTGGCACCTCATGATTTTAAAGACGTTTCACATTAAAACGATTTTAATATGCAGTTTGCCTGTGCACGATGATAAGAGAAAAAAAGTATCTTCATCTTGTTAGGACTACGCATCTTTCGAATCGTGAGGAGACGAAGAGTGAATGAAGGTAAGGCCATTTCCACACAATGTTCGGGGAATAATAATTTCACAGAAACAAGAATGCTGTCGAATGTAGCTGAGAAATAGCGTAGGTGAAAACTGCGCACTTGCTCGTTGTGGTATTGGTTACTAAAATGTAACTCAATGAAGACTATTTTTCATTTTAAAAAATAATAATAATTAGATATGTAGCCCCGCGTTGATTGGGTTTCGTTGTAGTATATACATTTACAAATTTAAAATTATTAATGCAAGACATTGTTTTTATTTTTATTCACAACTTTTATTCACTGACCATGTTTGAAGAATCAAAAGAAAGTGTCTGTATGTGTGTAGGTGTGTGTCCGTGGCACGTAAAACACTATCTTCCACTGATCTCAGATGTCTGAAATGTTATATATAGATACTATTCAACCTCTAATTGTGCACCTTGGGCTTGAAACTTTACAATTACGTTTAGTTTCCTATTTATAATGGTTTTCAAGGCCGTTTTTTTAAATGGTTATTAAAAAATAGTATTTACATTGTTGTTAAATCATACTAATTAAATACTTTAAAATAAATTAATATATATTTATTGTTTTAAACATTTGAAAGTTGGCAATCAAAAATTACTTTGCGAAATATTTTTTTTACCTACCTAATTTTTTGTAAAACCTATTTACATCATGTGTTTCTTATAATTAGAGTTATTTTGCATATATCACTGACAAATATAATAAAGTTAAATATTGTAGGTAGTTATTTTAGTCGAAATGGAGCGATTTCAAGGGTTTTTCTGAAATTGAACAGAGATTACCGTCTGCATTTCTACAGTAACTATATATTTTTAAGTGTTTACAAAATGGAATTCCGAAATCGGGATTTAATTTTTTTTAAATGTCCATTTGTAAATTATATTTTCTGGTGGAATTGAAATCAACACCTTAAACAAATCAATGACATTTTGTAGAAAACACCAAATTTTTAGACCATAACAAAGCTGAGATTCTTGAACCGAAATAGATCGATTCTTAGCGGACAGACATTAAAAAGTTCTATGGTATTTATTATGAATTTTAACGCCTGTTTTAACATTAAATTTCTGAAATTACAATTTTATTCGACAAAATTATGTTATCCGAACCTCCGACCATATATTTTACCGACGAACCTGGCTTTAAGCATCATTTGTTTGTATCAATGAAACGTTATAAAGAGATGCGGAGAGGAAGTTTAATGAAATATATAAGTTCCATACATATAAGTTAATGTAGTATATAAGTTAAAGTATAACCACATTTACATCTTGATTTTATCTCTAACTGATTTACAAAATACGAAATGTGGAGCTTTGTGTGGATTCAGTTGAAAATTTCAGATTCTAATAAAATTATATGCTTTAAATTTGAAAGGGTAGATATATATATTTTTTTTTGGGGGGGGGGGGCAACCTATTGAATTAGGACCCATACAACTTAGCAAGATGCTAAATCTACTTGGTAATGGAAAATAAAATGGTGTTAGTTCATTTTCGGATTTCTGTGATATGCCATTTGGCAGACAGCCAAGCGCCAGAAGTACGAATATCACGAAAGTCAAATATGTGAATCTGATTTCATTCGTAACTCTAAAATCACGATTATTCGTGACCTAAAACTTAACTTCCACAGAGAGTTTGTAGTAGATCATCATAGTAACGTCATTCAATAGAAGATTTGATTTGATTAGAGTAAATTAACTACCCTTTATCTATGCATAAGGATTCACTTGAATGTTTAAGAACATAAGACTCTTAACAAAAGCAAATAAATTTGAGGAAGTCTTCGTATAAACTATTGTACGACTAAAATGAGCAGTTTATATACAACAGACTTGTGTAGATATAAAAAACAATGGATCTCGAAAAGATTTTTTTTTTCTCCCCATCTTTTTTTCGTAATTCTTTACTTTTTATTCCTCTACATCAGCGATCTTCCAAATAAAATAAATAAAAATTAGAAGACAAAAAAAGCCCACCGGCGTTGCCTAAGAACCAAACTATATAATAATTGGGGAATGACCCAGTTGCGGCCGAAGGGAGCCGGGTTACCATATATTTTGAAAAAAGAAAAACAATGCGATTTTTCCTTCCCCCTCGTACGATAATGAAAAGAAAGTGTACGCAAGGTCGAAAGACAGCCATCTTTGGACACAATGAGTTAACCTTCATTTGTAACACAAATGAGTTTACGCAATCTTTGAAAGTTTCATGCATATCAAATAGTAAAATAAATAAATAACTTTTCCCAAGAGAGCGATAAAGTAAAATATTGAATTGCATTTATGAAAATTGAAGACAAAATAAAACGTTTGTTTGACATAGATCTTTAAGATTTATACTATGTTCTCAGAAGTATAAAAAAATTAATCTGATTTTAAGTGACAAAATGTACCTTAAAAACTTTTAAGCACTTTATTGGTTATTTATTATATAAGAGTAAAATATAACAAAAATATCAACAAAAATATTTTGTGGATAATTAATTGGACTATGCTTTAGGTTTATGCGGTAAGTAGTTGGGATAGTACTAAAATATCAAAACATATAAAAATCATACTTATTGATTTTGAACAAGACTAATTTAAAAAATTTAACCCTGAAATACTAACTATGTGTATAATTCCTATACAAAGTACTACTATTCATCATGCAATGCATATAAATAACATAAAATATTATAGATATTTATTCTCAAACGGCATTAAATAATTTACAATTTGGATTAATAATTAATTTTTTGACGTGAAACACCTTTAAAATCACCTAATACTTGGAGCATCAGATTGAACACCATATATTACTCTTTTAGGATTATCCATTCCAACACTTTTATTCCCTGAAAAATATAACTATGTACTATTTACATAAATTTGTTTTTGTTCAAAAGGAAATTAGCCGACAATGCGTGTAAAATGTGGTAACAATGCAAAGCTTCTACGGAACGTGGATGGGCGTGGACAGTTTGTTTAACTTCATTTATTGGATATGTTTTGGTTGGCGACTCGTTCCTATTTTTGATGATATTTGCTAAAATTACGTTTAACGTATAATCCTTCTGAAAGTGCTTCAACAAAGCCACATCGTATTTTTTTAGGATGAAATAATTTTATATGTACAATTTATGTCGAGGATACTAGCACCCCCGTCGGCGAAAGTCAGCCTCCGTGCCCACCGGGGAATTTCTGGCGCCACCACTGTCCGAGCAGTCGTTTTTGCCTCTTAACCCCATTTCGGATAGTCGTTTTGAGAGTCTTCTATAAGATTAATTTTTTTTCACTGAAATTACACCTAAATTAAATCCAAATTAAATTCTGCAAATAATATAGAAAAAAAAACATGTACAAATTCAATAAAACCTCCCGAAAAACGCATTTACAACTTTGTTACATATTCCCTCGTAAAAGGAAATACATTTAAAAGATAAATTTAGTGTGTCCAAAAATGGCCGCATTTCGACCGTGCAAAAATTTTCCTTCCAAAATAAATTATTTTCAATACGAGGGGGAAGGAAAAACAGGTGTTTTTTATCGCTCAGGAAAAAGGTTGCCAATAGCCGCAACTGGAAGTTTCCGAATAATTGGGCGTATGCCTAGTTCTAAGAAAACAGCTCATTTCCAAGTTTTCAATTATTTTCATAATTTCTAACTGTAAGGCATAACTTTTTATAAGCCTCTCTGATTTTTGTGACGTGTGTGTCCGATTTTAACTTAAAAAAGTTTATTGGATTTGTACAATTGATCGAAAAACTATTGCATAGAATTTTTTTACGGGTTCAATCAGGAGGAAAAAAAATTAAAGAACAAATTTTAACCTTGTATTTGTCTTTGAATTAGACCGCATAGCGTGAAAACTGCACGCACAACGCAATATGGGTGGCGAATGGTATACGTAGCTTGTAACGTGAATATGTCTTTAAAATCGGTTCGGGTACAACGGTCATTGGCAGAAACTTGATCTACCTAAAAAGTTTTGATATTTCAAAGCCCCATGACTCCAGGGGATATCAACCTATGAGTATAAATGACCTAGCATCATGTAGTCATAATCAATCTGTGCCGCGTCAGCCAGGATGGCCATTAATCCACTTCCCCCTCTGACTTTTGTATAGCGTGTGGGATAAATTAGTTACATTTTAAACATACGCTGGCCTATTTAACTTCTGTGAATTCAGTTCTAATCGACGGGTAGTGTCAAGTGCAGGCTTAAATTGAAAGGAACAACATCTACAAATCGTTATTTTCTACTACGCACAATTTTCACACAAACAGTTTAAACTGCCAACTAGTCATATGGAATGGTAGAAGTGACGATTTGGCGCCAAAATATCACAGTAAATTTCGATTGCGGCAAGATAAACGTAAACAGATTGAAAGTGCAATTCAATACAAATTTAATTATACCAAGAAGAAGTCTAAACTTATGACAAGTGCGGTGAGATCTAGAGTTTACCGATGGCGCTAGAAGGAGCAAGCCGAAAAGGGTGCGTGCAAAGTATCAACTACCCTATTTTTTCATATTTTTAAGAATTAAAATATTTTGTTGTCAACGTATCTTTGAGGGTGACTTTACAGAGAGCATTTCAAACAAAACATAATTTTCGCTGGCTTCATTTTTAAAACTTTTTGTTGTTTCCACATTTAAGCTTTAGCAATATCTATAGTTGAAGAGAAAATATTTAATGAGGTCATGTTTTTTTGTGTCCAAATTTCTAAAAATTTAATTATTACATCTCAGAATTCGCCTGCGAATTTTCTATTGAACTAAATTATTTTATGTATCCGAAACACTTTTTGCCCTATTGAAATTTACTCGTAATCTGTATAGTCAATGCATTGGCGAAAAGTTTTTTGCGTTTTCCCACGAACCACCTTTACGTAACAAAAACCTTTTGAATGTTTGTTCCTCACTTTTAAGATTCGTGATATAAAAAAATGTATTGTAATTGGTAATAATCATAGTTTCGATTTGGAAAAATCATTTGATATCTTAATTATGAGTTGAAACTATAAAAATATACGTAACGTATTTTTCCATTTAACGTAAAAGTTACATTTTTTTTAGCTAATGTTAGCATTTATTAGACTCAGTAAGACTATTTGTAAGACTAAGTATTCTAAGACTAAATTTAACTTAAAGATTTAAAAATATTTTTACTTAAAATTTCGATAAAAGATGTTCAATTTTATTTTGTGGCAATATTTAAAAAAGAAAATGAGTTATTTCTTACTTCCCAGACATTTTCATATGTTTTTTTTATGTTTGTTATTTTTATATATTTTTTTAACAATAGAGAGCCATAACATCCCATAAATATTTCAAGAAAATCCGGAATTTTTCCAGAGAAAAAGAATATTTAGACTTCTGATTATTAGGCATTTTTCATTTAATTAAAACATATAAGTATTCTTTTTTATTGTGAATCGTTATAAATAACCCCGTGCGAAGAACGAGTATTTTTTCTAGTTTTATATTAACATCTTAATCACGTTAATAGCGAAAGAAAGAAAAGGGCTTAGAAGAAATGCTCGACGTGTTTCCACACCTGAACATACGAGAAATTTTATAGCTAATAAGAGACAAATTCTATTATAGATTATTCCAAAAATTATTACCCTTTTAACGACATCTGGCACACAAATAAAATACTTCATTAGTATCACATGTCTGTCAATTGTATGTTTTGGCATTCATTCAGAACTTTTCTGAGAGCTGAAGTTTTTCTCAGAAAAATCGGAGCAGGATTTGTTTGAAGTGGTTATGAAGGAGATTTTGTTTCAATTGTTCTTAAGTATCTTTAATTATAATTCGGTGTATTAGTAGAAATTATGACACAATTATGCTCAAAACTGATTATTAATAGAACACGGTTCTGCCTAAACTTTTTTTTTGTTTTTGACTTTTTGAATAAAATTTTTAATATATATTATTTATATTTATATTAAATTATAAAAGAACAATACGTTCCACAAAAATTCTATAATTGCTTATATATTTTTTTTTAATTTAAACTTTTTCAATTGTTTACAGCTTTTTTTAGAACGCTAAGCCTTTATTTAATATTTATATTTTTCACCAAATTTTTTTCTCAGATCCTTTGATGTCTTCTTCATAAGAGTTGGCATTAAAATTTTGTATAATACACGTAATTATTTTTTTTAAAAATAGTTATTCAAAATAACAAAAAAAAATCCTTAAAACTATTTTTTTTTGCTTTAGTAATTAAAAATATATATACTAATACTTATAAAGCTAGTTCCTATGACAATTTATAATAAACACATATTTTACAATATTATTAAATAATTATACATATCTCCATTAATAATAATAAAAAAATCTTATATGTCGAAAAATTTAATATCAAGGAAAATCAAACACTGACATAAAACGATTTAAAGTTTTAATTTCTTGAAAAAGATACTTGCCAATCCAGTATAAAATCTTTAAAATCACATTTAAAAACTTACAATACAGTTCTAGACTTCTGAAAAGATATTATTCCAAAATATAATTTCAGTAAATTAAAAAAAAATCGGAAGTTTTAAACAGATAACCTATCATATATTTTTTGTATACTGCGTTCAAAAAGAAAAAGGCCGTATTTGTATTCTACGAATGGCAACGTTCAAATTTAAACAAACTTAGCTTCTCTGCTTAAATAGAGAATGGCAGAAGAGAGAACAAGACACATTTACAATTCTCATTTAAAAACTAAAATTCACATCTGTTTTCTTGTCCTATCTGCTAGAAAGAATCGCAATAATTTAAGTATACTTAAATGAAGATAACTTAAGATTAAATGCAATTAATTATGTATTTAATAATGGGAGAGTTTCACGTGACGTATTAACATGGTAACTTACTAGTAGTTTCGATTTCTTCCCTATAGCAGACAACTTTGCTTTTGTTTGTTTAGTCGCTACGCTTGCAATTATGGGAAAGTTTGTTTATAATATTTGTTTTTTCCAAATAAGTAATATTTTTATTCTATATATGAATAAATTTAAGTACAGAAATACCTATATTATATTTGCATATAATTAGAATTACAACAAAATACGGAAAAATAATTTTATTTCAACACAAAAATACTTGATAAACGATGACTACAATCTATCTCAGTGTATGTAGTAAATATTTCTATATTGAGGTATTATTTAAAGACTAAAACTTAAAATTATAGTACAGGAGATAAAGCTCCATGCTAACCCTACGGAATTTTTTCGGCCTCGCGGAACTTTCTCCATGTTCCGTTGGATTGGAACAGCGGTCTTCTTCTTCTCGGCGTGAAACTCCCCCATTCCGATATTTTAAAAATAAAAAAATGAAAAGTTTAAATGAATAAGCTGTGATCTTCTCCATTACTTATTTTGGTATAAAAAAAAATTTTAAGGAGAAAAAAAAAGCGTTTTAATTGGTCAGAAGTCCCTCGGACCCTCTCGCGGACCAGGATTGGGAACCACTGATTTAGAACTATAGTAACCCTGTTCGTGGGCTTTCTCGTGTGGGTCGTAGAGTAGCTTTCACTTACCACTCTGAATCCTGCCGTCTTGATGGTCGTGGTGAGCTTGGCCTTGGGGCCGAAGAGGGCCTCCTGGAGCAGGTCAGGGGGCAGCTCCAGGGTGAGATCGGGGCCCCACTTGGGGGTGTTAGACCCCGCACACGCCCACATGGCCAGCAGCAGCACAAGGCAGGCCAGGACGAGGCTGGAAAAGGGAAATAGATCCATGGTTCGCACAGTCCTTAAAAGTCCTTAAGAACTACTTAATTTAGGTGGGTACTTAATTAAGGGCCCTTAAAGTCCTTAATTTTCAACTAAGGTCCTTAATTTTTGTCAAATATGAGTTTTTTTTACTAATTCACATGGATGATATTTTTTCATGTCTAACCCGAAATTCCAAGTTTTTAAAATTTTCGGAACCCAGAATTCTGGGTGCATTAAAATATCGGAATGTAGAATTCCGGATTTTACTTTAATAGTGTCCACACTTTTGACCGTTATATGCAATTGTAAATTGACAAGGCGAGAAAGGCGTCAATAGACGGATTAAGTGAGAGAAAAAAAGATGTCCGATTTTTTAGTCAATTGTATTTCATTATCATACACGAGACTTCGTCGTTAGAAAATCTCAGCTCGTTTGTCGTTTTGTGAAGAATCAATACTCATTCTAGAAAATCGGAGAAATTCACAAGAATGTAGCATATTTAACATTTCTGTGCTAGAGTTTGCCGGAACTGGTATCCTACGCCAACTTGCTACGAAACCATATTTACATGGGATTCTACGCCAATTTTGCCCCAATAAATTACAATTCTCCTCCAACGGCGCCAAAAAATATAAGAAGTCCTTAAAAATTATCGAGAGGTCCTTAAAAAGTCCTTAAGAACTACTTAATTTTTACTTTTGAAAGTCTGTATGAACCTGATCGTCTTAACATAATATATTAATACTGACTTAAATAATACTGATATTAATACTGACTTAAATAATACTGATATTAATACTGACTTAAATAATACTGATATTAATACTGACTTAATAGTTAAAAGTGCAAGTGAAATAAATACTTTTTATATTGCTTTTATTAAAAATTGGACAGAATAATACACACAGATACATAATTTGGGATAGTCACACAAAACGAGGGAAAAAAGTAGTTTTTGTTTATTTTGAATAAAATGGATTAGATTTTGTACTCTTATTGGAAAATATTTCGCCAACGGTATTGATTAAACTTTGGTTATGCGCCATTCCACGGTATTTATCGTGATTTGTCCTCTCCGCAATTTTTTGTTATTATTTTATTATATGCTCATTAACGTAAAATAAACCCAATTTTTTAAAACTAACTAAACTGAAAACTAACTAGACCCACTAAAAAAATTGGACTTATTTTACGTTAATTATTAACATATTATAAAATAATAACAGAAAGTTGTAGAGGAGATAAATCACGGACAAACACCGTAGTAGTGTAAAAAGGCCGATACCAGGCCGCGGTGCTGTGTGGATTTTGGTGGATTTTGGCGGTGCTCTGTGGATTTTTTGGCGGTGCTGTGAGGAATAATGAGGATTTCTGCGGATCTTTGGCGGATCTTGGTGGTGCTGCTGGCGGATCAGGGCGGATCTCGTCTGTCAAGCCGAGGGGGCGTGGCCTAATGGAGATGACCTCAACCAATCAGGTGTCAGTAAGTGACGTCACACGCAGGGGGCATGGGAACAGGTGTTGATGACTCATCGCCGCCCATGGGCAAGTCGTCGATGGGCATGTTACATCGTGTCTCAACGTGTTTGTACAGGAATGAACCAATCAGAGTCTTGTGTGAAGATGACCTCATGAACAACCAATCAGATGTCAGTAAGTGACGTCACACGTTGTCGGGGCAAGGTTTTACTAGTTCTGCTTGTAACCGCAAGGCGGCGCTGCATGTACGGGAACGGACCAATCAGGTTCTTGTGTGAGGATGACCTCATGAACAACCAATCAGGTGTCAGTAAGTGACGTCACACGCAGGTGGGGGAAGGTTTTACTAGTTCTGCTTGTAACCGCAAGACAACGCTGCATGTAGGGGAACGGACCAATCATATGCTTGTTTAAGAATGACATCATGAAGAACCAATCAGGTGTCAGTAAGTGATGTCTATGGAGTGTCATGTGACATGAAAGTTGCTTTTTTGTTATTTTGCGTTTTTATTTGGGTATTGGTGGAAATTTGCGACGCACAGCATCTATACATTTTTAATTATAAGCTGTGGGTTGTGACATCATAGGTATAATGTTAGGAATGGTTGGTTGTTGAAAAAACTGTGAGCTGTGAAAAAACTGTGAAAGTAAATAAAATATGATAGAATTAAACTAATATTCTTATTTTAATATTTATTATATTTTAATATTTATTTATATTTTGATATTTATTTGTATTTTATTATTTATATTTTTACATTTATTTTTAATATTTAATTATATTTTAACTTCTATATTTTATTATTCATTTATATTTTATATATATTTTAATATTTATATATATTTTATTATTCATATATTTCATACATATTTTAATATTTATTTATATTTTATTACTCATTTATATTTTACATATATTTTATTTACGTATACATCTGTGCCAAAAAAAATTAACTCAGTGAGAGCAATTACGTCCCACTAGAGCTGCACAATGAACTTATGTTAAAGGGAATGACAGTAGTGTATATATTTTAACTATGGTTAGTACAAAAGAAAAGAATTTTGCAAGAATGGTTTTAGAAAAATATATTTTATGTGACCAACTCCAGCATATAATTTCGCAATATAACTCTATGAGGAATCATCCTATGGGGGTAAATAACATACCATCGTGTACAGGAAGGTAGACCAGATTAATAAGTAAAGCTTTTTTTACCTTTTGACATGTGTACTAAGGGTATAAAAAATGACAGTCTGGGGTTCTATGAAAATAATGTTTATAACAATATACGTTTAAATTACAATTTATATAACGGAAATCAGTCTCAGTGGATGAAAAAAAAGTAATTAATATGAAAGCTGATACTTTGAAAAAGAACCTTGGGAACCAAAACCTTGTATTACGGTTAATTAAACTTTTTATAAAAGTAATGTGTTCTTTAAATGTTTTTCACATCATACGTAAAATTATTATTTTAAGAGGGAAAATATCATATCGTTATGACTAGAAGGAGGGATCTCACCTTGATCACAATTGGATGCATTAGAATTGCTTACTGTTTAGGAATATGATGTAAAAGTTACTCTATCGCACTGTTTGTTGTGCTGGGCTTGATAAGAGCAGATTTGGGGTTGGTATGTAAGATAATGGATCTATTACTTGTTCTAATACGTGTTGAATAAGGGAATTTGTCTTAGATGTTGCTGTTTTAGGGGTGTTTTATAATTGGTTGTTTGATTGAACGATACAGTGCAGCTATACAAAGGGGTTTATTTATACGCTTGGTACAAGTACACATTTTTTTCTTATGTCATAAAATTACACTATAACAAAACGCATAGGTGGATGGTAGAAATGAAGTAGCACCATACAAGGGGAATTATTATGGCTGGCTGATTAAATTTTCAAAGACTAAGAGGCAACAAGTTCCCATATGAGTACAATTGAGGGTGAATGTGTAGAATTTGGCGACATCAAGTATCCACAAGGGGACAATTTGAGAGGTGTATTCGTAAAATTGGCGACATAAAGTACTCATAGGGAGACGTTTGTAGGCGTATACATAAAATTGGGGTGAAAGCGGGGTTTGTAGTTGTACATTAGACAAGAATAAATGAAAAAGTTTAAGTTTGAAATAAATTATAAAAAGAATAAATGTTAAAAAAAAAAAGTTAAAATACAATTTAAAAAGCAAAATGTAAAAAAAAAAAAAAAGTTTAAAAAGAAAAATGTAAAAATAAAAAAAAGTTTAAGTGTGAATTAAAAACTAAAAGGTTAAGTAAGAAAAAAAAAATAACTAAAAGTGAAAAAAAAATTTTAAAAGTGAAAAAAAATATATATATATTTATATAAAAAATATTTGAAAAAAGTTTAAGTGTGAAATAAATTATAAAACTAATAAATGTAAAATAAAAAGTTTACGTGTGAAATAGATTATAAAAAGTATAAATGTAAAAAAATAAATAAAAAGTTTAAGTGAAAAATATAATGTAAAGATAAAAAAGTTAAAAAACAGTAACTGTAAAATAAAAAAAAAGTTTGTATAAAATGAACTTTTAAAAGAAAAATGAAAAAAAAAGTAAAAACAATATATATAAAAAGTTTTAAGTGTAAAAATAAAATTAAAAAAAAAAAATTTAAAAAAAAAAAAAAGACAAATGTAAAAAAGAAAAAACTTAAAAAAAAATTTAAAATTTAAAAAAAAAAATTTACAAACGAAAAATATGAAAAAAAAAAAAGAAACGTTAAAAGAAAATTGCTAAATGTAAAAAAGAAATGTGTTAAATGTAAAAGATTAACCATCATAAGTTTTTTACCCGAATCGACCCAAAGCCATATGGTGTTACGGAACGTACTAGCCCCATATAGGCACAGATGCCCGTGGTGAGTTCTGTGAATGGTCTACCCACTAATCAAACGACAAGTACCACAATTACATTAAATAATTAGCAACAAAAAAAAAGCAGGAAATACTACTATAGATATAAAAAATATTAACAAAGTATCGAAAATAGAACCAAAGGTAACTAATAAATCTGTATAGAATGAGTGTCTATAAATGTATAAGAGAAACCAATGTATATATTTCTACTAAAATGTTGACACATATACTAAATTTTTAACAAATTAAGTCAAATATTTGCGAAATAGAGAAAATAATACATACTTTTTAAAATTGTATCAAATAGTCTATGAATGGATAAAAAAAAATATCATGACATGTATTAAAAAAAAAATTAAAATAATGGACTTACGTGTAACACATTAAGTTAAGAAATTTATACTTATCAAAGAAAGTAACGTAAGTCATATAAAAAAAAAAAACCTGTAGTTAAGTACAATTGTTAATTGAATATGCTACAAAATATTGTCAAATTACACCATTTTTAGTGATAGGACAAGCAAACTTGTTAAAATGTCATATAATTATCAAAAATATTATACAAAGTACGAATTTAAAAAAAAAAAAGTAAATGCAAAAAGAAAAAAAGTTTAAGTGTAAAATAAAATGTAAAAAAAAATAAATGTAAAAAATAAAAAAAAGTTTAATAAAAAAAAAGTTAAAAAATAATAAAAAAAAAATTTAAGTGTAAAATACAATTTAAAAAAAAAAATGTAAAAAGAAAAAAGTTTAATAAAAATTACATGTAAAAAAAAAAAAGTAAAAAAAAAAAAAAAAAAGAAGAAAAAAAAAGTTAAAAAAGAAAAAAAAGTTAAAAAAGAAAAAAAAAGTTTAAAAAGAAAAAAAAAAGTTTAAAAAGAAAAAAAAAGTTTAAAAAGAAAAAAAAAATTAAAAAAGAAAAAAAAATTAAAAAAGAAAAAAAAATTAAAAAAGAAAAAAAATTAAAAAAAAAAGAAAAAAAATTAAAAAAAAAAAAAAAGTTAAAAAAGAAAAAAAAAAAGAAGAAAAAAGTTTAAAAAAAATAGTTAAAGTGTAAAATACAATTTAAAAAAAAAAATGAAAACATAAAAAATTAAAAAAAAAAAATGTAAGTGTAAAATTACATTTTAAAAGAAAATGTGAAAATAGAAAAAAAAATAAAAAGAAAATTGCTAAAAGTAAAAAAAAATAAAGGTGTAAAATGTTAAATAAAAAGACCTTAAGTGTAAAAAATAGAAGAAAAAAGTTTAAGTGTAAAATATTACTCATCATAAGCTTTTTTACTCGTATCCACCCAAAGTTATATGGCGTTACGGAGCGTACTAGCCCCATATCGGCGCAGATTCCTTGGTGAGTTCTGTGAATGGTCTACCCACTAATCAAACGATAAGTACAATAATTATATTAAAATATTAGCAAAAAAAAAAGCAGAAAATACTAATATAGATATAAAAAATATTATCAAAGTATAGAAAATAGAACCAAGAATAACTAATAAATCTGTATAGAATGAGTGTCTATAAATGTATAAGAGAAACCAATGTATATATTTCTACTAAAATGTTGACACATATACTAAATTTTTAACAAATTAAGTCAAATATTTGCGAAATAGAGAAAATAATACATACTTTTTAAAATTGTATCAAATAGTCTATGAATGGATAAAATAAAATATCATGACATGTATTAAAAAAAAATTAAAATAATGGACTTACGTGTAACACATTAAGTTAAGAAATTTATACTTATCAAAGAAAGTAACGTAAGTCATATAAAAAAAAAAAAACTGTAGTTAAGTACAATTGTTAATTGAATATGCTACAAAATATTGTCAAATTACACCATTTTTAGTGATAGGACAAGCAAACTTGTTAAAATGTCATATAATTATCAAAAATATTATACAAAGTACGAATTTAAAAAAAAAAAGTAAATGCAAAAAGAAAAAAAAGTTTAAGTGTAAAATAAAATGTAAAAAAAATAAATGTAAAAAATAAAAAAAAGTTTAATAAAAAAAAAGTTAAAAGATAATAAAAAGTATTAAAATAATGGACTTACGCGTGACAGTTTAAGTTAAAAAATTTATATTTACCAAAGAAATTAACATAAGTTATTATAAAAAAAAAACTGTAATTAAGTATAATTGTTAATTGAATATGCTACAAAATATTGCCAAGTTATTCCATGGTAGCGATTTAACAACCAAACACTTTGTCTTTAAAGATTACGATAACGCAGTTTTAGAAACTAACATAGGGGCAAATGTGTATAATTATCATAAAATACTTCACATTACTGTTAAAATGTCATATAATTATCAAATATATTATACAAAGTAAGAAAAATATTACTTAATATGTTAAAATATTACCAATAGTACATGCCCAACAGATCAAAATGACCTTCAGCACCCTACGACACATGAAAACTTACGGAGATTAACAGCAATCTTGCCTCAAAAAATAAAACCAATAGTGTGCTGCTAAGGATAAAATGTCAAGTACACACCCAGTGTAGGAGATGTATACAAATAATATTGTTGAATTATTAACAAAGTGATTTCATTAATACTAAAATAAGGTCTTTGTTACAATAATATATATATATATATGGAAATTAAGTTCTTATTAGTGAAATTTATGTAATATTTTTAGACTGCTTTGTTCAATTTATAATATGTAGGTAGAATTTTTACATAAAAAAAAACCCCTTTGTGTTTATCAAAAATATTTCACAAATTAAGAAGAAGAATACCTAAGGAAGGTCTTTGCACATGATTATAGTACAAAACCATGTGGATTTACATCAATTTTACCAGGAACAAGGGGGTCAGTATACGGCTATGAGTCAAATAGTCAATTTTTCACCACATTCAGGCATTAATAACACAAATGCCTGAATGTGGTGAAAAATTGACTATTTGACTCATAGCCGTATACTGACCCCCTTGTTCCTGGTAAAATTGATGTAAATCCACATGGTTTTGTACTATAATCATGTGCAAAGACCTTCCTTAGGTATTCTTCTTCTTAATTTGTGAAATATTTTTGATAAACACAAAGGGGTTTTTTTTTATGTAAAAATTCTACCTACATATTATAAATTGAACAAAGCAGTCTAAAAATATTACATAAATTTCACTAATAAGAACTTAATTTCCATATATATATATATATTATTGTAACAAAGACCTTATTTTAGTATTAATGAAATCACTTTGTTAATAATTCAACAATATTATTTGTATACATCTCCTACACTGGGTGTGTACTTGACATTTTATCCTTAGCAGCACACTATTGGTTTTATTTTTTGAGGCAAGATTGCTGTTAATCTCCGTAAGTTTTCATGTGTCGTAGGGTGCTGAAGGTCATTTTGATCTGTTGGGCATGTACTATTGGTAATATTTTAACATATTAAGTAATATTTTTCTTACTTTGTATAATATATTTGATAATTATATGACATTTTAACAGTAATGTGAAGTATTTTATGATAATTATACACATTTGCCCCTATGTTAGTTTCTAAAACTGCGTTATCGTAATCTTTAAAGACAAAGTGTTTGGTTGTTAAATCGCTACCATGGAATAACTTGGCAATATTTTGTAGCATATTCAATTAACAATTATACTTAATTACAGTTTTTTTTTATAATAACTTATGTTAATTTCTTTGGTAAATATAAATTTTTTAACTTAAACTGTCACGCGTAAGTCCATTATTTTAATACTTTTTATTATCTTTTAACTTTTTTTTTATTAAACTTTTTTTTATTTTTTACATTTATTTTTTTTACATTTTATTTTACACTTAAACTTTTTTTTCTTTTTGCATTTACTTTTTTTTTTTAAATTCGTACTTTGTATAATATTTTTGATAATTATATGACATTTTAACAAGTTTGCTTGTCCTATCACTAAAAATGGTGTAATTTGACAATATTTTGTAGCATATTCAATTAACAATTGTACTTAACTACAGTTTTTTTTTTTTTATATGACTTACGTTACTTTCTTTGATAAGTATAAATTTCTTAACTTAATGTGTTACACGTAAGTCCATTATTTTAATTTTTTTTTAATACATGTCATGATATTTTATTTTATCCATTCATAGACTATTTGATACAATTTTAAAAAGTATGTATTATTTTCTCTATTTCGCAAATATTTGACTTAATTTGTTAAAAATTTAGTATATGTGTCAACATTTTAGTAGAAATATATACATTGGTTTCTCTTATACATTTATAGACACTCATTCTATACAGATTTATTAGTTATTCTTGGTTCTATTTTCTATACTTTGATAATATTTTTTATATCTATATTAGTATTTTCTGCTTTTTTTTTTGCTAATATTTTAATATAATTATTGTACTTATCGTTTGATTAGTGGGTAGACCATTCACAGAACTCACCAAGGAATCTGCGCCGATATGGGGCTAGTACGCTCCGTAACGCCATATAACTTTGGGTGGATACGAGTAAAAAAGCTTATGATGAGTAATATTTTACACTTAAACTTTTTTCTTCTATTTTTTACACTTAAGGTCTTTTTATTTAACATTTTACACCTTTATTTTTTTTTACTTTTAGCAATTTTCTTTTTTATTTTTTTTTCTATTTTCACATTTTCTTTTAAAATGTAATTTTACACTTACATTTTTTTTTTTTAATTTTTTATGTTTTCATTTTTTTTTTTAAATTGTATTTTACACTTTAACTATTTTTTTTAAACTTTTTTCTTCTTTTTTTTTTCTTTTTTAACTTTTTTTTTTTTTTAATTTTTTTTCTTTTTTTTTAATTTTTTTTCTTTTTTAATTTTTTTTTCTTTTTTAATTTTTTTTTCTTTTTTAATTTTTTTTTTCTTTTTAAACTTTTTTTTTCTTTTTAAACTTTTTTTTTTCTTTTTAAACTTTTTTTTTCTTTTTTAACTTTTTTTTCTTTTTTAACTTTTTTTTCTTTTATTTTTTTTTTTTTACTTTTTTTTTTTTACATGTAATTTTTATTAAACTTTTTTCTTTTTACATTTTTTTTTTTAAATTGTATTTTACACTTAAATTTTTTTTTTATTATTTTTTAACTTTTTTTTTATTAAACTTTTTTTTATTTTTTACATTTATTTTTTTTTACATTTTATTTTACACTTAAACTTTTTTTTCTTTTTGCATTTACTTTTTTTTTTTAAATTCGTACTTTGTATAATATTTTTGATAATTATATGACATTTTAACAAGTTTGCTTGTCCTATCACTAAAAATGGTGTAATTTGACAATATTTTGTAGCATATTCAATTAACAATTGTACTTAACTACAGGTTTTTTTTTTTTATATGACTTACGTTACTTTCTTTGATAAGTATAAATTTCTTAACTTAATGTGTTACACGTAAGTCCATTATTTTAATTTTTTTTTTAATACATGTCATGATATTTTTTTTTATCCATTCATAGACTATTTGATACAATTTTAAAAAGTATGTATTATTTTCTCTATTTCGCAAATATTTGACTTAATTTGTTAAAAATTTAGTATATGTGTCAACATTTTAGTAGAAATATATACATTGGTTTCTCTTATACATTTATAGACACTCATTCTATACAGATTTATTAGTTACCTTTGGTTCTATTTTCGATACTTTGTTAATATTTTTTATATCTATAGTAGTATTTCCTGCTTTTTTTTTGTTGCTAATTATTTAATGTAATTGTGGTACTTGTCGTTTGATTAGTGGGTAGACCATTCACAGAACTCACCACGGGCATCTGTGCCTATATGGGGCTAGTACGTTCCGTAACACCATATGGCTTTGGGTCGATTCGGGTAAAAAACTTATGATGGTTAATCTTTTACATTTAACACATTTCTTTTTTACATTTAGCAATTTTCTTTTAACGTTTCTTTTTTTTTTTTCATATTTTTCGTTTGTAAATTTTTTTTTTTAAATTTTAAATTTTTTTTTACGTTTTTTCTTTTTTACATTTGTCTTTTTTTTTTTTTTTAATTTTTTTTTTTTAATTTTATTTTTACACTTAAAACTTTTTATATATATTGTTTTTACTTTTTTTTTCATTTTTCTTTTAAAAGTTCATTTTATACAAACTTTTTTTTTATTTTACAGTTACTGTTTTTTAACTTTTTTATCTTTACATTATATTTTTCACTTAAACTTTTTATTTATTTTTTTACATTTATACTTTTTATAATCTATTTCACACGTAAACTTTTTATTTTACATTTATTAGTTTTATAATTTATTTCACACTTAAACTTTTTTCAAATATTTTTTATATAAATATATATATATTTTTTTTCACTTTTAAAATTTTTTTTTCACTTTTAGTTATTTTTTTTTTCTTACTTAACCTTTTAGTTTTTAATTCACACTTAAACTTTTTTTTATTTTTACATTTTTCTTTTTAAACTTTTTTTTTTTTTTTACATTTTGCTTTTTAAATTGTATTTTAACTTTTTTTTTTTAACATTTATTCTTTTTATAATTTATTTCAAACTTAAACTTTTTCATTTATTCTTGTCTAATGTACAACTACAAACCCCGCTTTCACCCCAATTTTATGTATACGCCTACAAACGTCTCCCTATGAGTACTTTATGTCGCCAATTTTACGAATACACCTCTCAAATTGTCCCCTTGTGGATACTTGATGTCGCCAAATTCTACACATTCACCCTCAATTGTACTCATATGGGAACTTGTTGCCTCTTAGTCTTTGAAAATTTAATCAGCCAGCCATAATAATTCCCCTTGTATGGTGCTACTTCATTTCTACCATCCACCTATGCGTTTTGTTATAGTGTAATTTTATGACATAAGAAAAAAATGTGTACTTGTACCAAGCGTATAAATAAACCCCTTTGTATAGCTGCACTGTATCGTTCAATCAAACAACCAATTATAAAACACCCCTAAAACAGCAACATCTAAGACAAATTCCCTTATTCAACACGTATTAGAACAAGTAATAGATCCATTATCTTACATACCAACCCCAAATCTGCTCTTATCAAGCCCAGCACAACAAACAGTGCGATAGAGTAACTTTTACATCATATTCCTAAACAGTAAGCAATTCTAATGCATCCAATTGTGATCAAGGTGAGATCCCTCCTTCTAGTCATAACGATATGATATTTTCCCTCTTAAAATAATAATTTTACGTATGATGTGAAAAACATTTAAAGAACACATTACTTTTATAAAAAGTTTAATTAACCGTAATACAAGGTTTTGGTTCCCAAGGTTCTTTTTCAAAGTATCAGCTTTCATATTAATTACTTTTTTTTCATCCACTGAGACTGATTTCCGTTATATAAATTGTAATTTAAACGTATATTGTTATAAACATTATTTTCATAGAACCCCAGACTGTCATTTTTTATACCCTTAGTACACATGTCAAAAGGTAAAAAAAGCTTTACTTATTAATCTGGTCTACCTTCCTGTACACGATGGTATGTTATTTACCCCCATAGGATGATTCCTCATAGAGTTATATTGCGAAATTATATGCTGGAGTTGGTCACATAAAATATATTTTTCTAAAACCATTCTTGCAAAATTCTTTTCTTTTGTACTAACCATAGTTAAAATATATACACTACTGTCATTCCCTTTAACATAAGTTCATTGTGCAGCTCTAGTGGGACGTAATTGCTCTCACTGAGTTAATTTTTTTTGGCACAGATGTATACGTAAATAAAATATATGTAAAATATAAATGAGTAATAAAATATAAATAAATATTAAAATATGTATGAAATATTTGAATAATAAAATATATATAAATATTAAAATATATATAAAATATAAATGAATAATAAAATATAGAAGTTAAAATATAATTAAATATTAAAAATAAATGTAAAAATATAAATAATAAAATACAAATAAATATCAAAATATAAATAAATATTAAAATATAATAAATATTAAAATAAGAATATTAGTTTAATTCTATCATATTTTATTTACTTTCACAGTTTTTTCACAGCTCACAGTTTTTTCAACAACCAACCATTCCTAACATTATACCTATGATGTCACAACCCACAGCTTATAATTAAAAATGTATAGATGCTGTGCGTCGCAAATTTCCACCAATACCCAAATAAAAACGCAAAATAACAAAAAAGCAACTTTCATGTCACATGACACTCCATAGACATCACTTACTGACACCTGATTGGTTCTTCATGATGTCATTCTTAAACAAGCATATGATTGGTCCGTTCCCCTACATGCAGCGTTGTCTTGCGGTTACAAGCAGAACTAGTAAAACCTTCCCCCACCTGCGTGTGACGTCACTTACTGACACCTGATTGGTTGTTCATGAGGTCATCCTCACACAAGAACCTGATTGGTCCGTTCCCGTACATACACGTTGAGACACGGTGGGACATGCCCATCGGCGACATGCCCACGGGCAGCGCTGCGATGAGTCATCGACACCTGTTCCCATGTCCCCTGCATGTGACGTCACTTACTGACACCTGATTGGTTGAGGTCATCTCCATTAGGCCACGCCCCCTCGGCTTGACAGACGAGATCCTCCCTGATCCGCCCTGATTCTCACAGCACCACCACTCAGATCCTCACAAATCCTCGTATTCCTCACAGCACCGCCAAAAAATCCACAGAGCACCGCCAAAATCCACCAAAATCCACACAGCACCGCGGCCTGGTATCGGCCTTTTTACACTACTCACCGTGGATGGCTCTTAAAATAACGCGTCCTAATACAATAACTGTTAAACATTTCGCCAGCTTATTTCGCAAAGTGCGTAACTCCAAACACACGGATTCAACAGCTGTAGCGAAAGCTGCTTAGCGACGAAACTAAGCTCATGGATTCCGACGCTTGAATTCAGTCGCCAAGTAGTTTTCGCTACTGCTGATCACTGAATTTCTAACTGTAACTTCTAAATTGGGCAAGACATTTTGTTGACTTGAAGCCAATGTGGAAGCAGTCATTCTGTACCCCACTTTCATTGATACAGCAATATTTCGCATATTTTTCATGTTAAAATAAGTCGACGTGTATTGCTTTCGACTGAGTTTTTATTTCTATTTTCTTTTGAAACCCATTTTAAATTCAATCTGCTATTAAAATAGAAAGTCATTTGCAAGTCGAAGTAGTTAAAAAGCAAGAGCAAAAACTATTTGTTTGGCAATGTAAAAATTTATTCTATAAGAAGAAAATATAATATTTATATACATTTAATATTTCTACAATGCTATGGTATTAAAAAACACTAAATCACTTTGAAAAAATTGGGGTACACTATGGCTTCCAGTGGCGGCTCGCCCACTACAGCCGAGCTGCACCTAAATTTATAAGTGTATTTTAAAACTAAAATCAGATATTTTACTAATTTTCTTAAATGAAGATTAGAATTGAAAATGAAATTTCTACGGTAGTAAACAAAATCTCCGATAAACAGCAAGCATGTTCAGGAGGGGGAAAAACTCCATTCGACCAAAACTGCAGCTAAAAAGCGAAATTCGAAATCGGCTGCATCGTTGCCATGGCAACCTCTACGTAGTATGGAGATTCTCTCCATGCTAATGCACTGCATTTGTGAGGGAAGGTACAGCCGAAATGGATTTTCTTGTTTTAGCTGCACTTGAGATTCGATATGCTGATTGGCTTCGTGAATGAAACGAGAACTTACGAGAATATCTCACAACGGAAATGGTTTTCGTGATACATTTACTGTGTGCTCTTGTTTCAGGACATGGTCCTGCTGTTGTTTCGTTATGTAAGTTAATATTAAAATTTACCGATTTGCAGGTTTAAAGAAAGCAGGATTGCTTTATTTTTCAAAAAATAAGTAAGTGTTTTCTATTTTTTTCGCATGTTATCATTTCGTAAAAATTTAAAAGAAACTTTGATTTGAGTAGTGAATAATAAAGAATTTCCGTTCATGTATGTTTTTTGGAAAATATGGGGGGGGGGGGCGGGGGGGGATGCACATGATTTCGGCTGCACTAAAATTTTTACCACGGGCCGCCACTGATGGCTTCTTCCACATTGACTTCAAAGCGCCCATAGAGGAAACAAGTTTTGAGCATTCCAGAAGTTACAGTTAGAGTTCAGAGCTACTGATGAATCCGTGATTTTGGAGTCACTGGTTTGCGAATAAAGCCCACGATCTACATAAATATTCGGCAGTAGATAACAGTATTGTATGCTTTCACCATTAGCTGAGACTATCCAAAGTTAGTTATTTTTTATCGACAAGTGCACCTCATAACCTTTACTTATTTTCGCTGGAGGGTAAAGGTATTTAATTCGGATGTGAATGTTGGGAAATTTCCACAATTGTTAGACATTCATTAATTATCCCTGTACCACGCATGCATTTGCAATGCAGCATATCCTAAATTCGTAAACAACAATTGTGAAATATAGCATCGTATCGTAAATCATACACGGATCAACCTACAGTGTACGCATTTTCTTTTGTTACTCGTAACTGTCAACTTAATTATAAGATAGCGTGTCATTCTTTTATTAATAGTTACCTACCAGTAATAGTTGAATAAAAAACTTTTATTGGTTCTCCCAGAATTGAAACGCAAAAAAAAAAAAAAATGTTCAGATTTTTATACTATGTATACCTTTATGGAATTTTTTTTAAAAAATCCATATACAAAAATGATCTCAGATTTCATCAATGACGGATAATCGTCTATGAGTGTTACAGAACTGCAGCACTGTTTCCAAATTATACAATTTTTATTTTTAACCCACTTAAAATCGCGCCTACCAATTTCAGAAAGCACGCTAAAGGAGAGAGGTTATCAATTTGACTTATATATATTTTTTAATGTATATTCGCGGAAGATTTTTGTTTTAATTCAGATATTTGGACATTTTTTTGTTGGATAGGGAATGTTTCACTTGACGTCTTTTGAAAAACAAATTCCGGCTAACATGCATTTAACAATCCGGAATTTTCAATTAACCAGACCGTTTGAAAAAAAAAACATTGTCCGATTTCGAAAACTCTTTTTTTTTTGGTTGGATAGAGAAAAATCCACTTAGATAAAAAATGCAGACAAAATTGTTTATCCGGAAATATCGATTAACCGGACGGTTTTTTTAACAGTTGCTCCAACTTGACGAAAAATACTCATTTTTGAAGAAAAATGTTGCAAAATTAACAAATTTTTCATAAAAACAGAAAAATAATTTTTAATAGTGAAATTATTTTTAATTAAATTAAATTTGCCCTCATCTAGTCCTATATAAATAAAAAAAAATTATAAGTTGTAATATAAATTTGCTACAATATTTTATTACAATATTTAATTTTAAGTATCTTGACTCCATGTTTAAAACATGTCCAGAACTGCCAATCGAAATAATTTGTACGAATAGCTTCATAATAAATGGAACTAAAGTGGGAAAAAAATCGAAATAATGACTTTCCACGAATGTTCATACAAACATTAATTCACTACCGACCTTATAAATGTGTTTGCAGTCATACCGGTCGTCGACTGCCAACAAGTAACGTTCTGAGAATTGGGTCTGTCGGCACGCTTTGACGACCTACTTTTCTGTTGCAAAACTTGAAACATGGTACAACTAAACAAGTATGAAAGTCCAATTAATTGCATATCTCTATTCTCAATACCTCAATTAAAGTCGATGAAGAGACAACAAATGACAAGTTGTTAGACTTTAGATTTATTTATGAATTTAGATTTGCATAAGAGTGCTGTCGAAATGTCCCAAACGACTGCCCGAGGGATTGCCTGTAAGCACCATGATCGACTGCCCGCAGGGACATTGTTACCTTCGAGATAGGCGCCGAAATGCCGTCAACAGCCCAATATAAAGCTCTAGTGTGATGTTAATTGACCAAAGCAAAACTTCGAAATCAATTGGAAACCGTCGCCATTAGCCCATTGTGGAGCTCAAGTGCGACCAACGCAATGTCCGCCATTTTGATTTGGCAACAAAAAAAAACGTAATTTTTGGTTTTGGCGCCAATTTTTGGACTTGGCGACAACGGAGCACCGTACACTAGGAATTTACTAAAATTCCTATTCCCATATAAAGGAATTGTATAAATACAAATGTTTAGATTTTGTACTTAGTGGATATAACACTGAACTTTAAAAAAAAAAAAATTAGAAGTTCGTGATCGAAAAACGCTCATATTTAGAAGAGATTTTGGAATCCGAATACAGGAATCAAATTCAGAAAGTCGATTGTGTTTCCAAATCATAATCATGAGATCTTTTAAACTTTTTTCGGCAAAACCTAGATTTAATTGCTCTTTAGATTTAATTGCTAGTATTGTTAGGTTTAATTGCTTAAGTTTAATTGCTAGCTTAGGTTTAATTGCTAGATTTAATTGCTCTTAATTCACCATAATAAGGCCGAGTTATTTTATTTTTTATCTATGTTCTTAAAAATTAAAGAAAACAACATATTCTTCAGTTAAAAATGTATTCTCTTACAAAATTTAATAGAAATTATTTTAGTCGTCTAGAAGCAACAAGAATTGGTGATCTGAAACTTGAAATTGTTGTGATTGTTTTATTAAGCATTTGACAAATATCATAATATAGATTTAATTGCTCTTTACTTGATTTCATTGACTTCAACCAGGTAGAAAGGTCGAAGGCACACAAAAGAACAGGTCGTTATTTTGGCGACTTTCAGTCATCAAAATAATGACCTGTTCTTTAAATTAACCCTTTGCATTCCAAGAACACTTTGCGATTTGTGTTCTTTCTAAGGAACAATTTTTCCTCTCTTTACGTTCTTTCTCACAGATTTTTTTTTATACTCATAAAGGGAAAAAAAATCCTAATCTGTTTTGTATTTGCAAGAGAACAAGTTGAAAAAAAAAGATTGATGTTCTAAACACAAGATCATGCTGTTCTCGTTTATGTTAAAGAACAGGGAAACAAAAGAACTGGTCGTTATGTTGGCGCCTGTGAGGCGACATCGGAGTGCAAAGGGTTAAAATAAAGCTGCATGCCTTCGAACATAATATACGCTTTTCTTTCGTTATATTGTTCTTTATCTAACTCCATTCAAAAGTATGACATTATTTAGGGGGTCGGGGGTCAGAACTCCTCCCATTGATTCGTAAAGAAAATTTATTACCTTATATATGTATTAACAAAACATTATTCTAAAGAAATCTGTGATAAAGTTCAGGATACATACTGTTAATTTTTTAAATAGTTTATTCTGCTTCTGTTACGAATAGCGGCAAAAAAGCCGAGGACACAGAAATACAACCATACATAAGTGCTGTTTAGGTTAGGAATGCTATGAATTCGAAAGACAGCCCAAGAGAGGTTGCCATCGCGAAAGAAAGTTTCGGTTCTTATTGATTCTACTGACCATATATGGATGGGAAACCATAGTTTTGAAGACTTGAATTAAGAAGTATGGAATGTACAAATACGTGAGATTGATGCGCAGTTGAAAACTGAATAACAATTTATAAGATAACTATTGAAATCGAAGTGATTTAGGAATAGATCAGGAATAAGAGTAGAAAGGAACTGTCGGTATATTACATATATTTGATATTTTTTTTCAAATTTATACTAATAATGGTGGGTGAGGTGAAATGACTTCCCTCCCATACACATTTTCTGCGTACGCTTCTGGGTATCACCATATTTTATTAACCTTTTGCCAGTAATAAGGCTGCGTTATTTTATTTTCTATGTTTCACAAAATGAAAAAGAACAGCATATTCTTAATTTAAATTGTATTCTCTTACAAACTTTAATAGAAATTATTTTTGTCGTCTAGAAGCAACAAGTATTGGTGATCTGAAGCGTTCTTCAGATTGAAATGGACAACTAGAACAGAGCGGAGTTTAGCCTTGTTTGAGGGATTTCGAGCACGTGCAAGTTGCCGATTTCTGGTAAACAAACAATAATATCGCTTTCTTATATTCAAATTTTGCATTCATTACGTTTAACTTGTGCTTTAACATCATATTCTAAAAAAATATCATCGAGCTTTTCAGTATATTAGTAGTTTTGAGGGAAATTCTAACGCTTTCCCACAAATAAACTAGCTCTGACGTCACTGTGGGCGTGGTCATTCTACTCGTCCATTGTTGTTATTGTTTTTTTAAACATTTTACAAGTATCATAAATCACTACATTTGTCATTCTATATAATGCTTAGGTATTACATACGATGTATAGGAATTATAAATATTAAAATAATTCGAATATGTCATGCTTTATCCAAAAAAGCCAGATATTCTGTATATGGGGGAGTTTCACGCCGAGAAGAAGAAGACCGCTGTTCCAACGGAACATGGAGAAAGCATAGAGTAAGGATAGAAATAGAGGGAGAAAAATGCCGATTTACGCATATCCATCATCGAATCACGTGATCGGAGGACAGATTTCCTCGCCCACGCGAAAAAGTTTCTTCCTCCTAATAGAGTTCCAATAGGAACAGCGACGATTCACGGCGATCCGAAACAAAACACAACAGAAAATGGTTCATAGCTGTGCCGCTTATGGATGCAAAGAAAAATTTCGCAAAGGAGGTCCATATACCTTCCATTGGTAAGTTTTCCTGAAAATTTTATTTCAAACCAAATTTTAAAATCATGTAAAATAATCAAAATTACTTTGTTTAACATGAGGTTTACGAATTCTTTTCTTAATTTTTATGAATATAATCTGTTTCAATTGAGTAAATATTTATAGGAAATTAGACTACACTCTCGTATTTCCCTTGGGTAGCAAATTCAATGTTTCGTAAATATTAAATTTTGTTTTTTTAAGGTTTCTAATACTTTATGAACTAGTTATGGAGCGCCGATGTTACTTGGCGTGCCTTGGCATGCTTTGGCGACTTTCCAAACTAAATGAAATCAAAAGTATTGTTATATGGTTTTGTGTTTAATTTTCTATTTAAATATCGCTTCTTGAAGAATGATACTTTAAAGGAATTTAACAAATAAATTAAAGAGGCCATTTCGAAATTTACTAAAAATAGCATATAGCAGTTGTACAACAAAATTCTGTAATAGCTTTCATTTATATTTTGTTATTTATTTTAATTAGAATTAAATAGTTATTTTTTCCATTTTCGAATGTTGCGTTTGTCTTTGTTATTTTCTAATTAGGGATGTCATATAAATATGTACATATATTTTCAAATTAGTTTCTGCAATGTTATCAGTATAAAATTTACTACATTAAATTTATAATTCAAATGTATTCAATTAACCTTAATTACATATAGTTATTGAAAAGTCAATTATAAGTTCGAATGCTTCCTCTTTAAATGACGTATAGCCTTGAAACTTTACATACTTACGTAATACTGATGATAATACGATATTTAGTCAAATATAAAACTTATATATATTAAGTAGAAGATTGTATTTAAATAGTGCAACGTTAACCCGGGTTATGAGCACTATGATCAGGCAAAATGCGCTATTGAAAAGCGTCTTTTGGAAGGACGACTTTATATAGAATACTACGAATTGATACTACTTATTTTCGGACAAAAAACAATTTAATCCTAATTGTACAATAAAAAAAAACGTAGTTTTTTTTAAAAAAAAATTTGTGTGTGCGGGGGAGGTGGGATTACATTTCTTACCTTAAATTCTTCAATAAATAGTTGCAATTTAACATGTTTTTTTTGTTATTTATAATTTAAATATAATTATGTATTTTACTTGTATATTTGTCTGTTTTTATGTAGATGCACAATAAGCGTAGTTCTTTTAATTGTTATTTTGTATATTTCAATAAGAAAATATGAACAATAAAACCTTAGAAATGTAAAGAGATTCGTTTCTTAGAGCATTGAACACAAACAAAAGGATATTTTCGTTTCGTTAATGCAAGGAAAATATTTAATGCACATTGTTTGAAAATAAGTAAATACCTACATAACTTATGTTTAGAAGTTCAATATCGACGGAACACTCTATCGCCGAAAAGAAGAAACTGCGCCAATTTCGGAACTTCTGCATGTAGGGTGTGGCAGCGCTAAAACCACGTGATGGGCATTGGTTCTTATGTGTGTTGAGAACGCGGTCTTGCCAGAGCCTGACATGGAGAGCGCTCTCTATTATATTTATACTCTTTGGGAGAAAGTTCCGCGACGCCGAAGAAGTTCCGTAGTTTTTATGTTGAAATAAAAGTATTTTTCAGTATTTTGTTGTAATTCTAATTATATACAAATATAATATAAGTATTTCTGTACTTAAATTTATTCATATATGGAATAAAAATATTACTTATTTGGAAAAAACAAATATTATAAACAAACTTTCCCAAATACGTCACGTGAAACTCTCGCATTGCCAATACACTCTGTAGAATTCTCATTTTCATACATTGCCGGTAACACATACATCAATTCGTACAGGAATCCATTTGAACGTTTTCGCTGGAACAGACAATGCATCGTTTCATTGCGCATCTCCCCTATTAGGGATCGAAAATTGGAAGAGTAGAGACGCCCTTCATTGTCCCACCACTGAAGTCAGCCAGACTCCCACTGACGACTGCGTAGACAGGAGTTGTTCTCGGAAAAAGGAAGCCGATGCATGGAAGGTCAAACAGACGCTGGAGTCAAGGATATGGAAAAATTGATGTGTCCTTCTCGTTTGCAAAAAGAAAAGTTAACAGGCATCATCGTTCGAATAAAGCCTTGTTGATGTATGTTCTTCTAATGAATAACTAATGAACTCTAACTGAAACAACAACGGCTCTTTGTTAGCTGGACGGGTTTGGTTTCTGTTTTCCAACTTTACTTTTGATGTTAAGTAAGATTCAAGTATAAATATTATATTTTTTGTAAATAAATGTATTAATTACACAGAACTGATATCGTATTAAATTATTTAAGGTAACATTCCCAAATTAATGATAAGCGTCTATTTTCAAATAATAAAGTGATACTCTATGCATATATGCATGCACATGTTTCACCAACTTCGAAATTCTTTGTGCACACTGTAAAAGAAACTTACTTAAAAATGAGTACCTGAACATACTAGTTTTTCTTTTTGTACAATTCCTTCGTAAATGAGCGATGACGTACTCAAATTTAAGTAATCGTACTTTCTGAAAAATGAGCAGTGTGATTTAATATTGCTAATATCAGCTGCTGTTCAAGCCATCTTAACAAACCGATTTGACACACTTAAAATAGTTTGTTCAGTTGATGGTTTTCCACATTATTTGATGTCGATTGCTTAAAAATGGAAACTGAGTTATTGCAACTCAATTATCTTACTTCCCGTTCTATCAGAAGGTGCAGTATCGTACTTGTTACGTCTATTTAATGAAAACTATGCCTTTGCAAAGGCAAAAGTTCTCATCGAAAGCATGATGAATAACGCTCCTTGAAGATAATCCAAGAAGGATTTATCCTAGGGTATTGTAGTTGCTGCTATCCTTACACAACACAGACTTTAATAAGGCTCGCTTAATCAAATTCAAGCATACGCAAAGAAAACCAACTCTTCAGGTGTATCTAATCTAAGTTTAACTAACTTTAAGAGAGGTTACATTTTATAATACAATTAAAGGAAAGTGCGCCTACGAGATTGGCACTTCCTATTCATGCATCTTGTGGTATAGTTCTCTAGACTCTCTAACAAAATGGCTACTCTTCAGCGCCATCAGAACTTTACTGCGTAGTTATTCTCCGGCCATCTGATTGGACGTATCTCATGCGTGGGAGTTTTCTCCATGTGCTTTTCCAACACTCCTAGTGCCATCAAACACAAATAAAACATAAAATGTTCCCTTCACAATGATTTGTAAACTGGCGCTCTAATTTGTTTGGTTGCGGAGATATTGCCTTTCAAAGTTTAATTATTCTTTTATAATCACTATGTATATAGATTACTATTTGAAGATTCAAATGAGCTCTTAAGGACCCAAACAAGAACCCAAATTCAAGAAAAATGCATTTAAAACGTTTGTTTACTAATGCATCGATATGCTAAAATTGTCAACATCCTTTAGCATCGTCAACATCATTTAGCATAGTCAACATTCTTTAACATCGTCAACATCGTTTAGCATCGTCAACGTTCTTTAGCATCGTCAACATTCTTTAACATCGTTTAGCATCGTCAACATTCTTTAGCGTCGTCTACATTCTTTAGCATCGTCAACATCGTCTAGCATCGTCAACATCGTTTAGCATTGTCAACATTCTTTAACATCGTCAAAATCCTTTAGCATCGTCAACATCCTTCAGCATCGTCAACATCATCTAGCAAACACCAACTGTTTCGAATGAATTTTGAAATCACGAGGATGAAATCGCTTCACGTTTACGTTCCATTTATGTGTTCTTTTATGGCCCAACCATTTCAAAAGAGCAAGTATTTAGAATATCCGCATTTGCGGAATAAACAAATAAAAACGGCTGGAAACCTGAAATCCAGACACCTGCGTCCTCGTTGAGGCGAATGTTGATGTAACGTTCTCTCTAAACATCGTTTTCGTTTGCAATAAAACACATATCAAACAGGAAAGCAAGCGAAGAATTTAATTGAAGATTTGAAATGTTTTAATGGTGCATACTCCAAAGTGGAAAAACTTCATTTACCTCGTTTAAACAAAATAAATGGTATAAATTATCTGGTATAATATTAGGATAAATGGTGTTTTATCGTAGAGTATATACAAACTAATCCTGAACTTAGGTAATTGAGTACCACTGCATTTCCAGGTATCCATTAAAGTATATTGAAGTCTGAATGTAAAAAGCTGTCCATATTTTCTTAGCCGTAGATGCATTATATTATTCGTTCACTTTTTTTTGGTGGTATACTACAATTAAAATTTACATAATTTTAGCACTACAATACCAATTTTTCTTTTTCTTAAACTTTGGTTATCTATTTGACACGACGAGGCCGAGATAAAGTTAATATTCTGTTTTTCAATTGAATTTAAACTTGTGTTTTTAAAAGCACATAGAATATACTTTAAAACCAAACAAAGTCCAAACTATGCTTTAAAATGATTGGTAAAAGAACAAAGCATATAATATTTAATAGGGTTTATACAAATAATATATCCCTTTAACTTTTTTAAAAAGGCAGACGGACACAAAATCATACCTAAAAGTGATTTTTTTATGTTCAAAATCCTTTTATTATTAAAAAAATTGATATTGTAATGTTTGATAAAAACATGGCTCAGGAATAAATATAAGTAACCTTTTCTTTACGCTGTTATATACAAATATTTTAATTTTGGAAGAAACAAACCGTAAATGTCACACATTCCTAAGATCGACAAGACTAACGGTTTTTCATTCAAAGTTCCCGTTGACCACTAGGGGTCGCTCAAGCAGTAGACTCAATAATAAACTATTTAACTTGTTAAAAAATTCATAGTAAAGAATTATACAATCTGACAAAATATTTATGTGTTAAGTTTTTATAAAATTTATATTCAATAATTTCAAATTTAATTAATTATTGCTTAAATTATTTTTTTCTCATCAAAATTCAAGGTAAAATTCGAATTCACGTAAAAAAAATATCGTTTCAAAAAGGAAATGAAAAGTCAGCGAACTGTTATCCAACTCTTGCAAATAAGGATATTTTTTCTTTAAACTTTTATCACCTCTACGTAACTTCGAGAGCAGTTTGAAAAACAGCACATTACGCAAAATACGCCATCGCACAAATAGAAAAGGCTGCATTCCAAAACGTGTTCATACGACCAATCTGAAAACATTCTTAGTTTTATTGGTAAACAGTTGAGTTAACACAACACAAATCAATCTATAAAATACTGACTTTAAAATATTTCTATTTTCAAATGATTCATGGTTATTTACTGAACAATGGGTACAAGAAGTTTTAAAACTTTTGGTTCGAAAAGACTCGATATTTTAAATTCGTACAAATCATAAAATCGATTACTATGGTCAGAAATTGGCATTTTTAGTACAGACAAATCAGTTTACTTGCTTAAGTTGTTATTAAAACGAGGGATTTCCTTACCAAAATAAAGAAATTGGTTGTTTTAAGTTCTTTAGTGTTTTGTGAATAGGCTTAACTTCTATTTAAATAAAGGAATAATAAAAATAGATGATCATCGGAAAATAGGAAATTTATTTCGTAGAACAGCAGATCTTTCTTATATGAATTATAAATGAAACGAAACTTTAAACCAGGACAATTGTATTTATAAATCCTATAAGCCAATGGACTACACTTCCGAATATTAATATTTTGATAAGTCATACAAGTGTCTATCCCATAACTTCTAAATTTAATTATATTACTATGATATCTAAGTGTGATGTTTAACTTTTAATAACAGCTTCGGAACCACAATCACTATTTAGTATTAGAGCTTCAAAATAGTTGAAACCTTGAGTAAGTTTCCATTCATTTTTACGGTGCATCCAGAGCCGCCCTTTAGGGGTGTGCCACAGGTGCCGTCGCACAGGGCCCCACGCTTTATGATGTATTAGGATAGAAATATTAAGTTAGTGTGTCCATTCTGAAACGACTCGGTGACGAATAGTACGATTTACATAAATTTTGGTTTCGTTGAATAGGAAATTGCGTCCATGCTTATAAAATAATGAGATAAAGCAAAGCACATACGGGGAGTGCAGAGGGGACCACGGCTTCAAGCGAAACGGCTTGTTTATCTTCCTTCTACTGGCGACCAATCCCTATCAATACAATTTGCTGAAGTGACATCTCATTTAAAACCTTTTCTCCGACCTTTTTTCCCTTCGATTTTTTTTAATGTATAATTTAATTTTATTTAAATAAGACTACTTTGCTACGGATTTTGATCTAAAAATATTTATTTAAAAACATGAATTTAAAAGCAAAAAAAAAAAAAAAATTATAAGATTGCTACAAATAGTTTATACAATGCGCTTTTTTAATCTATTTACAGTGCAAAACTGTTCTAGCTATAAAAACCTTAAAATCTGGTTCAAGGGGCCCCGTGGCGGCTTTTTTTGTATAGGGCCCGCAACTGCTAAGGGCGGCCCTGTGTGCATCTCCATTTAAACGGAGAGCCTCGTTCATTAAACAAAACAACAACAAAGGAACCAGCAATGTTATGAATTAAGTTATATTTTTGAAAACTAGATTCACACACGAAATTAAAATAATAATAAAACCGCAATAAAAGTCATCATCACAAGACATTTCAATTCATTTTCAGGAAATATGTACAAGATTAATAAATAGTCAGAAACCAAATAGGGATAAAGATATAGTAGAAAAATCAGTCCCAAAAAAGTCGACTTCACTGAAATTGCAACACTAAGCCAAGCGTGTCAATCCTTTCTTTTTCATCGAACATCCCAAGTAGCTTATCATTACTATTTCGTTTCCACTTCATTTCAGTTCCTCATCATTCTATTCACGTACATTCAAGTTCCGCTCTGTTGATTTTCATTTGGCTGGACGCGAAGAATTCGCTATAGAAGAAGTTGCTGAGATTTTTGTGGTAAATATTGATGAAACGGTTGAGTAGAGCAATACGCAGGACCCCTTAAATGGCAATGGACTTTAAGTGGACCATGTTATATAAACATTTTTCATTCTTTTTAAATGACTTGCTGCTTTTGTAAGCATGGTTAGTTAACAGGCCGATCTGGTGGTCGGAAGGTCAAAGTTTTTCTAAAATAGTGTTTTTATAAAAAAAAAAAAGGAAAACAGCCTTTAAGAAAAATACAATCTATTTAATAAAATCTCTATATTTAATAAACAAAGAATTTTCGAAATCGGACAATATTTTTTTGTCAAACCGTCCTGTTAATTGAGAATTCCGGATATTTAAATGCCATATGATCGAATATTTTTTTTAAAGGTGCACAAGTGAGACATTTCCTATCCAAAAAATAAATAATTTTCCAAATATCTGAATTAGAACAGAAATTTTGCGCGAACACACATTATTATTATTTTTAAATGACAGTTGAATTGATGACAACCGGTCTCTTTGGCGGTTTCGGTTGGCACGCTTTTCAGTCGAGTAAAAAAGTGTTAATATTGTTTCTCAAAACTTTTAATAATGACAAATCATTTAAAACTTATTTAAAATTGAGAATCGCTGGAAATTCAGAAAAAAACGTGAGTAAGTAGTATAATATTTCAAGGATTTAAAGGTTTCCTTGACCCCTAGAGGAGAGATTCACAACTTTTTTCTCTGGTATTCCTGGATAAAACTTTTCATTATAGAAAAGCATTTTTATGAATTTAGAATTGATGTGTATTTATAGGAAAAGTGTGACACCTATCTCTTTAAGAGTTTAAGAAAACTGGCATTGTAACACTATTATTTTTTAAAACACTGTCTGAAAGTTCATGTTTACGTTTAGGACGTAATGGTTTATATAACAAAAAAAAGGATAAATTTATTATTGTTAAGATTTTTCAGAGAAAATATAATTTCATACGTGAAGCAGATTACCCATTCTGATTTAAAGAATTCAAAAGTATTTAAGTTGTATGTCGAATTTGAATACTTAATATAATTAAACAAATATTCAAAGTATTTGGGTTCAATGCATAAATAATCAAATTAACCTAAGTTAAGTTAGCTTAACTTCTTTTATATGAAAACATATTTTTGGATAGAATATCGTGCAGATTAAAAAATTCAATAACTTAATTTCGTTCCAGCTATATGAAAAATAAATTCAATAAAATAAATAAAAATTAAAAAAAATTATTTATGTTACTCAACATTTTTAAGTTCAATTTTTTACATTCTATATTTTAATAGAAGAGAAACAAAAGCTAAAAAAAATTGGAACCTATTATTTTGTTTAGTCTTGAATGTCTTACCTTAGCTTAAGAATTAAAGGCCCATGTTGTTTGTTGTGACATACGCGAAGTGTAAGAATTTTAAAACAAATAAACAGGAAGATAATCTATCAATTAAACAAACAAGCTGACACACAGACAATTAAACAAACAGCCAGACACACAGACAAATAAATAAACAAGCAAACAAACAAATAAATAAAAATAAGCAAACAAACAAATTAATACATCAGATTCTAAAAAAAGAATAACGGAAATCTAAAACAGTTTTTGATAAGTCATTGTTTCAGAAAAAGGATTAAATGGACAAGTATTACGTGAACAAGCAAGCTTAATCCTATTGAAAGGTAATCCCATAATAGGATTTTCGGTCAACATCCAAGATAATCACTTCACTGCGAGTGGATGCATGTGACCGGAGCTCGAAAATAGTAAAAAAAAATAATCCGATAATTGCAGGGATTTCAAGAAACATTCGGTCACTCCTTCGATAATTAAATAATACTGATAATCGAAATTCTATAAAATGCAAATGCTGGTTCTGAAGTCAATAAGAAGAAGTAATGGAGATAACTATTTAGTCACTGAATCTCGTCATAAGTTTCAATAACTTTGGACTAAAACTTCACAAAGCTATGCTAGCAATTAGAGACCGCGGCTCGCGAGCCACATGCGGCTCTTTGGTCTTTTGAGTGCGGCTCTTCCACAAATTACCACGTGCGGACGGGCGCGTTGAAACTTCGTGGCAAAAATTAAAAACAACAGCATACAAACTTGACTTACCCAAACTTTCCAAGGAGATGCAAGACAATTGTTCACATTAGTGTTTGTCAGTTATTGTTATGATTGAGAAAGGTATGTTAAGATAGTTTGGACATATAAAGAGGATGAACGAAAGGAGATAGACCAAATACAAGACAAGTGTGGATGGAAGAGTTGGAAGTGGTTGATCTCAGCGAACGCACCTCAATCAGATTGAGGACGATTTTAGCAAAGGCCAGCTTAGGAGTACCCTAATTAAGTTAATAACAATGTATCTACCTATATAGTTTAAGTTTAAAAAATGTGGTTCTCAAAAGAAATTTCAATCGTTGTTCTATTGATATTTGGCTCCGTTGATTAATAAGTTTGCCGACAACTGGGTTAAGTCAATAATACATAGCAAATACATGTTATTTATGAGCTATCGCAGAACTTAACATCGATTCCATGGCCTATATTATCTATTCCAATTATCAAAAAAACAATTATCTGTGAACATTAAGATTGAAAACAGGAAAATAAATATTATCATCTTTGCCTGATTGAACTGTATGTGAATGTATGAGTGTGGAAACATTTTTTAATTAAGAATGGACACTAGATAATATTTTTTCAATATAAAGACTTTAATATATATTCAAATCAGTTATTTTTTTAGTTATATACTATTATCAATAGAATGAAAGTGTAAGAGGGGTATTAAAACGTGATACTCAGACAATATTTTTCAGCCCATCTGTAATTATTTTGACTTCAAAACAACTGCAATTTTAGGAACCACAAATTGATATCTGTGATTGATGTCTGGAGATATAATTAATATCATTGGAAATTTTTTACATTGCATGAATACAGAGATATAATTTTTTAATATATCATGACGTTTGTGACTCATTTGTTTATAAATGAGTCGCACACGTCACGTAAAATTAAAAACAAATTATCTCCGTATTCAAACAACGTAAAAAATTCCAATGATATTAATTACATCTCCAGACATCAATGACCGATATCGATTTGTGGTTCCTAAAATTGCAGTTGTTTTAAAGTCGAGATAATTACAAATGTGATAAAAATATCGTCTGAATGTCACACACGTCACGTAAAATTAAAAAAAAAAATATCTCCGTATTCAAACAACGTAAAAAATTCCAATGAGATAAATTATATCTCCAGACTTCAATGACAGATATCAATTTGTGGTTCCTAAAATTGCAGTTGTTTTAAAGTCGAAATAATTGCAAATGTGATGAAAAATATCGTCTGAATGTCACGGTGGAATGCCCCAAGAGACAGTTGTTTGCCTGGAAAAAACATGTAACTAAAATCACGCGAATGGTTGAATTGCATGAACATTCCACCCTAGACAACAAAAGACGAATTGGACTAGAGATAGGAATTAAAGAGCCGTAATCACACATACCTCTTTCTACCTTTGAAGACGTCATAAAACAATTTAAGGTAGTGGGAACAAAACGGTGTTCAAGTCGTAAAAAGAACCACAAAAAAATTAGCTTTCAGAATAGAGACTTATTTGAAATTCTTATTGTAATACAATTGTAAAAGGGTATCTTAAAAAGTAGTAAAATGTAAGACGTATTTCAGGCAATTAGCAGCTGTTAAACTCATGCTACAAAGTCATTCTTCCCCAGCAAAAAAAGTCAGCATGAAACCTTCATCAAAATTGTCAAATTGAAGGTTTTATAAAGGATATTGAAACAAAAAACTGCAGGTTTTTTTATGCATAAAACCTTTAAAATATCTGCATTTTCCCTTCATGATTAAAAATTGAAGATTTTTTGCAGGTTTTTATGAAGGTTTTTTGCAGTTTTTATGAAGGACATTGAAACAAAAACCTTTAATTTTATAGATCTTCAAAAAAACTACAGTTTTCCTGCATAAAACCTTCAATTTCAAAATTTTGATGAAGGTTTTATGCTGACTTTTTTTGCTGGGTCGTTACTTAATAAAAAAAATAAGCATTTTAAACAGCTTTTGCAGTTAATGTCCAATCAAAACTTTTGTAACATTTAGGAAATTGTATAATTGTGTTTAGAGATGTTAGAAGAAGTCGTGAATGTTTCATATGCGACGTTTACTTACTACGTTTTTCAATTATTAAAAACTCGAATCTTAATCTCTGTTCAATTTAAGAATCTTCATTTCTTTAAAGTTTATTAAATAAATGTTCACTTTCCTTTTATTAAAGTGCAAATGCAACGTTAAAACTACGCAATAAAAATACGCAAAATCTAGACATGTTTCGGGAGATACATCTCCTTTTCATCAACAAAAACTGAAAAGACTGTTATGCACAACTAAATGAAAATAAACCCAGAATTGAAAGTACGCCAAGTACCCAGAGTATAAAACGCCTCCAGGAAGTCGAGTTCGACTTGAGATTTGGGTTTGCAAATTAAATGTGGGTTAGGAAAATTAAATACATGATAACGTTCCCAAGAGTGCATGGCAATGGAAGATTTCTTTTGCAAAATCTTAATACTATTTTTGTTTGACCGATGTATGACATGCCACTTTGACATGAGATACGATACTATACGCCCCAATTATTAAAGTCGTCAATGGGGTCTTTAAGTTGTGTGAAGATGATTTTATGGATAGGTGAAAGAAATTGAACATATCGCACCCTTGCTACAAAAGTGCCACAACTCAAAAAACTACGTTTTCCAGGAATTGCATTTCAGTGGAAGGGGTCCTATGCATCTTGATAACAACAAAACGCCATAACTGCCCTCTGGCGGCTGATTTTTCAATACAACTTCTGGCTCTTTTGAAGATTGGTAGAGACGTGTAAACTACGTCTAATGACGGTCATAACTCAAAAATTACAATTTTTGAGTTGTGGCACTTTTGTAGCAAGGGTGCGATATGTAGAACTTACAGAGAATTTTATGGTTGACCGAGAATAATATGGCAAAACAACGTATGCATTAGAACATTCAGACAGATTGGTATGAATTATGATTTATAAGTATGCATTAACTTAAATAATAGAATTTAGGTTTGTTTTAGCTGCTAGAAATAAATAACTTGAAAATTTTAGAAACAAATTATTTTTACTTAACAAATCTTTACGTAGTTCTTATAACCTAAAATGATAATCTTCTAATGATAAATCTTTATATATGGGGCCCTATTAGATCCGCCACTGATCAGCACATTTATTAAATATTTCAATTTCAAAAACTATAATCATTATGAGTGTTTGTAAAATGCTATAATATGGAATGGAATTAAGAAATACGATGCATTGTGTTGAACATTTGTCCTTCAAATATCTCGTAAGTTCCACAGGTGCAAAAGAACTGTTGTATTCGAAAGTTTGTCGAATTCGAAGTTGTAGTTACCGAATTTGTCCTTCAAAACTTTTACTTGATGATTAGATTGCTTCCTTATGTAAAAATTACTCTTGTAAATGATCTAATATCCACACTCAGCGCTGCACTTGCAATACCACTTCGTGAAAGGATAAGTAAGGAAAACAAAAAATATAAATCTATAAATTTTATTTGGTTTATTGTTAAGAAATTAATTATTTGGATAGTTGGAAATGACATTTTCTGGCAAAGTTTAGAGCTTAATTATTGTAAAATTATTGTAAAGTAAAATTTAAAAACAACGCGATGTCAAAATAAACGGGTACAACGCAATCAAAACTGCATATAATATTTAAAGCGAATAATAAATGAAAATAAGCGAATATCGTCTTCCTTCAACATACATTGTCGAGAAAGCGTTTACCACTATTTTGATAAAAGGTTTGCTGTGCTTCAAAAATCTCTGTAACCTCATAAATTTATTAAATAAGTTGTACTGCCTTTTTTTACCAAGAATATGAAAGTAAAATATGTAGAATGTATAATGAAAAGTTATATAAATTATTTTATTCTGGCAATTGATTTTACATGTAGTTTGAATGCTTAGACTTTAATTCTATATTTTTAATAAACGTTAAGAGAACATACTACTAAAGAGCCTTTTTTGTACAGTTATTTAACTGTTTTATTTTAAATGATAAAATTTTTTTAAATATTTAATAAAAGAACAGGAAATATTCGTCAGATTATGTTTACATTTTAAAACTGTACTGGAAAATATTGAAATAAACTCTTCTCTCATTAAAATCCCAAATCTCGAAAGAAAATTTTAAAAAACAGGGTAAAATAAATTAAATACAGAAAAAAAACTTTCTTTTATATAAAAATATTCGCAGTCATGTTGTTTGCGATACATAAAAGGCAAACAAAAGAAATTGCCCAAAAAATTATTTCGAACAACTTTTTCAAAAACTGAAAACGAAATATATTTTTTTCCTTTGAGACTCTCAATGCACTTCAGCTGCAAAAATTAAATGCTAATGCCATCATATTCTATAGAATTTAAATTTAAAAAAATCCAATCGAACACTGACCACGCCGACGAAGAATCAGATCATAAGCAGAAGCGTTGAGTGAGATTGAAACCACTACCGTGCAGTTTATAAGCGATATGACCCCAAATCTGGAATTGAATCTGACCGCTGCGCATGTTTGCACTTAATGAAATCAGTCTTTGTTATGGCACTCGAGGCGAGTGAGCTGCAAGTCCCCAAGGACAACATAAATTCAATACCGAGAAAACTTTTGCACTTGGAAAGGTCCAATGTTATCTAAGATAGATTTTCTGCGATTGGCATCTAATCGAAGTTTTGTTTTGATGCTTGATGCTTTCGAATTTAAAGTATCGGCTAACAAAATTCGAATTTTAAATATATTTGTATTAGTTATTTTTGAAAGTTTGATGATTTCATAGGTCTGTTTTATTTATTTAAGATTTCACTTAAAGAGGAACGTTAATTAAAAAAATATTTAAGTAAAAAGAACTATTTGTGTATTCATTGCATCATTGATTATATTAATTTTGAAAATATTGCTGAAATTTGTTTTCATTGTGCACAGGCGCAAACGATAAAATTATCAACCAATGATAGATACCATTTCTAAGTTTTTTAAAAAATTGAAAATTTTTACTCACAGAACATGAAACGAAATTCCCATAATTCATTGATTAGATTAAGTTGCAAACGCTATATTTATCAACTAATAATAAATATAACTTTTCATAAAAAGCGAAAACTTTTACTCACTGAACATAAAATAAAATTATCATATTTTCTGCACTAATTAATTAATTAGATTAATTTGAAACACGTTGCATTGTCGCAAACGATAAAATTATCAACTAGTAATAAATAATTACTCATAAAAAGCGAAAACATTTACTCATGGAACATAAAATGAAATTTCCATATTATTGGCACACATTCATTAATTAAATTAATTTTACACATTTGAATTTTTCTTTCTTGCACAATCGCAAAAGATAAAAAATTCAACAATTAATTATATAGTTTATTATACAAAGTAAAAACATTAACACACGGAACGTAAAATGAATTTTCCATAATCCTTGCACTAATTCATAGATTAGATCAATTTGGAACACATCGCACTGTGGCAAACGATAAAATTATTAGCAATAATAAATATAATTGCTCATAAAAAGTTAAAACTTTTATTCACAGAACATAAAATGAAATTTTCATATTTCTCGCATACATACATTGATTAGATTAATTTCCATTGATTAGATTAATTTGATACAGTTTACTGAATTTTTCTATCATGCACAACCGCAAACGATAAAATTATCTGCTAATTAATTATATAATTCTCCTAAAAAATATAAACTTTTAATACAGAACATAACATGAAATTTCCATAATCATATTGCGATAATTCATTGAGTAGTTTAATTTGAAAAATATTACCTCACTCGCAAACGATAAAATTATCAGCTAATAATAAATATAATTGCTCATAAAAAGTGAAAACTCTTATTCTCAGAACATAAAATGAAATTTCCATATTCCTCGCATTGATGAGATTAATTTGATACAAATTACTGAATTTTTACTCATGCCCAAACAGTTCATTAATTATATAATTTCTCATAAAAAACGAAAACATTTACTCACAGAACATAAAATGAAATTTCCATATTCCTGGCACACAATCATGCAATTAATCCAGAGATTGCCAATCTTTGAAACAGGTATCCAAAAAGGTGAAAAAAGAACCGACTCGACGGAGATTGATATCAAGCGCTACTTTCGCGTCGGGAAAGCTCAGACGGTTTTGTTTGATGTAAAAAGGGGATGGATGTGTGCCTGCATGTGTTTCCTGACGCAACAGGTTTGAATGTGACGTCATGCGTACCGTACGTCACTGTCCGACGAGAAGGTCACGTGAAGCGCTCGGATGAAGACTTTATTGTGATGTACTGGAATAAAGGCGCTTCGGGGCATTTGTGATTGCTTTTTTTTAGCGACTTCTCCAAACAAGTTTTTTTTTTCTTTTCATAAATATCCTGGAGAAATTTGGCGTTTGGAAGGTGAAGGATGATGAATTTGTAAGCAAGTGTTTGGCCGGTCATATCCGGTATTGCTTACATCAACAATATTTGCTGATTAAGACCAGGACTGATTGGGACCAACAATTTAACAGCAAATGAAGCTTTTCTTGATAATAAATTAATAATTTAAAGAACAGAACATATTTACTTTGTTATCGTCATTTTTGTGCATTATAACAGAAATTTGTTTTATCTGATTTAATTTAAAAACTTTAGTATAGAACTGGCGAAAATAGATAATTTGTTTTTAATACAGAACCGGAAGGTTTTTTTTCTATCCTTGCGTCTCGAATTTTTATTTTATTCTGAGGCCTATAAATATTTTTAATAATTATTTTTCCAGGATGACCTACTATGATTCATAGATGGGGTCCAGGGCCGTAGACAGGAGCCCCCCCCCCCGAAATTGTGTGATACTTTTTTTCAACACTCCTTTTCCTCCTTCTTTGCCTTCATGTCCTTTTTTTTCTTTCTTAAATCCAAGAAAACTATTTACTTATAGTGCCTAATACCACCGATGGTGTGGAACTATGAAAATTAATTATGACGCCACAGCCAATCATATTCTATTTTACTACATCGGCTGGGAGTGTTCGGAACGGAAGTGAGATGAACTCTCGATGTTTAATATGTTTCGGCACTGAACTATAAATTGTAACTTCTGAAACGCTTAAACCAGATTCTTCTATGGTCGCGGGGTTGAAACAAAGCAGTGGCGGCGATTCGGGGGGGACGGGGGGGAACCCCAACCCATTCCACCCCTCTGACGGTTTTGTACCACGTAAGGGCAAGGAGGAGTCGTCGGCAACTGCAGTATGCGATTACGCCTCCATAAATCTCCGTGGAATCATTTTGACTCTCAAAATATTTACTCCCCCCCCCCCCCCCTTCTTGTTTCCTCTTGATCTTTTGCCCCCGCACTTTTAGCACCCAATCGCCGCCACTGACTGTAAGCAGCCATACTGCAGCCCAACTAATTTTTAAAAGATATTTTGTGGATATTTTCTTCTCAAATCGTTATAGAAATGTTAAATATGTTCAACATTTTATATTTTCTACATATAGAATCAATTTGCGTATCGCCAAAAACATAGTTTTTTTTTTTTGCTACTTATCCACTTATTATTGGTTAAAATGGATTTCAAAGAATAGGCATTTAAAATATGTTTTAAGGTAAAATTATATAAAAAAAATCCAAAACACTACAATTCAGCATATTTTAGCATGAACAGTATATGAATTATAGAGGTAGAAACGGCATCAAATAGTTTAGATACCGTACGAAAATTATAAAGGAAAAGTTAGTTTTCGTGTTGTCGTAACAACGGAAATTAAACCTTCAACCACAACACACCCCGAAAAAAATCCTGGCTACGGCCTTGATGGGGTCCCCAGTGAAAATTAGGGAATTTTTCATATAAAAACACATTATTAGAACAAAATTTCAAGCCAAATTAGTAACTTGAATAAAATAAAATAGAATGAACAGGAATCTTCAACTTTTCACAGTATATTTAACTATTAACGGAATGTTTTATAACAGTATATTCTAAAAGCAAGTTGAAGCGCCATTTTGAAGAAAAAAAAATGGTATTTTTTTATTAATTATTATATTTGAAGAATGAACATCTGCTATTACAACATGCTTTATTTTATTCAGAAATATATGCTGCATTTACGTTACTTTTCATTTGTTCCGCAGACGATATTTTTATTTCATTTAAAACATTCTATTTCACTAATGAATAAAACAAGCAAAAGCGTCCATTTTTTTATCGAAATATATTCTTTCGTTGGCAGTTTAATTGGAAAAAATACAGGTATGTTACTTCATTATATTAACATATACACTGTGTTAAATATATTGCATTTAGTGCTTGTGATTTATACGCTTCGAAATTCATATTTTTGTAAAATGATTGCACTTTGCCGTTGCAGATTGTTAAATTTTTACGAATTTCCTATTCTTTAAACATTAATAATTCGAAAAAGCATTTTTCCCACTTTGCAAAACTTCGAAAAAAATAACTAAATAAATTAGAATTTTTTCATTGGAATACATTAAAATGATTCTATATTATGTAAATCCCAGGGAATAAATAAGAATTCTTTCATTGGAATACATTAAAATGATTCTATATTATGTAAATCCCAGGAATATTCATAAATAATTCGACTTTTCTAGTTTACATACAGAAGTTTTCATGTATAAAATTATCAGATTTTTTTGTATTTTGTATTTTCAAACAAATTGACATTTGAATTTGAATTAAAACACCCAGAAGTGTATTTTTTTGCTAAAAATATACTTCATTAAAGAAGTAAATTAACAAAAAAAGAATGCATTCAATATATAAGTTTAACATTGGATTATTCAATATTTAATTTAAAAGCTTCATTTTACTCCAGGTCTCATTTCCCTCCTCCTTACCCTATCAACTTCAAATATTTACTTTGCTGGCCAAATACTGAATTTTAAGGAGTAAACTACAATTCCTTATTTAACTACCAGTTATATGTAAATCTACCATTTCATTCCATTAAGAACTACGTTTAAAAAAAAAATTCATGTGTGTTCTTTTTCACACATTTTATTTTCGTGTTTTCATCCAGGTACAAAAAAATATTCAGCAGTAAAACATGATAAGGATAAGGTGTTGACTTCCGAAATAGTCAGGGGCTTTCTGGAAGAAATCCTTCTTTTATAAATAGACAAAAGAAAGGGGCTTATTTATGGTTCCTTATCGCACACCACACAAGTTGTAAATTTGCAAAGGAAAACAATACAAATAGGTTTCATTGCACTACGCTGACAGTTCGCAGAATTGCAAATCACGTTCAAAGTATAGGTAAAATGAGTTCTAACCTATAAATATCGTTTATTTTTCAAAGCATGCCACATGTATGCATATGTCAGTATTAAGATGTTCTTAAATTGTATTACGTAATAAAATTTTCGAGGACGTCATAATTTTTTTTATTAACATTAAAATTTTAGCAATATGAAATTAACAAGTTTCAACCAACCTTTTCATTTGGAATATAATTTAAATTATAAATCTGTATCTAAGAGGTATACGACATTATGTCCATTTTTATTATTTCGCAGCAGAGAACTTATCAAAGTTTAATATATGCCTGTAGATTTAATATATATATATATATATATATATATATATATATATATATATATATATATATATATATATATATATATATATATATATATATATATATATATTCGAGACAACTCTCGTTATCTCGAACTCGAAGGGAAGTGTATAAAAATTCGAGATATCGAAAATTCGAGTTATCGAAAATCCTATAAAAAAGCTGTTTTGGTAAAAATAAATTCTAGTATATACACGACTTTATTTAACATATCTATCCAAAATAGTTTGGTGAGTATTTCTATTTTTTTCGAAATCAATTATATTTTCCAAATGCACGATTGCTTGAAATGTCTCTGATGTTTTCATTTTCGGCCTCGATTCAATGAATGCACGTATAGATTATACGAAACATAGAGCCTCTTACAAAATTATCTTTGGAGGAGGTTAGCATTCTTCATTATCATTCTTCTTCTGAGAGCGATCTCTCATCAAATGCGGCTATAGAGAGTGCATTGCATAATCGTTTGTTGCTATTATTCGCAGCGAGAAATCAACACTACACGAAAATGAGAAGTATTAACGACGAGTTGTGAGGAAACTTCGAGTTATCGAAAATAACGACGAAAAACTTCGAATTAAAGAGATAAAATTACATTAAATAAGTAATGAAGGTGCAGGGAAATCGATTTTTTTCGAGATATCGAAAAATTCGAGTTATCGAGAGTCTACTGTATATATATATATATATATATATATATATATAGAGAGAGAGAGAGAGAGAGAGAGAGAGCGAGAGAGAGAGAGAGAGAGAGAGAGATAGAGAGAGAGAGAGAGAGAGAGAGAGAGAGAGCAGTGGTTCCATACCCATGGTCTGTGGATCACTGATGGTTTGCAAGGAGGTACAAGGACAATATTCTTGCTTAGACACAAATAAAATAAATACTTTAAAAATATGTTTTCGGAACACACAGTATTGAAAAAAATGCAATAAAATTTGAAACGGTGTTGAAACTCTGATTTCCTGTATTCAAAAGTCAAGCGAAGACTAACTGTGCAGAAGGCGCTGGTGCACGTTAAATGTGTCATTTCTCGAATATTCAAGAAGGTTTGAAGAATGTAGTGGCAGCTTGTTACACTTATCATTATAACGAGGCAGAGTTCCGAGTATTTTCTTTTTGATACATCCTTAACCGTCGCCAATAGCCGTTGTCTAGCAAAAGCGAAACGCTAATTTAAGTCAAGGATAGTGGAGACTATATATAAAAAGTGTGCTCGTTCTCGCGCTTTCTGACGGAGGGCGGGGAAAAGTATATTTTTGACGTCATAGTGACGCCTTCCTCCGCCTTCTGTGGGCGTGTCTAATGCTCTCGTTTGTACAGTCGTTTTAGGAGTAATTGTCTCTACTGACAAGGAGTACTTAATTTAACAATAATTCTTGTTTTGAACTAATCATGAATTTATTTAAAAGAAAACAGTTAAAATTTGCTTCAGAAAACAATTTGAATCGATTTGCAGAGTTGTTTCGTTAATAAAATATTCCGAAATCGATTTGAACCATTGGTTCGTGACGTGCTGCCATCTACTCGTTTTTTTTTGTGAACTATTTAAAAGTGATATTTATTTAGTATTTGCTAAATTTTAAGAGTTTAAATTATATTTTAAGGATTGCATTTAGTATGTAAAAATTGCAAAAGAGTTGCTTAATAAATTAAGCGTATTAAAATAATACTAGCTACCACGAGAGCATGTCCATAAGTTTTGAAAGAGTAAAATGGGGGTCGGAACCATCATGTCAATGCATTTGTATTGGACATATTAAATGAGTTACAATTTCAATAAAGTAAAATACGGGGACATAACAAAACAAGGACGGATTAGCAGTGAAGCTACCTGAACACAATTATTTACAGATATTTACTTTATTTTGTTAATTAAAAATTAAATCACCAGTTGTTACCCAACCGGGGAACGAACCTAAGTAGCAATGCTTGAAACACACAGCCAATGAGAATAATCAAAAACCCATAGTAAGGCGGAGCTAAAGTCACGTCAAAAAGATACTTTCCTTGCCCCTTTCAAAAAGCGAAAAACGAGCACACCTTATATATGGTCTTCACTATCCTTGAATTTAAGTAGCAAAAATAAATGTCTTATAAAAAGCGAAAGTTTTTTTTTTACCAAAAAGATAAGTTCATATTTGAAATTATTAAACTAAATTCTAAATGCTTATACACACTTAAACTGGTTCCTTTGTTCCAATTACACTTACACATACAAGCCATTTCACGTTTCTATCTTTTGTACTGTAATAATAATTCAGGAAACAAATTGTAAAATGCTATAACGAAGAGTTAATATTCCACATATGTTCTCGCCAAACCAGTTCTGAATACACAATTTAAAACAAAGACCTGGAAAAATGATCGCAATCTTTGCCATCGTTTTGTCACACGTTTTACCTTTCGTTTTTTCCTTGCGTACGAGCCACTATTTGCCTTTTCAGTTACAAGGTTAAAAGCTGTTTGTTACAATTGTTACAACGAAGATGGTAGCGATAGAGAAGCGGATGTACGTTAAGGTAGCTCGGGTTGTTGAGGCATCTTGTTTCTTATGTTAATGAGCCCTACATACAAATTATAATATTTGGCTTGCAACGTTTCAAAACTCTTTCATTATCCTACAGCAAAATCTTTATTCCATCAAGCGTTTCGATAGAGTAAAATTTCATATCCATAATATGGTAAAAAATAGCAGAAATGCGGCGACAAGCGTCGTACGTCGCAGATTTTTTCAAATGTCTGCAGACAAATTTTTGCAGAAGTATATCATACGAATTTTTTTTATGTCTGCTCTACATTAGAACATTTTCTGCAGATTCTTTATAGGTTTGCTGAGATTCTATCTTTAATTGTTGTTGTTATACTTGCTCATGAAAGGTATACGTATAGTTATATAATAAATTAAGTTGAAGGCAAATCTTACTCACTAAAATGTCGTCGTAGACTATTAAGAAATTTTCTGCTACTGGGGTAAAAGCATTTTACTTTCTGACTGAGTATGCAATGAATACATCAAAATTAGCGGTTTCTGAATCTATTAAGTAAGAGTTTATTGCACAATATTTTCGGTAATTTTAATCATGTAGAACTCGACTTACTGCTGCCCGGTGGTAGCTTTTTTAGCAATTCATAAAAGAAATTTCCTTTTATTAAAATATCGACATTTACTCTAGCTAAAACGCGAAAATCAGTTTTAATAAATCTACATAGTTATGAAAAAGATTAATATGATAAAATTTCGTTCTCTTCTTTTTCTGATCATTAATAGATAAAAAAAAATTATCTAATTCATTTATTATAAATGTACACTAAACAAAGTTTTGATTTTTCATGCTGTCAATTAAATTGCTGAATGTCTTTCGGAAATGCTAAAATATTTTAGAAAAAGCTGCAATTAGTTTAGTGATTTTAACTAAAGTGATAAAGGGCTTATAAATGCCCATCTAAAACCCTGCGACTGCCATAAATTATCAACTCGAAAGCGTCGTAAACGACAACAAGAAAACACTTAAAATTCTGAAATGCTGGTAAATATGCAGGTTTCATCAAGGTAATTTCCTTGCAGGGTTTATCAAGGTATCTATGCTCATTTTTGGAGAAATTTTCGTCATTTCGACGAAATATCGTTTTGATTTTCTAAATTCTTCGATTAAATATTTCGTCAAATATGATAAGTAAATTCGTCAAAAATAACCCAGTATTTCGTCGTTTGGGAAAAACTAACAAAATATTTTGTCATATTTGATGAAAAATTTCATCGGACGTATTTAAATAAATCATTTTAACAATGTTATTAAGCTTTTTATGCTGAAAAAGTTCAGAAATGACACTATTTGTTCTAAAAAACTAGTTTATTTTCTTTTTTCAAGTTTTAGCAAAACCTTTACGTTTTTTTTTTTGCTGTATCTAAATTGTACGCGATTCAAAAAAGAACTTTCCATTCAACATTTAGCGTTTTTCTATTCTTCTTAGATTATTAATATTCTAATTAAGTTATATATAACTTTTGAATAAATTATTTTCCTCAAACTTCACTTTTATTTTTAGCAGTAGTAGAAGATATAAGATAATGTCTCTGTTCCTTGCAGTTTGTAGATGTCTTAGGGACTGTATATTTATTGCATTACACAATTTTAGGGAAGAAATAGGGCATGAGACCCAGTTCTGCTTGACTGAGCCATTACATGAAGGAAGAAAGAAGATGCGCATGAATAACATAACAATATTTTATTAATATATAAATATGGATTTATATATTTTCTTGGATGCTCCAAGGACCTATTTTCATTGTATCACTGACCACTAGTCATATACCACACTTGGAAAACCACTGCGTTGTATTATTTGAACAACTTTTAGCATTTGTTTCCATAACTTTTCAATGGAACTAAAAATCAGGTAAGGTCGGTGACTAAAGAAATTTCTATTTGCAAGCAGCACAGTAGTTGACTAGCATGGTATTTGGTTTTCTGTCGCTGTTTTCCGTTTGAGAGCGCATGCGTGAAGAGTGCGATATTCGTGTTTGAGAATAAATGATGGATCGTTTAGATTTTCTGTTGACCTAGAAAAGGGCAGTGGCATGCGTGGAATGAAAGAGAAACACTAAATATAGACAAAAACGTGTACATTATTGAAAGGGGGAAAAATCGACGGAATCAAGATTATCTGAATATAATTTCAACGAAAGATAGCAGACACTTTGAAAAGGAAAACAACTCGATCTGTGCTTTAAAATAATAACAGAATACGCGTAAGAAATATTATTGTAAATATATTTTACATTTCCTTGATTACTCACAGAAATATTTTGAGTGGATTTTTCTAAAAATTTACTTTTTGTTGAATTTTTCAATAGTTTAAACTATATTGATGACACGTTGACAGTATACTGACTGATTTTTTATGTTTTCGAAAGAACAAAACTTTATGTGGCGTTGATAAACACAAAAAGAGTGCATTTTGCATTTGTGCGATTACAGATTATTCATTTAATAAACAATATATGGACAAATATCCTGAAACGGCAATAAACAGGTATAGATAAAATTCATACCTTGTCTTCCTAGTATATCCATAAATTATTTTTGTAGGCTTACTTATAGACAAAAGTTAAGTTTTAAGCAATTTTAAGGTTTTTAATTTATAAAGCAAAATTTTAAATTAAAATTTCTTAAACTGATGAATCTGCATCTTGTAAAATATAAATTTTAAAAAAAAAACTAATTGTACTTTTAAAACATTACATTCTTAGATGCTAAAGTGTAATTTTTTTAAATACACTTATCTAGATATTTTACTAATGTTTATAATGAGCATTAATAAGAATACAAGAATTCAATTTCAGAAACTCGAAAACATTGAAATCTTATAATTTCATGTCATACGTAGAATAAAGAAATTAGATAATATATTTTCTACGCCTTACACAAACTTTACCTTTCTTAGTAGAAAAGGGCAGCATTTAAAATAAAAGCTAGTATTTATATGTTTCACGAGAATCATTAAATTATTCCGACACGTAGACGACATGAATAATTAAAAAATAAATAACTATATTTCGACATTTATATACGTAATTAACAACACAAATTATGAAAATTGTCGTTATTTCAGAATTATTGTTTACCATGCATATATATATATATATATATATATATATATATATATATATATATATATATATATATATATATATATTTCCTATTTCTTTTCCATTTCCAACACACAGAATATTGTTTTTATAAATATGCTTAATTTTGTTTAGTTTCTAATTTCAACTGCAGATGACGCCACTACTTTACTATTACTTTAATTTTTATAAAGCCACAATTTTCACTACTTCTTTTACAACATAGATGGCGACACCACAAAAAAAGTTGAGATTAAAGTGGTGATAGTTTAACAAAAAAAAATATAATTTATTTGTAATCACAGAAACGAATTGACAACGAACTATTGGGAATGGTACCCAGAGGCGAAGACTCTTTAACCCATATGACGACTTTGTTTTCCACAGGTGAAAATCGTAATTAATGATCACTTGATGGGACGACACAACACAAACATCTTGTCAAAACGCACACAGATCTCCCTTCGCACAACCAGCACACTCGAAAATAGCCAGCAGATTCCTTAAAATAGTAAATATCCTAATCGGCATCGGGAAGGAGCGGAGAAATATACTGAAATAAAAGGAACTTTTTTCAGCGCCTGTCCATTGGAGGGGCGTAATCACAGACGCATGCGTTACAGTTACGGGTGCATGGGTAAGGAGAAAGTTCAATGGGCCAAATCCCTTTCATTATAAATATAAATATTTTTCTTTGCAATTGTACACAATTTGATTTTTATTAGTTAAATATACGTGTAGGGTGCAATAATTTAACAAGGCTGATATAAGAGAAATCTGTCGATGGCTTTTAAGAAAATGTTTTAACACAAAATGTCCATATATACCGTAGGTTTGGTCCGATTAATTAACACCGCACTAGAGTTGCATAGTGATTGGCGATGATTAGGGGTCTACCTCGAAGGAAAGACCCGGGAACAATGCATCGTATTTTTGAACCATGGTCAGATAATGAGTACAACACCTGAGCTGGTACTCAACGCAACCTCAATAGGCCTTATATACCGTAGGATAATAGCAATTTAAAGATAAGTGGACTTCACACCATGACATTTTTCGAGTCATGAACACAATCACAAATACCAAAATTTATATTATGAATCAATTGTTCTTTTCATTACGGTTACTCGATTCAATTCTGTTGAGGAACTCACAACGTATAACCACAGAAATATTTGAAACTGGGGTTTTTTTTGGTGCCTTTTGTCTTCTTTTTCTTGTAAGTAAGTAAGAAAGTATGTTAAAACATTTAGTGTATAACAATTAATATATTTTTGAAAACCAGAAATGCATTTTTAAAGCTATGTTAACCTATGCGGAAGAACTATTTTTTCTATCTTCGTTCAAAAAAGTTGCAAAGCGGTCGCGCACGCTTATGTCCTCGCTCCAATGTCTATTATTATTATTTTAGCACACAACGCATAACAGAATTCCTTCTAAATTCCACACTCGATTAGAATCATCCAACAAACTGATGGATGAAGTCACGGACACATAATATAAATCTCCCAATCTTCTTCATTTCAGCTCGTAGGGGGACTGGCAGGTTGCAGTTACCAAGTTTAACCCCCTGCATTAAAAGGTGAATACCTCGCCCGACTTCTGTAGAGCGCGAAACCCCTTCAGCTGTGCTGGCTGCTTGTGACCTCTTGCACAAGGTGGATTGTGTATTGGCAGGGAACAGCCGCACGTGCCTAAAAGTGATTGATGGGATTTAATTGGCCGTGGCAAGTGTTCCCCTGACATGTGATTGGCGTGTTCCGAAACCACGTCACGTACGCGGGGAACACGTGTCTGAGTTTCCCGTGTCCGTTCATGGTGCAGTTTCCAGCAGCTTGGTGCTCAAGGAGTTAGACATTGATTAGCAGGTGCCAGCTCCTATTAGCGTTGAACTTCCTCCATTGATTGGTTTCGTATGAGGTCTGTTAGACCGACAATCGGCTGGTTTGTGATATGCACACCTGTAGAGTGAGAAGACATAAACTGAAGTAATTTTCTGCATTTCAAATAGTGGCTCCTTCCAGGCATCATTCCATTCTAAGCAAAATTTAAGCTTGCAGCTAGATAAAGTGCAAGATGGGCAATATCCTTCCTAAAAAAATATCGACCTCCCCAGATTCTTAATTTTGTTAAATATCACGACTGCACATTTAAAATTTTCGACTGCTCATATCAAATTTATTACAGCATGTTTTAATTTACGACTGCCGTTTCAAATTTATGACTGCGTGTTTTGGTTTACGACTGCCCCTTTCAAATTGATGACTGCATGTTTTAGTTTACGACTGCCCGTTTCAAATTGATGACTGCTTGTTTTAGTTTATGACTTCCCCTTTCAAATTGATGACTGCTTGTTTTAGTTTACGACTTCCCCTTTCAAATTGATGACTGTGCGTTTTATTTTACGATTGCCCCTTTCAAATTGATGACTGCTTGTTTTAGTTTACGACTTCCCCTTTCAAATTGATGACTGTGCGTTTTATTTTACGACTGCCCCATTCAAATTGATGACTGCGTGTTTTAGTTTACGACTGCCCCTTTCAAATTGATGACTGCATGTTTTAGTTTACGACTGCCCGTTTCAAATTGATGACTGCTTATTTTAGTTTATGACTTCCCCTTTCAAATTGATGACTGCTTGTTTTAGTTTACGACTTCCCCTTTCAAATTGATGACTGCGTGTTTTAGTTTACGACTGCCCCTTTCAAATTGATGACTGCATGTTTTAGTTTACGACTGCCCGTTTCAAATTGATGACTGCTTGTTTTAGTTTATGACTTCCCCTTTCAAATTGATGACTGCGTGTTTTAGTTTACGACTGACCCTTTCAAATTGATGACTGCTTGTTTTAGTTTACGACTTCCCCTTTCAAATTGATGACTGCGTGTTTTAGTTTACGACTGACCCTTTCAAATTGATGACTGCGTGTTTTAGTTTACAACTGCCCGTTTCAAATTGATGACTGTGTGTTTTAGTTTACGACTGCCCGTTTCAAATTTATGTCTGTGTGTTTTAGCTTACGAATGCCCGTTTGCAATTGATGACTGTTTGTTTTAGTTTACGACTGATCATTTTAAATTTATGACTATTAGTTTACGACTCAAATGCATGACTGCGTGATTTAGTTTACATGGAACTAAAAAAACAGGTCGTTATTTTGGTGGCTATGTCACCACTCGAGTCGAATGGGTTAAAGCCGTAACAAATTTAAATCCAATCGATGCAGTAGTTTTAAAGAAAGCCGTACACATTTGAAATGGAAGGTTGTTGCTCTCTTTTCAAAATCGAGTAAATGAATTTTGTAGCATAGAATTTTGATGGAAGTTAACAGAAAATTGCTTTATGTTTCGCATAAGATTTTTATAGTTCGAGGTACAGCTATTTAAGAATATAATTAGATTACGAAAAAATATTCGATTGAAAATCTAATCTACCCAGGTAAACGTTTCACGAAAATAAAACAAAAAGTTAATCCGACTCAAAATCAACAAACAATTAAAAAAAAACCTCTGTAACAGATATAATTCCCTGCACATGAACTCTTCCCAAGTGGAACTGTCTTCCACCCCTTTCATTTTATTAGAACCTAATCAAATGTATCCTTCCGCGAAATGTAAATCTTTGTAAACCGTTTCACTCTAATCAGAGAGCAAGTAATCCCCGGCTTTGCCTGTCACGAAAATTCAGCTCCTTATTCAATTAATATTTAAATGTTTTCATCCTGAATTAATTAGTTAATAAGACGAAAATGCTAATCCTAGTTAGAAGTCTTGTTACCTTGTTAAATTGGTTTTTTGATCGTAATAACCACTTGTCATTAAATTTCTTGCATTGCGAATGGCAGTGACATTTCCGTGTTCCTGGATGTCATATCAATACATCGAGAACGGCAAACATAAAGTGAATAATGGATGTAAAAAAAAGTGTGGCTCCAATCAATTTGCGTGTGGAAGACGCCCACTGAACTCTAACTGTAACTTCTGGAAAGTTCAAATCAGTTCCCTCTATGGAAGCAGTTGAAGCCATACTGGAAGCAACCATACTGAACCCCAATTCTTTTATTTAAAGGGATTTTGTAGGATTATTTTCTTCTCAACCCGTTATAAAAAACAAATATGTTTTGATATTTTATTTTCTGCGTATAGAATCAATTGTATATCGTCAAAAATATAGTTTTTCTTTTTGTTATATAACCTTTTTGGTTTGGTTAATTAACGTCGCACTAGAGCTGCACAGTGGGCTATTGGCGACGGTTCGGGGCCTATCTCGAAGGAAAACCTGGGAACGATGCGTCGTATTTTTTGAGTCATGGTCAGATGACGAGAACAACACCTAAGCTGGCACCCAACGTCTTCAATAGACGTCGGGAATTTGGACCTCGATCAGATTTATCGTGCACTAGTCCCGTATACACGCCGTTAATTTTTGTGGATATTCTGGACGACATTCTAGTATTTTGGTATCGAAGTTGGCTACCCTCCGATCGCAATATCACTACTTTTTACTATTCATTAGTCTAGTCCGCGCAAAGGCTCGAACCGGGGACCCCTAGGATTCCTAGCTGACGCCCCAATCCACTCGGCCACGGAGGCCTCGTTACATATCCACTTTTTATTGATTAAAATGGATTTCAAAGTATATCCATTCAAATGGGTTTTAATTGATTTTTTTTTAAATAGTGATCAGTGATAACGCCTTTTAAGCTGGTTTCAGCGAATCAACAAACAAGTTTGGGCTAGTTGACTAACTGGTGTATCTAAACCATATAAACAATGTGATGCGACGTCACAGAAGCTGAATTAAATTATTTATTGGATTTAATTATTTATAAAAATAATTTATATAAGTCACATCCGTGGTGTGTTTTGATAGTAATTATATTTAATTTGTATATGAGAAAATGTTCGATAATTATATTTTATGAAAATATTAATGCAGCTGTCAAAATTACCTAATGTTTATGAAGGTCATTTTGAATTGTGTTCAACAAGTATTGTCAATTCGTGAGAGCCACAAAAATGCTGAGTTGTACTAGAGAAAGCACTTGTGTGAACAACTTTATACAATGAAAGTACAGCCTTACTGGTTACATGGGACGTTGAGTTCCTGTTTTCAACAGAAAGTGGACTCTCATCGTTTTTCCCAGGAACTCTTGATATTTTTTCTAATGCTTTTATTAAACAGCACTTGATAGGATCATATAAATTCTATAAATATTATATATGTGTATAATATGAGTAGCCCAACTGCAAAAGCAGTTATATCTAAATTTTCGAAAAATTATATTTTATTATCAATCGTTATTTTTTAACTTTGGCTTTAATTTTAAAACTTAATAAAGGGGAAAATCTGTTTTTTTATCTAATAAAACCTAAAAATAGAAGTTCGCAGTCGAAAAGTAACTTTTGGACAAAAATAGCTATTGACCAAGAGCGTCCGCGATAGTTTGAATTCTGATTGGCTAAGTGTATATATCGGCTTTTACTTCTTAAACAAAAACAAGAGTGAGATTCATCCAGTTTAATAATCAGTTAAAAACCTTCCCCCAGTTGCGAAGGAAGTTATAGGAAAATTAAAATTTAGATTATAAACTTATTCGGTAGTATGAGAACGCACACGCTTTAGAGAAAAATTATTATATTTTTATTCATTTTTACAAAAAATAAAAATCTGTTATTGTATTAAAAATAACATAGTTTTGGCAACTTTTCATGATTTGCACAAAAAAGCTTTTAATGCATATAGCTGCTTTTGCTTCTGAACTGCTCAATATGTAGTTCATTATTTATTTGTCTCTTTGTTTATTCATTCACTGTAAAAACAAATTGTACTTAAAAATAAGTACGTGAACCTATTTATTTTTCTTTGACTACAATTGCATTGTAAATGAGCGATGACGTGCTCAAATTTAAGTAACCGTACTTTCTCAAAAATAGGCAGTGTGATTTAATATTGCTGTTCAAGCCATCTTAATAAAGCGACGACCTGACAAACTTAAAATAGTTGTTCAGAAGATGGTTTTCCACATAATTTGATATCGATTGCTTTAAATGGGACTGAGTTATTACAACTCAATTATCTTACTTCCCATTCTTTTGACACACCTTTTTAACATTTCTCCACTTTATAACATCTTCTCGTCAACCTGGTAGAACAACGGATAAGGCATTGGGCTGCAATCCCTGAGAATCTGTGTTCGATTTCCGTTCAGACTTGGTTGTAATTGTCGATATTTATTGAAGGTGATTTATGAAATTAGCCTATGTAGGCTAACATCTGCTCTTTTTATTCATATTTATCCATTGTATTTATTTTTTAATACACATCTTTTTCAAAATTAAACCTCAGGTATTTGGAGCTATGAAAAGCGTCGAATATACTCAAAAATGAGTATATTCGATGAATACATTTAATTTATTTTTGAGTGCCAATTGAAGTGAATACCTATTAGAGTGTTCATTTAGTTATTTATATAGAACCCTTTTTTTAACCCGGATATTAACTTATATCAAATGAACAATTTAAAAAAAATTATGTTTAAACTTTGTGTTCCTTATGAATCATCCACCGCTACCAAACGATACATTTCAAACAAACAATATAAAATATCTTTACATGCTATTAATGTATAGGTACAGAAAATAATCCATCTTTGCAAATTTATCTATTTATTTTTTCTTAACAATTATTTTACCTGTAAATACAGCAACAAAACTACCTCAGGATTTACGTTAAAAAAAACCTTCAATTGGATTTTGAAAAATTCCATTTAGCCGAGTGGTGAAAAAATGGGATTAATCATTTTCAGCTTCTGCCCTTTACTCTCGAACAATTAGTCACGGAAACTCAAAAGATCAATTGACACGATTTCGTTTCTCTTCGAATCCAATCATGCAAGAATCCAATTCCGTCGTCCCCTCTTACAATAATACGCATAACTAAGCTATTAACTGACTTCTCAAAGCTTTAATAATGACTTTTACAAAGCGTACTGTAGAAATTGCATGCTGTCAGCAAAATATTCTATATAAAAAGAAGAGTGTATGTGGGTTTGTTTTTTATACAAATCTACAGTTTTACTTCGAGCTTAATAACATTTTGCACACTTGACCTTGGTTCGACTGTCTACATGAGATTTCGGAAAACATCCCCCTATACTTTTAACAAAATAATTTTTATCGTTCTTTTAATAAAGAAGATTTTTAAAGTTCCACACCAGCTTTAAGTTAAAAAAAGTTTTTTATTTGCGATGTTTTATGAACTTTTATATCATGTGTATTGCTAAAAAAACTGTCGATACCCGAACGGATACACAGGTTCGTATCCCTCAGGTGATTAACGTAATTTTTTACTACGTCGTATGACATACGATTCGACCCATTAAAAGAGTTTGTCTTTTGACGTGAATAGCAGAGAGTAGGTGAATACGTCTTACCTTTCGGTACGGGTTCAGATTTGCATGAAGTCGCACAGTAAAAAACGACATTAGTAATCCTCCCCATGGAACAAGCCTATAGGGGTAAATGACATACCATTGTGTAGAAGATGGTTAGACATTTCGAATATACCTATACATTCCATTTTCTAATCTTTGTACCACTTGATAGTTCGATCAACTGCAGTATACGATTCCGCCCCATAACTCCAAGTGGAATCATCCTATGGGAATAAATGACATACCATCGTGTACAAGAAGGCAAAACGCGTCGACTAGGCTGATTATTTACCCCTTTCCTCCTCTGATTAACATAAGAGACTCTCAAGAAAATTTTGTTTCAAAGACCTTTCCTTTTTATGTTAGATTTTAAGTTAGATTATAAGTTTTATATACAAAACTGAGGGGTATGCACCCCGCATAGAGACAAATACTCATGTTAACACCTAAGATATGTGCAACAAACTCAGAGCGTGTTGCTCGATTTTCACTAATGTGTATCACTTCAAATGGCCTGTACAAACATTATATGTGTATGTTCTCTGTATCCCACGTATGGTTGTTGAAGGAAATCCTGTATATCCTAACGGAGAGGTCAGGACCTTAAATAAACATTTCCTCCTCTGAGCTTTGCACCGGGGAATGTTATCCTTGTCTGCCGTAATTGCTTCCGGCCATGTGACTAATCGCAGAATCAGTCTAAGGGGAAACGTCATACCATCGTGTAGAGAAATGTTGAACGCGTCCATCAGGCCAATTGTTAACCCATTACATCGTCTGTCCTTTGCTGCAGTCTGCGCGTTTGCCCTATAACTCCACGTGGAATCAGCATTAAATGACTTACCATCATATAGAGGAAATTGGCCCGCGTCCACCACGTTTGACATTTATCCTCTCCCCTTCCCTTCTGAACTTTGTACCGTATGGAGCCCAAAAGTATTCACGAAATCACACCTTATGGTCTGTACCTTCCCGAATTTTTTGTACACAGCAAGTTGCGATTGAAATTGTGTAGTCCATAAAAGGTTAGAGATATCTTCCCTATCCATCCTCACTTTCAAACGTCAACATCTGGAATATCTCAATCGGACACTTGGCTATTTTATATTCCACCTTGACTTCCCCCATTCAGATGCTTGGTCAAGAATTAATCCTTAAGACCCTTGTATGTTGGGCCAAGCTTTTGAGGAGTCGGAACTTCAATCCCACCTTTCACATACGTCACCCACCTGCTGGGCTTCAAAAGGAACCCCACAACTGACGGCCCGTCATCGAATCACTGACGGCTTGCCACCGAACCTTGACGGGCGCGTTTTGTCATTCAAATGCCGCGTGCGGTCAGCGCGTAAACAATTTCTACCACCTCCAACACTGCGCCCAAGACTCAAAAATTCTATTTTCGGAGATTGACAGACAAGTTTTTTTTATTATTGGTATTTTGTCCCCATTTTCCTTTGAGGACTTTCACTTCTTTTGAAAAATCCGGACCAGCACTGTCCCTCTTTAGTCCATTGAATACGCATTAATTGGATACGCTGGCTCCTTCCCCTCACTCTTCTGGTTAAGCCAGGACAAGTATGTGCTCCTGGATTTCTTTGGCTGTCTTGAACAACCCCCCCATCGAAAAGCAAAAGTTTGCGATTTCGGTTTTTTTTGTGTATGCGTGCTTTTGTTTCTTTTGTGGCCGCAGCGTTTGTGAAGGCGTTCCACGCAACAATAAAAACGCAGACGATTATCCGGCGACAAAGAACAACAACTCAACTCGGGCGGAAGATTGCCGGCAGACATCTTGGGCAGATATAAGAGGAAAAGAAAAGTGAAATCTTACCTCCCCAGGGGGGGGGGGGGCCTTTTCATACGCCCCTCTTTTGTACGGGATTCGGACTATCCTCGCGTTTTGTCAGGGCTTGTGCTTGAAATCCGATCCGCTTTCAAAATTCCTATCTCCCTGAAAGGAAATATTGGAGATCAGATTAAAAAAATGGGAGCTTTTTCATGTGCTTTTCGAACAATCTTTTTGTGGTTTCGAATCCACGATCAGAGATAAACATATTAGGGGAGTATGGAGTATAAGAATGGAAATTAGTGGGGAATTTTGCTCAGAAAACAAGATTAGGGAGATTTTTTGAAGAGTACGCCATTGATGCAGTTTTTTATGAAGCAGACAAGATTTCCGTCGGAAATCTTAGCGATAATATACTTAAACCTTTGTGAGGTTGAAATCTATACATGAGTGCCAACACGATCCAGGAGATAGGTCTTCCATATTGCTCACACAATGCTTGCGATATTTATATTCTACGATATTTTAATGTTATCTGTGATATAATATTGGTGTATGTAATGTAAATCTTGTTATGTAAAGTTAATCTTGTTTAATAATGTGCACTAAAATAAATTTCCAGACACAATATATTAAATCGCTGAAATTAAGATGTTATATATCAATTATATTCAATCAAATACAGATGAAATAAAACTTGTTTTATATTACTTTTGAATGCGGAAAAAAACGTGGTACTTTATTTCATTTAATAATTATTCAACTAATCTAAATCAATTTCTCGTACTCTTATGAATCACTTTATTGTACTTAAAGAACTTTTAATATTATAATAATTTTATTTTTATATTTGAATTAAATACTTTTAAAATAAAGCTAGCTTCTATCTCTGGAAAAATGTCTATACTTGTCGATTTAAAAAATGTGGGTTAGTTTGATTTTTCTTAATACTTTCTGTAAATCTACTTACTGTCTGTTCGGGGATTGCGAATTTTAATTTGGGTGTCTTGGCTGCCAAGTGGTACAACAGAGTTTCGAGATAAGGGGCCATCCATAAATGATATCACGCTTCTACCGGAGGGAGGGGGCGATGGGTCATGAAAGTGTGACACTTTGTGACAAGGGAGGGTGGAGGGAGGCTAAGAAAAGTGTGACATCACACACATCGCCTGAAAAATATTGCAAATCAACAGAAAACCTAAACAACAAACGAAACGAAAATATTCAGGACAAATAAATCATTCAGCTCCTGGATTGTAACGATTAGGGAGCGATGTTGTAAACAAATATTCTGAGTTAAATTTGCAGTTGAAAAATAATAAAATAAAAATTCAAATATCATCTACAACTTAGTGCTTTGTTTCTGAACTGCCGATATTTGTGTATATAATCTTTGTGACACAGGAGGGGGGGGGGGGGTATGGGGAAGTGTGATAATTTGTGATATGGGGGGCGGGAGTCAAAAATATACAGAAAAGGTGTGGCATCATTTATGGACAACACCTGTTTAAATAAGGTTTACAACACGCATTGGCTGTAATGTGACTTTCAACTTATTATTGGACAACCCCGTTGTCCAACTGTTAGATCTAGCTGTCTAGTCATGGAAAATAGTGTCAGTTCGTTTTCATATTTTTGTGTCTTATACTATTTGGTGGCCAAGCCACCCACATACTGTCATATTTATGCATTAAACTTAATATTTCATAAAAGTTTTAAAATGTAAGTAAACTTTTATATAGAACATAGAATGCACATTTGATTTCGTGGGGACTATAAACCCCATATATTCACGTGCAAACCCTTCAGGTATACTGTGCGGCCTATACCTACCCGATTTTTTTTTAAACGCGAATGTCACTATTTAATCGAAATGTCACTATGATTATATTTTAGTTTTCAAAGTTTACTTTAATTGATGAAATTTTAATTATTGTTATTATCTTTATTATAGATTTAGATTTTTTATAATAGATATAATAGATTTTTTATAAGGATAAATATTTACATTGAACTATGTTTTTATATATAATGAAGAATTTTTTTTTAATTAAATAATAAACAAAGGGCTATGATCTTAATGTTTCTAATATTTTTTTTTTAAAGTTAGCATTAACAAGTGTTTCATTAAATTGCAATTTTAGAGCATTAACTTCAGGTGTGATTTTTAATGAAATTTCTGAATCAATCTCGTACAGTATGAAAATACGCAAGCTATTTGGAAAAAAGCAGCGTAAAACAGAGAACAGAAGATTTTAAAGATGACAAAATTAGGAAATTTTCACTTCAATGACTTAACTTTCAAAACAATACGAATTTTGCCGATTTTTTAGTAGGGTAATTTTAATTTTACTATTTCCAAATGCTTTTTTCAAAATATCATTTTGACTACGTCTTTGCACAATACTCTACCAACAACTTGTGTTACTAATTAGTAATTCGAATTTTTTGGCCTTTAGAATACCGAACATTAAAATTTGAATTTGCAGAAAAATAAATCTAAACGTTTTTTGCAAATAAAATGCTTCAAATTCTTAATAAACGGGAGAGCGGATTAATGTATTAAAAACTCGGTATTTGCTATTTTTATTAAACATTTTTTCGTACATTTTGATTTTATTGTACTATTACTATTGCAACAACATCGAAAAATATTGTCATATAAATATTTAGTAAGTTTCGACAGCAAATTAAAGCCAAAACGCACTTTAACCAAAGAATAAACAGTTATTTATACTTGGCGATTTGTCCATTTAGTTTGGCAATACAACCCCTAGCAAAAAGTACCCGATCAATGTGTCTAACTCATATAGTAAATTCAAAATATGTTTATATTTTACAAAACGTTTGTCTCGAACAAATCAAACGATAATTAGCATAAAATATGATAAAGTAAGAAATGAAATCAATGGTTAGAGCACAGTTTATAATTAGTTTTAATTATAATAAAGTCGGATGAATTACATCCACAACAGAAAAAAATATCCGATCAGCGAAAAGTCGAGAAAAAAGTATCCGATCAACACTATTAATATTTGCTGGCGACCCCTTTTTACCTGTTTACAGATTTAACACGCTCTAGCATGGTATCTATAAGCTTCTGGCATACAGCTGGAGAAATTTCACCCCAGCTTTCTCGTATAGCTTCACGCAATTCCATAACGTTTGTTGGAATTCTGTTGTTCACCTTTTGTTTCAAAATATACCAAATTTTTTCAATTTGATTTAGGTCTAGGGTATCTGCAGGTCACGTTAATGTCTTGATTGAAGCGTTGCCATTGTATTTTAGAAATTTTTTGATTCTCTTGCTACGATGACAAAAGGCATTGTCATGCTGGAAAATGAAATCATGTTAATCGCCAAACCATTCGTCGAAGTTAGGGAACAAATAGTTTTCTAAAATTTCCTGATATACTTCAGAATTAAAAATTTGCAACACTGTAGACAACTTCCCAACTCCTTGGAAAGTCATGCAGCTCCAAATGAAAATTGAGCGCGGAAACTTAGTTTTAGTAAAAATGCAATCTTCATTGAACTTATTAATCCTCTCTTCTACTCACGAAAATTCCACTATCATCGCCAGTCCCACGGCAAATACGGAATTCCTTACTAAATACAATTTTTTCCAGTCCTCAAATCCCCAATTTCAATGGTTTTTGCACCACTGCAGATGAGCTTTTTTATGTTTTCTTCTTAGAAAAGGTTTTGTTTTGGCTTTGCAATATTTAAAACCGTTCTCATTAAGATGATTTTGCACTGTTCGCTCACATACTTCTACTTGATATTTTGACCACTCCAAATTAATCTGCTTTGATGTCATTCGCGGCATAGAATTTGCCAATTCGATAAGTTTTCTATCTTGTTTCTTCGTGGTAGCACGTGGACGTCCACTTCGGCGAAAGTTTTCTAGTTAGTAGAAAGTTAGAAAGTTTCAAGTTGTAGCACGATATTTCTTCCAAATGTCGCAAACAATACTTTGACTACATCTAGGCAATAATTCTACTTTTATTTGAGACATTCCGTCTTTTAAATATTTCACTATGCTGAACTTTAAATCTTTAGAAAATTCTTTCATGGGAGGTATACTTTCGCATACTGCAAAATCAAATATGTTTTCCATCCTCGAAGTTGACCTTTATAATTCTTGCTAGATGTTCTATACGTACACTGGCTACATAATATGCAAATATTACGGTAAGTTTACATTTGCTTTTGCACGTGATCGGATATTTTTTTCCGACTTTTTGATTGATCGGATACTTTTTTCTTCACATGGAAATATATTTTATTAAATAAAATGTCAACGATTTTAATATTACCATATATTATTGTTCTATTTAAATGATTGGAAGTGTGCTATATTATATTTCGGATGGAATTTGGTGTTCTTTATTTTTTTCCGAGATCTATTCAACTTACTTTACAATCCTCCAGCAGGAACGTGAAACGATCGGATACTTTATGCCAGGGGTTGTATAACCAACGATTACAATCTCACCAAGTACGTTCAAATAATTAAAAAATTTATTTATGTTCGCCATTTAATATTTTCAAAGGAAATATTCATTGACATCGTAAATAAAATATTTTTTCAATCTCTGTGGAATTTTCAATATCTGTTGATAGATATAGAATTTTATTCCGTTAATAACATTAAAAAGTAATATAAAGTTAAAAATTCACAGTGAAACAAAGCTTCGTGAAGTTTTTTAAGTCCTGCATAAAACACTTTTGAGTTTATAAATGAAATGGACTTTCTTACACAAATTATTCACATTATTAAACTATTAATCTAAAAATGCTATACGAAATAATGAAATAGAGTATAATAATAAAAAGTAATTAACCTTCATACATACAAACAAAAGAAAAGACACAACATAATTAATTAAAACAATTCTAAACCATTTCCCTAAAATAAAATTCTAGTTCTTTCAGTTTTTGTAAGAATCCGTATTGTATCAAAAAGCCCAATGTGCAGATGTTTCTCAATAAATATCAAATTAAACAAAACCAATGAAGTCATTTCCATAGTGTCTTTAACGAAAAGAAAATTATTTCAAATTGCAAACGATATTTTCATCCAAGGATAGTGAATACCATATATATATATAAGGTGTGCTCGTACTCGCGCTGCCTGACGGAAGGCGGAGAGAGCAACTATTTGACGTCATAGTGACGCCTACTTCGCCTTCTGTGGGCGTGTCTAATGCTTTCGTTTGAACCAATGGCAAGGCTGAACTAGATGCGGGCGCGTTGTTTGATGGTGTTGCCATCTATTCGTTTTTTTGTGAACTATTAAAAAGTGATAAACTAACTTTATTTAGTTACTTTTACTGCATTTTATGAGTTTAAATTATATTTTAAGGATTGCATTTAGTATGGAAAAATTGCAAAAGAGTTGCTTAATAAATTAAGCGTATTAAAATAATATTAGCTGCCACGAGGGCATGTCCATGAATTTTGAAAGAGTAAAATAGTGGTCGGAACTATCCGGTCAATCCATTTGTATTGGACATATTAAATGAGTTACAATTTCAATCAAGTAAAATACGGGGACATAACAAAATAAGGACGGATTAGTAGTGAAGTTACCTGAACACAATTATTTACAGATATTTACATTATTTTGCTAATTAAAAATTAAATCACCAATTGTTACCCAACCGGGATCGAACCTAAGTAGCAATGCTTGAAACACACAGCCAATGAGAATGATCAAAAACCGATAGTAAGGCGGAGCAAAAATGATATCAAAAGTAAGGCGGAGCTAAAATGACGTCATTTAGTTGCCTTTCCTTGCCCACTTTCAAAAAGCGAAAAACGAGCGCACCTTCTATATATAGTCTTTACTATCGTTGATTTTCATCCATGTTAGGTGGCGTATATTAAAACATAGACAACATAAAATAACCAGACTTCGCATGGCAACGGTGCGAGTTTAAACAATTGTAAAGGTTTGGTAGAATCCCAATACCGATTTTAGTAGGTGAGCTTAAAATACGCACGTTTGCTATTAATTAATCGCTATATTTATTGATATACATTAAAAATATTTTTAATATGACTGCTGTGTAAACAAACATTGCCGAAAGACAACTACAGTAAAGTCAATTCACAAGTAAGTATACAATCGAATTTTTTTTAATTTAAAATTCGAAGTCAAATTTCTTTGTGTAAAAAATGTAAAATTACATATGCTTTATAAAAATGTTCTTTTTTCATAGAAAGCACAATCTTTTTTTTTTTTATTTAATTCTGAGGTTAATAAATATTTTTAATAATTGTTTTCTTTTCGATTCTCCTTCTATTAACAGGTAAAAAAAAACAGTTCACTCATGGAATATTTCTGTACAGCATTATTAAAACAAACTGTTTAGTTAAATTAGTAATTTTAATAAAATAAAACGGAAAACAATAATCAACTTTTAAAAACCAATTTATTTATGGATTATTAAGGGAATGTTTTTATAACAGTCTTTTTAAAAGCATATTGTAATCCACCGTTTGAAAGAAAATCTACTTTTTATTCATTATCGTCAAAAAAGAACACTTGACAATTAGTGGTTTTATTTATGTTTTTGTCGGAAATCCATGTTCTATTTATGTTATTTTTAATATATTTCACAGACGATCTTTGTTTCTTTTAAAATACTGTTTACCTTTTTGTAACGGTTACTACGATAAGCAAGTGTTCAAAAATGTTAAGAAGAAATGTTCTATTGTCGAAAGTTTACCTTAAAAAAATAGAATATATAATTATAATAATTGTTATATGTATAAGTTTATATTAAGTAGAATATAGCACATTTTTCGAAGTATTTGTTTTGAATTCGAATTTATTTATACAAATAATGAAAATTCACTAGGTGAAGTTAATAAATAGTGTTTCAAGAATATTTGAAAAAAAAATTACTGCAACTATTTATTAATAACACATTATTAATAGCACATTGAACATTTGTAAGGATATTTCTATCCTTTATATACTTGTATCTGCACGGGTTTAGCTTATAACGAAGATACTTTTGATGTGCATATACATATATTCTATTATAATTACTACCTTAAAATATCGCTTAAATTTATGAGTGTGTTTTTAAATAATTAAGTATCTTTAAATTAATTTAACGCAAAAAAAATCAATTGCTAATGATACACATTTTGTTTCGTGCAAGAATTAATTCAGTCCCGTACCTTATTTCATACGAAACTTAACAAATGGAGAGCTAATGATGAATTTTGCTCCTTTCAATTTGCCCAGGCGAGTGTTTTCCGGCAACGTTGCCATGCGAAGTCTGGTAAGTATAGAATGTCTATGAATTAAAATATTTATAATATTCTGAAACATCGTACAAACTTAAATATTATCACATTAAATTTCAAATATTTTAAGCAAAATACCCTGTAAATTTCATTAAGCTGCGTTTTGATGTTATGGAGTATTTATTGTGAAGTCCAGCATTCGAATTCAATTAAACTTTTATATATTATATTTTCAGTTTGTTGATTTTGACTCATAATACAGTTGTCATTTTGCGAAATTTTGCTTGGATACACTAAAAAAATTTAAAAAATTCGAACGGAACATCGTAGAGACTTGAAAATAGTCACATTAAAATTCTTATTTTTCACACTAACTATTCTGTAAATTTCAAATCTCTATACGTCTTGTAGTTGCGGAACCTATCTTGTACTGACAAACAAACACCATATGGACAAATTTTGGGGTTTTCAGCTTTATATATACGATTATGTCTTAAAAGTTCGTTTTCTATCGAACCATACCACCAAAATTCTCTCTCACTCAAAATAAAAATTTAAGCAATTGGCGAGAGCTGTAAAATCCAAAGCTTTGATTGATAGTAGGATTCAGTTCCTTACCTGTAAAGTTGCCCAAATGTGATTTAGTCTCGTCTGGCTCTGATGTACAGAGTTAATCATAGAACAATCGAATATTTATTCTCATTTACACGTGAAAATTTTTCACTCTCAGACGGTTGTGAAATTTATAGTTATAGTTTATAGTTATAGTTTATAGCTATAGTTTATAGCTTCTCGATTACAAAATCGTCTCTCTAGTAAACGTTTCACGTGTTTCTTCGAATAATTTCTGTACCTCAGAGCCAGACCATCCTAAATCTCATCTGGGCAACTTTACAGAAGAGGAAAAATACCGAGATAGTACGTTTATATTCACTTACAAGAGAGTTCAACTTGCACTTTTAACATAGGCCTTTTAAAAGGAAACATGATTTTTTTTTAATTATTTTAGTTTTTTATAGTTATATATTTTTTTTATAGTTAGCTTTACGTTTGAAAAATGTTTCAGCGTTGAGTATTTTTATAAATTGAAAAATTATTTGTATTGCTAGCTATGTTTTGTAGGAATAGAAAAAAATATTTGCGATGTAACAAAAACAAAATATGAAATACAGTACAAAATCTCATTCTCTTTAATTAAAATGACTACTCTATATTCAGTGCAAATAATTACTAAGAACTCGTCAAATTCATTTTAATAACGTGCCAAAGACAGCTTATCAACAATTTTATCGAACTAATGGAAATTTTAGTCAATTTATCTTTTATAAAAAACGTACTTTCTGATGGTCAAAAAGACAATTATTCTTCCAGAAGATAATTTCTTCCTCTCTGATAAGTAAGATGCGATGTCACTCTATTCTATCCGTCATCAATCATTCTATTTCATGTAGAAGAAGAAAAAATGGCGGCAAAAGTAAAGAACATAAAAATGTTTACGTGAATGTGCTGACAGAAATACCTTATTTTTCTCCGCTTTCATTAAATGTTTTCGTTAAATAATTACGCATCATCTTTTGTGTAGAGTGGCAACAGCCATGCCGCTGAAGAATCTTAATGGAGTTTGAAAGGTTCTCATTAACTTTTGAAGTGCGTTTTGAAGACAAGAAAAATGGAACAAAAAGAAGAGATATATCGACTGATAATTCGGGAATAATTTTAGCGTTTAATCAGATTTCTTGAACGCTGTTAAGAGTAAACTGATGCTTTAAATATAGTTATCTTTCTAATTAATGCATTAATTTCAATACTTTTATTTCCACAAATTTTTCAAATTAAGATAATGGTATCACTGCAACATGCATTTAACCTCAAATTAATTGGGGAAAAGAATCCAAGTATAGTTTCAAAAAGTTAACCTTTCTTCATAAGGTGCATTAATGGAATAATAAAGCCTGCTAGACGATTTGCTTTAAATGGATCCACCAGATCATTTCACATTATCGTCAAAGTTCTGATTAGAGTAGTCTGTTATTGCGGAAAATATCGCTTGTTACTGCTTCGTTCTAATTTTTGACCTATATATTAGTCGATGCCGTGCCTTTCTTTGTTAATTTATAAGACATACTTGGTGTGTGTGGGTATTTTGCTAATAGTTAGCTAAATTTATGCGTCATAATTTTACGTGTAACCGTCTTCACTAGTCGTCAATTGGGATCTTCGAGCATGAATGGACTGTAGTAGAGCGAATATGGCGTCATCATCGCGACGCAAATATTCAGACCTGATGGCACCAGACACGTGACTTCCATTCAAAATTTATGAATGAAAAAACGTTCGCGATTGACTTGTAATTTTGGAAATAATAGTAAATGTATTATTTCATGAAGAACAGGATATTTTTATCAATGAACTAGAAAAAATTTATGAATGGATGACGTAGTTAACCACGTGTCTGAGGCCATACATGTTGGCCTCACTTTGATGTTAGCGAGGTTATAACCTTATGATTTCTCTACTATGAGGAATCCATGCTCGCAAATTGGGATCGTCCGCCATATTGTCCCACTGGGTAATGGTGCAAAGGGGTTAAAATTTGCCTGTGAAGATTATGACACAAATGAAATGTTGTATCGGCGCACTTTTTGTGGCAAGTGAGAGTATGCATGTTATAGTGGGTTTGACTCTGTAGAAAATTGTATATGTTACTTTTGCCGTCCAAAATAGTTTTACTGTTGACTATAAAAAATTTAATAAATCCCTCAAACAATTTTGTAAAGTTTAAGGAATCTGAGAAACGTTTAATTTCTTGTTATAATTTATAAAAAACAATTGTGTAATAAAATAATGTTAGTTTAACTGTTGTACATTACTTTAAATGAGCAATTACCATGGTAATTGCGTCACTTTGTAAATTTTTTTTAAATTACTTTTTAAATAACTTTAAAAACTCATTTTAACTCTTAATTAACGTATTTGTACAATGCGTAAGAAGTTGCAAAACTTAATAGACTTCTTATTTAAAGTGTTATGTTACTTCAAAGTGAAGAAAAAATTAATGTTCTTTGAGGAGGAATGATTCCCCCCTCCCTCCCGTCTCCCCTAACCTACGTAAATATATACGAAACAATGTTTGGAAATACAAACATAAAATCTGAAGACATTATGAATGTAAAATATGCAATGTTATTTGAATTAGTCTAAGTTTAATCTAAAATTTATTGATACCATTAATTGGAAAAAAAAACTTAATAAATTTTTTAACTATTAAATAGAATATTAAATAACTATTAAATAGTTAAAAAAACTATATAAAAATATTTAAAAAAAGTAAACTATTAAATATTTTCTAATAAAAAAAAGAAAAACCGACTTTAAGAAAATGCGCTTAAAAAGTAAAAAATATTTTTTAATTTTACGAACGAGTTGAAGAAATTAAATTATTTAATATAAATTTTATACTTATTACAACTTTTTGAAATCGGCGCCAAAATTTAGGTGTGATGTTTGTAAATTGGCACCCACTTCAAAAAGTTGTAATAAATATAAAAGTGATATTAAATAATTAATTTTTTTTTCAACTCGTTAGTATAATTAAAGCGGATTTTTTTCTCTCCAACAAAAAAAGTATTTTTGAAATCAAACAATATTTTTTTTCAAACTGTCCGGTTAATTGAGAATTCCAGATAGTTAAATGCCTGATAACCGAATATTTTTTTTCAAAAGGTTACCAAGTGCAACATCACCTTTCCAACAAAAAAAAATTCTCCAAATATCTAAAATAAATAGATATCTTGCGCGAATATACATAAAAAATATATTAATTTACATTGGCGGTTTTAATTTAAAGTTTTTGGCGGTTTATTTTAAAGTGTTGGTTGATGCGCTGTTCAATCTGTTAAAAAATACAATGGTTGCACCTGGCACAAATTTTTTCTTAGCTTCCTATGAATTTCTTCTTTATCAATAGTCATTTCTGACAAGATTATGCGCACCATTTACAAATATAAATTTTTACAACTAATTGAACAAAACAAAGCTGTTTTCTAAAAAATTCTAATGTTCATAATTAAAACTACACAAAATCTTGTTGAATCGAAGTAATGCAATATAATATAGTGGGGTTTTCTTTTTCGCCATGAATAAAAGATATTCTCTTCAGCAGTCCTTAATTCAAAAATACTTTTATTGCCCTTCGCGGTGTTTTTAGAATGTGCGCCATTTTTTTTTAAATATGGTATTCCATGACACTTGTTACTTTTTATGGCGTCACGTTTACGCAAAAAATTCGTTTCTTACACTGAGGCTGTCATTTTATAACTTTCCGAGTAGAATTATTTTCACTTTAGATGAATATTCTTGATTTCTGCTCACGATTTAAAACAAAGAAAAATATATATTGCAGAAATTAGTATTCTGATAGAACATTCTAAATATATGAACGGAAGATCAGTATTTAGATTTCATTTGAATGTGTTATTGTTATATATATCGTGGTAGTTTTATATTAGCTATGAAATTTATATGATTTTTTCTGCGTTTTTTTTATGTTAAAGTTCAATAACCTTTCATTTATTTAATAGGAATGCAACGAGAATTTAAATGAAAGAAAACTTAGGTAAGCGAAACCATGTTATATTATAACACAACACAAGTGACTTCATACAATACATCACGAGCACCCAATTGCTTATAATAACAAACATGTGATCGGAAGTTTACGAGTTCAAATCCTTAATCCCAACCAAAGGGTTCCATCCAATTATGTAAACCAAACGGATTGACTATTTCTGCACCTCAGGAGTAAACTACACTATCTCCATTCCTTACTATATTACAGGAGATCTGATAAAAGTGTTATATGCTTCGAGCATGGATTCTTTCTAGTAGAGGAGTCATGACGTCACTCTCTCTCTAACATCAAAGTGAAGCCAACATGTATGGCCTCAGACACGTGGTTAATTACGTCATTCCATTCATAAATTTTCACTGTTACACATTTCCCAATTCATCAGCCAATCGCGAGTATTTTTTAATTCATGATTTTGAAGAGATGGCATGTGATATGGGCCTTTCGATCTGAGATATGAGCTTCACGATTATGACGTCATATTCTCTCTACTACAGACCATTCATGATCGAAGGTTATATGCCTTGAAAATATTTTTTTTACATAAATCTGCGTTTAAAATTCATATGATGAGTCCATGAAAAAACGATGAAGGTCCAGTTTTTATTAAGTAGTTAGTAGTTTCTAATATCTTTTGGACAGGACCTTATTTTAGTTCGGACCCCCTTACTTTTCGTGTTCATGAGCCGACATTGGACACAAAGAAATATTTAAATGATAAGATTACTATGTTTATCTATATGAGACGTGTAACTAGTTGCTTTTTGTTTTCTACACCCCCTTATGTAGGGTGGTCACAAATGGTTGGACGATGGCCATTGTTTGGCTGTTTAACAACACATGAAAAACCATTCTTTTCTGAAATACTCACTGTTAAAAGTGCATTCTCATATTTGACGAAACTTTTGTCAATTTTGACGAAACAGACGCTTGTTGTAATTACTCCGATTAAATATTTCGTCGAATTGAGGAAATTTATTTTGTCATTATTTAAACGAAATTTATTTTGTCATTTTTTTAAACTAAATTTATTTCGTCAAAAAGAGGACAATTTTAAATAATATAATAATTTACTAGCTGTATCAAACAGCGAACCTTTCTGTCTAGAGTTCTACGCTCTATCCACTCAGCCAAGAAGGCTCAATCGAATTATGATAATAAAAGTATAAGAACCAAACATGAGCTGATAACCCAGGAAAGAGCCGAAAAAGGAATCTGAGTAAATAACTTCATATGATGATCAATTATATCACGTGATTCAATGCCGAAACGATTGTCAAATATAACGAAATTAGCCTTAACGATGGCAAAATTCTCAAAAAGGAATGTATTATTTCTGAGAGTGTTTTAACTACCTTGTTACAACTAAAGCTAATCGACGTGTTTAAAACATAAGCGAAGTAGTTGGGCAAAGATAAACGGGATACAGCCAAATAATGACCATCACTTACTATTTGGGACCACCTAGTATATTGTACCTCTGTAAAAAGTGTGAAAATCCATATCTCAATCTTAACCCAAAATTCGACAATAGTGGAGTTAACGTCCTTATCCGCTGGGGCGTAGAGATTTAAAAGCCCCCATTTAAAGTTTTCTTCAATATGTACGTCATCATACTGACACGCGTCTTCGCTTGCACTTCAGCACGCTTGACCTACAATTTTTCTTGACATTTGAGACTTGCCTCATTCATGCCACAGCTTCCCCCCCTTCTCCCCAGGTATCCGTCCCCCTACGAAGACATATTAAACACCATATGCGGAAGTTTCGTACAAGTGGACACCATACGGAGTGCATGCCCCCCTCGTTCTTCTTTCTTGGATTTTTATTAATTTTTGACCAGGGAGTTTATTGAACTCCCGAGAGCTGCTGGCACGAGGGACTAAATTCTGATATAGTCTGCAGAGGTGCCACGTTTGGCGAAAAATCGCGAATTCGGTGGCATTTCATAGCATCCGAATTTTTAGTCAGCAATGGAAATGTTCAGTATATAATTTTAAAAAGCATTTACATTTCTCTAGTATATATTTTTACTTTTTACTTGTTATGCAAAATATTTATAAATTTTTGGGGTTTCTTTTCATCTAATAACTGTCGCCAAGTTATAACAGTTTATTCTTTGGATAAAGTGCGTCTTGGCTTTAATTTGCTGTGGAAACTTACAAAATATTTATATGACAGGTATTTTTCGAGGCGAATGCAATAACAATAGTATCACAAAATAAACAATTTAGGTAAAATAGTTTAACAAAATGAGTAAATACCGAATTTTTAATACATTGATAATGGAAATAAAAAAATGTTCTTAAAATTAAAATAGGTGGTAATTCTTCTGTAATAATTACATTCATGGAAATTCTTTAAAACATGGACATTTTTACATTTTACTTGTTATGCAAAATACTTATAAATTGTTGGGGTTCCTTTTCATCTAGCATAATGACCTAAAGGATGGCAAACGTTGGCTGTTTTTTTAACCTACCTCTATTAAGTAATTCAGTAAACTTAATAACATTACTAAGAATCAGATTTCCATAATCAATTAATTTATTATTATTATTATTATTACCAACTTGTTAAATTTCGTGTACAGTAGAACATCATTATAATTGACTAATATTGTCTAAAAGTTGTCCGTTATAATGAAAGTCTGTACATCACTGAAAAGTACAGTAGTTAGCTATAAAAAATTGTTTATGATATATTCAATCGAAAAAACAGCCTTCAACATCATAGGATTAATTGGAAAATAGTAGTACCTATGCACTGCATTCTTCTTTAGAACACGAAAGACCTGGTTCCTGTTGATTGCTTACATTCATTGATTTGAAAAAAATAATTTTCTATTCGGTCTGTTTCCTGCTTTGTATTTCTTCAGTTCATAACCGATTGAAGTGCCGTAAGCGTTCATAATATGCACACATATTTTCACTTGTTTATTGTTCATTATATTGAATAACAAAATGGAAATGGTGTTCAACCATGGCGTCAGATGGATCTTCAATCTCTAAGATTTAAATTTAAATATATTTTTTAAAACTATTAGTTATAATAGGGTCTGTTATAATTATGTTCTATACTGTATGCCCAATTTAAATTTAGGACATCTGAATTACGCCACGACTGCCCATCCCATATACGCATGTGTTATTAGTTTTACATTTAAGCAGTTAGGTGATTAAAGTAAGAGTTGCGATAAGACTTGAGAGGTGTACACAAGTTGCTAGGCAAACTATTGTCTGGCTGTATCACATCTTTCTGTATTGTTACTTAAACATTATTTTTGCCTAACTAATACTTTTGCATTTGAAACAAGTACGCAATAACAACCTGAATTTCAGAAAATAAATGGTTATGCTTTCTTCCGATATTTTTTTTAATGAAAATGCCTGGTTTAACACTTAAAATTAGACACCTAAAATGACCCACGATCCGGGCCATTTGACTACCAATATGTGTATTCGAAAACACCCATTTATACTACTTTTTATATTATTTCTGCACTGTAAAAAAAATGTACTTAAAAAAGATATTTTCTTTTAATATACTCGTTAATAATATTACTTGTTTTTCTTTAAGTATTATTGCATCGTAAACAAGCGTATGGCATACTCAAATGCAAATAACCGTATTTTCTCAAAAAGTAACAATGTTATTAAATATCACTAATCTCAGCTCCTGTAGGCGATCTCCTAGGCCAGTGGTCGGCAAACTCAGTAATCAACTGAGCCAAATATCAACAGTACACCGATTGAAATTTCTTTTGAGAGCCAAATTTTTTAAACTTAACCTACATAAGTACATTGTTATTAACTTAATTGGGGTACTCTTAAACTGGCCTTTGATAAAAGCGTCCTCAATCTGATTGAGGTGCGTTCCCTTCCAACTCTTCCATCCACGACTCGACTTGTATGGATGTACACTTGTTTTCTCTATCTCCTTTCGTTCATCCTTTCTATATGTCCATATCATCTCAACATACTTTTCTCAATCCTCGACACTACATCTTCTTTCACTTCTCAACGATCCCTAAAATTAACTTAATAAACTTTACTTAAGTCATTAATTTAGAATTAACTTAGTGACTTACTTTTAAGTCTTAGTTGAAATATAGGTCGTTGAGTAAAACTTGATATCATACTTAATAACGATATTATTTAGTGATAAAATTAAATTGCAAGGTGTCCATAAAATTAAATCATAACAATAACTGACAAACACTAATGTGAACAATGGCCTTGCATTCCTTGGAAAGTTTAGGTAAGCCAAGTTTGTATGTTATTGTTTTTAATTTTGGGCCACGAAGTTTCAATCGCGTGTGGCATTTTGTAAAAGAGCCACACTCATGAGGCCAAAGAACCACATGTGGCTCGAGAGCCGCGGTTTGCCGACCACTGTCCTAGGCGATCTTAATGAAATTTGACAAACTTAATAGTAATTTTAAAAAATCTTTTTTATTTCATGTCGATTGGTTAAATAGAAACTGAGTTATTTTTACTCACTCATCCTACTTCCCATTCTTTTAGCATACTTTTTTTTAAAAAAAAACATTTACTTTGATTGTAAGTCCTGATAGTGGAACGGATAAAGCCCACTGGACTGTGGTGCTGAGGATCTGTGTTCGATTCTCGATAAGACTTGTTTGTAATCATGCAAGTGTTTGATATTTCTGCATGCTTATTGATTGAAAATGATTTATGTTGTATTATATATATCAATAATAGATTCGTAAAATAATGTAAAGCAGTCTATGTAGGCAAGCATTAACTAATTTTTTTTACTCATTGTAGTCATTTTTGAGTACATGTCTTTTTCAAACTTGAAACATGAACGCATTCGGTGCCATGACTAGCATCGAAATGTAAGCAAAAATGAGTACATTGTACTTATTTTCAAGTACACATTTTTAACAGTGCGGGGACGACTTCTTTCAATTTGGCGATTTCCAATACATCAGATCGTTAACCCCTCCAGCTACCGAAAGAGCAGAAGTTCTTGACACGAGTCTGCTCTGCAACTCTGACCTGTCTAATTTTTTACAGGGGCGGGGGTTATTGACGATTTTTTTTTGTCCCGTTGAAGTGGCAACGGGTGCAACGATTTTCAATAACGCGACACGTAGGCATACAGTCCGGTATTTTGAGTAGCGGGGGTTGTGTGCGCCAGTGAAGTGGTGCTACTTAATGTTCCCGTGCAGACATGACCATATGGATGACCTATAAAAATGCACTCACCGTGAATCTGGAGACTACTTGAAATCTGAGTCACCGAGAAATATTAAGACGTTTTCTTCTTTGTGGAAGACAAATATGTAATAAGATTAGGGGTCGGTTGCCTTCCGGGGTCGACGAACCTGGTTCGATGCAGTCTCATTTGCAAAGATTTCAGTTTTTTTTAACCAAAAAAAAATCAAAATATTTTTGGTAATGACTCCATATATGGACTTAGAAAAATATCTCTCTAATTCATTGGTGTTTGTAATAAAAAAATTATTGTAGCATAGTGAACCAATACCCTTATCCACTTATCATTTTCGAAAAGTTTTTTCGAACCTTTCTGCATTTCGTCTGTTTGTCTGTGAATTGTTTTTGTTTGTTACGCAGTCACGACCAAACGCGTTGTTCTGTTTTCTTCAAATGTTCATTGAAGTCATTAAAATCTGTTCCCAGAACTACTAATATTTCAGTTTGAAAATTTTAAACCTCTTTCATTTCTACTAATATTTCAGTTTGAAAATTTTAAACCTCTTTCATTTCTACAAAGTTTTCTTTTTAAAGAAAAAAGGTCTTGACAAAAACTAGCTGAATCAATATACGAAACTAAATTCCGACTGCCCCATTGTCTAATACACTTTACAAAAATGGACCATGTTCAAACTATCGTACTTTTTACGTGCTCGATAGGTCATGTGGCCAAAACAATGTTTTTAACAAACAAAACGATTTACTTAAACAAAATATTTAAAAAGTGTGTTTTATAGTTTTTACTGGCTACAATGCATTGTAAGAGAAATGGTTACTAAACAAGTGCTACTCAAAATTACTGAAATTTAAAGTAGGTAAAATTAAATTTATTGTCAACTTAGAAAATAAAAGTTTTTTGACTTTCAATTTTCTAAGTTGACAATACCAATGGAGTATATCGTTGTCTTAGTGCACATATGTGTTAAGTGCGTTTTTCATTAATTTGATGTTAACAGCTCATTTGAACCTTCAAATTGTAATCTGTATAGTGTGTATGCACTCTCAAAAATAACTCTCCTTTTTTAGAATTCTGCGATTGTCATGGCTACTTGAGTCATACTTGACAATCGTTTAACGAAACAAGAATCTTCAAATTTTGAGCGGAAGTCTTTTACTCAGATTCCTTTTCGGCCCTTTTCTGAGTCATCAGCTCATGTTTGGTTCATATACTTATACTGTCAGAATTCAAACGAGCCTTCTGCGCCGAGTGGATAGAGAGTTGGACTCTGAAACGAGAGGTCGAGTCAGTTCGTCGATGTTGAATTATTATATAATTTAATATCGGCCTCGTTACTGACGAAATAAATTTCGCTAAAAAAAAGGCTAAATGAATTTCCTCAGTTTTACAAAATATTTAACTAGAGCATATAGCACTTGCCTGTTTAGTCAAAAATTATACAATTTTCGTCAAATATGAGAATGCCTTTTTAACAGTGTAGGTGATATAGGTGAAAAAAAAATAACTTTAATTGCCAGAAACCCCTGGCGGCTGCTGTTTTGGATTCCTTATAACGCTACAAACTTTCAAATGGCTGCCATCAAAAATTACTGAACTCTCACGTACCACATATCTGCACTACGGTACCGATATCACCAAGAATAAATCCTCTCGGCTTTAAGCGCCCACTGTATCACTTTTATCAAATAAATGTTTCCAGTTATCTCTAATCTCATCTCATCATTTACTGGCTTGTTCTCCTGACAACCCCCAGTCTAATTTTGCAACCACTATATCATATTCCATTCATAGTAAACACCTATTTCACGCCGGCAGATGAAACCTGTCTCCTGAAACGTGCCCCAGCTCCTCACACCTGTTTTATACATTGTTTCACCCTTTTTTTGTTCATCACCTAAAATATTACCACCCGAAAGCCAACTGCCGAAACATAAAGAGTTAGCTACCAGCCCTAGAGGCCATCTTCCTCTTCTACCCCGGCATGTGGCTGCACAAGGTCTGGAATAGCAATATGTGCATCCGAGATGTGTCTTTCTACATCCTCATTTTAAAACAATTATCAAATCTACAATTGTCTTTTTATAGTCACGATGTGCGATATATTTTTTTTTAAATATCAAGATGTAGTTATCAGGGTTTTGATGTTCATTTTAATTGTATCAAATTACGCTCGCTGTTGCAAAAGTATGAGAATGTCTTTATTTATAAAAACAAATTAATTGGTGTAATTGAAATGTGTAATTGCAGAGCTATACTAAGCAGGGTGGAATTGAAACACATGTAATTTGTGGAGTATGTTTTTTTTTATATGTTCAGCAGCTGATTTTGGAAATTTTAGTTTGTGCTTTCGTAAAGGATGCCGTCAATTAAAAATTATAAAAATGTATTTATTTTAAAAAAATGCCTTTTTTTTTTATTTGCCCAAAAAACACTAGCTGCTGATTGTGGCAGCAGAATGAAAATATCGCCACGTTTGGCGATAATATTATTTTGTAGGGTACACGTGATTTTTTCTGTTCTAACTACTATCAAATAAATGACATACGACCTTTGAGCTAACTGCTATTTAGAAAATTAGTAAATTGTGTTATGTTAGTAGTTTGGATTTTATTTCTTTTCTGGAATTGAAACTAATTCTTGAAGGCCAACCAAATCTTTAATTTTATCTAAAAGTCTAATAGTAAATAATATATTGCGATTTGACGTGATAAAGTAGGAACCTTTGTCATGCAAAGTATAGGGAAGTTACAAATTCTTGGACTAAGAGATTGTCAGTGTTATGAATTCGTGTGAAAAATGTGTCGATGGATTTAAATTTACGATTTTCATTTGATAAGTTTACAATATTGATCAAAGTATATAAACTTTCATTTTAATTTTGGGGGGAAAAAATTTAAATTGTTACTTTATGCCGCTTAAACTCTCACGTAATGCCAGATATCCCTCATGAGTAACTGATGCCATTAGTAATAAATAAAAGAACATTTACTGCGCATGTGATACGTTCCAAAGCCATAATACCATAGTGCATAATTACTTAACTACAATGAAAAAAATTCTAAGATAACTTTAAAAAAAAATAACCATCCAGTCACCTAAGTAATCTCGAAATACGAACCCAATGGCAAAATTATACAAAGTTAGACATTGTAAACACGCGTTGCCAATTTGGAGTGCATAAAAAATGTTCTTTCTCGTTAGTTCACTTCTTTTGCCCACCTTCAAAAAGCAATAAAGCTGTTTTACCATTGTAGAAGGCACTTTAACTTTCACATAAAACTCTTAAGATTAGTGGTCCAAGAAGATGGTTTATATGTCATTTCACTGCTTTGTATGGAGAGCTATTTTGCTCGAAGCGTCCTAAATAATCGTCTGAAAGAATAGAATACTCGAAAAGAAGAGTTCTTTATTCCCGCCTTTGCCTCTTGGCGACATTTTCCCTCTAAGAGGATTAAGCTCCTTTTCTCAATTGTTGTGTTAATTAGCCAGGGGGGGGGGTTGACCTTGACTACCAACTTTATAACAAAGGTTGCGCCTCAAGTCAAGGCTTCCCAATGCTGTTGTCAGAAGTTAACATAAATTGAACCAGTCCATTGAATGCTCGTGAAAGATTTGATGTTTCTTTTTTGACATGGAATTCCACTGGTCTCTTAATAAAAGTATAGAAAGACTCATTTTAGAATTCAAGAGACTAATATTGACATAATTTGCATGCTTACGAGTATAAGTGTATTTTATGTTAATTGAATTAGATTTAACTAAAACATGAAAACTTAAAAACAATCTATCTAATATAATATAGAAGACGGGGGATGCAGCACCCCAATATTTGAGGCACTTTGCCCCTTGTACAACATTTCATTAAGTTCAACTCAAAAGATTTTTAAAAAAATTCTAGACGAATGGCCTAACTAGTTATTTGTTTATATAAAAACAAAATTTGGTAAATGGTTTATGTGATTTGTAAGAAGGCTTAAAATTAAGAATAGATAAATTAAGAAGTCCTACTTTAAAATTTTAATAATATTTTATCTTGTAGGGTCTCTATAAACGCTTGAGCTATCGCATTTACATTTCGGCCTTTGCTGTGTATACACAGTGCCGTATTTATAATTTATAAGGGGGGTACAGTCCATAGCGGCAAAATAGGGTTAATTTTATTAAAATATTGATATTTGTGGAGTTAGAGATGGGTGATGGTGAACGAAATAAGGGGCAGTACAATATTATTACGCCACAACGCTTTTATTCCGTGCTCCCGTGGACAGAAATCCACCTTCCTTCATCAACACTTCTCTAGCTCTCTCTTACAACTGATCAGTGTTGCCAGTGACACCCAGGTGGCGCTGGAACACATTACAAAGTAACTCCCTCTAGTGGTGTGTATCCGCACTAGGGCATTCCGACACTCGGGCAATCCTGACATATTACGCCCTCGTAATTACAATGATACTAAAATACAATACCTTATATTACAATACATGACATTACACAACTACACATACATGCATAATATTGATATGTTAATCATTATTCTATTATAACTTAACATTAGTTTTCATAACACCTATAAATCAATTATTATCTTACTTCAAATTTAAAATTTCAAAACATTATCAAATTTATTATTAAAAACCTAAATTCTCAAATCACTTTTTATCATTAAAGTTCTATATGTTCTAAAAAAATTAAGTATTCAAAAATTTCAAAGTTTAAAATGTTCCAAATTCTTCCAAACTCAAGAAATTCAAATGTTCAAACCTAAAAAATAATTAACACTAAAAAGTTCTTCACTTTTCACCAATAGATTCTTTTCAAATCCTTTCAAAAATGTAAACATCACAATTAAATTTTAAAAAGGACATCACCAATAAAATTAAATCACAAAATTTTTCAATGATACACCACTTTCATTCTTTACTGGTATTATGCAATACACAACAACATCATAACACTTTATCACTGCACAGCTGTTGTAAATAAAAAAATAAAACCTTCTCTCAGAAAAAAATTCTTTCCACTGATAAAAAAAAAATTCAAACGGCTATTCGATTTCCTAAAATAAAAATAAAAAAAACTTTCGCAACCTCAAATAAAAAAATAAAAAAATCACAAATCTTCCACATTTCGCAATTCTGCATACAACTTTTTCGTAGCACAAAAAAAAAAATAATGATTCACTTCTTGACGGCTGCAAGGGTTGCTTCACAGAAAAAAAGAAGATAGTTAACGCCAAGGCCGCTCACTCCTTGTTTGGCGCATTGGCATTCTCAAGTTGGCTTCTGTATTTGGGCCATATCGTCGCCAAGGTGGTTGTGTTCGTTGATCCTGATCCGTGATTGGACCGCAGCTCTCAACTATGGATCGGTGATCGCCAAGACGTGACTTCTGTCGCCAACTCCACTCGCTTCCAAATTGTTGGATGGTAGGTTTGCTTCTCTTAAAGCCGTTCCTATGATTTGGGCTTGCTCGCCAATTGCAGACTTGGCATGTTGTATTCCGTCGCCAACCTCGTTCGTTTGCATCAGTTGGTTTGTATTTAGTTGGAAATTGATGTTCAACTTGGGAGCTAATTCGCCAATTGTGGTTGTAGCTTTTGCTCTTCGGGAATTTGTATTTTGATTGACTCTTCCGATTCCGTTTTGTTTTTCGGAAATGTTCAAATTGGTTTTGAGAGAACATCATTGAGTTTTCTTTTTTCGAAGCGATTCTCAAACCTACATCGCTTATTTTCTTTGGTGCACAGTCTTTTTCAGGCTGACGCGCCGTCTGTGTTTGCAAGTTTTGCGATGATATCACTCGTATCAATCCACATCTAAGTGCGTTCGTACTATTGACTTTATTTTCACTGTCGTCTTTAGTTTCCCTGCACTCGAACGATTTATGCCCAATATTTCCGCAAGCAAAGCATATTATTCCTAGTTTTCTATTCACCTGTCGATTTTGCTGGGTAGGCTCCGCTGTACGGTCCTTCGCGTACGCGCCTCCGGTCTGCGCGCCGGCGCCGTCTCGGTTTCGAAGACCTGTCTCCTCGTATGCTTTGTTTTCATACGGCTTTGTGCTTCTTCTGAAGTTTCGTGCAGCTTGAAAATCATCTAATTTATCCGTTAGAGTTGCTACTTCCTTGATTTTTTGCAGTTCATCTATGAAATGCTCCTGCATCTCTCTCGGTAATTTTCTTTTGATTTGGTCGACTAACATGAGTTCTTTGAGCGCTTCGAATGTGTTTATTTCCATTCCGTTTAGCCACTCGGTTAGGTAGTTCTTTAAAACGTACGAAAAGTCTCTCCACGTTTGACTTGGTTCTTTTCTGGCAAAACTAAAATTTAGTCGGAACTGTTCCGCTGTCAGACGAAACTGTCTAAGTAAGATGGTCTTGATCTGTTCGTAGTCGCTCGTCACATTTTCCGGTTCTCTCGTAATGACATTTGCGACCTCTAGTGGTAGTAGACCAATCAGGTGATTTACCCATGTATTTTTGTCCACTCCCAGTCGAACTATCTGTCTCTCGAATAAAGCCAGGTACATGCTAATGTCGCCTCCTTCAAAGGGCTTTATCACGTTACGACTGGAGACACTTGTTTGTTCTGTTGTCGACGAGTCTGTTCGACGGTTTTCTGCCTCTATTCTTAATTTTGCCATTTCTCTCTCATTAGTTTCTTTTTCTTCTCTTTCCGCTACTATGGCATATAACAGGTTTTTTGTAATTTCTTCATCATACCCTGTGTGCCCAGTTATGATTTTGCACATTTGTATAACCTTTGGGTTTTCCGGTGGAGTCAGATCCAGTTCGTCTAAAAGCACCATCAAATCTACCTTACGCGTCTTTGCCAGGTACGACATCTTGAGGGCAAAAGTTATTCACTTTTGTACACTCCACTATTGCTTTCGCACGTCGCTGATCCGCTCTTCACTGACGACGATGTTTTCGGATTCTGCTGTGTTGCGAATCGGATTTCGCTTCCTTATTCGACGACGACCGCAGTTGTCTCGTGGTGCGTTAGGCTTAGCCTCCGGTTTCTTCCGTTTTCCGATTCTGCCGCAACACTAATCCTCTGTTGCTCAGTGATTCACACGGCCTCGAGCCCCCATGTGGAGTTAGAGATGGGTGATGGTGAACGAAATAAGGGGCAGTACAATATTATTACGCCACAACGCTTTTATTCCATGCTCCCGTGGACAGAAATCCACCTTCCTTCATCAACACTTCTCTAGCTCTCTCTTACAACTGATCAGTGTTGCCAGTGACACCCAGGTGGCGCTGGAACACATTACAAAGTAACTCCCTCTAGTGGTGTGTATCCGCACTAGGGCATTCCGACATATTCTAATAGTCTGATCGGAGTTCATTTTGAATACTTTTAACATGAAAATCGGTCCGGGACTAGATAGTCGGTCATTGACAGAAAATTGCTTGACTTAAAAAAGTATTGATATTTCAAATCCCATAATTCCAGTCTATGTGTTGGATATGTCTAAATAAAAGGAAAAGGATATGTATATTTTCTCAATGAGGTGGATGCCAAACTTATGCAGAGCCCAAGTGGCAATCTTCCTCTGTACATATTAAAGGACAGATTCTTCGAACCGAACTTTTATACCATAATGTATTCTATAAAATTATATTGGACATACGAGGGGGGGGGGGGGGGGGGGACAGATGATATTTCTATTTACTGGCTTAACGCAGTCTCCCAATCATTCCAGGTCGCCCAGTAACAATCGAGGCGCCCGCCCCGAGAAAGCCTTTATTCAATGTCAGACCATCTTCAGCAGCAGCAGCGAGGAGCTCGCGTGACTCCGAAGATCCAGAAGCAACAAAGAGAATCAGGGGCTCGAACTTTTTTTCCTTATTGTTGACAGGTCCGCGGGGGTCGGCCATTGTTGTGCAAAGAAAAGAGCCCCCGAAGACGAGAAATTCTTCGGCTTTAAGAAAGTGTCAGATTCACTGACGCCCTTTCTGGCGCCCCCCGCCCCAAAAACTTTCTGATCCAGCCATGAACAAAGGACTCGGAGGGATGGTTGGTGGCTGTAGAAATAATAATAATAACAGAACAAAAAGTAATTGTATTCGGATGGGGGGATGGAAGATGGGGAAAGTGTTTCGTGATTAGCGGTTTCTTGCTTTTGATCAAAGAAAAGAAATACGAGAGGGGGGAGAGAGAGAGAAGACAATGGTTAAGTGACTCGTGTTGTCAGGCTTCTGATTTTTTGGCCAGGAGGTATTGAGCCAGAAGGTAATAAGGTGAAATAACGCAAAGGAATGGTAATAGCGATTTTGCGGAAAACGGACCGTTGACTTGGAATACCATTGCCAAGCTTTAGTTTTGGATCATATTAGTTTTTAGTTTTGTGCTACATAATAGCGTCAACAGGGATCTGCATATAAAATTGAGAATTTGTTTTAACTTAGTTATTCCTGTTGGCAGACCCGTCGCACCGGGGAAGGGGGAGATAAATTGGCATATATTCGATTGCTATAGCCCCTTAATAATGAACGTTTAAAAACCTTGTTTATGCCAGAATGTGTCAAATAATGCTTTAAACCACCCTTTTTTATGAAAAAAATCTCAAAATATAGCCTTTCTATGTGACCACCTGCCAAACCTTACTCCGGTCATCTAAAAAAAAATGTAACCACCCCATAGCTTATGAATGGTTTTGGAGAACTTTTTCCAATATAAAACCAATTTAACAGCAATCTGCTGAAATGCTTTCTTAATTAGCTTTTTGTTGAAAAAAGAGTTTTATGCTAAAGGAGTCATTGAACATTTATTTGGGTGTTGGTGAAATTTCAAAAACGACCTATATTAGTTAACAATTTAATTCGTAATTAAAACTTTCGTTCATCGTTCATTATTCTAAATGATTAGCTAACTAAAACAATATTACTTCTTTGAGGGCTATATTTACGCTTCACTAGAGACACGCAATGGGTTATTGGCAGTAGGGTTGGAACCAGCACGGCATGTATGGTTGCCGCCAAACCTTTCACACCAAACAATGTATTGTAAAAAGATTCCACAAAAAAACTTTAAAAAGAGTAAAATCTAAAATTTTCTTCTCTGCCATACCTTCCTAAAAAATCAACAAAAAACTTTATATAAAATTTCATTTTTTTTTTCGAACAAATATTTTCATTTCTGAACTTTTCAGCGGGACAATTTTTTGTTTTAAATATAAGTTTTCAGCAGTTTCTAATTTGCCTACATAAAAATTGTAATGCGATTTAAAACCTGCAATATCACAAACTGTTTGATGGTTTTCTACATGCCTTTTTTTTAGATGTGAGATTTGGCTTGATCAGCCCACTTTACTCATCGTGTTTACTTTTTTTTTATCTAAACAAGAATCAGACTCAAGACCTTAGTCCCAGTCCCTTGTGGATAAAGAAGTCCATTCCTGACATGATGCGTTTCAGAAACCTTGTAAACGCAAATATAAAGTTCTTTATATTATTTCCTAACTATAAATTAAATTATAAAACCAGCGGTGCATTGTACCCAAACCTTCAAAAAGAGGGTAAAACGCTTTCCCCCTAAATTTCACCGTTCAATCCCTTATTAACAGTAAGTACTCCGAAACTTATAGTACAGAACTCATTCTAGCATATAACATACAAAAAAGTACTTAAGTTTGTTTGTCAAATCGTAAAAGCCAACGCTCTCCCCAAATCCGAGGTAATAACTTACAGGATTTGTATCGGTAATATCTCCGCTTCTTAGGTCATTTCAAAGATCCACACCGTTGGCTTTTGAGAATAATCGGAAAACTCCGTTTTTTGTTCGAAATATCATTTAAAGTCGTCCGCCGACGCCATTTTGTGGATTAGGTGTTGCCAGATCAGCGGGGGAAAAGTTATACACAATGAGGTTTACGATCCGGAGCTATAACTGTTTGTTGGTTGTTATTGTTGAGATGGCGGTCAAGCACCATTCGCTTTTTTATTTCTTCGCGGCCCATCCACGCTGAAAGGTATCGAATGCTGTGGGATATTGTACGGATTAAGTGAAAGAGTTTTAAAAAGGGTTTTCGTAGATTTTTATGATATAGATCCTAGAGTTGGTCTTGAATTATGAATGCTCGACGAGTAATAGCTGAGATTTAGCATTAAATACAGTGACAGGGGTTCCTCTTGCAAAAGCAGCTGGCGAACTTTTACAAGAGTTAGTGCAAAAAGCTTGAATGGTTATTTGCTTTGGAAACGAGGGAATTCTAAGCGAGCTTCAGCACACATCATGGCTTCAGCACACATCAAAGAATTGTTTTAGCGCGAGCGGCGATAAATAATATTCGCTCATTTATATTTTACGTATTCCGTTTGGCTCCTCTTTATTTTGCATCTTCTATTTGGCTCCTCTATATTTTGCATATTCCATTTGGCTCCTCTATATTTTGCATCTTCTATTTGGCTCCTCTATATTTTGCATATTCCATTTGGCTCTTCTATATTTTGCATCTTCTATTTGGCTCCTCTATATTTTGCATATTCCATTTGGCTCCTCTATATTTTGCATATTCCATTTGGCTCCTCTATATTTTGCATATTCTATTTGGCTCCTCTATATTTTGCATATTCTATTCGGCTCCTCTATATTTTGCATATTCTATTTGGATCCTCTCTATAAACATTCTTGTCATATATGAATGCTTTAAACAAGGTGGTTAAAATATTGTGGTGTAATTGTCCAACTTTCTTAAATTACAAATTTGGACTATTGATAAACTTAGCTCTTTTTCTGGTAAAATAAATAAGATGTATACTATGCAACCTCTATGAAATGTACAAATACTTAAAATATTAAATAGTCAAATATAAAGAACTAAGTTCATCTACGGTTAACCATTTTTAAACTCATACCTCCTTATTTCGGCGCCCCAAGTTTTCTTCAAATTTAAAAATATGTTTGTACCATAGTTTGTTATTTGTTGCATAGTATAAGAAATAAAAAAAAATAAGAAAAAGAAAAATCCGACCCCATTTTAAATTAGACAGCACGAATTTCTCGATTGATATTTTTGTATAAAAAAAATAGCACAATAAGTTTTATTATAAAGAACCAAAAAATCCTTTATTCATATGGAATATCATTAATATTTTACATGTACAAACCTTATGATTAAACACTTTACATTTTTCTTATAATATGACCGTTACCGAGTTTTGTGAAAATATGCAATTCTTCTAAGTTTTTTTTCCCTACTTGATATTCACCATTACGAAAAGACAGTAGTTTACTATCACCATTATCACTTTTTTATACAACAGGGTGAGAATTAATAGTAATGGAGATTCACCACGCGATGTGATCTAGTCCGTTAATTTATTGCAACGTGCGACACATTCATGCATATTAATATCTTGAAAGTAGCTGCATAAATTCGAAAATGTTCCTACAGCGCAAATATAACACGAGAAGAAATATCAATCGAGGATTTAGTTGCAATCATCTAAAATTGTGGGGTAAAAAACACGATTCATTCCGCCCATAGGCATCGGGTCGTTTTCAACTAAACATCCTCATTTACGACCCTATTCACAATTTCGGGAGAATCCAGCTATTTAGTGGAGTGAAATTATCATAAAAAATAAATGCATACTGATGTTATACGGATATTTATTCATCAATAGTTTCGATTTAGATAAGCTAATACACCTCTCCTACCATTTACAATTACCGAGAAATTCCCGTCCGCTAAATAACGGAAGTCGTTTTTCCTTCCAGCTACCTGGGTGCAGGTATGTGCAGGTACACGAGCAACACTACGCCCATTCCCTGAGGCAGAATAGAAGGTGGATATTTTGCGCCACCTCAACTGCAGCAAATGCGCTCCGTGATAGGCTGATGAAAATTTGCTTGTTGTAAGTATAAACGCAATTAATTGCATGTCTATAGGTGTGTTTGTTTTATAAAACATCATGAAATATGAATTTAAATAAAAAAAATTAATTATATTAAAGCAATATCCTTTTTACCACACTGTTAAAAATAGATACTCAAAAATAAGTAAAATGTACTCATTTTTGAATACATTCGATGCTTATCATGGCTCCGAATACGTAAGTTTTATTTTTGAAAATGACATGTACTCGAAAAGGAATACAATGAGTAAAAAGAGCAGTTGTTTGCCGACATAGGCTGCCTTCATAATTCCCTTTCAATAAATATCAGCAACCTATACTTACCGGGAATCGGACCCAGGTCCTTAGGCACTGTTGTCCACTGCCTTACCCTTTAAACTACCAGTGCAAGTTGAAGAAACTTAATCAGAAGAAATGTCAAAAGCCAAAATATCACAGTAAAGTTCAATTGCGAAATAATAAACGTTAACAGGGTGAAAAGCAGTTTAAAACGAACAAAATGATATCAGAATTGAACCCAGCATTAAAAGTAAGCATAAAACCTTCATCAAAATTGTCAAATTGAAGGTTTTTTTGAAGGATATTGAAATAAAAAAAATGCATTTTTTTCTTAAGTTTTTAATTTTTATGCATAAAACCTTTAAAATATCTGCATTTTCCCTTCATGATTAAAAATTAAAGATTTTTTTAATGTTTTTTTTTAAAGTTTTTATGAAGGATATTGAAACAAAAACCTTTAATTTCATAAATCTTCACAAAAAAAAATGCAGTTATTCTGCATAAAACCTGCAATTTCCAAATTTTTACGAAGATTTACTGCTGGGGAAGTCAAAACTTAGGACAAGTGCAGAGAGAACTATAGTTTACCGAAGGTGCAAGAAGGAACAGGCCGAGCAGACACACATACAAAATATTCACGAACTGAACCATACGGTACAATCGGGACTGTGCCTACTCGATTTTTTAAGGAAATCAAAATAAAATATACTCACAAATTATTTCTAAATAAATTTAATTAGTTAAATAGCATACAACTGCACAATTAATGAGAATATTCTCACAACATACACAAGTACTAAAATATCATACAAGTGTTACTTTTTTAATCAGGCAATCAGAGAACACGTCCGGCAATCCAGGGGCAGAATGTAGCCTCCTGTCACTAACGGCAACCTTGATAAATGCTTGCGTCGCACGTGTTGCTAAAACCTGAAGATAATTTTGTTCCATATCCATGGCAAACTATACTTAAATGCCGGAGAGGCATCGTGGGTAAGCAACACCCCCCAATCACAGCCCCTCGACGACCCTGTAATCAGACGAAAAAAAAAAAAAATCAACGGAAACTACCCCATATTCATGGTTGTCGTGATCCCGGTCGCAGTTTACAAAAAAAAAAGTGGACAGGCTATTAATTGCCGATCAGGAAGGGAACTAGCCAGTCATTAGCTACGCCATGGAAGACCCAGGGTATTTAAGCCCGATGTCGTTTGAATCTGCGTTTATGATGCCATTCTCTGAAAAAAGAATTACTCATTTAAAAATATAATCAATTTGTGTCCCTTCTTTATAATTTGGTAAGGGAAATATGAATGGGTCACTGTATTTAGTTAATTATTTCGCAAATCGAAGATGGATAAGTCGGCCCATTGAATTTAGTTTATGATGCAATATACATGAAAAAGAGAAGTAGGGTCACCATTATTCGAGAACGTTCTTCAATATTCGATTAGCTTAATCACTGAGCGTTCTTTGTGAGGAAAGTGAATGGAATCTTTGTTGAATGGAATTATAAGTTGGTCAAAATAATTCGATTGTCGTGTTTTCTATCAAGGATAAAATGTTTGTGAAAAAATAAAACCCGGAAAATATTAAAGAAATGTAATTAGCTCAATAATAGAGGCATTTATGTTTTTGATTTAGTTTAAGAATACACTGTTAAAAACAGGTACTCAAAAATAAATAAAATGTACTCATTTCTGGGTACATTCGATGCTTATCATGGCTCCGAATACATAAGTTTCAATTTTAAAAAAGACACATCTACTCAAAAATGAGTACAATGAATAAAAAGAGCAGATGTAAGCCTACATAGACTGCCTTCATAAATGCCTTTCAATAAATATCGACAATTACCACCAGTTACCGGAAATCGAACCCAGATCCTAAGTCCGGTGCAGCTCGGTGCAAATCTAGAAGCGGTGCCCCCTTAGCCCCCCACATAAACTTATGAATAAGTTTAAAATAAAAATTATGAAACTTGCTAAGAAGTTTGTCATATTTTCGGAAGTCAATAAGGACTACATATGTAGTAAACAATCTACTACAAATTGATCTGGCTACATTTCATTCGCATTAACTGTTTTATATTACTTATTTACGTAAATAGACTACATTATTGTGCGTTATTTTAATTGAAAATTAAAAATAAGCCTGATATCTAATCAAACGATTCTAAATTCATCTCAATCGAGCAGTTTGTCACGGAGTTACAGTCGGGATAGATTACTCTATAAGTGTAAAATTGTGTTTCTATTCTGATGCCCATGTAGTTGATTTTAAAGACGTTTCACATTAAAAGAAAAACCGTAAATTCAAATTATTTAACATATCCATTTGGCGCATTTTCTTTGAGCGTGGTGCTCTGTACGGTGGTCCTTGTCGCACACCCCTAAGATCAGCCCTGCTACTAACCTATTCAAGAGATCTGATAAGAATTTAAATAAGTTTAACTAATCATACTTTCCAGTTGTCTATTGTGTAAAAGCTTCGGTTACTTTCTCCGAACGTTCACAGACCGATTTACAGGGCATTCGGAGCACTTGCCCCGGGTCCCTATTTTAAGGGGTCGTCATAAATGATTATAAAGCTTAAAAAAATATGGAAGAGTTAAAAATAAATTTACTACTTTTTTAATTAATTAAATTTAATTCAACCTAAATTAAAATCAATTGTTAATTTTTTTGCAAAACTTCTACTATTTTTATCCAATCAAATCAATTTAGCTTTTGCTACACGTTCATGATGTATGTCAAATTTCGCATCGCGTGTGTCAAGGAACTTGAAAAATTTGATTCATAACCAAATCCATAAACAAACTGTGTTTACTAATTGTACGTAGATTTGTCTTTTACGGATACTTTCCAAATTTTCTAATATTGTAATCATTAAGGATTTACTAGCTATAAAATGGGTAGAACATACGAATCTGACTCAACTAAACGAAAGGTAAAAAGGAAGAAAGAACAGAACCAGAAACGCATGAGGAAACTGTTGAAGTACTAACCAATAACGTTAATTCGAATTCTCAGAAGAAGAAAAAAAAAAAACAGTTTTCACAGTATTAACGCTTACATTGAAGTTTATGATTATGTTATTTTGCATTGTGATGCTTATACATAAAATTAGGAGTTTAATTTTGAGATACGTCGAGGGGCCCCCTAATGTTATTTTGGCCTGGGCCCCTAAATTCATAAGTCGATCCCTGCGGACATTACCCAACTCTCAGACAGTAGTGAACAAATAACTAATCGTGTATCCAGGGCTTTACGACCTCCATTCGTCCTCAGCGTAGATTTGCTAGGTCCATCATGCCCTTTGTCAAGTATGGCCCCAGGTATCCAACCGAATCTGATCTACACAATCCAGTCAAAGCAGAGGTTTAACAGTTCTCTACCATGCTTTGAGTAACTATCGTCGGCATGCCCCCCAAAAGACGCGTGTCTGCGAGGGTCTTGGGGATCCACCCACCCATCCAAAACCAGGATACTTCGTAATATCCAACAAAAGGCCGATTTGGAGGATCGACGTCGTCTACCCTTTTGTTGTGAAGTGTATCGGCCGTAGCGAGACTACAAATGGCGTTCCATTCGAGCGCAGACACAATTCTTGGCCATTGGTCACGCACAAAATTCCATACTTTATGGTATACAGGTAAGTCCTCCTTGGACGAACGCCTACGACCGGATCTAGTTTGGTTTTGTTAATTAACGTCGCACTAGAGCTGCACAGTGGGCTATTGGCGACGGTTCGGGGTCAATCTCGAAGGAAAGACCCGGGAACACATACACATTCACACACACATCTCGTTATTTTAGAACTATGGTCAGATGACGAGAAAACACCTGAACTGGCACCCAACGCCTTCAATAGACGTCGGGACTTTGGACCCCGATCAGATGTATCGTGCACCAGTCCCGTATACACGTCAGTATAATTTGTTGGATGTTCTGGTTTGGTTTGTTTAATAAACGTCCCACTAGAGCTGCACAGTGGGCTATTGGCGACGGTTTGGGGCCTATCTCGAAGGAAAGACCCAGGAACGATGCGTCGTATTTTTGAAACATGGTCAGATGACGAGGACAACACCTGAGCTGGCACCCGACGCAACCTTAATAGACGTTAGGACATTGGACCCCAGTCAGATTTATCGTGCACCAGTCCCGTATGCACGCCAGTATAATTTGTTGGATGTTCTAGACGACTTTCTAGTATTTTTGTAGCGAAGCTCCGATCGCAAGATCGCTGCTTTTTTACTTTTCTTTGTCGAGTCCATCGCACGGATTCGAACCACCAATCCTCTGTTTAGTAGCTGAACGCCTTATCCACTGAGCAACTGGGGCTCCGTAAACTAGGCTGAGGTAACCGGAAAAATAAAAATGTAAAAATTAAGTTTTTACAATCTAAATTAAGTAATAAGGTCCATTTCTAAGCGAAAAACCCAGTAGTACATCTTTCAAAGAAAATTGAATCTCAACTAATTTACAGAAGTTTTAATTCATATCATTATTATGAATTTTTTTGGCGTCTCTCACAATTTTCATAAAAACGAAAAGTTTCCTTTATCGAACACCTAATGACAGGTTGACAACGGTTTAATATCCTCCGCGTATTACCGGAGGCAACCTATAATTTCTAATGTTTATCAAGAAGAAAAACTAATGCACACAGCAGCAACTTAATATTCACAAAGCTCGTCTCAGTTCCTGGTGGTCACCACACACACTAAGTACTTCGCATGAATTCAAAACAAAAAACGCTGCATTTTTACATACTTCACTCGCAGTCCGATCCCAACAAACATACCAAACGAAAGTTTGAATACCATTTAGCATGTCAGAAAGACGTCCGAGCAGATGGAGAGTCGCGACGTGTGTGGCAGAAAGCAAATGACAATTTATTTTTTTTAATTCTGAGGGTTTAATTACTGTGCAAAACGCTCTACCTCGTTCCAGTCGATGAGAGAGTCGCACCCACTTAATTATCCAATAGGAACGTCGCGTGATTATATACGTGATTCGATGTTATCATGGCGATAGTCGTTTTGTTTTATAATATTTAAAAAAAAAACCATGCAAATAAAATAGCTGCCAAATATTTCTAGCTTGTAAAATAGCGTGTTTAAAATTTTCAACGTGACAGAATTATTAATTTTGGAAATTCTACTGAAATCATTCCAAGGTTTTATTCTTCAGGGACTGCTTGTTCCAGCTGCATTTATACAAATATAACATTCCATAGTTAGAATAAATGTCACAACTAGTTCCATTCCCAAAATATTTAGCAGCATAAAAAAAATAAACAGAATTTAGCAGTTGTGCTAATTAGTAATTAGCCATTTATTTAGCAATTCTTAATTCTTAATTACAAATAATTTTGTTAATTGCGCATTCAATTTCATAAATTTCTTTGAAAATTAACAATTTCTTTATTATGTAGAATTATAAATAAAATATTTTTCATAAATTGCATGAAATTTATTTTGAGTTTAAGGGATATTGATATAAAATGTAAACCTGAAATTTCCTCTCCACACTTATACGATTTTGTTGTTATGTCATTTGCACTAACTAAAATTTAAAATATTTAGAAAAGAATTAAAAATTTCAAATTATTTTCATGATATGTACCGTAAAACCGGGTGAATAGTGACAGTTTTGCGGAAAGAGTAGTTGTGGTTTATATACCGTTACCCTGTTGAATGCAAAAATAATTTTAAGAAAACCCATTTAATCTTTGTTATTCGAAGATCAAATCGTTTCACCATTGGACTAAAAAGGACGCAAATCGTGACGTCCGAAGTGTTTATATGCACAGATGAAAAAGTGTCTTCTCGGCATCACTGATTAGAGGAACCTATTTACAGTATGGGTTTACAATATACGTTTCTAGATTTCAAACTCGTAGCTTTCAGAATCTGTAAGTATATCTTTTTTTTATCAATTTCCGTTAATTCATTAGGAATTTTTAATTATTTTTTCGGGTGAATAATAACATTTCTTTTATTTACTTACGTGTTTTTAGGTGCTAAAAATTTCAAACACTAAAAAAAATTCCCAATCGGTCATCATCGGTTTTAACGTTATTTTTGTTTTCTTAAATATTTTTTAAGAAGGAAAAGCATCAATAAATGAATGAACCGTACATTAACTTGTCCTTTTACAGTCTTTGTATTATTATATATGTATGAGATAAATTGTTCAACCATGACTTGTCATTAGATATTTTTATTGTTTTTTTTTGCCATCAAAGTTAAAATTGAACAAAATTGCCATGGATAGAAAAAGGCTGTATAGACCGTCGCCGAATTTTTAAGATATTACTCATAATTTTAAGTGTACAAGAAAAGGGCATAATATGACTCTGATGTTCAAAAGTACTTCTATTTACCTGATTTTACGATACTTAAGAACTACTGGGTTTCAATAAATTTATTCAAACATCTCATCTATATAAAATAAATATTACCTATTACAACATCACTAATCAATTAACGACAAAAAAAAACTAGTTTTAATTTGTTCTGTTAAATTTTATGTAAAAATCTACACGTTTTGAATATGCTTAACACTGAACTAAAAAAAAACTATTGTTAATTGACTAAAAAAAATCCCATGCAGAAAGTTGAGTGTAAATATTTATATCTGAAACGATTTATTTTTTATTAATTGAATACACCCCTATTTAAGAAGAGCACCCCTCTTCCTTATGTGTTTTTTTACTTTGAGTGTAATAGTTGATATTCACACTAATTAATGCTTTGAAAGGAAATAGAAGTTTCAAAACTTGCAAAATCAAGAATATATTTTTAAATATAGGAAAATAGCACATTTGTTAGACCAATCAGAGTTATAATTTTTTTTAAATATTTATAGCAAATTTCTATTTTTTTTTATTCAGAAATAATTGTTTAAAGAATTAAGTAAAAATAATTTGTTTCTAAATTTTTCAAATTATTTATACATTCTTATATAATAATTTATATCAATATATCTGATGGTTGTTTTGCCATATTATCCCCAGATCGGCCATAAAATATCTAAAATTCTCTGTAAATTCGACATACGTTCTGCGTTTTTCACCTATAAATAAGATCACCTTCTCACAAGTTAAAGACGCCATTGACGACCTTAATAAATAGAGCATATATTGTATCTCATATCAATGTGGAATGCCATACATTGGTCAAACAAAACGAGCATTAAAATTTGCATTAAGGAGCACCAAGCACATACTATGAAACAAAAAATAAAGAAATCCTTCATTGCCAGAGACTCTTGGAAACATAATCATATATTTATTTTTTCTAACCCACATTTAATTTGCGAACTCAAATCTCCAGTCGAATTTAATTTGACTTACTGGGAGCGTGTCACATTTTTAGCAATATTGATTCGATTATTAATGAAACCTTTGCTGTTCAAGAATTTCCCGCTTGTTGGCATACAATAATTAATTCCAACAGATTAAGATAGTTTTTGTTCCTTGGCAACACTCTTATTGTAATTCTGGGTTTATTTTCATTTTGTTGTGCACACAAACTTCTTATTTCTGCTACAGAAGGGAGATGTATCTCCCTAAATATGTCTAGATTTGGTGTATTTTTATTGCGTGGTTCTAATGTTGCATTTGTAATATAAGATATATTACCTTTCATCTTACCAAATCTAATATGCGACCTATAATCGTGATCTATCGTCCGAAAGAATATTTTTAGTACCTGTATCAATAATTGTCCAACGCTAACGTACAACTATTACACTAACTTTCTAAAAGGGTCTAACATTACAAAAATATATAGAAATCAAACAGCTGAATAACTAGCGTATTTTAATATGTATATTAATATTCATTAATGATGAGCACATAAATATTTAAAATAACTTTATTTTGATTGTCTTGAATTATCAATTCGATGGCATTGCATAATATATAAAACCATAGAAAAATAGTCTCGATACAATCTTAAAACCAACAACAAATCATGTTTGCTATCAAAACAATAGTTTTTTATATTTACATATTTACACCATAGAAAGAGGTTTTTTTTAATGATAGACATTCCCTCGTTTGCATGGGATCGAGTCACAGGTAGGCATGTGCATTGAAGTTTAGAATACTGATTGAGTTGTTAGCCCCATCCTGTTTAGTCGTTATTGTGCGCTAGATGGTCGCTGAGCAGAAAATTAATAAACAAAGCAGATTTAAAGAAATAAATGTTTCGTTTGGACATTGTTTCATGCAAAATAAAAGTTTACCAATGACTCCACATAGCGTCGGATTCAATTTAATAATTAAACAAAATCTAAAGTTGACTTTAAGAGTTAACCTGTTCAAAATTGGAAACACGACTGTCTGTTTGAACTGTTGCTTTTTTAGCAAAAGTTCAGAGGTTCATTCATTTCATATAATGAACCAACTCGGTAGTATGAACCACAAGTTGCATACTTCCAAGGTTGCATGGAAGTTGGAATTGTGGTGATAAATGTCCAGTTCTTATAGTTGTTCCTTCCTGTCCAGTTCCATATAAGTACGTTCACCAAGGGGTTCACATACTGTATGGTTCGATTTTACAATTTGAAAAACCTAAGTGACTTTTTCTAACTACCAGTTTCAGATTGGAGATGACTGAACGTCTCTTATAGCTGTTGCACTTTTAGACAAATCCAGTTGTCCATTCATTGAACCTTCTCGGTTTGGACCACAAACTACGGACTGAGAAGATCTATGGATGTTTGAGCGGCGATTTTGGAAATGTTAGCTTAAAATTGTTTTGTTTTAACACTAAATAGGATTAATATATAATTACGTTCACCAAGGCCTCCACATACTGTCTTGTTCGATTTTACAATTGAAATATCCTAGTTGACTTTTAGAACCACCGGATTGGGAATAGGACTGACTGTCTCTTTGGACTGTTTTAGCCAAGTCCAGTGGCCCATTCGTTGCATTTGATGAACCACCTCGGTATGCACCGCACGCTGAGGACTGAGCAGATCCCATGGAAGTTTGAGCATAAGAATTAGGGTGGAAATTGTCTGTAGATGCGCAAGGCAAAGGGTAGGTCTCGGCCGAAAATGTCCTCGGCACCTCTTGCTCTGAGTCCGTGAAAGGACTGCTGGACATGTACTCCATTTGAGTCTCCATCGTCACCGAGGCTGGCGTGTGACTCCTGCTGGTGCTGGAGCACGAAGACGAGGTGTCGTCCATGCTGGGTTCTGCCGTGCTCAGCGAGTTGGCGGAGTTGTTGAGGTGCATCATGAGGCGAGATTTGAGATCTTGGTCGATTTTCTTGTCCAGGAATTGGCAGACTTCGACTAGGCACTGGCTGTATCCCGATGCGTATCCTCGCTGCTCGGTGTCAGGATTCGAAGATTCTGTAAATTATTAAATGAATCATTAAGCATGCTATAGGTAAATACTTTCGTAATATATAACGTAAGTTACTTCACTAAAACTATAAAATATAATTACAAAAGAATATCCCAAATTTGAAAGGCGATATCTCCGCACAGAAGCAGTTTAGAGCGCCATTATGCATATCATTGGTAAGAGGAAATTCTGAAGTTTAATTTGTATGGCACAAAATATCTCTAGCGTATTTCATTGCAGTACAAAAGAGTTTGTTGTTTATTGTTCGTCTGTTCATGTTGAGATGACAACAGCACGACTGAAGGATGTCAGAGTAGAGCATCGTAGATTGGTTTCGTTAATTTATTGAGAAAGGGTGCATTTGCAAAGAAAAGGTTTCTAAAGGAAAAGGAATAAAGCTCCTAGCGACATCGCATAACAATATTTTATTAAAAAAACGTTTAAAGGTTTTTTTTTTTGCTGAAAACTATCTTTTGTATAAAATTTTTAGTTAGTTTTTTGCTATTCTTTTAGCAAACTATTTAGCAAAATAAATTTTAATTGAAGTAATTCTAAATGAACTTAGCAGTCGTTAGCTATTCACAGTGTGCCCTAAATGTATACAATACATTTAATTACACTGAAAAACTTGCGGATTTATTCACTCCCAGATTATATACAGTGTTAAGTCATACTACTTACTTTTTTATTTAAAGGATAATTTTAAATTAAAATATTTACTGAACATTAAAATCAAAAATTGGTCACACACAAATATGAAAGGTTAACATGCAAACTATAATTCCTTTAGAAATCAAAGTATAAATGCTTTAAAATTATTAATACTTAACACGCTCAATAATTTTAATTTAAATATTTATTAATTCAATACTTACGTCTTTCATGAATCTTTTTTACATAGGCTACTGCCATTTCTAATATATCAGCCTTTTCTAGCTTAGGTGGCCTCGCAGTCTGAAAGATAAATACATGCTACATTTAAAAGATGTAAATCAAGAATCGCTAGAAAAGCAGTAAAATACTAGTTTTGTAACTTTAATGCATATTAAAATCTGAAAGGTCCAGAGAAAGAACAATGACAGTCCACTGAGAAATTTTGCAGAATATATATATATATATATATATATATATATATATATATTCTGCAAAATTTCTCAGTGGACTGTCATTGTTCTTTCTCTGGAACTACAAATGAAAACAATGGAACCGCTGGCATACCATTATTTATTATTTTATTTCTACCATTATTTATTATTTTCCACGTTATTTTCACACCTTTCCTGCGTTTTAGTTTAATTTATAACATTATTGGTAGTTTGTTTTGGCATAATTGACGTTAAGCTTACCATACTCTTGCCTACCAGAAGTGGGTGCGTTACTGAGTTAATACGTCATAAAAATAAAGTTCATAGATATCTAGTTTTCAAAATTGCCAACAGATGGCGCCACTTTAATATTCCGCTTAAGTAAAGTTTGGAAAAGCGTTTTTCAAAACTTCTATTTTTAATGTAATAGGGCTTATATTCTTCGTAATTTAGGCTGACATCAACAAAATAATTATTTAATAATGAATTGAAAGGGCTAATCGTCAAAATGGCTTACATAATGGCAAAATAAAAATGCGGGCGCAAAAGAATTTCGTAAACAAACTAACTGTTGCCATTCCGCGAACAGAAAAACAGCGTTTTACAATCACCGCGTAAGAGAAATATATATATAATATATATATATATATATATATATATATATATATATATATATATATATATATATATATATATATCGTACACTCAGAACTCAGAAATAACACACATTTTTGAGAATTCTACGATTGTCACGGCTACTTTCGTCACATTTGACAATCGTTTCGTCATTGAATCACGTGATTTTTACGAAACAAGATTTATTGTTGTCAAAATACAAATCGCCATTCTATCGGCAATTTCGAAAAGTGTACTCAAAACTTCTTGAATGGTGTGGAGGTCAAACAAAAATAAAAAATTTCAAACGTTGTTCTCATGAAATGTCCTAAGAATGTTCCTCATCAACTGACACTTTATTATTTTTATATTAATAACAGTACTTATCTCTTTAAAAAAAAAACATACACTAAATCGACACTGGAAACGTGTCAGTTGACGCTTCAAAACATCCATCCAGATGTCAGCTCAGATACGAAACTGCTTCATTATACGACGCATATCTGTCAACCCTTCCCGTTACCGCAGAAGAAAAACAACCACCACCCGTGTTGTTAAAATATATCTTCATCGCATGCGGCCGCTTTCAAATCGCCTCATTAGTTCCAGCCACACATGCGAACGGGCATACCGATGAGGTAAAGGGGCGTCGCTTGACTCACCTTGCTCCGGGCGATGGTCACTCGCAACGCACGGTTATTTCTGCCTTCACAACAAACAACTTAATTAGACGAAATGGGATGTGGTGGGCTATTTCAGGTGTTTAATTAGCGGGTAATTATCGGCGGAAATTACAAGGCGGTCCCTCTCTCGGGTCATAATGGAAATAAATGGGCTGTGTGTGTGGCTAAGTCTGTGTGGCTGTGTCAGAGCTTGGTCAGAAGAGTTTTACGTAAAACATATTAATAGATTTTGGAAATAGGGATCGACTTGCATCATAGAGAAAAATAAATTGGTTATTTCATTCCATTCAAAGTTTTATTGTACTAGACAAAACATATCTGTTTTCTAAAGAATAAATCAAGTTTTATTTATAGGAAAGGAGGCACAGATATATTTAACTATTTAAGATTGGTACAGTAAAAATCTCAGATGACAATGTTTCGGAATTTTTAAATAAGGGTTTATTTCTACATTTTTCAGCGAAACTGTAATAATATCTTCGAATTCAAATACTAACCACGGTATTCACTAAATTTAGAAGGCCCGAAAATTGCGGGTCCTCAAGTATGTGGTTTGTTTGCCTGTGCTAAAATCAGGCTCTGATAGGGGGTTGGTCGCCAACAAAAATTCTCGTTAGCAAAAGGAAAATAAACAATCTGTCTCCGTGGACATTATCCACGTGGCTTACGTAATTTTCTTTATTCCGAGATTTTACACGCGTGTGCACTCTCATTTGCTATCGAACGCAACTGATTTTATATTAACCATGCTGTTCGTAACGGAGTTATAATATCGGAACGACCGGAACAAAACCGAGAAATATTACCGAAATATGTCAAAAATGCGTAAATATTCGGCGTCTATAGGTTACGCAATACTACATTTTAATGCAATAAGATATTAAAGTATTGCTTGTTTTTTCAAAGATGCGAGCATTTTTATAGGCGCCAATGGATAACGGATGTCTGTTTGGAACACACTGGAGTTGTGTTGGCCGCAGACTGCATTAGACAACTCCCTCTGTAGCCTTAACCAAACACACGAATTTAAGTTTAATTTTACAAGTTGGACAATTTCTCATTTTCCCTTGATAACCTTGGTTGGTTTCACTTTCATTTTCTTCAGACATAAATTTTCCCAACTCAGGTAGTTTCAAACCATAAAATTCCCAACTTTAAGGTTTTCCAAATTATTGGGGGGGGGTCGGACCCCCCCCCCCCCCCAAACCCCCCCGGTACGACGTGCCTGACCCTGATGCCACATGTAACTGATTTGAAATACGATTTTTAACGTCATAAGTAAGGAATGATACGCAACGTTTCCCACCGATCTATATAAATTTTTAGGACATATAATGTCTTCTCATAAACCCTCCCATACACCTTTTCCATGTATGCTACTGACCAAATCAAAAATAGTTTGAAAAATTGCTATCGCATTTGTGTATTAAATTCCCTAACACGTGGAAATTAATGAGAACGGCATCCTTTTATCTGTAGATCGTGTTATATTTTCAGAAGGGACAATAAATCCTCTCGACTGTTCACACCAATCTTGTTCCTGCTACGAAGTCGCCATCTTTTCAGGCGACATGGAACGTCAACGTGCAGCTATGCGCTTTGATGGCGTTGTGGATCAGAGTTCTTTTTACTTATGACTTGTAACTGTAAATTAATAACGGTGAGCTTGCTTTTAATTCAAGAATTCCCTCGTTCATATATCAGTTCCAATTTCCCCTGCTGCTATAAATGGGCATTCATTATCGGATTCACAATTTGATAGAATGAATTCTAACCTAAAAAATGAGTGTTTTATAATACTAACTTCAGTTAGCTCCATTGAATTCTACGTTCTAGAAATTGTATTACTAGATTTGTGAAATAAGGCTAAACCCTACCACTTCATTTGTTCGCGGTTAATCTTTAAAACTATTGTATCGAAACAACATATCTCATATTTATATCGGAGTTATATAATTTAGTTTATGGACTTCATAAAATGTAAAAACGACGACTTGCATTTGGTAATTAATTTTTTTTTTGCATAGCCTTTAATGTAGAGAATTCGTGCTTATTTTGAAAAAAATAGCTTACATAGGAATTGAAATACATGTCCAGACAAACATAAAAAATGTGTGTTAAAACATATAGAGAAATAACTTTTATAGTTACAATTCTTCTTCTATTGAGATATATATATAAAAAAACTAGACTTTTATTTTATGACACATTCTTCCGAATGTTTTTTTTTTAATCTAATCATTAGCTTCCACCATATTATCTAACAAACAAACTTCTCTGTAGTTTTACTAGCATATATGTACTAATATTAAAACTTACCGGTGAGTGTGGTTTTTCGGCTCCAACGACAATCGACTTTAATTCTGCTAAGCTGTAATTGATTCTTGCTCTTCGTCTTTTTTCTATTAAAGGCTTGGAGGCCTGGAAAAACAAATACATTTAATTCTTAGGCTCTAAATATTGAAAAACAGCAAAAACATAAATATAGGGACATTTCCCTATTTTAACATTCATAAGACTGGCATTAGAACTGATTTATTTTTTTAAGTTTAAAAAAACTTAAAAATTATTAGTATTGAGCTTTAAGTACGAGACTATCTTCATGATTTACCATGATGGAAAACCCGGGAACACTGACTCATAATTTTGAATGTTTTGTCGGATGACGATAACGAATCGCCACTCTAGTAGCTAGGTCGTATTAATAAAATCTTAATTAAATGAGCTCCATTTTTTTATATTTGGAAGTTTGATAAAGAACGACAACATAATGATACAGGTAGATTAGATTTAACATACAGCAGTCTCCTATACATGGCGGTTGTTTTTGCGGACGGCAAAGGACGGAACTGGCAACCCTTTGAACACGGGCAACAAAATTTTACAATATTTAAGTTAATCAACAAAAATTCACACTATATTTTAATTTTTCCACATTTAAGTAAAATAAGCATTTTTTTGTTTGTTTGTTTAATTTTAAAGCGATTTGTGGGTTAATCTACCAATATATGTATTAGAAATTTGATTGGACTACGGAGCATTAAATTATGTATTATTCATTTTAAAATAAAGAAATAAAATAACCGTTCCAGCCATGAAGTCAGTCAAAAATCCTTCAAAATAATTTGTGATACTGTAGGTTTTTTTAAGCACATTAAAGGGTTTATGCAGCAATCGAAAACTACTGAAACCTACAGTTTTGTAGATATAATTCTCTAAAATTGACAAATCCTACAAAAAAAAGCGGGCCTTCAGTTGCCTAGTGAATAAAGGCGTTCAGCTGGTAATTGGAGGATTGCTAGTTTTAGCCCGTAGGTTGGGCTAAACAAAGAAATGCAAAAAAAAGTAGTAATCTTGCGATCGTAGGGTTGCCAGAGTCGCTACAGAATTACTAAAAAGTCGTCCAGAACATCTAACAATTTATACTGGCATGTATACGGGACTGGTGCATCATAAATCTGATCGGGGTCTAATGTCCTGAAGCCTATTGAGGTTGCGTCGGGTACCATCTCAGGTGTTGTCGTCGTCTTCTGACCACGGTTCAAAAAATACGAGGGATCATTCATGGGTCTTTCTTACGAGATAGGCCCCGAACCGTTGCCAATAGCCCACTGTTCAGCTCTAGTGCGACGTTAATTAACCAAACACACTAAAAAAACCTGTAGTTTTATAAAGATTTTTGCTGACTTTTTAAGCTAAGGATATATGAACCATGTGAGACAACCAGTCAACCCACACAAAGTTCATTTTGAGAAAACTGGCTTTAAAGGGTGTTTAAAAAGGTTTTTAAAGCATACTACTGAATAGGAAAATTCGTGCTGTAACAATTCGCTACTGTTACACGTTTAATTTTTTTCCATACTTGCTTACTTTCAAGAAAAATATGAAGAATATATTAATTAATCAAATCAAATTCATTAATAAGGTAAAATGTCTTCTCAACCTTCTCTTCCGAAAAGTATATATCCGCGCGCAACGGTAACATACATTATCCCCCAATGGGAGGACTCACTCCAGTGTTTGTTATTTGAGCTCAGTGGCAAAAACTCAAAATATCGTCTGCTTGTTGGAAAAACTCACCAAGTCCATTTTTCCAATGTGCTGCATAATGCTAAAATAAACTGTTATCAGGAAAATATCTATAAATAAATAACGAGTGCTGTTGAGAAACAAAACACTATTACATATTGAGATTAACCTACTCTTCTATGGCTCCGTCAAAACAACATATATCACGAAAGTCTTTTGCGACTTTTCCACCAAGCCCACAACCTGTACGCCCGAAAGCAGAACCGCGGCGACGTGCGTCGTACGACGCAGATTTTTTTCAAAGGTCTGCAGACAAATTTTTGCAGAAGTCTACCATACAATTTTTCTTTTATGTCTGCACTACTTCAGAACATTTTCTGCAGATTCTTTTTAGGTTAGATAATTATTTTTCTCTTTTAAGAAAGTCAGGGGATTGGGGAAAAGTCCCGATAATAGAAAGTCGCAATCGCGATAAGTTACACGTGTTTGAACACGTGTTCGAACGTTTTTTTGTTGTTGATTCTTTTCTATCAACTCCATGGTACATTTCAGTACCTGTTCTTTAAGAAGATACATTACTAGAAAATAATTAGCAGAACCTTTTTTGAGAAGGGAATTTGCGCTAAACAAAAACGGTATTTTATACAGCTTCCACGTGAGATTTCCGATTGATTCGACAGCGCATGGAGAGAAAAAACCGTGAATAACGAAATAATACTATTACTGAGATTCTCTCTTTAATCGAATTCTTGCCTATGAAAGGTATACCAATAGTTATATAATAAATTAAGTTGCAGACAAATCTTATTCACTAAAATCTTGTCGCAGGCTGTTAAGAATTTTTCTGCTACTGGGCCTGTACGTTTCCTTTTAGTTTTTTGACTAACAGAAAATGCTCAATACTTCCAGTTCCACACACACTTTTCAAAGCAAGTGTGACGTTTCCATATCGGATATGTAAATCTTGACGTCATTATCTCCCATGTAAAGCCGCCACATAAAGGCGGGACCCCTAATGCCAGCCAGTGTGTGAGAAAGTAGCGAACACAAAGGGGTCTGGACTGACAGGTGGGAATAAATGGCCACACAGGTGGTTCGGCCACGCACTAAGTGGCCGCACGTACAGTGGAAGTGAGAGCGGTATGGGAGGGAGGGCACACGTTTCGAGATGGCGATCTTTTTGTCCCCTTGAAGCCCAAGTCCACGAAAGAACGGCATTCCATTCCGTAGCCAATCAATCAGTAGAATGGGTACATAAGGCAATGGAAGCTCGTGTTGCGGACCTACCATTAGAGTAGGTCCGCAAAACGAGCTTCTAAGGACCTACTAGTTTTTTCAAAATAAAATATCTGCACGTTGATTGATCATAGAAGAAAGCCATTTAATAGGTATATTAATAAAAAAAAATATTTAAAATATACTTCCAGATTACTTACTAGAAACGACGTATTACTATACATGTCATATAAAGAAGAGTATCTGTATATTTTTAATGCAAATCAATAGTTTTATTCCGAACTTGATGACATTGTGCAAACTTGACCTTCAAAATAACAGAAATGTCACTTGTCTACATAAGATTTCGAATTCCTCCCGCTTAAAAGAGCAATAGCTTTTTATTAAAACCACCAGATGGCGCCTCTGTGAAGAAATCGATCAACTCTGAGTAAAGCTCGGGGAACTCCGGCTACTTCAGCAAGTTTTAAATAAAACAATTCAAATTTTTTATAAACTGTAAAAATCTCAAATGATGTATTGCCTTCAAGTTTTCATTTGAACTGTGATTTGAAGATGTACTATTAACTTTGCATACGATGTTTTTCAGTCAACGATAATTTTTTATAGAAAAGCCACATTAAAATACAGTACTGAAAAATTAAACATTGTATTAGTAAAAAATATCTTCTAGCCACCCATGTTATCTCAATGCAAGTAATCGTCATTTTGACAGGCATTTTAAATTCTTGTTAAATTTTTTTAAAACTTTTTGTGTATTTGTCTAAAAATTAATTCTATATATCGATGACATAGTACACATACGCTGTATAAGTGACAATTCCCTACTTTTCAGAACAGTCATTTGAAAGTTTGTAACGCTATTATAAATAGTAAACAGCAATCTGTCAATAAAAATATTTTTTTTTATAAACCACCGTAGTACCATAAAAGTATTCAAATGAGCTCTTAACCTTGAATTCCCGAAAACTGCGCTGAACACATTTATACACAGATTTATAATATTTTTATTTTTAATAGCACACTTTCACATTCAAAGTGCGGAATAAAATGAAAAACAATTTTTCTGGTGGATACTGAAACTCAATTTTAATTATTTGAATCTCAATTTGAGATCAAAGGGCAGAATCTGAATTTTAATTATTTGAAAATTCCGATTTGAATTATTTAGCAAGTAAGCTTATACAGATTATAAATAGATTTTTCTTTAAACACAATGTTATGACTCTCATGTAGCTTTAAAAATTTAAATTGTAAGGTAAGTAAGGCTTTTCTTCGTTTTACTAACTAAATCTTGATTAAATTTGCTGATTACATGCAAAAGTAATTTTTAGAATTCAATATAAAACAGTTACTAAATATTTAACTGAATCTTAAAAAAAAAGAGGACACCAAATATAGAGTGAATATTATTACGTAAAAAAAGTGTCTCGCGTTACATCTATAATGTATTATTAGTCTAAAACCTTTTAATAATTTTCAATTACAATTAAAATAATTTCGAAATAACCAGTCATACCAATAAATATTTCCAATCCCAACAAAATGTGGTAAAACAATATTTATATCTACTTGAACAGACGTTTATTTTTCTCCGTATTAAATTAAATTTACTAGTTAAAAAATATTTAAAAGTAAGATCAGACAATACACATTTAGCAATATATTGAATGTTCAATAAGCATATTTAAAATTGCATTACCTTTCTATTTTCTCCACATCCATCATTTAATCCCACGATTTTCATAGACTGCATACTCATCCCGATTTCTTTAGGACAATGTCTGCCGATTTCTCTTCCCATACCTCGATCCCCTTTTATTCGAAAATAAATATTTTAGTCCTTTTCAAACTACAAGAATTCCTAATTTCAATTACGACGCTTCCTCTTGAAGACACTCGAATAAGCAAAAACATCCGATGACCCCTTCCACAAACAACCAGAATATCGCGAAATGATAAAGTATGGAGAGGACCAGTTCAAACCGTGCGCCAACCACCACATGCAGGTCAGATTTGGCGAGGAACAGCAGAATAAAATAACACAGTAGCTGGTCAGCGTCTGGGCTACCAATCAACATCCAGCACGTGACCGCCGGATCGCACGTGCATTGGCTGCGAGCACGCGTGCCAGCAGACGATCCTTTGAGAAAACCCCGCCCCAGTTCGCGAGCCGGCGGTATCAAATAAAAAGAAAAAGTTCTTTTTCTGAACCCCCCACAGGGAGGGGGATTCGAATTCATCTTGAGCCCTAGACTGGAAGGGGGTTACAGCTCCCCCCCCCCCCCATTCTGTGCATGAAAGGGGGTGGAGGGGGGTGCAAGTGATAAAGGGCCCTCTTTGTATTTGTCCCAGAGGAAGTTTATCTGTGCTTCGGGAGTCGATCTGCAATCAGTGGTAATGGTCCTTTGGGCTGTTTGAGCGGAGTCGGCTTCATTAGTGAATGGAGAAATATGATGTGAGATGTTGTGGTTTTGTTTACGGTGTTGATAATCAACAGTTGGATTTGTGTTCCGGGGAGGGATTTTATGGAGGTGCAGGGAATGGATTGGTTCAGGTGTCTGCTGTTTCATTGACTTGATGAGATCTTGTAAAGTTTTGTTTGGGCTCTTTGTTTGGCCAGAGGATGTTTATCTGTCATTTTGCCAGTGGCGGCTCGTGCACTACAGCAAGTACAGCCGGGCTGCACCTAATTTTATTAGTGTATTTTAAAACTGAGATATTTTACTAATTTTCTTAAATGAACATTAGAATTGGAAATGAAAATGAAATGTCTACGTTAAGTAAAAAAAATCAACGATAAATAACAAACCTGTTGCCGTAATGCACAAATTCAGGAGGGGGGAAAACTCCATTCAATCAAAACTGCAGCCCAAAAGCGAAGTTATAAATCGTCTGCATCGTTGTCTTGACAACCTTACGTAGTATGACTTCCCCTACACGCTAAAATATAGGATGTGACGGCATAAATGCAGCCAAAAAGGATTTTTTTTGAACTCTGCTGTACTTGGGATTTCGATGAAATGATTGGCTCGTGCGTGAATCGGCGGGGCGGGAGGAAAACGAGAATTTCGAAGAATCTCCCCAAACGGAAATAGTTTTCAATAAGTTTACACGTGTGTTGTTGTTTCTTTACTTAAATTAATATTACCCCCCCCCCCCCCTAAGATTTGTCAAAATAAAAACATATTTGGTTTAAAATTTCTACACCAATTTATTTTATATTATTTATATTTAGAAGAAACTTTACAATATTTAGATTTATTTATTGATTGCGCAGTGAGGAAAGGGCAAAATATTCCTGAATCGGGCAGTCGGTCGTATATTTTACTCAGAATAGGCCCTACTGCACAAGACCATGTCTGCAAATCACTTGACTCCATTTCTGGTCAGCTATTGGCATCCAGCTTCGAGGTTCACATAGACGAGAAGGGGGCTTTTGAAAAGGAAAGGGGAGGGGGGTTCGAAATTCCCAGGAACTGGACTTCCGGGAGCCAGCAAAAGACCCCTCGTGGTTCTTTCAGTGAAAGTGGCCGCGCCAGGAACCACGTGTAGAAGAGGAAAAGGGGGGCGGCGATCCGCTTTCATTTTTCTTCCTGAGTCGGTCAAGCTTTGGTGGCGATTTGCACGTGAATAAACAGTAACCGAAGGATTTTCTAGGAAGTGGGTGTGGGCGAAAGCTTCCCCCCCCCCCCCCCTCCTGTGTGACGATTCATAGACACTTTCTGTCTGGTACTAGTTGGAAACTTTATTATATTGTAAGGGTTTATGGTTTGGTTTTGTTAATTAACGTCGCACTAGAGCTGCACAGTGGGCTATTGGCAACGGTTCGGGGTCAATCTCGAAGGAAAGACCCGAGAACACGTACACATTCACACACACATTCATACATGCACCTCGTTATTTTAGAACCATGGTCAGATGACGAGGAAACACCTGAACTGGCACCCAACGCCTTCAGTAGACGTCGGGACTTTGGACCCCGATGCACCAGTCCCACGTATACACGCCAGTATAATTTGTTGGATATTCTGGACGTAAGGGTTTATGATAGTTCTTGAATACACTAAAAATATTAAATGTTTTACTTTTTATAGAGCACTATAACTTCATTTGATTTGATTGGTAAGTAAATAGATCTTTGCTCGCTTGATTTATGTAGCTTTATCTTTGTTATCCTTATATGCTTAATCCTCGGATATGGTTTGGTTAAAAAACGTCACACTAGAGCTGCACAGTGGGCTATTGTTCGAAGGAAAGACCAGGGAACGTTGCCTCGTATTTTTGAACCATGGTCAGATGACGAGGACAACACCTGAGCTGGCACACGACGCAACCTCACTTAATCCTCGAGACAGACACACAACACACATATTCACACAATATACCAAAATATTTTAAAACCATAGTCAGATGACGAGGACAACACCTGAATTGGCCCGCAAAGCAACCTGAATAGGCGTTAGAACATTGGACTCCGGTTAGATTTATCGTGCACCAGTCCCGTATACATGCCAATATAGTTTTTGGGGGTATTTTTAGGCGACTTTCTAGTATTTTAGTAGCTTTCTAGAAGAAGTCGAACTTTCAATCCTCTGATTGCTTGTATCCACTGGGCAACTGGGGGCCCTCGTGCACTAGCTTTATCCGTGGTTTCATCCATGGATAAAACTAGTGCTCGAAAGCCACGAAAGCAAAGACTGACCATTCGAATGAGTACCGAGACTACATCGATTACTTTGTACCAAAAAGGTTAAAACAGACGAGCGTGCATGTTGCTGAACAAGAATAAAATCGCCGTAATGAAAGATTTTAATACGTTCCGTGTATAGACCATAGAGTAATGATACAAATAGAGGAATAAAAATGCTGATTTCCGTGTGTCCATCATTGAAACCACGTGATATGTGGAAATGCCAATTCATTCATGCGCCAATATTACTTGGCAGGCCTTGGCGACTTTAAGAACTAAACGAGATCGAAGAATTGTAATATGGTTTTGTGTTTAATTTTGTATTTAAATATAGTTTTTTTTTTAACGAGTGGCACTATTTAAGGGAGTTTAACAGATATATTAAGGAGATTTTTCTTACTTTGTAGTTTTGAAATAATTGCATTACGTTTTTATGTAAAAAATTTACCATAAGCGAAGTTCTTTCAATTGTTATTTTGTATACTTCAATAAGAAAATATAAACAATAAAACCTGAACCTATGAACAATAATAAAGAGTTTCGCTTCTTCGAGTATTGAACATAAATAAAATATTTTCGTTTCGTTAATGAAGCGGAAATATTTAGCGCATATTGTTTGAAAATAAGTAAATACGTACATATATGTTAAAAAGTTGAATAAGGACAGAACTCCTTATCACCAAAAGAGAAGAAAGTGCGCCAAATTTGAAACTCCTGCAGATGTCTGAATGCCAAATGTGGCAGCGCTATAACCACGTGATGTGAGTTTTTCTTTTCAATGTTGACACCGCGGCTTCATGAGAGTCTGGTATTGAAGGCGCTCTCTATTTAATATTACAACTCTCTGGTATAGACAACGATGTATCTGTTTTTGCAATAAAACAATTGCGCAAAATTATCTTTAAGTTTTAAATATTTATTTTTCTTTAAATATTCCCGTGCATTCAGCTCATTTTTAGATTTATTCATATTATATTTTTTATCAGTTTTAATCATAAGGGATCGATAATAAGAGATCCTAAATGCGCAAAAAACGAGAAAAATTTGAAATTTTCAGAAAAAAAATTTGCAATATTTTCAACATTAAAAAAAAAACTTTATTAGTATATATATTTAGATTTTTTTTTACTTAATAAATTATAACTTTATTATATATATTTATTATATAATATATATAACTTAAAAAGGGATATTCCAGTAATATCAATATGGGAATAATGAAACTTGAAGCTGATATTTTCTGCCGAATATGATTCAAAACTTTTTAGGCTATATGGCTTGATAGATAGAAATTCGGTTTCACTAAGGGGTAGGTTTCAAGGCAGTGAAAGTAATGATATTGAAGCAGTAATTATTGATCTTACGTGCATTTAATTAAACTTGCAATTTAATTTTAAAATTGCTTTACAAACGCAATGTGTTTAACTTCTTTTGAAATTTGAACTTCTTGAAATAAAATACTGCTTAGCTCCCCCAATTGTGAAAACCTGTTTACGACTGCGTATTTTTTTTTTATTATTCGAATTAATTGCGAGTTTTCAGTGTTATTTCAGCTCAATGCCAATAAAGCAAAACCTACCATGCCATCTTTTACTAAAATCAATTCAATTTCACACCGCTTTTCCCTATAGCTCATTCCTCAACAAAATCAAAAATCAATTCAAAATAACAGCAGCCCCTGTCAACGTGCTAAAATACTCATTTCTTATAGAAAACGTTAATCACCGAAAAAATCCCAAAATATATACACTCAATCGCCTGCCCACACCTGCCTAAACTTTCTTTTTCTATCCCCCATTCCCCAAAGAGGTCCACCCCTCTACAGAGGCGCTTCATTAGTTCGGATAATTAACATACGGATAGGCGAGGCTGAACGGATGATCAAACTTCTTTTTTTCTCAAGGTCGAAAGTGGGGAGATCTTGGGGGTAGAAGCCAGAGGGGGGCTTGGAAAATTGGATCGCTCTGCTGGGTAATTTGGTTTCCCGTTTTTATGGTCCCCGTTAGATTACTTTTTCTGGGGGGTACACCTGCAATGAAATATTCGGTGCAATCTAACTGATGCATTGGATTTTATGATTTTCGCTTAAAAAGAGAATATAATTTTATTGTTTCTTAAGTGGAAAATTGCCCGGGTATCGTGGAAAGACGTCTGTTGGAAATAGTCTTCACTCCTAAACACTAACTTATATGTTTTTTATAAATACAGGGTGTCCAAAAATTATTGGGCACATTACAAAATTATGCAAATAAAATACATCACAAGCAGGACTAACAATGCAACTGCCAAAAGTATATATAAATTTCGGTGTGATATCAATTGGTTGCTCACAGTATGCTTAAGTTGGTTGGTTTGTTTGGTTAATTCACGTCGCACTAGAGCTGCACAGTGGGCTATTGGCAACGGTTCGGGGTCTATTTCGAAGGAAAGACCCAGGAACACATACGCATTCACACACACATTCATTCATACCGGCACCTCGTTATTTTAGAACCATGGTCAGATGACGAGGAAACACCTGAACTGGCACCCAACGCCTTCAATAGACGTCGGGACTTTGGACCCCGATCAAATTTATCGTGCACCAGTCGCGTATACACGCCGTTAATTTTTGCGTATGTTCTGGACGACTTTTCTAGTATTTTTGTAGCAAAGCTGACAACCCTCCGATCACAAGATCACTACTTTTTTACTTTTCTTTGTCCATCGCACGGGTTCTAACCACCAATCCTCGGATTATTAGCTGAACGCCTTAACCGCTCGGCCACGGAGGCCTCATGCGACGGTTCGGGGTCTATCTCGAAGGAAAGACCCGGGAACACATTCCGATATAAGCAATCTTTGACATATGACGAGATGTTTATCCTTCCTGTCCAATACCAATTCCATACAAAGCAGATGTGGTAACACCACAGATAGGAGGAGGGGATCTTATTTATTCTAGTTTAATTATAAATAAATATGGAAACTGCTAGAAGTTTGTAAATAAAATACCAGTAAAGAACAGCAGTATAAATAAATATAAAAAATGCTAATAATTAATACACATAGCCGAAATTGTATCACACAGGTGTGTTTTAAACCAATTTTTCTTAATGTAAATATTTAATCCTTTTATTTTCAAAAATTTAATGATTTTTAAACCTGTTCAATTTTAACTTTTTATGAAATTTCAGTCGTTTATTTTTATTCATACAGGGTATAAAGTTTCTAGCAATTGTACTCTCTCTCTTCGTCAAATATTAAAAAATTATGAATTAGGTCAAATTATAACATTTAGAACCAGTCAGGGATATCCTAAGCTGAATTTACTAATGTGGTCAAAAATTTAAAGTCAGCAACCGAAAAAAAAATCGCCAGACACATTTATATTTTTTAAGAAATAGCCAATAATGTGGTTTGGAAAAAGAAATTTGCTATGATTTAGTTAAAGGTAGATTACACAAGATCTCTTTTTAATCCCCTGTTCAATTTCAAAAATTCGATATGAACTTGGTGTCATCTGTCTTTCATACGATACTTGAACCATTTATGTCCCAAACATGGAAACACCTAAATAAACGATGACCAAAATATCGAATTTTCAAATTTTCCTATACAAATGAAATTGTTTTCTGTCATTTAATTAACACCAACTTATTTAGTTTCTTATTTACAACTAGTTACTCATTTCTAGTTTACCACTTCAAAATTAAACCACGATTGTACGTTACAATGAACACCATGCCACGATCTGATGTCGAGATTAAATAGGATAAACAATAATTTTTTACATTGGCGAATACAAAAACCCGTGTTTAATAAGTCAGTAGACGATAATTTTTATATGTGAAAAAATTCGGAATAAAAACCACTTGTTTTAGTTTATGCGATAAATGACGTAACTTGCATATACTCCGTATGCCCTGGGATCGTTTGGTTTGGTTTGTTTAAATAACGTCACACTAGAGCTGCACAGTGGGCTATTGGCGACGGTTCGGGGCCTATCTCAAAGGAAAGACCCGGGAACGATGCCTCGTAATTTTGAACCATGGTCAGATGACGACTGGGATCAGTTTGCAAACAAGGTCGTGTGCTGCCCGGTATTCCGTCTGGAACTTTAGAACTTTTATAATACAGAAAATAGAACGAAGTTCTTTAAGAAAAAATATATATTTCGGACCTCTCTCCAATAGACGTTCGGTACCAAAAGGATTATTATTCTAAAAAAATATACCATACACACAATCCCCACTTTCTTCTCCGCACAACACAGTATCAATGGTTCTTCACGGTAGAGCGAAAACCGAATGTCCAAACGATTTTCACGCTCGACGGCCGCGGTGTATTCCAATCACACAGTTTGTCACTTTCTCTCTCTTTCTTTGTTGCCACACAAGATTTAGTATTTGTTGAACTCGAAACCTGTATGAAATACTAGCTCCCCTCTACTCAAAGGTCGGGCGTCAATGAGAAATATGAATAAAGCGCAATAAATCCTGGTCATTGTGTCGGGACCCATGCTGGAAGGAAAGGGTTTAAAATGCGAGGCTGTATGTGTGTATTCTCTTGTTCAGAAAGAACGAGCAATTTGGAATGGCACTGGCAGTTGATCTTGAGTTTTGGTAGGTTAGGATTTATTGCAGACGTGTAAGGTAGGTGTAGGGTTTCATATTTGCTGGACTTGCATTTGAAATAGATTTCATGGCTAATGTTCATAGGTACATAAATCATATATATGTACAGAACTATTCTCTGATAAAAGGGCAAATTTTCCAGTTGCAATTTTTGAATTTCATATGCTTGAGATTTTCATTATGTGTTGTAAGACTTCCGATTTTAGAACTTTTCTACTACAATTTTTTAAGAATCTATTGCAAGGGTATTTTTGCGTAGAACAGTTTATTTTCACTAAATTATTATTTTATTGTTTAAGTTATATAACATTTATTTATAAGAATCCGAATAAAGAATTTATATATATTTATCTTACAAAGTTTAGACATGAATAGCCCAGGTGCAAAACAAGTTATATCCCAAAATTGAAAAATATGATATATTGTTATCAATGGATATTTTATAACTTTGGCTTTAATTTTTAAATATAAAAAGGAGCTCAAAAGAAGTCCACAGAAGCAAAAGTAGCTATATCCAGCAAACGTGAACATGAGCTGTAGTTTAATGTAGGGGAGGGGAAGGGGTGGATGTCAGAAACCCCTCCATTTGTTGGTAGATGCCAAACTTTTAGTATTAAATAGAAGGGTTTGTAGGATAAAGAAAGACCTTTTTATTCCCTTCTTTACATCTCTTTTCCACGTACGCTACTCGACTTAACGATTCCTGCTGGACAGCACTGAAAGTTCCAATCGTAGTTTATATTTAATATTTTTTTAATTCGTTACAACTATTGTTTGTTATAACGACCCTCTCCTATTGTTTTCATCAGGGATAGTTATACCAAGTGGCTACTTACCACTAATAAACTACTTTTTAAAAATTTAGAAATGTGTGACATTACACACATAAAAATCAACATTATAAAAAAAGGTACTTAAAAATAAATATCTAAACCTACTCGATTTTCTTTAAGTATAATTTCATCGTAAACGGGCGTACAAATAACCGTACTTTCTCCAAAAGTAGCAATGGGATTTAATATTGCCAATAGCAGCTTCTGTTCAGATGATCTTAATGAAACTTAACAAATAGTAGTGTTTCAGAAGATGGTTTTTATGCCGATTGCTTAAATAGAAACTGAGTTGTTACAACTCAATTATCTTACTTCCCAATTTTTTGTCACACCTTTTTTTAACATTTCTTCTGTTTATGACTACTTAATATCGCTCTGTTTACTGGAATGCGGTGCTGAGGATCTGGGTTCGATTCCGGGTAAGACTTGGTTATAATTGCCGATATTTATTGAAAGTGATTTATGAGACAGTCTGTGTGAGCCAGGAAGGAGAAGTCTTAAAAGTGGCATAATCTTCGAGCATGGATCCTTCATAGTAGAGAAAACATAATGTTTTAATCTCGCTAACATCAAAGTGAGGCCAACATGTATGGCCTCATACACGTGGTTAATTACGTCATTCCATTCATAATTTTTCACTGTTACACATTTCCCAATTCATCAGCCAATCGCGAGTATGTTTAATTCATAATTTTGAAAAGAAGTCACGTGTTTGAGGCCATTTTGTCTGAGATGTTGGTTTCACGATTATGACGTCATGTTCGCTCTACTGCAGTCCATTCATGCTCGAAGGGCAGAATATGAAGTACTGCCAACTGCTTCTGCGCAGCCATATGTATACCGAAATGCATTGCACCTTTTATGCGCTCCGACCAGTTTTCAAGTTCTACGCAGAACGAAACTGTTGGCAGTATCCCAAGATGCATTGCGCAGACGGTTTCTTTTGTGCACTACTACGCATTTGCTAGGACCTATCTTTTCCTCTCCATTATCTGTGGGGTGGGTGTGGTATCTACTCATTTTTGAGTGCATGTCTTTTTTTAAATTGAAACTCATGTATGCGCAGCCATGATAAGCATCGAATGTAATTAAAAATGAGTACAATTTATTTATTTTCAAGTACATATTTTTAGCAGTGAGGAAGTTCATCGAACCGACCTTGACGTCGAGAATCTTCGATCTTGAAACCGTCCATCCACAAAATTGGAATTTGATTGACAATGACTTGCAGGAGGGGGGGGGGGCAGGTGCAAGAGGGGGGCCGCATTCTAGGGACACCCCTTGGAGCACGCGAGGGCAACAAGTGCCTTCCGAACAACGGGTGCTCAGAATGTGATTGGAGGGGGGAAAGGGCAGCAAAAGAAAGTAGAAAATTATAGATTATTACACTTCCCCTTTATTAGGCTGGTAGAGAAGAGAATAATAAAGGGAAATTCCGCTATGATCGAATACAAGAAGATGGGTTTATAAAACGCGTAAGAATAATTTTTTGGGCTTCGTAGAATTTATTCAAGATGGATTGTAATTTTCTACTGCATCTGCTTCTGGGGGTGAGGGAACCGGGCATTGTCATTTCGATAAAACGGGATATTTTTTTTATCGTTATTTGATATGAGAGGAAGGAATTTCAAGGTCTGGATGCCGTTATATATCGATTACTGAGTGGAATCCCTGTTAAAGCATCTGTTCTGTGTGTCGTAAATGATATGTTTAAAGGTGAGAAGTTCAGTTAAAACGTGTGTCCGACAGTGAGGAAACGCACCTGTTAATTTTTTCTTCTTCTTTTGACGAATTCAGCATAAAAAATTTGACCAATATAAAATTTATAGAGATTTGTTGCGAATCTGTCATTATGTTATTTCTTGGTGGTATGTATGCGTCTCCCACTAATCAGTATCTGTAACTTCAGGATCGGACAAGACATTTTGTTGACTTGAAGTCGATGTAGAAGCCATAATGATAAGGCCCACTTTTCTAGACACCGCAATATTTCGTATATTTTTCATGTTAAAATAAGCCGACATGTATTGCTTTTGGTTAAATTTTTCTTTTCTTTTTAAACCCATTTTAAATGCCATCTGCTACTAAAATAGGAAGTAATTTGCAAGTCAAAGTCGAAGTAGATAAAAAGCAAGGGCAAAAACTATTTGTTTGGTAATATAAAAATTAATTCTATAAGAAGAAAATATAATATTTATATACATTTAATATTTCTACAATGTTATGGTATTAAAAAACACTACAAAATCACTTTTTATAGGGCACAGCATGGCTGCTTTGACTTCAACGCGCCCATAGAGGAATCAAGTTCTGAGCCTTCCAGCAGTTACATTTAGAGTTCAGTGGCGTCTCCTAATTGCTGGGATTTTTAGTTATATTTAATGTTATTTTTATGTGATCCGAAATGGCAAATTCATTTTTAAAATAATGAATGAAAGTTCTTTTTTAAATAATTTTTCAGGCTATTTATATAGTTTAGACAAAAAGTTAGATTTGGTTTTATAATGAGATTGTATTAGTAAACTTTGAAAGACTGATTCAAAGTGTTTTAAAAAAATGTTGTAAAACATAATTATTTCTCTTATATTTTTTACCATTTTTTTTTAATTAATTATATTTTAGTACCAGGGGACCGAGCCCAGCTCGCTTTCATATTTTTTACTTAATAATAGTTTTAATGAATCGAATTAAATGCAAATGCTTTGAAATGTCCATATCAGCGGTTAGACGTTTCGTGATATTTTTTATCGTCTAACGTATTTTTATCGACATATCCTTAAGTTCTTAGAAATATGCTCATAAAACTGGTTAAACGCGTCAAGGTTGAAACGATACCGTATCAATTCTGCAAAAGTGACTTAAATTAATGTTATTAGCGATTCCGAGCGACTAATACAACCGTTCGCACAATTGTAGTACAAACATTTCATTTGCATAATAAAACGGGACAACATTCTTGTTGTTCAGTATTTTAGTAACCTTTTGAAATGATGTTTGCTTCAGTCTAACTCTTGAGTAACTGAATGGACTTTTAAATACTATGCAAAGTAGCTTTGTTATTAAGAAGATTAGGATAATGGAGATCAAATTAATTTTTGCTACTGCAAAATTATTTCGGTATTTTTTCTTGTCTTCAAACTGCATACACAAATAATCAGGAACGAACAATGTTTTATATTCTTATTAAACGTGTAATCAATAATAAAGATATTTACTTATTTCGAATAATTTTATGTGTGATTCGGAATTAATCGTAGTGACGAAAATGATCGAAAATGTTTTATATTTAATTCAGTGTAAAATAATATAATTTGAACCAATACCGATGCCGGTATATTTCATTATAACGGCATCGAAAATCAACCTTCTATAAAATTAAACTTTTTCTATAATCTAAATATAAGAGTTTTTATTATAATAGTAGTAGTACTACATTTATAATAGTAGTTACGAATAAACTAATATTAATATATTTTTTTCTGTTAAACAGATTTTTTTAATGATAAAGCTGCCGTTCTCGACTTTTCAATACACATATATTATTTTATTTAGCCTAATGTTTGAAAATGACACGTGTTGAAATTTGCGACAGTTGTTAGGAATAGTTCATAATTTTGTTCCTAAGAAAAGGTTACAGAATATAAAATATGAGTTGGTAGCTTGCAGTCTGGGTCTTGAAAACAATATAGTTACTTTGAACACATTTTTATTAACAAAATACTTATTTAAAGTAACATGATAAAAATAATTAAAAACATATTTACGGTAAATGTAAAATTTATTTTTAAAAAGAGTTTTAAATTTGCTGAAATTAATTTCTCTGTTTGTATGTGAAAACTTTTTTTTTCAAGCGTTTAAATTACTATGTACGTTTTAATTAAAAACTCTATTTCCGTTGTTATATTGTATAAAGTCTCTTTAGTCATTTAATTATCTGCTTGAAACTAAACATATTAACGTAATACGAGAACATTATTCAGTATTTTGTTATTACTATCTAATGCAATTTAATATCGACAATAATTTCATATTTAATTAGGCAGGTGCAAGGTTATTTCGGACAAACCTTTAAATAAAGAAGAAACTTATTTGAAATAACAAAGTAAATAAATTTAAAACACGTTTATAGTAAATGATGTGAAATTTCTATTTACAAATTATTTTAAGTTTGTTAATTAAAAATTTAAACTCCTTTTCCGTTGTTCTATTGTAAAATCTCATTACTAATTTTCAATCACTCTCTAAAATAAACTTACTTACGTAATTCGAGAAACAGTTCATTATTAAATTGTACAAAATATCATAGAAATGTTGCTTTTACATTAAGAACTTTATATGACAAATTTGCTGGTATCAGTTATACAGAGAAAAAAATATCATTTAAAACAATTTAACGTTTTCATTAATTATTTTCTCATTAGAAATTGGAATTAATAAATACCAAACCATTTTTATAGACACTATGCATGACATGGTCCCGAGATTAAAATTTTGACGGAATAACAAAAACGCATGGTCGATTAGCCTTTGTGATTGGTGAATAACAAACCATGTGGTTACCATCAACCAATAAAAAATGCGCGTGAAGTCACTTATATCTTGAAATGGCGTCATGTAATTTCCACACAAAGCAGCGCAAAGTGTCCATGGTAAACAAATGTTAACTTTTGGAAACACTTCCTTTTTTCACAATTTCCAAAACATATCTTGAAAACTGGAAAACTCAGAATTTTTCTTTATTTCTTGTTTAATACTATCAGAAATAAGTGTATTTATGAACAATTGGTAAAATAAAAGCTATAAATAATAGAAGAAAATAGTTTATTAAATGTATAAAATTATATTTTTACCTTTATAAATATTGCTTAAAATTAATTTAATAATACTTCTTTTATTTATATCCATTAGCATATAAATTCTAAAACAAATATTTATTAACAATTGCTAAATTAAAACTTATCAAATAAAAATTTATAACAAAGTTAAATTTTAAATGTAAATAAATATATATTTTATAAACAACATGTAACATTAATTTAATAAAAACTTATTCAATTGATTTCATTGGAATATAAATACTTAACAAAACAAACGCAATTGCTTCTAATTTTTGTTTTGAAAATTCCATATTCTATTTACGGAAATACATAATCCATTTCACATGGAATAAAAAAATCTACTTGTTTATCCAAACGATATTTTTTTATATGGAATTTTAAAAATTTCTCTTGTGAATTCCACTTATGACGTCACGTGCAGAAACAGTAAAAAATCGCAGGATTAAATTTGTTTAAACTTTGATTATTTTAAATGCAAACGATTTTGTTCAAGTTCTTTTTAAATATTTATTAGAAAATTTATAGCATTTAGTAGACGAAATTGTCACGTGATTAGAATGTGCATTTTGTTTATTTAAAAACGCAAACGATTTTTCAATTTTAATTTTAATTTACTGATGTTTCCTTCGTTTATTTATGAGAAAAAAATACTTTATTTTAAAATAAAAACTATAATGAAAATACATCATCACAATATTTTGCACGTTTTAAATTAAAATAACATATGAAGAATTAAATAACATTTAACTGCTATTGGCATATAACCTATTAACTCATACGCGATGAATAATTTGCAATGGAAAGCGTTAAATGGAACTTTTAATCTACTTATTTCACCCTCTAAATGAAATTTTTCGAAGATGAAACCTATCCCAATCGAATTTTTACCCCGAAAATTGCTAATACATCAATTTTTGTGAAAATCGTTAGAGCGGATTTGGAGATTGTGCAAACAAACAAACGAACAAACAAATATAGTGACATTGCTCGTTTAATAGTATTAGATAGATAGATATATATTAAAAATAAAAACCTCCTTTAATGTTGTTTAAAAAAAACATTAACATGTTGCTAAAAAAAATACTATTCTTATTACTACTAATCTCAAAATAACTTTTAAACAGTCGGATTAAGAGTAAAATAAATAATTTTATTTAATGAATCTAATTATTTTTCTTTAATTTTTTTTTTATAATTGATTTTCTTTATATTGAGCGAAAAAAATACTTTTTTTTTTAACTTTCTGGATCTCAGAGGCCTAGAATACATAAAAGACGTTAAAAATACACTTGTTACTGTGCGGATTTATCTATGTTAAATGAGTTGCCCATTTCCAAACCGTCTCTTGATCACGTTAGGAAATTAGTTCGTCACATTTTCGACTAAAAAAAATTTCGTAATAAATTTTATTTCTACATCTGGAATTAAGCAAATGTATGTTATTTTACACATTAGACAACATGATATCCTTAATTCCATTGATAAAACAAATAATACGAAAAAAAAATAGATTTGAAAATGTGAAAGGCTTAGTTGTTCAAGGTGATCAAGATCCTTTTTGGAATCTCAAACTAGACCCATCCGAGCCCATAATTTTCCCACGCCACCGACAATAACTAGGGCACCGTGTGCACATCGCATTTACACCATCATATTTCTGATTATTCTTCACTACATCTAAACTCTATGTAAGCGCTTGCATTCCTGATCAAGGAGCAGTGGCCTCTAATCCCAAAATAAAAATATTAATATAACGCTATAAAAAACACAAATCCAGTCACGCAGCCGTCTTTGGGGGTAATTAAACTCTGCAAAGAAAGAGAGAGTGTGTGCGTGAAATTAATTCTCTACGTCTTCCTTGTTCACCTGTGCTTCGAGCCCCCCCCCCCCCCCCCCTGCCCTCCTAGCCCCCCCTCCCTGGCATATGGGCTTCTCTTCTCTGGTCATCTGGATCTTTTGTAAGTGTGCGAGCCTCTAATAACGTAATTGTCCTTCCGATTTTCTTCTTCTTTTTTTTCAACACCTGCTTGGACCACCGTGTGAATGTATGTACCTGATTGGGTGGTCAGTTGTGGCATTGTGGGGCAGTCGTCAGTTGACTGTGGATGGCCTAGGGGGGTTTCTGGTTATAGTGGTGTCAGCGTTGAGCGTTGGTTGATTTGCATGAATGACCGTGCCTCATTTGCTTTGAGTTGGGTTGATGAATGTGAATGCGAGGTATGTTAATTATGATGTCTGTTTTGAGGAAGCGTGTCGAAAGTGTGGAAGTCACTGAGTATTGAAAAGATTTCGGGCGGATCTCAAGAAGTCATTGTACAGTTTCTTTAAAACGTATGAACCGTGTTATACAACAATGTATCAAAAGGGGAAAATGTTGTTTTCAATGTCAATGGAAGCCCAATGTTTCACTTTCTATGCTAACAAAAATTAATATCGAAACTGGACATGTAGCGAATTGTTGTAGCGTGGACGCAATGTTCTATAAGACGAGTTTTTATCTTCTAGTGTGGTTGATCCTTTGTTGCATAACACAATACATATGAAAATTAAAAATCATAAGAATTTTTTAAAAAGTTGGACGGTTGGTTGAAATAATATTGTGTTACAGCTACACAATAAGCTATTAGTGACAGAGAAATTAAAAAAAAAACAGGACGATTGCTAAAGTTATATATCAATAGGTTTGGTTTGGTTTGGTTTTGTTAATTAACGTCGCACTAGAGCTGCACAGTGGGCTATTGGCGACGGTTCGAGGTCAATCTCGAAGGAAAGACCCGGGAACACACACACATTCATACATGCACCTCGTTATTTTAGATCCATGGTCAGATGACGAGGAAACACCTGAACTGGCACCCAACGCCTTCAATAGACGTCGGGACTTTGGACCCCGATCAGATTTATCGTGCACCAGTCCCGTATACACGCCAGTATAATTTGTTGCATATTCTGGACGACTTTCTAGTATTTTTGTAGCGAAGCTGGCAACCCTCCGATCGCAAGATCACTACTTTTTTACTTTTCTATGTCAAGTCCATTGCACTGATTCGAACCACCAATCCTCTGATTAGTAGCTGAACGCCTTACCAACTGAGCAACTGGGGCTCCTATATATCAATAGGGGCTGTGGTCATAATAATAATATTAAGCATTAAACAATCCCCATCCACAAACCAATATTAAAATTAATTGTTAATCAACTAATATAGTAATATACTATATCATTTTTCATCAATTAATATATTAGTATTTCTGAAATGTATGGGTAAAAAAGGGAGACTGAATAAAGTTAAATTTCTCATGAACTATTATGAATAAAATTATAGCATTCACAGTTAAAAAGGTATTTTATATTATGTGAATATATTTTGTGTCTTGTGGTAAAATGGATATATTTAAATGAAATAAAACGAATGGGAATAATTGTGACATTAGGGCTCTAAGTAGATGTACTGCATAGTCAGTAATTATTTGTAAATACAGTGATTGATCTACCAATGATTACAACTGTTGCAGAATTACAAGAACTAACTGTTTAGTAAAAAACAGCATACCAATGTCATAACAAGTTAAGAATGGAATATACAAAAGCATCAAATGAAATTATTAACCCCCCATCCCCCAAAAACCTATTATAATCCAGACTTTTATTTCGTTTTTATTAATTCCAAGTAGAACGATAAATTGTAAGCAATTTGCATTTTAAAACTTATATACAAGATATAACAACAAACTCCATGGGGTGTAGGGAGACATTGATTACTTGTATTTTATAGTAACCTACCAAAAGGTATTTTGAATAAAACTCTTTATTTAATCCTTTGCACAACAATAACGTATTTGAAATTAACGTGTTTTTTAAACGGAACAGTATATTACCTTTCTGTTCTTTTCCTCAAATATTTCTAACTTCCAATTAAAAAAAACACACACAAAAAATAGTTATCTGTTTTGGACTTAGTCATCTGTTTTCGAGAACAATGCAACACTGCATTAGTAACATTTTACCGATGCCAATATTATTCCAATCCAAGTACCCATCAATTTTAACCCTTTGCACTCCGATGTCGCCTCTCAGGCGCCAACATAACGACCCGTTCTTTTGTTTCCCTGTTCTTTAAAATAAACGAGAAGCGCATGATCTTGTGTTTAGAACATTAAACTTTTTTTCAACTTGTTCTCTTGCAAATACAAAACAGATTAGGATTTTTTTCCCTATATGAGTATAAAAAAAATCTGTGGAAAAGAACGTAAAGAGGGGGGGGGGGGGGGAATAACTGTTCCACAGAAAGAACACAAATCGCAAAGTGTTCTTGGAGTGCAAAGAGTTACACGGCAAAACAAAATAACGACCAGTTCTTTTCTACACTGCGCCAGTGGACTGCAATGCCTCACCAACTGCCAAATTTTTTTTTTTAAATATCTAAAATTAAATGTAGGATCAATCAACAATGTGCATCGCTACATTAATTATATAAAATCCCTCATTTCTCTAATCAAACACACATAACTGCATTCATTCGCAGCCTACTTAACTATTTTAGCTAAAAGCAAACCTAACTCAACTACATACAGCAATCCCTTCTAAAATTGTGTCAGTAGACCAAGAAACCCAAACCCTGGGAACGGTTGCCTCCTGCCGGTGTCGGAAGAAGGGGCAGCATTTGACCTTGACACCTGACCCCTAATGATAGCCTCGGACAGACAGGAAGGGGGCCGACCCCCTGCTCCCTTCCCCCTTCGCAAAGGGCCTGGCAGCGTAAAAATAATGGCCGATATTTGGGATGGGAGGGCGGTGCACAGCTCCCGTCAAGACATGGCGCCGTTCGGGCCAACAGGGACATTTTTTTTTTGGTTAGTCGGTTGTTTGGTGGAATTAACGTCCCACTATCCTTTCAGAAATATCACTCTCATTCATTTTAGAGCGTTCTGCGATCGTCAAGTCTATTTTCGTCGATTTTGACTGTCGTTCCGTCTTTGAAATCACGTCCACACATGCAGGGCGGGCCCCATTACTCTCAAATAGACCCTGGAACATCAAATCGGTCTTTTACAAACCGTTTAACCCTATCCCTTAACGTCATTCAAATATAATACATTATAAATAGTATAACAAAATACATTAATAAGTAATGAATATCCCTAATATTCTGTATGTTTTGATATATTTTTTTTAATATTCGAACAAATTTAATACAAGTTGCAATTTTTGTTTACTAAAGTTTGTAATGCAATTTTTTTAAGGTAAATTGAGTGGCAAACTATGGTAGAATTGTTAAATATTTAAATAAAATGTGTGATTTGGGAGCCCTTTAAAAATATAAAGTGTAATCCTGGGCCCATTCGGTAATCAGGCCCTGCATGTGACATTTGAGTATTTGACTAAACCAGAATCCTCAAAATTTTAACGAAATTAATTTTCTCCGATCCCTTTTTGGTGATGCAGTAGAACTCCAAACTCCAGTTATCCGAATCAGATAAAGCGGATCGTCAATTATCCGAATCACTTTTAAAAAAAAGAAATCAGCAAAATCTACATTTTAAAAGTTTTAATGGGTGAATGATATTGTTATTAATAGTTATTATATTACATTATACAGCGAAATTCGTTTTTTACTAAGAAATAGCCTTTTTTTTGTGTGAAATCCCATTATCCGGATATTTGATTATCCAGATGGGGGGATGTAATTTGGTTCCAATCGATCCGTATAAGTGGAGTTCTACCGTATCAGAATAGTTTTTAGTGCGTTTCTAGGGCAATAGCAAAATTGCGGCCGAAGGGAGCCGGGTTACCATATTCTCAAAGAAGAAAACAATTGTTGATCGCCGAGGTAAAAGGTTGCCATGGGCCGCTATTGGAATTTTCCTGTTTCTAGATCGCAATGCAATATCGTCAGAAAATTATTTTCTCGAAGCTATTTGTCGCTGTCCAATCCTTTGATTTTTAAATGAAACTCATCAATTCCTATTGCTAATTCTTAATTATTACGAATAATTATTATACTGACCACGTTGGTAGGCGAGGTTTTAAGTCAATGTAACCTTTGCAAGGATATTACAATTGAGTAACAAGATTTGAAGATAAAATGGCAACAGAGTCAGTTGAATGAATTTTTATTTAAAAAATCGCAATTAAATTTTTTAATTCAGAAATTGCATAAAAAATTCCATTTAAATCAAAATATAGATAAAGAAACTCTCTAAATTATGATAGATCGTAAAAATTTGGAAATATATTTTCTCATAAATACATTTGAAGATGGCGAGCTCAATTGTTTTAAAATATCATTATTATACTTTTATAGTAAATTTATTAATTTTTGGAGCGATTAAAATTTATATTTCATTTCGATTTAAAGGATTTTTTTTTAAACAACCAACGAAAATTTTATACAAAAACAGCAATTAAATTATTTTTAAAAAAAAGACCGAAAATATACATTTTTTTAATTTTATATTTCTCAAAATCAGTGGCTCTTAAAATTTTTTCTCTCGTATACCACTTGATAAAACTTTTCATTTATGAGTTTACCCCCTTTTCCCATAACCTTTCTCATTTATCTACCTACATACACAAACAAAAGTTTGTTTTCTTACCCTGTAATATTCTTAAGTTAGTTTACTAATTCATGAAACGACTCAAATTGATGACTTCAAATTGATGAATTCATGACTCAAATTTATTTTTGATTTTACTTATTTTATTTATTATTTTAGGTGTTTTTCTCCATTACTAATATTTTTTTCGCGTACCCCCAACCGGACCATCACGTACCCCCAGGAGTACGTGTACCCCAGGTTGAGAATGCTCCAAATGCAAATGTAATTAAAATTACGAAAATCCCAATGAATAACAACATATGTACGTTTCGGGAAGCGATTTTTTCTAACTTTTGAATAACAACAATCTCTTTCTTTGAGTTTTTTTTTTCTATTTCTTCAAAAAATTAATATAACATTTATATTTACTATATTCTACATAAAATATTATTATGTTTCTCTCGCGTTTATATTTTGATTATGAAGGGAAAAAAATATGGTTTTCAATTGTAACTGAGGGGGGAAAGCAAGAGGGGGGGGGGTGAATAGAATCGGCCTTTGTTTACTGCTGTTTACCGCCACCGTGAATTGATTAGAGGGGAGGGGAGGGGGGGGGGAGGTGTACCGCAGATGCATCTCAAAAAGTAACTCTTGATCCCCCAAATGAGTTTTTTTTAGGGGTTAAAACGATAATTTGCGGTGATCACATATTGAAGGGTAAACATGTTTACCGGTGTTTTTTGAAAATCAACAACAATTATCAGAGCAGATGTTTCGGTCGTTGCATTGCTAACTGAAAGTGTCTTGTTTGTTGCGCTCTCTCAGACACCTTGTACACGTAAAGCAGCTGTAAAAGGCTGGATGAAGGGTCGGAATATTAGTAGATAATAAATTATTATTTGGAGGGTTAAGACTAATTTAAGATTTGGGAAAGTATGTGTTTTTGTCCGCTTTTGATCTCCAATTTCTTATTAAAAAATGCTTTTGAACGTCCTGATTAAGTTGTAATTTGTATAATTGAATTCATGATCTCTAGTCACTTTGGCGACGTTAAATTCAAATCCTTCCACTTTTAATAGTTTGCCTGAGTATGTTGTTAATTTTCCAGGAGTGGGTGGTTTTAAAAAGCAATTGGATCGACATTGGAGAATCGTGAAGATGCTAGATTGACAGGAGCTACCTTTCTGGGCCAAGAGCCTGCAGTTGGTCGACATTATTTGTATTTGTATAAACCTTAAATGGACCGTATTATGCAACAACCGGTTAAACCATAAAAGGAAGAAAAAAAATCTTCTCAAATAAATGGAAGCTCAAGGATTCACTTTCTATACTAAAGTAATCAGTAGCCATACTGGACAATGGACATGTAGCGAATTGCTGCAGCATGGATTTTCCTATTAATTGGTTTCTATAATGCCAGGTTTCTCAAAATGAGCATTGTATGTGTTGACTCTGGTTATCGCATAACATTTTGAGGAACATTTCCCCCATGTTCCGATTGGAAATGTTCTTATTTGAAAATAAGCTTCTCAACTTGTTATTTTTTTTTAAAGCTGGTGCACAACACCAAAAATCTTCAAATAATCTTCAATTAAAAGTTAAGTTTCAGTGGGCAGTTGACCTTCCATTTCAAGCATAACCTTCTATTTCAACTTTGCGTGGTTTCCTCTAATCACAGCACAAAGATTTTATTGATGTTGGATAATTAGATGAGATTTTTAATAGTCTTTGGTAAAACATGGAGAGAATAAAAAAATTATCTTGTATAAAGAAAACTTAAATTTTTTTTTAAATTGGAATTTCTTATGAAATTCCCACACTAATTCCCTGACACTAATCATGAAATCAAAATGAGGAAGGTTTTTAATATTATAATTATTTAATATCGTTTACCTGACTCGAACCGCCGCCCCCCCCCCCTCCAGAGCCCAACGAATTAAATCCCATGGCTCATATTTGAGGAAATACGATTATTAAATTTGAGTACGTCATCGCTCATTTACGATACAATTATACTGAAAAAAAAAACCGATTACTTTCAGGTACTGGTACTTTCAGACCTGAAAAGACGCGCCAAATCTTTTTCAGGTCCACAAAATATCTAGTCCTCAAGTCTCCATTACTTGAATCTGCATAGAAACCAGGTCCCTTCTACGTCACTAGAAACAAACACGAAAAAAAACCATCCTTTTTTCCCCTCTCTGCGGCATTCTCAAAGGAAGCAGACGAAAATAGCGTCGTGAAGGAGACGCCGGTCAGCTTCTCGGGTGACCACATCCTGTGTCTCTTCATTAGCGTCAATAGAACCCCCCCCCCCTCGACCCCCTTCCCCCTCTTTCCTGGAAGTGACGTCAAACCTTCCCCAAAAGTCATGAATGGGAGGAAGGAGTAAGTGATAGTAAAAGTAGATTAGTGATAGGGAGAAAGTCCACACAAAAAAAATAACGAAATGGAACTGTGATTCGGACAGGAAATGGCAGCACGTGGCTTGGGAAGACGGAACTAAGCGGACCTGTCGATTCGTTGACCTCTAATTGAAGTTCGAGAGAGTTTTAAATTCATGAATTAAAAATAAAATTCATTTGCCTTTCTTATTAATTGATAAATTTAAGAAGATTGTATCAACAGTCCGTGCAACACTTCATTTTGATTCGATTCATTGAAAAGGAACTGTGTTATTGCAACTGAATTCTCTTTACTCCCCATACAGTTTAACACTACACAACTACCTTTCAAGTTTTATCAAAATCTTCTTTTCAGGAACAGATTTATTCGGTTTTGATGTCGGGAGTAGAAACCTTCCATTTCTACTGGTATATGGCTTTCTCGACTACTCTGCATAGATTTGCCTCAAATTCGTTTAGTTATGTTGTGCAGGGCCTAAGGTGACGAAGAAAGATATATTCACAGGTGTGTTATATTTCTAATTATTCAGTTGCTACCTGTACATATATAACTTTGAATCTTTCTCCAGCTGCCTTTGCGAGCTCGAAGTTATTCGGACTTTCACTGGCCTTGCAAAATATGGAGAAATTAAATAGAACTTGAGTTATTACAACTCAATTTTCTTACTTCCAATTTTTTTTTTGGCACACCTGTTTAACATTACTTCTGTTTGTAACGTCTACCCGTCGACCTGGTAGCTTAACGGATAAGACTCCGGACAGCGGTGCCTGCAGATGTGAGTTCGATTCATGGTAAGTCTTGGTTGTAATTGTCGATATTTATTGAAAAGGATTTATCAAAGCAGCCTAACGTAGGCAAGGAACTGATCGAATATTTTTATCCATTGTACTCCTTTTTGAGTTCATGTCTTTTTCAAAATTGAAACTTATGTATCCGGAGCCATGATAAGCATCGAATGTATTCAAAAATGAGTACATTTAATTTAGTTTTGAATTCCTATTTTTAACAGTGTAGATATTCTGGTATCATTAGTTAGATACGACATAAAAGCCAACAGTGGCATTACTTCTGCAACGTACAACACCGATGTATAACCAGGATCTAATAAGCTAGCCACTGCAGCGGAACCAAGGAAACGCCATTATCTCCCACCTTTGATCCCGATCCAGTAGCTTCAGACCTTTCAGGGGGGCGAAGCAACTACTGCCAAACAATCTTCATCCCCCCACCCCCTCGAGGACTGTCTACCTGGACCCCTCCCAACATCTTTTCCCTTTCGGTAGTTGCACGTGCGCATGGTCCCCCCCCCCCCCTTTTCTCCATTCCCTCACCCCCTGCTCGTGACCCACAGGTAGTGAAAGGTAAAGGGGGTGGGGGGGGGGGAGGGGATTACAAATGCGTTCCCTGGTCGTGATATTTTGTTCGGCAGAGGGGGGCCGCGAGAGGGTGGTGCAGCGATTTTGTAGCACCCCCTGGGGTACACCTGCCCCTCTACCTGTTGGAACGTGACACACGGCTCTCTTCGGACCGGTGCTGGTGACTGAATCGTCTGCCTGCACCACTCGTGCTTTGTCTGGGCTTTCGTTTCGGTGGGATGTGGTACGGTGAGTGGGAGATAACAGTTAATTTGGCCCTGTTGTGATTTTAAACCAAAAACATCTTTGACATTTGCGTTCTTTCTACGGAACAGTTATTCCTCTTTGTGTTCCTTTACCCCGAATATTATATGCTCATAGAGGGGAAAAAGAATCATAAACTGTTTCAGATCTGCAAGAGAACAAGTTTGAAATTTTTTTTTTGCAGTTTTTTAGACACAATATCATGTTGTTTTTTTTACGTAAAGAACAGGGAACCAAAAGAACTGGTCGTTATGCTGTCGTCTGAAAGAAGACAGAGGAGAGCATAGGTTTAACCAGATAAAATTCTGGTGGATTAACTTCGAGTAGGAAGGCCCGAGCAGAAATATGAAAAATGCTTCTCAAAATTTATTTTGAAATTTAAAGAAATATGCAATTTAGGAAATGAAAGTCAATATTTTAAAAACAAATATTTTTTTATTTTTCTTTCTAACAAACATATCTACAACAATATTATTCCGTATTTAGAAATAAAAACTACTTTAATATAAATAAAGGAAAATAGGACCTCTACGCATTACTGCGTACGCCACTGAGTGTAAAAGTGTTGCTCAATTGTCATCTCAGTAGCAGCTATCGAATGCTTATTGTTTTGTATTTATGAAAATTTCTTGAGAAATTTTGGAATTAAAAATATCTCCACTAAAAATAAAAGCCTTCAAAGAATCAAAACTTTGATGCAGATGATAAATTTTATATTTTTGCGTTCTAAAAAGCTTTTTTTTTGGAGTTAGGGTCTTTTTCTTATGACGGCAGACTTGGCAGATAGCCCTCCCCCCCAAAAAAATTCAACGCAAAATTCTTCAAATAGCTTCAGAAATATATCCCTCTGCTACTCTGAAACGACCTTATCTAACCTAAAGCTGTGACTAAGCATTAACAGAAGCAGAGTTGTCATACACTGCGCTCAACTAATATTTCACCACTTTTTATCTGAGGTATGAATAATTAACCTATATAAATGCGCAAAGTGGCCCTTAAATCAAAGTTTCAGCAAGCACCAACCATCTCAAGCGCAATAACCTGGGAGGCCATCGAATTCCCTGCACTATCTACCCATCCAATCGGAGGTGTCTCCAGTAACCAGGTAGTAAACCGGTCAATAAATGTTGTCTGCAGATAAGATACGAAGCATTCCAGCAGATACAACAAGACCCGGGACTATTGCAAGAACAGGCAGATCTGACTTCCCATAAAGTGTCGAATCCGCACACGTCCTCTTCACATATCTCGAAAACTGTTCTTGATACATTAATGAAGTATTAGATAGGGCTTGATGATCGTGAGGCAACTGGAATGTTCATGTGGCGACTTGTTTAGATTTATGTGACGGGTAACAGTCTGTCCAGAACTTGTTGGTTGATAGTTGGGAATCGTAAAAATATCCTCGAAGATGAGATTTTAATCGGTGTGTAATGGATGTCATGGGTTTAAGTCTTGTCGTTCGAGAGTTGTAAATCGCCTTAAATGTGTGTTGTGGATAAAAGCGACGTATGGTTCGCTGTCGAAAGATGCGTCTTAATTTATGAGGTGATCACGCTTTTTGACCTGGATGGCAGGCGTCTTGGCATGGAGGCCCATAGCTCGTAAAAATCTACGATATTCGTTTATTTTTTAATTAATGTTCGACAGTTATTTTTGTGCTTTAGGTATTCTAAATCAGAATTCATATTAAGTACTTTTAAAAGACAGCAGGAGATAAAATTTGCTCCAGAACCATCAGACAAGCATGGTTTTAAAATTCTGATAAAATCAAAAGTCTACTACACCAAGATCTAATTCATATAGTTATATGGTTTGCACATTTATGCATTGGCGGATCCAGGGAGGGGCACCTTCCCCTTCTAAATTGATAATTCCGTATTCCATCGGTAATGTTAGACATATAAAAGCAAATTCTCGGTAAAGCTTAAATTTATTTAGAAGGGGGTACAAGTGGGAAAAATTTAATAAAACTATTAATTATGGAAAAATAAAGCAAAATGTTAAGAATTTTACGAAATTAATGCTAATTAGGTAATTAATTATGCATATAGTTGACTTAATTATACAATTATACATATTAAGGACTTAAATAATTTATACATAGTATTGACATAATTAAATAATTTATATATATTATTGACTTAATTAAATAATTATATATATTATTGACTTTATTAAATAATTATATTTATGAAAAGAACATTGTAATTTCGGGATGGGTCCGGATCACGTTCACATGTTCTCCTCCGCCACGCCCCCCCCCCCCCCTCGATATTTTGAATTTTAAATTCCATTTTGTCTTATTTTAAATTCCTTTCAGCTAAACGTAAGATTTGACTGTATGCATAATGCAAATAACACTTTTTTTTTCATTAAAGATAAATACTCCGTAAGTTGATGCTTCCATTTAACCCATATCAGATAAATTAATTTTCACTAAAATACTAACTCATCTTACACATCTTAGAACACTAAAAAAATGAAAATATTTTCCCTATCCAATATATTAGAAGCTCAAATGCAAAAGCAGTTAGATCCGAAAGTTCGAAGCGTGAGATTTTGGTATCAATAGATACTTTATAACTTTCTTCATAAGATATAATAAAGAAGCAAAATCAGTTATTTAATAATAAAAATTGACCAAAAGAAGTAACTCAAAAGTTAAAGTAGCTATATCTACATGAATCAAGTTTTCTACAGATGCAAAAGCAGTTATAACCAGCGAACGCGATTTCTGGTTGGTTTAAATGTAGTTAGAGCGGCTTTTGCTTCTTGAACAAAAAACAAGATGGCGACGAATCCAATTGCAAAACCAATTATGTGAATATTAAAATTTAGATTACAATTTATTCGATAATCTGGGAATTTTGACATTTTAGTGAAAAATAATTGTATTTTTTCTTCATTTTTACAAAAAATAATTTATTATTGTTTTAACAATGGTTATGTTTTGACAGTTTTTAGCGATTTACTCAAAAAAGCATTTCGTGTATATAGCCGCTTTTGCATCTGGACTATTCATTCAATCTTTAACTGAATTCTTATAATATAGACTCCAACTCATTTTAATTCCAACCCCCCACGCAGTTGAACCACATTAATCCACGGCACATATTTCATCCCTTGAAAACCTCGCAGACCTCTTCTGTCAGTAGATTATCAAACCCCCCTTCTAAAAAACTCCAATCTGACCCTGGACAGAAAGGCTAAAGCTTATCTCCCATTCGGCTAAAAAGAGATTTATTTGTTATCTTGTCAGAACCCTTTCTTCTCAGCATTTGCCCACACTGTGTGCAGGCAGATGTCGAATTTAATGTTGCGAGACGTCCCAACAATCCGTACCACCCCTAACTCACATGCGTAAACAAATAAATATGAGACGCCCCTGTTATGACAGCTCCAGAACCAGGTGCCACATGCACTGGACCTTAACGGTCGCTTAAAAAACTGGATTAGTTCTTTTGTTGGATGTATGGAAATATGTAGTACTAAGTACAACAGGTATGGAACGGGCACAGTTAAGTATGGATTTACCATTTGATTCGTCTTTTTTGGATGTTTGGTAAAGGGTAGGAGGATTTTGATGTTTATTGTTGGGATGGGGGCTTAGGCTTCTTTTTAGTAAACAACCGCTTAGATTTTAAATGGATGTTGTGTGGTTCTGGAGATGCCGCTGTTTGGGTGCGATGTTGAATTACTAATAAGCTATTTGTTGAGTTATAAAAATAGATTTTGGGAGAAAGTTTTTGGCATTGAAGTGGTAATATGAATGAGATAGATTTAAAAAAAAATTGTACCCTGTAAAAAAAGGTACTTAAAAATGGGTACCTGAACATATTCGTTTTTATTGTCGTACAATTGCATCGTAATTGAGCGATGACGTACTTAAATTTAAGTAATCGTACTTTTCTCAAAAATGAACAGTGTGATTTAATATTGCTAATCTCAGCTTCAGTTCAATCCATCTTGACAAAGCGTCCTGACAAACTTAAAATAGTTGTACAGAAAATTGTTTTCCACATTATTTGATGTCGATTGCTTAAATGGAAACCAAATGTCTTCACAAAAATGAACAGTGCGATTTAATATTGCTAATATCAGCTTCAGTTCAAGCCATCTTGACAAAGCGTCCTGACAAACTTAAAATAGTTGTCCAGAAGATGGTTTTCCACACTATTGGACGTCGATTGCTTAAATGGAAACCGAGATATTACAACTCAATTATCTTACTTTCCATTCTTTTGGCACAGCTTTTAAATATTTCTTCTACTTATAACATCTTCACGTCGCCCTGGTAGTACAACGGATAAGTCACTGGACTGTGGTGCTGAGGATCTTGGTTCAATTCCCGGTAAGTCTTGGTTGTAATTGTTGATATTTATTGATTGTGATGTATGAAGACAGTCTATCTAGGCAAGCAACTACTCTTTTTATTCATTGTACTCATTTTTGAGTACATGTCCTTTTCAAAACTGAAACTTATATAAACTTATTCGGAGTTGTGATAAGCATCGATTGTACTAAAAAATTAGTACATTTAACTTATTTTTGAGTATCTATTTTTAATAGTGTAAAGACTTGTTATTTTTGTGAACTGGGAACTTCAAGGAATGAACTACTTGTATATTACTCCAATAATGTTTTAAAATCGAAATGTATCAAATGAAATACTTTGTTGCTCTGTCGAGAGTAAAAAATAGACATAATAATGAATGTATTTGTGAAATATTTAGCTGGTTTTTTTTTTTCGTAGATTGTTTAATGTTCGAAGCATGCTGCTCAACTTATGTTTACAAAGTCAAACTAAAAATTAAAATCAGTCAAGTGTTTTTCTGAATTAAAAAAAAAATTCTTTTTTTTTTTAATTTTTTTTTTTTTTATGTGAAACGTCTTTAAAATTATTTACTTGTGGTAACAGGTCAAAACATTGTTTTACACTAAAAAGATTGACAATTTCGACTCTATAACTCCTTCACGAATAGCACGATATAAATAAATCAAGATTACATTAAAATAGTACATTCGAAATAGTTTTCGAATGTAATTTTAGTGATATAATGTAATTTTAATGTGTTTTTATTTTGTAATGTTAGTTTCCAATGTAATTTTTTTTGTATCTACAGCCAGGGTGAAGCATATTTTTTTGGTCGCCATACTTGTATTCACTGTTTAATAAACAATAAAAAAAATTGATCTTGTTAGACTAGAAATTATACACCATGCATGTAAAATCTTGAATTAAATCAAAGTTCTTACGGGGCGCGGATGGGGAGTCCGCAACATCAGACGGAACAACTTGTTTATCTTCATTTTGGTGACGAGGTTGATGTTGACGGCCAATTTCTATTTCTCTATAATCTACCAAAGTGAAATTCAACGTAAAATCTTTCCGGCCGTATTCCGAAATACATCTATTTTTTAGTTAAATAGATTTGATCAAAATCAACTTCATTTTAACAGCAAGATATTTTTCTCCTGGTCTAAAGAAAGAATCATTTTAACAGCAAGATATTTTTCTCCTGGTCTAAAGAAAGAATCATTTTAACAGCAAGATATTTTTCTCCTGGTCTAAAGAAAGAATCATTTTAACAGCAAGATATTTTTCTCCTGGTCTAAAGAAAGAATCATTTTAACAGCAGGATATTTTTCTCCTGGTCTAAAGAAAGAATTTCTTAAACATTGAAAACACCACGTTAAATCAAAAATCACCTAGAAATGAACCAACACAGAAACCGAACAACCAGTTCTAAAGAGTCCAAATTGATGATTTCGCCCATCAAATGTCAACTCTAATAAGAAGCCTTTAAAAAGGCCACTTCTTCTCAACACAGGAGGGGGCTTTTGCGGCACCTTTTCTCGCATTTCTTCTGCGCTCGGAGGGAAAGTCTAATTTTCTGATAACCATCAAAATCCACTTCCATTTTCATTCAGCTGGGTCCCTCAATGGGCGTACACGACAGCCCCGCGTTCGAGATCTTCTCATCAGATAACGACTTCTTTTCAAAATAAGAATGTTCGAAAAAGTAGTGGAAGTGAAAGTCGAGACTCCCTTTTTACGTGCGGTTGGTTAGCGAAGAAAATAATGCGGGGCTTGTGCTGCGACCGAGCAGACGATTTTCGGTTCGTTTAAGAAGGCATACATCAGAGTTCGGGTTTCTTCTTTTCTAGTTTTTTCTTTATGGGGTATTTATTTTTCAATTTGTAGGGGAGGAATGAGCGTTTAGTGGGAAAAGACATTGTGGTGTATGGTTTTCGAACATCTGTTTCAAATTTGCTGCAGCTATTCCAGATGAATTGGAATGTTGCCTGTGATATTCATCTTAGAACTTTAATTTTACAGATTAATACTGTATCGTCAACGTGGTTTGCTTTACTCCATTATTTTGCATTTCCCAACTTTAGTAAAGTATTTGAGTATCAGAAATGGAAGAAAAAAAAACAGCCATACCGCTGGACAGCAGGGTTGCCAATCCTCACAGGAAAAATATATTATTGACTTCTTTCACTGTATTTCCCGCCTTTTTTCAAATATGAAACTTTTTTTCTTTCAACAGCTGAAATAAAGTCACCCCAAAAAGAGTAACGTAACCGTTGACGAAAATTAATTTTGATTTTGAAGTATAAATATTTTTGTTTAACATTGTGGAAAATTGAAAAGAACAATTTCAGCGAATTTTGTCACATTGCCATCAATAGAAAGAATAATTTGTTAGTAACAGCTTTATTATAATTATTCCGAAACTTTAATTTAGAAAATATTTAATCATTCTGAGCAATTCTACCCCTCAACTTTTTTAAAGCTATATTGTGTTTTTCATGGAACAAAATAATCTGCGATATTAGTCTAATATAAAATGACAATTTTAACTTAGAGAAATCTGCCAAAATATTCCATTCAATGCGTTAACATTGGTATTTTTGTTTTCGAGAACTGACACACAGTTTATTTAATAAACTTTAATTTTTCCCCCCATATTAAATCATTATCTTTTCTTTGTTCATAAAGCCAAACTTCAAGGAAATCCTTTTCTACAAAGGATGTTTCTCCCAAACTTATAAATATCCCTGGAAATATTTTTTATGAAATTTATCTTAGGAATTTCTCAAAATAAAGTTCTGACATTAACAGTCACTGCATTTGCAATTTATTTACCTAGTTTTTAGATAAAGCATTGTCACCCCTCCCCGCACCCCCAAGCGTGACATCTTTTCTGTACATCCCTTATTTTGAAACATTTTTAAAACATCCCGAATTTCTTGTGATATGATAAACTTTAGATAAAAGATAAAGTTTTTTTTAAAAAATCTTTGTCCCTCTCAAACGTTGTTTACGGTGTGAACTGAACGATTAAACAATCGCCAGGTGGTCACACCACTCAAGCCAATAACTCATCAAACCTGTGACAAATTCCGCACAAGCACCGGAAAATTGCCACCCTCCGTTTCAGCAAATTCGAATCGGACTCACAGACCGTTAAACCAACTCTGAAGACCCCCGAAATCTTACACTCTCTGCAATTTCCAATAAATATTATTTCCATACAAGTCAATAAATAAAGTCACAACCTAACTCTTTGTGTGCCGCCTTCCCTCCAAATGGCCAGTGAACCGTGTTTATTCTTTCCGCCATTTTGTGGTAACTGTAACCTGTGTCCGATCAACAACACACCAAGGGTTCGAAAATATGACCCATTTCCCAGCTGAGCAAGAAAAATACTTCTACACCACCACCACCCAACAGTTAGATTTCCCTTTGTCGTGCTGAGGGGGGAAGATGGGGATCCCCACACCACACACAAAACAGGTTATTATTTATTTAAGTAAGTAATAGAGGATTATAAAAGGTTTTTCGTGCAGGCTAAAAGTTTGGAGACTTCTGTTTTCTACTCTCACCGTCAGTCAAACCTCGAGTAATTTGGAACACTTTGAAGGGTACACCGTTAAAAATAGGTACTTGAAAATAAGTAAAATGTACTAATTTTTTATTACATTCGATGCTTATCATGGCTCCGAATACATGAATTTCAATTTTGAAAAAGAAATGTACTCAAAACCGAGTAAATGCTTACTTCTGGCTGTGTAAAAACTGAGTAAGCTGCCTTCATAAATGACTTTCAATGAATATCGACAATTGCAATCAAGACTTTTCGAGAATCAAATCCAAATCCAGTGCAAATCAGTACTGTGTATCCGGTACTCTAACCAGGACGACATTAAGAAGTTATAATCAGAAGAAATGTTAAAAAAAGGTTTTCCAAAGGAATGGTAAAGTAAGATAATTGAGTTGTAATTACTAATTTCTTATTGAAGCAATTGACATTAAATAATATGGGAAAACAATCTTCTGAACTACTATTTTAAGCTTGTCAGATTTTATATTCTGGTTTCATTGTACAGAAGCTAAGATTAGCAATATTGAATCAAATTGCTACTTATTGAGAAAGTACAGTAACTTGCATTTGAGTATGTCATACGCCCGTTTGTGATGTGATTATACTTAAAGAAAAACGAGTAGGCTTAAATACTCGTTTTTAAGTACCTTTTTTTTTACATTCTGTGCATTCGCTAATATGTAGTGTCCAGGGGACAAATGTCGAAGGTCCACTTTTTGTTGGAATCCTTATTTCAACGCCTTAGTTAACTACAACGCTGAGCTTCCGTTGAAAGAAGCTGTAAAACGAGAAGATCAAAGACAGTCCATCTAAAAAAAAGGTTTAAAAAAATTAGAACTTTATATATGTTCATAGGAAATGAAAATTTAATTTTCATTTATTGATCAATTACTCCGGATGGACTGGACCGTTATCGCTCATCTTCTCACCTAGACACTTCATATTGTTGCTTATAATGACTCACCTGCACAAAAACATTTTTTATGATAATGACTCACCTGTATAAAAACAAAAATTGTTGCTTATAATAACTCACCTGCATAAAACAAAATTTTTTGCTTAAAACAACTCACCTGCATAAAAACAAAAAATGTTGCTTATACTGACTCACCTGTACAAAAATTGCTGCTTATAATGACTCACCTGTGTGAAAGCAAAAATTTTTCCTTATAATGACTCACATATACAAAAAAAAATGCGTTGCTTATAATGACTCACATATACAAAAAAAAAATGCGTTGCTTATAATGACTCCACTGTATGGGAAAAAAATTACTTATAATGACCCATCTATATGAAAACAAAAATTGTTGCTTATAATAACCTGTATTAAAACAAAAATTGTTGCTTATAATAACCTGTATTAAAACAGAAATTGTTGTTCGCCTGTATAAAAACAGAAATTGTTGTTCGCCTGTATAAAAACAAAAATTGTTGATTTTAAACGCTCGAAATTTTGCACATAGCAGTTGAGGATTTAAACAGGGTGTCCACTAAAATCCTTTCTCAGACCGTCAACTTTAGAACGCCGACAGCTATAGTCATAAATGTTGAGTTTGGGTGTAGTAAAGTGACAATGCACTATACGACGAGACCGTTTACAATCTCTAGTGGAAATGTACAAAGTTAGGGTGTCTATATTCAAAATTATACGACAAACATGAAAATAGTGAATTACAAAAGTGTTGAACAAGGTCAATTTAATACGTTAAGACACTTTGTGCACGTGAATGCTACGAATAGAACGCGTACAACGTTCCGTTGTTTGTTTGATTTACACCGTGGGAACTATTTTTTATACATATCGGAAACTGAATCTCCTCTCATGTTGCTTGTTTTGTAACAGTGGAAAACGTGAGCAAACAAACGAGTGTTGCACGCGTTCTATTATACATAGCAGGCTTGTGCGTAGGGTGTCTTTTAACTATACTGCTCTACGCATTTGTAATTAACTATTTTCATGCGTCATGTATAATTTCAGTGATAGGCAAGCTAACTCTGTACATTGCCAACAACTCAGAGCGACATCAGCTAGAAAAGTTCCTTTTTACAACAAAAGAAGAAGCGTTTCACTTGATTCATTTCCAGTGCCACATACTTGCACTTCAACTTTCACTGTTATCTTTATATCTTCTGCAGGGATTTATCTCTATCAAACTTAATATTTGGATGTTTGTATGCATAGTCTTTAATATAGAATATAATGAGATTTTTTTTATAAATGCAAAAAACTTGATGATATAGATAAAAACTTCCGTTTTCTAATGATATCCTCAGGTATTTTTTATGTGAATATGATTGCTCTCAAATTTGAGAAAACATCAACAAGAAATAGATTTGATATTTGAATTTTCTATTATTGTACATAGTACGACGGTAACATTGGCCAGTGGCGTAGCCAGCATTGGGTTAATTTGGGTTAGAACCCCCCCCCCCCCCCCCCCATAGCCAAACCAACATTATTTTTTTGAAAAATAACTAGTGCCAAAAAAAAAATTAAAAAAAATCTACTTTTTCTCCGATTTTTATAGAGAAAACACACGTCGCATTTCCTGGTCTAACCCACATATATCTCCTGACTTTCTGTGGGGGGACGGGACAATGGGGTAGTTGGTCTGTATGAGTGTCTTGGGTGCAGGCACGTCGCACCGGGGGGGGGGGGGGGGTACCCGAGTTGGGAAAATTTATGTCTGAAGAAAATTAATATTTTTAACTAATGAAAGCAAAAACACCAAAGTTATTAAGGGAAAATTAGAAATTGTCCAACTTGTAAAATTAAACTTAAATTCGTGAATTCGTGTGTTTGGTTTCAGAGTTCACTGCACACTTTCGACCGATATGGCGCTAAGGCTCCAGATGGAGTTGACTAATGTAGTCTATAGCCGACACAACGCCGGTGGCGGAACTGTTTCATTGTATTTTTTATTGCGTCAAGCGAAAAAAAATTTTAACCGTGGCATCGTTTACTTAAAAAAAAGAATCCAACATTTTAAATATATAATAAATTGTTTAATATAAAGAGCAATGTTTTCAGATTTTCAGCAGGCGCCTAAAATAATGCTCGCATCTGCTCATTCTGTTGTTCTTTATTGTCAAAGTTATATGATATGTTTTAACGTTCAGATTATCATTTAAAGAATTTTAAAATATATGGCGTTGCTCTTTATGCGAACGTCACACAGTGTTCTTTTTATTAAAATAACTTCTTTTTTAATTGCGTTAAGTGTGATTGTCTAAATCAAAATCCTCTCCTTTTTATTCGAAAATCACTTTTGTTTCATATAATCCTATTGGTTTTGCCTTCCACAATGTAAAATTTCTTCCAGCTAATATTCGAATCGCCATGGCGCTTCGAATATATGGGCTCGTGTCTAGGATTTTTTTTTTTTGTTATTCTGTTTCGTTTTGAGATTAACCAATCACAAAATTGTGTAATGTTGACGCTGTGCGTTTCCTTTGTGTTTTTTTATAAAAATATTTTTTTTTTAGTTTTTACCAGTTTCAAATAGAAACTTCCAGAACTTTCGATGGGTTCTTTTATTTTTCCTCTTCTCAAAAATCAGTTTTCTAAGAGGTTTTATATCTCTCATTTGCCATTTGAATTTGAAAATCACTCCAGTACTGCACGTGCTTGCTAAGTTTATGAATTGCCATTTTTACGGTATGCTGTCATCAAAACATAAACTATTGGAAGATTCAAGACAAAAAGAAGGAGCATCGTGCAAAAAATTAGCTGATATGTTTAAAGTATGTACTCCTTTTCTTATTCAAATATTTTTTGTTTATTGAGATTATCGTTGAAAATACCCAAAACTAACTAATTTTTTATTCAATTACATTTACAAATTAGTTTTCGGTCACTCGGACGTGTTACTTTTCACACGGAAACGCAGTTTTCCGCTTTTTTTTAAAAAATTTGGGTTTTGATCATTCCCAAGAGCACATTCATTTGAAAAATTTTATGGGGGGATTATTAAAAAGTCATATTCAACTATTATAAATACGAAGGCACATAATGGAAAAGTTGGCTCTATTTAAGAAGGGTGGGGTCAACAGATTCTCGTTTAAATCTGTGTTCATAACCTTTTCTGGATTTTTTTCCTGCGGCGCTGCATCTCGTGCTGATGTTTAGGCAAGAATTTTTCCCGCTTTACAGATTCTACAAATCAATGTTTTTTTTATAATAATATATTTTTTATACAGTTATTTGTTTTTTTTAAGAGCAACGCCATTTTTCGTTACGATTTTGCCACAATGCACCGTTTTGCTGCGTCACGCAACCAATGAAACCTCCACCCCATGTCACTCCACATTCATGCATGATAAAATTAACCAGAAAATAATGATTATTATTCTGTTATTTTTAATTATATAATAAAGAATTATTTACAAATTTAAAATTACTACTTAAAAATTATTATATTAATTAAAATTACTAATTTAAAACTTTTTCAATCCGGACCCACCATCAATATCTAGCTACAGACTTAAATACCTGTAAAATGACAGCCAGGTTTGTTAGTAATTTAAATTAGGAAATGACTGAAGATTAACCTGCGAAAATTAAGCTTTTAATTTATATCTTATTTATTATTTATATATATATTTAATTAATTAAAATTATTCATTAGAATTTTAATTTAAACTACTGCTTAAATTAAAAAATATCATAAATTAAATTTACTAATTTAAAGTTATTACTTAAAAATAAGATTAATTAAAATTACTAATTCAAAATTATTAATTAAAATTGCTAATTCAAAATTATTAATTAAAATTGCTAATTCAAAATTATTAATTAAAATTGCTAATTCAAAATTACTAATTAAACTTTATTCAAATTATTAATTACATTTTATTCAAATTATTAATTAAATTTTATTTAAATTATTAATTAAATTTAATTAAAATGATTAATTCAAATTATTAATTAAATTTAATTAAAATTATTAGTTAAAAATTGTTTAAATTAATTATTAATAAAAAAAATTATTTGGTTTTGATCGGACCAAATATAATTTATGAACCCCCCCCCCTCCCCCTTCGGACAATCCTGGCTACGCCACTGACATTGGCATATGGATAATCGTAATTTTGAGATTGCATTCCTGAAATTTAACAAAGTAAAAAAATCATAGCAAAATAGTGGGGGAGCCGACATGTTGATTAAGCTAACCACTAACCTTATTTATTATTCTCGATATTGACGTCATTCTTGATATCATTCCAATGCAACTTATAAATAAAAAGCAATTTTACTTTTAAACTTTTGTTAGTGCTGCCATCTATGATAATGATTTATAAATATAAAGCCACCCATACTCCTTAGTTATTAGATATTTTTCAAACCAAGCAATGTATTTCATACAGGGCCTCATTTTAGAATACCGTGCTCAGTATTTGAATTCGAATATGTTATTAGCAATTTCGCTTAAAAAAAGTGTAGAAAAAAAACCTTATTTTAAAATGCCGAAACATTGTCACCTGATATTGTTATTGTACGAATTTCAATCTTAAATAGTTAAAGTTGCTTGTGCTTTATTTTCTATAAATAAAACTTGATTAATTCTGAAGAAAACAGAACCTCTTTTACTTAGTATAACTAAATTGTTAATGCTACGAAATAACCAATTTATTTTCATTCGGGCCTTGATTTCATTCATATAAAAGCAAAAGAATTGGCGTAGGAATTTTTAATTTTGAGGGGGAACTAAAAAAATTATCTTTAATAAGACTGTAAATATATATAAAAAAAATTATTAGCAATCTGAGTAACCAGTGAAAAGTATGTTAACTAAGTGTATAATAAGGACAAACATAAAATTAAGACTATCAAAGTTGAAAATGTTTATGTATATTACGAAGTTTAAGCTTTTAATTTAGTTTAATGCTATTATTATTAATTTGAAGTTTTGCAATTATTACTGATCTCATATTCTGAATGAAGAATATTGGGAAAAAATTACTATTATTAGATATTGTAAGGCTGAAAAAGCATGTAAGTAATATGTTCATTAAGATAAAGTAAAATTAAAAATAATGAAAAATTAAGGGTCTGAGCTCTTGCACCTCCAGCTCCACCACTTCATACGCCGAAGATGAGATAGTTATTAGAATATCATTCAAACCGCTCAATGGAACGATCATATAAGGTTTTCTTGTAGTAGTTCCAGCCACCCTATTCGTATCATAACTATCTGCATACTCAATGTGTATGTAAATGTGACATATTATTCAGATATATTGTATTTAATTAGAAAACTAGCATTATCGTGCGATAATTATCGCATGAACAGCACTCCCCCCTACTCCACACATACACACTCATAAGAGAAAAAACATGGTCCGCTCATAGATGGCAGCATTAGTAACGGCTTGTTTTGAAAAAAGTTAACGCGAGTTATTTAAACGCATTTGAAAGACAAAAAGTTGATATATATAAGATGAAAGTACGATTCGTCACTGGTCCATGAAATTCTCATTCTTTTGATGCCTCATACGTTAAGTTCCGTTTCATCAAGAGACGTAAAAGGGATTTTTACTACAGATTCAAGCCTTTTATCAGATTTTTTCAATAACGTAGATTATAGGTTATAACCATAGAAATGGTTATAACACTGGACAACGAAATTTTTATATTTTACAAAGAAAAACTGAAAAATGAAATTGATTTAATTCAATGGTATTTTATTCAATTATAACTATAACTTTCTTTTTCTTGGAGTAAAAAAAGTTGATGCACGCTGATACTCTCGTGATCCTTAATTTCTTCGTCTCGAGACGTAGGATGGAAGTCTGTAAAGTTGTAGAGTGGGGTGCTAGCGCAGGTGTTGTCCTCAATGTGTAGACATTGTTCAACGTTATGGGACGTTATTCCCTTGGTCTTACCATAAATAAAGAATATTAAACAGGCCCGTAAGTAAGGGAGGTGTGTGGGAAGTCAAGGGATTCAAACCCTTCCCATTGAAAGTAAAGTAAAAATAACTTAAAACCGAATTACTGTAAAAAACATTTAAAAAAAAGTAGAGCTATTTTCATTCGGGAGGTAGGGAGATTACGTAAACCCTGTGAATATCGGATATTGATTACCCCCAGACATAAATACGATGACGTCATATTAGGTTTAATTTAAGATAAAAATGATCTCAAACATGCTTTTGAAAGCTATTTTTTAAAAGGCGGTGATGTGTAAAGAGATTGGAGACTATATAGCAATAGTAAGGTGTGCCGTCTTCAGCATTTTCTGAAGGAGGGCAGGACATTTGGACGTCATACTGACGTAATCTCGCAATATTCTTTGGATATGTGTAATGCCGGGGACAAGCGTTACACTTTAACAGTATCTTTATGGTTTCTTGTTTGATTTTTTTATATTTTACAAACTCTTTCTGGTTGACCATGCATTTTTCAGTCGTCCAAGACTACCAAGAAAAGTTATCATTAGTTCCTTTTTAACCCGAAAAAATAAATAACTGATTCCGTCGAAACAGACAGCCAGAGACAGTCAGACAACCAACAGAGTAAGGCGGGGCTAAGTCAGCATGACGTCAAAAAATTTGAGAACACCGTCCTCCGTCATAAAATGCAGGAGACGGCACACCTTTCTATTCCTATAATCTCCACTCTCCTTGCAGGTAAAACTTAGATAGGCTAGTTTTGAATGGTGCCAGTTCAGGTGTTGTCCTTGTCATCTGATTATGGTGGAAAAATTCGGGACATTGTTCCCGACGTTTTCTTTGCTGATAGATCGTGAACCGTCGGCAATAGCCCAATGCAGTCTTAGTTAGACGTCATTTCAACCAACTGACCAAAATCTAATTGTTTTGGTTTTTAAGACTAGAAAGTTGGCAACACTGTAAAATAAACCTATCATCTACTCACGCATTTGGTAAATTTTGACGATCAATTTTTACAAAAATAAGTAGAAATGGTGAGTTTTATAAATAATTCTTCCATTGCTAAATGTTATTTATAGTATGACACATTGAAATTCATGCAAAACTTTTATTCACACATTGAAAATGCATCAATTTTTCTGTATTTTAAAGCACGTGTGCCGGTGTCCATTCTTCTGCTTTTATAGTATTCCAATAAATTTCATAGGGCGTTTGTATATTTAAAAGGATTTCTCATAAATTATATATATATTCTTTCGTACAACAGTTATCGGAGAAGTTGTATTAACTCTCTTATCAGGTGGGGACTTTTTAAATCCCATTTAGAAGATTCAGATTGACATATTGATTGATTTTCAATAATTTAACTGTGTAACCAAGAACACTTTTTCGTAAACTGGACAAGTTCTTATGAAACAACTTTATACAACGACCTTAAAATTGGTTAATTCCTGGTCATAAAAATTCAACTGATAAGAATTGTCGAATTATATTTTATGAGTACTCTAGTTTAATTTGTACTCTGTACTATATTTTGTATTTAACACACATACCAAAGCCCAAGATCTTTTGAAAGCGTTGTTTTGCTTTTTCTATGCCATTCTTTTCCAAGAAATTAGGTGACACATTCACATAAATAAGGAGCAATTTATTTTGAAGGTATTTTTAAACCTTTAAAAAACTGGTTAATATTTTTTGGGGGCACCTGATATTTCGACAATGCAGGGGGAAAATGGAGTTCTTTGACTGGCAGCCAAACCAGTTTTTGTCCCCAAGCAAAGTTTTAGTTTGATGAATATTGGGATTTTCAGAAAAGTCGCTGAGGGCGACCGTTAAAGATGGATTAACCAAGAAATGGCAAAAAAGCCGTAAAATGAACATTTATATTTTTGTATATTTATATATTATAAATTTGTAATTTTTTTTATTTTCTATTGTCTACTTTCCTGGGTCAGCCTATCACTTTTATAGACCAATATTCTAATAGTTCAAATACAAAAAGATCAGTTATTTTTAAATGTATTTCACTGTCTAAAGTTTGCTTGAAAAGTCAAGAAATTTTTACCTTAATATTAAGTGGCAATCCTCTTGACAAAGTGACAGTTAACTTGTTAGGGAGCATTCACTTATTCATTCATTATTATATCTTTCTACTTTTTACACATCCTTCTCCTATGTCACATTAATTTTACCCCTGCCCCTATGTCACATCACACAAAATTGTCTATAAAACTTCCATTGTGTGTATTTTACCAAATATCTCTTTAGAAATATAGTGATTTTTATGAAAAGCGAATTGCATTAAAGTTTGTGAAGAAAGTTACGCAACCACTAAGACCCTTTTCTCCTATGTTACTCTTGATAGACCCTGCCTCCCAATGTGTGTGATGTAATAAATGAATGGCCCCTTTATATATGATTGAAACATACTTGCAAAGAACCCAAATAGCTTGGATAAATGAGTGGTGAGCTGGTAATCGTAAAATTGTTAATTTTATCATAATTGTTTAACTGAACATGCTGTTTAGACAGCTGCCTCTTAAATACGTCGTTATTCGATGGTCCTCACTTTAAAATTTATGTTGAAGTTTAAAAATGGGATGCCCACTCGGGGGTTGTCTTCACCGTCTGCTCATGTTTTAAAATTACTATTCAGTGTAATTGGATTTTTTTTTCACTGATGGAATTTCTTTCAAGAGCACCGATAACTTATCTCTTTCTTCCACTTGTACATATTTGATTTGAATTTCCTAGTTCTAATACTGTTTTATTTCTCTCATTTAGGCATCAGCAGCATCCCTCAACCCGGTTCACATTCTGAAGGGTGATGCAGAAGAAGAAAAGCGAGAAGATGCACGATTGTCTTGCATTTTCGGATCCATCGCCATTGGTGACCTGCTGAAATCAACTTTGGGCCCTAAAGGAATGGTAAGAATTTTTTTCTTTAATTATGCACTGTTGAGTATGTTCCATAATTGGGGGATTGGCCAGAAAGAGGAATAAGCCACAATACTGAGTTTCGGAGATAAGAGCTTTTAAAATTTGCAAGCACCAGGGCTGTAATGTTAACTAGAATGAAATTCAACTCATTATCATTATTGGGCGACAACCTATTGAACTAGGACCCACGCCACTTGGCCAAATAATAGATCAAGCTGTCGAGTACTGGAAAATGGGGTTGGTTCTTTTTCGGATTTTGGTATATACCACTTGGCAATAAAGGTGAAAATTCACAGTCGCCACGTGGCGACTAACTTTTTAAAAGTGGCGATCGAAAATTTTTGAACTAGTCGCCAACCTGGATTTTGACTTCTTTTTAATCAGAAATTTAACAATTTCGAAAATCAATGGCATGAATTTCGCTCCTTACTACTCGAGACTTTAAAATTGTCTAAAATATAAAGGTAGGGTAGTGTAGGTCGGATTCGAGCAACTAAATCGCGCCGATTGCCGATGTTTCGAATCCGAAGTCGCCGCAAAGCTTGCTACGCATCGCGTAGCAACGCAACCAAAATTGGCGTTATTTCCCAAACATATAAAAATAACTAAACAAAATTTAGGTTTTTTAATAAATAATTAATTGGTTTATAGAATCTATGAAGATAGTACACATTACTTAAAACAAATTTGGATGAAAGATGAACTTTTTAATAAACATAGCGAACGCCGCAACATTTTGAAGTCCAAAATTTTTCTAACTTATTTGAAAAACACAATCAGATTTTTCCCTGCTGCAATGAAGGCTTTATTCGTTGATAATGATACGTAAAGATATTAATGCTAGCCTTAGAATTTTCGATGCAACCAACTTGATCAATAAAATCGGAACATCGCTACTCCGCGATTTTCAAGTGTTGTTTTAAAATTCTGAATACTAATTCCTAAGTTGAACTAAACATTTCAAAATAAAATGTATTTATTCAAAATATTTTAAATAAAAGGTTACTTTTATTTATTTTCAAAATAAATTGTTGTCATCGGCGGCAATTAAGTTTCGCGGGAAAATATTTCAAATGATTTTTGGTTATATCCCTAAACCTTTTTTAATTAAATTATATTAGGGAAAATAAGTTAAACTTTATGGTTCATAATTATAATTGAAATATAAAATGTTATTGTAGGATAATATTGGAGACTTAAAAGGTCTGATTGAAAGTTGGTAAGAGACATGAACATAAGTAGCAGTGTATAGTTTTAGGCATGATGAATCGTTGCCAATTTAGAGCCTTATTTTTCTTCTATATTTTTATTATTATTTTATTTTGAGTCTAAATATTAATTTTAAAATAATATATGTAAACTAATTTTTTTAAAGTTCATTTGATAATTTTAATTGAAATTTTTTCAAGTTTGAAAATTTTCCTTTTTTTTTTTTAATTTTGGACAACAATAAAATGTTTTTAAAATAAAGATAATAGCTTCTTTGTGAATTGGCTAATTACGAGTAATATTGGGACCTTTAGGAAATAATAACGATTTGAAATTGTTTGTAGAAAGACCGAGATCGCTTCAGTAATATGGTATAAATTAAAAAAATTTGTTGATTTTTTCCTTCTAATTTATTGCAATATATGACTTTAATATTGTAATTAAATGTTTAATTTCATATTGATGAAATTGTCCAGCATGAATTCCTCTGTAAATTTGCAGAACTTTAACAAATCAATTTGAATTACTATCAATTTGTAAAGAATAAATTATAACTGTTCACTAATTATTTTGTTATTTGGGGGACACATTTTTTGAATTTATTGCCATCTTGATTAGTTATTAGTTATTAATTACTGCTTAGAAGTTCAATTTCTTAGTTGTTCAATTTCCTCAGAGATGTCATATTAATCTTAAAATGCAAATTTGCATATTTTTTAAAAATAATTTTCCGATTTTTTTTTTATTTTGTGCAATTTAATTATTTTGAATAATAGCTTAATTCACACAATCAACAACTTCTTAACATAATCTGAATTAATACATTTTACAGATTTTTTTTAAGTACTGCATGAACTGGTTAATGTCGCTACATAACGTAAAGTGGCCACTGCACTTTTCAAGTCTCGTGGCCACTGGCCACTATCAAATTTTCTTAATTTTCACCTTTACTTGGCAAACAGCCTGCCAAAGTGGCATTTAAAAATGTGCATAAATATTCTATTTTTAATTTTATGTGTTAGCCTGCTCTTTTCCCTTGAAAATTGTCCCCTCTTTGCTTTTTCCTGGGAAAATCTCCATCTATACCATTTAGTATGGCTTCATGCTTTTAGAACAAGGAATCTGTTATAATCAAAAGCATTTTTCCACACCCTGCACATTGATTTTCCGGACTTTGACTTTAGAAAATTCTAGCTTGTTCACAAATTTAACGCCTTTTTTGTGGATTTATAGATGGAAAAACAGTTTTTCTGATTTTGAAATAGTGTAATTTTAAGTTTTCTTGCAAATTTAATACAAATGATCTGGTACGCAATGGCCGTTCTTCGTTTTTATTTCCACATTTCAGTAATTTGATATCAATTTTAGCAACATAAGGCCCCCAGAAAAAAAATAGTGCCATTTTTGGTAAAGACGCCTCCGATATCGGATTTGGTTGTGTTTTGAAGTGGTCGCCAAACGACCTGATCGTTGTGCACACGTCTTTTTCTGATCTTTATGGTTGCTTCCTGTGTTAAACACACAATTACAGTTAACAACTCAGCGTTGCATCTTATTTTCGAACCACAGTCGGATGATTGATTGATCGGGATGACTTCTACTGTGTATTAAATTCATTTCGAAGGATTTTGTATTAGGTCTGCACGATTGAATGAAATAACGTCGCAATTGAGCTGCACAATGGACTAATGGCGACTGTTCAGTATTTATCTCGAAGGTTTGCATTGGTTAATTAATAACGCACTAGAGCTACACATCCAGCCAGTCTATCATGGTACTTACAGACAATCTTTTGGGCAGTTGTTTGGGGCATTTCGACAACACCCTTAAACGCAAATTCACAAACATAACTGCCAGTTAAAATATGGATCATAGACATTAAGTTCTGTCGTTGTTATTTTAGTCAATGAAAGTGTATATTCTGGGGGCTGCTATGTGTCAAGTATACTAGTTTTGGTGAAATAAGAATTAAAGTCGAATATAGGTATAGGAATATGGAATTTATAAATTTTCCTTAACAAATTTATCTTAAGACCACTGTTTATATCATCAATTTTAATAGTATCAAAAGTATTTTTCCCAACTGATATTAGTTCGATTAAAGCACAATATTTTTTCGAGACCCAGTTCTGTTTTAGTAAATCACAAACAAACTATATGCTGAATTGTTTGTTTACATGTTATTTGTATGTAAAGCTTTTAAGTTTGTTTTCGTATCTTTAATATGCTTTTTCGTTCATAAATGCTTACTTCTACATATCCAAATAATTGCAGGACAAAATATTGGTTTCTGATTCAAGAAAATTAGCAGGCGCTATTGAGTTAACAAATGATGGAGCTACTATTCTCCGTTCTATTGGCGTTGATAATCCAGCTGCAAAAATTCTTGTTGGTAAGAAATTAGTTGTGTATTTCTACTTTATTCTCTGTAAATTGAAGGGATAAAACTTTTTTTTTTTTCCAACTAGCGCAATAGCAGTGTTCATTATAAGTGTGTTTATTTATATCTTTGTGCATGGTTGTGTGTAGGGTGCATGGCTACATCTCCGTTCGTTATATATTAGAAATAGTTTTATTTTCCAGCCTAGTAAGAGCTTGTTTTAACATTTAAATATAGTGCAATTTATATCAGCATTTTGGAAATATTTCAAAATTACATTTTCAAACTCATCGTACAATACAGCTCCCGGCCCTCTCAAAATCAGTTTGAATATGAATAGTTTATTAAAGAATTGTTAAGAGAAGATCTATTCATTAAAGAAAACCTGCTAGATATCTGGTTTGTAACGTGTGTCGGATATCCAGTATCTGGCAAAACCTGTATCCTGTTCATCCTTAAATTTTAGCACTTGATTGTCCAACTTTATACCTGGTAATTATTAAGTATCTAACATAAAATTTTTTACTTGTTTCTTTACTACAGGGTTTGTGCGATCCTTAAAATCTCCTTGTATTGTTTCATGTCGTTAAGATCCGTTATAAAGCACTTGGAAAATTACTTATTTTATTTTTGTCCTAAGAGTCCTTAAAAACTATCAAATTATTGAAGGTTCTTAGAAAGGCTTAAAACCGCTATCATTTAAATCAATTTACCCCCTGAAGCAGAAAGGCTGTGACATGCGTCGTACGTCACAGATTTTTTCAAATGTCTGCAGACAAATCTTTTGCAGAAGTATATCATACGAATGTTTTATGTCTACACTACGTTAGAACATTTCTGCAGATTCTTTCTATGTTTGCTGAGATTCTATCATTAATCGTTGCTGTTATACTTGCTTATGACAGGTATACCGATAGTTATGTAATAAATTAAATTGAAGACAAATATTACTCACTAAAATGTTGTCGCAGACTGTTAAGAAATTTTCTGTTATTGGGAATTTACCAAACTTTTATTAAAATGTTTTATCATGTGAGTGAACTACAACTTATGTGTATGAACTTTTTACTAATTTGAAAGCTATAAAGAATAAATCTAAAATATGTTTGATATGATTAATCTGTTTTTGTAGAAAAAAAATATTTTAATTTTTAACTACTTTGAGTAAACATTCTGTTAATTATCACTATAGATAGAGAAGACATTTCTTTTTATATAACTCTTCACTATATAATATCTGCAGGTTATTTAGGGGCTCAGATTTACTGTACGGTCACCCTTGGTGCGATTTTTCCACTTTTGGCGATAATTTTTTTTTAATGGCAATTGCAGCAACCCTAGTTGCCAAAATGGCGAGATTTTGAAAAAGTCGCCAAGGGTAACCGTACAGTAAATTTTTACCTATTTAGGATATAAAATATCATTTTTGTTTGTTATACTCTTAAATATTTTGTATTTGCATTTTGGTTTTATTAATTTTAAATGTGCTGTTTCAGAAATATCTAAAGTTCAGGACAAAGAAGTGGGCGATGGTACAACCACAGTGGCTGTGCTCTGCTCAGAATTCCTGAAAGAAGCAGATAAACTTCTCTCCTTAAAGTTCCATCCCCAGACCATCATATCTGGTTTCCGAAAGGGTGGAGCCGAGGCAAAGATTGCCATGTTGAAACACAGTTATGATCGAAGGTATAGCTCTCTACCTTGTCACTGATTAAATTATTTATGTGATTACAAATGTTGTTAGTGTGGTTTTAAAAAATATATATATTAATAAACGCATGGTTCATTGTTTAGTTTGATTTTGTCAAAAGTAATGGCATGCTTTTGCGTGAAAAGTTTTACAGACTTTTAAGCAGCAGCCACTGTAAAAATAACCCTATGAAAAGTGCTTACTACGTCGCAAACTAAAGGTGGAAAAAGTTGAAATCGTAACTCCTGTTGATCACAACACAGGGTGGTAACATAACCTGGAAATCATGGAATTGTCATGGAAATTTTTTATTCTGGAAATATCAGGGAAATTTTCGAAATTTCACAAAAAATCAGGGAATTTTCATATTTGGATCATTAAAATGGCAATTATCCTCCATTATGCACTCTATTCTGGGTAATTTAGTTGTCAATATTTTCTTTTAGTTCTGAAAAGAATTTTTTTTTAAAAGTATGGTTATGCACATTTTCATATTTTCAGTTTAATTTTTGTAAAAATGTGAACCACTGCTGAGGGAGCAGCAAAAGCAAAGTGCATTGCACCTTGAAATTGTGAGCAACATGTGAGGGGCTAATGAATGTGATTTATTGAGGATTGGAATAGGAAATATGAAGCATATAAAACATTTAAAATTATCTCCAAAAGAAATATTTGGAAAAATCTGCATTCTCTGCTTACAGAGAACATGATTAATTACTATTATGCCTGCCAGAATTGTATAATTTGTGTATCCATAAATTTTTATTTTAACTGACAATAAGTATTGCTTATAAATTTTTATTTATAATGCAGTAAATTTATTGTATTGTAGGGTGGATACTTTGTTTTTATACAAAGCATATATTTCAACGTTTCTTAATGTAATTTTAAAGTCAGGGAAATGTTGTGACACCATCATGGAAGTCAGGGAAATATCAGAGAACTTTTTTTCCAGAATTTTGTTGCCACCCTGCAACATGCTCGTAAACTAGAATCGGTCTACAGTTTGTGATGTAGTAAACAAGTGACCATGATTAGATTATTCCGATTATTAGATTTCGAACTTTCTACTGTAATTTAAAATTTCAAAACAAATCTGGAAACTTTTGTGTATAAACATAATTAAACTTGTGTGCTCTTGTATAAAGGCCCAATTTAAAATTTACACTGATGTTATATTTTATTTGCAGTGCTGATCCCGTACAGTTCGATCAAGACCTTGTAAACATTGCTCGTACAACACTGAGTTCGAAAATTTTGAACCGTCACAAAGACTTCTTTGCTAACATTGCAATTGCTGCAGTAAAGCGACTGAACAAATCAACAGATCTGAAAGCCATACAGTTTATAAAGAAGCTTGGTGGTTGTCTCACCGATTCATTCTTAGATGATGGTAAAACTCTTTATAATATCTAGTTACATATGTGTTATGATCCTATTTTTTTTCCGAAGTTGGACACTTTTTTTTCTCATTAAAGTCAATTTATATGTAAAAAGCTTAAATTTTGTTATACTTACAGATGTTTTCATAAAACTGTGATACTTTGGGGGATTTATGAAATCACAATCAAGGTACATGTGGGATATTTAGTGTAAAATTGAATATAATTTCAAATGTAGTTAGGGCTATGTTTTGTACTTTAGAAAAATTTTGCTTAATACTTTTGCTATTTTTATCATTTAATAATGTAGAAGGAAGTAATTTTAACCATTTCAAGGTGGAGTATATTTTTAACATGTGTTTAAAATATTAGGAATAACTTTGATATAGCATAAGTTAGCTATATTGTGGAGTAAGTATGGAAAGCAATGTTATAAATCAACTTTAGTTTTACACAATTATAAATACAATACAAAAGCCAGTCGTTTAAGTTAAATAAAGCTAGACATTAAATTTCTTTTCTGGTGATGAATTCCTCGTTAGAGTTAGTTGCCTGTGTTGTGCATATATTTTTTATGTTGTATAACATTAAAAAAAAACTTTTGAACAGCAGGATCTTTGCTTCTTAATTGAAAGTCATTTTGTTCCCCTTAGGGAATTTTTTCACTTTGCACACAACCAGTTAAAAATGCTAAAAAATCCATTCATTCTTGCGTAATAAAATATAAGAAAGGTCAAGGGGAAAACAATGTGGGATCCTTTTTGTAGAAATCTTTTGATGTCAATGTTTTACATAAGCTACATATGGCATCTCTTATACTAAGTTGTAAAATAGTAAAAACAATAAAGTCCATAAAAAACCATTAAAGATCTTAATACCTTGAATAAGCATATGTGACATTAAACTTACTTTTGCTTTTCTGCAAATTCACTGGACTGTGCTTTTTTCTTCCCCAAACCCTTGATTTGCGTGTCAGTTAGAAAATTTAGTTTACATGAAATAACTTTTGAATATTATACACAGTGGTTATTTTCATTATTCAATTTTTTTTAATAACAATTTCTCCTCTTCAACGTATTCCTGCCCTTTAATTTCTTCTACACTGAATTATCTTCTGAACTATAGCTTCACACATATCAATGCCTTAGAGCACAGGTATGTGTGAAGTGTATGTGTCCCTGTGCACATAACAAATCCTTACTCTTGAGTATTAATACATCAGTTTAAACTTTCACAGTCTTGATTACAGTACTTGTAACATTTTATATACATTAAAAAATCACTAAGTGCTAGAAGGGTTAGAATCAAATTTCGATTTATATTAGTTTGATGTTTGGTTTATTTGCAAACATTTCTCTACATTTGCTGTTCCTGTTTTCAGGTTTCCTCCTTGATAAGAAACCAGGTGTGCATCAACCCAAAGTGGTTGAAAATGCCAGGATCCTCATTGCAAATACCCCTATGGATGCGGATAAAGTGAAGGTGTTTGGGTCTCGCATAACTCTCGACTCTGTTGCTAAGTTAGGTGACATGGAGTTGATTGAGAATGAGAAAATGAAAGCAAAGGTAATTGTTTTAGTATTTTACACTTTTTTTTTTGTACAAAATATATATATCTTTTACTACAGTAGAATATATATATACAATAGACTCGCAATAACTCAAATTTTTCGATATCCCGAAAAAAATCGATCTCCCTGCACCTTCATTACTTATTTAATGTAATTTTATCTCTTTAATTCGAAGTTTTTCGTCCTTATTTTCGATAACTCGAAGTTTTTTCACAACTGAAAATTTTGTTTTCCTTTCCAAACTACAGATTTTGAAGAACCATTAGCAAATATGAAATTTCCACGTCCTTGTCAGTTCTCTTTCTTATTGTGCGTTATTGAAAGGGGATATGTACAATGGATTCCTATCTGTGCCTCACTCTTTTGTTTGAATGTCGCCAGACTTGGAACATTACCGACCGTCCAGAAAGCATCATGAAGAACCAGTCGACACTTGACCCCTTCTCATTTTTACTTAGGCTTTCATGTGGTGTTGATTTGTTGCTTCGAAAATGCAATGCACTCTCTATAGCAGCTTTTGATGAGAGATCGCTCACAGAAGAAGAAGAATGCGAACCTCCTCCAAAGATAAATTTGAAAGAGGCTGTATCTTCCATAAAAACTGTGTGTGCATTCATTGAATCGAGGCCGGAAATGAAAACATCAGAGACATTTCAAGCAATCGTGCATTTAGAAAATATAATTGATTCCGAAAAAAATAGAAATACTCACCAAATTATTTTGCTTAGATATTTTAAATAAAGTAGTGTAAATATACTCTATTTATTTTTACCAAAACAGCTTTTTTGTATGATTTTCGATCTCAAATTTTTTTACACTTCCCTTTGAGTTCGAGATAGCGAGAGTTGACTGTATATATATGTCATATTTTTTTAAGTAAGTAATATTGTATGTAGAATGAATAATTACAGTTTTCTGTAGTATTTAAATTTTGTTAGTAGAGAATTTACTTTAAAAAAATATTCAACTAATCAAGTCACACAAAATAAAACTTTAAGGTGATGTTTTTACCAATGATCCAATGATGTACCGATTTAAAATTTCTGCTTAGATGGGTATGTGTTCCACAATCTATAACATTATAATCTCCTTTTAAAATAAATATATTTTTCTAAAACATGTTTTTTACTAAATTGTAAAAAAAAAATGTTTTCTGAATGATTTTGTTACAAAATTTGAAACAAGATTTAAAATATCAAAATCATAAATACTTACACAAGAATTCTATTCATTAGTTAAGCATCACTAAGGCAATCAAACTTGGAGGGGGAAAATACCCTGTATAATCAGTGGGTATCAATTATTCACTTGTATGTTTCATATTTAGTTTAGAAACTTAATTTTGTTTTTTATACTTCATAATTATTTAATCTTTGCAAATGGATAGTATTTAAAGTCCTATTTCTTTTTAATATAGCATTTTACTTAAATTTGTATTCCTTACAAAAAGTAAAATTCCATTTGAGAATATTTTCTTTTATTTAAAAATATTCAGTAATTTATTTTAAATATATAGCGGTAAATAAATTAACTTCTACATATAATTATTTAACTTGTAAAGTCTTAATTAAAGGCATTTCCCAATTTTGATATAATCGAATTACAAATTTTTTGTAATGATAAATATTTCAAATTAATTATGCAAATGATTTGTTTGTTGTAGGTGGATGCTTTCCTGAAGCATGATATCAACGTATTCATCAATAGGCAGTTGATTTACAACTACCCAGAACAACTCTTTGCTGATGCCGGTGTCATGGCCATTGAGCACGCTGATTTCGAAGGTGTCGAGAAGCTGGCTCTTGTTACAGGTTAGTCATGATGTCTATATATTCTGTATAGTATTAATATAGTGTACTACAAATAATTTTTTAATTTTATCATGTGGAAAATGTCGAAAAGTTTTAATATTTCAATAGACTTTCATCTGTGGTTTTTATAAATATCTTTATTCTTTTGCTTGAACATGTCAAATATTTTTCATTGTACATTATAAGGAGTCTATGTTTGCAGCTTATATTATAAAACTAATGATTCAATTTTGATGAGACTACATTATAAGGAGTCTATGTTTGCAGCTTATATTATAAAACTAATGATTCAATTTTGATGAGACTACATTATAAGGAGTCTATGTTTGCAGCTTATATTATAAAACTAATGATTCAATTTTGATGAGACTACATTATAAGGAGTCTATGTTTGCAGCTTATATTATAAAACTAATGATTCAATTTTGATGAGACTACATTATAAGGAGTCTATGTTTGCAGCTTATATTATAAAACTAATGATTCAATTTTGATGAGACTACATTATAAGGAGTCTATGTTTGCAGCTTATATTATAAAACTAATGATTCAATTTTGATGAGACTACATTATAAGGAGTCTATGTTTGCAGCTTATATTATAAAACTAATGATTCAATTTTGATGAGACTACATTATAAGGAGTCTATGTTTGCAGCTTATATTATAAAACTAATGATTCAATTTTGATGAGACTAAGTCATAGTTTCCACTTAGAAGGTCTTAACAACAAGTTCTTTTTTAATATTACTATTATCCTCATAATTAGAATATTAGTTATAACTATAAAAAGGTTTTCTTATGCATTTTTCAATTTGGTGTAAAAGTCCAAATTTGTTTGTTTAAATCTCAATAAAATCTCATGTTGGACCGACCATACGTATATTTTATTGTCCTGTCCCTAAGGATATTCGAGCTACCTGTTGTGACTTTAAAGTAATTTTCTCCATATACATTTTGTACTCGTATCCAGCACTTGGTGAGTGTGAGCAACACGCTCTCGAAATATTTGTCACATAAGATATTTTAAGAATACAATTTTACAACAATGCTGGGTGGTTGCCCACATGTGGAGGCGTACCTGGAAAATTTATGCATGGAAATACAAGACTTAATAACTAACTTAAATTCTATACAAGAACAGTGATGTACCGAAGGGAGTGATAAACTCATTGTTCACTATCACAGCATTTCCATAGATTAAAAAAAAAATAGACTTAGGTGTCACTGTTAACCTATATGAAAAGGAGTTTATATTAATGTCCGTGAGAGTTCAGGCAGTTAGAGTTTCCAGCAATTTGGAGTACCAAAAAGTTCACTTTTTACTAGAGTTCAACATTTATAAGTCTCATGCTTCCATGATACGTTGAATCACTTGTTGAAAGTAGAGTACATGTGACTTGTTTACGAGCAAAGTTTATAAAGGTAGGGCTGCGAAATTGAGAGGGAAAGCCTGAAAACGGAGATGTTCAAATTCTCCGCATTTGGACCGACCATAATGAAACTTGGCAAGTTTAAAATATTAGTTTAGAAAAGAATACATATTTATATCTACATACATATTAAAGTTATTTCTTCTACACTTTCCATTCTGTAGCACACTTTTTTATGTTGTACATACAAAACATTTAACGGCATCTATTTTGAATGATAAAAGTTGGTCATCCCATCCCATAATTTTTAATGGAATTCCACTTTTTTTTTTAAGGAAAATTGGTTATCTAATATTAGGTATTTTCAAATTTAATTTGGGACATAGTTAACTTTAAATTGTTTTCTAAATGTGATAAAAACGAGCCATCTCACAATTCGTGTTTAATTATGTTACACAAGAAAAATTACTTTCTGTAGTCAGTCCTGTTAATTCAAACTATTTATTTGCGCAATATTTTTTACGTAAAAACATTGAAATTTATAAATATAAATTTTTCAATAAAACTTTGCAAAACATTTAATTTTTCAAAATATTACTGGGGTTTTAATTTTTGATCTTGAATATGATACCCATTCACGTTTATGATACAAGTATTTAGTTTCATGTCATAATTAGCATTACATAATTTTTTCGATTTTCATTATATCCAAAGAAACATGTTAATCTTAATAAATTGTACATATAAAAAATATTAGCAGTAGTGACATAATTCAACGTAACCGTGTTCTTCCAGGTGGCGAGATTGTTTCCGACATCGAACGTTGCGACACCGTTAAACTAGGCAAGTGCGACCGCATCGAAGAGGTCATGATTGGCGAAGACCACCTACTTAAATTTTCTGGTCTCCCTGTTGGCGAATCATGCACCATTGTTCTTCGTGGAGCGACCGAACAAATCCTGAATGAGGCCGAGAGGGCCCTTCATGACGTCCTGTGTGTTTTGATCACCACCGTCAGTGAGCGTATGATTGTGCTTGGAGGTGGCTGCACCGAAATGGTGATGGCTCGACACGTATCCTCTGTTGCGTCTCAAACTTCTGGAAAGGAAGCCTTGGCTATTGAAGCTTATGCTAGAGCTTTATTGCAAGTAAGTAAAACCTTCCTTTTTTAAATCTGAAATAGGTGTTTGTTTATATTTGTGTAGCAATGTGAAACGAAAAGCTGTTGAGCAGATTTGTTTTTATCTTATTATAGTAATTTGATGTGCAAGATTTGTAAGTACACTCAAACCTGTTTTTGTGCGGTGGAGAGGGACCGCTTAAAAAAAGTCTCGCGTAGAAAATGACTCAAAACCTTGCAAAATAACTAGGAATTGCTTTTTTATGAGGCTTGGCAGCTACTTGGAATCTCGCCAAACCTTTTGAAATCTGATTTAGAAAATACACATGCGAACATTTTAAAATATTTTATTTACATATATACTTATTTTACACGTACAAACCTTTTCAAAACGCTTAACCATTATCATTCGTAGTCTGACAATACGCGAACTTTCTTGTGGTGAACTGATTCAAAATCGCTTTCGTCGCTTGAAATGATACTACCTCGCACCCGTTTAGAGTTGACTCTTTTTCAGTTGCCATGTAGTCGGTGATTAGTTTTTGCGACGACTGTTTTTTCACTAGACGCTTGTATATATCTCGGTAGCCAGATAATCAATTATGTTCCAATTTGATTGAAATTTTCATATACCGCACAAAAACAGGTTTGAGTGTATAGCAGATTGAATATAAATATAATTATTTTTGTATTTCTGAAGAATGAGTAAACTTGTTTTGACCCGTGAAACGGAAACCTGAAATTGTTACAAAACATAACTTGAAATGTAGGGAAATAAAAAGCTTTCTTTTTTCTGAAAAAGTCATGTTTTTTTTTAATACATTTTAGGTGAATGTGTTCTGTAATATTCCTTTTATAATAAAAAAATATAAATTAATAAAAATATAAATTTTCTATACTCTGGCATGTTATTTACAAACATTTCCTTTTTCTCTGACTTAAATAGTAATGCTTGCAAAAATATTTTTTTTGAAAACCTGGGAATGTAAGGGCATTTTGATCTTGATATTGGTTGGCAACCTTTATTAAAAAATAAAGTAGCACATTTTAGTACTATTTCTTTTCTAATATTAATATATGATTTTATTATATAACATATGAATATGTGTGAAGCATTATGTCTGATGAATTGAAACAAATTTACGAGACAGTAAATGGTGCATTCTTTTATATATGTGGAATTGTTTTTATTAGGGGGGGGGGGGGGGGGGTTGTATACCCCAAAATACATTTTCATGTTGTTGGTAATTCTTTTTCTACTTTGTTCCTCTCTGGGTATTATGAATTATTTTACCTCTCTGAAAAAGAGAATTGCAAATTATACAACTATCTGTTCCGGGAACTTCCAATTTATTCTAATGTCTTCTTCATAAATTCTAGTTGAGTGAGTGCGGTCCCGTAATATTTATTAAAATTTTGTAAAGAGATACAATTCTTTTAAAGTCCCATAAATCTCTGCAAAATATTTGGTCTAGGATTTTAAATGTTTTCTGTTTATACTTTATCAGCACATAAAAACTAAGACCTTCATATCTCATTTCCAGATTCCCACTATCATATCCGACAATGGTGGTTATGACAGTGCTCAGCTGGTATCTGAGTTGCGATCGGCTCATGCAGAAGGAAAAGTAACCTATGGCCTCAGTAAGTAACAGTTGTGTTTTTGTATGAAATGTGTATGAAGTATTTTGTGTTGCATTTGAAATACTAAGCTCAGTGTAAAGTATAATTTGAATTTCAGTTAATTTCACAGGTATGCCATACTCTGGTTAAAGTAGTATTTGTCCAGATTTTAATTTGAATTATGCTTTGCATAGCCTTAAGAGCTTGAGATAGAAGATAATTTTTTGTGTTACTCGAAGTTTGCAAAGCACAATAGTTATGGCTGGGTGTCACAATGTTGGATCCAACAAACACACATTCAAAGTAATTGATATATATTTTTTTAATTGATTTTGCAGGGCATTTTAAAATAACCGTGTAATTTAATGCTTTTTGTTGGTTATTGGAATTTCATAAACTTGATGCACTAAACAAAGTTTTAACAAAGAAAAATCTTTTCTTCTTTAATTGTTAGACAGTAGTTCTAGTATAGCCATGGATGTTTAACAAGCTACTAAAATGTTTCAAACTTAAAGGCGTAGCATTAATGAAAATTTAGTTGTGTATAAAGCATTTTCTATGACGTATCATCCTGAATTATCTGTTTGATTTTTTTTTATAAGTTTTCACAATTCAAACTGAAAAGGTTTTACATTATTAAATTTTCCACTTTCATGTATTTTATGACTTTCCCAATGGAATACATTTTTTCCTCGTTATTAACTAATAAAAGTCCATTTGACTGTGTGGAATCAAGATTAATATTCAGTAATTAAGTGTATTTTAATCATTGCTTAGATTCTTAGTAAAAAATACTATTAACTTATTTTTTAAAAAGTTATTAAAATGCTTTACTTGCGTATGAAAAATAATTATCAATATATTTTCTCTGAAATATGTGTAAAGCAATTCAATAAAAATAGTTGTTCATTTTACTTATTACAATTTCTTTTTTAGATATGACTGAAGGCAAGATTGACGATATGTTCAAACTAGGCATCTTAGAACCCTTGAAAGTGAAAACTCAAGTTTTAAGTGGGGCTACCGAAGCCGCAGAAATGATTCTGAGAGTCGATGGCATTATCAAAGCGGCGCCAAGAAGACGAGATCCAGATGATAGGTGTTGTTAATTAAAGCGAACTTAATTTTTTTTTTATGGCATTAAACTTTTTTCAGCATTTTCCAATGTATCATTAAAACTTTTCTCAATTCCTGCTGGGTACTGATGTTAAATTGTGTCGCGAGACATTGATTTAAGCAGCTTGACTTATATTTATCATTCTGTTAAAATATTTTCATGCAACATGAATAAAAATATGGCTTGTATTCTTGAGTATTTATTGTTACTTTTTTCTGTAATTTCGTATATTTCTATTTTGTAGTCTTTATGAAATGAAAAAAACTTAGTGGCTCCTTGTAAATATTGGCACATATCCACCTTTAATTTATCCTTCCAAACTTAATTATTTTAAATTTAATAATAAAATTGAGACCTTTATATAAAATATTTTGAATATATAAATAATATTAAGATCATCAGATGAGTTCTGATAATTTAAATATCCTGCAGGTGCCAATATGTCCAGAAGCCCAATAACATAAGTCTTGTAGTGAGAAATTTCAAAAATGGATTTGGACTGTTTTAGATAAAGATCTTTAATTAATCCTGTAATGCATGCATTTTCTTCTACGTGTATTTGAATATAATCTGCCTTAAGGCGAACTCGTGCATTTGAGGTTTAAAGTTTGTGGTGCCAGACATGAGCAATATCAATTAAATTTGCATAAATCGACTCCCTTTAAAGTAAGTGTTACTGTCCTCAACATTCTCTTCAACTATTAAGGTTTTTTTTATATATCGTTCCTAATTTTGTGTGTATTTTTAAGTATGAGGAGTATAAATGCAACAAGTTTAGTAATTAAATTGTTAATGAACACTGAGGAAAATAGTTAATTTTCATATTTTATATCGAAATTAAACCACAAATTTTTGTTATTTTACAAGGAATAATCTGCAAATTTGTCATTAGAAAAAATTAGGTTTTTATTGTTGGCAGGATGGGGGTAAACAGAACTGTGTTTGTTAATGTATTAAAGTTTACCTGGAAAGTGATACACTTTAGAACATGTCTTAAGATTTCGCATTGAACTGCAAAAAATTATTTATATATATTTTTTATTATAAACAAAAGATTTTATTAAGGTTTGTAATTTTTTTAGATGAGTTAAAAGAAAATTATTGAAAAGTGTAGATTTGTAGCATTGAAAACATTTCCAAAAATTAACATGTATTTGTTTTTAAAATGAATACTTCTAAATTTTGCAAAACCATGCAAGGTTGATTGTATATGCCATGCATGCCAAGTTATATGGAAGGAAAGTATAATATAAGGATGTTTACCAGTTTGTATTAACTTTTTAAAAATCTGATATTTTTTCTGTTATTTTCTTATTTTTTTTAATAATTGCATGCATTCATGTAAAGTAAATTAACATAAAACATAGAGGTTACCAATTAGTGATTTTTTTAAAATTATTCATGAAATTCAATACTAATTTTTGTAATAGTGAAAACACTTACTAGAGTTGGATAATCATCTTCATATTGTGTGGACAATGAACATGCCACGGGCCACTTTTGCCGTGAACAAGGACACAAAAATAATCATTTAATAAATGATTATCTTATATAATTTTTATCATTTATAAATGATAAATTAGTTTGAACTTTCAATGTTTGGTTTGTACTAAGAAGATATTTGTACTTCGATAGTTACTTCATACTTGGTTCGCCCTGGCAAATCTCTTACTTCAGGAAGAGATTTTTTTTTTTTAAATTCCATTTTAAATTAAAATCAAAATTGCTTGTTATTGGGTGAAATTTTGTTACATAGATCACTTTTTAAAAAATCAGAACAATTCGAGACAAATCTGTCAATACGAACCTAAGTCCAAATTGGGTGAATTTTGTTTTATTGCAGATTATCTTCTATCGAACTATACTGTGACGTTGTTCCTTCTTGTTTGCGGATCGGTACACCAGGCGGCGGTGTGACGTTGGCTATAAAATGATCTTGTTCTTATTGTGAGGGCGGTTCTTTTTTCGTTCAACATGGTCACTGTTTGAGTTTCGGCGAATATATCCGATGTGATTATGCCCTTGGATGAGATGGTTTGGTGACTAAACAGGGCCTGATATACTTCAAATACGGGGCTGGTTGTTTTTTCTGTTGGAATTGTGCACTGCAGAATCCGCAGTTGCAGTGCCTGTCCACTTTGAAAGTCAGCTTATTCTTTAGGAGGCTCAGTTCTTATCTGTCCGGATAGAAGGTTATTTCTGCCATGTGTCCAGAGTCCTCAGCCTTACCTAGCAGCCCATGTAAGTGATACCAGTAACTTTCTTACAGCAATAATGTGCTTGAAATGTATCGTAGAACAATTCCACATTCTTTTGAAGTTCTTTCGTCTATGGTGTTTGTAATCCTACCTAGTTGTGCCACAAACATACCTAGTTTGTGCCGCGCCATAATAAAATGTTTGAATAATTTATATATCAAATGTTATTGTTATTATTTTTTGTATTTAACTCAATTCTGACCATCCAGGCTGATATAACGCCCGATATGTACCCACCATACAGTAGCGTGCCTCGTAATACCGGTACTAGCAACCTTGCGACACATACCATAAAAAAAGGTAAAGCAGCTATAAAATCCCAAGTCTAATGTTTTAGTTGAGAAGTAGGATTTTTCCCTCTCCTGTAAATTTGCCCAAATGGGACTTGGGCTCACCTGGCTCTGAGGTACAGAAATTTATTATAACTTAAATGACATAAGTAAAAATATGAAAAAATAGGTGTGCTGGGTTAAATTTTATAGTATAAAAGAAGCCTGAATATCCCGGGACAATAGCAGGTAAAATTTCAAATATATATATATGCAAGTATATATATGCAATTTAAGGTATAGTTTTTACAATTATTTTAATATAAAAATTGAGAATCTAATGCGGAAATTGACGGACAGTAAAGAGCGTAACTCATGAATATTATCGCTAATGTTACCGTACCCACAGTTATAACTGTAAATTCCTTGTAGACTCATAATAACGAGGCAGTCTTCCCGGGTCTTTTCTAGAGATAGAAACAGTACCGACGCCTATGAACTGTATACATAAGACGTTCTCAATCGCAAAAGTTCGTAACGAACTCCGCATCTATTAATGAATATAAAAGTTTTTTTTTTATTCACAATTGCAATAGCAGCAGGGTTTTTAAAAAATGCAATAGCTATTATTTGTCCTATGATATTTAATCTCGACACCAGGTAGTCTGTGTATATGAGCAGCGAACGAACGTCTCGTGATGTTACCAGATTTCTTTCCTTGCTATATATATGACATACAATGGACACTATTACTACTATTTTACTATAACAATCACAACTTTATTCACAAATCACAGAGGCATCTGCTACACGTGCTTTTCTTTATCAGTAAATATTTTAATCTCGACACCAAGTAGGGTATAGTATCCATTAGACTTTTTATGTTTATTTTTTCATGCAATAACTTTTTAGTATTTCATAAGAATAAATAAAATATTTTTAATCAAAATTATAATTTATTAATCTATTAAAATGGAATACAAATAATTTTTGAATTTCTGACAAACATACATCAAAAAATTATTAACGTCTGCTGAATGTTATGTGTGAAAATCGTCTGCAACTTATTTATTTCATTTAGTTATTCCTTTTCAATTTAGTCTCACTACATATGTATTAATAGTTTTAGTTATTAATTGTAATAATTAAAAAATGCAACCATTCTTAAAAGTAAGTTATTTTTTTGTTCCCTCTCAATGTTTCAAAATTTTTCTCATTAATATATAAAAAATATATGGAGTTTTAAAATAAATTACAAATTGTATTCTTGAATAATTTGTCTAAATAACATCGCAATTGATTCTTTATTTTAAATACTTTCTTAAAATAAAGCAAGAACATTGACAATTTGTTTATAGTATTATAATAGTTTATCATTCAACCATATTTTCTTTTATTAATCAAGTTTTATAGCTAAAAATAAAGTATGGATGATTTGTAAAATATGCTTATACACGCGATAATTTTTTCCAGCTTTCGACCAGTGCAAAAGTGTGTAAAGAATCGGCACGCGTATTTTGTTCTTAGTGTAAAAAAACATTTTCATTGATTGTTCTATTCCATTTACTTGTGTAACAAATTTGGTTGCAAGAACATTATCCGTTTTCAAACTATGTTGATACACATGCGTAGATCGATTTTTAAAAATCGATTTTTGGACTCAGTGGACCTCAAAAAGTGTAGAAACACTAATATTCGAGCTTCGATGTTTTAATGGAAAATAATTAACCTTTCGTAAAATGTAGAAAGTAAAATATATAAATTCCTTCATTATCAATCATTCTAAAAAAAATTAATGGAGAATGACATTATTATTAAAAATTGCATTTTTCTGTTGTGATTACATTCAAATTGGGGTTTATAAATTTAATTTTTACGAAAATGTCACTTTTCAGATTTAGAACATTAAAATATTCCTTATAATTTCAAATTTTTTTTTTAATTTTATCATTAGTTAAAAGTGTTGCGCTAAAAAATTAATGGAACAGATGTAGTATAGGACATTTGGCACGTTTTTTTTTTTTTTTTTTTTGGCGACGAAAAATTGTCGTTAAACATAGCATAGGGTTGCCAGATTGAAAGTCGCCACAAGAATCGTAAAATACCAACAATATCAGGTGGGGCTGCCATACTATAAATTTATCGCCCTTATAAAACACGCCAAAAAAAACCTCGCGCGCCAAATATCCTATACTACATCTGTACCAAATTAATTGATGTAAAATGAATTATTTAATTAACAAAAAGTCGATTTATTAGCGAAATTATTAGGTACTTTTTACTTTTAACAATATTTAAAAAACATTTAAAAAATTAAATATATTTTTATTTGTTGAGAAGAGATAATTCCAATTTTTTTATATTTAAAAACAGTCAATTTAATGCTAATTTTAACCTGAATACTTTCCTTTCGTGCGCGAGTGCGGGGAACGGATACATAGTTGTCCGAAGTGCATGGTAAAAAACGACATTTGTAAAATCCTTAAAATTCCTTGTGGAATCAGTCTATGAATTATAAATGACATACCATTGTGTAGAGGAAGGTGAGACGTTTCGTACAAACCAATTATTAACCTAGTCTTCTGACGTTTTCCACGTGGGGAGCATCCGTCCAATTGATACACGATTCCGACCTATAACACCATGTAGAATCATCTTATAGAAATAATTGACACACCATCGTGTAGAGGAAGATATGCCGCGTCGTCTTAACTTTTTATTAACCAATTCCTCCCTATAACCTTTGTACCACTTAGGGGGGCGTTGGACGTTGCCCTTGGCTGCAATATCGCTTTCGCCCACATATAACTCCACGTAGAATCATCTTATAGGGATAAATGACATACCATCGTGTAGAAGAAGGTGAGTTGCTGCGTCAACCTGACCCCGAATATTAACCAATTCAGCCCTTTGACCTTTCTACCACGTGTGTGTGTTGGAGGGGGGGGGGGGGGGGGAGAATAGGGATGTGTCGCACTTGGCTGCAGTGTCGCTTTTTTTCGCCCACGTAACTAAACATGGAAAAATTATTCCGAACCAAAACTCTACAAGGAGTCAGCCTTTGGGGGATAAATGACCTACAATCCTTCAGAGTAAGGTAGGCCGCGTCAACCTGATTGGCCATTTATCCTCCCTCCCTTCACCTTTGTACCGCGTTGGGCCCAAAAGTAATCACGAACTTTGTGGTACAATGCGGTTTGCATCTATCCGATTTTTTTTATTTAACAACTGTAAATAATAATTTGTCAATTCTAGATTTTTACGCCCTATTTTTGATAAATTGGACATTTCCTATTATTAAAATAAAAAGAAAACGTTTTAAAATAATCTAGAGTTTTAAAAAAACAAATCAAACATTGCAATATCATTTTTACATTATATAATTTAATTTCCTCTTTGAAAATTCCATGTAATTTAATACCAACAATAGCATCAATTAATTCCTCAAATGAGCAACATCGTAAAAAAAAAGAGATAATAAGAAAAAATAGTTGCTTGGTTTGTTGAATTAGCATCGCGATCGCGCTAATGCTACAAAATAGGATATGGATCTATCGAAGAGGGAAAACCCGAAAAAACTACCCCGAAATTTCAACTATGGTCAGATTACGAGGACAACATCTGAACTTGCACCCCATTCTCCATACTTCCACACCACTATCAACACGACGGTAGACCAACAACGCGGCGATGTTTATTTGGATATTGAACAAGAGCATCAAATTCGCAACTTTTCGCGCTCGTTTGTTTTTTAACCAGACCACGCACAGACGTCCACTAAAAATACGAATGCACAAAATCTTATTTTTATTGAAAGCTTGTTATTTTCCGTGTTCATAATTTGATGCCGTGTTCTTGTTCTTAATTAATTACACAGTGCCCATCTTAGGTTGTGGGCTTTTATACCAGTTAAACGTAATTCGTTAAATCTTGACAAGAGATTTTACTTGGAATATATTTTATGGGATGGCACATTTGAAAATATTTATTAAATGCGGAGAATTACAGGCCGCGGATTTTTCACATAGTTATTTTGGATACTTTTTCCAAAGTTCGTTAAACCTTTTAATACAAAACTATTTAAAGTGTTTCGGGATCTCAAAATTTCCCCTATGTAAGGAAAAGCACGTTTTGTAGGAATAGTAAAACGAATACAAAATTATATTCGGATTAAATGTGGGAATTTTGTCATTAACCTGTTTTTTTTTTTTAATTTTCATTTGTACTTATAATTAGTAAAACATATTGTACAAAGCAACGTTTTGTATCACATGTTATAAAACTGCGTAGGTAGTCAAAATGCATTTGGAAAATTAAATATTTCACACTGTATGAATAAATGTTTAAATTAATATTAATGAATTTGAAGTAATTTCTTTGTTGATATAGATTTCGTATGTGTGACAAATTTGAATTATACTGTAAAAGACCATAAAAGTTTGATGGGAAATAGAATGTAAAATATTTAATGATCTATCTAATATATTTTATCCTTTTTCCAGTCTGCTAGTTTTTACTATCAACCAAATATCGGAATTTTGTTTAATTGGTTCCTGGATCAAATGTTTCCATTAACTCCTTAAGTTATAAAATAAGTTTTCTTTACATAAAAAAAAATAACAATTAAGTCAATTTATATATTCTTTTATAAAATATCGTCTATATTTAATGAAAGAAGGTAACGCAACTATGCTGTGTCAATAATCCTCTGCATAAAGAGCTTTATGTCCATTCTACACGGACGAGATAAACGCGCGCGGGCTTTTGTAGATGGCTCTACGATTGATGGATACAAACCACGTGGTTTTCACACTGTAAAAAAAGTACTTAAAAATGAGTACCAGAACATACTCGTTTTTCTTTGAGTACAATTGCATCGTAAATGAACGATGACATACTCAAATTTAAGCAACTGTTATTTCTAAAAAAATGAGCAGTGTGATTTTATATTGGTAATTTCAGCTTCTGCTCAAGCCATCTTAACAAAACGACATGACAAACTTAAAATAGGTGTTCAGAAGATGGCTGACATTATTTGATGTCGATTGCTTAAATGGAAACTGAGTTATTAAAACTCAATTATCTTGCTTCCCATTCTTTTGGCACACCTTTTTAACGTTTCTTCTGTTTGTAACTTCTTCACGTCGCCCTGGTAGTATAACGGATAAGGCACTGGACTGCGAGGCTTCAGAAACTGGGTTTGATTCCCGGTAAGTCTTGGTTGTATTTGTCGACATTTATTGAAAGTGATTTATGAAGACAGCCTATGGATGCAAGCTACTGCACTTTTTATTCTTAACATTACTCATTGTATTCATTATTGAGTACATGTCTTTTTCAAAAAGGAAACATGTATTCGGAGCTATGATAAACATCGAATGTAATCAAAAATGAGTGCATTTTACTTATTTTTGAGTACCTATTTTTAACACTGTATGCAGGACCGTCGCACCAGGGGGCGTTTGGAGGGAGCACGACACCCTCAATAATCTGGAAACCCTAAAAGTTGGAAATTTGAACTTATAAAAATCCCCGAGTTGGGAAAATTTGTGCCTGGAGAAAACTAATATTATTAGCAAATAAGAGCTAGGGGGCAGATTAGAAATCGCCCATCCTGTAAGATTAAATTAAAATCAGACCTCACGACGCACATTTTATTGAGAGAACTGTTTAATATTATCTAATAAATAAAAAAAAAAAGATGAAAAATGTCGATAAGTTGGAACTGGAAATTTTCAGCACTGTTGAGTTGGGAATTTCGAATCGTTAAGTTGGGAAATTTCTTGTTTCAACCCCACCAAAATATTTTTTGTTTGACGGCACTGAGTGTATGCTCCAATCACAAAGACATCTGCAAAAGCTAGTGCGCGCTTATCACGTCCGTATAGAATCGGCCTTAGGGTTATAGCATCTAATGTCTCCCTTTTCCGATCTGAAGATGAAAGGTAATGCAAATACCATAGAATTTAATAGTTGTAAAGACTAAATTAACCATTATAACTTTGTAAATTTATAAATGTGTGGGAAGGCATTTGGTGTTACATTAATTTGAAATGTTTCCTACTATTTTACTATAAAGTTAATGTTTATCATTTTTAATTATTTCCGGTAGGTAGTCTTATTTCGAAATGAGTTAAATATTCCAGATGTTGGAACCCAAAATAACAGTGGACGGAAAAAGAGGAGAAGAAATTGGAATCCTGAGGTAAAGAGTGAAATTACTAACTTTTATTTTAATCTGTTTGTCATTCTTTATATTTCTAAGCTAAATTTCACCAATAAGAATATATAGCTATAAAAATAGCTATAAGAATTATAGCTATATATTTAGAAAGGAGCCCTCAAGTATTAAAATACTTCACAGAAATTCCGATAGGGGATACAAGGGATTGGCGTCACGATGGGTAATACTGTCATCCTATCTGACCAGCAAACTATAACAGGTGGGGAGATTACGATAAGTGCTGTACTCTAGCAAGCAATAGGAGAAACTGTTACGATATCGTCAAGGTTGTGACTAGAAAATTTTGTTATTGCTGAAAATGTTGTTTTTTACTGTTTCGTTCTAATTTTTATAAGTTGATGTAGTGTCTTTCTTTGTTAATTAATAGTCATAATTAGTGTACACGCATTCTAGTTAGAAAAAAAATCTATATGATATAGGGGAAATAAATTACATGTCAGATGCAGATATTTCAAAATAAAAATATTTATTCAATGTTATTTCAAGTATTCATTCAAATTTATTGCAACAATTTTAATTATTTATTAAATAATACTCCATTCAGGGAACACCTCTTCGTCGCTCCGAAAGAATTAGACTGCGAACCTTACGAAAGAAGAAACTAGAAAGTATTGAAAAGCACGTAAATGTGGTAAGTTTTATATGCATAAAAAAATAATTTTACTATATTTCTGAATAAATTATCACTAAACACCTGTGGAACTTTGCTTATCATTTACAATATGGATCTTGATTAATCTTATTCCTTCATGAGTGTTTTTTTTAAACGAATTAGAGAACACAAAATATGCTTAAGACTATGTTTCAAATCTGAACTAGCCAAAAATTCAATTTTTATTAGGATAGATTAAAATTCAACATATAATGATGCTCGGCACCACAGAACATTATTTAAAAATTAATTTACCTCAGTTTCTATCCATGAATGATTAACCTATAAACAAAGTACCTAATGTGCAATGTTGAATTGTCTGTCCAACTGAGTTCCTTCTAGAAAAGTATCTTCCTATACAAATATAAAAAACGTAAAATTTTCAAAATATCCTAAATTATAATTAATTAATGATATATTATTATGGAATGTTAAATTGTATTTGAAACTGCTTTCCAGATTTGAACGTTTCAAAATTTTAAATCTGCTCATTTTATCGATTAATAAATTACAAATTGTGATTGGTTGATGATATGATAAAAAGATAAAATGAAATCGGAGTTCAAATCATTGTCTCATTTCTGTTCATTCTGCTTATTTTTCAATTTTAAAACAGCTCAGGATGCTGGAAGTTTGTGTAAGACATTCAGTTTTCCGGAAAAATAAAAAATATTTATATTATTGTTATTGTGTTAAAATTTGAAACATGGTAATATTTATCATATCTAATTGAAGACGTAAGTGCAAGTAGAAGGCATCTCCACTTTTTTCTGATTTACACTTTTTACTTATAACAAAGGGAAAAAATTATATCAGCCGGGCAGCTATAGCAAAATGAGCTGTACTTTTGTATTATACGATGCAAGAAACCTTCAGCGTTTTTCGTTCTTCCTGAACAATTTTCAAAACTGGAGCTGCCTTGTTCTTGCACCCACGTTTTCAATTATAAAGTATTGCATTTTTTTCCCTTGAATTTTTATTAAATCACTCCAAAACAGCTGTCAGATTGCTTCAGAAAAAATAATAATTGGTATAAATAAATTACACAAGTTTAAATATTTCGGTACTGTTTATCTCCAATAATTTTTCTTTCTTTTTTATGACCTAACATTCTAAAATTTTACTTGGTAGTCATAAAAAAAATTCCTATACTTAAAAAGTTATAAAATGAACCATAATAAGAATAAGTTTATTTTAATTTAAAATACATTTTCTTGTATGTTTCGCTTTAGGTAAAAAGTAAGAGAGAAACTCTTGTTAAGAAACCAAGACATTATAAAAGAAAAAGTTTACCGTAAGTATATTTTAATTACCGTGTAAAACTAAAATTTGAGTTGAAATAATTTCTATTAAAATATAATTTTTAGTCTAGTCAGCCATTTGTTGTCAGATGTACTGATCTCTAACTCAATGGTGGGTTGCCAGGTATGACGGATAATGTGAAAAATCTGGAAAAGGAAAATTAAAATGATGTAAAAAGTCAGAGGATTGGTAGCTAAACGGAATTTTTTTTCGGAAAAACTCAGAGAATTTTCCAAAAAGTATTAAATGAATGTGCCCCATCATATTTCTTTTAACGTCATCGACATAATTTTCTTTTTGGTTATGAAAGTGCAGCTCTGTGCGATTTGAAGAAACCCGGAATCGAACCGTGAGCGTTGTGCATACTACGCAGATACTTTTCCAACTCATCTAAAGCAATTGCTCGAGACCGAAAATAAGAATCGGGTACCCGAAGAAACTATCACAGTACCTTTCCTCAGTAAGTCGGACGTAGGAACGTTTGAAAAGTACCCGTGAAGCGTATTATGTGGGTGAACAGAAGCATCGCGCAGTGAAGATTATGGTGGTAGAAACTGTATTCTGTGCGTTCAGTCCTCTGTGCGTTTTACAAATGCCAATAGTGGAACATGGAACGTTATGCATGCTACGCCGATACTTTATTGACGTTCTACTTGCCGGAATCTGAGGAGAAATATCAGGTGTTTGAAAAAACCAACGCAATAGTATAAATTTGCAAAAAAATACCGAATTCTTGATATTTTTTTTAAATATTTTTGTTGGTTATTATTTTCAGACCCTTCATTTTTATGGGATGTAATATCGTTGGATTTCACCCTCACGTTTTTTTTTAAACTTTTTAAAACCTGTAAAATTTATGAAATTTTTATCTCGGTATTGTTGTTTTTTTTAATATTTTTAAAAAAATCAAAAAATAATTTATATATATTTTTTTAATGTTTTACAGAACCAGTCAACTTGTTAGTAGTCGAATAATAAGAAATTGGGATAATACTCAAAGATGTGATCAAACTAACGAAGTAAGTTGCGTAATACGCATATTTAAATAAAGGTCCTGTCATATTCAAAACTTGAGGGGACTGGGAAATTAATAAAACAAAAGACAATTCATGAAATAAAAAACTAAAACTTATATTAAAAAACAGTCACCTCCCATTTTATGATGAGTTTTAATGTCATATAAATAATCCTTTCATCTTTTTAAATTAAGCATAACAAAATCCTAAATTTTCATATAAATTTTTCGTTGTATTTTATTCAATCAAAAATTCTTTAAAATTAATAAAAATCATTGGGATTTTTTTAAAAAAAATCTTATTGAATTTATATTATGAAATTAGTTTTCAAAATATTTTTTTTTTAAATAAAATCCAGGCACTAATAAGTTAAGCATTTAGCAAAGAATGCTTTTAATTCGAAATAAATTATTATATATTTTGATCTTAAATTAAAGATAATTATTTTATTTGAAGAGTCAGACAAAGCATAACACTTGTCTAGTGTTAGTTCCTCAACTGGTTTCTCAACCAATAAAATTTGAGTAACATACAATTGCATGATATAATTTTTAATTTTTTCACAAAAATAATTTAAGTTCTTCGAGAGATTTTTAAATTTATAATATTTAACCTAAATATAAAGTTATATTTTTAAATATAAAGTAAAAAAAAAAAATAACAAATCGTCTTCTCTCTAGTTGAGCCTCCATTAATATATTACAATCCGTTATTATTTTTTTTTTTTTTTAAATCACCAGAAAATCTTGTTTTAAATATAACTATTTAAATATATTAACAAAACTTTATCTTCTTTACATATCAATCTAAGCAAAATGTCTTAGTAGTAATTAATCCTTTCTTGGTAGATTTTTTTCAAATTTCCGTTACTTTTATTTTTAAGAATTAAAAAAAAAATTCTGGATTGTATGTTCTATCCTGCCTATTGCAGACAAGGCTGAACGTATGACATGCGATGTCGACCATGAATAAGTTAAAAAACTAATTCTATATTAAAATTTATATAAATATATTGCCGCACTGTCTGAAGCAATGCTCCAAGCAAGCACGGCCTTTCGGTCATGCTATTTTCAGGCAATTTGTCATTTTGGACCATATTTTAATCTTCAAATTTATTTAATCCTGTGTTAAGAAATAGCTATATTGCTTTTACTATACCACATGAAAAAAATAGAGTAAAATTTATGATTTGCTGTGAACAATCAGATAATAAGTTGGATAAAATTAAATTGAAAAGCTTTGATTTAGCTTTATTGATTTGGAAAATGTTAAATAAGTTTATATTCTAATCAAATACATTTAATATTTTTTACACGAAATTTCAACCACAAGCACCCACTTGACCCTTGTTTCGTCCTGGTCATTGTCTATGATGATCAGGGCCGTCTTCAGGCCCTGGTTTTCAGCAGTCGCCGGGCGGAGTGCTAATCTGGCTCGGAGCACTTTTAGCTTGGAGTGGATATGTATTATATCGCACTATCCAATTTTTTAGTTAATCCTCCCCCCTCCCTCCCCTCTAACAATAATTTTAATTTTTCCTACCCCAACTTTAATTTGTGTAAGAGCTCGATTTTTAATTAGAATCTCTGGTGCAAAATTTTACAATACAATTTTTACTGAAATGTTTATGTAATATGCGTTATATCATGCAAAGATAGTTTTTATTTAAAAAGATTCTACTTAAGTATCATTTTTCTGGATATTTTTTTCGTATTTTAGGAATATTATAATAGCAGAATTGCAGAAAAGGTAGTTGGACAGCAAACGAAAGATGGAATAAACTTCATACTTGTCAAATGGTAAAATATCATATATATTTAACTTTTTTGTACTAGTATTTAATTTCGGATTTTTTTCAAAGTGCATTTACCTGCAATAAATGTTCTTTATTGATTACAAAATATTCTGTCTCGATTAATAATTTAGAAGTCAAAATTTTATGTTAAAAAGATGGAACTTCCAAATTTGCTTTCATAAAATTTAAATATAAAATTAAATTTTCTTGAAAAATTAATCCGCGACTGACATATTTATCCATATATAGAATAAAATTATCTACAACTTATATAATTTTTCAAATTTTAAAGTAAAAATAATAAATCAAATCAAAATTATGTTTAGAATTATAACATTGTTTAAAGAAATTATTTCAGTATAAAATTATTTACACTATAAATACTACTCTTCAGGAAGGATATTGAAACTCCTGAATATGTGGAGAACAGAAACGCTTCTTGTGATATTTTGACCCTCTTTGCAAGGTACCTTGAAGGAGAACTGTTCAAATTAACGTAAGTAGCGTTCATTTAACTATAAAAAGTAATTAGTCATATTTTTTCTTAGAATAAAATATAATTTGAGAAAAGTTGGTTGCTTAACATCACAATGGGATTTGATTTATACATATTTGTCATCATAGGAAAGTATTTTAAAACTTGAGCCATCAAGTTTTAAAATCAGATAGATCACTTCATAACTTTTTCAAGAGAAACAAAAATATAATTAATCATTATTTATACAAGAATTTAATCTTCTTTTTTTTTACAAATTGGTTTAGATAGACACAGGTTTTAACCAAATTGTAACTCTGCATAAGTAGTACTTTGAGAGATATTTTTTGTTTCTTCTATTGGATCTATCTGGTTTTGTAACAATGCTGTGAAATGTAGCTCGATTACTGCGCTGCGATTTTTCACGTGGAGGCACTCAAAATCCCCCTAAAGTGTTCTTGTGTGAAAATTATGCCAAAATATTCGCGTTGAAATTATGACTTATAGTACGTTGTTATGACTAAATTATGCATGATATTGAAGTCGTCAGCAAAAAAGCTATAAGAACTCTATTGCATTAAAGAAAGAACCTTGAACCTTATAGATTATTTATGAGGGATGGTAAAATAGATTTTATAGACAGGAGAGAAGATTATTACGCCGCAATTAAATTATGGAAAAGGGGTGGTAGTTTAGGAAATTTTAAAATATAATAATTTAAGGATAATATATTATATTATATATTATATTAAATTTTTTTCTTTCATGACATTGTTTTTAGATCTCAAACCGAAGAACCACGCATTATCAAAAAAGAGCCTCCATCAAAAACAATCGAACACAGATTGAAACAGTTGCAAACTGGTGAACAAATGTTGGCATGCTCCCCTGGAATGAATGATTTCCTGCATGTGAAACTGGAATAGCACATATTTATATTTTGAAACAGCCTAAAAACATGTGTTCATTTAAGCAAAATATGTTTTAATTATTTATATGTAGTAAATATTTTTACAATATATTTTAACGGTGTGTAGTTAAAATTCGAATGTGAAATATTGTTACGAATATATTTTTAATATTTATATAAAGTTTAAAAGTTATTCTTTAGTTTTAAATTAAAAAGAAAATACAATATGATTTCAATTTGTGACAGTTATTATTTTATTTTAATGACTATTTTTATTTGAACGTGAACTTTTTTATATATAGTTGTTGGTTCCAAACGACCGCCATTTTCTGAACGCAAACAACGAATGTCATAACTTAATCCATCTGAAAATAGTTAATAAAACATACATTTAAAGGTTTAAAACATTAATTTATTATTTGTTTGAATTACCTGTGCTGATAGTGTATAGTTCTTTATAAATGCATTTTCTTATTATTTATAATAAGTTTAGGATATAAAGGATATATGTGTGGTCAGTTTCTATTATTTTTAGTTGCTTATCTGCTGGTATTAATGTTTTGATAAAAATCGTTAAAAATATTGTAAAGCACATTTTGTGTGATATTTAGTTAAATACATCAGATGTATTAATTTTATTTTAGTTGGAAATTCATAACAATTAAAGATAATACACATTATTTGGTTTTAGCTATAGTAACCGAAATCATATGAGATTTCAAGTTTAAAAAAATTACATTTTATTGTGGTATAAGTTATAAGTCGCAACACATCTAGCATTTATGCTCGATTATAGTTTTATGCTAATATGGTTTTGGAAAAAAAAACTGTGTACAAATAAAACTTCACATGTTGCTGTTACATGTACAAGAAATATAATATAGCTAACTTATTTCTTTTAGATTTTATTTCGTATCATAGTTGTAAAGATAGCTCTTAAACACTCTGTATTATGACTGCAATAATGAAGATACATTTTAAATTAAAATATTTTAATCAAAAGAATTTGTAAAGTACATCAAAATATTAAATATTTGACATTCAGTTTTTAAAATCAAATGTGATATAATTTATTAATAGTTTTCTTCAAATTTTTTACTTACATATCCAAAAAATTAGAGAACCTAAATTTAAAGAGTCAATTTATGTTATTGCCTAATTTTAATAATACTTGCTTTATATGCATAGCGGAGATTTTTTGCATTTTAAAATAATGCATGTAGCATCCCAAAAATTAAATATATCAATAAACACATGTACCTATTCTTTGTGATGAAATCAATGTCGTCAAGAAAATTGGCCACGGAGGGAATTAAAAAAAATAAAAAATATTCAAAGCATGAATTTTCACTGGCGGGAATCAATTCCTGGATTGACCACTAGACAGTGCAAGATTTGGAATATTGTTTCCCTTACAGGCTTCAGAACTGTATTCAACCCGGAGCTACGCCGAAGTTCATTTCCCTTCAATGGAAGTATACTCTCCAGTTATTATTTTAGCTCAGTGGTTGAGTTTAGAGGACCAAAGATTACGGAGAAAAATCCGAGATACCGAAAAAGTTCCGTAGGATTTGCATAGAACTTTGCATAGAAACGCCGGTACTATAATTTTAAGTTTTTGTCATTAAATAATGCCTTAATATAGAAATATTTACTTCACACACTGAGGTAGATTGTACACATTGTTTATGAAGCATTTTTTAACGTAACGACTAAATAAAAAAAAGCAGAGTTGTCTGCTGTAGGTAAGAAATTGAAACTACTAGAAAATTTCCCTCTTGATACGTCACATAAAACTCCCGTATATCTATTGTGCAACTCTATCGCGACACTTTCCAAGCAACCAACCAAAATTATAAATTATTTTTCTTTCTCAGATTGGCATCAACTAAGTATATTTGTAAACAAAGCCATGCTTTTTCAAACTCCTTTGTTCACTTCTGCTTCTAATTAATCGAATTTTACTAAAAAGGTGGAATATTCTCGTGCGAAACAAATTAAGAGTTTATGAAGAAGTATTTACCGAAGTTTTTTCTTCTCAATAGTACATCGTATCTGTGTTAATTTTTTAATTAATGGGGTTCTCTCGAAAGTGTAAAGAAAGGTCTCTTCATACGTTAAATTCAAGTAAAAATAATATTGCGCACAATGTGAGAAAGAAAAAAGCCAACTGCCCTGAAGATATGGAGATTGAATCTGATCAAACAGTCAAAACTCAAGAAAAAACACCATCTAATAACATTTCCATATTTAATTATTTAAATAACATATCTTATGGAGATTGTACTAAACCAGTAAAAAAAAATGTAAGTGGTATGTGCCGAAATAGCATTTGATTGAAATTCGTTCAGCATGATTTTTTTTCTTTATCTCTTTTAATTAGGTTAATTTTCTTAGGTGTTAATTTTCTTACAATGTTATGCTATTGTAGCCTCAAATCTTGCAAATTAAATTAATTGAAACCCTTTTTCTAATATCATATGTACTTGAAACTTAGAATAGCTACACAATAACAATACAATATGCAGTCTGGTTAATTCCTAGTGTCCGATGCCCTCGCCAAATGGGATTTGGGGACAAATGATTGGGCGATGAAGTTTATATTTTGGCAACCCTACTTGATGCATGCGAAAATATAATGTTATATGGCAACCCTAAATTTTTTACCTCTAGCTGGTTTCAAGTATTTGCGCCATTTTCTAATCGACGTTCGGCTTGCGTGCTTGTGCTTTTTCTTAGCTATGGATGTTTACGCGGACAACATTTTTTTGAATAGCAGGTATTTTAGGGAATTGGAGATGAAAGGCGATTGAGTGGTGCATGGATGCCGGATTGTTATGCAGCAAATGCGCCTAGCGAAACAGACAGTCGCTGACTGGATGATGTTCTGTCGGGAGGTATGTACGGAGTGGTTCATTCATAATCCTGTTCCTATCGGTGAAGAGCATGTCTGCGTTAAGATGGACGAGTCGAAGTTCGGCAAACGCAAGTACAACCGGGGCAAGCGTGTGGAAGGCCAGTGGGTGTTTGGAGGGATTGAATCCGGTACCAACCGGTGCTTCATGGTTGCCGTGGACGACCGGAAATCGGAAACTTTACTCGACGTTTTGCAGCAGTTCGTTTTGCCTGAATCCGTTATTGTATAATAATAATCATATAAAATTTTGATTTAACGATCAACGACTGCCCGAAGGATAGCCTGTAAGCACCATGATCGATGGCCCAGAGGGGGTCATGGATGTAATAATGAGTAGTCGGAGGCCGAAGGCCATAGACCACAAAATCGACGGCAGGAGTCTGTGACTTTAAGCACGCGGTACGCGTGTGCACTTAAGAGTGCCATCGAAATGCCCTAAATGACTGCCTGAAGAATCGCCTGTAAGAACCATGATCGACTGCCCGGACCAACGCAATGTCCGCCATTTTGCGTCATCTGACCATGGTTCAAAAATACAAGGCATCGTTCCCAGGTCTTTCCTTCGAGATAGGCCCCGAACCGTCGCCAATAGCCCACTGTGCAGCTCTAGTGCAACGTTATTTAACCAAACCAAACCGCCATTTTGATTTGTCGACGACAAAAAAAACACGTAATTTTTGCCTTGGCACCAATTTTTGGATTTGGCAACAACAGGGCACCGTACACTAAGAATTTACCTGCAGTTTTAATAATTGTTAACTGTTTTAGTAATTAGTTTTATTTACTATTTAAGAATTGGTGGTTAAAATGCAGGTTAATTCCTAGTGTACAGTGCCCCCGCCAAATGTGGTTTGGCGACAATTGACGGACAATAAACTTGATATTTTGGCAGCCCTACTTCATGACTTTGGTAGCAATATCATGAGTACGGCAACTCTAGTTTTTTTCCCTCACACGGTTTCACGTTGTTCCGCCAAGGCCTTGGCGCCAATTTTCAGAATCGTGCCAAGGAGGAATTTTCCAAAATCCATTGTATGGTAGTATGCCTTGGCCACTTATATGAAAAAACTATATTCACAACGCTAACTTGTTCTTGGTGACAAAACCACTCCTCCATTTTCCTCCTTTTGTAAATGCAAATGCAAACCTACCAGGTTCGATGCATTTCCTGTAGTTCGGAAGACTCAAGGAGAAGAAACATCTTTTAAAAACTTAACTAGTTTTTATTTACATTCCCAAACAATACTTTTTGTGGAGGAGCTGAATTTTATCCAACCATACTCAATGGCGGCCTGGTGCTCTCTCTGTTCGAAATCCGAACCGAAACTTCTCAAGTGGAAGATGCCACATTCCAAACCCAAATGGGGCCTCTCAGCACAGTGAATCATCCCCCAAGTGGGCCGGTCTGCAACATTCTCCCACCTTTGAGTTTAAACTTATAAACTCAAATTTTACTAACTACAGCTCTCCCCACAAAAGCAAAGTCAAATATACAAAAAGGATACAAAAATATATACAAATACACACATATTGTCCATTGAAAACAAAAACAATGAATTATTTGCTAACTAAAAGAATGCTTACTAATTAATGCTAAAATATATATACATATAAATTTAAATGCAAAAAAAAGTATAAATTGAAAAAAATATTCTAAATATTAAATTCTCTTAAGTTTCATTCTTAATAGCTTAAACGATCTGGTGCATTCATAGTTCGACCACTTTGGCACGTTATCAGCGATAGAGTTTGTTGTGAGATACAAAGAGTCTTAAATTTCTAAATAAGAAGAGACATATTCAAAATACAATTTGTTTAGTTTCACTACATCATTATGTACAGTTAACACTTTTTAGTTACTCAGAACTAATTATCTCTTCATTTAGAATATTTACACTAGAAGGCCACTTGGATTCTGACTTTTAGAGCCAAGATGGACCCTCCCACCATTTTAATTGTTTCAACTTTTCAGTTGAACAACCACGAGACATGAGGTTGGCAGCTTTTTATACACCTGGTATATTATGCCAGAACTGAGGAGGATCAGTCACAGAAAGAATGTATTTAATTCGATTTATCACTAATGTGCACCACTCGGTCATCGTACTCCGAAAACTGTTTCTAACAGCTGTAGAAGTGTCCATCGAATAGAATGGACGAATTCCAGTGATCCCCAAGTCACATAAACTTGGGATACAATCATCAACACTTAGATGATTGGCAGTTGGAGAAAGATCATGGGGCACTAGATTCAAATGATGATTTATAGTGGCACTTAATTGAAATGGTGAGCATTTTACACCAAAACAAACATTTGTATGACGATAAGTTATTGACTTACCCGAGTTTACACTATCAGATGCACTAAGTAGAAGGTTTGGCACTTTTTCCAAACATTGATTCGGAGACGATAATCCCTTCTGTTTACAACTTGCATCATACACAAGCCTTTCCGGCATTCGCCGCACTGGGTCGGGGGGGATGAAGTCGGCTGAGGGGGTCGCTACTTCGACCGGGAAGGAATCGTCTCGGATTCGAATAGCATCTTCATCTGTCGTCGAGACCTTCAATACTGGGACGGGGGGGATGAAATCGGCTGAGTGGGTCATAACCGCGGCCGGGAATGAATCTCCTCGGATTCAAACGCGATCTCCATCCCTCGACGAGATCGTCAATTCTTTTAGATGTATTGTAGCTCGGACACGGCAAGCTATAAGCTTCTCTTCATATACTTCGGCAGCATAGCATTCTTGATTGAAGTCGTTTTGGCTGCATCCCCCTTCCTGACTCTGCAGGAGTTCCTGGAACACAGCGTCTAGGGCAAAGAGTTTTTTGGCTTTTTCTTCTAGCTGATTTAAAGCTATTTGGACATTCACGGCTTCAGCCATTTCCGTTATAAGCTCACGTAAGAGCTTAACGGCCTTTGTGAATGAACCTCGCACGGCTGTGCGTCTTTGTTTGAGAGATTCCATTGTCTCTTTTTCCTTGAGTCCCTGTTCGGGCGCCATAATTTTGTAAATGCAAATGCAAACCTACCAGGTTCGATGCATTTCCTGTAGTTCGGAAGACTCAAGGAGAAGAGACATCTTTTAAAAACTTAACTAGTTTTTATTTACATTCCCAAACAATACTTTTTGTGGAGGAGCTGATTTTTATCCAACCATACTCAATGGCGGCCTAGTGCTCTCTCTGTTCGAAATCCGAACCGAAACTTCTCAAGTGGAAGATGCCACATTCCAAACCCAAATGGGGCCTCTCAGCACAGTGAATCATCCCCCAAGTGGGCCGGTCTGCAACACCTCCTACATCAGCGTCTAGTGACGTGTTACCAGATTTTATGAAAAATCAGGTGTACCGTAGAATACATTCTAACCAAATTAGATTGTCACAAGATTTTAACCCACGCTATTAGCAGTGTGCTTTTTTTTCTTCAATCATGTATACTTAGAATATGTTTTAACAAAGGCTTTTTTTTCAATTAAAATACCATTTGGTATGTGTGTGTTGAATTTTTTTTATGCTGATTATCTGATGCCATTTTGTTTTCCTTTACACCAAAATAGCAGATGTATTTTGTACTTGTAAAAATGAAATACATTGCTTCTTAAAATGGAGACCCAAGCCCCAAAATCCGGAAAAATTGCTAAAAAAAATTTTCTTCATAAAACGATGAAACGTACTTAAGAAGATGTGTACAAAATTTCAAAACAGTAAAAGAAACAGAACATATGTTGTTTTAGATATTTATATACCATTTATCATCTTTCTACATACTTTTCGTCTGCAACAATCATTATTTACTCAAAATATTAAAAAAAAAATTTTGGTCACGTTTAAAATGCTAATGCTTTGTTAATAATTAACTTAAAACTAAACCGTTAATAGTTTTTGAAGCTCTAATATTTGTTTTATAAATGTATGTATAGCTTTTTTTAAATTAAGTTATAAATTGTTTTTTTACAAATTATTAAACTTAAAAAATTGAATATTTTTAGGGATTTGAACTTAAAATAAGTTTTTGAAGACAACTAAAACACAAATCTGCAAAAGTCTATTCATACGTTTATAGTATGTACTTTGACGTTATTTAATCAATTAAAAAAAATTAAAAGAGGAGTAGTGTTTTTAAAAAAAAGTCTTTTTAAACTTAAAAAATTTCAAAAATAATTTTTTTAAATATATTTTTGTTTTTGATTACTGTTCAGAAAAAGATGTTCTAATAATATAAAAAAATGGTATTTCTGAATTCATTAATAAACAAATTAGGATTTGGGTCTCGGGTCTCCCTTAATTACATTTAAAAAAAAATCCTTTGTATCTTGATGCACTCAATGATTTTTTATTTTAAATAAGGTGTTTTGTGTCATAAAATGTTTGTTTCCATTTTAGTTTCATAAAGTCAGCATAATAAATCATTTAACAGAACCTGAGGCTTTCAAGACAGTGCTGCCATTTGAAAGGAGAGTTACTGCAGTTGAATGGCATCCTAAGTACCCTAAGATCTTTGCAGCTGCGTCTAAAGGTGGGGAAATCCTTCTCCTTAATCTCTTATCATCTACTTCAAGTTTCATACCTGGGGTGAGTAGAGTTTGAATTATGCATAAATAGCCCTAGTTTGACATCTAGATATTTGTATTTTAAATTTAAAATCAAGGCCTTATCACAAATAGAACAATGCAATGAATGTTATAGGTAAAATAATAGTGAAGATTTTTAATAAACTTGTGTCAGTCCCGCTTTTGATCAGTGTTTGTTTATGTTTTTGCTACTTGGTTGGTCGGTCGTGCCATTAATTCGGCAAGAAGGATTCTGAAGAAGAAGAATTGTATGCTAATTTTCGGCGGTCAACCAGTGCCGTCTTATATATACGCGGTTGTTCATGTCTGTCGTACTTACTTTTAAGCAGTGGTGCAGAAAATGTTAAGAACCCTAAAATTTCCTTCGGACACATTTCTCCAACAAATATTGTAAAAGTTAGTCATATTTTTCCATAGAAAAATGTAAATAATGTCAGCAGACGGGCAACAGAGAAGAAAACATCACGCCAACATGTGGCCGGAAAGACGAAAGTTGCATTTTTTAGCATCAACAAAACTCTAATTTTTAGAAATTGTCTTTACCAATTTAGCATAATTTTTTTGCTTGAATGGCACTATTTCTCTTTGATTGCATTCATTGTGTTTTTGTTTACCAGTAAAAGCTATTGTTGTTAAATGTTTTACTAAAATCAGCAGTTTAAAAATAAAATGTTGATAATGGGAAAAAACACTATTAATTTGCAGATTTTTTTTTTGCAAATGCTATTTTGCATTTCAGCTTTATAGCTAATTGATTATCAGAATTCCCAATTTTGTAGAAAATGACCTTCAGTTTTTTAACTTTAAAATGAAATAACAAACATTCTGAGTGCAATACCCTTTTCATTTTTAGAATCAACTTTGTAGTGAACCACAAATTCAGGCGAGAACTGTTTTTCATCTTTAACGTTTCAAAGGAAAACAAATGAGGCACTGGTTTTCAACAGGGTTTTCACCCCTTAAAATAATACTGAGAATTAAAACTGTCTTAATGGCTTCATGTGTCAATTTTGAATTTAAATGGCAAAGCTCAATATCTTTATATATAAAAATTTAGTTGCTGAGGATTTTTCATAACTTACAAATGTGTTATAAGTAAATTTGAATAAACACAATAAAGAGCATTTATTATTTACTTAATTTACACAAAGCTACATGAAGAAATCATAAAATCAATATATATTTTTTATATTTGTTTATATATTTATGTTGTATTTATATTTATGTCGATTATGAAAAGTCTACGATACAACGTCGATTGTTATCGGAAGAGAATCTGACACTTAATAAAGCGCTTGAAATGGCCGTATCTATGGAAGCGGCTGCTCGTGATTCAGCGAACTTACAAAGTTCTAGTTCTGCTTTTCAATCAGTAAATAAAGTAAACGTTCCGAAAACGAAACTACATAACTCGAAAGTTCCAGAAAACTTTCGCGAGTGCATACGTTGTGGAAATTCCGATCATATGCCTAAAAATTGCCCTTATTTGATGTCTACATGCCATTCTTGTGGTGTAAAGGGGCATTTGGCAAAGAAATGCCTGAAATCAAAGAAAACTGAAGTTTCAAACCGAAAGGGTTTTAAAGCAAATCCTAAAAAAGTTCATCAAATATACAGTCTATTGATGCTATAGAGCAAGATATGTTACAAATATCTGTTGACCCAGAATACAATATTTTTCATATGGTTTCAACAGCTGAAGTTGTAGTACATATACAACAATTTATTTAAATAAACTTATTAAAATTTCAGTTCTAGTTTTCAAATTATTAAATAAGTACATTTAAAATTCTGAAAGATCATTTAAAAATTTCAGATTGGTGCTGGAGGCTCAGTAGTGGGATTAAAGTTCACTTTAGAAGATCAATGCAGTGTTTACACAGCTTCAATCACAGGAAAAATACGTCAAGAGAGCTTTCTTAACGAAACTTCAAAAACTTTGCTTTCATCAAATTGCTTTCAGTAAGTATTATGTACAACAGTATGTCACTATTTATATGAATTACTATAAAAGAATATTAATGCATGCAATTAGTAATACTATATTTTTATATATGTAATATTGACATATGTTAGTTTACTAATACCAAATTACCGTCTTAATAATTTGGAAGTTTTAATGAATCACTTGACTTGTCACTGCATCAATTCATTAATTTTATTGGAATAGAATGTATCATATTTTATTTGCTAAGTTATTAAATTAAGATCCTTTATCAAGCATGACATAAAATTGTCCTCTTGAACTAACCTTCAATAATATGTTCCATTGATTAAATTTTTAGAATAGATTTTCATATTTATCAACTTGTATATATAGTTTGTATAAAGTACAGATTTTAACCATTTTGTACGGTTATATAATTGTTACAAATGCAGGATTTTAATGGGAATGCAGGAATTTAAGGTTTTTCTTCTTTTACAACTAAAACAATTTTGAAACCAAGTTATTTTAATAATAAAAAAAGCCTTAAGAACTGCAAAAACATCCTGACTTTTTTAAATAAATGTTAATTTGTATTATTTCTTTAAAATCGTTTTTTTTTTAAAAGAAATTTTAACTTTTATGTTAAAATTACATTATTGAGTTATATATTTAGCATTTAAAGTATTAATTGACGATTTTGAGTTAAAATTAAAAAAATGTTTTGTCATATTTGACGCCAATTAAACTTAAAACTTTGTACTGTTTTATTGACTAATTTGTGCAAGTGCAAAAATGTACAGCTTTGATTTTTGAAATATTAGCACATATAGATTTTGTGATAATTGTTCTATTTAAGTAAGATCGGGTTAAAAAAGTTGACCTAATTGTTATAAGAAAACTCACAAATATGTTAATGGTAAAATTAATAGTGACTAGTCATTGTGTATGGGAGCTATGCTAGTAGGGATGAGCTTAGCAGTTACTCTAAAAGAACGGTAGTTATTACCAAATTATTGACGGATAACAGTTACTTAGGTATTTTTCGATAGTAGGGGGTGGGGGTAGTTAATCCAGCTCGTTATTGTGATACGAGAGGTATCGAGGAACAAGTTTGCTTCGGCCAAGGCCGTTTTGAAAGTGGGAGCAAATCGGTATTCTATTCCGGTTCTTTTTTAGTAACATATTAATAATTTTTTTACCTGTTCTTTTTTTAACTTGCTCTTTTTTAACGGTGTTTGAGTTTCTGACCAAATTATCTATTATTTTTTTGAATAACTTATTTTATTCAATATATATATTTTCGATTTTGAGATATTACTTTTTTGAAGAAATTAAGAACTGTTAATTTTTAAAAATATTATCTTTAATTATCGTAAATTGAAATAATGATATATTTTAACTGTTATTCTAATATCACTCATCCCTATATGGTAGCAGGGGTAAAAATAGAATGACATACTAGCCTTTTATCCTCAGTGCTTGTGAAAATAAATAATCACATGTGATTAGTGCTATTCCATTGACAGTTCAACATGCTTTTTTCAGAAACTGGTTCACATCTCTGGATGTTTCCCAGGATAAAAAGCTTATTCTAACTGGTGACTGCAGTGGAAATGGAATGTTGTTAACTACTGATAACAGTGAAAAGGTGAATATATTTTTCTGTATAAAACTTTTCTTTCATGCCTTTTCTAAAAAAAAAGGTATTTTGCATAGAAGAAAAGTCATTTAGAATCTCTGGAGAATTCAAAATGAAGTAATGTTGAATCGCCTCTCTCTACTTCATGGTAAACATTGTATTTTCTTTAACTGGGTTTTATATGATTTCATAAAATGGCCAAGATTAAGCTCCTTAATTGGTTGTAGTTTTCCCTAATTTAAAGTAAAGGATAAGGCAATCCGCAAAGGAGTCAAAATTAATGTCGTCAAATATTTTTTCTGTTCAAATTATCAAACTTGTGCAATACTTGCTTCTCTCATTTTCATTCTGTGCCTCTCATGGATTTAACCTGCAGCACCACTTGTTTATATGACATCGATATCAGTATTGAAAAATCCTAGGCCCGTCATGGCAAATCTGTTGAAAATTTATTTTGCCGAGTGCCCTCTTATTTTTTAGTTTTATCTTTCTCTATTTTATCAAAATCAAATGGTTAGATTTCAAATTTAAGGCTACCCAATTCAGTCACACCTGTTTGTTTGAATAAGTCCTGTATATGTATACATGAAGGACTGACAGAGGGACTATAGAAGACCAAAGACTGTCATGTTTTCTTTTAATGAAAGACCTCAACATTTTTAATTTTCTCATAAATTGACATATTTTTAATTTATCTGGCTTTTCTAATGATAATTAGGTGATTATGCATCACACACAAGATCTATTTGTATTGTTGTTAAGCTTTTATCCATAGATATCGACAACTCAAAACAATGCATAGGTTTATATATCTAATGTCTAGAATTCTAAATTGTTTAGAAGTAGACCACTTTGGTACGAATCTGCTTAGGATTATACATGTTAATCTGTGTAAGGTAGCTGTAGCGCTTTGTCAACGACTTAGTGTTTGTCAAAACGATGAACCGCTATCTTTTCCGGGTTAATGCAGTACATTATAATAAATGCTTTAAATGTGTTTTTTTAGGTGTGGCCTGAATTTAAACGCTTACACAAAGATAAAGTGAGCCATGTGGAATTTTCTTTATTGGATCCTAATATTTTTGTAACTGCCTCCATCGATCACTCTGCCAAGATATGGGATTTGCGTATGATGTCTGTTTCAGCTGACAAGCCAAATCCACTGCGTACATTTGATCATATGAAAGGAGTCAATTCGGGTATGTCAATGCTATGTTTATTTAATAGTAGAAAGTGTGTGAGAATTCAGCAAAGTATCGTTTATTTAAAGTTTCGTTTGAAATAAAAAAAAAATCAATGCATGCTTTCAACAAGTGTTAAAGTAGCTGCAATTGTATTTTTCACATATGAATATTATAATACAATAATGTTAATATATCCGATATGTTATTATTTTATAATAAGTGCAAATCTTTTTTTAAAACAATAACATATCTGGTCCTATTCTAATAAAATTACAGGGGGTTTGTGTTTGTTTGCTCATGTCTCCAAAATTAATGATGCGATTTTGACGAAACTTGATAAAATTATAGTTGTACTTTTTCAATGTATTTTTGAAATTGAAGTAAAAGTCTTTCTCTGCATTTTAAATAAATCCAACAATGTTGGGTCATTAAAGTTGAGATTGATAGAACTCTTGGGCTTAACTTACAAAACATGTTGAAAACTTTTATAGTGTCCACATGGAATGTACAATTTAGTGATCCCTCACAGGAAACCAATTACAATGTCACCTGATATTAAGCTTATGTTCCTGTAATTTTCTAACAAAACATCAAAAAAAGATGATGAAAATGGATTGGTGACATACGGCCCATTCCATCTAAGAAAATATCAGCATTAATGAAAAAAAAATCATTATTTGCCTGTGATGCCAAAAGGAAAATACACATCAACTCAAAACTGTCATAGTTACAATAGAATTGAAGGCTTTAGGGTGCGCATGGCATAAAAGGATTAAGCAAATTAACGTCATTTACATTGAGCCATAACATTAGATGTCATATGTTTCTATATGAACAGGTTTTTTAATGATCTCTTATCTCCCTTCAATGTTTGTTAATGTAGTTTCAAGACCCATCCTGCAGATTAAAATGACATTATTTGAAGTTGACACAGTAAATTGGTGTGTACATTGAGTGCAATTTTTCTTCTCTATTCAGCTTATTTCAGCCCGTCCAACAGAAACTCTCTGCTAACGACAGATCAATATAGTGAAATTAGAGTGTATAAAAGTCCAGGTTGGACTGAAGAACTTGTAATTAGACATCCGCACCGCCAGTTTCAGCATATTACACCAATAAAAGTAAGTGCTTGTTTGTAACTAAGCATGATTACACAATTTTTATTATGTTTTACAGAGCATGGATCACATTTACTTGAAAAGTTGCAAACACACTGAACTCTTTAGTTCCCTGGAATTTTTAGTGTCAGTCTCTATTTCCTATGGCGCAAGAGAGTGTGTATATGTTTCGGTTGGTTAAATTAAGGTTTCAGTGAAGTTACATAAGGGACTATTGGCAACTGTTCAGGATTATGAGGTCGGAACTCACCAGGCCCCCTCTGGTCCAGAACATATAGAAAAAAAATGACGAAAAAATAAAATATGATACCCTCTCAAAACTAATACGGTTGGTTAGTTAAAACAACGTTGCACTAGAGCTGCACATTGGGCTATTGGTAATGATTCGAAGTCTATCTCAAAAGCCCCTTGGGACACTTCCTCGTATTTTTTAACCATGGTCAGATAACAAAGACAACACTTGACACAATCTAAAAAGGTGATAAGACATCGAACCACTATTTAATGTACAGCAGTCCCTTATACAAGATAGGTATTATTGAGGACATTTAGTATTGTGAATTAATTATGTGTATCCCTTATCATTCATATTAGGAAAACTTATTTGTATAAAAAAATATTGTTAAATCACAAACATATCATTTGGTAATAAATTATGTATCCAATTCATTTGATTAAAAACTTCTATTTGTTCATTTAAACACAACTGACTATTCATAATTGTTTCGACTTATCTTCACATATAAAAAATGCCATTTTCAATTTTGGACATTTGATTGCATGTTCTTAAAACATAATCGGTTATTCCGAGTGAAACATTAATGGTTGTTTTTTATTGCTCTTTTTATATAAATCATCAATATTTCAGTATCATTATGTTTTAATGTTTATTATAGGCAACCTGGCATCCACTTGAAGATATTATTGTCATAGGCCGTTATCCTCATGATTCTTTTAAGAAAACCGATACCCGTTCAGTTGATTATTTTGATGGATCAAATGGAGATTTATTGCATAGAATAAGATCAGTTACTGGTGGAATTATGACTGTAAGTAAAACTATTTATAAAAAAAAAAAATTAAATATCTGCCATTACACAAGCGAATTTGAAATATACATGTGCAGCTTAACCGTTAAGTGGTAAAGTTCAAAAACAGTTTCGAGATAAGAATGTTAACTCCCCTTAGTTATAGTGTTAAGTTGACTGACCTTCAACTGATTATTGAGCGACTTATTGAACTTGCAGCCATCATTTGGTCAAATGATATATCTAGCTACCTAGTAATGGAGCTAGTTTATTTAAGATTTTTGTAACTTATACAACTTGGCGTCTAAATCATCCGCAGATATGCATACACACTCAAAGCTAACTCTAGACATTGTTTGAAGGGTGTGCCACACCTTTCCTGTTGAAAATTGTGCTGTCCTGCACAAATCGTCGCCCTTCCCAACATTTCGTGTTTCACCTTCAAAAAATCCAATTTTAACAATTATGATCGACATTTTATAAATTTATATCGGTATATTAGAGTGACGTAATTCTAGACTTTGTTTTTCCAATATACAAATAGTATTCAATTTTCAGGGCTCCAACACTTTTTACGTATGTCCCTAGGGGAAAATGCGATCAAACATCTTTAAACAAAAGGAACATACAAAATTTAAGTGTGCATTAAATTTTAAGTCATCAATGCGAGTGTGACAAAATTATAGGGAAAAAACGCAATGGTGCAAAAAGAGATGTAAATAAAAAAAATATTTTTTACATAACAATACAGGCTAGCAGTGCACTTTCAACTATTGGACATCCAACCGAAATATTTAGTTACAAGCACTGAAAAACTCAAATTGTACCCAACTACTCTCTAAGCAATTATCTGACATGCAAAAATTAGACAACTTATTCTTTCGCACGATACTGTGCTTTATATAATAATTGACAATTTTGTATGGATTGTGATAATACGAGTTTGGGCGATTTGAATTTTTAGTCATTCATCTGATTAAAAGTTGCAGTGCAATTATCGCTCGCGCCAGGCAAATAATTTATAATCGGAGATTTGATTACATCAGTCACAAGTCCGTGATTTTTCCCCCACTAAATTCAAGAGCTTAATAACTATTCGTTGAATAGTGTAAAGGTTATGCATTAAACATTCCTATTCCCAAATCATAGTAACATAAACACAAGCTGACTGCAAAAATGTATGATTTTATTTCCAGTTTTATAACATCAATTCCATTCAAAGTCCTTCGTAGGAGGCAAATATTGAGATATGTCTTGCATTGAGTATAACTGTTCACAAGTCGCTTTAAATAATTAAATGTCCTTTTACATAAAAATAATAATGACGAAAATTAACAAATCTGAATATTAAAAAATTTAAACTGGTTAGCAAAAGAAAAATTTCAATAACTATTTTCATCAGTGTAACAGTAAGATCTTGTGTGACTGAATAAAAGCAATACAAAACAAGTTAGTGTAATTATTTTAGAGTATTTGAGATTTCAACTTTATAGCTTGAGCAAGCGTATCATCAAAAAAAAAAATCCCTGCGCTGGTCTTAAATAAACTGAAATCGCAAAAAGTATAGTAAAGTTTGGGAATCTCCGATATATAGTAATTGCTTATTGTAAATAACGCAAGATTTCATTCTTTTTAGCTTAATGCGTTTAACATTACTGGAGATTACTTGGCCTCTGCTTCAGGTATATAACCATCACATTTATTATTAATTGATTTAATTTTTACAATAGTATTTTCTTTATATGTATTTGTTTTGTTACTTATTTTAAATTTTATTCTTTTAAGGTTGCAGCATCTCTTTCAAGACTGGTAAAGATATGTTGAATAATTTTCCTGTCATTACGCATATCTGAAATTTGAAGTAATATCTTCTTAAATGTTTGCGAATAAAAACACTTTATTGTTACCTTTTCAACATCAAAAGTTGTATATGTAATTTTTTTCCTATAAATAAAATTTTATTGTATTTCTTTTATTCTCTCGTAAATAAATACTAGACGTTTTTGACCAATTCCACTTTCATAGATTTTCACTAAAAATTTATTCCAACTTAGTAAGAGAGTATAAATAAGACATTTCAATGAATAATATTTACAAGAGTGTACAGCATCTGAAAACACAAATGTTTCTAGGCATTAGTATGTGAAAAAATGTCTTTAAACCGATGCAATAACCTCGACAAATGGATTCAAAACATATATGTATACACAAAGCTGAAAACACAGTCTATAGTGGTGAAATTAAATGACTGCACTTCTGGCATAATTTCCTAAGCATAAACAAAAGTTGATTTTTTCTTGAAGAGCTTCCCAGGATTTGTTTTTGTGAATCTCGTCAAGGATCTGTTTCAAGTTGTCCGAACCAGCCACGGTTTCATAGTGAATCTGCAAAGAATTTTATATGTTTAGATACAAGTTTTGATGTTTATTTGTGTAACTATAAAGAATGATCATATTAAAAACTACAAAACACATTACCTGTAAAAACAATGCTAAATAGGAATGAACAAGTTCAAAATTCTTGTTGGTTTTCAATGTTCCATGCATGGCTTTCAAGAAGTGTTCCATTAGTTCCAAAGAACCGCCGCTTTCAGGACCCAAACAACGAATTTCAACATCAATTTTAGATGGCGATAGCGCTTTTAAATTTTCCATAACCAATCCATCTGCAAATAATTAACGATAACAAACGCATTGAAAAATTTATAATAAAGCTCTTATTTATTTGAATTATCTATTCTAATGATATAATTTTTTTTAATGTGTTTTAATTAGTAAGGTCAGAACACAAAGAGATTAATATGAAAATGGTCCAGTTCTATAACTTTTAGTTGTTTATCTTCTAGTAATAACATATTGATGAAAATCGTTATTGATAATGTAAAATAATTTTAGACAAAATTTATAAGCATCGTAAGTATTCCATGGTTCGCACGGTCCTTAAGGACTACTTAATTTAGGTAGGCCCTTAATTAAGGGCCCTTAAAATCCTTAATTTTCAACTCTGGTCCTTAATTTTTATCAAACAAGAGTTGTTTTCCTAATTTCCATGGGGCGTGAATGAACAGATTTAGTGTCAGAAAAAAGTTAACTTTTGTCCGATGTTTTAGTAATTGGTATTTCGTTATGATACACGGACAGTTCATCGTTAAAAGTTTTCTGTTATTTTGTGAAGAATTGATACTCATTCTAGAAATGCAGGGAAATTCACAAGAATGTAGCATCTTTAACACTTACAGGGATGGGAATTCTGCTCCAAAAAATGTGAATCTCCCCAACAGCGGCAAAAAATATATGAGGTCCTTAAAAATTATCGACAGGTCCTTAAAAAGTCCTTAAGAACTACTTAATTTTAACTTTTGGAAATCTGTGTGAACCATGTATTCAGTTTCAATAAGTTTGTCTTTAAAAATTAAAACTTACATTCTTTGGATTGATTACTCTTTTCCAGTAGGTTAAAAAATTCTGATCCATGCTGCATCACTTGAAGTACTCTTGATTTGTCATTCTATAAAATATTAAAATGCAATATTATTAAACATAGTTCAATTTATACAATAGTACAAAAAATTATTAAATGCACTGAGTATCTTATAATACTTGTAAGGTTGTTACCATTTATTATTACTGGTTTGATGTTTATTTTTTCATTTCTAAAGCAACTTTTAATTGAACAATAACAACTGTGAACTTAATTTTGACCCATGCTTATATTAATAAAATATCTTGATATACATTAATGACAGTATTTAAGCTGCAATAACTTTTTGCTAAATATAAAACTTTAAATTAATATAATTTTTTATTTTTTTTATTTCTTATTTTAAACAAACATTCATGATTAAATAAATATTGAAGGCATACTAACAATCCAATTTTAATATTTCATAGCACACATTTTTTTAATGCTGTAAAGCCGGGTAATAAAAAAACACACACAGAATAATACCACAATAGAAATTAAATATATGTAATAAATGGTGTAAAAATGGACTTTTTATGCTAAAATATTTTTTTTTAAAACGAAAATTATTTTTTTGGGATTTTAACAAAATCCCTTTCAAATTTGTATAAAGTACAATTTAAACCCTGCTAATGGTCAAATAACGAATAAGCAAATCGAAATACTGATTTGGTATTAACCAACATATTTGAACTACATGACAGGCTATTAGAAATAGACAGAGAATTATTGCATTGACAAATAATTAATGTTGTCGAATATGCCATTTAAAATAACACGCAATTTTAATACAATATAAGCTAGCCTCAAATATTTATGAAATTAATAAACATGAGGATTCAGTATTAATTATTTTTAAACAAAAGTATTAGCAATAAGATGATCTTACATCTTTTTTCCAATCTGTAGTCTTTTCAAGGAAGAAGGTAGGTTTTAAACCAGACACCACTGGCAAGAAAAATGGTGCATTCTTAGGCACATGAACTGGCTCTTTTGGTTTATTACGAAGCTGAAAATACAAAATGTATAGTTAATTTACAAATATGGTAATGCATTGTCTAATCATACAAAAAAATATATTATAAACTAAAAGTTATGTTTTGATAAGCTAGAATTTTTACTTTAAATAAAGTGCTAAATGTTTCTAAAACTCCATAAATTTTACTTCTCATAATACATTTATTTCAACAATTGTTAAAGAACAATGATTGAATTCAATTAAAAGGAAATTTATAATTAAAAATTGTAAAAGTTATTTGAGAAAAATATATAATATACCTTACTTCACTGGAAAACAATTTTTATTTTAAAGAAAAGAATACAAATAACCAAAAAAACAAACTCGAATTTGGAATTTATCAAATTAAAAACATTTAGGGATTGTGAAATTATTTAAGAACTTCCTGAGACTCTGATTTTACTGATCTTGGTAATATAATAGTGTCTATATTTTTAACACAAATATTTACAATAGTGCTAGAAACTTTTAAAAGATAAGATTTGTTTTACCTTTATTGTATCTAAATCTAGAAGATTCAACCAATGTGATTGTGGTAATAGAGAAAGAGTGACAAGCTCATCAGAAATTTGTTCAGGAGATTTAAATTCAGGAACTACTTCCTCGTCCATTGTGACATCTTCGTCTTCAGTATCAACATCTAAAGTTAAAAGCACAATTATTAAGCTTATTACAAAAAAATATCAAAAATGTGCACAACCCATTAACAATATTTACATCATAACAACTCTCCCTCTCATTCTGTGACAAAAAAAAAAATATTTTAATTCTTTATTGTTTCATTTCACATATATATGCACACATGGCTATTTAAAAAATTCGATTTAATAATAACCATAACTTTGATAGATATATTTCGGAAAATTTCCTGATATATAGAAAGAAGTTTATTTCAAAATATTAATACAGATTTATAGTTATACTCTCAGTATAAATATTAAAATCATAATGATAGGATTTTGATTTTTTTTTAAAAATAAGACAATATATAGCGCTTAAAATATTCAGATGTAAGTGATTCCAAATTAAGAGTAGTAACATGCATAGTTACAGAGAATGGGAGAGGGGATACTATTAGGCCTAAATATAATTACAAAGTTTTAGAGTAAATAAAATGTGAAGGCAATAAATGAGTGTTCTGTAGAATTTACGGAGGACTGGACAAAAAATTAAATATATAATTTTATTCTCAATTTACAACTTTTATGTGGCAAACAATTAAATTTGAAATATTTAAGAACAGCTGAAAGTTAATCTAAATTTTTTTCTTCTAATTTTTAAAACTATCGTCTGCTTGGTGGAAAAACTCATTGCCACAAAAGACTGTTTTGATAGATAGAGGCTTTGTTTTAACAGTCACTGTAACATAGTACTGTAGTCACTGTAACAAGACTGTTAATATCAATACATAGAAGTGTTTTAATTCTCAAACACGCTTGATATTGACTCGGGGAATTTTTTTCAAAACAACAGTTTACTTTAGCACTATGGAGGCACATAAAAAACAAAAAATTGACTTGGTGAGTTTCCCCAACAAGACGATAATATATGACATAAAACAAAAAATTCAGTATTTTTTACAATGTAAAAAATCAATGTAGGTTAGAAGATATGCATTAGTGTTTCCTTTGTATATATTAACTTATTTTTCTGTTACTTTATAATAAACTAACTTACCAGCCTTTCCATCCAAAGTAATCAGCGGCAGATCCAAAGGCATTGGGTCATAATTCAAAGACAATGGATATAGAGACACATTGGCATAGAGAGTAGAATTCGCCCACAAATATATCCCTAGGCTTCCTGCATGTGCGGTTGCCAGATACTCGCCAGATGGAGACAAAGCTATACTAATGCAGATGGGGGAGACGATGAACCAGTCGATAAGTCTGAAATAAACGATCTTTTTTTTAGAAACATTAAAGGAACCAATATTGGAATGCTTTTTAATTAACACTTTATCTCCGATTACTTAATGCACAAATATAGACATTTCTATGTTAGACCTTATATGAAAGAGTAACAAAGATAAATTTGTTTTAAAATCTTTTAGCTTGGTTTGAAAGCTTACATTAAAAAAATTAACAATGGATTTATGTATCCGAACGCAATATAATTCTAGTATAGATAATGAAACAACTTAACTTTGTATACAAATTACTAATGCATATCAATACAAGCTTATTAAGCCTCATAAAGGAAGGTTCCAAAGCAGAAGTTGGACTTTTTTTTTTAATTCGCCACTTATACCTCATTAAAGGCAACGTAAAACGCCTTTTAAATAAAGAATTTTTATCAAATTGATGCTCTTTTAAAAGAAAATAGAATGAGTACAGTTGACATGGATGATTGTTGCAGTCACCAAAATGGATTAGCAACACTTTTTGACATTCATGGTTTCAAAGAAGGAAAATGTTGTACAGTAGATCTGACCCCCCTCCCCCCCCCTCACGTCTTCGTCGTGCATGTTTCCAATAAATGTCAGAATCTTTAGAAAATCGAATTGTATTGAACTCCAACTTGATCAAATTTATCTGAAAATATAGGTTGTTGCAAAAACTTTTTAAAACTCATTAAACAATAATTAGATCTCTTAAAATAAAGATTTTACTTTTGTTTTTGCCAAATGGCAGCAATATCATCCTCAAATAATTTTATTAAAATTAGTCACTTAAAGAAGACTTACCTATAGTAACAAATTACACAGTTTTATTTTCTTCATCAAGGTATTTCTTTTGAAAATGGTAAAATATGCCAATAGGTATGATATTTTCAAAATAAAAAATTGAAGTATTAGTACAACTACAGTGTTTGAACAACAAAAGTATAAAAATTTACTTGCCTCCCAGTTGGTAAATCCCAAGTTTTTACAGAAGAATCCATTGTAGCAGCTACCAACCATCTAGAATCTGGGCTGAAGGTCTAAAAGATTAAAAAAATATATCAATGAATATCTTTGTTTAAATTATTTCTGCAATCAAAAGAAAGTCTTTAAAAAGAGAGCAAATACTTAACTATATATATATTTTAATCAAAAATAATTTTTGTTAGATATCTATTTAAAAATAACTGGACACATGGCACATTAAAAAATATCCTCACAAATGATCAAAATAATAATTCTAAACATTTAGTTTATAATCATAATCTCACCATGTCAGATATGCTTCCCTCATTGTCGGAAAATTCTCTAACAATTCGTTTTGATTCTATATCCACAATTATAACTGTAAAGTTGTCCAGAGCAACAGCCAGCATAGCACTAAAAATATTAAATTTCAGTTATTCTCTTTTTTAGAAAAAATACAATATAATACTACAAAACAAATTACAGTCTAAACTAAAAATGTATAAGCAGAAAATAAATTAAATTTATCAAGTGGAATAAATAAGAATTACAATGATTAAGTTTGTTCCAAATAAATATTGCTTTTTATAAATAATTGTCTAACAAAGTAGTCAGAGTAAAGCATATCCTAGACTAGTGAGTTGCAACCTCTGGTATGCATGCCCCTTTGCATATTCACTGGACAGTACAATATTAATAAATCTTATACAATTTTGCAAAAGGAAGCAAAATACATTCAGTAGTTCAAAAGATGATTTTAGAAATCAACAGCCAAATTTTTTTTATCTGAACTGATGGAGCAATATTTTATTTTCATCGAGTTTTATTATTTATGTACAACTACACCTATAATAAAATATAATTTTTGGAGAAAATGGTACATTTCTTAAAATGTAATTAATTCTTAAATGTAAAATGAATTTTAGAGTTAAAACTGTGTAAGTCTATTTTCGGCTAACTGAATTGAGTTAAACAACTGATGCCAAAGCAATTTTCGTAATTGGAAAGTTGTTTTCCATGCTTACATTTTTATATAATTTTCTTGTTGCTATTCCAAATTATTTAATTTTTTAAAATTTAATTATAAAAAAAATAGCTTGTAAGTTGTACCTTAAACCTTTAAATAAAAAAAAATATTATAAACTTGTGTATTTTTATGAATTTAAAAATTGGTTGCATTGCTGGAAAAATAGAAGATTCCTGGATGTGATTTCACCTGTCCATGAGCATCAGGGGAGGTTAAAATGAGTTTGTAACCTTTATATGCACAAGATATTTCAAAGATCGAAAATACTCAGGGTCATTTTTCAGAAGTTCACATTATTTGTAAACTGCAATTTTAAAGTATCTCTGTAAGACACAGAAGCCAAAATTAAATATGTTCAGGTAATGAGGCATTTCACTGATTTTGACTGATTCGACATGGAAATTTGTTTTAAAATTGTAGCGCGATGCTAATATCTTCTACATTAAGCACTATTTGGCACCGCTTGGTTTCGAACCGAGGAACTTCGGCTTGCTACGCCGATACTCTGCCGGTCAGGCTAAAGTGATCACTCTTGCCTGAGCGGGAGTATCGGGTAGATGAAGTGAACCCCAAGATAAAACAAATGCTTCAATAGGGCATGGATCATTTAACTTCTTATTAATTCTTCTTCTACAGGGTGTCCACAGAGGGAAAACAATTTGAAATTCCCCCGATATTTTCAGGACAATTCCCTGTCATCTAGTTTTTTTAGTGCGATAGAAACAATACAGATTCACAAAAATTACATACAATATTCAGCACTACATATGGTTTTACAAGTTTCCAAAATACACAATTTTTTCATTCTTAAAAAAAATATTAAATAAATTTGTGAATGTTAAGATTTTTTCCTTCTATTATTCACCTTTTGCCCAGCTTATAAAAGGATTGGTTTATTTTTTAATAAGACCGATAAGGCATATAGAACATTAATAAAAATTAGTGGCCCTCATAGGAGAAACCCAATGCATATTGTTCCGAAGTCACATGCACTATCGACTAAGCTACCAAGGCACATTCTAATATCTTAGATATTATTAAAAATGTTTTTTATGCAATATTTTTACCGAATACTTCCAAAGAATCACAGAGCCTAGAGCAGTTGCTGACAGCAATTAATCAGTTTTTACAAGTTTGGCAAAAATAAAACGTTTTAGCAATGTTCAGGAAAAATTCCAATTTTACTAGCAATTATTTGATTTTTTTTTTTAGCAATAGGCAATTATTTGAACATTCATTATTAACCCTTTGCACTCGTAATTATGCTTTAGAAAGTTAGCAAATAACTCAGAATTTTTTTTCATGTTCGATCAAGATGAACTTTTTTTTTTATGGAAATGTGTTCCAATTTAACTAGAAGGTTTACCATCCTTAAATCAAAACTTTAAAAATATGACCCCTGAATACACCCCTTGACCTAGGATGGAAATGTAGCCACACAATATTTTATTTTTCAACGTGTCAAAATAATTTATTGAAACTACTAAGAATACTTAAGTATATTACACTACACCACATTAAAAATCTAAGAAATGTAATAATATAAACAAATTATATAAACAATATTTAGGGGAGGAACGTAATGGCGGCACCTCCACCATAGCAAATCAACTTAGAAATACTTCGCACAGAAATGTTTTGGTTAAGTTATCACAGTTTGCCCAAAGAATTTCTGTTTTCTATAACTAGTAAGAAGTAAGTAACTGTAACAAAACTAACTAAAAGACAATAAAAACAACAAAGAAACTACAAACAAGAAACAAAATAAAAAGCACAACATAAAGAAACAATTACATTTTATAATTCTGTGTTTTTCCTATTCCTATGGCGACATACGAACATAACGGTACAGATGCGATGTCCCCTGTACGGGGACATACGAGCGCAATGGTAAAACGAGTGATGTCCCCCATACAGGGACATACGAGTGCAAAGGGTTAAAATTGCCTGAGTAGGCAAGTATTTAGTTATATGCACTCAATTTTTCTACCAAGTTCTAGAAACATCGTCATTTCGGTGCAATATTTATAATCTTGAAAGGAAAAAAAATCATTTTTAAGTACACATTTTATAGTTCAACAAGCTTTTTTGTTCTCTTTTTGATTGCATTTTGATATTATTTAAATAAAAGCAGTAAACTAACAATATTTCATAGAAATAATTTACATAGTAATTGCTTTCCATGATTTTTCCATAATGACCAAATTCCCCGATTTTGCCTGTTCTATGAATCAATGTGATTATGTGTAATTATGATTGCATGTACACTACCAAGCAAAGAAAAATATTAAGAATTGTGAAGATATATTACTTTTCTCGGTGGATCATCATTTTGGAGATACTATGCTCAAGTTTAAGCACCACAACTTCTTCTTGATTTTTGAATTTCCAGAACTTCAAAAGCTTATCTGATCCACCAGATATTACCAATTGGTTAAAACCATCCATGGCAATACCACGTATGCTGCCTTCATGAGCTGAAATTAACAATTTAAATTAATATATATTATTTATACATATAAATAAATAGTTGGAAATGCTTAAATAGAAATTTCTCTCAATATTAATATTCAAATTTCCTAACTTTTCCAGGATTTCAAAAATTACAGATTAAAAAAATAATAAAAAAGTGATCGATTTTGTTTTCAAGCATTAATATTAAAGCCATTGAAAATACTAACTAAGAAAATTACAGAAAATCAAGGAATTTACATTTTTGCAAATGTTTTCAAAACAAAAAGAAATTATGCCAATGATAATAAAAAAACAAGGCACATTTGTCTAAAACCTTTCTTAAAAAATTCCCTAATATTTTTTCGCTGTATCTATTACAAAAGTACAATTTGACTTCTTGTGCTCATTAACGTTAGTATGTTTAAAAAAATTGTTTTTAAACAGCAGCATAAGAAAGACCATGAAATTAAAGCATTACAAGTAAATATTCATTTTGTATACATTAAGTAATTAATAAAAACCTTTTACAACTTACCTTTTTCCTTACCATATGAGCCTCTATAAATACCAGATTGAATATTATACTTATCTAAGTGCCCAGAGTTGTAACCAATTAAAACAAAATTTCCACAAGCACTTATATGTAGACACTGAAATAAAAAAACACTTTCTATAAGGCTCTGTTCAAATATGTTTGTTGAACAGTCAACATCAATGTTAATTGAAAAATAATAACATTGTAGAAAATCAATAGTTATATGATTGATAAAATCTAATTGCAAGTTCTTGTAGGTAAATAACCCTGAATTGTGTGTGTTGAGTTTTATAACTGTATTTCTTATAGTTAACTAACAGTGAAAGTTTAAAAATAATAATAAAAAAATATGGTTGCATTTAATCCTCTTCCCCTTATTAAATTTTTTTACATCCTGTCATTAAAAAAAACTAAATCTTTTGAGACACAAATAAAAAACGATAACATTGTAAGGGTTTATACACTCTGTTGGCATTAACCTTTAGAAGGCGGGTGCTTGTTTTAAAAATGGAATTATGATTGAAATATCAGCCACCCACCCTGTAAAGGTTAACATGCAGTGCAGTGCCTGATTTTTTTTTACAATTCTGGAAATCTCCTTTGCTAATTATCCAATTTGCAATTATCCATTGCCATCTAATTAACAGATGATTTAAAACTAAAATTTTACATGCACTAAAAATAAGATAAGTTTTTAAAAACATATATATTTCAAATAAATTCATATCAAAAGAAACTGGCAATAAAACCTTTAAAAAAGGCCCTTATTAATATTTTAAAAACTTACCAAAGCTTCAATATTTTTAAGACCCTTAAAGCGTTCATGTAAAAGTTTATGCGCTCCCATACAGCTTCGGTCATAGGACCATGTAGTAACAATTTTCGAATTGCGATGCACAGCGGCAACATTGTCCCAATCCTTTTCTCTCGTGGCTTCTATAAAACAAACACAAAAAAACAATTGAATATATTAATGATGTCTCTGATAATTTATATATTAACATTGCCAAGTCAAAAACTTTTTCGGTTTTGCTATGGACCATAACTGGTATGAAACTTTGTATAAAGTAGATTCGCATTACAATGACCTCAAAATATTCTTATATTGATCAATATTAAAAGTCGCAATCCGTTTATTAGTTTCAATGTAATATTTAAACTTTTGTTTTAATGACCATCTCGTATTGGTCCTGTGAGGAGTCATTATATGGGGGTGTAGGGTTCACTTCATCTACCCGATACTCCCGCTCAGGCGAGAGTGATCACTTTGGCCTGACCTGCAGAGTATCGGCGTAGCAAGCCAAAGTTCCTCGGATCAAAACCGAGCGGTGCCAAGTAGTGCATAATGCTTCAGATAATAGCGTCGCGCTACAATTGGTGACTTCCGGACAGCAAGATCAACGCAACCTTCTATCAAAAACAAACAAACAAACTGCAACACCGGCAAAACTGCAACACCGGCAAAACTGCAACACCGGAACAAATGCAACACCGGCAAAAATGCAGCACAAGACATCAGCATCACCTACTGCCCACGTGATAACACTTCACGGGCATCTAAATCAATCGTTCCTCCATCCGACTCACTGAGAGGGGGGTACTGTAGGGTTCACTTCATCTACCCGATACTCCCGCTCAGGCGAGAGTGATCACTTTGGCCTGACCTGCAGAGTATCGGCGTAGCAAGCCGAAGTTCCTCGGATCAAAACCGAGCGGTGGGTGCCAAGTAGTGCATAATGCTTCAGATAATAGCGTCGCGCTATAGGGGGTTTACTGTATTGACATGATGCTAAAAAAAATTCACAACAATATGGAATTAAACACTTTATGTGACATGTATATTTGAAGAGCGAAAATAAATAGTTGTGATTTTGTACATAATAGTTTTTAATAATTGATCAAAAATCAAACACCAGTAAAGTTGGTAGAGGGGTTGCGTTGCCACTGTTTAACTTGAGTACTCAAATATTTCTGAAATTTTTTTTAAACTATTTTTTTTCTAAATTGACAATATATTTTTGAGTTGTAATGAATGAAAGCTGTAAAAAAATTGTCCAAGGACATACAAATTAAAAAAAAAACTATTATTTCTATGAAGCCATTTATTATTTTATATTATGTGTTATAGATTTCACATAAAAATATTTTTTTAGTACAAACTTTGAGTCAAGTCAATGTAAAAGTTTTTGGAAAGACCTCAAGTAGGGAACTCTTACTAAAGTCGTAGAAAATGCTTTTTGCTTTTTCTTTCAAATATTGCATACAATATAATATACTCATTGCAAACTAAATATTAGTTTAATTTAAATTACCTAATTCATCAATAACCTATTTAATTTTCCATGTTGCAAAGGAAAGATATGAAAATACCATTATAAGTGTTCTGTTCAAGAACACTTGTAATAATATTTCCATATTTCAAGAACACTAAAAATTTCTAACCTGAAGAGAAATCCACAACTGGCAGCATTTTATGAGGGTCGTTTTTTACTCCTTTCCTTTTTGCTGCCTTCCGATTGAAAGATGCCTGACCCAGACTTTTATTAAGGTTATCAGCTTCGGTAGAAAATGACCTCAAAGTTGAGTCCAACCCTATTTGAAATAAATTCCAATTATTCATATGAAGGAAACCTTTCTTGCATTAAAAGTATGACTATAATTCACACATACAAAACTATACAATAATAATGAAATAGAAATGCAATTTAATTGAAGTAATAATAAACTAACTTTTTTTAACACTATAATATTTTAAAAATCAATTTTGATATTTTAGCTAAATTGCTAAAAAATTTAATTAACCCAGCTTTAACACTGGTTTGAATTTACTTTAAATTTAAACATCCTTCAGAAAATAATGTACAAAATATTTATATTAGGATTTTTTTTTATTACTACACGAAAAAGGACATAATATAATAATTTAGTTACAGATTCCAGCTTATAATTACTAAATTAACTTTTGTTTTCACAGTAAGGTGGTTAGAATATATTTTAAACATGTCATAGACCAGACCTTTAGTTTATATAACTCAGTAATGTCTAACTTTTAGGTTATGAACTAGATGTTACTCAAGATCTTTGAAAAATATGCCTCAATCCCTATTTTTCTGGAGCAATTTAACTTAATTTTTACTGTTATTTTAAGGTTGGAAACCACAGATTCAACTGAAAGTGTCTCTATACATATAAAATTATACGAGAAAATTACATATTTATTTATATCAAATTTATTTATATCATAAAACAGGGTTCACACTCAATATTTATATAAAAAGTCCCTGACATTTCCAGGTTTTCCAGAAGACATTAAAAACAAATTCCAGACCAAGAATTAAATTATTTTTCCCCATATTAATCTTAAAGCTGAGAAAAATAAAGTGCTTATAAATAATAATCTAGCAAAGTTTGCAAAATCGAAAATTTAGTATTTTTTTTTTACGAATTTACATTAATGACAATAAAAAAATAAAACCGGCACTTGTATCAAACATTTTTAGAAAATTTCCCTGAATTTCGAGGTGCATGGGAACCCTACTTAAAGCATAGAGCCTTAATAATTAAATATTTCAAACTTTTTTAATATGTTCAAGACAATAAAGTAATAATATAAAACACTTACCAGCACTAAGTATGTTTTTGCCATTGTTACCATAAAACCTCACTTTGGTAGGGGGGCAACTGTGTCCCTCTCGAAGTTTCAACAGCCGGCCACCATCGTCAGGCAAATCGAAGATCCACATCTGCCAATTATACAAAATGAAAACTTAGGTTTGTATTTGTTAATTAACGTCGCACTAGAGCTGCACAGTGGGCTATTGGCGACCCTTACTTAGGTTTGTAACTGACACTTCCAATTTTAATGGGAGGGCCCCCTAGCCTTCTGGCAGGACTTCAAACAACAACAAGAGCTCATCGGGTGACAATTTTCTATTTGTTATCCCCTCCAGAATAAATTTAGCAAGGATTAAAATTGTGTGTAAATTCAGAAAACTGTCTTCTTCAAACATTACAACTAAAATGAAGAGTATATCATTAAACGTTTAAAAAATCCTCATGCAACTCAGAAAATATACTTATGAAATACTTAGTTATAACTCTCTTAGTAAATAAGACATTAAGAAATGTTTTATTAAAGAAAGAGAAATAAATGCAAATTGAGAACAAAAAAAAACTTTACTAATAAACAAACCTTGAACTACATATTAGTCAATTTAACCCACATGATCGGGGCATTACTCGGATAAGAACAATTTCAGTCAATTTGAAAATAAAAGAAGTTTTTTTAAGAACTTCTAATATGTTTTCAATGTAAATTGTTATACGGACAAAACTAAATTAAAAAGCAGAAATTTAAAATCTACAAGCATTGCCGTTTCTAACCTTTATGGAGTTGTCATTGGAAGAGGTAATGAGCAAGGGTTCTTTGGGCAGGAACTTCATTCCCGATACACATCCCTTATGCGCATCTCTAATTTCGCTGTGAAGACGTTTCTTTTCCAGATCCCACACAGCGATATGGCCCATTGTACTGGCAGAAGCCATAACAGGAACTCCATCTTGACACAAACAATAAAATAACTTAATATTACAAGTAATTTAAAACAAAAAACAACAAGGATTCTTCGAATAAAAATACATAGTTGCATTTCCTCAAATTAATAACACTTTTTGGACTAAGCCAGAGTGGCACTTGAGCTTGACTTTTAACCTTCCTAGTTAAAATAAATAATTGCACTTATATTCGTTTGCAGTTTCCATATAAATCATACATAAACTTTTTACTCTATAAAAAATATGTAAGGCAGTCCCATTCATATACTATTTTCTTGAATCAAACACTAGTTTAAAATAATTAGTTTCAGGCTCTAATCATACAAAAGTCAATTGAAGGAGCAAGTGCAACTAACATTTTTGAAAAAATTATAATTTTGATGTAGATGAAGTCACCTGTCAAAATTGTATGGATCTGCCCGATTTATTTAGGCAGATAAAAAGTATATATTTTACATATAATGGTTTATTTCATTAAGTGATCCTAAATGTGCGAAAATGCACTAAACGGACGATGAATAGGAAAAATTATCATGGCAATTTTTTTCCTTAGTGCCAAATAGTGGATGCTGAACAGAAAGCAACCCTTTTCTTCCAAGATTGTTGACAGTGAAAAAGCTGTTTATCTTTGAAAGTGATTTAGTCAGTTAATCCCTTCAATTTTACCATATAATTTTTGTTGCTTTCCTTTTTCACTTCACTTTGTCAAATTATGAACTAACTTCAAAATGAAATAGTAATTGTATTTTAAAAATGATGTTTTGTTAAGTGGAATTTCTTTTCATACTAAAATATGACCTTTTTGGGTGATTTCTTTCATTATTTCATCTCAGCACAGTAAAAGTTTTACATATAATAAAAGCTTTGAAATTTGGAAAAAATAAATTATATAAAGATAAACATAGCAAAAAGTGTTAAAAGTCTAAGAAATTGAAACACAGAACAATTCATCTAAGACAAGCAACACAGCTTACCTGTTCGAAATGTTATTCCAGTAACAGCACCCCAATCTTGTGAAAATTTCATAAGTGTCTCATCAAACTTCAAATTATGAATGTAAATATCCCCACACTCTAAACCAATGGCTGCCACATTCACTGCAGGAGCCTAAAATAAGAGATACATTAAAAGATAGAACATTTAAAAAACAGGATGAAGGTGTGTTAGAGCATGGCCAGTAGTTTTTATATGAAATCTCATTTTAGCTGTTATCCCTATCCATGGCCAAGATATTACATGCATTGACGTCATATTTCTATCAAATAAAACCAAAATTTATTTTAATCATGCTATTTGTCACAGTGTTATAGTGTCAGAATCGATCCCCTAAAAGGTTTAATGTAGTTTTTCTAATCTGATACTCTATGTAGCTGTTCTTAAAACATCTGTCAAAACCACCTATATTATTACTTAAATTTAAATGAATAAAAAGTAGTGTAATATTTAAATACCTTTGAACTATTTTTGCATTGCGAAAATATAATCACAAAAAGTCATTAACAATAAATATCTTCAATTCAATTTGGGGAAAAAAAAAGTAACACAAAGGTATTTTTGAACTTGATGATAAGCTTTGGTTAAATTCTACTTCACTACTGAAACTCTGATCTTTGCCTACAGCATCGATTCAGACTCGTGGAAAAAAAATTGGACCCAAAATGATTATTACAAGTCAGACTCAAGGGTAAGTACCTCCTCTCTCTTCCTTTAAAAATACCAAACCTAAATTTGTACTAATAATTGAAGAGCTAATTGGATGAACATGTTACATGATATTTTTAAAAAAAATTAATAGATTTACTGGTGTAAAAACATTTTAAAGCCTGCTGTAAGTATAGAATAATCATTTATTTTGTTAGGGCTTTAATTTTTTTAATTAGATAAATTAAAACTAAATACATTTTTAACAGGCCCCTCCCTTTTTCTTTCATGGAATGTTCCCAAGTTTGTGTGTATCAAGAACATAAAACTTGTGTTTGCTTTTTACTCTGTCTTTTTCTTTAATGGAATGAAAGCCACCTATTCTTCTATCTTCTACCCCTATCAAATAAAACCAAAATTCTACCCCTTCTACTTAATAATACAAATATGTTCCAAGAAATATTGAAAGTAAAACAAATCTTTTGATTAAACTGTTTTTTTCCCTCACATTTATTAATATTGCACTATTTTATTATTATACATATTTATCTGTTACTTTTCAGCATAACATTTTAGGCTGCATGTATTGCTGGATAATTACTATATACGGATACTGCCAATTATCCGGCCAATTGGCCGGATGCAATATGTTGGTTTGATATCCAATAAAGTTAATATACCAGCTATGTATTGCTTTGTTGAAAATTCCAAACATAATTTAATTAGCATTAAAAAAAAATTGTATAAAATAAATTTGTTTAAGGTACGCCGATTAAATAAATAAATGCTTACTTGCTCCAAAACTGTTACAGGGGATCCCCAGCCTTCAAAACTAAAAATGAGTTTGCTTGTTTTCAAATTCCACAACTGCAAAACACCTTGTTGACTGCCAAGCAAAATTTTATTTAAATAGGTACTTGGGTGAAGAATAGCAGAGACAGAAATATCAGTAAAAGGTATTTCAATAGATATCTCTGAAAAACAAAATAGAGTTTATTTTAATGTGATATGGATACAAATAAAAATGAGTTAATGTATGCAAATAAAATCCCAAATAAATACACAGCAGTTTAAGATAAGCTTGGAATAGTTTTGTGTACCATGGGTTATTATCACTTGGGCAATGGGGGGCTACTGTGACCCAAAGCAAAAAAAACTGTTTCAAATCTCTCTTACCTGTTGACACCTGTTAGTTAAATCACTACCTGTTGGAGAGATGATGAGTCATGTTTTTATTTTCATGACAGCTGCCACAAAAGCGATTTAAAACATATTTGTGTGTGGGTCCAAGTAACCCAAGAGTACGGTACATAATTTTATTTAATATTACAAAACTTTATTTGGTGTCAAATATGAAAAATTAACTTAATTTTTGCATGCTATTTGATTACTATATTTATTCTCCAACACTATCCTAAACTTGTTTCACAAAAACCAATGCTTACATTATTTAAAAAACACACACATTATATTTTATTTATATAAAAAAAGAGTAAAGTGAAGAAAACAAAAGTTTATGAAATTAGATAATTTAACAACATCCGTATTTATGGTTCTTGAAGCATAATCAGACAATAAAGTGTTTAAAATCTGTATATATCAACAGTTATGGCACTGAGATGCAATGCCGATAATTTATCATCGAGCCAAAGCAATTGCTTGAGTCAGAATACAAGTTTGAGGTATTTCAAGTGCCAATTGAAAAGCTGTTTTTAAAATGTAAATTACATAAATTACCATTACTTTACTCTTGTTTCTTTCATCAGGGCGCTACACTATTAACTCAACAAGTCTTCAACTATACAATTCAAACAGTCTCCACAAACACATAGTATAAAGTTAGCACAAAACAACTCAAAGGATTATAATCAAATTGATGCACGTTAAATATATTTACCTTCTGATTTTATGTCCCACACAAGAAGTGTGCTATTTTCATAAATAGCTAATAAATGGGGACCAAATGGAAGAAGTAACAGAACATTTTCTGAGGGACCTTTGTAGGTGTGTTTTAACTAAAATATAACAATGAATAAATTAATACAGGTGAAGACAGTAACTTTTATAAATTTCAATGAGGAATAACTTTATATTACTTTAATGGAAAAGTGAAAGCAAATTTAACTTCTAAGCACATAAATTAATTTAATCTATGATAATTACTGAATATTTCTAAAAGCATAATATTTAATTAATTTTACACAATTAAACATAATATATGCAATAAATTTAATAAGCATTTTTGGTGACTACAATTTTAGTAGTCGGAAAAATACAATTCTCCACCCCCAATTATCAACAGATAATTGATGATCAATTTGGCTTAATGCTGCAATTACTTTTACTTTGATGACTAACAAGTCATTATTTTATAGATGACTATTTTTCTAGCTTTAATAGCTATTTTTTAAAAATTGGATTATCACCAGCTAACTAGAGTTGCTAGTTTTAGTGAAAATCACAATTTTTTCCTATTTTAAAGACAGCAAATTTTAGATTTTCTGCATATTTAAACAAATTTTCATGTTTTAAAAGTATTTTCTTTAGCTCTAATTTGATTCTAGATTTTTTTTTGTCTAAATAATAAGAGCCAATCAGTTATGCCAAGAAAAACAGTCATTTAAAACAACCGTAATCCAGTTACATTATTTTAATGGCTTTAATATTATAATTCCAATTTTTGCTAATTAATTGAAATATCTCAAGATTTGCATATATTTTTTCAGTTGTGTTTGAGTTTTTTAGGTATTTAATTATTTATAGCTAACTAGATTGATGATTTTAGCAAAAACTGATTTTGCATCTTCATTATAGTGCCGTTTGGAGGGAAAATAAGTGCTTCTGGAAATAGTGCCTTTCCCATTTTCATTTCTAGAGTGAATAGTGAATAATGTAATAGTATATAACAAACATGACTTAATACTCCAAAATTTTATATACAAAGTAAAATCAAATAAAACACTGAGCAACACTAACCTAGCTATGGTAAAAGAGCCTTTTCAACATTCATAAAAAAATTAGTTAGGAACTTTTAAAAAGAGCAAGTTTTTTTTTTGTTTGAAAATAAGGAATCAAATTAGAATTTTCATAATATCTTAAAATAATGGTAAAAAATTCTACTAGTGGTTATTTCTGGTTGTTCATACCTCTGTTCCTCTTCTCCATGCATAAATTATATTGTTAACGGCAGTAAATACAAGATAAGCATCAGATGTAAGGCAAGAGATTTCATCAGGATGTTGGCCACCTGCAAAAGCAAATAAGAGTCCAGAATTTTATATATTGCTATGTATTATAACAAAATGATGCAAGTGGTATATTAAAGTTGCGAGTTGAAATGTCTTATACGATTTTTTTTTTAAATGCATACAAACCTATGAAATAAACACAAAATAAAATTTACTTACTGACACTCAGCAAATTCAATTTGGAACACTGAAAAAAAAATGGGGATAATAAAAATTTATTGCAATATAATAAAATACACTTAGAGAAATGTTTACTTTTAAAATATAAAACAAATTTGCTTGACCAATGTATTATACATACATACAAGACATGCTATATCTTGACACTAAGAAAGATTGACAGTTTTAAGAAACAATAGTCGAAAAAATTACACATTTTTTTTAATTGCCCAAACAGTACAAGAAGAGTCAGATTATCACATGTTTCTGCAACAGAAAAATAAATTACAGATTCACTATTTTGTATAGTTTTTAATCCTCGTAAATAATCTCTAACATTTGTATGAAAATTTATTAGAACATACAGACAATAAAAAAAATTATGGGGGAATTTCAAGTTGTGAAAATTTTTCAGTACCTTTGATTTGATTGCATATAATATGGAACTGCTATTGAGTTGTAGTGGATTAAATTGCACTTAAAACTGTTGTTGAAATTTGACGTTCTACGTGCCATCTGTAACTCTAGTTCGATTTAATGAAATAAAACTATATTTCCTTTCTATATAAAAAATCCAATCGAAAACCATATAACGCGAAGGGATTTAGATCGGATATTTGGTGAATAAAAATTTCCATATATAATAGTTATGTTTAAACAATATATTTTTAAACATATCTTACTCGCATGGTTTTCATTTAAATATATTCCAATATTTTTTTATATAGGTATTAAAATTTATATCCTCCGAAGATATCATGACCGACAGATTTAAGTGACCGCCCAACAGAGCGATGCCACATATCGCCTATTCATATCCCAGCGAGCCCGAAGAATTCAACATTAACAGTAAAAAATATTGATAATCTACTAGTTAATTAAAATTCTTTTAATAAAAACAAATCCTTATATAACCTACATGTTTTTCTTTCAAATAAATTCGAATGTTATGGTACAGTAACATTCAACTTTCTTAGAAGACATTATGGCCAAGAGTCATAAGCGACCACTCATCAAATGCACGAAACCACTGAACGCGAGTTTGAATCGCTGCGACTCCAGTTGCGGTGCATTTTAAAATTCACACACGGAATAATCAGATTTCTCCCTTCCAACACAATCCAATCGTGAAAAAAGGAGGTTTTCAGGATTTAACCATAAAATTTTTAATCATGAAGTAAACAGAGCACTTGGGGTTGTTTTACTGGTAGATGTCGGCAAGCGGGAGATGCCGTCATCATCGTTAGCAGATTTTCAAGAATGTGCCAATTCACCCCATATTAGAAACTTTTACCATGATATGAATTCTCAAGTAGTTTTTTAGCAGTCACTTAATTTGCATAAATCTATATTCATACTTTTCCTGTATATATTTTTTAATTAGCACTTAGTGGAAATATAGGGTGTCCACAAAGAAAGAATTTTGAAATTCCCTGGTATTTCCTTGCAAGCCGCACTTAATATTTAAAAAATATATTATTATTATTCTTTAATATTATGTAAGATGTACTTGTGACATTATCTTATTATTCCACAAAAAAGATATTTATTTTTAATATATAAGTTTACTAACTATTTTACTCAATTTTCTAACTCCCAAAGTTTAACATCTAAAAATCAATGCATAAAAATTTAATGTACCCCAAATTTTAAAATTACAGAGTATTTACCAAATTTCATTTTTACACACTTTTGAAATCCCATACGCAATTTCCCCCTTTTTGATTGCATTTAGAAGGTATTTGAATATTTGCAACCAATCAACGTGTTTCACAGCTAGAAATCAACTTAAAAATATTTTTTTTGTCAAATTTCCTGATTTTTTTAAAAAAAATTTCCTTGATATTTCCAGAATGGTCAATTTCCCTGTTGGTCGACACTCAGAAATAATTCACCTTAGACATAGTACTGGGTGTAACCACAGTTCTGGTTTCTTATTAATTGGGCTTACACACTGAGCATATAATAACATCACATATTCATAACAAATTTGGTTAATCTGTCTTTCGTGGTCACCCTGATTTTTCGTCAAATCTGGCAACCCGGCGCCAAAACGCGATGCAGGGAGCCAAGCAAAGTTTTATCGTTGTGAATATAGGATTTTCCGAAAAGTCGCCGAGGGTGACCGTATAAGACAGATTAACCACAAATTTTATTGTGGTACAAAAAATGATTATGAATTACTAATAAATTCTGTATTAGAGTTGCCACTCAATATTAATATTAAATGTTATCGAATGTTTTGTGTTTATAAATCAATGTTAGCATGCAGTTTTTAAATGACTGTTAAATACTACAAATAGTAGTTAGAATTTAGAAATAGGATCTGCTTATAAAATGTATATAATCATAGTCAGATTTATTTTAATCAGATTCTCATAAATGTAAAGTTCTTTGGTTTAAAAGCTTTTTTAAATAATTGTTCATTTATTCTTAAGATATGTGTAAAACCAAGTTCGGATTAAAATAAGTTAAATATGTCAGTTAAATAAGACAAACGTAGTACAAAAATTAGGCGATCCAATCAAGATGTGTATGTAGGAACACATTTTAATCTTAAGATATTCCGTCAATTAACAAATAGACGCAGAGGGAGAATTATGTTCGTAGATAGAGAGAAATGTATTTTTAAAACTATAACTTTAAGATCTTACCCCATAAGTATGGAATGACTTGCCGACAGCAGTAACTACCAAATTCTCGTTCCTTCGATTAATATATCTTAAAGATAAAGGCACATGATTGCTAACGAATCCTAAGGCGCGATATGCAACAAATATTTTGCTCGGTTTATTCATCGTAAAATGTTTGTAGTAGTTTTTTCAATAAATACACATTTCTACATAAAAGCACGATTTCGTACCCCACGTGTTATGTTTTTAAATAGTAAACAATATTTGCTTACTGGTTGCTGCCATTTTCGAACTTCATATTAAATATATACAGATTAAATTTATGTATTATATTTTTTATAATAAGCTATCAGTGTAGAAAGTAATGTAGTTGGATATTTTGCTAATTTCGTTGAGTTTCTAATGTAGTATATGAGGTTTTGCTTCGTAATATTTTATGCTTAATTTCTAAGTTTTGGGTGGCAATGACGTTAAATAAAAACATCACTTTTTTTCGCGCCCGAATCTTTGCCCGAACCCGAACCTTGACTGTTAAATAAAAGGAAAGAGGATATATAATTTGAGAAAATTTACAAATTTTTAATACTTAAAATAAGCGTTCAGTTTATTTTTGACAAGCCATTTGTATTTGTAAGTTTATTTCCATTTATTAAAGCATATCTTAATATTTTGAGAGTGGAGAGATGAATTGAGTTTCTACAAATTATCTCATTTGCTGAAAGAAGGAGTTTTTTTATGTAACAAAATTTATATTTTTTTCGAATTATTATAATGAACTAAAGAAAATTAGTCATTTTGTTTTGAGGAGAGAACAAACATTCGGTTCCATATTCAGGAAGCATGTTGTAACATATGACATGGGCACCACTCAGCCCATGCGTATATATAATTTGAATTTTGTATTGCCTAATTCTGATTGTGTTGCTTGTTTACATTAGTTGCATACAGTTGTCATTAGTTCAGAAATATTAAAAACGTTAAAAAAATTAAAATTAATTTTTCTCTAGTTTTTAGTTGAAGATATAAATATTAAAATTTTAAAGTAGAAGCCAGTTTTAGATATTCATTAAGCTTCGTCACAAAAAGATGTATTTTGTACCAAATAAAATTATTACATGAAGTTTATTCTCAAATTTTATACACAAATAATAAAATACAAAGTAAAAAAGTTGTTCATGTATTTATAGTTTTATTTTGAATGTATTTTATCTTTCATATCTATTATTATTTATTTGCAGAATTCCTTATTTTTCCATTTTACACTAATGAGCCATAACGCATTCATTACCATGTATACATTGTATAAGACATGAGGTAGATCTAACATGAATTTCTTTCCCTCAGGGACTTGATGCAATTGCAGAGAAATTCTATTTTTATGAGCCTATTAAATAAACTTGAGTGTATATAAATGTGCTAAACTTAAAAGTACACAATGTTTTGGAGCTTCAATGCATAATAATAACAACCTTGTGCTGAATTTTGGAATTGTTAAATAACAAATTAGTAATAGATATATCTTGTATATTAATAAAAGTGTTGCTTATCTTTTAGCTTGAAAAGAAATCATGCCAAAGCGAAAGAATTGTTTTGATGAGCTGCCAATCCTAAGCAAAATGCACATTGGTGCAAAGGAAGTCGACCTTGGTGTTAATTTTGAAACAAATATGACAAAAGTATTTGGTAAGTAAAACTAAAGACCTACTACTTAATCATCAAAAGAAAAGGTTAGTCCTCATCAGAGCTCGAAATAAGATTTTGAAGCTGGCAGCAAACACTGCTGTTAAGCAGCTCTCAGCAAAAACCATTGAGCTTACATCAAAATAAAATCGATTCTATTATCTGTAATTTTTAGTTTCTTTATGAATTTTTGAAGCTATTGTATTGAACAAATAAATAATAATAAAAAAAACTTCAAAAATTTAGTTAGTGTTTAGTTTAGTTTGTGTTAGTGAATTTGAATACATCAGATAAAAAAAACCACTTAAATGTAAATTGCAGAATGCAAGCACACATTATTTATGAGCAAGGTCTACGATTATATGTAGAAAACCATTTGTTATATGCTTGAACACCTTTAAATTCGGAAAGTGAGCCACTTGCGCTTATTCTGATTAAGTCTCATAACTTGTCTTCCTCTTAAGAAGCGAGCCAATTTGCAGGATGCTGTTTCGCGCTTTCAAAAATTTGGCTACTACATTTTCAAAATCGCACATTTTGGATTGGAAATGAAAAATAATTAAAAAGAAATAAGGTTGCACATACTCACAGCAATGACAAGCAATAATTGTCACAGCAATTTTAAGGTAAATTGTTGCTTATTTCGTGCTTTGGTTCTCATTGACAGTTTGTGACACCAAATCGTTATTAAATATAAGAGAGGTCTCCAAGACCTGTATGTTGTTTTATTCCTTCCATCTTCATAGCCCCTTGATTTGAGCTTAATTGCTTTGGTATTCCCCAAACGGCCAGTAGTAAATACTATATCCCCCTGTTCGGATCATCACAAATTTACTTAATTTTTTTTAATAAAAGGTCTTGAAAAAAATATGAAAAAGCTTGTTAACGTCAGTATTCAGTTTGATTTCTTTTCACATCTTTTTGCAATCATTAAGGAAGTCTTGTATTTTGGATTAGAAATAATGGTGCTTGATTACAAGTTTTTATTATATTCATTTCTAAATGTATAAATTAAGTCAATCTGATTTTGATCAAAGAAACTGTGTTGACTTTGTACCAGATTGCAACTTTAAAAAAACCACATAGCCATCACAACACTTTACTGTCATACGATTTTGTATTTAACTGCCATAATGAAATTAACAGCAATTTGCATACTTACAATTTTAAACAATGTGTCTTGGATAAAAAATATTTTACTTCATTTTTTTTTTATTCATGATAGCCATAGTTCAACCAACGGTTACACATCTTAAATTTTACAAAAAAGATTTCATTTCATTATTTACTCTCATTCTTTTTTTTTAGAAAAGACTCATGCACTATTATTCAATGGAAAAAGAGATGGATTCCAGAGTCCTCCCCATAAACATATCCAAATGGATGGTGTTAGCTTGATTAAAGATTCTTCCTGTGAAACATCTAAAGTTCCAGAAAAAAAGGTTAATCATCTTTTTTTTATTATATTGTTTACTAATAGTTCAATCAATATTCTGTTTGTGTGAAATAAAATTACAGTTATAAGAATTTAATGATGTCATTGCTTATTTCTTATCTTTTGTACTGTTATTTTTTAGTAGTTGTCTGTTGTATAATCTTTCTTATGTACATATGTTTAGGTTAATGGCTTTCAAAGTGTGTGTCGATTCTTTTAATGAACCATAATAATTAACTATGAGAGTATTTTTAAATAAAGTAATTTTTTTATTACTTTTATTGTATATTTTGGGCATAAGCATATAAACAAAAGATTACTTGATTATATATCTAGGTGCACGAATATGAATTTATTTTAACTTAAAAACTTGAAGAAAATATACTTAATGTTAATTAGAAATGAATAAAGATAAGGTCTTTGTATTTGAGGAATTGTACATTACAAAATGAAGCATATAGACAATGTTGAAAGCGAATTGTTACTTCCTTTTACCAATTTCTTTCACATCTCTGTTATTTATATGTAACTTAAATTAGACCATTTGAGAAAAAAAATCTTATTTTTTTTATTATTTAGAGTACATTGCAAAAAGTAAACATGAACTGCTTGCTACATTTTATACCAAAAATCTTAAGATCTAATGATAAGATATATTTCATGCATGTTTAAAATAGTCCCAGATTCTTAAATTTATACTGAGTTTCAGGTGTTATAACTAAATGTTGTCATTCTTGTTGAAGTTATAAAATTATATTGAATTTTTTACATTTCACAACATACAAAATGGAATTATATTCCATAACCTCTTTAAATTTGTTTAATAAAATGTCAGGATTTTTTTTTAATGTCTACAGAATTCACATCAGCATTTTATAGTCAAACTTACAAGTTTCAATATAATAACTCTTTTGAAATGGTCATTGTGACAGTTGTAAGGGAATTTCGTTTATAAAATTTTACTGATTGTAATTTTTAAATTGTGCATTAGATTTTAATCTATGAAATTAGTTTTACTAAAATTATAAATATTCTTGTATAGATGTTGCAATGCTCATGAACAGTTGCTGTTTATCACAGCAAAAATTACCTTGTTCCTTTTGTGAAAAGGCTGTTTGCTCAAGTTGTTGCCGGTTCTGCCATAACTGCAAGATGCCATTTTGTCATTTATGCTCTATTATGCAGTAAGTTTGTTTTATCTTTTATTTGCAATGTAAAAGGGTATTATTTATGTCTCTTTTTACTAATTTGTGATGGGAAATCACAACAAGTTTTGGATCAAGGTGTATGATAGTTTTTTAAATGACACATCAAGTTATTAAAAGATATTTTTTAGGAGAAAAAATTATTCATACAGATTTTAAAAAAAAATTAAATGATTTTTATTGACCTCTTAATTTTTTTTAGCAATAGTAGATATAGTATCAAACATTAAAAAAAATCTAATAAAACTTGAAATGTTTGGGAACACCTGAAAGAGTAAAATAATTTATTTTGAATATAATTTAAGATTTTATAATGTGTCAATTAAAAAAGTCTTTAATTATGTTCCAAACCAAGTATACCCTAAAATACTAAATAGAATCAGAATTGGAGCCAACTTAAGGACATTATCAATTAGAAAGTTCATTTATTGACTGCAACATTTAAGAAAAATAATTTTGTGCAAAAATTAAAGATCCAAGTTATTAAAGATTGTGAAAACCGTGGAAAAATATAATAAGACTAAATTAAGAAAATGTTATGCAAATACTTGCTGATATATTACATTATAATTGTATTATTCTACATGTGTTTTTGTGATCACACTAAGAAAAAAGGTGGGGGAAATAAAAATTATCTTAGTGTACTTCCAATAAATGATAAATTATTGAGAAGATTTGTTCATTTGCAATGGGAAGAAGAATAAAATTGTATTAAAAGAGTTAGATAAAGTTAATTTTGTTAAATAACTTAGTACAATTTAAAATATTGCTTTATACAATTGGTGGTATAATCCTATAAAATTAAAAATACATTTAACATGAGGTTCTAATGCAAATACTACTTTTTTAGATACAGTTCTCAAGAAGAAACTGCCCTTTGCTTGTCTTGCCTGTGATGTAATCAGTTTCTAGAATTCATTATGTGTATAGTTAAATGTTCATAAAATGTTGATGTGTAAATAGTTCGAATTGTATATAAATTATTTTAATGTATGTTAATTTTTTTTAAGTGCTAAATGTAAAAGAGATTTAATAAATTAGAATATGAATTATTTTTTTGTTTTTCTACAAGTGGTCTGGTCTTACTATTGAATATAAAATGTGCATTTTTTTTTAATACAGATTTTATGAGGAATGGTCTTAGTTTGTCCTCGGCCTGTTTGAAATAATTTATTAAAAAATCGTTTTAAAATACTGATACAAAGAATCATTAAAAATACTCAGAAAATATAAAACACATTGTATTTTGTAAATTCTAAAGCATAAAGGCTTTCTTATTCTTTCAAGGACAAAATTCAATAAGTTCAATCTAGTACATTTTTTATTTGTAAATTCGATCACAAACCCAATACATCTAAATTTAACAAAAGTGCAAATTTTGTGTTTATAAAATGGCAACGTTTGGTGCAGCAGTAAACTTTCTACTTCTTTACGATTTTCCAAGAGAAGTATTTTTCACCTGGTTATATAAAAATTACTATTTAATGTGGAAAATTTACTTTCATTCTACATGCATTTGGATTTAAAATTTGGCAACTGATTACTGATGCTTAATAAACTCAAAATATTAAAATTGAACTTTACTCTATTCGATTATATTGAACAATTCTTTCGGAGCTTAAAGATAGATTTGAACCATTGCGGCTATAAGTGTGCAAGTCAATAACTGGAACATCTGTTCAAATGATACAGTAATAAAATGTCCAACTTTCTCATGCATACTTAATTTGTAGGAAGGAGTTCCCATTTATTGGTTGAATTCTTGTTGTTTGAAGTTGTAATCTGATTAATTGCAGTTTCACCCTTTTTCTGAAATTAAAGGAGACAGTTCCATTTAAATAATGAAGCTCTGATTTTTTTTACAAATTTGTGTGTTTTTAAATATTTTTTTTATATATATTTCCCTTACCCGGTGATTGAAAAACGCTGTTTTTCTGTACGCTGAGTGGCAACAGTTAACTTTGTTTACAAAATTATGTTGTGTCCGTATTTTTATTTTGCCATTATGTAAGCCATTTTGAGGAATAGCCCCTTCAATTCATTAGTAAATAATTATTTTGTTGATGTCAGCTTAAATTAGGAAGAATATAAACCTTATTACATTAAAAATAGAAGTTTTGAAAAATGCTTTTCTAAACTTTATATGAGCGGAACATTGACGTGGCGCCATCTGTTGGCAATTTTGAAAACTAGATTTCTATGACATTCATTTTTATGACGTATTAACTTAGTTACGTACACACTTCTGGTAGGCAAGAGTATGGTAAGCTTAACGTCAATTATGCCAAAACAAACAACCAATAATGTTAAAAATTTAACTAAAACGCAAGAAAGGTGTGAAAATAACGTGGAAAATAATAAATAATGGTAGAAATAAAATAATAAATAATGGCTTGCCAGTGGTTCCATTGTTTTCATTTGTAGTTTAAAAGAAATTAAATTAAATTATTTTATATTGATTTACATGGCGAAAAAGTAGTATCTAGTATTATGTCTTTGTTACATTATAGCATTACTATGTAATTTTACGTAAAAATGGTTATTTTTCCAAATCTCTTATTAAAGCAATTGACGATACAATCTATAGTAATGAACTATTCATCCCTGGGCATTTGTCAATCCAAAAATAAGAAAGTTACGAGTTGATCGTTTCAAAAAGACTTTAAAGTAGTTTCATATAATGAGAGTTATATTTTAGAAAATCGAAAGATTTTACTTTTAATATTTCATTTGAGCAGTAATAAACCAATTAATTTTTAAATAAACTACCAATTAAACTCTTCAAAATGTTATCTTGTTACAATTATGGATAAAATTATTACGGTTGATTTCAATTAGCATATACATTTTTCTAGTATTTTGTCATGCCATTTTACTTTTTTCGATGCAGAAAATCAAGTTTTTTACTCAGTAAATAATATTAACTAGCATACTGTGCAATAATTATTGCATGAAAAGCCCCACCTCCCAAATATTAGTAAATGTATTATAGACAAAATATTAAAGTTTAACCATTCTACTCATAGATGGCAGCACACCGGCTCATTTAAAAACTGCTTGGAATCCAATTTTTTAAATAAAAACGTGAGACAAAAGTACAATTCGTCAATACTCTGAAAAATGTCTTTTTTTAATACCTTGCATGCAGGCACGTAGGTATAGATTTTTCATGGGAGGGGTTCAGTGACTGAGCAGCGGATTTCTTTAGGTAGCTTATTCCACTGCCTCAACAAGAGTAGAGGAATTCCTAACCAAAATCAACACCCTCCCCCATATTCCTTAATTTAAAAAAGAAAGTAAACAGGAATACATCGACAGGTAAATACCGTAACAGCAACAGTTATCATATATTTTTCGTGAAATCGTTACCGATATCAGTCATTACCTATTTTTAAAATTAGTAAATACAACTCACTAATTATGAAATAAATTTAGAGAACAAATTTATGTTTTGAGAATCATTGTTTAGAATAATATATGGATTTGGAGCATCTTGTGTATATAGCCCCGTTTGACGATCTTTTCCCTTTGTCAACGAAATCCAAATGCTGGAAAATGAACCCGATGATGTCTTTTGAAGCTTAGTTTGAGATAAAAATTGCCTCAAAACATGTTTTTGAATACTTTTAGAAAATGTTTTCCGGGGCAGGATCCCCTTAAAATATCAACTTTACAAGAAGTATTATACGAGAAAGTAAAATTTTTCTTGTTTTTTAAAGTATTTTTACAGTAATCCGATTTTTATTTTTTTCTTCTTGACTTTCAATGGGAGGGGTTTGAACCACCCCCTTACCTACGTTATTACGGTTTACCTTAAAATTATTACGGTTGATTTCAATTAGCATATATATCTTTCTAGTATTTTGTCATGCCATTTTACTTTTTTCAATACAGAAAATCAAGTTTTTTACTCAGTAAATATTATTAACTAGTATACTGTGCAATAATTATTGCATGAAAAGCCCCACCTCCCAAATATTAGTAAATGTATTATAGCCTAAATATAAAAGTTTAACATTTCTACTCATAGATGGGAACACACCAACGGCACATTTAAAAACTGCTTGGAATCCAATTTTTTAAATAAAAACGTGAGACAAAAGTACAATTCGTCAATACTCTGAAAAATGTCTTTTTTTAATACCTTGCATGCAGGCAGGTAGGTATAGATTTTTCATGGGAGGGGTTCAGTGACTGAGCAGCGGATTTTTTTAGGTTACTTATTCCCACCTCAACAAGAGTAGAGGAATTCCTAACCAAAATCAACACCCTCCCCCATATTCCTTAATTTAAAAAAGAAAGTAAACAGGAATACATCGACAGGTAAATACCGTAACAGCAACAGTTATCATATATTTTTCGTGAAATCGTTACCGATATCAGTCATTACCTATTTTTAAAATTAGTAAATACAACTCACTAATTATGAAATAAATTTAGAGAACAAATTTATGTTTTGAGAATCATTGTTTAGAATAATATATGGATTTGGAGCATCTTGTGTATATGGCCCCGTTTGACGATCTTTTCCCTCTGTCAACGAAATCCAAATGCTGGAAAATGAACCCGATGATGTCTTTTGAAGCTTAGTTTGAGATAAAAATTGCCTCAAAACATGTTTTTGAATACTTTTAGAAAATGTTTTCCGGGGCAGGATCCCCTTAAAATATCAACTTTACAAGAAGTATTATACGAGAAAGTAAAATTTTTCTTGTTTTTTAAAGTATTTTTACAGTAATCCGATTTTTATTTTTTTCTTCTTGACTTTCAATGGGAGGGGTTTGAACCACCCCCTTACCTACGTTATTACGGTTTACCTTAAAATTATTACGGTTGATTTCAATTAGCATATATATCTTTCTAGTATTTTGTCATGCCATTTTACTTTTTTCAATACAGAAAATCAAGTTTTTTACTCAGTAAATATTATTAACTAGTATACTGTGCAATAATTATTGCATGAAAAGCCCCACCTCCCAAATATTAGTAAATGTATTATAGACAAAATATTAAAGTTTAACCATTCTACTCATAGATGGCAGCACACCGGCTCATTTAAAAACTGCTTGGAATCCAATTTTTTAAATAAAAACGTGAGACAAAAGTACAATTCGTCAATACTCTGAAAAATGTCTTTTTTTAATACCTTGCATGCAGGCAGGTAGGTATAGATTTTTCATGGGAGGGGTTCAGTGACTGAGCAGCGGATTTTTTTAGGTTACTTATTCCCACCTCAACAAGAGTAGAGGAATTCCTAACCAAAATCAACACCCTCCCCCATATTCCTTAATTTAAAAAAGAAAGTAAACAGGAATACATCGACAGGTAAATACCGTAACAGCAACAGTTATCATATATTTTTCGTGAAATCGTTACCGATATCAGTCATTACCTATTTTTAAAATTAGTAAATACAACTCACTAATTATGAAATAAATTTAGAGAACAAATTTATGTTTTGAGAATCATTGTTTAGAATAATATATGGATTTGGAGCATCTTGTGTATATAGCCCCGTTTGACGATCTTTTCCCTTTGTCAACGAAATCCAAATGCTGGAAAATGAACCCGATGATGTCTTTTGAAGCTTAGTTTGAGATAAAAATTGCCTCAAAACATGTTTTTGAATACTTTTAGAAAATGTTTTCCGGGGCAGGATCCCCTTAAAATATCAACTTTACAAGAAGTATTATACGAGAAATTAAAATTTTTCTTGTTTTTTAAAGTATTTTTACAGTAATCCGATTTTTATTTTTTTCTTCTTGACTTTCAATGGGAGGGGTTTGAACCACCCCCTTACCTACGTTATTACGGTTTACCTTAAAATTATTACGGTTGATTTCAATTAGCATATATATCTTTCTAGTATTTTGTCATGCCATTTTACTTTTTTCAATACAGAAAATCAAGTTTTTTACTCAGTAAATATTATTAACTAGTATACTGTGCAATAATTATTGCATGAAAAGCCCCACCTCCCAAATATTAGTAAATGTATTATAGACAAAATATTAAAGTTTAACCATTCTACTCATAGATGGCAGCACACCGGCTCATTTAAAAACTGCTTGGAATCCAATTTTTTAAATAAAAACTTGACAAAAGTACAATTCGTCACTACTCTGAAAAATGTCTTTTTTTAATACCTTGCATGTTAAGATTTGTTATGTACGAAACCCGCAAAAGGGATCTTTACAACTGAAATAATATATACGATTCTACTGAGCAATATTACAAAGGAAGTAAAACTAATAAATTGTCCCAAATTTATGAATACCCCAAAAATAAGTGGCTGGTTCGATTAATGTTCAACAATGGGCTAGTGGTGATGTTTCCGGAAATATCCAGAAACCCCTCAACCGTGGTCAGATGACAAGAAAAACTATACTACCAACCCAAACTTCTACGTTAGGATATTTGAACTTCGACAGATTTAACAAACACCTGCAAAAGCAATTGAATTGGTTGTTACATTTAAATCAAGCCGTGACAGTTTAATGACTGTATATTGTGTACTGATAAAATAATTGACACATAGTATGGTAAAAAATGAAACTAGGCAGATAAAAACATTTAAATAATTTATGTTCAAATTATCATATGAAAAGTGATTTCTAAATTGTTAAACAATATATATATCCATATATTACACTATAATTTTTTTTTCTATTCCCATTTACAAAAATTACGAGAAAAACAAGTAATTTCAGTTTCTTTCTAGTGTCTTGGCTTCTTGATCCCACTGAAAGAAAAGAAAATTTAAATCAATAAAATGTATTTTTATATTGATTTAAAACATAAAATAATTGACTGCTTTCCATGGACCCAATTCACTCAAATTAAGCAATCACTACAACTCATTTTGTATTGAATATCTCTATTGGTATTTGAAGCATTAAACCATTGTAACACAGGGGGTGATGTTCATTATTTAAGACAGTATTTCTAAAAAGGTTCAGTTTATAAATGGTTATTAGGTAATAATAAAAATGTTTATTTTGTATTAAGTAAAAATAAAAGCATGGGTTTTTCATCGAAACTCTTTCAGAATCTCTTAATAGTATGAGCATCCACACTTTTACTTTGAGTCGAAAGTTGTTTTCACTGTTTAATACATTTAATAAAGCCGAGTTTGTGTAAAGTACTTTTTAAATATGGCTCAAATATCAATACCTGATAGAAATGTGAAGGGATTTAATTCTATCACCAATCTGGGAGTGTATCATCTTATATTAGACTGGCCTGTTTTCAATCCTGATGGTTCTGCAGGTAAGCTAAGGTGTTTGGCACAATGTGGATGAGTTATACTAGCATTGGAATGTCTTGCAAAAGCTGGCTCTACAAATGAATGTTTGCACACTGCACATATTCTGGAAAATTAAACACAACAAACTGAAAATAATTGTAGACATTTGCAACCAGTTTAAATTGATCCAAAGACTTAACACTAGAAAAAATTGCAACATGAAAAAAAGCTTAAACAATATAGAAATTGTCATTAATGCCTAATATTTGTAACAACAACCTAATTCTACGAATTAATGAAAAAAGGACAAAATAAATCTTAACCGAAATAAAACTGAATGTTTATGTAAAAACTTTTTATAGATTTACTAGTCCATAAGTTTGATTTGATTATTAAATGTAATTAATCCCAAAAATATTATATATTTAAAAAAGTTATATATTTTATCTGAAAGGGGATAAACCCAAAGTAGCAAAGCCATTGTTTCGTTTACAAATTGGGTAACAGATGTACAGAATGTATACATAGTATTTTAGTGTAGTAAAGGCATTGTCCCATTTTGAAAAGTTCAACGTAACATAAAACTAGTTCCGTTATAATTAAATTTTAAATTAAAAGTTTCAAGGTCCTTTTTAAAAATGTTGAATAAAACTTTACCTCACATAATAATAAAATACACATTGATAAATGACAATTATGCAACTTATTACTATAGAAAAGCTGGAATATGAACCATAAGTGCTTATACCGAAAATAAATGTTAGTACCTAAATATTAATAGAAACATGAGATTAATAATTCAGGTCAAATATATAATGAATATCAAGAGAAAATATATATAATACATAGTATATCAAAAGTACAGTATAATAAATTACCTGTCCTCAGTCATAACAATGGATGTGTTTTCAATGTGAATTTTTGAAAATTTCACTTGTAGATTTTCCCCTCTAGAAAGAGAACTCTGAAGTCTGCAACAGTGGCGGTGGTGTAAGCTCGAACGCAGCGCCCTAGTGAGGAACTGGTCTAAAATAGCGACTGACCAGTGGGATGGAATGAGTTGGAGCACCTAAATATACATTAAACTATTTAAATAAAAACTAATTATGAGATACACTATACAAAAGAACACATAAAATTAACAATTTATAAACTGAATTCAATAACATGAAGTCATTTTTTATTTTAAAAAAAATAATACTAGCTATTTTTGGGACCAAATTACTTTTAAGTTTGAATTTTAATATTAATAACAGCTATGGTTGGATAAAAAGTTAATATTAGTTAACAAATTATTCAGTAAACATTGAAATATATTTCAATTTCTGACACACAATTTCAAATGCTAGTTATAATATCCTTTTTCTTTTACAATTTTACAAAAAGTTTAGTTTAAATTTGATACAGTCGATACTCATGAGAACGACCCTAGATTGTAATGACTCCTTTATAAGAACAACTGCACTGTAAAATTTGATCATTTTATCATAGATGTGTTATTATTTAAATTGATATAAATACAGATATTTTTATATGAATTTTCAGTAAAACTCAACATATCTAAATTTATATTTAATATTACATGCATAGTAATTCTTAGTAAATATGAGTTAACAATAATAGGAATTAAAAATTGAAAGCATGCCTTAGAGACATCGAACTCTGCTAACTCGCTGTTCAACAGCTGAATGGCTGCAGGTAACATTTCTTCTCTCTTCTGCTCCCTGTAAAAGAAAACGAACATATAAAAGTAAATCTAACATATAAAAATAACAATTATTCATAGACTCTGACACACACTTTTTGACACCAAAGGAAAATTTTTGCTTAATAATGCATGATTCTTAGAAGTATTTTTTTAAAATATACAGTGAATTAATATTTATATTTAAAAAATTTTAACTTAATAAAACTTTAAAGCAAGAACCTTGACATTTTTTGATTAATCTGTACTTAAAGAATAAATATATGTCAAAGGCAGAAAATGGAATAAAATAGAGTGCAAATAACAGATTTTATTTAAAAAAATTCTTGAGCTTTGCAGAACTTTAAATACTTTTTGATAATTAGCCGACTTGGGTCATTTTAATATTTTTTGCAAATTCAGATTCCTCAAATTTTACAAATGTATTACAATACCGGATTATTTTGAAAAATTATAAAGATAAAGTACAATATAAAAATATATTTAAATTGAATTTTCAAAAAAAATAATATTAAACTTACTCTAAAGTGCTGTCCAGGTACACACTCAGCAATGCATAAAACAGCCTATGCCTATATTTTTTATCTCGACCCGTTGACATTCGTAAACAGTAATCTTCAGCAGAATCATGGTCTTGCAGCTGATGTACAAGAATTTTCAAAGCCTTTTCATGCTCTTCAAGCTGCAAGAAACAGCTCATTTAAAATGAAACCTTAGACTACATCTTTACATTTCCATACCTACTTTTAAAAATGAAAAGAATTACACATTTATATAAAAAAAAATCCTCTATTAAATAATTGTTTATTTCTTTCGGTTATCAAAATTTGTTCAACGTTTAATACAATATTTCGTGTAATTCAGGGAAGTGCTTTATACACCTCCAATTAAATTCCTCCAATCAACATTATCATGCAACACAAATTATTTTAAACATAATATTAAAATCTACTAATTTAAATTCTTATCAATATAGGACAGGTTCACTCAGGGTAAAGTAGTCTCTTGGTGTCTTTATTGGAATACATTATAAATTACAATTTTTTTAATTAATGTGTAATAAAAGAGGATAATGTAGTCTGTTTCAAACACTTCAAAAAGTTTATAGACGAGTTAAAAACTTCTTAGAGTTTAACCTTCTTAAGGATTGCGATTCTATTAAACTTGTGGAATAGAAATGGCTTTCAAAGTGGACTTTTGAAAACCATCTTTATATATAATTCTCTTATGCAGTGATTGAAAAACACTGTTTTTCTCTACTTGGAATGGCAACAGTTAGTTTGTTTACAAACATCTGTTGCCTCCTAGTTTCCATTAATATAATATTTTTTTTTTTCAAAAAAAGATAAAATTTATTTATTTATAACAGGACATTTGACTTCTTGGAAAGTATTTTTATTTTCTTGATGTTCAGAAAGGTTAACCTTGAATTGTTAGTAATTAAAAACCTTGAACCAACCTTTCCATAAAGAATGGCACATTCTTTGTGAAGGTTACTTTCCGAAGCCTTGCCTAAGAGAAGCTGAACTCTGTAAAGTGAAGAGGAGTGAAGAAGATGTTGAAGGTCTTTCCTAAGAAACATTAAATTTCAACTTATTATTTTAAGGAGTTAACATGCATTGACTATTCACAGTTTCCATAAGCATAAATGAAACTAAAACTGGTCATAGTTAAAATTCCTAACACAAGGAATACTTAAACAAGTTTTCAAAATGATCATTACCAAATAAAAATACATATATCTTTGATTATTTTTTTAATCAATGAAAGATTTTTTATTATAAATTAATTCAATTAGTTATGTTCTCTTTTTTAAGAGTATTGAGTATGGCGAAGGACAGCAGTGCAGACTTATAACTTAATTTGTAATTTTTGATATGAAAAATCCTGTGCAGTTGAGCTTTGAATCAATCTTCAACTCACTTTTATTAATCCAAAAATTTAAGCACCCTCTCCTAATCCTCGCACTTTCTGGATAAAAAAAATATCAAGTGAGGTGATTGCTAGTGACAAAAAATAGGACTGCTGGGAATACTTTAATCCACTTTTATTTCATTAATTTATTTTCTTTTGTACGATGCTCATAATTTAATGAACAATGTATAAAATTATTTATAGGAAAATGTAGTCATATAAAAATTAAAAATACATAAAATTACCTGGCATCATTTAAATCTGTTTGTTCTGGCTCAGCAAGTTTTAAAATTTGGAGAACACGGTCCATGTACATAACAGCTAAATGAGTATGGAACTTTTCTTTCTAAAAAGAAAAAGTAAATAATTTTTACATATAAAAAATGAATGACATGCAAATAAAAGCTAAAAGAACATTTGTATATTTTCAGCATGTTTGACAAGTTAAAAATTAAAAAGTTATATCACTTAAATGTCACTATATTATTTTGTATATTCTTTTCTTTGAATTATAAATAAAAATAGTGTTTTTTTCTTCTAATAGCCCCCAGTACAGAGTGCTACAACAGAAAAAAATATCTTGCTATCACTACAGGAAAATGGGCTTAAGGGCCATTCATTTATTATGTCATGCACCCTTAGGGGAAGGTAAGGGGTCTACCACAAATGACTGTGGCATAACATGAAGAAAATCCCTTAACAATTTCTGTATGATGTTTTCTGTTTTTACAAAGTTATTCTTTTACAAATATATGGCAGGCTTCAGAGAAAAAAATATTTTAAAAAAAATTGCCACTTAAAGATAAAAAAATCATTTAGGATTTATTTTTTAAATATTATTCATTATAATGTAAAATTATTATTTATCACAATTTATAGATATACTACTTAATCCTAGACTTATACCTTCTTATAAAGACATAACATATTAGATAGATTGATAAATCAATCAATTACATACTAATTTAGTTAGAACTATTTAAAATATCCCCGCATCACACAAGTTAAGAATAATAGGATTAATTCAAATGAACAGTGGAACCAAAAATACTATTTATTATATTTTATATAATCCATAAATGAATGCTTTAATGTTTGTAAATGCAAACTCATCCAACATAGCTATTTCATAGTTGGCTAAATTTAGGATTAATACCAAGCAGATAAATTAGTTAAAAATAGCTAATTTTTCTGTTTTAGTGCAACATTAAAAAAAAAAACCTTTTCTTTTAACTGACTTAGTATAAACTTACTTCCAACTTTTTTTCAAAGACTAGATATTCTAGGAATTTCACCAAAGCTACTGGAAATCGATGAAGATATTCAACAATAAAATCTGCCCGTAATCTCTCAGAAGATGGTTCAGATGAAGGACGATCAATGAAAATCTATTTAAAATAAAAAAAATCCTAAATAAATTTCTTATATTTTATTGATTTATATTGAAATGCAAATATATATATATATATATACATACAATATAATATGAGTTGAATCACTTACTCTAACGCCAAGTTTCTGATCCCTTTCTAGAACGAAGTCAATGTATTTCCAAAGAAGTAAATGGTCACTAAGTCTGAAACGTATTCTTATTTAAAGATGTATGAAGAAGGAACATCAGTTATTTAATATGAAATCAAACAGTTTAAATAAATATGTTTATATTATATTTTTTTGTTTACAAATAATATATCTATGTTAATTATGTCTGTATACCACATTACTATGTATTATTAAAAAAAATTATCATGAAGAAAAATAATCAAACACAAAATGAAATATTAGTTCTAATAAACACAATTAGCTTTTTCCTACTGAGCATATTTCAACATACTATATTTGTAATTATGTGTAACTATATGTTTGTTGTGTATGTATGTAAATACATAATATATGATTAAAAATTATTTTAAAATTTTGTCTCTTACTTGCATAAAAATGTTGTAAAATGTGGTAACCCAGGATAATGAGGATCTTGATATTCGCTGGATATTATTCTAAAAGAATAAAAATAAAACACAATTTTTACAAATATCCTAATTTCAAATTTTCAGTATCACATAAATCACAATCGTATATTCTCTTTAACTTTAGACACTTATTGCAGTTTTAAAAAAAAAAAAAAATGTCTATAGATCACCGCTTCCATGCAATGCAATCCAAACAAATATTTTTGAGTCTCCAGTCAAAAAGGTTTCAAGTTAATAAATCTCAAAATTGAATTCTTCAGTATAAGGATTAAATATTTATTTCCCCCATCAACCATTAAAGCTACAGGAATATCAATAATAATAAAAAATATGCTTTCAATTTCACGTTATGATTTTATAACAATAATTTCGCCTTTTTTTTCAAATTGTTTGGGGTTTGGTTCTAAAAAGAAAGTATTTATTAAATATAACTATAAAGATGATTTAAATGTCAAATAATTTAAGATTGGCTGATACAAATACTCCATAGGAAGTTGAAATGAAAAACTTGTTATTAGATGAAGCCAGGATTAGCAGATAGGGTACTGAAAGTAATTTCTAAGGTGGTCTTGCAGAAATCAATTTAAAAAACAACAAATCTCTGACTTATCATTCATAAAAAATTAAATTTAACAACATTGGACAAATAAAATTCTTTAAACTGCTTACACTATGACACCATTTTTAAATACTCAATGACTCAAATGTATGACTAATGATTCAAAACACCTATTTAGATAAATGGCAGAAACATTATTTTTCAAACAAAGAGTAATTCTTAAATTGTGGATCAAAATCCATTTTTTTTAGAAATCCTCCTGTGGATGATAAACAGGGGAAAATAAAATCACAAAAAAGTGTAAAATCCAAACTATCACAAATATACTAACTTTGCCCAAATCCCTAATGCCGAATCACTTTCACCCAATTTCAAGTGAAATAAGGCAAGCGCATGGTATCTTTTGTAACGCAGTAAGACGTCAACACCTTCTTTTGGTTGGCATCCAACATCAGGGCCGTTTATGAAAATGAGCAGAGCAGAATAGTCCATTTCAGCATAGAGTTTCAGTAGTGCAGTGTCAACCTCCTGTAAAAACAAAATATTCTTTACATTCAATAATCCTATTTCAATATTAGTCTATCCCTGGAGGATGTAGCAATCCTCCGGGAATATTCATAGAATGCAATTTAGTATAAAAAGTAAGCTATTTTTTTTTTTTAAACTTGTGATTCCCTTTTACAATTACATGGCACCTTTACATGTTCTTATATCTCAAATTCTTTAACACAATATCAGCCTATATATTTAAATCTAAATCTTTAGAGCAATTTTCATGCAGAATAGTTAATGTGTGTAAAATACGTTCATGAATATATGTTAAATAGCAGCATCAATGGTATGTGAAGAAGTATCTAAGTTTCAATACAAATATGAAAACTATCAATTGTGGTTTTATTTTTGTTAAATAAAAATATTTCTTAATGAAATTTTAAAAAAATACTACAAATACTATTACACTCAAAAGAATCAATTAAAGAAATTATATATTTCTATATTGTCATCAAATAACTTTGGCTTCTTTGGTATTCAAGTACTTTTTACAGAAATGTTCTTTAAGAACAAGCACAGACAAATATGCTGATGTCTGAGAAGTAACACTTGGGTATAAAGGGTTAATATAATAGTTTATTTAAGACGGATGTTAAATATAATACAGGCAACTCTCGCTATCTCGAACTCAAAGGGAAGTGTATAAAAATTCGAGATATCGAAAATTCAGGGATGGGAAGTGCTAAAGACCAGTTTGGAGCAATTTTTGGAGCAGCAAAATTTAAGTTTTGGAGCAGAAACACGACAAATTGTAGCAGCAAAACTGAATATTTGCAGCAGGAACGCAATAAATTGTAGCGTTTTGGAGCAGCAAAATTTAAGTTTTGGAGCAGGAACGCGACAAATTGTAACAGAAAACTGTAGATTTGTAGCAAGAATGCAATAAAATGTAGCAGTGAATTTTAGCATATTAAACAATAATTGTAGCAATTAAAATTTGTAACATTCGATTTTAAATCAGATGTGGTACACTACCCAAGGTGTAAAAACCCTGAAGGTCTCTATTGCTTATTTATGCCATTTTTTATGCAATAAATCAAAACCAGTAGAGGCTATAAATGAGACAGTTTAAAGACAGTTGAAAATATTCAACAAAAATTAGTTTTTAATTATGAATTATTGAATTTTCAATATTTTTTACAATATATACTTAACTTTCATATGTTGATTTTTTCCCGCACTGAAATGTGGTTTATAAAAACCAAAACAGTGTTGCAATCTTGCATATATTGTGCATGAAATCTATTAAGAAGGTTGTTACTGTCTAAGGGAAATAAAATTACTTAATTTTTCGCACAAACTTTAGAATTAAAGAGTAATAATTTGATGGAAAACCTATGTTACTACTTATTTTAAACATGTTAAGCGTAGGCGTGAGGGGTTCAAACACAAAAAGATTTATTAAATAGTATATAAACATTTAAATCAAATATTAATGCCAAAACGAATTGCAAATCCCTAAAAAAAAAGCTTTTTTCAAATTGTCCATTGTTATTACATAAAATATAACAAACTTCAATTTCGTAAATAAATAATATTTTCAACTAAGGAGTGAAAAACCCTAAAACTGTATTTTGCTGTTTCAGTGTTCACTCTAGAAATAAAAAAGGGCAGGGCGCTGTTGGCGATAAAAGGGCACCCTATTTTTGAATAGACATTTCTTGTTTTTAAAAGGGCACTTTAAAAAAAAAAGTTTGACGTCGGAATGTTCACCCATTGACACATCGTACACGTGACCAAACAAAAAAAAGTTCCAAAGTTGGTTGACATTGCGCTACTTCTGCATATTAGGATATTGTTGACGGTTCGGGGTCTATCTCGAAGGAAATACCCATACAATATTCATGTCTCTTTATGAATATACTACTTAAAATAAAATATTTAACATTTGTAAATTAATTTTTTCCTAAAAAACCAAATATGTAAGTTGCCCTAATCAAACTTCTTACAAAACTGATGAAAAGGCTACTTAAATCCAAAATTTCGTAATAAAATGCCTAATCTTGCAGCCTCACCCCAAACCATCTCTTTTAAAAAAAACACAGAAAAAAACTTATGCATTTCATATTTGAGCACAGGCACTCAATAGGATTGTGGAATGCCCCAGGCTCGAAATTAAAGCGGAATCATCGCGATTGCACAACACGTGCAGTTAAAAAGTAGGTTGTTTTTTCTACTGTCATAATTCACTTAATTCCAGTTTACATGCAATTTTTTAATTCATGCCTTTTTTAAAGACAGCTAGGGAAGCAAGGATGCTTGTGCTTGACTGAAAAGGGGAAGAGGGGCGGAATTTTTTCAAAAGAGGGCGGCATTTTTGAAAAAGGAGCATGAGGGCGCTATCAAGATGAAAAAAGGGCGGGCAGGGCGGACCGCCCTTCAAAAAACGCCTAGAGTGAACACTGCTGTTTACATCTTTTTTATACTCTTAAGCTTTATGAGACCATTTAAAGCAGTTAAAAATATTTAACCAAAAGTTTTTAATTAAGAATTAACCCATTTACACAATATTTTACAATATATACTTAACTTTCAATTTTGAATTTTTTAGTAAAATGTGGTTTATCAATAAACCAAAACACTAACAAACTACAATATCACATACCTTGTACATGAAAAAGACAATTTAGAATGTCACCACTGTCTAAGGGATATAAAATTCCTTAACTTTTCCACACAAACTAGATTTATTAAATAGTAATAAATTTATAGAAAACATACCTTGCTATATTTTAAGCATGTTAATCTAAATCATTAAAAATTACACTTAAGTTATTATCTTAAAAATTAGTTTAATGAGAAATTTGAAAACTTTCAAAAAGCTAAATAAAAGCAATTTTTTTTTTATTAAGTTGGAGGGTTGTTAGAAAGAAAAGTTTCCAATAAAAATAATTAATTTAATAAAATATATGAACAATTAAACAAAAAAGGATTAAATTGGAATTTTAATACCATCCAAACAAGATTTTTTTTTAAAAAATCCATTTTTATTACTGAAAATTACAAGTCCTAAATTTCAATTTCGTGAATTAAATTATATTTTCGAAAAATGTAATGTAATTTTGTTAAGTAGTGCAAAACAAATCATGATATAACAGGAAGCAGTGAAATATAATGAACTTGTATATCGGATGCAAAAGGATTGAAAGTCTTCCAACGGAGATCGCAGCAGATCGCGTTTAACGAATTTCTACAAGTTCAAGGTTTCCATGAATGAAAATATATAACAAAATATAAATGGGAATTATTCCATTTCTCTGCTTGACGTATAGCATACTTATACTCCATTCGTACTCAACATTTCTACAAATACTATTTAAACTTGAGAAAAATTTGCTTAAATTTTCTCCCATTTCCTCTTCCTAAGGTTGCCTTAACTTCGTTTATGTACAGACAAACGGGCACCAAGACTTGGCGCATTTGGCGCACGTGTTTAACAAGGATTTAAAACAAAATTGGCGCAGAATCGCACATAAATGTGGTTTTGTAGCAGGTTGGCGCAGGATACCACTTTTGGCGCTCTCTGGCGCAATTGGCGCAGAATTCCCGTCCCTGAAAATTCAAGTTATCGAAAATCCTATAAAAAAGTTGTTTTGGTAAAAATAAATACAAGTATACTTACACTACTTTATTTAAAATATCTCTCCAAAACAGTTTGGTGAGTATTTCTATTTTTTTACGAATCAATTACATTTTCCAAATGTACGATTGCTTGAAATATCTCTGTTTTCATTTCCGGCCTCGATTCAATGAATGCACACATAGTTTTTATGGAAGATAGAACCTCTTTCAAAGTTATCTTTAGAGGAGGTTTGCATTCTTCTTCTTCTGAGAGCGATCTCTCATCAAAAGCTGGTATAAAGAGTGTATTGCATTTTCGTTTTGCGCCATTATTCGCAGCGACAAATCAACACCGCACGAAAGCCTAAGTAAAAGTGAGAAGGGGTCGAGTGTCGTCTGGTTCTTCAGATTTAGTGAGTTGCTTTCTGGACGATCGGTAATGTTCCAAGAAAGTGACTCAATTTACCGAAAATGCCAGCTGGCTTGAGGGACGATAAATCATTAATCTTCCTTGTTAGACGCTGTGTTAAAAAGGAGGGGATACACCCCATGGAATCCAGTCTGGCGACATTCAAACAAAAGGGTGAGGCACAGGTAGGAATTCATTGTACGTATCCCTTTCAATAATGCACAATAAGAGAAGGACTGAAAATTTCATATTTGCTAAAGGTTCTTCAAAATCCGCAGTTTTGAAAGGAAAACAAAATTTTGAGTTGTGAAGAAACTTCGAGTTATCGAAAATAAGGACGAAAAACTTCGAATTAAACAGATAAAATTACATTAAATAAGTAATGAAGGTGCAGGGAAATTAATTTTTTTCGAGATATCAAAAAATTCGAGTAATCGCAAGTTTACCGTATACGCAAAAAATATAAAATTTCTAGAAAATGTAGCAGTTGAACGATTTAGATAATTTTTCAAAAAATTACCAATTTAGCACCAGCAGAATCCATAGAATTTCTAATGGATTCCAAGAATCCAAGTAGGAATTTTCGACAAGAAGCAATTGCTTCGGATTCAAATGAACACATTTCATTCACGTTCCCAATATCATGAAGCGGTGGATTAATGCGAATAAAGGACGAACTCCCAGGAATCAGGTCAGGAAATAAACTTATCAGCTAAAACAAAAAGAATTTAACAGTTAAAAATGATAAAAACTCCTTAGCAGTTTGTAATAATAAATTTACAATTTGATAGAATTGACAAATAATTTAATACACAAGGAATTGTCTTAATAATTCTAAAATAAATTAGGTGTACCTAAAGGAAAAAAATTCGAAAATATTTTGTTACGGAATGACGAAAATTACATTTTTTTTGTCATATATCAAAAGACTATGACTAACAAATAAGCAATAAGCCTCTTAAAACCCTTTGGAATTTCTTTTCTAATAAAAAGTGAGAACTGTTTAGAATTAAAAAAAAAATATCACTGTATATGAATTTAATATATAGCCCAGATGGTAATTGCGGGTTCTAATGATATCAAATGATAGGTTCTGAAAAGCAAGACCCAATCTTCCTACTTTATAACTACATTAAATATTTTTTAATTTAACATCGCCTATTTTTCTAAACAACAGAATAAGTACACATTACAAAGTGTATTTTGTCAAATACTATAGCAGACCATATCCCTTCCTTGGAATTTCATTGCGATCAACTATTTAGAAGCCATTGATTCTATTAATTAATTAATTTTTTTAATGTATAAGTGTCTTCACACAAAGCAAGAACAAAATAACTACACATTCTGATTAAAAGTATTTGCAAATGGACCAAAATCTTAAGCAATATAATTAATAAAAATCCGTACTAGCTTTCAATTAAACATTTTCAATTAAAAAACTTACGTTGTATGATGACAATTACAAAATACTCAGATGTGGATTCCAATTTTCACTTAGCCCACCAACACTCACACGATTTTTGTAATTGCAAAGTTGTTTCAACTGCCCCTAAATTTAAATAATATTTCCTCGGCGTGCTATTTTATATTATTTTTTTTTTTTTAATATTGTAAAGAGACAGGTTGTAAGTTTTACCTCAAACCTTGAAATTAAAAAAATATTATAAAATGGAATATTTTTATAAATTAAAAAATTGGATGCATTGTTACAAAAACGGAAGATCCCTAGAAGTGATGAGAGTTAAAGGCTATTTGAACTCTTACGGTAATAAAACTATTTCTAAACTTTGAACGTATAAAATAATTTTAAACCTTTACAAAATTTGTACTATTAATAAGCAATTTTCACACTGTATAAATGAATATCATTTTATTAAAGTTAATTTGGAATCACAGTAAAACTACAAGTTTTTTAATCAATTACCTCCCGTGCATCCAATTGTCCTTCATGAAAAAGCTCCCTTGCTTCCTCAAAATTCAGTAAAGAAAATTCAATAAAGCCAGCTTGCTGTTGTATACGATGATATACCTTAAATTAAAAATTAAACATTTTTATTACATTTTTTAAAGAATATACATCTATCTCAGATACCAAACAATGAGCGAGCACATAAACAGTAAAACATATTTATTCTTCTGAGGTCACACACAGAGTTCTATATATCTTTGCATGGATATCCATTAACTACTGAATAATAATTAAGATAATACATGCAGAGCCTTTAAAATGGTATAATTATTGACTTTTACAACATAAAAGAAATTAAAACAAACTTAAAATTTTATTACAAAAAATGTCTCTTGTTTCATTTCAATAAAATGTTTTTTTTTATTATTATTTATTAAATAAATAAAAATTTAGATATAATTTCTTAAATTTAAATTAAACAATATGTCTATATTCTAAATTTTTGAAAAGAAAAAAAAAGATTAAAAATCATGATCTTTAATACATATTAAAATAATGATAATTCTTATTTTTTAAATACATTTTTTGCAATAAAATAAAAATGTCGGAAAAAATACTAACATTTCTAAATTGTTCCTTAGATAAACCAGCTTTATTGGAATATTTAGCAAGTTCAAGAGCTTCAGCTACTTTTTTGTCGGCCAAAAGAGCTTGTACCTAAAAATAGAACGAAAGATAATTCATTATCATCAAAGTAACATTATTCAAATTTTAAAATATATTTCAAAACAAGATTTTTAAAAATGCAAAAAAAATTATGGAAAGCAAGCTTTTATTTGCATTAAGTTATGTGATGCTAACATGCTACAAATTTTCAAACAATATAAGAGAAAAACATAAAAGTATATTTTTATCAAAGTGAATTAAAGAAGAATGTGAATCCAGTGAAAAAAAGTACTACAATGTTCATACACTTTTGATAAAAAAAAATCATGCACAAAAAGTACTTTCAGATATCTGTTATCATAGCAATTCATTTTAATACTCATAATAGAAATGTTCATTTGGACTCTCATATGGGGTTTTAATACAACTAAATAAACATTTAGCAAATGATATATGTAAAAACTTTAATTTCAGGTGATTTTAAAAATACAGTTGTAAAAGAAATATAGTGCTTATAACTTAAGACAATTTAATAAAATTTATTTTAATTAATTTTATTTATTGTCACAAAAATATTTAAATGTACCTGTTTTTCCCAAGGTACAGGTAATAGTGCGCAGATGATGTCAGATGAAGCCACATACATCCGACCATCAAAATTATCCAAACAACTTCCACCATGAAAGGTAAGTCGTTGCTTTGCCTGTTGATCTAAAATACTAAATGCATAGACCTTATTCAGTTACTATGAAAAATTGAAGTAATATAAAAAAAGTTTAACAGTTTAGACAAGAAGTTGTTTTAAAAATTGAAACAACAGTATGGACATACATGCATGTTATGTCCACACAAAAAAATAATTTCTGATCCTGATTGCAGTCCTTTTTTACAATGCTATAACATTTTAAATGTGTTACTTATTTTTGGATCATGTCAAAAAAAGTATTTAATATAGGGTGTTAGGACATAAAAAGTTGAAAATATTGGATATTTACAATTGTCTGCAAAGTCATTTGCGGAAATTCGTAAACCAATAAAATGAAATTATTAAATTTTCTCTAAATTGTGGGGGGGGGGGGGGAAATTGCATATTACATATAACTGGGAACTTTATAGGATCAAATAATGATTTTTTTTGTAAAATTTATGCATACTTAAGACATTTTAAACACGCCTACCTATAAACTGTTAAGTTGTCTGCACTGAGCACGATAATATAAGGATGTGAATAGGCTACAGATACCACATTTTCTCCCCATTGAAGAGGTGGCCTCTCTGATATGCCAGCAGTTGTGACAAACATACCTAAGGCACTGGGTCCACCGAGTAGAAACTCTTCCTAAAAAGATGGCAACATTTGATATACAATTCTAGATTCAAAAGTAAAAATATTAAATATATATTTCAAGTATCTGAAACATGTCTTTAATTAATGATTTTTAATTGTCAATTTCATGACTAGATGAATGCATTTATATACACAGTTTCATTCCAAGCTTGATGTGAAATTTACACACATGACCTTCAAAACAAAAGGTTCGACTGTCTACATGAGATTTCATAAAACACCCCTCTATATTATTAACAAAATAATGCAAAAAATTATAACACTGTATAGAAGAAATTTTGTAAAATCACTCAATCCCCTTCCTACACCTTGAAGCAGAAATGACTTCTTACTAAAACCACCAGATGGCGCCAAGGTGAATAAATCTGCCAATACTCTTTCGGGTAATGTCGGGCCATATAACTAGTATACTCATAAAACCTTACTTATATTTGCAAAATGCAAAGTGTTTATTGAGTTGAGGGAAAGTTCTGAGAAACAACATTAAATAAAACATTTAACTATAAGTGTTAGTTGTGTGCTGTTTGAAAATCCAACAGGAATACACATTAGATCAAAACATTATCAGAACAAACATTATCTAGATCAATTTAACTAAACCATCGGCTTTGCTTTATCCGGTAATAAATATGAAAGCTGCAGTCACTGTGACTGCCTTAAGGCAGAGCAAACACTATAACTTTATAAAGATAAGTGGTGGTTCATCCTCAGTGGTATTTTCGTTTCGAGGTTCCACATTTTAATTACGTATTTTGGAATTTTTTTATTTTGTTACCATTTTAAAATATAGTATGCTTTAAAGTCCTAAAACTGGTTTAATAGTCTACAATAACAGTCAACAAATCTTTGTTTTAATAAGGAACATTATTGTATGATAAATATGAATGTATAAATGTATTAGTAAAAATTCAATTTAAGCACAAAAACTTACTTTGGTTATTCTCTTGACTAGAGGAACAGTAGTATTGCTATCATAAGGGAAGAGATCTTGAGCATTTCCATTTTCTGTGTCGAGAACCACATATTTTGATGAAAAAGCTAAACATACAAATTGACCATCCATAGCCTAAAAAAAAAAAAAAAATTGTAAAGTATTTGTTTCAAGTTAACTAATAAGTTGACTCTTGAATATAATAAGAATTTTTTCAGTTGATCAGTTTAATGTTGACCATAACACAAATTCAAGTTACTGCTCCATTAACCTTAACTTGATGCAGCAAAATTTCGGGTTTCTAAATGTAAAACTGTGGACTACTCTAAAAAGAATTTTTTTTATAAAATTTAGTGTATAACTATTATTGATATAACTAATATATTCTTATGAAAAAAATACTATAGCGATTGTTCAGGTCTTGAAACTTAATGAAAAAAATATATATTAAACTTTTTTTTATTGCGAGATATGTTTGCAATCAATTATCCTAGTGAACCAAAACTCGAGTGAACATTAATAGAAAAGGAATTTCAGTATTACATATGCCTTTGTTATTTTAGTTTCATTAAACTTGCTTTTGTTTTACAAACATGAACAACATTTTTTTTTTCAACAAAATTAAACTGGGAATTCACCATTATTTCACTGAACCAATAAAACTTGAAAAAATAAAACCTTTTATGGTAAAAGCAACCATTTGTAAAAAAATATAAAAAATACATATATAAAATTATAATAATTATGATTTTAGGGATTAAGATAAAAGAAAACTGCTTTGTGACAAAAAAAAAAAAAGTATGAGGTTTTTTTAAATACAAATTTAATTATAAGGAGGTTTTGAGGCAATTAATAGATAACAAAATTTAAAGTTTTCAAAAATTACACAACATTGTGAGATATTCATATATACTCAGGAGCAGTTGAATTGGAGACACCTACCATAGAAGCAACATGCCACTCCGTTATCAAACTAGTGAATAGAATAGGGCCATGTAATGCTTGATATGGACATTGTCAGATAAGCTAACTCCAAAATTAAGTGAGCAATGGGAGTATTCACTGGTCATTGTGTCAAGAGTGTACTGTGAGTATATGAATTCGAGGAAAATCTTATTGTTGGCAACAACTGCCGTGCAGTACACTATGAGGGTGGCAACAACATTCTGGAAAAAAAAGTTCCCTGATTTCCATGATGGTGTCACAAAAATTTCCCTGATTTCCATGATGGTGTCAAAAAAATTTCCCTGATTTTACAATTACATTAAGAAATGTTGCAATACATGCTTTGTATAGAAACAAAGTATCCACACTACGATAATACTATAAATATATTGCATTATAAATGAAAAATTATAAGCAATACTTATTGACAGTTAAAATAATAATTTAAGGATACAACACAAATTATGCAATTGCTACAGGCATTATAGTAATTAAACATGTTCTATGGAAGCAGAAAATGCAAAAAAAGCAAGTTTTTTCAAATTATTTCTTTTGCAGATAATTTAAAATGTTCTATATGCTTCATGTTTCCTAATCCAATCTTCAGTAAATCCCATATTTATTAGCCCCTCACATGTTGCTTACAATTCAAGGTCCAACACACTTTGCTTCTCCCTCCAGCAGTGGTTCACGTTTTTACAAAAATAAAACTGAAAATATGAAAATGCGCATAACCATGCTTTTTTCCACTTAAATTCTGATTCAGAACTAAAAGAAAATCTTGACAATTAAATTACCAAGAATGGAGGGCATAACAGACAATAATTGTTGTTTTATCGATCCAAATTTGAAAAACTCCCTGATTTTTTGCGAAATTTTGAAAATTTCCCTGATTTTTCCATGATATTTCTAGAATTAATAATTTTCATGATAATTCCCTGATTTTCCAGGTAATGTTGCCACCCTGACTATTGTTGGTAATGAACACCACTGGCTAATTTGGATCATAAGAGCGGATAGACAATGTATAGGGAATAAATCACTTGCCAATTCAATGACATGTGAGCATGCAGAACTATCTTACACACTTATCAAACTATTGTGCCTTGAGTATGTTTTGCTCAACTTCTCATCAGAGTATGTAATTATTACAAATGTAAATGTCATTACAATATAATGTACTACAATGTAATTAGAATGTACATTGTAATTACAATATGTTAGATGTTTATTATATATGTAATAAAGTGACCCAATAAACACAAAAATGAGAATACAAACCATTGCAAGGGGAGGTTCTGGTATACTAACATCTCTCAAGTGAATAATCTTGTCATCAGTAATATGGCATATGAGCAACTGTTTCCTTTTAGCTATGCATACCTGAAATTCATTTCATAAACAAATATAGCTTATTACAAGATTTTATTTAACTGAATTATATTGTGTGTGTGTGTCAAAGCTTGAAAATAGATTTTTAGTCTGATTTCTCAGGCTTCATGGACTTCTAACGCCCCCATAATCCTGATAAAAGTATAAAAATATTTTTTAATTACTTCTATTCCATAAGATGAGAAGTAATTAATCAGTAACCTCAAAATTCAGTTGTTTTAAACAGGTTTGGAGAAGTTAATGTAAAAATTTGGCTGAATCCATTTACTCTTTCAGATACTGTGCACAACAAAGTACTTTAGTCAAGACTATTGAACACATAATTTGCGAAAAAGAACAATTAGCTAAAATTTTTAACATAACAGCATATAATTACATTACTATTTATTTTAATATTGCATAGTTAGCATTTTACAGCAGAACTTAATATACACAACCAAAAAATTAGAATCTTTTACCAAATTAAAATATATTTATTAAATTAATTTTCTTTTTTTTTTAAAAAAACATAAAAAGTATTTTTTTAGCAAAGCCATTTCTCAACTACATGTTTCGAAAGAAAACAATAAAACAATGCAATTATGAAAGGAAATCAGATATATATTCAATGACCAGATGCATTAAAAAATTATTTAAGTATCAATTGGATTAAAGTAATATGTTAGAGATATAATAGCAGCACCAATTTTACCATTATGACAAATTAGCTTAGAATTGGAAACTTGAACTTGGAAAATTTCATACCTTTTGTTTTCTCTATTTTTATGAAAATTATCTCAAGTTAAAGAATTCTTAAATTATTAAGTTTATGTGGAATAATTAAGGAAACACATAACCATATTTTCCGCTTACAATGTACTCAGTTTGGAAGAAACTATCTTAACTTTTGCAAGAGAAATCAAGTTTAGACTATTGTTCAACAGGGCTTGGATGAAACACATCTGCCAAAAAAATAAAATTCGGAAATGTGCACTAATTTGTGACAAATCACACAAATAATAACAACCAACTATAAGCTCTAAGCCCAACAACACTGGTCTTGTTTAGCACACCCTAACAATCCCCTGATAAATATATACTAATTGTTGTTTTCAACTATATTGTTGTTATAAGCTATATACCCCTGAATAATTAACTACCTCTTTAGGTAAGCTATTCCATTTGTCTATTGCTCAAATACAAATATTGAAGACCAAATACAGGTTTATGCTACAATATGTTTTCTAGTGTTTATAATTAAGGAAAACTAAGCTAAAATTATAATAAATGCATAATTATAATGCAAAAAACTTTTTTTGTTTAGTAGATACCAGTAAGAGTATCCATAATTATTTGACAGTTCTTTTAATTGATTACACACTCGTTTGCTCGGTCCTCTTTCATGTAATATACATGCAGAAGGACCGGAGAATTTTAGAAAAATCTTTGGTAAACACAATTAATTTATTTCACACTTTAATAGAAGACAGTTTCTAATGACAGATTTAACTTTAACCCACAAGAACTCCTCTTTATTTAGTTAATTAACTATAAATCATTTATAGAGGTTCTTTTTAATAGTTTTCTAAACTAATTAAAAAAAATGTAAAAATATTTTAATTGTAAAAAGTGAGTATAATTTTTTTTTAAAGTAGTCAAAGCAATACTGAGTAACCTGCTGAAAGTATTGCTCTTGTTACCATTAAAAAACATATTGTTTCAAATGCATTGCATTGCTTAGCAGTTCTACTAAATAAAAGCAAACTACCATTAAATTAGATAAATCAAACAAATAAATATGAAACGTTTTACCTCTACACTGAAAGGATTGTTGGCTTCAGGGTTTTCATTAAGGCAAAAATATGAAATTCCTTTTAGTTTGGTCATAGCAGATATAATCTAAATAATACAAACACTTATAAATAGCATACTTAGTTACACAATATTAAATTATAAAAACAAGTTATTCGATATTATATTTTAAGAAACATTATCACAAATGTAATACAATATTGTACACTTTGTGTCCGAAAAAAAAAAAAAAAAAAGCATTTTATTACATAAAGTTAAAATATAAGCAACACCAATTGTAATTTGCAATTTTAAAAATCACAGAATATTTTATAGTCCTACAACTATAAGTTGAGCTTTCAATTTCAACTATTAAATGGTATAAAAGCAAGGCAATATATTTCAATGATATATATATTGGCATATAAATTGAGAAATATCAGTTAATACTTTCATATCAAAGTAAAGGTTAGCTTTTACTTTAGTAGATACTATCTAGAAATGCACTTAATAATGAAAACCAAAGGATTCATTTTATGCCTGAAAGATATAAAATAAATTAATCCACATCATATTAAACTCTTGAAGATAAGGCAATAATAAAATAAGTCTACTTAAAATTTTCAAATCTACTCTATAATGCATAATATGCATTAGAATTTTAAAAAGCTTAGTTGGTTTGGTTAATAAACGTCACACTAGAGCTACACATTGGGCTATTGTCGATGGCTCGGGGTCTATCCCGAAGTAAAGTCCAGGAACAATGTCTCATATTTTTTAACCATTGTGAGATGATGAGGACAACACCCGAGCTGGCACCCAATGCAACGTCAATAGGCATCAGGGCATTGGACCCTGATCATATTTTTTGTTCACCAGTCCCGTGTACATGCCAGTATAATTTATTGGATATTTTTAGACAACTTCCTAGTACTTTAGTAGCAAAGCTGGCAACCCTCGGATCGCAAGTTCATTATATTTTTAATTTTCTTTGTCAGATCCATCAGTTCGACTCGAACTCGCAATCCTCTGATTACTAGCTGAATACCTTTTATCCACTGGGGGCCTTAAGAATTTTTTTTTTAATTATATCACTGTTTTGTGACAGTCTTGCATGAAAAAAAAAATGTAACTAAAATATAGAATTAGGGAGAAACAGAATTTTTTACATTTCAAGTTTCAGAAAGCATAATTTTTGTTATTCATACAATGGATCACAAACAAGATAACTTACACAAGCTAGAAAAAATCCATTATAGGATATTATTTTATGCAAAAAAAGTTACATATTTTTACATGCATGTGAATGTTTATTTACTTTTGCTTACTTAACCTTTACAGGGCGAGTGGCCGATATTCCGACCAGAATCCCATGTTAAAATCAAACAACCTTCTAAAGTTAACCCTCTAAGTGTTTAGGAAAATAAAATGTCAGAATTTTTTTTAAAGAAATTTTAAAAAATAAATATTATATTATATATATATATATATTTTTAATTTTTATTATTTTGATATAGCTTCCAAGAAACACCCTAATGCTTTAGATTCGAAAAATATTTCAACATCGAACATTTTTATGAATTTAAAATTTATGTGTATTGCAAGAAAAACTGAAAATCCATGAACAACTTAAGTTGTTCAACACAGTCAGAGGGTTAAATAAAAATGCTGAAAAAAATTATATTCTCTACAAAAATTTTACAGCAAACTTTAGATATAACTGCCCCTCACAGGATCAATAAGAAATGGTTGTTATAGAACAAAAATTCGGTGTAAAGATCTAAAAAAAATATTACATAGAAACAAATTAACGGACTACAAGTTTCAGTGTCAGTTCATAGCAAGCAGGGTCAATTGTACTGTGAAGCAAGTGATTATATTCAAATGTTTTTTTTATTCATGTATATCTAAAGAAAAATTAATGTAAGTATAAAATATTACCTCCAAGTCAAACATATTGAGCACAATGAGATTTCCATCGCACAACAGGAGAATGCGGTTCAAAGCAGAAATTGCTTTCAGTAATGTAATAGGTTTTTTCTGAAATTGAATTTGGTTACTTACTATCCTAATCAAACAGAAAATTTTATTTACAATTTCTTATAGATAATTTATACACGACTGCAAAAGAAAGAGTTCTAAATATAAATATATATTAATAATTGTAGCTACATTACTTAACACTGTAGTCAAGCTGAATATATGAAGGAACAAAATTTGAAACATCATTTTTTTAATGAAAGGTAATAATGTAAGTAAACACTTAATTGCTTTTAATGAATTTAATTAAAAAAAAAATATGAATTAAATATGGTAATAAGGAAGTTAAAATACAATTACAACGAATTAGCATGCCCCTGTGATAATTATCACATGAACATCCCTCTCTGTCCTACATATTTTTTTTATTATATGTATGATACAAGTGTAATAAAAATTAGCAGATTAAACTTTAAAAAAAAAATTTCATATCAAATAGTAATTTCAAAAGCTATCTTACCACTTCCAAATATTTCTGATTTTGCTTTGTAGAATCATATAACACAGTTCCCTCGGCATATTGTTTTTCTTCAAGAATATAGTGAATAACAAAGCTAAAATACAGAATTTTTTAAAAAATAAAATAGGTAAATATTTCAATAAATTAAAAAAAAAATCACAAAAATAACTCAAAAACTTATCTTAATAACTTATTAAAACCTAATCAAAGTATAAAACACATAGTGAGAAGCAAAATGAGAAAAAGTTTCCATAAAAGGACTAAATTAGCGTTTTATGAAAATAATTAATGAGGAGCAAACATTCGAAACATGTTTTGTCCAAAATTTAAAAATAAAAAATAAGATTAATATTATTAATTAGATCATGGAGTTTGCTTCCAAATTTTCTACCAAACTAAACTATTTCCTCAATTCAAAATTCATTTTGTCCCATTGAAATTGTCTTGCAAAAATTAGAATCTGCATACGAGTCAATGTATTTATGAAAAGGTATTTGGATTTTCCTACAGATAGCCTTGTGACAAAGGGAAAGAATCCTCTCCCTTTATCAAGGTGTTAAGTATTTGGGGGAAAAAACTTTGTAGTAAACACATGAAAACCTAACATCACATTTTCGACCTCTTTATAAAATAGCCTCATCACTATTATTACTCTATATTTCCTTTAAGTGCCAACATAACTTTTGCAGTTAACTAATAAAGTTTTACGTAATTTTAACTTACCTTTCTTGTGTTCCAATATATAAATTTTTTCCACAACTTTCCAGACATTCCACCTGCAAATCAAATCCAGAAAGTTGGCTTTTAATTAACTTTTTTATGTAAAATATTAGAGTACTTTTTTTAAATAACACGAATTTAAAGTAGAGTCCTTAAAAATAGTATATTAGATCTTTTGGGTAAAAAAAAAACTTAAATTGTCATTAAATTAAATACTAAAATAAACTTTTGATATAATTTCTCCTCACTAGACATATAACAAATGATCAACAAAATGATTTTAAACAAATATTGTTAATTAAAATCAAATAATCGCAAGTAGGTACAACCAGAAGTGATTAATTAAAAATATATATAAAGGTACAAGGGAAATTGAATATTATGACAAAAATCTCTATATTTCAGTACTTATAAATAAATTCTTCATTATGCTGTGTCTTTCAATACCAGGTAATGATATCATCAGGCTCATGTTACCATCAGGCTATCACAACCCCACATATTATATAAAATATAAGTACATTTATATATTCTTGTATGTTTTTATTTGAACACTAAAATGTTAATAAATATTTAGTTTTACTCCTATTGAAAATATATCCCCCCCTAAAAAAACACCTTGAAGTGGGGTTAAAAAAGTTACGATATCAAATACCAAGCCAACTGCACTAGGGGGCTCAGTTTATTCCTAGTGTCCGGTGCCCTCGCCAAGTGGGATTTGGCGACAAATGATTGGGCGATAAAGTTTTTATTTTGGCAAAGTGACGTTTTATTGATGATGTTTGAAAATATCATGTTGTATCTAGCAACCCAAAATTTTTCCTCTCGCATGCTTTCACGTTGTTCCGCCATTTTTGAATCGACATATGGCTCACGTTGTTGCTTAAGAGTGCTGTCGAAGTGCCTCAAATGACTGCCCGAAGGATTGCCCGTAGGCACCATGCTCGACTGCCCGGAGGGACATTGTTACCTTCAACAACAGCCCAATATAAACTCTAGTGCGATGTTAACTAACCAAAGCAAAGCTTCGGAATCAATTCTAAAACATCGCCATTAGCCCATTGTAGAGCTAAAGTGCGACCAACGCAATGTCCGCCATTTTGATTTGCCGACAAAAAAACAACACATCATTTTTTGCCTTTGCACCAATTTTTGGACTTGACGACAACGGGGCACCGTACACTAGGAATTTACCGGGGGCTCAGCCACACACATGCTCTTGTTAGCCTACTCTTTCTTAAAATTTTATATGCATTTATAAATTTTTAACCGAGCTAAGAAAATAAATATCAGTTTTTTTCCTAGAGAAGGCTAGCGAGAGCATGTGCAAGGTTCAACCCCATGTGCAGTTTGATTCATAATTAATAACACAACTTTTTTAGCCACAATGTCGAGGATTTTTTAAGGGGGGGGGGGGTAGCATTTTTTACTTTTCTAAAGTATTTTGGAGGAGAATATTAGTTCTTTGTTTCAATCCACATTTTGAAGACTGTCCAATCAATCACTATTTAAACTCATTTAAAACTACTATTTGTTTTTTCACGTCATTAGTTTAATCTGATAGATGAAAGTTCAAGGAATAATTAATCACACCCAGAGCTGGCAAAAACCATGATTTGTAAATAAAAAAAATGTGGTTTTTGGGTTATTGTGGTTTTTCATGGTTATTGTGGTTTTTGTCTTTTCAAGATTTTTCGCTGTTTTTTTACAGTCATTTAAATTTAGGTATTTTTTTAGCTCATGAGCATGCTTGAACATGATTTAATGTTTTGTGGAATTTTAATGTTTTAACTATATAATTTAGTCACAATTTTCTATTAATACAGAAATATTTATTTTTTTAATCAGTACAGAAATACAATGGCTGCTATGATATTGCAAATGCAAAAAAATAAATATCAAATACCAAAATTTGAGAAAAAAATTGTATTGGTTTTCCCAAAAACCAAAATATGGAGAAATTTTCTTTTTTTGGTTTTTCCCAAAAACCAAATACCACAAAAATCATATTTTGCCAGCTCTGATCACACCACATGCGCTGTATTAAAAATAAGGATTAAATTAACACGTTTACTGCCAACTACGAGACATCTCGTAGTATTAGTATGGATTTCAATATGTGTGAGAATATGATGCAAGTAGCGGTCACTCAATGAACAGATCTTTTAAGTTTAACTAACTTACATAATTTTGAGTCTTATAGCATATTTCCGGTTAAATTATATTGAACAATAACCCTTGGTGAGTTGCCTGAAAAGGTAATAAGCTACCCGTTCTTGGCAACAAAAACAGTGTTTGATGCCAATCAAAGAATTCCACCATTTTTCCCATGCAGAGCTGTCAAAAGAGGTTTGCGAGATATCAGTTTGACTGTTCAATACATTTTAATCGAAAAGGTTAACTCACTGGTTTTTAAATAAAGTAATCATGCAAAATATTTAAAATGTAATAAAATGGCGGTTTTTAAATGTAAACTTCACTACAATATCTTCAAGTAGCTGTTGTGTTGTAATACTAGCAATTTTATACGAAAGTGATGCACTGGCGGTCGGCCCTTAAACTCTTTCTCTAGTATTTAATAAATGCAAGAATGGTGATCCCTGAAGAAGAAGAAATGATAGTTTTGGATGAAAGCGGTGGAGGTATGCGATTCAATAAAAACACAATTCAAAAGTTTAATTATTAAACATTTAAATACCACAGTTTTCACTTTTTCTGTCCATGAAACTCGTTCAATGGCAGGGACTAAATCAAATGCTTTGATAGTCATGATTCTACGTAATAGCAATTATAAACCGGGTTTCGTTTGTGAAAGGTATAAAATTTCTGTGAGGCTGAGGCAAAACATGTAACAAACGTAAGCAGTTATTTGAAGTTTCATTGCGTAATATTTACAAGGACAACTTAAAAATGAACACCAAAATTGTTCAGAGATTATAAATTAATTTCTTTTTTCATTTAATAGAAATATAATCGTGATGTGCACATGGTAACACCTCCTTTGACATCAACACAACAGAAATATTTACTTTCCGTTTCCGCTAATAAATAAATGGATGCCACATCTTATGTGCTAATGGCTAAGTTTAAATTAAATAACAAGTGTTAATTAATAGTTTCTTTACAAAATGTAATAAGAATATAATAAAAACCAATTTTTGAATTATATTTAATTAAAAGGAAAGCTTGATTGTGATTCAATACAAAAAATCAGTTCTAGAAATCACAGTTAAAATCAATAATATTATTGATTTTTATTTTATTTCGAACATCGGGGTACCTGTGGCAACGTACTGGCTGGTTTCGATTTTATCGTTTGACGCATTTTTGCTGAAGACTTTTATTAAAAATATCAAGGTTTGTCTATATATTTTTTCATTTTGATAATAAAATGTATTATGATATTATATTTTGATCCTTGATTAATCTTTATTTTAACTAGATATGTGTTTCCGCCATTTTACTAGATATCCTATCAGCCGACTCTAACGTGTTACTTCCAATTTTCTTGTTACTATATATAAATATATAGTTTTCTAAATGAAAATAATAATATAAATAAAAAAAATCAGAAAAGTAGTCTGTTTTTAGGTTTGAAATCTTTTATCTTTAATTATACGTATCCAAAACTCAATATCCAAGTGTCATCGTATGATACCCAAAAGGGCAAATTACAAGCGCTGTACGGATATCCGAAACACACCCATCCCAAAAATATTAACTACATAAAATTGATATCTTGGTAACTATTCCTTCCGCCTACAAAATTATTTTTAACAATTCCCTAATATTTTTTCGGTATCATTTTGGATATATTTTCATTTTCTATTCTAATGTTGAAACGATATTCTGGATTATTCAGACGATTCATTTAAACCATTGTAAATATAATTAAAAAAAACATATTTAATATTTGTTGCAAGTGTTTTGGAAATTGTTGGACTAATTTATAAATTTTTCAAAATATTTTTCTATCTTAACATTTTGTGACCTAGAACACAAGAAAACATGCCGTGATTTATTTGAGGCCTTTGTTGAGTAAAATTTAAATATATTTTATGCTTGTCCAATTAATGTATTTTGAAACTTTTATTATTATTTTTTAAACTTAAACATGGAGTGTTAAAGTCTTTTTGAATGGTGAAATTAAGTACATTTATTTTTAATAAAACAATACATTTCAGTTTGTTCTTTCTGCTCTTTATGAAATATTGAATAAAAGAAGACAAATCAATGCTATTTTTATTTATTCTTTACAGACAAAAATTCTATTAGGAGCATGAAACTCCATGTAAATAACAACATATCTATAGGTTAGATGGGAAGTATAAATATCCTGTCTGTAGTGTACAAAATGTAGTCTCAACTTTTCAACAATTTTTTTTAGATCTATTGCAGAGCGATTTTCATACGAGACAAATTTAATTCATATTCAGAGCTTGGCAGTGATATAAATATATACGATATATAGCAATAAAATAAAAATAAATTTAGCCCATTCAAATTTTGTGTTGTATTTTTCATAATTGAAACAGTATTTCTGTCTAAGTTTCAGCTGCTCTCTTTGTTACAGAATAAATTTCTCGCCCTAACATGCTATATTTCAAATAAACTATCTTACAGAAAATACAATTCAAGCAATAACAGAATTAAGAATGTTTAATTTAAATATTTAGCATTTTTTTTTGTATCTACTAATATAATAAGGCCTTTAAGCATTAAAATTAATCAAACTGGTTTACATTTTTTTAATGAAAGTAAAACTATTGAGTGGAATTCATTTTTTTTTGCAAAAATAAATATTTAACCTCATTTATTAACTTTAGCTGATTAAATAACTGTAGAAATAAATTGAAACTAATAAAACTAAGTCTTGAAATTAAGTCACTGAAAACTACAGTTTAATTCCCATTATTTAGATTAAAAAACTACTTCCCAATTGTTGTTTTGTTCAAAATAAAATGCGATGGCCTAACATAGTTTAAATTTTTTAAACTGCTATTCAGCCTTTCTACAATAGAAATAAAATGAAAACTAAGTCTTGAAATCAGGTCACTGAAAACAACAGTTTGAATCACATAATTTAGATTAAAAAACTTCCCAATTGTTGTTTTGTTCAAAATAAAACGTGATGGCTTAACATAGTTTAAATTTTTTAACTGCTATTCAGCCTTTCGTAGATTTTTGGCCATTTAGTATTGAGAAACTCATTAAGGCATATATCAGTGTTCACTCTAGAAATAAAAAGGGGCAGGTCGCTGTTGGCAGTAAAAGGGCACCCCGTTTTTGAAAAGGCACTTCTTGTTTTTAAAAGGGCACTTTCAAAAAAAAAAATTGGTGTGAGCGTGGCCAACGTTGATACATTGGACCCGTGACCAAATAAAAAAAAGTTCCGATTTGTTGGTTGACATTGCGCTAGACCTGCATATTGGACTAGAGTTGACGGTTAGAGGCCTATTTCGAATTTTACATTGAAAAATTAATGTTTTCCCTAAAAAATAAATCTGTAAGTATCCCTAATCAGACTCCTTACAAAATTGATGAAAAGGCTACTTAAATCCAAAATTTAGTAAAAAAAATGTATTATCTTGCAAATACGCCCCAAACCATCTCCTCTTTAAAATAACACAGAAAAAAAACTTAGAATTTCATATGTGGACACATGCAACCAATAGGATTCGCAGAATGCCCCGTGCTCGAAATATCGGAATCATCGCGATTGCACAACACGCGTAGTTAAAAAGGAGTTTGTTTTTCTACTGTCATATTTCACTTAATTCCAATTTACACAAAACAAAATTTAATCGATGCCTTTTTTAAAGACAGTTAGGGAAGAAAGGACGCTTGTGCTTGACTGAAAAGGGCAAGAGGGGCGGAATTTTTTCAAAAGAGGGCGGAATTTTTGAAAAAGGGGCATGAGGGCGCTATCAAGATGAAAAAAAGGCGGGCAGGGCGGACCGCCCTTTAAAAAACGCCTAGAGTGAACACTGCATATATTCATTAAAAAAAATTCCAAATGGTATTTGAACCTGGGACCTATTGTTCCAAAGTCAAAGCTGCAAAGGCACGTTCTAGATCTTGGAAAAAAAAATTGGTAAAAATTTACTGTAGGGTCACCCTTGGCGACTTTTTGAAAAAGTCGCCATTTCGGCGACTGTTTGCATGAGCGAGATCTAAAAAAAACAACCGTTGTGTCCAATAGGGTTGCTGCAATTCCTTGTCGGGTCGGAGGGGGGTTGCCATTAAAACAAAATAATCGCCAAATGTGGAAAAAATCGCGCCAAGGGTGACCATACAGTAAATCTGACCCAAAAAATTTAATGTTTATATATCCAATATTGTAAAAAAAAACATGTAAAAATAATTTAAATAACTAAATGATTTTTGCAAATTTGAGCTTCAGGTACACATTTTGAGAATCAATAGTACTTTTATATAAATTTTCAAGCTTTTATATTCAGAGGACTTATATGTGTTTTCAATCCACAGACAGACACTTTCTTTTGTTATTATATAAATTCTTTAAAAATCAACTTTAATGGCTTTTTACCTATGGAAATTTAAAATATATTACCATAGTATGTCGACCCCTCCGTTCTCCCATCCCCTTATTCGTTTCTGTAAGTTTTCGAATAGTTGCCAAGAATTTGAAAGCTACATTTTTTACAAAAGGAACATTTTTGTTAGAATCTAAATTTATTCTTATTGTAAAATCTATTTTATATATTTTTTATCTGATTTAAAATTTGACCCTAAGAGAGGGTCTATAGCTACTTAATTCACTCTTAGTTATTTATTGTCTGTTTTCTATTTCAGATGGCTGGCCAACCCCAACAAAAAGATGCACCTGACCAGAACTTTGACTATATGTTCAAGATATTAATCATTGGAAATAGTAGTGTGGGTAAAACATCTTTTTTGTTCCGATATGCTGATGACTCTTTTACCTCGGCTTTCGTGAGTACTGTTGGCATTGACTTCAAAGTTAAAACTGTATTTAGGCAGGATAAACGAGTTAAACTTCAAATTTGGGTGAGTATCCCATTTGTAAATTTGTTATATATTTTATTGTTAATTTGCATGACAGTTTTCATATATTTACATATTTTGGTATGTTAATTTTGTGTAAAAATGTCATAATCTTGTGACAAGACTTCTTTTAAGCTAGGATTAGCATTTCCGTTTTATTAAGAAATATGAATTCAAGTTGAAAACATTTAAATATTAATTTAATGAGGAGCTGAATTTTCATGACCGGCCAAGCCGGGGATTACTTGCTCTCTGATTAGAGTGCAACGGTTTACAAAGATTTACATTTCGCGGAAAGATACATTTGGTTAGGTTCTAATTAAATGAAAGGGGTGGAAGACAGTTCCATTTGGGAAGAGTTCCTTTGCAGGGAATTATATCTGTTACAGTACTTAAATTGAATATAGACAATTTTCTTTTCATTGCAATAATTTTTAATCAAGCATTTCTAAAGTTACAACCTATTTTTCTTTTAAATTTATGAAGACCATAACAGCCTGTCTTGCATATTTTCAATTTAAGTAAATTAATTAAACTAATAAAAATTTCATGCTAATTTATCCATTTTTTTTAGGTTAAAAGCGAGACAAAAAAAAATAATGGTCTTTTGTAAGTTATGTATATTGTTATCATTCAAAGGCTTTTTAATATGTGATTTGCTTGAAATCACAGGTTTTCCATTCTTCAATGTATTCATTTACAAACTTGATATAATTATTTATACAATGTCCAGAATTAAATAATTTTTGTGAATTGTACAAATCTCTTTAGAAAGAAGAGTGTCTTTTTCTTTTATACGAACAGTTTTAACAGTACTGCCGTTTTATTTTAAGCTCAATGACATTTTGCATAATGACCTTCAAAACGAGAGACATGTCTCTTTCTGCATGAGATTTCGAAAAACAACCCCCACCTCTTAAAGCAAAAATGACTTCTTACTAAAACCATCAGATGGAGCCACAGTGAATAAATCAGCCAACACTCTCCACTGGCAATGCCGACCCATAGCTAGAAGCTTATAAAATTGTAAAATCTTCAAGTGATGTTTTCTTTACCAATTAAATAATTTTTTGTATGTGCCTGCCTAAATCATATAAAAATATTAATGTTCTGAAAATCTTATATAAAGTTCACTTTAAGTATCTAAATTTTGTGTTTAATTGAATATTTGTTAAGAATACTTTTATTATGTTGTGTTTGAATTTTTTTAAAGATTTTTCTAAAATAATGTTTCTTAACACAACTGAATAATTACTATAAAGATGCAGCTATAATTATTTCCTAGGTTTTCACTAATACATTGGCATTTATATAATATTCTTTGAAATTCAACTAATCTGGATATGTTGAATCTCGTGATTGACACTGAATCAGCTTCATATTTTTTAATTACACAAATATATGAAGGACAGGAAAACATTATTACTATCTAAGCTACATATTTAAATTGAAAAGCTAAAAACTAAACTGTGGCATTTTGACATAGAATGATTCCTCTAAATTTTTGTTTAGTAAATTAGTAATAGATTTTACTGGAATTAATTTTTTTTAATTGCTGTATATCATTGATCATTTCATAAAACTTAAAATGCATTTTTTAGTAGTTTGTGAATAGAATTTTTAAAGAAAATACAGTTATTTTTTTTATCGCTTATGGGATACTTAAAAACCAACACTATGTAAAAAGTTCGCAAGTGGCAAAGTGCCCTCTCATCTTTAGATTCAGCAATAACCATAAATTATTATAATAATTAAAAATAAATTTATGAAAACAGTTACAATAAATCAAATGTGTACCAATTCTATAAAGTATATTCGACTATTAAAAAGTATGTAATGTTTTAGTCTAAAACATAATCCAATACGTCTATACCTTATGAGAGCTTATCGTACAAAATACAATTTTGAGTCTTAACACTCACACACACTTTTGAGTCACTTAACACTCATGTAGTTTGAAACCAAAATCAGAAATCTTAAACTAAAACACCCAAGAACTAATTAATATATTGTGATCTTCTTTTGGGCAGATGATAGTTTATATATTGAGTTTTTATTGCCAAATTCTGAAGTCGTTAGTTCAATAAATGTGCATTTTTGTAACTCAGATTGTTTTTCAAACTACTTGATTTGTATGTTTTTGAAGATATTTATTAGAATTTGATAATTATGAAAAATTGAATAATTTACATGAAAATCCCTTTTAAAGAACATCTCTGTAACCTGTTCTTACTGCATTGAGGATCTTGAATTATTATGAAAACTAAAAAATATATGTTTGAAGCTTAGCATGGTTATCAATGATTCCAAAGCAATGTTAATGAAAAAAACACAAGAATATCTTTAAATATTCCATTTGAGGAGCAATTTTTAGAATTATATACTCATGATAAAAAACTAGTAACCTTGAGTCATTAAATCAAATAAATATCAATGCAACATACAATCTATAGATATAAAAGTAATAATAAATATCAATACTGATATCTAAAAATAATTACGATATTTAAATGCTTCATTAAAGATAGCATGTTGCATCCTTGACTAAATTACTTAGGTAGGTATTATTTTAGTGTTGCAATTAAATTATCACAAATAAAGTACTTTTAAAATACACTTTTACAAAGGTTAGATTCCCTCAATTATGCATTCACTATTTTATTTTGAGTTTCAACAATCCAGAAGTCTTCTAAGAATTCAATTTTTTTTAACTGTCCGGTATTAGCCACGTCTGTTATAATGCGTTTCTACTATTTTTATAAGAATATACAGTATGGTTACTTCATATCAAATATATTCCCACTATTAATCTGTTTCCATTCATAATTTTTAGATATTTGCTTGACTAAATATTTTCAAGAAACATTTATATAAATCAAATTGTAATTTTTCTCTAATTTATAAGATGAATACGTATAAATTTACAATCATTTTTAGTATCCTCTATTCGAAACATTGAAAATAGCTTTTTAGGTAACACAGTTATTTATAAATTACCGTAAAAAAATTAACTACATACTTATGACTTATGGATGGGGGCTCCAAATTGGAGCAAGCACTGCGACCAGAGGTCTATTGTACTTAAGACTTGACTACATACTAATACTTGCTTAAATAAAATTTTATTTCTAATTTCAACAAAAATGTTTTTTGAAAATGGAGCCATTTTGAAATAGCTATGCTATCATTAACTAAAAAGATGAACTTCAATATTATGCATTTTTTTAGCTATTTACTTCGAATTAAAAATTTCCTTCATAATACATCAATATCTATTTAAAATAACTCTTCTAAATACACTCAAACCTGTTTTTGTGCGACTTTTTTGTTCTGCGGTATATGAAAATTTCAATCAAATTGGAACATTATTGATTACCTGGCTACCGAGACATATATAAGCGTCTAGTGAAACAACAGTCGTCGCAAAAAGTGATCACTGACTACATGGTAACTGAAAAAAAGTCAACTCTAAATGAGTGCGAGGTAGTATCTTCAAGTGACGAAAGCGATTTTTAACCAAGTTCGCGTATTGTCAGACTACGAAGGATAATGGTTATACATTTTGAAAAGTTTGTATGTGTAAAATAAGTACATATATAAATAAAATATTTAAAAATGTTCGCATGTGTATTTTCTAAATCAGATTCCAAAAGGTTTGGCGAGATTCCAAGTAGCTGTCAAGCCTCGTGTCTTGATTTCGTTTAAAAAAGCATAGTAGCATAAAAATCAAAAAGCATTATAGTTATTTCGTAAGGTTTTGAGTGTCTTTTCTATGTGAGACTTTTTTTATGCGGTCCCTATCCACCGCATAAAAAAAATTGTGTTGCGAAAACTGTTTTTTATAGCTACTTGTGAAGTTTTGTGCAATATTTCTAATGCGATTTTTTTATGCGGTCTTTATCCACCGCAAAAAAACAGGTTTGAGTGTACTTAACATGAGCGAAATCATCTATTAGTTTATATATGTATTAATTTGTATTAGTTTTAGAGAAAACTTTGCATGGTTGAAGTTTTAGGTTGTTGCTTGTACATCTAGTTAAAGATGGATGGGATGCAGTGTATGTAATAATAAAAAGCTGTGCGATGTTACACCCTAACTTTAATTTTTTTAAGATAATTTATAAATGATAAATTCCACAAATAAAATATTGTTATTTGACGCCTTTGTGATTCTTCATGTTCTTCATTCTTCATTACTTTCAATTATGTACTTTATTTATTGAAAAATGTTTTACTTGTGAGAAATCTTTCCATAATGATTTTTATGAAAATATTTGTAGGATACTGCGGGCCAGGAACGATATAGAACAATAACTACTGCCTATTACCGTGGTGCCATGGGTTTTATTTTGATGTACGACGTAACAAACGAAGAATCATTTAATAGTGTTCAAGACTGGTAAGAATTCAATTTTATGTCTACCCAATACTTAAAAAATTATAATTAAATAGTGTGTTAGGTAGGGGTGCACCTAATTGAAAGATTTAAGGTAAAACCAAGACTTATTCTGTTTGGCAATCTATTTCTTCCTTTTTTCATAAAATATAACCATTGGCTAAACATATTTGAAACTAAGTTTTGTATTATATTTTTAAAAACTATGTTTTCTGAGAATTCATAATTCAAATTGGAGAACAGCATTGCTACTCTAATAATGAATTGTTATTGACAAATATTTGTTTGGATGTTATCTTATAATTTCAAGCTGGTAGTGTACATTTAAGGGTCACCTATATATAAAAAAAGATAGAATGGCTGAAAGAAAGAATACACTGGCTAAAAAAATATAAGGAATATCTTCATTTTGTCATGCCTGATATCTTTAAAGTATATTTGCCTATTTCCCCTATAGATTATTTTTAAATAACAGCATAAGAAATGTGATAAAAAAAATTAAACATGAAACAATTTGACATAAACATTTTGTAATATATGGACAGCATAAATGGTCACCTTTGACTGCATTGCAAACTTTGCTACAACTTTACACATATTTTAGTTTAGACTTTCTCCCCTAATTTCTGATGCTCAAAGCATAAGAATCAAGTTTCTGGAGAATCTAGGTAGAGATTACAGATACAAGTTAACTTCCAAATGGATTTCGCAAATATTTATCATATCTAATTCTAGATCTAGGGGATATGCAGGCCATTCCATTTACAGGGTTCTTTTACTTTTTGACACTATTGTGGTGTAATGTAGACAAATATTATTGTCCTCAAAATGAAACTATCTCCTAAAAAGTTCTCTTGCGCCTTTTAATTTCTTTGGATTTCACCCAACATCAATAATACAAATATTATTTTTTATGGTTTTTTTTCCACCAACTATTTTTAAAGTTCATATGCTTCCTGTAAATTCATAATTACTGAAATACTCTTCTGCTTTAATTACAAATCCTTATTAAATATAAAAAGTAGTGGTGGCTGTTTTATAAATGCTGCAGCACTGCCTGTAATTTATTTTTAAACTATCAATTGTTTCAATGTGACCGCAACTTATTTTACCTGAACGAGAAACCTTACGGTGATCACAAACTAATTGTTACTGTCTCAACGGAAGTGGGAATGTAGATTTTCCTTTTGTACTTTCTAAAATGTGTGGAGAAAAACTCGTGAATTTCATTTTTTCCATTTAAAAAAACTCAAAAGAATGCTCCAGAATAAGTTAGCAATAGAAATTTGACCATTTAGAGATAAGATATATTCTCTGTTTCTGTTTGTAAAGAGGATCAGGTCAAAGAGCCAAATGCTAAAGTCCTTAATTTTCAACTTGGGTCCTTAATTTTCTTCAAACATAAGTTGTTTTTTTCTAATTCACATGGTTGGCATTTTTCCGTGTCTAACCCAAAATTCTGAGTTTTTAAAAATTTTGGAACCAAGAATTCCAGGTGCATTAAAAATATCGGAAGGTAGAATTCCGGATCTTACTTTGATCATGTCCACACTTTTGACCGTTATACACGAGTGTAAGTCGGCAAGGAGAGAAAGACTTGAATAGACAGATTTAGTGTCGGAAAAAAACAGTTAACTTTTGATTACTATTGTCCGATTTTTTGGTCAATGGTATTTCATTATACACGACACTTTATCGTTAGAAAATCTCAGTTAGGCTGTTGTTTTGTAAAAAATCTATACTCATTCTAAAAAAACGGGGAGATTTACTAGAATGTAGCATCTTTAAGATGTACAAGGATGTAAATTCTGTGCCAAACTTTGCCAGAAGTGTTATCCTAAGCCAACTTACTTCAAAATCACATTTACATGTGATTCTGTACCAATTTTACGTCAAAAAAGTGCGTGCGATTCACCACCAACTGTGCCAAAAATGATAAGAGGTCCTTAAAAATTATCGAGAGGTCCTTAATAAGTCCTTAAGAACTACTTAATTTTTACTTTTGAAAATCTGTATGAACCTTTTTTCATTTGCCCCTTTTAATAGTAGCTTAAAAAAATTATATTTATAATTTATTAACATTGCCATGTTCTCATCTATGAAGCCGCTATTGTTGAAAAGTATCTGCCTATTATCTTGTGATTATGAAGAAAGGCCTTAATAAGTCCTTAAGAACTACTTAATTTTTTCTTTTGAAAATCTGTATGAACCTTGTTTAATTTGCCCCTTTTAATAGTAGCTTAAAAAAATTATATTTATAATTTATTAACATTGCCATGTTCTCATCTATGAAGCCGCTATTGTTGAAAAGTATCTGCCTATTATCTCGTGATTCCAAGCTCAATTTATTAATTCAAGGGTCACACAAATAAAGACCTACTCCTGGGACAATGCCCAAGTTGTCCTGGTGGGGAACAAGTGCGACATGGAGGACGAGCGTGTGGTATCGGCCGAGCGGGGGCGCCAACTCGCTGAGCAGCTGGGTTTGGAGTTCTTCGAGACCTCGGCCAAAGAGAACATTAACGTCAAAGCTGTCTTTGAGCGCCTCGTGGATATTATCTGTGATAAGATGTCCGAAAGCCTCGATTCTGATCCTAATCTCGTAAATGCTTCCAAGGGCACCCGTCTCACAGAAAATCCCGCGCCTCCGACCGCTGGGTGCCAATGTTAGAGTCCTGATCAAGATCTATTTTTTCACTGTTCCCCTTTTTTTTAAGTGCTTGACTATGAGGCTTGGTGGGATTCTCTGTACCGAGTTCGGGGCTCGGCACTGTTGGGATGAGGTCGCTTAGTTGTTTCTACCTTTAGAGGAATAAGCAAAGGGGGATTGCAATGCTCTTTAAACTATGAGTTAGGGTTTTTTTAAGCTCGTAAATTATCGGATTAAAACACAAAATAATGTAAACTATATATTTTTCGACACTGGCATTTAAGATGACTCGTGAAACGGTCATGAAATTTAGGTTTTTGATGTGAAATTATTTCTTTTTTTAGGTTTTACTACTAAAAGATTTAGTTATCTAAGTTTTAAACTAAACTGCTTAAATTGGAAAAAATATATAATAATCTGTGCAAGTTATATTTATGCTCATTTAGAATGGACTGGTGGGGGCAAACAAAAGTGTTTTATTTGTTGCGATATTCATTGCATTCATTTTGAATACTGTTTTGTTTGCCAGAAAAATAAAGTTCAGATTAAAAATTTTAAACTGTTATTCAATTAAATTCTATTCCAAATTTTTTGTGTCATATAAAAAGCAAACATTTGCTATAATAACTAAAGTTTACAAAGTTATGAGCTAAATATGAAATAAATGCATAACTATTTAGAGGAAAATCCGTTAAAATGTCACAGGCAAGTATCGAGGTTTTGTCGGATAAATAAAAAAAAGAATAAATATTCATGGGGAATTTTTCACCATACTTTATCAAGAAAATTATATATTAACATGTTACTTCCAAGTATACTGTAAAGTATATCTTTTTGTATAATATACAGAAATATATTCCCACTCTTATTTATATAAACAATTTTTATTTAGTAACTAGCAGAGATATAAATGCTTTTATTAATATTTATTAGAAATGCATTCGATTTTTATAAACCTCAATGGTATTTAATGAATTACCTTCTGATCTGAATTCTACCAAGCCTTCATTAAAACTTTATTTAAAAATTGGTATCTCAATATAAAATTTCAAATGTACTCAAACTGGAATCATATTGACCTGATAGATTAGCTAATTGGAAGTAGAATTGGAATTGAAAGGATAATTCTTGCTATAACTTGTTAAAAAAAAGTTACCAGAACTCTTATTGTTTTATTTCATAGATCGTGTAGTTGAGAAGTTTTAAGTTTATTTCATAAAATATTTATTTGAGATTTTTATAGAAAAAAATAACTTTTTTTATCTAAATGTCACATCATTCGTAGAAGTTCATTTAGTTTTCGAGCATTATGTCTAGTGATGTAATGCTTTAGTGAAGCATTTGCGAAGGAAACAATTGTTTGAGATCTTTTCTTATTTCTTAACTATATTTTGAGTATAATAAATAGCCTTTACTAAAACATATTTTTGTAATCTTACTTTTTGGGTTAGTAATGTTTTTTAATATAAAAATTAATCGAATGAATGTGGGATAGGTTGTAACGCAAATTTCCGTTCTTAGCGTACTTACAAGCAATTCTAAACCTTTTTGAATCCATGATATATAAGCATCCCTGATATATAAGCAACAATTAAAGTAAATTATTGATGTACTTGTCTTTTACAATTTTTTTGTTTTTTAAATTACTTGTATAGACTGTTAACCTTCTGCACTCGATTGTCGCATCACAGGTGACAAATTAACAAACTGTTCTTTCGTTCCCTGTTCTTCAAAATGGACGAGAACTGCACGTTCTTGAGTTTTAAGTACTCTGTACTTTTGTTGACTTGTCCTCACCCTAACTCCAAAAGAGATTATTATTTTTGTCATCCTGGAGCCCTAAAGTTTTGCGGAAAAGAACAGGGACATTGCTAACAGTTTGGTAAAAATAACAAGATGTTCTTGGAGTGTGAAGGGTTAATATATAATAACAGTTATAAAAAATATTATAACATATTCTATAAGCATTTTAATATATAACAACAGTTATAAAAATACTCTCACATATTCTATAGACATTTTAATTACCTAATACAGAGGGTTTATTAAATTTCTCGTTTTTAAGAATATACTAATTTGGTTGCGAAAATACTTGTATAAATCTGTCTTTGTAGAGCATGATATTAAAAACCTACAGAGCTTGTATAATCGTAAGTATTTTCTATTTCTTCTGCTTGTTTAACATGATAAAATTTTTACTAAATTATAACACTTAAAAAATTTGCTAATTTAAAAAATGTGTTCAAATTGCTATTTAAAAATGTGAAATTACCAGAAAATATAAATGTCATAGAAAACTGGTAAAAAGCACAGATAAATTGTATACAATGACATATCTTTTTTTTAATTAGATTAATTTTCCAATTTATTTGAAGTTTAGGCACAGGATTACGCTAGTCATATACTTTATGTAAATAACAATCAAATCTAGTTACCATAATTTATTCCAAGATATATGTATGTCTTGGGGGTGAATGGAAATACTAGGTAATTGCAATTGTGTCTGTGTTGGTCATTAAATGTATATATTAAACTTCTATATTATATGTGTGAAATTTAGAATTTAAAAATGAGAAATATAAATCTAACGTGGAAAAAGCTTTATTTTCCTCCTGTTTTGTAGTTAAGTATCATATATCACCTAAATCGAATGAGATTACAATTCTCAGGTTAGTTTTATCACTTAAGGGTTCTTTTTAGGAAACTTTCAATTAGTTTTAGAAATTGATATAAAATGTCTGGTTATAGATATTTTTTTAGCATTTTGAAGGGTTCTTTGTTATCGAACATGAAAGACTACCGCCGCAAGTAATTTTAAATATTCTTGCGATTCATGCAGGAACGCAAAGAACGTTATAGGAGCATTTGATGGTTATAATTCCATACCTTATGATGAGATTTTTCTTTGAAAATGTTAATTCCCATCAAGTTCTTCAGTCTGAATTGCGCCTTTGATAAAGTTTGGCAGTCGTCTAGTTTTTAATACTGCCAAGTAAAGTAAAAAATCTCCCATTTTGGCATGACGATTTTCTGACTCTCAAAAAGAAAATGTGTAATTTTGTAAATGAAAATTCCTAATTTAGAAAGCCATTTATTATTCCTTTTAAATCAAGAAATGTCATCAACAGCCAATCGTTGTTGCTGATATTGTGGCACCACCTTGATAATTAAAATCATAAATTTCTTTAAAATTTTTATTCAAATGCCCAAATCTAGAATGCTCATTTTTAAATTTGACTTTAATAGATAAAATGACCTTAATTATTATCACCTATTCAATCTCAATAATTTTGGGAAAAAATCCAGCAAGACAATTTCTTTGTGTTGGCTGAAAAATATGCCCCATTTATTTTACTTAAGATCTGCACTGTCATGCTTGTTTTTTCTTTGACCAATTTTGATATTTAGTAACGTCCAAATTGCTGTTGCATTGTTAGATAAAAAAAATAAATATATCATTAGTTCTTGTAAGGAAATGTCTGATGAAGAAATTTTAAAATAGAAATTAGTTGCGCTGAGATAAAAATGGTGCTGAAAATTATTTACTTGTATTCTTTTACGTTAGTTCATTCAATTCCTCTGTGAAATAACAATCATTGAATTATCCATTAAATTAGAATTATGATAGGTGATCTAGTTCACATAATACGAGGTCTAGCTTTTCCCAATTTGGATTTGATATAACTGTTGTGAATGTTGTTAGATTCATATGAAGTACATGTTAGATGTTAATGTGTAGTATGCCTAAATTATATAAGGATTTTGGCACAATTGTTGCATTGCCTTGATACATTTATGTACTGTCTCATCTGATATTGCAAAATGCCTCATATATACTAAATTGTATAAAAGTGATAGGGATTGATAACAAAAAAAAAGCATTTATATTGAATTTTTGATGTAGATATATAATTCTACAGTTAAAGAATATATAGTTGCATGTGTAAGGGCTGTACAACTATCGTAAATGAATATATTTGTTTTTCGTGTGTATTACTTTATAGCTATTGAAATGTTAAAATTTTACTCTATATTATACAACTATCAGAATTTAATTTATTCATGTTTGCATTTAATCTATGTGTGTTAAATGTGCAATTCAAATTGTTTTACCGTTGTTGCAAACTCCTAAATTTTATGTTTTTGGTATTTATTTGTAAACCAAATTGAAGTGATGAGAAGTCAATATTGAAATATATTTACAACTCTTTTAAGTATCATTTCTAATTGTTGAATCTAGTCATTTATTTATTATCAGATTTCCATCAATGAAAATGTTTATTGGCTAATACTTATGTGGTTACCATTTTCTATGACTAGTCAAAAATAATGTATCTTGAAAAAAAAAGGGAAGTGTATTGGGCAATACAGGAGAATTTTAATACTAATTGACTTTTTGTAATGTTAAAAATATTTCCTTGTTAAATATTTATGATTTATGTAGTACATACAATTGTAAAATTGCTCTGAAAGAGACAATTAGTGGAAAACTTATTTACAAAGTTTGTGGACCCCTAATTCTAGTCAACTTTATGCATATTTTTTATAATTCGTTTTGATAGTCATTTTACTTTATTCAAGTTATGATAACTTTATTTTTATGTATTTTTGTATTATCTTTTTGTACAGTTATTACTTCAACGAGACTACACTAATCTAATTGGAACAAATCATGTTTGTTTACTAATAACACAAGGTAAGTTATCAATTGGCAAAGAATAGGCCATAATAAATGAGTGCATTTTATTTACCAACTTTTATTGATTACATTTTTAAATGCTATTTTATAGTGTTCAAAAGCACAAATGTTTGAAATTTTAAATTAACTTTAGCTATTATGCTGTATGCTAAGTGTAGTAGGGTGAGATGATAGTAACTATGTAAACCAACAAATAAATTGTAATGTATCCTTTAGGAAATAAAAATTTCTTTTGTTTTTATTGCGAGAATTATTTGAATGCAACTTGTCACAACTCTACCATCACTTTACTCAAAATTAGGCTTCATCAGATCGAAAAACCTGACCAATAATATCCCTTGCAGAAATATCTGGCAAAGAATAATGTTATTTTTATGTAAAATTGAAGTTAACTATAAATATGGAAATTAATTTGCAAGATTTGCGAAAATTTGAGATATGGCAGTCGCTTTTGTGCTGCCTCAAGATATTCTCAAATTACATAACGGGCTATCGTAACTTAAAAATTGCAACACAAATTGTCATGCTCTCAAAATTATTTTCTAAATAAATGCAAATTCATATGGCTTCACAAAAGCATATTTTAAAAATAGCTGTTGCATTTTGAAGCAAATCTGGTTTTAATATTTTAAAGCTTTTCATCTTTAAAATTCCAATTTTAACGCTAAATTCATTAGAACCCCAATGATTTGAAAAAATGTGCACTAGATAAGTGCCTAGGGTGGCCCAACTTTAACTTAGTCCCTGTTCACACTACAAACAACGTGGATATTTGGGCACAAATATTCAAAATGTGTTTTGTCCAAAATTTCTGAAAATGAGATTATTACACCACTGAATTAGACTTTTACATTTTTTATAGAACTAACCTATTTTATTCGTCCAAAACACATTTTGTTGCATTGAAATTAACTTGCAAAGATTGGAATCTGTACACAAGTCAACATTTAGGAAGTTGTGTTTTCACCTGAATCACTTTGATGAGACAAAACACATTTTGAATGTTTGCTCCTCATGCGAGCCATGGCGGATTTAACATACACCAGCCCCCTGTACACTACAAATCTGGGAATATAGAACTGGTAATCCACCAATCTTGTCCATCAGACTATCATGATTCCTTACAAGACAAAGGTATTTGCAATGATGGCTAATTTGTAAAGTTTCTACAAGTACAAAATGTGTATTATAAAAACTTCACAAATGTCATAAAACAGCATGAATCAGCCAAAATATTTTTAAAAATTTAAGTGTACTACTTAAAAATAAAGATCTAAGTTAAATCATAGCTACTTTTTAAATCCTTGTTATGTATATCTCTTTAATTTGATATTCGCTATTTATATAAAGTAAATGTCAATATTTTACCAATTTTTTTTTTTGCATTATGCTAAAAAAGCAAGAAAAGCGTTAAAGACTAGAAAGATAGTACCATGTATCTTTTATTGATTGTTTTTTTACAAAATCATACACTCATTTGACTTGGATTAAGTATAATTTCTTAATGAACTAGAAAAGCAATAGAAATCTAAGCTTTAAACAAATTCAATACCTTCTACTTAATATGTAGACAATCTGTTGCATGGAATAAAGAATAAACATTTTATGAGACTAGAAGAACAAATTATGTGCTAACATTTTCTTGTTCAAACACCATACAATTACACATATTACATTTTCAAGATTTATTCAATTTTCAATGCCAAAGTATAATTTTTTTATTAAGTTATACCAAAATAAAAGACTCGACACGTGTTTAACCCTGATAGAGGCATTCCGGGAACTTTATGATGTACGATCGCAGCTGTAAATTCATAAAGTAGTCTATATTATAAAGTTTATTTCCTTATTGAGATATAATTTAAAAACTGTCTATAAATGATTTTTTTTAATTAAATACTGTTCTAGAAATATAACTAAATTTTTTTATTTTGTGCCGGCTGCTCTAAGAGGGTTAAAAAATTATATATTTAACTAGTTGAGTAACAAACATTAATACACAGTAGTGATTTTATATCATAATATAATCAAACAAAAAAAGTCTTGAAATTTTTAATCGTTAAGTACAGGAATGTGATTTTTCTATTAATCAGCAGAAATTCATGAATTTAATATTATTGAATGACTGATATTAGATAAGTAAAGAATGTGCTCATCAGTCACCATGTACATAAAATGTCATTGTTTTTGTATAATTAATCATATGTCTGGATTAAATAAAATTGCTTTTGGCTATGAAAATATTTGCTGATATGATACAAATGAATTCATGTTGTCAAATTTTGAATTCGGGTATACGCAAAAAGTGCCAAGTACAGTTTATCAAATTAGTTTTATATCTTGAATTTTACTCTTCATTTTGCAGAGAATCAATTTCACTTTGTATATTACATCTGGCTTGCTTCTCAAACTTCCGATGAAATATTTCGGTTGCATAAATATTCGGAATTTGTAGAAATTGTTGTAAAACCTAGGAATAGAATTATAAAATTAAATTTTATACAAAAATACTTGTATTATGCTTAAAGCTCAAATAACAATGGTTACTGGTCTTGTAAATGATAATGGAATAAAGAGTAAACATTAGATTAATTCAAAACTTTTCCCTGCCAGTAGATATTATGTTCTCTTCATAAAGACTTTTAGCCTAAAAGTAACAATTTTAATACGTTAGTTCTTTAATTTCTTCAAGGTTTTGAGTTTTGAAATATTGTATTAAACTAAATAAAAAAAACATAAAATATCAATATAGAAATTGGTCGTTGAATGAAAGTCGCGCTAGAGCTATACAATGAGCTATTGGTGATGGTTTGCAATCTAGGTATATATATATTGAAGAAAAGACCCTGATACATTGCCTTTTGAACACTGGTCAGCTAACGAGGACAACACTTGAGCGCTCCACACCGGGAACAAAAGGTGTTTGAGCCATGACGGATTTAACATTCACCAATCCCTTACACACTAGTGGGGGTTACCCTGGGCCCGCAATATAAAAATATTAAATGAACAACATATTTTCTGCTTGCGAGTTTTTTTAAAGAATACTACTAAAAAAATTCATAATCAAAATCAATTTAATCCACTGTCAATAAGTTTAAGTTGAAACAGATATAACATAATATAAGAAGAATTACTAAATTAAATCTTAAGGAAACGGATTTGTATAAATGCTAAAAAAAAAAAAAACGGTATAGTAGATTGTTATTGAAACTGAATTTCTTACACAACTGAAAATCTATCAGTGATTAGTTTGTGTGTTGTAAAACATTTTAATTTGTTACCACCTTTTATTATAATGAGCTCTTACTGGGGTCGTTTGATCAAAAGTCGACTGTAGTTCTCTGACTGTGTAAAATTTAAAAAAAGCATTTGAACCATATTTTTAGGTTTTTTTTTAATTGGTGATTTAATAGTCTACTCTAACCTACAAAAATTACAGTTTTAATTAATTTGCTTAAATAAATTCATTTTTTAAAAAGGCTATATATTTACTTTATTTTGCAAATTAACTGTTTATATTTATGAATTAAAAATTTAATACTTATGGCATAAGTAAAAATTTATTACCTTCACACGCAAGCAGTTGTATTTAAGCTTTGGCAAGAAACTGTACTCTTCTCGTATTTGGGCAGTATATTTTTTATATTCTGAAAGAAAACAAATTAAACAAAACTTAATATGGTGAAAATAGAGAAAAAAATCTAGGTGTGACCTTTTATCGTTTGTCGACAACATTTTAGATAAGCTATTGAAAATACATTGACTGTCCCAACAGATTAGTCCTTACAGGTTTAAGCAATTTAACTGAAATACCCAAAAATAATATAGCCTTTTCAACAAAAACAATTTGCATTAAGAGACACTATACATAAAAATCTCAAAATTATTTAACTATTTTATTATATTATAATTTTATTTGTTAATGGTCCTGAAACATTTACGATTAATTTTTTTAGAAAATATAATTTTGCAATTATTGAGAAAGGGTAACCAATTGAAAAGGCAAGTGAATAAAGAATATTTATAAAATTTTGTATTTTTTTTTATGGAATAATGCGTTTTAACCCAATGGTGTTGGATTGCTATATTTAAGCAGATATGGAAAAATAGGAATGGCTGTATTTACTTTTATTCATTGCTGTGAAGAAACATAAGTTATTTTTTTTTTTTTTTTTTTACATGATGGATATTTAAGAAAAACTACTTTTCTTATAAACTGATTATTGTAACATAACACCAAGCACTTGCCCCTTTAATTAAAAAAAAAACATTAAATATTCTAAGTCTTCATTGGACTTCAGTTAAATTTTTTATATTTTAGCAAAATATGATTTCTTCTAGCATATTGCAAAAAGTATGGGAAATAATCAAATGCTAACCATCAGTATCTGATCCCAGGATACCAATATCTAAGTCCATGAAATAATGCATATCTTCTTTTCTAAATAGCTCTTCAGTTTTTGGTGCTTCTACGCAGAATGCTTTGGAAGACATTATCAACTGCTCTACTGAGGGACCTAAATTTATTACCTGAAATCATATAATAGGGGTTAAAGTAGAAAATATATTTAAATTACTTAATGGATATTTTGAACTATGTAAAACTGTAGAGATCAACATAAAAAACATGTAGTTTAGCATGTGGCGGATGTAAAAAATGCACTACATAAAACTTATACTTATTTATAAAAATTTATAGAAAATATTTTCAAATTGTGATAATTCTTAATGTAGCTTTTTTTTCTGGTTACATATTTGTCACATTATTTTATTTTAACAATTTATTTAAAACAAATATAGGGATGCAATGTTGTGCTTTTAGGTATGTAACATTTTTATTGCAGCATGTGTAGTATTTTAAGTAACATTTTACAAGATGAAGTAACATCCCAAACCCTGTTTTTGAAATATTTACTAAAGAATATGCATTTGCTCCAGAAGCATATTATTGGATTATACTGCAGAAATGCAGGTTACAATACTAACGTCTGAAATAAAAACTTTTTGAATGTACAAATTGAACTAAATTTCGTCTTAAAAATCATTAATCATTGTCAAAGTTTAATTTCTATTTCATAATTCTACCCCTCTAATCAATTTAAATGTCAATAGTTGTCCATGGATCTGCGGTTTTTCCAGGATTGAACATAAATTTTTAATTCATGCAAATACCCTATGCTGAAATATTTTCAAATTAAAAGCTTTGGGGCATATTTTGAAAACCATATCTATTTAAAAAAATCTCTATGTTAACAGGTATACAAATAATGATGGCCAACAACAGGCTCTAGGCCCGACAACGTTGGCTTAATTTCATATTCTCTGATGAATATCTAATTTCTTCTGAAAATCAATTACTACAGTTGAAAGTTAACAAAATGCACTGACAAGTTAATCCATTTCTCAATGACCCTATTATAAAAATAGGGCTTTCTCCCTCCCTGATTTAAATGTGATATGTTTTATACGATATAGAGATTTTTCACTGTAGTGTACAATTGTATGAATTTCTTTTTTCTTTTTATTTCTTTTTAAATTATTAACCTTTCAATTTTTTTTTGTTAAAGCTTTTATTTCATCCACATTTAGAAAAATGCTTTTTAACCGATTAATATTATTAGACATTAAAACTTCTGACTATACAATAAGTGGATAAACATGAACATATAAAAGCTTATTTATAAAAAATTTGTTCAAAATATACAATGGACCTACACCATTGACCAATAATTTTTTTATTTCATTTTAGACACCATATTTTGCATAACTTTTAGTTGTTAAAAATATTGATAATTTAATCATAAAAAAATATTGCATTTAATTCCGAAATATTTTGTCATTTATTAGGAAAATTGTTGCACATAAGTGTTCATAGTAAACTTGTGACTTTTCTTCAAAAACTTGTGTCATTTTTTAAATTAAAAAAAATACACATTTGATAATATAAATCTTGGCTAAAGTACACAGGTACAAAAACTGTTAAACTTCCAAAAAAATATTAATATTAGTTTCATATCTACAATTGGTAAGAAATTAATGCATAACACAGATTAAAACCTTAGTGATTTACTTACACAAATAATCAACCCAAACTACTGAAGAAATGAAACTGTGAATCCACTTTGAGCTTTATTGATAACTCCTGTATATTTTATAAAACAGAAAGAAACAAATTCTAAAAAAGTAAACCAAAATAAAAAATATATAAAAAGAGAATATTTAACAAGTTAAAATGTATCATTAGTAAAAAAATAAATAATTAAAAATATTTAATAGAACTATTATGTGTGGATTTAAATGTTCTTAAAGGAAAAAAATAATATATTGTTTTCTTAATTAACCTTTGAATATTTGAAGAAAAATTAAGTTATTTTACAATATAAAAACTTTTTTTTATAAATATGGTATCTTGAATACATATTTCCTCCTTCTTTAATTGACATAAATATGTGTATTGCCTGTAATTTTGAGATGTATAAACAATTATTTTTATAAGATATCATGGATTTTTATTGCGTATTTTAAGGTTGTATTTGCATTTTTAAATTATTTTTATTGTTAAGTAGATTCTTATCACAAAATTGAGTGAAGAAACAATTTATACAACACATTCTACAAGTTTAAAATTTTTCTTCAACTATAAACATTAGTATTAATACATTGGATAATTAACATATATTGTAACCTATATTATCTACAGTTAAAATATGGATATAATCCAGCAAAACAAAGTCATCATCACTATCTTTCAACTCTGTAGGAAAACTAGACGGTGATTATGATAAAAATGCCGCTAATTATCTGTATGATAATTTTTTAATGAGTATACAGTTTCTAAATGAATAATTTGATTAAGTAGGTGACCATAAAATAACTATCTTTTAGGGCTAATAGCTAAAACTAATAAACTAAAAAAAAAGTTTTGGCAGACAGAATTATGAGTTTAACCCTCCTAATGCTCATATATGTGATATCACGTTCAAGAATCTCCAGTTTTTCCAGAAATGCCCTCATTTTTAAATTTACAAAATTACTCTAGTTTACATTTATTTTTTAATTTAAATATTTGAAGTAGAAGTTAACTCCACCAACATACATAACGGAATTCAATATAAAAACATATATATCGTATCTTTACTACTGTTTCACCTTTTCACTGCCTTTAATCACAATTAATTCAAGACCTCTAACCACACCTAATTTATTTTTAAAAAACTAAAGTGCCAAAAGGTTGGAAAAGGAAATTTTTAGCACTGAATTCAAATGAAAAATCACAAGGACTGATGTCAAGGGATGAGACAGAGAGAGAGAAAATGCAAATATTTTAAGGTTTTCAGCTTTGACAACCCTGAACCTTGGCGACTTTTTTCTTGCATATCTTTATAGGATTTTCAATAAAAAATTGTATGTTATTACTTTTGTTTTTGTTGCTGATACATCTAAATAGGGAAGTTATTTAATTGCCACCCAGCAGGGCTGTCACAAAAAAAAATTTGGGGTTTGAAACAAGAAATTTCCTAACTTAAAGAATTGAAATTCCTAATTCTACAGTGCTAAATATTCCCTTTTCCAACCTATCTGCATTTAAATTTTTTTTTAAATAAATTATGTGTGATTAAAGGTTTAAAATAAACAGTAGTAAGCTACAATATATATTTTTATATTGTTTTAATCCATTTCATTTATTACAAAAACACTTTTTTAAAAAATAAATCATGTATAAGGATAATTTCCATGTTGTATCGACAGCAAGTGTGTGTGAACTCTCAAATTCAAGTTTAATCTTACAAGTTGGGCAATTTCTGGCCTTCCCTCAATAATCTTGGTGTTTTTGCTTTCATTTGTAACTTTCTTCAAGCATACATTTTAACAATTCACATATTTTATAAACTTGAAATTCCCAACTTTTAGAGTTTCCAGATTTATTTATTTTGTCCCCGGGTACCTGTGAGAACCATGTAAATTGAATAGGTCTCAATAGTGAAAATTCAGCAATTTTTTTATTAAATTGGAGTGATTAAGAAATTATACAAGATGACATGGGAATTTGATCTGAAGTTGAAATAAGTACAGATAAAATATTTTAATACAAATGTAAAATAAATCCTCTACCTGTTGTATAAAAATTCTGTTTTACAGCACAATTTAAAAAATACACCAAAAATATAACTATTAGAATACTTTTTAAAAAGGGAATTACCTGCTCTGTATCAGCTTCTGTAATGAATTCAGTAAAACAGTTGAAACTATTTTCTTCATTATCTTGCGAATGAACATCATAGTTGGCACTAAAATAAAAATCATATATTTATTGAAAATATATAAAAAATATTTAGTAGCGATAAGGAATTGCAATAACCTTAGAAAAGAATAACTTTTAAAGTGCATTAAGAGCAAAATATACGCAAAGGAAACAACTGTTTTGTTGGCTAAAATCAAGTACTGAAAGTTGGTTGAATTAACATTGCAAAGCTATATACCAGTGTTCACTCTAGGCGTTTTTTGAAGGGCGGTCCGCCCTGCCCGCCTTTTTTATCTTGATAGCGCCCTCATGCCCCTTTTTAAAAAATGCCGCCCTCTTTTGAAAAAAATTCCGCCCCTCTTGCCCTTTTCAGTCAGGCACAAGCGTCTTTGCTTCCCTAACTCTCTTTAAAAAAGACATCGATTAATTATTTTTTTATGTAAATTGGGATTAAGTGAATTATGACAGTAGAAAAACGAACTCCTTTTTAACTATGCGTGTTGTGCAATCGCGATGATTCCGATATTTCGAGCACGGGGCATTGCACGAATCTTATTGGTTGCATGTGCCCACATATGAAATGCAAAGTTTTTTTCCTGTGTATTTTTAAAGAGAAGATGTTTTGGGGCGCACTTGCAAGATTATGCATCTTTTTTAACCAAATTTTGGATTTAAGTAGCCTTTCATCAGTTTTGTAAGGAGTCTGATTGGGGCTACTTACAGATTTGGTTTTTAGGGAAAACATAAATTTTTAAATGTAAAATTCGAGATAGGCCTCGAACCGTCAACACTAGCCCAATATGCAGCTCTAGCTCAATGTCAACCCACACATCGGAACTTTTATTATTTTTTACGGATCTGATGTGTCAATGGTGGCAACGCCCACACCAAACTTTTTTTTGAAAGTGCCCTTTTAAAAACAAGAAGTGCCTTTTCAAAAATGGGGTGCCCTTTTACTACCAACAGCGCCCTGCCCCTTTTTATTTCTAGAGTGAACACTGGCTATACAATGGGCTATTAATGACGATTTGGTATTTCCTTCAATGGAAAGACCAAAGAACAATGTCTTATAAGCTTGAACCATGGTCAGATATTCCCCTCATAACCAATACAAGATAATTTGAACAATAGCAAATTTACCATACATTAAACTCCTTTACATTTGAATTACGAGAATTGAACTTGCAAATCCTCCAATTACACACCGCTGCCGCTCTTCCAAACTGTTTAACCCACAGTTGTAAACATTTAAAAATTACTTACTCATGAAAGAATATGGCATAAGAAAAAGCTTCTTTATCTTGAATGACATCATTAACAATTTCCATATCATCGAACATCCTCTTCAGGTGTGAAAAGTTGTGGTACTTCCTATTTGGTTCTGAATAACGGGATTTTAAAATAGCCCACCATGAATCTTGAATGCTCTTCTTCACGTTTGTATTCTTAGTAAGATGTACCCACTTTTCCTGAAGAAAAGCAGTCGTTTCATCATTAGAGGCCATTTCTGAAAGACAAATTGTATAAATATTGAGGATTTTTTGGGAATACACTATAAGGTTTTAGTGATAATTCTAAAAACTAGGCAGCTTTCTTATTCGGATAAATAATTGTCTTATTATTTTTATGCATACCACAATAAGGTTAGCAAATTTTAAAAAGGACATTTATGCTTAAACGGTTACCACCCAATATTAAGATAACCTTAAAACAATCATGTCTCTGACACATGCACAGTCATTACTCAAACACTTATAAACAAATCAAAAAAGCGAATCTGAATATTGTTGACACTGATGGAATTTCTTTCAGGAGCACCAGTATCTTCCATGGTTACCAAGCATATAACATGATTTTAGTGAGTTTGTATGTTGATACAATAGCCGAAGTATTTTCTAACTTTGAGAAAATTAGAAAACTTGGATTTGTAGGAAAAACTTTCGGTACAGATGTAGTATAGGACATTTGATGAGCAAGTTTTTTTTTGGTGTGTTTTATAGGGGCGATAAATTTATAGTATGGCAACCCCGCCCGACGTTGTTGGTATTTTCGGATTCTTGTGGCGACTTTTAATCTGGCAACCCTATGCAATGTTGGTTAAACTGTCTTAGATGGTCGCCTTTGGCGACTTTTCTGAAAATCCTATATTCACAACGATAAAACCTTACTGGGTGACAAAAACCGGTTTGGTTGCCAATCAAAGAATTCCTTCATTTTCTCCCTGCATCGTATGTGGCGCCGGGTTGCCAGATTTGGCGAAAAATCAGAGCGACCGTGAAAGACAGATTAACCAAAATTATTTTGCATGTATAAAAGTTTTCCACACAAGCTTTGAACTTATCTGCATAAACTTGGGTATCCAGGATACCAAAGAAATTCTAATCCTGGTTGATTGTAAAACCAACTTTTTTAAACAACTATTTCTTATTATTTTCAAACTCTGCTATTTTATCTCCCGATATAAATTAATATTTAGACATATACTATAAAAACGCTCTTCAGCGGGAGCATATGTCATAGAAAATATAAGAAACTTTGTCAGTTAGCAGGCTTTACAAATATTAAAAGAACCTCAACCTGTACCTCAAGATTTTAATTTCAAGTAAATAGGAGAGAAATTTGGCTTCAAAATTACAAGTACTTGAGAATGTTATTAAAGTTTAAAAAAATTACAATGCTTACAGGTGACAAGCTGACAAGTGACAAGACTACTAGTAAATAATCAAAACAAAACTACAGTAAAGAATTATTAAATGGTTACAGTGAAACTTTTTGGACAATACCTGCGTGGAGTGCTAGCACAGGTGTTGTCCTTGTTCATTGTCCAAAATTAAAAGGCGGTGTTACAGGATCTTTACTTCGGGATAAATCGTGAATTGTTACTAATATCTCATAATGCTAAGAATTAACAATTTTCCTTGCCGAATATAAGAACTGGTGCACTTTAATTTGATCGTGGGTCAATATTTTCGTTCCTATTGAAGTTGCATTCGATGCTTGCTCGAGTGATGACTTTGGGTCCTCCTGACCATTGTTCAAATACTTCGATGCGTTACTTGGCTGTGTTAAAACTCTTAAAAAAGGTCAGAACTTACATCCATTAATTCTGTGCAACAATTGATTTGGAAACAGGATTTCTGTATATTTAGCGCAGTATTTTAATTTAATTCTATGAAACAAAATATAAATCTCGCATGTTAAAAACACTCGAGCTTCGAAAAGGAATCGATAATAACCTATGTGCGTCAGGTAGCCCTACCTACACTCTGAGATTTTTAGTGATGTCTGCTCGAAGAAACGACGTTACTAAGCAACACCTTTTGAATCCAGCAGTACAAAAGTCAAAGGCATGCGAAGTTTGTAATAAACAGTTTATCAGTGAAAGGAAACTCAAGAATCATCTCCTCAGCCACACAGGCGAAAAGCCACATTCATGTGAAGTGTGCACCAAGCAATTTAGTCAAAGTTGGTCTCTCAAGATGCATCTTCTCAGTCACACAGGCGAAAAGCCACACTCATGTGACGTGTGCAACAAGCAATTTTCTCAAAGGTGGTCTCTGAAGATGCATCTATTCACCCACACAGGCGAAAAGCCACACTCATGTGAAGTGTGCACCAAGCAATTTTCTCAAAGAGGGACTCTCAAAAAGCATCTACTTACCCACACAGGCGAAAAGCCACACTCGTGTAAAGTATGCAACAAGCAATTTTCTGACAAGGGGACTCTCAAGAAGCATTTTCTCACACATACAGGAGAAAAGCCACACTCGTGTAAAGTGTGCAACAAACAATTTGCGCAAATTGGAACTCTCAAGAAGCATCTATTCACCCATACAAGCGAAAAGCCACACTCGTGTAAAGTGTGCCACAAACAATTCGCTCAAAGTGGGTCTCTCAATAAGCATCTTCTTATCCATACAGGAGTAAAACCACACTCGTGTGAAGTGTGCAACAAACAATTTTCTGAAAGGGGGACTCTCAATAAGCATCGCTTTACTCATACTGGAGAGAAACCTCACTCGTGTGAAGTGTGCAATAAGCGATTTTCCGAGAGTGGGGCTCTCAAGAAGCATCTACTTACCCACACGGGTGAAAAGCCACACTCGTGTGAAGTTTGCAATAAGAAATTTTCTTTAAAAAATAGTCTTACTAGGCACCTGCGCACCCATACAGCAGAAAAACTCCATTAGTAAAGTGCACAATAAACAATTTATAACTGAAGGGAATCTCAAAAATCATTTCCTTGCCCATGCAGGAAAAAAAAAACGGTACAAATGTAGTATGGGACATTTGGCGTGCCAGTTTTTTTTGGCGAGTTTTATAGAGGCGATAAATTTAAAGTATGGCAACCCACCTGACATTGTTGGTATGTTCCGATTCTTGTGGCGACTTTCAATCTGGCAACCCTATGACGTCTTAGCGTTGTTTAACGACAATTTTTCGTTGCCAAAAACAAAAACGTGCCAAATGTCCTATACTACAACTGTTCCAAAACACCTTATCAGTATAAAAGTAGGCACTTCCTCTCACCTAGTGTAGAAAATTTCGGGTCAGATTTGCTGTACGGTCACCCTTGGCGCGAATTTTTCCACATTTGGCAATAATATTTTTTAAATGGCAGCCCCCCTCCGACACGACAAGGAATTGCAGCAACCCTATGTTTCAAAAAGTCACCAAAAGTTTTGGCGCGATTTTGAAAACGTCGCCAAGGTTGACCGTACAGTGAATTTTTACCAAAATTTCATTACATTTTATGCTGTACTTACTTTATTTTGACTTTTCTTAGATGTTTCACCCTAAAAGTATTTCATTGTCATTCTATTATGTGTATTACTCTCTCATCATCTTACAGAGAAAAATATACATACAATAACTTATACAAACATTGATGACCAACAAAACAGGCTCAACAAGGTTGGTCCAGCTGAATATCTCTTAACTATTCTCCAATGAATAGCTAACTTCTTCTTAAAATCAATTACTTCTGTGGAATTAACAATATTCACTGACAAGTTGTTCCATTTGTTAATTACACTGACAAGTTGTTCCATTTGTTAATTACACTGAAAAGTTGTTCCATTTGTTAATTACACTGACAAGTTGTTCCATTTGTTAGTTACACTGACAAGTTGTTCCATTTGTTAATTACACTGACAAGTTGTTCCATTTGTTAATTAAATTACACTATTATAAAAAAAGTGCTTTCTCTTTTCCTGATTAAAATGTGATTTGTTTAATTTAAACCCATGACCTTTTGTTCTATCACTCATATTAAAATCCAAACCCTGGACATCCTCCTGTTTACTAAAATTGAATAGTTTTAATACCCATGTGCAAAACCTGACATTAAAACACATATCTCATTTAACAGCCCATTCTGATATTTTCTTTAAATCACACCTTGCAATTGCTCTATTTGTTCCTCAGAATTCACAGTCCCTCCCCATCATTTTTAAATCAACTGCAAAGATGCACTGACTTTGCCCCTAATCTCCTAACTAATATCAATAAAAATAATAAATAAAAGTGGCTCTTTGACTGAACCCTGTAGCACTCCAATTTTAACTTCTGCCCAGTGCCCACTAAGATTAATTACCTTTGATTTGTACCTATTCCTACCAATTAACCAATTTCTTATCCATTGAAAATTGCAACCTCGATCCCTAATCTTTCTAATTTAAATAGCAATGCTTCATGAGGAACTTTAACAAAGACCTTCCGGAAATCAATGTAGTTATTATGCCTGCACTGTTCTTTTATCTAATTCTTCAGTAATGGTACTAATAAAAACAAATATCCATAAATACATTTTCTAGAGTTGCTTAGATTCTTATTACTATTGTTCCAAACTTTTCATATGAATAGCTTAAAAGAAAAGTTACGCTGTGGGCTAATTCCTAAAGGGAATGGGGAATGTCGCATTGGCAGACAGAACAACGAGTCCTCAAAGCATTGTGAAAGAACGGCACTTTCCTTACAATAAGAGGCGTGTAACTGTTTGATGGACAGATCATTAACAATTCTTTCTCAAAAAAACATGGGGGGGGGGGGGGTAAAAACTATAGAAAACATTAGTTAAGTTTTTTTTTCTATGTTCTTTAAAATTAAAGAGAACAACATATTTTTGAGTTAAAAAAAGTTTGTTCAGTGACAAACTTTAATAGAAAATATTTTGTCACCTAAAGCAATGGTTCCAAAAAGTTGGTCCGCAGTATCACAAAAAAATTATACGTTCATGGATTTCTATTTAAATGTTTTCATGATTATAAATGAATGTGAAATGCACAAGTAAAGAGAGTAAAAGTAATTAAACTTCTGGTTGTAGTGTTATTTTTTATGTATTTTTTGGGTAAAAATGTGTTTATATTCTTAGTAAAAAAGCTGTTCTAAAATAAAAAGAAATTATAAAATTAATATTAGATTTTTTTCTTTCCTTCGTTTTCACGTTAAAAAAATTTAAAGCGTAGGCCCAGTGGGACTAACATGAGTGTATATGAAAAAAGGTGTCCACGGTATTGTGTAAAGCTCCGTAGCTTAATGCTACTGAGAAACGCTGAGCTGACATATCGAAGCATCAAGTATGTCGGTAATCTAAAACTTTCTTCAGATTTAAATTCCTCGCAACACTTGTTTAAAAAAAAAATTGACAAAAAATGTCAAAAAGCAATAAATATATCCGATTAATATTCAGCTTCAAGCATAACTTTTTTTTTATTTTTATAATTATCCACCATAAACATAAAGAATACCTCTTTAAAAAGAACAGGAACGGGATGTAACTGTTTCATAAAAAGAACGTAAATACGAAACATTTTCTTCTACCGCAATGTCTTAATCACCAAGTAAAGTTTGCCTAAAAATAGGTAGAAAAATCCAGAAATAGTGAAATACTCGTAAGATTTTCCTTAAAACAGACATTTTCAAAGAACAACATTTTTATTATTTGAAAAAAAGTTTGGAATCTCAAATTAAAGTTGCAATGTAGAAATGTTTCATTGTACTCGACAAATAATAATAATAAAAAAAAATCATAACTCATTTTTCTAACACGAAGTTATTATTCCTGTGTTATAAAGTCAAGCTTGAAGTGTGTCATTCAAGATCTCACTCCTATTTGTGAGAATAATGCGGAGAAAAGAACGTCTGGTGTTTCGAAAGGATCATTCGAGTAAAAACATCCATTTGTCAAGAAAGCGCTTTCCGGTCGTTTTTTTTTTTTAACCTGCAGTTTTTTCTGGATCTTTAGGATAGGGATGTGAAAAAAAAGAACATCCTGTTCTTTTTCACCTGTTCTTTAAAAAGAACAGGAACAGCATGTTCTTAAATTTTAAGAAACCCTGTTCTTTTTCTGATCTGTTCTTTACGGATATATTTTTTCTTAACTTATGATGTCCCTCTAACAGACAATGCGCTCCGTGTTTTAAATAATATTAAGAGGTCACGCTCATTTTTTAATGATAATCTAGTTTTAACATTTAATAAAACTCATGTTTATTGCTCGGTCTCAATAATTATTATCGATTGAACACTTTTATTGCAATATCTTAAATTATTTTAAAACTTAGTTTATTTAATACTTATACAGGACGATTGGGTTGCTTAATAGTTGCGTTTGTGAAATATATGTAATAAAAGTTGTATAAAATGCATCAAAGAATATTTTAATGCGACAACCGAAAAAAATCAGCATTAAAAAAAAGCTTAAATAATTTATGGCCAAAAATATGTAGTTGCAGTATTATATGTATATTTTGGTGTGAAAAGCCAGAGTTGCTATGTTTTGGATATTGCATAGATAATTTTTATTTACATATCATGGTAGGAAATTCAATGTAAAACTTATGTTTCTGAAATATTAATTATGAAAGTAAATTTTCTATTTACGGGGATTTTTAATGTCATGAAAAACAAACTATTAAACCAAATGTTCATTATATTAAAAAACGTTATAACACATATTCTTTGTACGAAATAGTACAAAGAATTTTCCTAAGCTATCCTAATATATTTTTTTTATTAAAGAAAAAATTTATATAAATAAAAAAGCCTAAAATCTATTATAATTTAAAAATTATTTTTTTTATTTTTAGCACAAAATAAAGAGATATTACGTTTTGAATATATTTTAAATTGTATAAAATGACATTTCTTTGAAAAAAAAATATTATTAGAGTAAATATAGCTTTTAATCATTTGTAATGAAACAAATAAAAAATGTAATTAAAATTTGAAAATTTTAGTTTTTATGAATATGCGTGTCACTCCTACAAAATTAATGATAAACAAATATTCATATAAGCCAATTTTCTTTATTATAATGTGTTCAAGTTATAAAATTTCGTTATTATAATGTGTCAAGCCACTTTCCACTCTCATAACACATCCTTGGCATTCCCTAGTCCTAATGGGAACTTCATCGCGGGGACCCTTTAAAGTATAAACATAATGCAAACTTTCAACAGAAATTTAAATTTTGATGAATAATAAATTTGCAGAAGGAAATCATTATGAATTAATTTATCTATTATGTCCTTTCTCTTAGGGTAAAAAAAATAATAATTCTCTGGACGCCAGATAACTTATAATCAGCGAGAGAATATTTTCTCTAAATAAATAAAAACAAATAAAAAAAACAATGTAATTGCAGTTAAGGAATTCATTTAATTCCATAATATTTAATTTTATAACTTTTTTCCTAGTCGCGAGGCCTCAATAAAAAGAGTGGGGAAATGTGCGGTAGCACACGTCGCACACCCCTTGAGGCAACCGTTCCCAGAGCTTTCGTACAGTTCTGCAAGAATATTTTACTCTGATATACTTTCTACTCAGAATGCAACTAAACGAACCATCCTGTTCTGTAAATGAACAGGGTGTTCTTTAAGTGAACAGGGTGTTCTTTAAATGAACAGGGTGTTCAGTAAGTGAACAGGGTGTTCTTTAAATGAACAGGGTGTTCAGTAAGTGAACAGGGTGTTCTTTAAATGAACAGGGTGTTTAGTAAGTGAACAGGGCGTTCTTTAAATGAACAGGGTGTTCAGTAAGTGAACAGGGTGTTCTTTAAATGAACAGGGTGTTCTTTTTTTGGAACAGGCGTTCTTTTTCGGAATAAAGGTGTTTCTTTTTTGGGACAGCATTTTTCTTTAATTGTTTAATATGTTATTAGTAGACATACTTATCTGCTCTATGTTAATTGGCTACTAAACTGCTTGTGTCAGTTACTTTGTGTTGATTTATTATGACTTTTTGGGAATTTTGTCAAATAATCTAAAATTGTTTTACATTTTATATAATTTCATTTCAAAGATCAATTTCCTTATATTAATTGTTAGTCGTATATCTAGATAAAAAATTTTATATAATGGAAAAAATTGGAATGGACGATTCAATATTACATATAGGATATTTTGTATAAGAAATTATACATTCTTCGAGTTGTTTTAGAATTATTTTATAAATTTGAATATTTCTTGTAGTGTTTGTTAATTGTCTGTGTTCTAAAAAAAATATGCAAATGATTTTGATCCACATTTTTTTTATATACCTTTAACCAAGTTTAGTAAAAAAATATAAATTAAAAAAAAAATATCTACGCGTAAGAAATGTTCTATTTATACCTTTATATTTTAATTTGTATTTTTAACATGCACTAAATTAAAGAATTAAAGTAAAGGATTTGCAAATTTATAGCACAATTAAGAATATATTAATAACTATTATACTAGATTATTGATCATGCAGTTATAAATATGCCGTGTTTCAAAACTTTATAACTCAATATAATCCTTTAATTTTATTAATTTTTTTAATTAACTTTTCACGTGGACATTTTCAATCTTTTGGAGGTATTTTTTGTTAATTTTTACGAATAGTTACAAAGACTTTGGGATGTATAGCAGTTGCGCCGGAACCGGTATGGTTGCTGCATACACATTTTCATCCGAAAAATTTGTTGTAAAAATATTCTTCAAAAAATGTTTTCAATTATCAAATAGTAAAAACGTAATCCCCCCCACCCCGTCATATTTGCCACTTCGTGATAAGTTTTTGTCACTGGATTCCGTATCAGGGATTTGGATACCAAGATGATTTTTTTTCCGTTACGGAACCTCAAAACACTTTTCACTGACATCTTCGCGTAAAGATGCCGGAATATATGAGAAGGTAAACTGGGAACGGGAAGGGGAGACGGTGATTAATATTACTAAAAGGGAGGTGGAGATGAGAGGTGTTGATGCGATTGTGTAAATAACACTCTTGTCGGAGTTTTTTGAGAGGGTTTCGGTCTCGGTTCTTTGTCTCACTGATGTGGGTGAAGTTAGAATAGGAATGCAATCTGTTGGGATTTAGAGAGTCGGTGGCAATTAATTTTCAGCTGACCTGCAGATAAGATGCATTTTCTCTGTTCATTACTTGCTGATCTGTAGACTATGCGATATGATCATTCAAAAGTAGTTACTTTATTTTAAAATTAAATAGGAATACCATGTTAATTTTAAACTCTGATTTCAATATAATCTTGAACATAGATAAAAGGTTTTCACCTGTATGAAACTATTTTAACGTAACCGATTCCATTAAATCTATAGCAGTATGTACTATAAGTATAATCGTTCTTGTAAAAAACTTATATATTAATGGTTCGGATATTTGGGTGAAACAGCTAAGTATTTTCTGTTGTTTTGTATATTTGTACTTCAATGGTGTATAGAAATATTAGTATATTACGTTATTTACCGTTCTTGAAAGCAATGAATGTAAATTTTTATTACTATAACTTTTATCATATCGTGAACATTGGAGATACTCAGAAGTTTCTTGAAATGAGTTTTCCTTTCGGATTTCATTTTTGAAATCTTAACAAATGAATGGCTATTAAAATATTATTTTAATTTGACCTTCATTTCCTTTCCATCTACAAACTAGCAAGCAAATTATTACAAATTTGCAATGCTTATTTATTTAGGAATAAAATGTATTATATTAATATGTAAATATATGAAAAATGCTTGCATCCTAGAGATCCCTTCAAGGAACTTATGCTTTTCTTTATGATTTATGCATATTTACTGCTCTAAATTATTAGAATTGATCGTTATTAAAACTAAGAATTTGCTATATTAAAACTTTTATCACCATTACATCTGATTCTGAAAGATAGCTTTAAAAATTTTCTGTTTTTCCTGTCATATTCTGTTTTTTTCTGTAAAATTTTTGTAATGAATTATTTACTGAAATGTCGATATAAATTTAAACTAATTATTAATAGTTTTCTTACTTTGAAAATTATAGATCCTTTGTTTATTTTTAATTATTTACTATATAAAATAAAAATAATCGGTATTTGTTAATTTTTATGGTTTTAAGTTTGAAAATACCACACAAAAAAAATTCTAAAAAAAGAACAGTTTTCTGAAAAGAACAGGTTAAAGAACAGTTCTTTAAAAAAGAACAGGAACAGGGAACAGCTGTTCTTTAAAAAGAACATACATTTCACATCCCTACTTTAGGACGCCATCTGGCCAGCGTCAACGCAAACCGGAGTGTCTCCGTTTTATCTGCTGTCTCTCCCCCCTTCATTCTATTTATTCTGTATTCTGAAACCGAAAACCACTTTGTTGAAATCTTAGCTGAAAGATATTGCGTCCCAATGGAGTCGAAAGAGGAGGAAACTCAGTTTTTTCGTCTCGACACATTTGATAAAAACAAAAAAAAATTACACTTTTGTGAAGTTCTTTTTTTTTACGTGAATACGTAATCATTCGAAATTCCCTACTTTAACGATTCGAAATTCCAAAACTTAGCGATTCGAAATTCCCGACTTGAACGATTCGAAATTCCCGACTTGAACGATTCGAAATTCCCGACTTGAACGATTCGAAATTCCTAATTGAGCGATTCGAAATTCCCAACTTAACGATTCGAAATTCCCAACTTAAAGATTTGAAATTCCCAATTTAACTATTCGAAATTCCCAATTTACTGATTCGAAATTCCTAACTGAGCGATTCGAAATTCCCAATTTACTGATTCGAAATTCCTAACTGAGCGATTCGAAATTCCCAATTTAACTATTCGAAATTCCCAATTTACTGATTCGAAATTCTTAACTGAGCGATTCGAAATTCCCAACTTAACGATTCGAAATTCCCAATTTAGCGATTCGAAATTCCCAACTGAACGATTCGGAATTCCCAATTTAGCAATTCGAAATTCCCAACTGAACGATTCGAGATTCTCAACTCAACAGTGCTGAAAATTCCCACTTCCAACTTATCGGTATTTCTCATCGTTTTTTATAAATTAGATAATATTAAACAATTCTCTCACAAGCATTGATTTGTTGCACACATGTTCCAAAGCAGAGTTCGCTCTAAAGGTCTAATTTAAATATAACCTTACTATTTGGACAATTTATAATCTTCCCTAGCTTTCATTAGCTAATAATATTAATCTTCTTCAGGCATAAATTTTCTCAATTCGAAGATTTTTAAAACTTCAAATTCCCAACTTTTTGGGTTCCCAGATTTGCGGGGGAAAATGGAATTTAAAACTCGATATTTTACCTTTAAAGTTTAATTTTTCTTTGGTAGTCAATTGTAAAAATACGAATTGTTTAAAAAAAATGCTCACTTTTTCATTAGAAACACAATTTTTTACTTTTATATAATTCTGAAGTTTACAAATAATTTGAATAATTACTTTTCTAAGGTGACGTACTACGATTCATTGATGAGGTAAAATGGTAACCAGAATCGTGGAATTTTCCATCTCAAAAGGCAGAAACGTTTTTTTTACAATAGAGAGACAACTATGATAAAAACTGTATATTCGATATTTAACAAGCTTTTAGGTTAGGACTTTTTAATTTGTAATAAAATAATCTTTTTTTTAACAGGAAAACCGACTTTAAGGAAAATGCGCTAAAAAGTAAAAAATAATTTTTAATTTTACGAATGAGATGAAAAAAGTGAATTTTTGAATATCAATTTTATACTTATTACAACTTTATGAAATCGGCGCCAAAATTTTGGTATGATTTTTGTAAATTGGCACCAACTTCAAAAAGTTATAATAAGTATAAAATAGATATTCAATAAGTCACTTTTTTTCAACTAATTCGTAAAATTAAAAATTATTTTTTTACTTTTTAGCGTATTTTCCTTAAAGTCGGTTTTCCTTTTTTCTAGAAAGATTATTTTATTTTTCCCTTTTTAGTTTTTAATTTAGCAGGGGACTTCGCCCCCTGTTATTATTCACCAAGAAATTCAAGTAGCAACTACTGCTCAACAATGTATATTGTAAAACAATCCCTATTAATAGCAATAAATTAACTGGTTAAACGGTTAACGAACGGTTAACTGGATGGTTAAACGAAATGTCATTGTTGTACAACTTCTGTTAAACAATTAAAATATTAAGAAATCGGATAAATTGTTTTTTAAAAAAAACGGTTAATCGACATTTCCTGATATATAACAGCCGGATAACCGATTATTTTTTTGGCAGATTTTGCCTAAGTGTATTTTTCTCTATCCAACAAAAAAAGAATTTTCGAAATCGGACAATTTTTTTTTCAAACGGTCCGGTTAATTGAGACTTCCGGATAGTTAAATACCGAGTAACCGGATATTTTTTTTCAAATTGCTCCCAAGTAAAACATCCCCTATCCAAAAAAAAAAAAAAAAATTTGCAAATATCTGAAGTAGAACCGAAGTCCTGCGCGAACATACAAAAAAAAAATATACATAACGGCCGAATTGATAACCTTTTGACTTGGCGCGCGTTGGCGGTTTTAATTTAAAGTTTCTGGCGGTTTTATTTTGGAGTTTTGGTTGGCGCTCTGTTCAGTCGGTTAAACACAGTGACAAATTCAAGAGTCGCACTTACAGAGAATTGTGTACGGAAATCAGTGATTTTTTTTCTATCGTGACTTTTGTTAAATTTACCAATATTTGACTATTGTTTTGCTAATAATGTAAATATTTTTAGCATAAACTGCTTTAATTAATCTCAATGATTCAAAATGGAAATTGGATTATTTAAAGATTGCTCCATTGATTTTTTTTATGACGTCCCATTGATGCTTTTAATTTTCTAAATGAGTGAAATTTAGATGCCCAGAAAACAAAATTTAAAGAAATAAAAGTTTTTTTTTACTACGACAAAAAAGTTGGTGCTAAAAGGGTTAAAATAAAAATAGACGTTGGGTCCGATAGATTTCATAATTGATCCTAATTTTGGAAAGAATACTATTTCTGCATTTTAGAGAAGACTTTATTTTACGAATGTGTTTTTTGATGTTTCGATATCTGCATTTTCACAAAGACATTTTTACTGTAGACTTATACGCGTTGTCGTAATAAAAATGCCTGGTTTATCCTTTAATGGGTCGTTAAAAGCAGTGGCGGCCCGTGGTCGAAAATGTTAGTGCAGCCGAAATCATGTGACCCCCCCTCCCCCCCTTCTTTGAAAAAAAACAACTTTTTCAAACTTTCAAAAGCCATTTCTGGGATATTTATCGAAAAATCCTCAAACTTTGAGGAATCGGCAAAACAAAAAAAATATAGACATTCGCTATCTTTAAATCTTACGTCAAATTCCATTATTATGGTATCCAAAATTTCAAAATATAACATTTTAAATTTCTTAAACACATCTTCGTGAGTTTGGAAGTCATCTTGTCTTTTGAAAACAATTTCTGTTTTCGAATTCGCAATTTCAAAAATACGTTTGAACGTGTTCTCATTATGGTTTTGTCTTATAATGTTCTGAATTACCTTGACTTGCTGAAGACAATAATTTACATCTAAAGATTTTTTTTGAAGAATGTCATATAAAACATCTGTTTGTTGAAAAATAAAATAAAAAATTAAAAATAAAAGTGTGAATCCAAAATCATTAAAATAATTCAGAAATCCATTTGTCCATCGAATTGCTCCCATTCACTCCCTCAACAGCCATTCCTTCCACAGGGTTGCGAAACAGCACTTATCAATACCGCCAAAGCTGAAACAATTATCGAGCCAAGGGGCTTTTCCTCCATCAGGCAAAGCGATCTAGAGATGCTAGTAAAATACTCGGTCCCCTCCCCACAAGTCCCGCCGATTCAAACACGGGAGCCAATCAATTCACAGAATTCCCAACTACAGCTCGAGTTGAAAAAATCCTTTTGAGCTGCGTTTGTGACGTCACAGCCTCATTTTAACGTGAAGGGGAAGTCATACCACGTGAGGTTGTCATGGCAACGATGCAGCCGATTTCTGACTTCGCTTTTTAGCTGCAATTTTCATTGACTGAAGTTTTTTTCCCTTCTGAATTGTGCATTACGGTCGTCGTTTATATAAATTAAGAAGTCCATAAACTAAATTATATAACTCCAATATGAGATTTGAGATATGTTGTTTATAATGGTAAATGCATGAGTAAAAGTGGTTTGAAATGAACAGAAAAGGTTTGCTATTTATCGGAGATTTTGTTTACTACCGTAGAAATTTCATTTTCAATTATAATCTTCATTTAAGAAAATTAGTAAAATATCTGATTTTAGTTTTTGATGAATTTAGGTGCAGCCCGGCTGTACTTGCTGTAGTGGGCGAGCCGCCACTGGTTAAAAGGACTTTTTTGGGTTCTCTGTAAGAATGTGAAGAAAAAAAAAAAGAATAATAACGTGTTCTTTTCCCCTGTTTTTTTAAATAAGCGGGAACAGCTAGTTTTTGCATTGAAAAACCCCCGTTCTTTGCCATTTTATTCTTTTTGGACATATTTGTTGTCTCTATAATCTTAAAAAGGTACTTCTAATCTAGGATTTTTTTATTTTTTTTTGCAAGTGTTTCGGTGACAGTACTTTCGGTTGTCTCAAATTTATCTTTTAAAAATTCACACTTATTTTTTCTGTTTTTGAAAATATACTTCTAACATTTAATAAAAATTCAATGTTTACTACATAGTCTTATTAATTATTATCTATTAATTATTATTATTAAAATTAATTAATTCGTGTTACCTCCAATTGAGTTAATTTAATGTAAAATTTTGGGTATCTAAATAGTTGCGATTTTGAAATATCTTTAATGAATGAAGGGTAAACATGTTAAAATATATAATAAATTATATATAATATATAGTATAATATATAATAAATTATATATAATATATAGTATAATATATAATAAATTATATATAATATATAGTATAATATATAATAAATTATATATAATATATAGTATAATATATAATAAATTATATATAATATATAGTATTATATATAATAAATTATATATCATATATAGTATAATATATAATAAATTATATATAACATATAGTATAATATATAATAAATTATATATAACATATAGTATAATATATAATAAATTATATATAATATATAGTATAATATATAATAAATTATATATCATATATAGTATAATATATAATAAATTATATATAATATATAGTATAATAAAATATAAATCCGGTGATAATTTTTATTGCATTAGACTTTGATATAAAAAACAGTTTTGTCGAAAAGAACGAGTTAAAGAACAGTTCTTTAAAAAATAACAGGGAACAACTGTTTTAAAAAAATAACAAAAATACCACTTTAAAAAAAAAAAGTTCTTCCAGGCAATCTGTTCTTTTTTCGCCGTCCGTTCATCTAATCAAGAGACAGTGGTTGATTCATACTCCACTCGCTGAATGGGATGTTTTTGTTTTCAAAGATCCAGCTGCTTCCTACGTGAAAAAGGATCTTCGATTTACGATGGAACTTTCTTTTAAAAAAAAATGGTCTCCAAGTCTCAAATGACACACACACATTAGAAATTATTTACAAACTCGTATTTCGTCGGAGAAGACCAATGGAACAACTCTTGTATAAAAGCAAGTTACTTAGTGAGTTGATTTACATGAGCGTTATTAAATTTTATTAGCAGTCAGTGAGGATTTGTCGGGTTACAATTTGCTTTAATTGGAAGATAATCCAATTCTATAAAAATTTAGTGTTTTATGATTCGCTTTTTTTTTTATGGAAATGTCAACGATGTGAACGTAATAACTAAAGAGATATTTTTAACTAAAGAAAAGTAATTAGTGGAGGAAATAATCTGCTTATAACTAGTTATATTAAAGATTTTATTCTGAACTCAGAATAAAATCTTTTCGATTTCCAATTTTACATTTACATTACAAATACATTTTATTATATGAATTATTATTTATTTTGATTAAATTTGTATTGCAACAGGGATTGAGAAATTATGCCAGGTTTCAAGCCGACCAAACGTTTAGATGGGGGTGGAAATAGAGTTTGAGAGATATGACAATAGAAAAACAGCAGACTGAGCGAGTTGAATTAAAAGGGGTTGCTTTAAGGAAGAAACCGATAAAAAGTTAAAATTAATTTTCAATTTTACGAACAAGTTGAAAAAATTTAAATATTGATTTTATACTTATTACTACTTTTTGAAGTCGGCACTAAAATGTAGGATGTTTTCCTTAAATTCGCACCAACTTCAAAAAGTTGTAATAAGTTAAAATTGTAATAAATTAATAATTTTTTTTTTTTTAAATTCAACTTGTTTGCATATAATTTTTTTTTTAAAGTCGATTTTCCTTTTTTTAATAAAATATTATTTTATTTTTCCTTTTTTTAGTTTTAAATTTAGCGGGTAGCTTCACCCCGTGCTATTTTTCGTTTAGAGTTTGAGAGTGCTTGTGAGTGCTAGAGTTTTTTGGTACCCTTTTTCCCCGCCCCGGATAGTTTATTTTTAGATTATCCGGTTTAATAAATGAAAAAGAAATTTTATTATAGTTGGACAATCCTTATCTAACAACGAAAATATGTTAAAATCGGAGAATGTATAATAAAAAAAAACTGCGGTTAATCGATATTTCGGGACAAATAAAAACCGGATAACCTATTTTGCTAAAGTGGATTTTTCTCTATCCAACAAAAAAAGACACAAACAACAAAAGACAAAGACAAAAAGACAAAAGAACTTACACACTCTTATAATTTTTGAATTCGGACAATATTTCTTGTTCAAACGATCCGGTTAATTGATAATTCCGGATAGTTAAATGCCGGATAACCAGACACTTTTTACAAAAGGTTCCCAAGGAGACATTTCCTATAAAATATATATATATATAAATATCTTAATTGGAATAGAAATTATGTGTAAACACAGTGGCGACGATTCGGAGAGCAAGGGGATGCGTTTGCCTCCGCACTTTTTTGGATGTTGCCCCCGCACTTTTTTCAGATGTTACTCTAGCCTTTTTTAAAATTGCACTTTTAAAAAGTTATTATAAGTAAAATTTTTTACTGCAGTGCCAAAACACGGAAAAATTTCATACCCCAACCCCCTCCATGCTAAAATGAACCTATATCCCTGTATGCACTGAATTTAATTTAGACAATGCAGTACAATTTCTGAGGATACTGAGGATAGTTTGAAAATGAAGGTTTAGCTGTAGACCCAAACTACGCAAAAGTTTTTAAACAAGACAATATTAAGTTAAGATTGAGTTCCAGGTTTTCTTATTTATCCAGATTTTTCAAAAATAAGTTCATTTTATTACAAAATTTAACAATAAAAACAAAATTACGGGATTTTTTTTAATTTTAACTGATCATACCTATTATTAATTTTTTTCAAAAATTAAATCAGAAAAAAAAAAAAAAAAAAAAAAAAAAAAAAAAAAAAAAAAATGACCCTCGAATATTTAGAAATAAAGTTTGCAACTTTCATTGCTAATTACGCACAGAAAATTTTTAAAAACTAAAAAATTCTTCTAGTTAAAAAATGTTCTCACCTTACCCTCTCACTGTGTAAACATATATATAAAAAAATACATGACATTGAAATTGATAGCATCCTCTTTGGCGGTATTTGTTGGTGCGCTTAAGTCGATTAAAAAATTTAAATGAAAGATAAATAATTACAAAAAGATAGAAATAAAGAGGAAACTAATATTTGAGTTTCTTTGATACTGGCTACGTTTTTATTTAAGTATTCCAGAAATATATTAAAAAAAAATAAACCGAAGTTTCCTGGATATTGAATTGAATTGTGCTTTAATTAAACTAAGTTTTAGATATTCTCAACAAATAAAATTGGAAAATCACAAGTTTTCCAAAGTTTTATTTTGTTTTGAATTTTTTTTTTCTACTTTTTTTTCCACGCTCTCAGTTAATAAGTTAACAAATATTTCTCTGTTGTTTTGTAGGACAACATCGTTAGTATATATTACGGCTATAGCTACTGCGAGTATCTTCTGCGAGTAACACGGCATTATAAAGATACTTACAGAACTATAAAAAGAAAATGGTGAAAATATTGCGTGTAAAGTTTGAAACGCAAGGCAGAAGCTTCAACAAGGTGCACAAAAACCATCGAGCTCTTACAAAAAGAAAAACCATTTCTAAAACATACAAAATGAATTATTCATCGCATTTTAAGGTGAGCATTTATGCGTGGCAAAAAAATTCTGATGCATCCAATCATTAATCAAGATTCACTTGAGATGATCTTTCAACTCCGGTCGATTTCAGAGGGTTACAAAAAAAACTCATTATTTTCTCAATATTATTTTCTCTTTAACCAAAAGTTGAGTCGATAGTCAATGAACTTGCGGCGGCCCATGTTGGTTCGGCGTCATCAGTGCGGGAGCCGTTGTTGTTAGGTTAGGCCTCGCGATGGTTGACTCCATTTGTTCAGAAGGTTTAGAAGGTTTAATTTATATTGTTGGACAAAAAGATGATAGCCATAGTAGTTAGGTAACAACTAGATTTAATGATGTAATTATGGAAGTTGAGAATTTACATTTAAAGGTTAAATGGGTGATTACATTAGGAGCATGAGATATATGAAGTTGTCACTATGGCTGGTTGGCTGGGAATGTCTGTGTTCAGTCAAGTGTTGTCGAAAGCGGCCGCTCCCCTGCGTGGGGCCTCTTTCGTTGGCGAACTCTCATTGGATTGAGATATCAACAACTGACTTAATGTTGCATGCCTCTCTCGATTTCTAGGAACCGAAAGAAGGGTCTATGAACTCCAGGCGCCGCATAGTCCTTGCCCAGTGATTTTCATCGGAAATCACGAAAGAAAGAAAAAAAAAACTTGCAGGTGACTGGAGTTACAGGTTATTGAAATGGCAGAAGTGCAATGAAATGGCGTATGTGTGAAATTACAGCATTGGTTATGTGGGAGTATATACAAAAATATAGGCATTAAATACACTGTTTTAAAATTTAAAGTATGCCATTAAAATTAAGATATGAATGCCATTAATAATTAAATTTGCACTTCTGTAGAAGTAACATCTCCACATTTACTAAAAAGCAAGACATCGCAGCACATTGCAGCAGTGGAAGAAAAAAAAAATAGCACTCAAAGAAGCATCATTGAAGACCACACTTGTTTACGACAAACAGCTGATGAAGAGAGGGGAGTCTCACGTTCCCCCACCGAGTGAGTCCAGTAGGGAGAGTAGGAAGAAAGCGCTGTGTGGTGTCATGTTACACTTAGCTGGGGAGCTGAAAATGGGTGCGGCTCGAAATGCTTGTTAGGGGGTGGAAATCGCTCTTGAATTATGAGATGAGAGGGGAAAAGCCTGTCCCTCTGTAAGTTGCAGGAAGAAAGTAGGTCGCGAACTCTTCACTTTGGAGCCAAAGGAAAATATTCACGTTACGTTTGAAGGGGTGGATGCTGGAAAAACGATGTGGCGGTTGACATCGGGAGGTGTGTGATTGGAGTGCGCTGTGGGTGCCTGGAAGGTCTTGCTTTAGCGGAGGTGGTCTGGCCGACGGAGAAGGGGGGATGTTGAAGGATGGCGGTCGGGGAATCCCTGGTGGCATTGCGGGATTCAAGCAGCGGGGGTTGCTGACCGCGCCGGCAGCCAGAGAAGGGGGCGGAAGAAGGTGTTGTGATATACCGTGCCGACAGTTGCGCCCATGGGTCGGACGGGATTCCCAGTGGTGGTTGAAGTGATCCGGACTGTAGTGGTTGCCAGGGTGCGGGTTGAAGGGGATAATCCAGAACGCTGTGTTGAGTGCGCTATCTTGGCAGTGGATCGCCAAAGACGTCTTGATGTGGGTTTGTTGTCTCGGCAGTGGGTCGCGGAGACGTGTTGAGGGTTGTGGTCTCGGCAGTGGGTCGCGGAGAGGTGTTGAGGATTGTGGTCTCGGCAGTGGGTCGCGGAGACGTGTTGGTGTGGGGTGCAGTCTCAGGCAGTGGGTCGCGGAGACGTGTTGTTGTGGCGCGCTGTCTCGGCAGTGGGTCGCCGGAGACGTGGTGGTGGAGCGGGATGCGGTCGCAGGCAGTGAGTCGCGGCGACCATCCCGTTGTCGGAGTGCAGAGCCGAGTCGATGACCGCATCAGCAGTGTGGCGCGTGCGGAATTCCAGGGACATTTACAGGGTGTTGCAGTTGTCCGATGCGCAGGTTGCGATAATGGTCATCAGTTGAAGGGCTTGCAGTTGTCCGAGGCAGGAGTGGCGCAGAGTGTAGGCGTCTGGATTACAGGTGGCAGGTGCGCAGTCACGTAGATGCGGTGACTACGCTGGCATAATGAGAGTCCGTTATCACTGATTGCAGGTGCGTATTATTATTGTCCGGTTCACCAGTGCGGCGGCCCAAGTTGTTTCGGGGTAGCAGTGCGGGAGCCGTTGTTGTTAGGTTAGGCCTCGCGATGGTTGACTCCATTTGTTCAGAAGGTTTAGAAGGTTTAATTTATATTGTTGGACAAAAAGATGATAGCCATAGTAGTTAGGTAACAACTAGATTTAATGATGTAATTATGGAAGTTGAGAATTTACATTTAAAGGTTAAATGGGTGATTACATTAGGAGCATGAGATATATGAAGTTGTCACTATGGCTGGTTGGCTGGGAATGTCTGTGTTCAGTCAAGTGTTGTCGAAAGCGGCCGCTCCCCTGCGTGGGGCCTCTTTCGTTGGCGAACTCTCATTGGATTGAGATATCAACAACTGACTTAATGTTGCATGCCTCTCTCGATTTCTAGGAACCGAAAGAAGGGTCTATGAACTCCAGGCGCCGCAAACTGATTGTTTATGCTAATCACTACCCAAGGTTAACTTGTTCATACAGGAAAGATGGGCGTCTTTGGACCACGCGACAAGAAGTGTTTAGCTTGATTTCGTATTCAGTGTCAATATTCCGTTCCACTCCCTTGAAATTTTTGACCATCAGGCGGCCAGCAGTAGAGACCTCAACTCACAATCAGAGAGTTATGGGAGCCCCAGTTGCTCAGTTGGTAAGGCGTTCAGCTACTAATCCGCGGATTGGTGGTTCGAATCCGTGCGATGGACTTGACATAGAAAAGTAAAAAAGTAGTGATCTTGCGATCGGAGGGTTGCCAGCTTCGCTACAAAAATACTAGAAAGTCGTCCAGAATTTCCAACAAATTATACTGGCGTGTATAAGAGACCGGTGCACGATAAATCTGATCGGGGTCCAAAGTCCCGACGTCTATTGAAGGCGTTGGGTGCCAGTTCAGGTGTTTCCTCGTCATCTGACCATGGTTCTAAAATAACGAGGTGCATGTATGAATGTGTGTGTGAATGTGTATGTGTTCCCGGGTCTTTCCTTCGAGATTGACCCCAAACCGTCGCCAATAGCCCACTGTGCAGCTCTAGTGCGACGTTAATTAACAAAACCAAAACTCGTCATCTGACCATGGTTCTAAAATAACGAGGTGCATGTATGAATGTGTGTGTGAATGTGTTCCCGGGTCTTTCCTTCGAGATTGACCCCGAACCGTTGCCAATAGCCCACTGTGCAGCTCTAGTGCGACGTTAATTAACAAAACAAAACCACAATCAGAGAGTTATGGATTTGATTTGGTTTGTTTAAATAACGGCGCTATAAAGCTGCACTTTGGGCTATTGGCGACGGTTTGGGGCTTATCTCGAAGGAAAGATCCGGGAACTATGCCTCGAATTTTGAACAATTGGTTAGATGACGAGGACAACACCTGAGCAGCCAAATATAGTTTGGTTTGGTTAAAAACGTCGCACTAGAGCTGCAAAGTGGGCTATTGGCGACGGTTCGGGGCCTATCTCGGAGGAAAGATCCGGGAACTATGCCTCGTATTTTTGAACGATTGGGCAGATGACGAGGACAACACCTGATCTGCCAAATATGGTTTGGCTTGGTTAAATAACGTCGCACTAGAGCTGCACAGTGGGCTATTGGCGACGGTTCGGGGTTTATCTCGAAGGAAAGACCCGGGAACACATACACATTCACACACACATTCATACATGCACCTCGTTATTTTAGAACCATGGTCAGATGACGAGGAAACACCTGAACTGGCACCCAACGCCTTCAAAAGACGTCAGGACTTTGGACACAGATCAGATTTATCGTGCACCAGTACACGCCGTTAATTTTTGCGAATGTTCTGGACGACTTTTCCAGTATTTTGTAGCTGCCAAATATTATCGGGTCCAATGTTCTGACGCCTATTTAGGTTGCGTCGGGTGTCAGCTCAGGTGTTGTCCTCGTCATCTGACCAGGGTTCAAAAATACGAGGCATCGTTCCCGGGTCTTTCCTTGGAGATAGGCCCTGAACCGTCGCCAATAGACCACTGTGCAGCCGTAGTGCGACGTTTTTTAACCAAACCACTCAAACTTAGTTGGTGGGCCACCGTGGCCGAGCGGTTAAAGGCGTCAGCTGGAAATCCGAGGGTTCCTGGTTCGGGCCTAGACGATGGACTTGACAAAGAAGAGTAAAAAAGTAGTGATCTTTTGATCGGAGGGTTGCCAGCTTCGATACAAAATACTAGAAAAGTCGTTCAGAACATCCGCAAAAATTAACGGCGTGTATACGGGACCGGTACACTATAAATCTGATCGGGGTCCAAAGTCCCGACGTCTATTGAAGGCGTTGGGTGCCAGTTCAGGTTGTTTCCTCGTTATCTGACCATGGTTCTAAAATAACGAGGTGCATGTATGAATGTGTGTGTGAATGTGTATGTGTTCCCGGATCTTTCCTTCGTGATTGACCCCGAACCGTCGCCAATAGCCCACTGTGCAGCTCTAGTGCGACGATAATTAAAAAAAAATAAAAAAATAACGGCGTGTAAACGGGACTGGTGCACGATAAATCTGATCGGGGTCCAAAGTCCCGATGTCTATTGAAGGCGTTGGGTGCCAGCTCAGGTGTTGTCCTCGTCATCTGACCATGGTTCAAAAATACGAGGCATCGTTCCCGGGTCTTTCCTTCGAGATAGGCCCCGAACCGTCGCCAATAGCCCACTGTGCAGCTCTAGTGCGACGTTATTAACCAAACCAAACCAAACAAAACAACAACAACAAAAATCGGTTGGTTGAAATAACGTTACACATTGGGCTATTGGTTAAAAATATTTAAATATCTGAATTTCTGATAAGAAAAAAACTAAGATTAAATACAAAAGAAGTCCCATAAGTTTACAAAAAAAACAAAAAAAAACTTAACAATGGCACCTTACTCTTTTTAAGTTCCGAAATCTGATCAACTCCTCCACTAGCCACCTGTTGCACTGCCTTCCCTGTTGGTCCATCCCATCCGGTTCCAAAAGATCCACCCTCCCCCACTCACCGCCCATTGGCGCTCGGGAAACTGTCAAACGATCACGGATGAGAACACCCTGCGAGAATCTTTTTCACTTTTTATCCCGCATCAGTCGAAGTTGCAGTGCACTTTATTCGTTCGCGGTCTTTCAATGAAAGTTCTATTCGCGCGCTGTGGAATTTGCTTCAGCCGGCGCGGTTGTTCGAATTTGTTTTGATTTTTTCGAAAGCGTGCAGTTTGGAATGTTCGTCTTGTTGGTTGTTTGAACATTCGAATTTTTCTTGATAACTCAGCTCGTCGATTTAGTATACATTTAGTATCGACTAAGGTATGTGAAAATTTCATTTTAATTATTTTATGATGTATGTTATAAAAATGCCATTTTTTTTATGAAGTATATTATTTCTGCACATTATTATAAAGCATTTTAAAGATTAAGTTATACTATAGAAAAAACCGAAAAATAAATCGTAGTTACCTGTATGAATCTGTTTTTGGAATTTCATAAAATTTGCAAACGATACAAATGCCTCCGCAAGTTTTACTTTACGTAATATGATGTATGCATATTTTTATGCAAAATAATTTTTAATTTACAACAATACTGTAAAACTGATCAAGTTAATCTAAAATATTCGAAAATATTTTAACCGTAAGAAAAACCTTCTAAACTACATTAAAGAAATCGTAGGGAATTTTTTTGAAATACTTCATTTTATTTTAAAATTTGAAGGGGCAATGATTTTTAAATCCGATTTTATTGCGGATGAACAAATGTATTGTATGTGTCTTACGAAAACAGTGATTAAATGTTCTTGCCATATTTAAGCAACTATTAAACAGTAACAAAATAAAAAACGTTGTTTTACAATGAAATTCAAAGTTTCTGTGGAGGAGCTATTGAATACTGAATTTTAACATATCCTTTTCGATTTATTGACTTATTTTTAATTGAAGTGAACAATTTATAATTATTAAATTACATATATTTAAGCACCTCGTTTGATTAGTGGCTCAATAAATGGCTAATAATTTTGAACTAATATCGAAAGGCTGTCTGAATAATGAATTTAGTGAATTGTATCAAATATGTTCGCGAGGAAATTCAAACATTGTGTTCATTCAATGGTTTTAAAAAGGTAGTCCGTGGGACCACAAAGACAAATGGTTAAAAGTTTTAATAGATGAGAAACTAATTGAATTTGGTTAACTGTCCAAAGTGACCACAAACAACAGGCCGAGAAAGCTTTAAGGTTATTTTATCTCTTTTTGCACAACTTATAGATGTGACCAAGCCTTTTCTACCTACTGTTACATGAAAAACAAATATATTAACAGACTAAATTCAAACTGATTTAAGAGTGAAAATATAAAGCTTCTGAAGTTAATTTAAAATTAAAAGAACTAATGAAATTAACTTTAGAATTGTTTCTGTCCTTCATTTTCTTGTTCAAACACAATTGTAACGTATACACGCCCAGAAAATGGGGGGGGGGGGGGGATTTCCATGAGCATATATGAAAAAAGGGGTCCCTGGTCCGATTTTATTTTTAACTAGGGGTTCGTGGATTAATGCTAATTGGAACCCCCTGCATTAACTCTTTGTTTCGCTGCTGCTTTAGCATATTCTGCGCCAAGTTTGGCCATTATTCTGAGGTCTTATCTGGAGCTGGTCGGAAGAGTATCGCGCTTGTAATCGGAGGTTTGTGGGTTTGATTCTCGTCTCGAGATAGAAGCAAGCTCGTAGTCGGGGGATTACGAGTTCTGTCCTTCTTGCTGCCAAACATGCACCATGTATTGAGGATTGGTACATGTTAAATCTGTTACGGTTCCAATTTCCTCATGTTTGTCGTGGTATGGAAATTTCGGAGAGCTCATTTGAAGGAGTGAGAAGGCAAGGGGTGCAAGAGACAATGCAATTTAAACAGTTTAACAGCTGATTCTTGAAGTAGTTGATTATTACGTCGCTAGATCTCAGCACATGACAGACATTTACTGGTATCCCTTTGCCGTCAATATTTCATAAGTATTAACTATTCATAATCGCAATTAACTTTATTTTTTTTTAAAATACACTTGTACCCTTTGGCTTCTTACTCCCTCATTTGTTGTCCTCGCCATTTTAATATGATTCAAAATTACAAGGCGGTGTTCCCCTGTCTGTCCTTGTGATATATCGCGAACCTTCGCCAATAGCCCATTGTGTATCTCTTGTACGACGTTAATTCAACGAACCCCCAACCGTTCTAGATGGCGATGTTCGGGGTTGTACTACGATGTACGAACTTGCAACCCTTCGATTACGAGCTCTCTACTCTTGCATCCACACGACAAGGGTTTAGATAAAACTTTGCATGTTAACCACGGAGAAAAGAAGGTGGAGGTGCGAACAAGTCAAAAACCGGTTTGCAATGTGAAGTAAGCAATCGCTTAAAAAGTAGGAACTGGCGAAGTATTTGGCGCTATTCCAAAGCATTACTTTGTACCAGTACTTGGCGATAATTTATTTTATAATTTAATTTACCTATAAAGTGGAAATAATAGCATCCTTTATCGATTTGGAACTTGTACTGCATCCCACAACTGCACAAACAGTCATTTTTTAAGTTTCAGCATGCGTTTTCTTAATTTGAAAATAATACATCCCTCGTAGAAAAACTACTGCAAACTAGGTTTGTTTGTGCCTAGTTTGGGGTTGCTAACTTACTTCTCATGAAATCTCGCCAAATCATCTCCACATTTTACTTTACTCCGTGAGGTTAACCTTTAAAAGATTAACATGTTTTAGGAAAAAATCTATCTTGTTTGTTAGGTGAAAATGACTGCCTTTTTTTTATAAATGCCGCCGAACGAGCAAACGTTTGAACAAAGTTTAGCAATAATATACCAGCATTGCTAAAGTTTTCTGAGAATAAACTTGCGCAATCCGAATATCCTTTCCTGTGATGATTTCATATGCGTACTGTTGCCCGTGCTGCTAGAAATATCCTCTTTCATTCCCGTAAAGCTAATGAGTAAAAGCAATGTGCATAAAACTGGAAAGCAAATGCAATTGTTCGTTGCTGTTGACGACGGAATTACTGCGACGTCATGATTACGTCTGCATTTCGAATGTTGAAATCTACATTGTCTGAATTGTCATAACTGGAATGATTTCAATTCTCGGTATCTTAAAAGTAATTTCGTTTTTTTTTTTTTAACTAAAGATATTCTTGGAATTTTTTAATTATTTATACTTCGGTCTTTTTCCATTATGTTAGATATTTAATTTTCATATTGTTCTAGATATGTTGAATTATAAACGCAAATATTTGCTATCGTTAATAATATAAGAAATAATTAAGTAAGCGAAAATACCCGTTCTTCGTACAAGGGAAATGAAAACCATACATTATAGAAAATTACTAGGCATTAGTTCTGGCTCTTTCCTCCGAGATGGACCCCAAACTAATCACTAATAGGCAGGCACGTCGCACCGGTGGGTGTTTGGGGAGAGAGTACAACCCCCCCCCCCCCCAATAATCTGGAAACCCTAAAAGTTTGGAATTTTAACTTCTAAAAATCTCGAGTTGGGAAAATTTATGCCTGAAGAAAATTATTATTAACAACAAATAAAAGTTAGGGAGATTAAAATCGTCCAACTTGTAAGATTACATTTAAATTAGACCTCAGAAATATATATAAAAAAAGATGAAAAATGTCAATAAGTTGGAATTTTCAGCACTGTTGAGTTGGGAATTTCGAATAGTTAAGTTGAGAATTTCGAATCTTTAAGTTGGGAAATATCTTGTTTCAACCCCCTCTCAAATATTTTGTGTGTAACGGCACTGCTAATAGGTAACTCCATTGGGTAGCTCTCGTGCGACGTTCTTTAATCAACCAACCGGACTATTTTAGATAAAATCGAAAGATTACCACTTTTCGATTTTTCTCAAATTTGTCGTCTATTACAGAAATTTTTAGAAGAAGGCCATTAAACTGGTACCATCTGCTTTCATCACTAGCAGATGCGTCTGAGTTCGTTGGAACACGGACACCTGTTCCTCTCCAAAAACCATCTGAAGAGATTTTTGCATCAGAGGCTAGAGTAACGAATATTTCTTGGACAGGTTGTCTGTCAAGTGGAACGAGTACCAAAATTTCGAAAATGGGATGACATCATTGTCCATTAATAAACAGATATAACTATCATAAGGCCAAGTGGTGTGGATCCTGGCTCAATAGAATATCCAATAATGAGTTAAATGCCATTCAGCTTAACGTTAGAACCAATCCGATGTTGCAAACTTTAAATGCATTTATCAAGCAACTTTCTTTTTAGACTTGCAACCCACACATTCAGGGCCTGATTACCGAATAAGCCCGTGAAGCCCATAGGCTTAAACGTTACATTTTTGAGAGGCTCCCAAATCACACATTTTATATAAATATTTAACACCCTTAAGATAGTTTGCTATTAAATTTATTTTAAAAATTTGCGTTACAAACTTTAGTAAAAAAAATTGTTACTTGTGTTAAATTTGTTCAAATATTGGAAGAAACAAAACATACTGAATACTCATTACTTATTAATATATTTTGTTATATTATAATGTTTCGATTTAATATCATTCAGGGGAAAGAATTCTAGTTCATATAACAGTTCAATTTAACGTTCTAGAGTCTATTTGAGAGTAATGAGGCCCCATTTAAAGGCGGGCTTCCCTTGTTTCAATGTCTTAATCGGGCCCTGCTCTCATTTGATATTGTTCTATTAACCCTTAAATCTCGATACTTATAATTATAATATCGACTAACAGCTATCTCTTTAAATCCCAAGCATATTTTTGTGTCGGATATTTTCACTGCCGGACGTTTGGCGACAATCATTGGCGTTCATCCCAAGAGACGTAAAATTACATATGTACATAATTTTAGTACCCATTTTTCATTATAAAAATTAGTCATTTATCTATATACTAGCATGCCCGTGCGATAATTATCGCATACCTCCCCCCCCCCCGCACACACACCCACACATACTTTCGTTGGGTCAATTCCTAGTGTCCGGTGCAATCGCCAAATGGGATTTGGCGACAAATGAGTGGGCGATAAAGTTTATATTTTGGTAACAAAATGGTCAATGCGACCAACGCAATGTCCGCCATTTTGATTTGGCGAAAAAAAAACGTCATTTTCGGCCTTGGCGCCAATTTTTGGACTTGGCGACAACGGGGCACCGTACAATAGGAATTTACCATTCGTTGTAAGGGCAGAATATAGTAGAGTATTTCTTATAGCCAAAAAATCCCAAGAGTTTAACGCTTCTTCTCATTCATAGATGGCAGCATTATCGAATGTTTGTTTAAAAAAAAAAATAATAAATTATTTTATACGAAATTATAAAAAAAAAACATTGATGTTTATGAGATGAACGTACGATTCGTCACTTCACCTGAAAATTCTCTTTCTTTTGATACCTCATGTGTTAAGATCCTTTGAGTACAAGGGCCATAAAAGGGATCTTTACTACCGAAATAATATATATGATATAAGAGATAACAGAAATTTTTCCATAGCGGAGCCTACCGAGCGTTAAGGGTTAAAACGTTATTTAAAAACTGAAATAGTATTTATAAGATTGGTAAAACTTTGTGTTTGGAAGACCTATTATAAAAAAAAATTGACTTTAAAAGCTTGGCTGTTCCACATATATTTTGGTCCAGATATTAAATTCAATCAACTGGTATTTTCATCAAACTTAAAATTTATTTTGCCTCGCTTGTATAATTAACTTATCCACATCAGTTAAAATCAATCACAGTGATTAGTTTCAGCGAATAATACGGTATTGTCTGTTTAAAAACATACATCAATCTGAAAGGAGAAACAAAAGTACACAATTCACAATCACCCATCTATTTTTAGACAGAATCATCAATTAAACATGCCAGCGGTAATTCTTTCAAAGCTCAATGAGCCACGAACACAGCTTACGAAGGGAACAGCTTGTTTTTCCCGCTTTGCCACACATTGCAAATTTGAATGGAATATTGATGGTTTGTTCGACAAAACAAAGAACTTCCTCCTGAGAGTTTCAATCATCAAATCCCGTTCCGCCAGTAATGGGCACGTAAAAGATCATTACCTCCCAATTTATTTTCAAATTGACAAGGGAATATATCAATTTAATGAGTTATTTTTAATTGAGTTGCAGTCCTAACTTAATTATTTGAGAATCGGGATGAAGAGGGTAGTTTTCCGCGAGATGTAATCACTTGTTGATATGGGCGGGTCGTGTATAGGTGTACTTTGATGTTTATTAATATTCGTCGTCGTGGTCAGCGAGTCGATTAAATCTCTTAAAACATCTCTATAAAGAAAATTAACTTTAGTTTTCGCGTCAGAAGTTATGGACATTGGCTGGATTCACCTAAATCAATTTTGATGGTTTCTGTAAATAAGAGCTGGGAAGTTATAATCTGTGCAAAAAATCTAAAAACTCACAATTTTTCACTCCGTATATATTACTTTTTTGTTTAAAAAATAAACTTTCCTTTCATATTGGACAGATTTTTAAGATATTTTAAAGAACCAGGGCCCGTTTAAGACATTGCAGCAAGGTAAGCCCGACTTTAAATGGAGACCCCCATTGCTATCAAATAGACCCTGGAACATCAAATCAAACTTTTACCTTTTTTTAATCGAACTCGCCCTAATGTATTTACACCTATTGGCATTAAAATGAAACATTAAAATAATATGTTAAAACGTAATGTTTATTCTTAATATTCAAGTATGTTTCGATTTTTCCCCCAATATTCGAACAATTTGAACAAAACAAGTGACAATTGTGTTTACTGAAGTTTGTAATGCAACTTTTTAAAGGTAAATTTAGTAGCAAACTATATATTAGGGGGTGTTAAATATTTCTATAAAATGTGTGATTTTGGGGCCCCTTGAAAATGTACAGTGTAAGCCTGGGCTTCACGGGCCTATTCGGTAATCAGGCCTTGCCATAGGCTGGACAACACCGATATACTATAGGGAAATCTACGTACCGTAATTGGCCTCTAGAAACGAGGGGGAACCTTTTATAAGATAGTATTCAATGTTAAGAAGTAGTTTTTTTTTATAATTATCAGCGTGAGGTAACCATCATGGCCCTATAATTGTTTAATTCGAAAATGAAAGGCTTTGCGCCCATTATATAAATTCGACCAACTTTGGTAACTACAACATCAATCAATTGCCATTGTTCTGCCCACTGATCCCGTTTTCTTTATCATGCAACTATGAGAAAAAGCATTTTGTAGGAATCAGTATTTATAATTCCTGTCGATGGATGAATGGAAGTGGCTGGTAGGTGCAATTTCATTGATATAGAAACAAGTTTTTGGTGTTGTGGAAAGTTTGAAACAGTTTATAAATTAGTTGGTAGTGTGTGCGAAATAATTTCTTGGCTTTGTTTTTTGCTCATTGTCTTTCGCAGGTCATTGCATTAATCATAATAGGAAATATTTTACTTTGTTGCTGTATTAGAAAGAAAAATATTAGCATTTAATTGGTGGAGTTTTACTTCAATATATTTAATAATCCTTTAAATAATCTTGAGTGTAACATTTAATGTATTTTTAAAAGCTAGAAATGCGTTTTTAAATCTGCGCAAACCTATGCGAAAGGATTATATTTTCAATCTCCGTTCAAACTAAAGGTTTAAGATTTTCTGTTTTTGTTCCGAAAAGGTTTGGTTTGATTTGTATTGATTAATTATCTCGAAGGAAAGACCCGGGAACACATACACATTCATACATGCACCTCGTTATTTTAGAACCATGGTCAGATGACGAGAAAATACTTGAACTGGCACCCGACGCCTTCAATAGACGTCGGGACTTTGGACCCCGATCAGATTTATCGTGCGCCAGTCCCGTTATACACGCCGTTAATTTTTGCGGATGTTCTGGACGACTTTTCAAGTATTTTTGTAGCGAAGCCGGCAACCCTCCGATCACAAGATCACTACTCTTTTACTTTTCTTTGTCAAGTCCATCGCGCGGGTTCAAACCACCAATCCTCGGATTAGCAGCTGAACGCCTTAACCGCTCGGCCACGGAGGCCTCCGTTCCGAAAAGGAGTAAAGTGGTCGACGACGCTTAGTCCTTGCTCCAGTGCTTATAATTATACTATTCTAGCTCAGTGTATCAGATGCAACTAAATCGTATTGCACAACCAGTCGCCAATTTGAACCGAAAACATATTTGGCAACATTTATTTTGTCGCCATAGCTGACTGCCCCCATATTCTTTACTTTAAACAAAATCGTTATAAGGAAGTGATTGCTATATCGATGGGTTTTTGTAAGGAAAGTCTACTTTAAATCGTCAGAATATTACAATTAGGTGGACTTCTTAGATTGTAATTTTTTTTAAAACTTTGCTAAATTATTTATGTGTTTTATATAGAAATATTCTACAAATGCCAAAATTGTTTGTATATTTATTGTTTAAGTTTTGTAACTTCATCGATGAAACTGCATATATTCTGTATCCTAAAATTTAATCAATTTTTCGGAGGATATTATTTCGGAGGATATATTTTTTTCGTTGAAAAAAACCCTTTTTGATTTTGACGTTTCTTTCTTTGCTTTATAAAAAAAAAAAACTGCCTGTCATCATCGTCAGTTTTAAACTTTTTTCTCTTCTATTTTTTTGACTAGCATTTAAACAAAAAATAACTATCAAATAATTATAAAATCCACCAAATTGGTTTAGAAATGGTTAGATATAAGATGAGGGTATCATTTTTTTTTTAATTTGACAATTATGTTAGTGTTTGAACCAAATTTATGTTAAAGGTGAAAAAAGATCAAATCTACGATACAGAAGCAAATACTTAAAAAAAAAAAAACATTCCATAATAAAATTATTGGTAAATAAGACAAAAAAAATAAATACAGAAACAGTATGAAATTTATTACAATCATTACTGTTTCAAACACATACTTCACCATTGTTTTACAAAAAAGAAAAATGCATCCAAGTCAATAAATTTACTATTTCTCACAACATTTCACTCTGTTATTGAAAATCCAAAGTAAAACACTTATAGATACGAGCGACTTATTACGACGTGAAAATGTGTACAATCAGCCTCATTTCCCATAATAAGGAGAAATAAAAACACATATCCCGCTCTCGGTAACTCTGCAATTCGTTCCAGTGAATGGGCATTCATCGACAATTAAGGATTAAAAATACTCCCCCGGGGCCCCTGTTAAAGGCAGTCAGTGTGAAGGCTCGACAACAGGGTTAGTCTGGAAGCGTGGGAAAATATCATTCTCTGTTCCTATTGCGATCGAATAATCGTCCCGTAAATAAATATCCACGCATTTTTTTGTATTCTATTTTGTTCTTTTCTTGTGCTTATTACTTCATTTCATTTTGAGTTAAATTGCGATCCCGTAAATAAATATCCACGCATTTTTTTTTGGTATTCTATTTTGTTCGTTTCTTGTGCTTATTACTTCATTTCATTTGGAGTTAAATTGCGATCGAATAATCGTCCCGTAAGTAAATATCCACGCATTTTTTTTTTTTTTTTGTATTCTATTTTGTTCGTTTCTTGTGCTTATTACTTCATTTCATTTGGAGTTAATTTCTAGCATGATTCAGACGATTGGGAAACTTGAGGTTTTTGCTTTTTACGACACGCTTTTAATAAAATAACTGGGTAACGTGTAGTTTTGCAACTCAACTTTAATCCTTTACAATTCCGTATTCCTTAAAGAGCCCCAGTTGCTCAGTTGGTAAGGCGTTCAGCTACTAATTAGAGGATTGGTGGTTCGAATCCGGGAAATGGACTTGACATAGAAAAGTAAAAAAGTAGTGATCTTGCGATCAGAGGATTGCCAGCTTCGCTACAAAAATACTAGAAAGTCGTCCAGAATATCCAACAAATTATACTAGCGTGTATACGGGACTGGTGCACGATAAATCTGACCGGGGTCCAAAGTCCCGACGTCTATTAAAGGCGTTGGGTGCCAGTTCAGGTGTTTCCTCGTCATCTGACCATGGTTCTAAAATAACGAGGTGCATGTATGAATGTGTGTGTGAATGTGTATGTGTTCCCGGGTCTTTCCTTCGGGATTGACCCCGAACCGTCGCCAATAGCCCACTGTGCAGCTCTAGTGCGACGTTAATTAACAAAACCAAACCAAATCCGTATTCCTTAAAATCTACCTCAGAGGAGCTCCAGTTGCCCAGTGGATAAAGGCGCTCGGTCAGTAATCGGTATCAGAAGACTGCGAGTTCGAACTCGACTGATGGACTTGACAAAGAAAAGTATAAATGTTATGATCTTGCGATCGGAGGGTTGCCAGCTTCACTACTGAAATACTAGGAAGTCGTCTAAAAATATCCGACAAATTATGCTGGCGTGTGCACGGGACTGGTGCCCGATAAATATAATAGGGGTCCAATGTCTTGACGCCTATTGCTTTTTATTTGTATTGTTTTATTTAATAACAATATAAATAAATAACAATATAAATAAATAACAATATAAAAAACAATATAATATAGTTTTCTTTATTTATACTTGCGTCGGCTGCCAGCTCAGGTGTTGTTCTCATCATCTGACCATGGTTCAAAAATACGAGGCATCGTTCCCGGGTCTTTCCGATAGGCTCCGAATCGTCGCCAATAGCCCACTGTGCAACTCTAGTGCAACGTTAATTAACAAAAACCAAAAATCTACCTCAGAGCTTCCAGGCGAGCCTAAGTCATATTTGGACAACTCCGTGGCCGAGCGGTTAAAGGCGTCAGCTGGGAATACGAAGGTTCTCGGTTCGATGCCAGGCGATGGACTTGACAAAGAAAAGTAAAAAGTAGTGATCTTGTGATTGGAGAGTTTCCAGCTTCGCTACAAAATACTAGAAAAGTCGCCCAGAACATCCGCAAAAATTAACGGCGTGTATACGGGACTGGTGCACGATAAATCTGATCGGGGTCCAAAGTCCCGACGTCTATTGAAGGCGTTGGGTTCCAGTTTAGGTGTTTCCTCGTCATCTGACCATGGTTCAAAAATACGATGCATCGTTCCCGGGTCTTTCCTTTGAGATAGGCCCCGAACCGTCGCCAATAGCCCACTGTGCAGCTCTAGTGCGACGTTATTTAACCAAACAAACCAACCAACTACCTCAGAGCTGCCAGACAAGCCCAAGTCATATTTGGACAACTTTACAGACAGTGGAAAAAAACTTAATCCTACTGTCTACTTAATCATTTTACTTGGACTTTTATAGCTCTCGCTAAATGCTTTTAAAAAAATGTGAGGGAATTTTGATGATATTGTTCGATTGAAAACGTAGGATAACCGGACCACTGGTCTGCGAGACGGTCCAAAGCGGTCCGTGGAGCTTTATGACCAGTTCCAAAAACTGTATTTTATTAAAAAAGCATGTGATGTCTGAAATATTTCCCTTCAATAAACAAATCTAAATTGATAATTAAAATTTATTTTTTATAAAGTAGCAAAATTGTATCTCCACTTTAATTTTTTCATATGTTTGCTTGATTTATCAATGGATTCGAAAATGAGTTCCAATTTTTGTTATAGAAAGTGTCACGTTTCTTGTATCGCGTTAGTGTACTGATATAGATTATTGGTGAAAAAAATCTTTGTTTAAACAAAGAAAAATGGAAACGGAATCCTTCGATTCTTAGAAGGAGTGTTCCATGCTGAACAAATAATTTCATATTGATATTATACGACTGAGATGCGTATTATTAATAATTCGAAGTTCCAAGTTCAAAATTTATTTTTTATTTAATAAATTATGGCCTCCGTGGCCGAGTGGATAAAGGCGTCAGCTGGGAATCAAAGGGTTCCTGGTTCGATCCTGTGCGACGGACTTGACTAAGACAAGTAAAAAAAGTAGTAATCTTGGGATTGCAGGGTTGTCAGCTTCACTACAAATACTAGGAATGTCGTCCAGAACATCCGCAAAAATTATCGGCGTGTATACGGGACTGGTGCACGATAAATCTTTCGGGGTCCAAAGTCCCGACGCCTATTGAAGGCGTGGGGTATCATCTCAGCCTGAGCCTTCAGCCCAAAGTTAGGTGACGGGGAAACACCTGAGATTATCAGGTGTTTCCCCGTCATCTAACCTTGGTTCCAAAATAACGAGTTCGAAGTATAAATGTGTGTGAATGTGTATCTGGCTGTGATAAGTTTCAATGCGAGGACAGAAATGCTGCCGGAAAACGTATAAACGAAAACTTTATTAAAAGAAGACCATACGAATCATGCTACAATAAATATGTAGTTTAATTACCCTCAGAATGTTGATACTTTCGAATTGAAATTAAAGCTAATTCGTCGGATAAGTCAATACCATGGACGCTGCGTGTTCAAATATGTTAAGTAATCAGATTACGCCCTGTTTTTTTCATCGAGCATGGCAGAGAAAACATGTTGTTATAATCTCGCTAACATCCAAGTGAGGCCAACATGTATGGCCCCAGACACGGTAGTTTACTACGTCATCCATTCATATAATTTTTCTAGTTCGTTCATAAAAATATCCTGTATTTCAAGAAGTAACACATTTACTACTATTTCCAAATCACAAGTCAATCGCGAACGTTTTTTCATTCATAAATTTTGCAAGGAAGTTACGTGTCTAGTGCCATCAGGTCTGAGATGAGATGTTTGCATCACGATGATGACGTCATATTCGCTCTACTACAGTCCATTCATGCTCGAATTTTTTTTAGCATAGTATTAATATTCGGCAATTTTAGAAAAACAAATAAACTTTAAGTGGTAGGTTAGAGCTCGGCGATTAAAATCAATAGAACCGGTGCTGATAGGACCTTGGTAGAAACTCGTGTGAAGAAGTATACTTATGAAGTATGAATATACTTCATACTTCATACATATATACAGGAATATACTTCATACATATATCAGAAGTATACTTAAACCGGTACTTAAGATTTTTTTGTTTTCAATTTGACAAAAAAACCTATCAAAGAAGCAATTAAGAGATTATCAAACAATGCAAATAAATTATTACCGTCATTCATAACAGTTTTAACGGTTACACACGCTATTAGGACAGGCAACGTGCAAGTCGTTGCTAATAGAGGGATGCGCCCGCAAAATGCTATCACGTATCATATCAACACGTAACCTGTTACTGGATTTCCTCAAATAACGCATTGTTATCGAATGGGATCAGAATTGGTTTAACCGCAGAAATTGTTTTGTGTCAAGTCAAGAAAGCGTGCGTGACGTTATACTAATGTTTAGAGGTCAAGAAAATAAATTGCTTTCTTTCTGTGTTTGTTTGGTTATATTTTAGAAGCAAATCATCGGATTTTGCTGAATCATCTGATCTAGCCTAAAGGTTTGAAAAAAAAACCACTGCTTTGAAACCTCCTTCCGATTGGAAAATGATTTTATTTAGGCCCGTTTTATACGGACGTGATAAACGCGCGCGTGCTTTTGCAGATCGCTCTGTGATTGGTGGATAGAAACCACGTGGTTTATATGCTCCAATCACGAAAAGCACCCGCTCGTTTATCACGTCTTTTCTCCAAGAAACATTAAAATTTCACAAACTTCAATTATTAGCTTTTTTTTTATTTAATTAGAGCATAGAACCATAAGTTTATTTATATTTAGTGCGTTGTTTTAATTATCCTCGAGCAATGAACAAGTATTTTAAGTATATTAGGATGTTTCACTAGAAATAAGCTATTCATAACAATTATAATCAATTAGTGTCTTTTTTACACATATTTAGTAGTTACGGTGCAAGCTTTCCTATTTTCCTTGTATATGGTCTTTGCACAAAGACAGTAAAAGTAATTTTTACTGAATATCAAGTAAACAATTTAAATGAACATCAAGATTTAATATAATCTGCACCTCGCACATTAATAAATCAAACCTTGAAATTTGCGTCTAAAAAAAAACTGTGCCCTAATTCCATCGCCATAATATGTGCCAATATTTAGAGAAGCATATAATGTTTCTAAATTTTGCCGAGGAGGAGGCCACAGGTTTACTAAGCGAAATCTCATGCAGAATTTTTTTCTTGCGATATAGGAGCATGTGGTAGCCCATAACCCATAACCGGAGGGTTGTGGTTCGAATCTTGACATTGAGTAATCCCAACATTCAAACCTATCCAAGGATTTGAAATAATACTACAACAATTAATATAATACAAATATCCATTTCCTTCTTTTCTTATCTTGTATCTTTAGTGTAATGAAGATTTACTTGACTATCAACATAAACAAATTCACTTCCTGTAAAAACAGTAACTGAATGCTCCTGAGAGTGCAAAGAAATACGAGTCGGAGTGTTTTTCAACCGCTTTGTGTCACCATCCATCGACAGCAACTGCACTCGTACAATAGAAACAAAGTAATTACAATTGTAATCAAAGCCAGTCGAGTATGTGCGGTAGCATGCAGAAACGCTTTGTTATCTCGTCAACTGTAGCATGCCATGGAAAGAATCTGCTCTTTGTGTGGTTTTCCAAACAAAGAAATACGAGATCGACACCGGGTTTCTGGTTTCTTAGGGATGGAGTTGAATTGACATGTGTGAATGGATTACGGAAATTTTTTTTTAAATGTTCATTGACAATGTATTTATTTGCATTTTATATATTTCATACTCTACAAACACATATGCTACGTCCCGGCAAAAAATTTCAGCATAAAACCTTAATCAAAATTTTGGAATTGAAGGTTTTATGCAGGAAAACTGCCGTTTTTTTTTTTTTTTGTTTTTTTTTGAAGATCTATAAAATTAAAGGTTTTTGTTTCAATATCCTTCATAAAAACTGTAAAAAATAAAACTTCGTAAAAACCTACAAAAAAGCTTTAATTTTTAAACATGAAGTGAAAATGCAGATATTTTAAAGGTTTTATGCAGGAAAATTAAAAACTTCAAACAAACTGCAGTTTTTTGTTTCAATATCCTTTAAAAAACCTTCAATTTGACAATTTTGATGAAGGTTTTATGCTGACTTTTTTTGCTGGGGTAGGCTGCAGCCTAGGGTAAGGGTCCCCGCACCTCGCTTAAAAAAAGTCAAATTGAGGAAAAATTATTTGGAAACATATCTATATATATAAATGCGAAAAACCCACTCATCACTCATCACTAATTCTCCAACTTCCCGTATACCTATGAAGATGAAATTTGGCAAATTTGTTCCTTATACCTTAAATAGGAAAAGTAAGCTATTTTTGTTCCGATCGAACGGATTTAAGGGGTTGTAAAACCCCTTTTTCGAAACTTCTCCATAGGATTAACATGGAGAACATGTAACAATGCAAAATATAAAATTTAAACAATGGAAATTTTTAATATTATGTAACGTACGAGGAGCATTCTGATTGGCTGATGACTAAATATCGCCAAAATGTCGCCAAACAACTAAAAACTGTCGCCAAATAACTAAAAACTGTCGCCAAATTAATAAACTTCGCCAAATAAATTAAAATTTCACCGAATGAATAAAACATTTCGCCAAATTAATAAAATATCGCCAAATGAACTAAAATATGATCATATATGTAAAGGAGCATTCTGATTGGCTGATGACTAAATATCGCCAAATAAATAAAACCTACGGCAAGTTATTAAAAACATCGCCAAATAAATTAAAATTTCACCGAATGAATAAAAATTTTCGCCAAATGAATCAAATATTGCCAAATGAACTAAAATATGATCATATTTGTAAAAATAACATATAAATGGCGAAATTAGTGTCAAAAAATTATAAAATATATGTCAAAATGGTGAAAATATGAATGGATAACGGGATATTCCGTACTACAACAACTATGAAAATTAAATTTGGCATGGAGCATGGCATTTTAAGCCAAAATTGCTCACTAAGAAAGGATGTTCATTTTCAAAAATTCAAACTCTAACTGCCAAAAGTAAATCTTGCCACTTATCCACTGACTCATCACTAATTTTCTAACTTTCTGTATAACCAGGAAGATGAATTTTGACAGAGTTGTTACTTATATCTTACATAGAAAAATAATCTATCTGGTAGGTAGAAGCCACTCGGTACCGTAATAATTGGTTAATGAATACTTTGGACCCCACGTGGTAGGAAGGTCAGAGGGAGAGTGTATAAATGGTCAATCTGATTGACGCGGCCTACCTTCCTCTACTCCATGTTATGTCATTTATCCACGAAGCCTGATTTTCCATAGAATTATTGGAGTGAAAGTGTATACTGCCTGTCATCAAGGGTGACATTTTCCTTCATGCGGTATAAAGATCAGAGGGTAAAATGGGTTAACAAACGACCTGATCGACGCGACTCTCTTTCCTATACCATGGTAGGTCATTTATAGCCCATAACACGGTTCCCCTGGGAGTAATATAGTGAACGAAATAGCCTGCAGTTAAGGGCGACATTCCCTTCACGGTCAGCGGCGGAATGGGTTAATAATCGGCTTGATCTATGCGGCCTACCTTTCTTTATATGAAGGTATGCCTATACGAGTAGTTATGTGGCGGAATCGAAAACTGTTGTTATAGACTCTCCCCCCACGTGGTACAAGTGTCAGAGGGGGATTGGGTTTGCGTAAATCTTCTGTAGTAGTGGGTAGGGGGATTGATTCGATTTTTTTTAAAAAATTGATTTAAAGTTCAATGAAGTAAAAAATAAGATTTATTTTTTATTTAAAAAAGTTAAATATTTAAAAAGTTCGGGGACAAAATCTAAAAAAAGTGCTGGGGAACCATCCCTTCTCGCTTATTGATAAGGTTTACCGTACAAAAGAAAAAATATGAAAATCTTGAATTTGGCAAATAAACCTTTTAAAATTCTTTTTCGTTTTTTTTTTCTGCTTATATTTTCACCAATTTGTGAAACTTAACGACAAATGTTGACATAGGTGTCTAATAAAACTTTTTCAGATAATTTTTATTAACATTTATAAGAGTTCTTCCCGTTTAAATCTTTGGAATGTTACTAAAAGTTAAAATATGGATGGTGATCAACGGGAGTAATGCATACATATTCACGTTATTGTGTAGACAACTTCATATTAGCAATCTTTCCAGTTCTTGCAGGACCTTGCCAATAAAATTTCGTTTCAAATTAGTACTTTTAATACTGTGGTTCCCCCTCATGGGTGACAAATGAAGAATATTGTTTATTTCGCTATAAATATTGTATTTGTATCAATTTTGTAATTTATTTCCTTCCCGTGCGTAGAACGGGTATTTCAGCTAGTACTTTATAATATCCAAATCATAATAGTTTACTGTAATCTCTTAATGTTGGAGAAAAATTCTATTTTTCTTAACAGATTTGTACAATGTAAATATACTCTGATACTTTTATGTTCTTTTTTTTTTTTTATTATTTAAATTTGTGACCATACATGACATTGTTTAACTTTTTTTTTTTAAATAAGTTTTTATTTTTCTTACATTTTTATTTCGCTGCGGGTCATTTGAGGATAATACATAGACGAATGCAATATTTTACTATCATTTTCATAGATTCCAGAATGCCATTGCACCTTGAGATTCTTTGAAACCGCTTACATTTAGTAACATAGTATTGGAAATTTACAAAAAACAGTGTATCCCAATTCCATATGTACATTACAATGTACGTATTCCATATGTAAATTTGAAGTTCCGGAATATATATAATTATTAATCCCCCCCCCCCCTGTAGTTTTGGGGAGCCCGTACCACATATTCCTATATTAATACTACCTAGGGGTCCACTAACCCTAAGTCCGGTTCTGCACCTAAGTGTTATAAAGTAGTATAAGTTAACTTCTATTTTCTGTCTGAGTAGTTTGTTGATTTATAATTCTATTTTGTATGTTCAATTCAACGTATAACGTAAATTTAATACAATTTTTGATGTTATGACTTAACCACTGAGCTATAAAAAAAATAACTGGAGGGATTTATCCCATTGGGGGAAAGTGTACTTTACCTTGGAGTGCAGATAAATACTATTCGGAAAAGAAGGTTTATAGAACATTCTTTCTTGGCTTTTATGTACTCTTATAGTCAAGTTGTGAGGGTCTTGAATATTTGATTTATTAATTAATATGTTTTTCTTGTAACTAAGAAAGCAAGTATGGTAAAATATTAAATGTGTAACATTTAATGCATATTTGAAGGCCAAAAGGTAGTTTTAAATCTAGAATGTCTGCACTTCATCCTATGTCAAACACTTTGTAAAAGGACTGTATTCTTATTACCTTGGCTCAAAAGGGTGTAAAGCGGTCGAGCACGCTTAGTCTTCCCTCCAGCGATTATTTTAGCTCAATAGACTTAACATGATTTATATCACAAAACGGGCGAACTTATTATCTTCCATTAAGACAGACTGGATATAAAAGACCAAGGATAGTGAAGACTATATATATAAGGTGTGCTCGTTCTCGCGCTGCGGGGAAAGCACATTTTTGACATCGTAGTAACGCCTACATCGCGCTTTCTGTAGGCGTGTCTAATGCTCTCGTTCGTGACGTGCTGTCATCTATTCGTTTTTTTGCGAACTATTTAAAAATGATAATCGCTATTTTTATTTAGAATTTGCTAAACTTTAAGAGTTTAAATTATATTTTAAGGATTGCAATTAGTATGTAAAAATTGCAAAAAAGTTGCTTAATAAATTAAGCGTATTAAAAAAATATTAGCTGCCACGAGAGCATGTCCATGAATTTTGAGAGTAAAATAGAACCATCCGGTCAATGCATTTGTATTGGACATATTAAATGAGTTACAATTTCAATCAAGTAAAATACGGGGACATAACAAAACAAGGACGGATTAGTAGTGAAGCTACCTGAACACAATTAGTTACAGGTATTTACATTATTTTGCTAATTAAAAATTAAATCACCAGTTGTTACCCAACCGGGGATCGAACAAAAGTAGCAATGCTGGAAACACACAGCCAATGAGAATGATCAAAAACCGTTAGTAAGGCGGAGCAAAAATGACGTCAAAAATGTGCTTTCCTTGCCCACTTTCAAAAAGCGAAAAACGAGCGCACCTTCTATATATAGTCTTCACTATCCTTGATAAAAGACGATCTTTTATCTCACAAATTATTCTGTGACATAAAAGAACGCAACCTAAAAAATAATAATAACATTAATAACATACAAATAATATTAAAAATTCGATTTTTTTTTTATAGCTTTTTCACAGTGTTAACCCTTTTTTAACAATATGATAAAATAACAGCTTGTTCTTTTATTTTCATGTTCTACAAAAACAAAGAGAACTATGCGTTCTCCAGTTTAAATTGCATCGTTATTTCGTTTTCTTATTAACATCAAAACAGATTATTTTTGGTTTCATCAAAGAGTTCTAAAGATTTTGAATGGGGAAAAAAAATATAAACTGGGGTAACTTTCCCGTAGAGAATGTCAAAAATATTGTTGGATTAAAATAGTAGTGTAAGTATTACAAGTTCGTTTAAATAGGATTTTATCAACTCTTAAAACATCGTTGTTGGATAACTAAGGGAAAACATTGGAATATTTTTCTTAAAAGTTAGACTAAATAAACCAGTCTTGGGACTACTAATCTTCATGGTTCAGCAAAACAAGGCGGCATAAAGAAACAAGATTGAATAGACTTTCTATTGACATAGTCCTTACAATGACAGAGGGATAATACGAATGTTTTTCATCTTGTACCTCTCGATTTTATTCAGTAGGTTATATATTTTTTCGGTAGGTTAGATTTCTCGACGAAAGAAAATGTCACAATTGTTTTCAATTTATTGACCCTGTGGTCGTTTATCTACACTGTTAAAAATAGGTGCTCAAAAATAAGTGAAATGTACTCATTTCTGAGTACATTCGATGCTTATCGCGGCTCCGAATGCATGCTTCATTTTTGAAAAAGAAATGTACTCAACTATGAATAAAAAGAGCAATTGCTTGATTACATAGGCTGTCTTCCTAAATCACTTTCAAAAAATCTCAACAATTACAACCAAGACTTACCGGGAATTTAACCATTATGCTCGGGCACCTCCGCCCAGTGCCTTATCCGTTGTACTACCAGAGCGACGTGAAGAAGTTATAAACAGAAGAAATATTAAAAGGTGTGCCAAAAGAATGGGAAATGAGATAATTGAGTTGTAATAACTCGGTTTCTATTTAAGCAATCGACTTCAAATAATGTAGATAACCATCTTCTAAGCAACTATTTTAAGTGTGTCAGGTCGCTTTGTTAAGATGGTTTCAATAGAAGCTCAGATTAGCTATATTAAATGACGCTGCCCATTTTTGAGAAAGTACGATTACTGAAATTTGAGTACGTCATCGTTCATTTACGATGCAATTACACTTAAAGAAAAACGAGTATGTTTAGGTACTCATTTTAAGTACTTTTTTTTACAGTGTAAGAATCGCCAGTTTTTCTAGCGATACCCATCCATATTTTAATTAATAATTTTTTATTTTTTTTCAATATTTTTCAAATATTTTTATTGATGTCAAAATGAAACGGCATCTAAATTCTTAGTGTTTGAAAAAATTATATATTAAAATATAATATAAATTTGCCAAAACAAACGAATTCGAGAGAACAACACCACAATTTGTTGAATTTTCTCGCCGCTCAAAAGAGATAGTTTAAATTGTTTTGCCTATGCTGCCTCAAAAAATAAAAATCAGTCAATTATTTTTATTAAGGTAGTTTGAAGTTAAACCTTCATGTCAAAGATTTTCAAAATATTGTAACTTAAGATTATTTGTTTTGAATTCGAAAATAATGTGCAGTTCAGTGAAAACTAAATAACCCTTATCGATAAATTCCGGGTCAGTCGCAGGCAGGAATGAAGATGGATACTCCGAAGTTAGGTTCTTTGCCACACATTAAAAGATTTGAATTTTTCGCTTCCCGTCGTTTTATCAAAAAATATCTGATCCGGTTTCGCGCAGAAAAATGTGCTGCTGATAGTTATCAATTCCAATGCACATAAACATTCGTCGTTTATTGTTTTATCGCAAGAAAGATCAGAGAACTTGTCAAAATTACCCTCTTAAACTCCATTCCATCTTCAAAAATACGCGTTCCAAAATATCGGTGTAAGAATGGCTGATTTGAATTTGAAATACGGATCTGTTTACTTTTTTTTTAAGTATGTAAGCTGTAAAAAATACTTAAAAATGAGTACTTGAACCTACTCGTTTTTATTTGAGTACAATTGCATCGTAAATGAGCGTTGACATACCCAAATTTAAGAAATCGTAGTTTTTTATAAAAAAATGAGCAGTGTTACTTAATTTGAAAGTTACAGACTAAACAAATTCTCAGCTTCTGTTCAAGCCATCTTAACAAAGCGACCTGACAAACTGTTACTCTATATTCTGTTTATAACTTCTTCAAGTCGTCGTGATAGTACAATGAATAAGGCTCTGGACTGGGGTGTATGAGGATCTGGGTTCGATTCCCGGTAAGTCTTTGTTGTAATTGACGATATTTATTGAAAGGGATTTATGAAGGCAGCCTATATAGGCCAGCATCTGCTCTTTTTATTCATCGTACTCATTTTTGAGTACATGTCTTTCAAAAATTGAAACTTATATATTCAGAACCATGATAAGCATCGAATGTACTCATAAATTAGTACATTTTACTTATTTTTGTGTACCTATTTTGAACAGTGTACATAATAGAATTTTGACCTTTATCTGTCGTAAATACAATTATTGAAATACTAGTCGCACTTCAAGAAGTTCGATATGGACGGTATCGATAAAAAAGCCATTCGTATAATTTGTTGCTTTTTCCCATCCTTCTTTACAATCGTAACTTTTTCTAAATTATGTATGTGCTATAAAATTACAGTTAATGTTTTTTTTAGACGATAGACTGCAATGGTTCAATTTTAGTGTCTGTTGAACATCACTAGGTTTTTTTTCTTCTTTTTTTTTTATCCGCGGACTTAGTTATAGATTTGCTTGATTAAGATAGGTAATAAAATTTCAAAATTGAGTTAACGATTTCTTATTCTGCAAACTTCTATTGCACTAAGCCAACATATGATATTTTCATTTTAGGAAATTCTCTGTTAATAGTTGTCTACAGATGATGCATTTTATAATTAAAAATTCACAAGTACAATTCATTATTATATTAAAAATTCACAAGTACTTCTTACGCATCTTCATTATTAATTTAATTTTTTTCGGATACCACTAATTCAAACTGTTTAATTTTTTTTTTTTATGGCTGAAGTTTTGTTCCATTCTAAATTTGTGCAATCTGTATAATACCATTTGTGCAATATTAGTTAATTAATCATCTATAAAAGTTACTTTTTTATATTGAATATAAATTTTATAAGTACTAATTGAACTACTATATTACCACGGATGTCGCCAATTAAAACCTCATTTGTGATCTAAACAAAAATAACAACGAATGCTCTCTAAAAATAACACTCGGCCTCACTTATCTTTCAGCATCTCAATGATCAATTTAGATATTGTTAGGACTCTCATTTCACACACTCCTCTGAATATCCATCAGAATTAATTGGCTTATATTTAGAAGCAACTCAGATACGGATCCTTCACACATGAAAGGGCGATAAATAAAGTCGCCAAAACCCGGTCATTTAGACGCTGTGGTAAGACGATCCAGCAGAACAGTTGGCGATTGTCCGAATTTGGATTCATAAAAATCATCGCCATTCGTGACGTCATTCTACCCTACGTTCACTAACCCTTTCATTGGAACACGATCCACCAATGGTTGATCGTCTTTCATTGGTGACATCTAATTCCTTGACTCGCCAACCTTAGTATGTATATAGAGATAGAAATAAAAGTAAATGCACAGTGTGAATGAATGGAAGCCAGTGTTCAGAGATTCTGGTTCTGCGAAAGATGTGTTTGGGAGAAGGGAAGTGACGAATTAATTTGATAAGTTTTTTTTAATGTTTTCTTATCGTTATTGTCCGTGATTGATTACAACAGGTGGAGGATTTGATGTGAGTGTGATTTGCTTATTAAACGTTTGCTTTTAAAGATGTTAGGTTGACTTCGTGTGTTGCATTTAGAACAGTGGTTCACAGATTTTAGTCGGTCATGGACCACAGAGTTTAAAATTGGACTAAAAAATAGACCACCACCTTCTAATAACTAATTTAGATAATAAGTAAATTTTTGGTGCTGAATAACATTTGTTTTGAAGATAAATTTGTATATAAATACGACCTGCATTTAAAAAAAATTATACCAATTACTTATGATTCTATTTAAATTAACGCTTTCACTGCCATATGAGTTGTACTTAACTCATGCCTTCTTTATCCAGGAGGTTCCGTGAGTTAAATACAATTTTCATATCACAGACTGCGGTATCCGTGCTGTGAATAGTATAATATACCCGATTGCACGTATTTTGATTGCATGGTTTAAAGGAAAAATATTATACTTCATTTAAACCATGCAATCCTGATGTAGGCACATTCAGTATGTCCTCCTAGACAAAAAAAACTTTTCTTGACCTGGATTTTCCTTTGAAAGGTTATTTTTTGTATGCCATGCAGTTGGATATTTTAAAGGACTAATATCTCATTGACTTAACGTACAACATTTTGGTTCTTCTTATTCTAGGCCACAGGTAGGCACACGTAGGTAAAGGGATAATTCAGGGGGTTCAAACCCCAAACATTGAAAGTCAAGAAAAAAAATCGAATTACTATGAAAATCCTAAAAATACTTAAAAAAACTAGAAACATTTCATTTTCTAGTATAATACTTCTTGTTGAGTTGCATGAAGGAAAACAGTTTTCAAAAGGCTTTAAAAACATGATTTGAGGGCATTTTTGTCACAAACTAAGCTTAACACAGGCACGTATACCTGTGAAAATAGTTTTCAAATTACTTCAAAAACATGTTTTGAGGTCATTTTTATTTCAAACTAAGCCTAAAATGACGCTAGTATTTGCATTTCGGCTACAAAGAGAAAAGATTGTCAAACGAGTCTGTATAAACAAGATGCTCCAAACATATATTATTCTAAACAAGGATTATCAATATTTCAATTTGTTCTCTAATTTATTTCCTAATTAGGGATTGATATTTACTAATTTTAAAAATAGGTAATGACTGATATTGTTAACGATTTCATGAAAATTAAATGCTGCTGCTGTTTCGATATTTATCTGCCAATGTATTCCTGTGTACTTAAATAAAAATTAATAACTTAAAAAAAATGGGGATGAGGGAGAGTTTAGAATTTTTGGGGGAGCGGGGGCGTTTGTTAATTTTGGGGGAGGATCCCTCTGGTTGAGGCACTGAAATAAGGTACCTAAAGAAATCCGTTGCTCAGTCGCTAAACCCCTCCCATGAAAAATCTATACGTACGTTCCTGGCTTAACAAAACGTCATCGTGTTTCATTATATAGCATTTGAATTTCAGTGACAAAGAGAAAAGATCGCGAAACATTGCCGTATAAACAAGTTGTAACCAAAATAATATGTTATTCTAAAAAAGGAATCTTAAAATTTAAATTTGCTCTCTGTATTTATTTCATAATTAGGGAATGATATTAACTAATTTTAAAAATAGTTAATGATTGATATTGGTAACAATGTTATGAAAAAGAAATGTTAACTGTTTCGATATTTATATGCGAACCTATTTATGTTTACATGAATAAAAATTCATAAGTTTAAAAAATGGCGGGGAGCAGAGTTTGTTAATTTGGGGGAATAAGCTACCTAAAGAAATCCGTTGCTCAGTTACTGAACCACTCCCATGAAAAATGTATTCCTACGTGTCTGGCCACACATATATTGAAAACACAATTTCACCAACCTCTCATATAATTGATCTCTTTTAACTTCTACACTATGTGATTTGGTAAAAGCGGATGTTTAAATTTGACTACTTTTCACAACTAAAAATTAAAATGTCAGTCGAATGATGCATATTTTTTTTATATAAAATAAATAATTTATATGTCAAAACAATCACCATACATTCTACGTAATTTACGGTTGTAAAGTGTTTAAGCGTCTATTTTGTAAACACCAATTAAATGTAAATCTGCAATTTTATTTTAAATTTAGTGATGTGTAATGCTATTTTCCTCCTTTCATTTTCAGATCCACACCCTATTATTATCATAAATTCAAGTATAGAACACGCCTCTATTGAAGCTATTTTAACCTTGTGTACGGAAAAAGATGTGTAATATTTTCCGACAAAAATGATTTCATATTAATTCTCAGGCGATTTATATAATACTCAGTAGCGGCCCGTGGTCGAAAATTTTAGTGCAGCCGAAATCATGTGAATCCCCCCCCCCCCCCCCCCTCCCTTATTTTCCACAACCTATACATGAACTGAAATTCTTTATTATTTACTACACGAATCAAAGTTTCCTTTCAATTTTTACGAAATGATAACATGCGAAAAAATAGAAAACACTTTTCTTTTTTTTAAATTAAAGCAATCCTCCTTTCTTTTAAACATGCGAATCGGTCAATTTTAATATCAACTTAAATAAAAAAAAACAACAGCAGGACCATGTCCTGAAACAACAGCACACAGTAAATTTATCACGAAAAGCATTTCCGTTTGGAGATATTCTCGTAAGTTATCGTTTCACCTACCCATCCCAGCGTTTCACGGACGAGCCAATCAGCATATCGAATCTCAAGTGCAGCTAAAACAAGAAAATTCATTTTGGCTGTACCTTCTCACAAATGCAGTGCATTAGCATGGGGAGGAACCTTCATACTACGTAGAGGTTGCCATGGTAACGATGCAGCCGATTTTGAATTTCGCTTTTTGGCAGCAGTTTTGATTGAATGGAGTATTTTCCCCTCCTGAATTGTACATTACTGTAACAGGCTTGCTATTTATCGGAGATTTTGTTTACTACCGAAGAAATTTCATTTTCAATTCTAATCTTCATTTAAGAAAATTAGTAAAATATCTGATTTAAATTTAAAATATTGAATTTAGGTCCAGCCCGACTGTACTTGCTGTAGTGGACGAGCCGCCACTGATAATACTGTCTGGCAGTGGCGGATTTAACAGGCGGAAATGGACAGTTGCCGCCAGGGCCCCCTTGTTTTGAACCCATTTGGGGCACCCTCGACTCCCAAAATTAAAAAAGGGCTGGAAGAGAAATAATTGTTTCTGTTATATTTTAGCATATTTTATTAAACATTTCCCTGTATGATTTTTTGTCTGGATTCCCCTTAATCTTTCTCATATGAGCAGAAATGTGCCCCTTGTTCAACGTGCCCCGGGTCCACTTCTCTTTACAGGACTCGATTACCCCAAACCTACGTGCAGACAGAACTTATACACTTCAGATTTCTGATAATCCTCCAAATCCCCTACGACGCGGGGCCCTGCTTCTTCTGAGGTGCCCCGAGCTGGGCCCCTTAGCAGAATAAGTGGGGAATTGCTGAAAGTTAAAAGTGCAAACTGACATCTTGTAACGCAAATCGTTGAACATATTTTATTTAAAGCTCGTATTGTATTTGTGAGGAGGGAATGACCCAGTTGCGGCCGAAGGGAGCCGGGTTACCATATTTTTTGAAAAAAGAAAAACAATGCGATTTTTCCTTCCCCCTCGTACGATATTGAAAAGAAAGTGTACGCAAGGTCGAAAGACAGCCATCTTTGGACACAATGAGTTAACCTTCATTTGTAACACAAATGAGTTTACGCAATCTTTGAAAGTTTCATGCATATCAAATAGTAAAATAAATAACTTTTCCCAAGAAAGCGATAAAGTAAAATATTGAATTGCATTTATGAAAATTGAAGACAAAATTAAACGTTTGTCTGATATAGATCTTTAAGATTTATACTATGTTCTCAGAAGTATAAAAAATTAATCTGACTTTAAGTGACAAAATGTACCTTAAAAACTTTTAAGCACTTTATTGGTTATTTATTATATAAGAGTAAAATATAACAAAAATATCAACAAAAATAGTTTGTGGATAATTAATTGGATTATGCTTTAGGTTTATGCAGTAAGTAGTTGGGATAGTACTAAAATATCAAAACATATAAAAATCATACTTATTGATTTTGAACAAGACTAATTTAAAAAATTTAATCCTGAAATACTAACTATGTGAATAATTCCTATACAAAGTACTACTATTCATCACGCAATGCATATAAATAACATAAAATATTATAGATATTTATTCTCAAACGGCATTAAATAATTTACAATTTGGATTAATAATTAATTTTTTGACGTGAAACACCTTTAAAATCAATTAATACTTGGAGCATCAGATTGAACACCATATATTACTCTTTTAGGATTATCCATTCCAACACTTTTATTCCCTGAAAAATATAACTATGTATTTACATAAATTTGTTTTTGTTCAAAAGGAAATTAGCCGCCAATGCGTGTAAAATGTGGTAACAATGCAAAGCGTGTACGAAACGTGGATGGGCGTGGACAGTTTGTTTATCTTCATTTATTGGATATGTTTTGGTTGGCGACTCTTTCCTATTTTTGATGATATTTGCTAAAATTACGTTTAACGTATAATCCTTCTGAAAGTGCTTCAACAAAGCCACATCGTAATTTTTTAGGATGAAATAATTTTATATGTACAATATATGTCGAGGATACTAGCACCCCCGTCGGCGAAAGTCAGCCTCCGTGCTCACCGGGGAATTTCTGGCGCCACCACTGTCCGAGCAGTCGTTTTTGCCTCTTAATCCCATTTCGGATAGTCGTTTTGAGAGTTTTCTATAAGATTAATTTTTTTTCACTGAAATTACACCTAAATTAAATCCAAATTAAATTCTGCAAATAATATAGAAAAAAAAACATGTACAAATTCAATAAAACCTCCCGAAAAACGCATTTACAACTTTGTTACATATTCCCTCGTAAAAGGAAATACATTTAAAAGATAAATTTAGTGTGTCCAAAAATGGCCGCATTTCGACCGTGCAAAAATTTTCCTTCCAAAATAAATTATTTTCAATACGAGGGGGAAGGAAAAACAGGTGTTTTTTATCGCTCTGGAAAAAGGTTGCCAATAGCCGCAACTGGAAGTTTCCGTGTGAGGGACAGGGAATAATTTACCATTATGCACGTAAGGACTGGGTCTGGGTCTCCCGACATAGCATAGCATTTTTATATGGACTTAACGAGAAGATCTCATTGCTCATAGCCACACTTAACATATTCACAATCGGTTATAGGCAGTAGAGCAATGAAACTCAACTTTCATTTAAGTACACATAAATTGATAAATTGTAGAAAAGTTGCTTAGGTTTTCATTCATTATTTACATTCATTATTAAACATTCATTATTTACTGAAAATTTGTATAACATTTCAGCAATTTTTCAAAAAAAGTTGTAATTTATAGTTTTTTAAAAGAATAATTGACTAAATTTACGGGATTTTTCATTCTTCGAAACTATTTTTTGCGAGATAGGCGTGTTGAAAGATATAAATCAACGTGCAAAAATAGATAAAAAAAGTTCGACTTGGGCAACAAGTTTTATAATTTTTGTTCTAGAAATATTTCCAACGTCACGTAACCACAACGATCCCTCCACCTTACCACGCATGAAAGACACCTTGCTAAATATGTAAGACGTAATATATGAACGGCTCCGACGAATGTACGAAACTGGGGCCCTCGAAGGCTTTGCCGCCTGGGCCTTTTTCCTTAAATCCGCCACTGCTGTCTGGGTAAATTTGAAAGGAAGTTCTACGATGTGTTGTATTACTTGAGTTTTGAAGTATGTATAGTATTTTAAAAGGAAAGTTCTTCAAAGTCAACTATTATGCTAATAAGCTTTGACTTGGTTATGGCATTAAGTGTGTATCACAATTCCATAAAAATTCGCTTGTAAGGTAGTCTAATACTTTTTTAATGAGAGTTTTTTTATAAAACTTTAACATTATTTACATAATCAATAATTTACCTAATATATTAAAAATGTTTAGTTAATGTTTAAACCATTATCAAAGAATACTATCTCCCAAAATATTACTCTTAACAATTTTTTTAAACCTATTTTTAAAATAAACTATTTTAAGAGTATATATTTCATTTAGTGCTATTTAATATTCTATCTTTTTTATCATTTGAAATCTTAAAAATAAATAACAACAAGCAAACGTGCATCACAAAAATTCGGGTTCATTTAAATAGACCGACATTTATAATGATTGATAGCAATGCTATTATAAATAGCTATTTTTAAATTTTTATTCTTTGTACTTTTGCGAAACAGATCATTTTTTGATTTTTGCATTCAAAACTCATTTACGGAAAGTTTGTTTGGAATTCGTTAAATTATTTTTGATTTCTTTTTCGTCGAATTCATCATTCGAATCTAATAATTTAGTGATTTTTGTGTCCGAAAGTCATTTGTGGAAATCATTTGAAATACGTTAAATAATCTTCGAATAGTTTTTTTTTCAATTTGTTCGTTTATTTTTATTAATATTATTAATATTTATTTGTTTTTCGGACCTTTAAAAGTTTTTTTTTGAAACATTCTAATTCATATAAATTTTTCCTTTTAAAAAACAAACTTTCTTTATATAATTTATCATTATCTTTTTTATTCCTTTTCCTCTCGTTACGTTAAAAGGTCAATCCTCCGCAATTCTATATTCGACTGGAAATATTTAAATGACATGTTATCGTTTGCTCGTTATTTTCGTTTCCAAGATGGCGAAACAGTTCAGTGGTTGCACGGTATTTTGGCAACTAAAAAATGATGAAAGGAACTATTGTGGCTGAGATGCGGTAATTGGGATATGTAGACGAAACCAAGATGAAACGCGTGGGACAGTTTGTAATTAAAGCTAGATGGTTTCGAATTTTGTTTTTCTTGTGGTTCATAATTAAATTAGACATCCTCACCAAAGAGGTTCAACGCCTATAAGGGACATTTCCTAGATAAATTTTAAACAGAAGTTTTAATTAATATTTTGTAATTTTTTTTTAATTAATTGACAATTAAAAAAATTTTAATCAGAAATTTTCGCCTGATTCGCTTAACAAACCGTAAATTGTATACCTAATTACGATTGGGTAAATTTAAAAAAGAAATATACTTTAAATTTAATTTATTTTCATCATCTGCTGATCTTATATCTAGAAATCTAAATCTAGCTTATTTAATATCTATATGGATTGATTGGGACCAGGGCCCGATTAAGATATTGAAGCAAGGTAAGCCCGCCTATAAATGGGGGCCCCATATAAACCCTGAAACATTAAATCGAGCTTTTACTTGCACTAAAATCCTGGCCCCTGGATGGCAACGAAACACATTATAAATAATATTTAATAAACTTTAATAAGTAATGAAAATATTCCTAATATTCTTTATGTTTTTGATTTTTCCAATATTTGAACAAATTTAACGCAAGTGATAACTTTTTTTGTTAAAATGAGTAATGCCACTTTTTTAAGGTAAATTTTGTGGCAAACTTTGTTAGAATAGTTAAATATTTATATAAAATGTGTGATTTATGGGGCCCCTCAAAAATATAAAGTGTAAGCCTGGGCTTCCTGGGCCTATTCGGTAATCAGGCCCTGATTGGGACTTGAACTCGTGACCAGGGTCGCCCTTATGGGTGTGCCACAGGTGTCGTCGCACTGGGTCCCGCAAAGTAAAGCAAAGTTCGTTTTTTTACTAAGAAATAGCCCTTTTTTCGTGGTCCACCGTATAATTGGAGTTCTACTGTAAAAGCATGCACTTTTTTATAATATAAGAAAAAAATACGAGGAAAAATATCTCATCTTTTCACAACACGACGAAGAAATCAATTTTTCTATGCCAAAAACCTTTGAAACGTGCCAATTTACTTCAGTAAGCGAACCGATATTTTTCAGAAGGATAAACAACAGATACTCCACAAAAATGCAGATTAGTGTTGGATGCCGGAATGAAGCACATGCCGCCCGGCGTTGATCACGACTTCGTATCATGTTTCGGAGAGCATACAGCTCAATTAGCCTCTTCACCTCTTAGTTGTTGACCCCTCATTGCTTTCCATTGAGCCGCGTGATGGATCTTGACGGCTTTGTTAGAAAATGAGCGATTAAAATCTATCGTCTTCATCGGAATCTTTTGTTAACTAAATTTCGGTTGATCGTGGCTGCGATAGGCACTGGGTGTTGATGATTTTTTTGATGTTTCAAAAGAAAATCTAGCGTCAAAACTTGTTTAATGGATCTATGGGTGGGTACAGATAGTTGAAGTTATTAATATGTAAGCTTCGAGAGTGCAGCATTTTTGTAGAAATAATAATAATAAAAAACTTTCTTTCGAAAAGTTTGAGATGAATGGATTACTTAGGCTTAAAAAAAAAAAATTGGGCGTTGAATTTCGAATTGTGTTTGGAAAGGATGTAAAATACCTCACGAATTTTCGAACCACGATCACTTTCTTGACAGAATTTTTTTTACAGGTAAAAAGTTCGAAGTTGGTTGGATGTGACCACTGAGCTAAAATAATCAATGGAGCAAAGACTAAACGTCGCTTTACACCCTTTTGAGCCAAGATAGAAAAATATGGTCTTTTCGCATGGTGTTCGCAGTGGCGGCCTGTGGTCGAAAATGTTAGTGCAGTCGAAATCATGTGAATCCCCCCCCCCCCCCCCTTATCTTCCACAACCCATACATGAACGGAAATTATTTATTATTTACTACTCAAATCAAAATTTCCTTTCAATTTTTACAAAATGATAACATGCGAAAAAAAATAGAAAACCCATTATTTTTGGAAAATTAAAGCAATCCTCCTTTTTTGTAAACATGCGAATCGGTCAATTTTAATATTAACTTAAATAACAAAACAACAGCAGGACCATGTCCTGAAACAACAGCATACAGTAAATTTATCACGAAAACCATTTCCGTTTGGAGATATTCTAGTAAGTTATCGTATCACCCACCCATCCCAACGTTTCACGGACGAGCCAATCAGCATATCGAATCTCAAGTGCAGCTAAAACAAGAAAATTCATTTCTGCTGTACTTTCTCACAAATGCAGTGCATTAGCATGGGGAGGAATCTCCATACTACGTAGAGGTTGTCATGGCAACGATGCAGCCGATTTCGAATTTCGCTTTATGGCTGCAGTTTTGATTGAATGCAGTTTTTTCCCCTCCTGAATTGTACATTACGGTAACAGGCTTGCTATTTATCGGGGATTTTGTTTACTACTGTAGAAATTTCATTTTCAATTCTAATCTTCATTTAAGAAATTTAGCAAAATATCTGATTTTAGTTTTAAAATACTGAATTTAGGTGCAGCAAGGCTGTACTTGCTGTAGTGGACGAGCTGCCACTGGGTGTTCGTCATACGATAAAGTACAGATATCTTAGTTTTAAACCCCATTTCTGGCTTTCAAAAATACATTAAACGCTACATATTTAATGTTTTGCCATACTTAATTTCTTACTTACAAAAAAAGAGAAAAGATATTAAATTATCAAATATAATAATGATAAAATATTCAAGACCGAGCAACACGACTAACGGTGCAAAAGTCAATGTAGTCAATGTCACGGAGTAAAGTCAATGTGTTCTCAACTTTGGCTTCCGAGAAGTATTCATCCGCGTGCCACTGGGTAAAATACATTTCCCTCAACGGGAGTCATCACTCCAGTGTTTATTTTAGCTCAGGGGATGTGACAGAATTGCTCACAAACAATTTAATTGAAGTGGTAAGTATTTTGTTGAGTGAAAACTTAATAAGAGGTATCAGTACTTCAAATCAGATAGTAATAATATATTGAATGTACACTCGCCATTTTTTTTACCTATGAGATTAATACATACAAAATTCCTGTTAAATTAGGCTAGTGTTTTTCTGAGTCGGTGACCAGGTGCATCTGAAAATATTTCTTATGATTATTTTCATAGAGACGTATAGAATACTGAATATATAGCAATTTTAATATTTTTATTTATTGTTGATGTATAAAAGTTTTTTTTATATAATATATTTCGCGCTTAAATGCTTTTATATAAAAAAAACATTTAGAATAATTATTATTTTGAAACATACGCTCAATTTTATGTTTAACGGTAATACATCTGATAAATGATTGTACTAAAAGCTAATATTTCAACAGTATTAGCAAAGTAGCAATCTAAAAATCATTCGACGAGTCAATGTCTTACATGAAACCAATTCGCTTTCGCATTTACTTTTATGGTTACGAATTTAAAACGCGCCCGTCTCGATTTGCATCTGATGGCTTCGGTGTGAAATAAACTAGGTGAATCCGAGCTCAATTTATTTAGATGCGTTTTGGGTGGATACATAATGTTTATTACACTTCATATCTTATATAGTCTCTTCATGCGCTACTGCTTGGGAACTTTCGTTGAGAAATTTTTCGAGAATTTGTACGTTTCCAAAATATTCTTGTTTTATTAATGGTATATCCTTTAATGAGGGAATTGAATTACCAATGATGACGATGTTACCCTGTTAATGCTAGTATCTCATTGCTGAGGTGCTTTGGAAATTGAAGATCTGAGTCGATGACCATGTTAAGGATTTAGTTTTTAATGTCATTTAACATGTCCGTACCCTCAGCTCTTCAATTGAGTTTTAGTTCAATGAACCTTTCAAATTCGCAAGGATTTCTTAAGATTTTTTTTTTAACTTTAACTCTTAAAAAAATATTAATTAAATAAATTCTAATGATATTTTCTAAAAAAAAATTTCAAATCAATAATTTATATATTTTGAAGAACAAACTTACTGCAAAATTTAGGTTAATTTTATTCTTCGTTACCCAGCAAATGATTGACCATTAAACTTCCTCAACATTGTGGAATCGAAGGTTTTTTGAATATTTTATAAAATAATATGAAAAAACAAACATGCAGTTTTTTTTTAATTCATTTTTTTTCTTTTTTTTTAGGTTTTTTTTCTGCTTAAAACCTTTTAAAAAAAAATTCGTCATTTTCAATTCAATAATTTCAATGATTCAATATTAAAGATTGGTATATTGTTTTTCAATTTTTGTCCTGATTATTTTGATTTATTAACAATATCGGTATGCAGGTTATTCACTGAAAACACGCCACTTAAACGCCACTGCCCTCCATCAACATACAAAAGACACTCGTTAGCGCCACTTGTCCTTCCCTTCGCGTGAGACACAATCCGAACGAATCCCAATTTGTAGAAGAGGACCCGAGTCCCGCGTACACGCCACTGTTTTGACAGGTTCAAAGTACCAAAAATAAAATAAATAAAAACTCTCCCTTGACCAACTTCAGCACTCCCCTCAGGTCGCCCGGATTAAAAGAAGAAAGGATCTCGCTTTGTTTCCCAGACACTTGATGAAGAGATTAAAAGGTATCGTGACCGCCTGGTTAGACGACTTCATTTTTAAGCGGTTAAGAACAGCTGCCGTTTCTGGAATCTCGTTCTTTATAATGAGATGTCCTGACTTTGTCCACCAACCCCGCCAAGTATGACAGTGTCTTTTAGTCTCGTTTTATAAAGCGGCTTTTGTAAATAAATTAAGGATGGAGTAGGGTTTGAATGGGAGTGCGCGTCGTGCAATAGATTGTATTGTCTGCCTTTGTTTTGCCGTCTCTGTTCGCGTACAAAGGAAAGCATAATGTAACGAATTCTTGAAAGAGGTTAAATTTTAAGTCTTCATTCGTGCAGTAGTTAGATATATCTTTTGTCTGATAAATGGCTTACTAGTCAGTTTATAGAATTTTATATTCGAGTTCATAATTTTTTTTTTATGAGGTTTGGTTGAAGATTTACTAAATATACTGTTGTGTGATAGTTGACGATAAATCGAAGTATTCTAATGAATGGAATTTATAATTTAAAAATGGAATTTATAATTTAGGTACTGAATTTATAATTTAGGAACGGAATTTATAATTTATAAATGGAATTTATATTTAATAAATGGAATTTATATATATTTAATAAATGGAATTTATATATATTTTATAAATATAATTTATATTTTATAAATGGAATTTATATTTTATAAATGGAATTTATATTTTATAAATGGAATAATTTATATTTTATAAATATAATTTATATTTTATAAATGGAATTTATATTTTATAAATGGAATTTATATTTTATAAATGGAATAATTTATATTTTATAAATGGAATAATTCTTAATTTATAATTTATAAATGGAATACTGTATATTTTATAAATGGGATAATTTGTAATATATAAATGGAATACTGTATATTTTATAAATCCAATACTTTATATTTTATAAATGGAATAATTTATATTTTATAAATGGAATTTATATTTTATAAATAGAATATATATTTTAAAATATAATTTATGAATGTAATTTATAAATGGAAGTTATATTTTAAAAATAGAATTTATAATTTATGAATGTAATTTATAAATGGAATTTATATGTTATAAATATAATTTATATTTTTTAAATGGAATTTATATATTTTATAAATGGAATTTATATATTTTATAAATGGAATTTATATATTTTATAAATGGAATTTATATTTTATAAATGTAATTTATATTTTATAAATGTAATTTATATTTTATAAATGGAATTTATATATTTTATAAATGGAATTTATATATTTTATAAATGGAATTTATATATTTTATAAATGGAATTTATATATTTTATAAATGGAATTTATATATTTTATAAATGGAATTTATATATTTTATAAATGGAATTTATATATTTTATAAATGGAATTTATATATTTTATAAATGGAATTTATATATTTTATAAATGGAATTTATATATTTTATAAATGGAATTTATATATTTTATAAATGGAATTTATATATTTTATAAACGGAATTTATATATTTTATAAATGGAATTTATATTTTATAAATGGAATTTATATTTTATAAATGGAATTTATATTTTATAAATGGAATTTATATTTTATTAATGGAATTTATATTTTATTAATGGAATTTATAATTTAAGAATAGAGTTTAAAATTTATGAATTAAATTTTCAATATTATGCAATTTCTGGTCAACTAAAAATGTAACTGCTTAATGGTTTAATCGTCTATATTTAGCGAATAAATTTAAATTCTTATTTCTTTAGATTAGAGTACTAATCAAGATCGAATCCAGAATTAGTTCTAATGTAAGGGAAAATTTTCTTGCATGTTTTATGCGTATTTATTACAAATAAAAACATTAAAATTTAATATTTATCCATAACTAATGCCAATCAATTAAATTACTCGTATTTTAGTCGTATAATTATGGTCCAAATAATACTAAAGGAAACCATGGTAAAGTTACTCTTTAATAGTATTTTATTCTGGTTTTCGAAGAAATTTACATAGTGTCTTAACTATTCTGAAGAATAAATTATAAGACAGCGAAATAAAAGTTTTTTACTGATTTAGAGGGTTTTTTGCGCGTTTAATTTGCCGTAGTTATATTTATCTTCACACGTTGGTTTTGGTGTGATAGCCATTGAAGAGATAGTAGCTTTATTTTAAGAAATGGAAAACAACAATCTTCAGTGGCTTCTGGCAATTAAATAACGAAATTCTTACGTCAGTTTTTCACAAAATTTGCAAAACAACGAAATTGTGATTTTTAAAAGAATTTGTGTGTTATTTTTTGACGACAAATTTTATCGCTTGAGTAACTGTTATTTGAACAGAGCAATAACCATTTAAGGTACAGTGAAACCCACCGGTTGAATTCTAATACTGCTCAACAATGATTCTGAACCACAAAAACGATTCTTAAGCATTTTTATATACTTTAAAAAAAGGCTAAATACGAAAAAATGGGCGTTTATGTGCAACCATCAATCCACTGAAAGCGAATGTATTCAAACCCATTCCTTTTCATAATGCCCAATAATGATATAACCAGTTTCTAAGCATCGCAGAATATGCAATTAAGGTATATTTATTAGATTTCCATAGCGCAGCAACTGAGTCGTGATGCATTTGATGCGAAGCCTACCGTCGACATTTTGAGGATGCCTTCGAGCGCAGCCATTTTTCAAGGCACACGAAGCACAGATCTCTTTTTATTGAGGCTTGAAAATATTCCTCGGTATTTTTGTTCTTCCACAGGAATGTGTTTACATATTGACGACGCATCGTATCCCCGAAACGGTGGAGACTCGTCTGTAGAGATAGATGCTGGAGAGCAGTTCTGAGTCATCGCAAATTAATTATCATTGCTCTCACGCAAGTTGGAATGTTGATTTTCCTTTTGAGCCTTCCGAAATGTGCGAAGGGGCAAAAATCATGAATTGTATTTTTTTTGCAGCCCCCAGAAGACTAAAAGAGTCGCCTCAGAATGACTTAGCGATAGAATTTTAATTTAATAACGTAAAATAACTTAAATGTCAATTAAGAACGTTGATATACTTAATACAATTTGACTACGATCTACACCCTGTCGCAGATCAAATCGGAGATAATATTTAATCACAAAATGGTTGAGATTAAATATTATCTCCGATTTGATCTGCGACAGGGTGTAGATCGTAGTCAAATTGTATTAAATGTCAATTAAGAACGTTGATATACTTAAGTTGTTTTGCGTTATTAAATTCAAATTATTAGAAGTAATACATTTACAATACGTTATCAACGCTGGGGCAATTGTAAAAAGGCGAATAGACTGTTGGGATTTATTAAAAGTAATGTATCATATCTAAGGAGATAATTTTATCACCGTATAGGAGTTTGGTCAGGCATCATCTTAAATATGCAATACAATCCTGGTCACCTTATTTTAAAAATTATATTGAAGGGTTCAACATAGAACTACGAAAATATTCAGGGTACTTCGGGAATGATATATGGAGATGATGGGGGACTTTCACCAAGTGAACTGCCTGACAGAGAGCAATTGGGCAGTCGTACATTTTGCTCAGAATGGGCCACAAATTGTTCTTCCCAGGGCCGGATTTAGGTATAGGTTACAAGCCTATGGACCCGCACCACAAAAGAACCTGCACTACGCACCAAAAAAAGTGTCAATTTTCGGGAAAAATTACTTGGAAGGATGATAATCCAAATCCTAATGAAAATAGTATACTACAATCTTTTTAAAATGGAGAAGAATTCTATTTTTCTTAACAGATATGTACCATGTAAATATACCTTAATACTTTTCTTGAAATATGTTTAATTTGTGATAATTACAATGTCATTGTTTTACTTTTTTTTTTAAATGGAAATCAGTTTTTATTTTTCTTGCATTTTTATTCTGGGGTCATTCCATGTCAATTCAACGGGACCATGACACCCACCCCCCTCCGATTTTTTTAAAATTTGGTGAAAACGCTTTCCTTGTGGGTCAAAGTAAATATCCGAATTTTTTTTGCTGTATCTCAAATAGTTTTTATTTTACAGCCATTCGAAATTTCAAAATTTCAGCTCATCTTGCACGTTTGAGATTTTTAAAATCAGTTGCATATATCTAGGGATAAAATTATTTCTCCAGAACTATTCATTGGATCTCTATGAATTTTTTTTTGGCAAATCAATAAAAGCCTATTGATGTTATAAAAAAATACTTCATTCCTCAGAATCAATAAAAAAATCCAGGAAAAAATTTGAAAGAGGCAAGTATTTGATTTTTTTTGTAGAAAAACTTCATTTATTAAATCGAAATTATCAAAAAGAGGGTCCTCTACAATTTTAATTTTTTATATATGAAAATAATTGTAAGAACATGTTTTATCATAATAAAGAATAATATTGATGGCTATTTTTCTCTTTATAGTAAAAATTTTCACTTTTGTCGGCCATCTTGAAAAATCACATATCTTGAAATTTTTTTAAAAACAAACACATTTTTATTTAGCAATATAATTATAATACTGAAATTTTTATATAATCATTTGTTATTCTGATAACATTCATAAAATATTTTAATTAAATAACTTTGAAATAACAATTTTAAAGTCCCTTTAATTAAAACTTAATTTCAAGAAATTTGTTTTCTAGTCTATACGTCAGTTCAACGAGACCATGGCACTTACCACCTCCGTTTTTTATAAAAATTAGTGTAAACTCTTTCTTTGTAGATAAAACTATATATACAAAATTATTTTGCTGTATCTCAAATAGTTTTCGTATTACAGCCATTCAAAATCTCAGCTCATCTTACACATTTAAGATTTTCAAAATGAGGCGCATATATCTAGATATAAAATTCTTTCTCTGGAACTATTCATTGTATCACTATGAAATTTTTTTGGAATATCAATAAGAGCATACTGATGTTACAAAAAAAAATTCACTCCCCAAAATCAATATAAAATTTCAGGAAATAATTTGAAAGAGGTAAGTATTTGATTTTTTTGTAGAAAAACTTACTAAATCTAAATTATCAAAAAGAGGGTCTTTCACAATTTTACTTTTTTATATATGAAAATAATTGTAGGAACATGGTTTATCATAATAAAGAATAAAATTGATGGCTATTTTACTCTTTATAGTAAAAATGTGCACTTTTGTCATTCTGGAACTTTTATATAATTATTTGTTATTCTGATAGCATTCATTAAACGTTTGAATTAAATAATTTTTATATAAACATTTTGAAGTTAATTTAATTAAAACTTAATTACGAGAAATGTGTTTTCTAGTCTATAGCCATACTCAATTTTGCAACTTTTTTTTTTTTTGGTGATCACAGACAAAAAAAAGGAAAATTCTCATAAATATATGTGCCTCCCTACAAGGGCCTCCATGTGTTGTAGACATTTGATTGGGACATAATGTAAACACTTGAAGCCACTTGAGCTATGGAATGTTCACATGGAGATGGACAGAAAAGAAGTTGGTAATGAACTTAGTAGTCACACTTTTATAAAGAATATCTCGGAAGGATAATTTTAATTTTGGTTAGTTAAATGGTTTTCAAATTGTAGTTAAGTTTAAAACTGAAAAGTGGAACCTTCAAAATGTAGTGTGAGAAAGATAACATCAAGTGAATGCCATTTAAGTTATCTTTTAGTGTCAATAAAGGAACTGAAGAAATTGATAGTTTGAGTTGACAGAGAACAATTGATTTTATAAATACTTTGAATGTTATACTATTAATTTTATTTAAAGTTTTTTTTTTAATATTTAATCTATCTAGATATTTTAATTAAGTAAATGGTATCAAAATAACAAATATTCATGCAAAAGTTTTAGCATTATAATTTTATTGATAAATAAAAATGTTACTTTTTTTAAAAATTTCAACAAGTGCGAGTTTTTAGATGGCCAACAAAATTGCAAACTTTTACTATAAAGAGTAAAAAAGCCATATATTTTATTCTTTATTATGATAAAACATGTTCTTACAATGAGTTTTATGTATAAAAAATTAAATTTTGAAGGACACTGTTTTCGATAATTTAAATTTAATAAAGTAAGTTTTCTACAAAAAAAGATCAAATTCTTGCTCTTTCAAAAATTTTCCTGAAATTTTATATTGATTTTGGGGATTGAAATATTTTTTTATAATATCAATATGCTTTTATTGATTTTCAAAAAAAAATTCATAGAGATACAATGAATAGTTCTGGAGAAAGAATTTTATATCAAGATATATGTGCCTCATTTTGAAAATCTTAAATGTGTAAGATGAGCTGAGAATTTGAATGGCTGTAATACGAAAACTATTTGAGATACAGCAAAATAATTTTGTATATATAGTTTTATCTACAAAGAAAGATTTTACACTAATTTTTATAAAAAACGGAGGTGGTAAGTGCTATGGTCTCGTTGAACTGACGTATAGACTAGAAAACAAATTTCTTGAAATTAAGTTTTAATTAAAGGGACTTTAAAATTGTTATTTCAAAGTTATTTAATTAAAATATTTTATGAATGTTATCAGAATAACAAATGATTATATAAAAATTTCAGTATTATAATTATATTGCTAAATAAAAATGTGTTTGTTTTTAAAAAAATTTCAAGATATGTGATTTTTCAAGATGGCCGACAAAAGTGAAAATTTTTACTATAAAGAGAAAAATAGCCATCAATATTATTCTTTATTATGATAAAACATGATCTTACAATTATTTTCATATATAAAAAATTAAAATTGTAGAGGACCCTCTTTTTGATAATATCGATTTAATAAAGTAAGTTTTTCTACAAAAAAAATCAAATACTTGCCTCTTTGACATTTTTTCCTGGATTTTTTTATTGATTTTGAGGAATGAAGTATTTTTTTATAACATCAATAGGCTTTTATTGATTTGCCAAAAAAAATTCATAGAGATCCAATGAATAGTTCTGGAGAAATAATTTTATCTCTAGATATATGCGACTGATTTTAAAAATCTCAAACGTGCAAGATGAGCTGAAATTCTGAAATTTCGAATGGCTGTAAAATAAAAACTATTTGAGATACAGCAAAAAAAATTCGGATATTTACTTTGACCCACAAGGAAAGCGTTTTCACAAAATTAAAAAAAAATCGGAGGGGGTGGGTGTCAAAATTCTTTTTTTACCGTTGATTTGATATGGAATGACCCTCTGATTAAAGCCATTTGAGGGTAAAGCAAAAACGTGTGCAATATTTTATTCTCATTTTCAGAATTCCAGAATGCCGTTGCACCTTGAGACTCCTTGAAACCGTTGACATTTTGTACCATGCTATTGCAAATGTACAAAAAAGTGTACTGCAATTTCATATGTATAATTACACTTAAAAACGATTTACTTTGCAGTTCTGGAATATATATATATTTTAATTCCGAACCCCTTCCCCCTCCTCCCCTTTCCTGTTTAATGGGGTGGGTTATTCCATGTAGTTAAGGGGGGGGGACGCCATACATTGAGCCTAGGGGCCCACTAACACTAAATCCGGATCTGATTCTACTTATTCTAAACATTCAGTTGAACTCAATTTCGACCAAAACTCGACCCCTTGATTGCCTTTCCCCAGAACTCGTCCATTCTCTCGGCACTTCATTTCCCAGCACCCGAGGTGGGGCAGGTGTCGGAACTCCGAGAAGCACCTCTGCACCGACGTCAGTGCCCACGTAATTGAAAATTGACCTAATTTGCACAAGGGGGGGATTACAATCACTTTCGGCTGACGTTAACCTGCAGGTCAATCCTTCAAAAGCCTTGCGCTAACGAGTGATGGATCTATATCCCCACCAATCATAACTTCGAGAAAGGGACGATGTAAATCTGGTTTGAAGAACACGGCTGATGAGATTTGAAGGATCTGTCGGCTAATTTGGGTTTTTGAGGAACACACACGTTGTCTTATGCGGGGTCGGAGGGCTTTGGGGTTGAGAGGAACCGCTCCTGCCTTGACGAGTTATAAATGATTGTCGTCTGAAGGGGGATTGTGTCTTGCCAAGGCCTCTCCCGGATTATGTATCGTCACAAGAAATTTACTGTTTTTTTGTTTTTTTAGAAGTCTCCCTTTTCAACTACACGTGTCTGTTGCGGGATTTTCAATGCGCATCTTTGTCCTTTCTGGTTCGAACAGGGTTGTTGTCTTCAAAGCGCGGTCTCTTCTTTCAATGTATTTGCGATTTGCGCTTGAAATTAAGTTACTAATAAGCTGTCTTTTTTTATTGTGATATTTTTGGAAACTTTCCTCGGTGAAACCTAATGATGATTGGTAAATTGGGATTTTAAATGTGGACATCAATGTGGGGCAGCCAGTAAAAAAGCGAATAGAATGTTGGGATTTATTAAAAGAAATGCATCATCTAAATCTAAGGAGGTAATTTTACCGCTGTATCTGTATAGAAGTTTAGTCAGGCCTCTTCTTGCAGTGGCGGCTCGCCCACTACAGCAAGTACAGCCGGGCTGCACCTAATTTTATTACATTTTAAAACTAAAATTATATATTTTACTAATTTTCTTAAATGAAGATTAGAATTGGAAATGGAGATTAAATTTCAACTCTAAGTAGAAAAAATCTCCGATAAATAGCAAGCGTGTTTCCGTAATGCACAAATTCAGGAGAAGAAAAAACAAAAACTCCATTCAATCAAAATTGCAGCTAAAAAGCGAAGTTCGAAATCGGTTGCATCGTTGCCATGGCAACCTTACGTAGTATGACTTCCCCAGCACGCTAAAATGGAGGATGTGACGACACAAACGTAGCGCAAAAGGATTTTTTCAAATTAGCTGTACTAGGGATTTCGAATAAATGATTGGTTCATTGCTGAATCGGCGAGGCGGGGTGGAGGAAAACGATAATTTCGAAGAATCTCTCCAAACGGAAATAGTTTTCGATAAGTTTGCACGTGTGTTGTTGTTTCTTTACTTAAATTAATATTAAAATTGACCGATTCGCAAGTTTGATAGGAGGATTGATTTTATTTTCAAAAAATAAGTAAGTGTTTTCTATTATTTTTACATGTTATCTTTCATAAAAGTTGAAAGGAAACTTTGGTTTGAGTAATAAATTTTAAAGAATATCCGTTCGTGTATGGTTGTGAAAAAGGCGAGGGGGGGGGGGGGGGGGGGAGTTACATGTTTTCGTCTGCACTAACATTTTTGACCACGGGCCGCCACTGTCTTCTTGAATATGCAATGCAATCCTGGTCACCTTATCTTAAAAATGATATTGAGGGGTTCAACATAGAACTATGAAAATGATTCATGGTACTTCGTGAATGAATTATGGAGAGAGGCTTAAAACTCTAAATATGTATACACTCGAAGCGAGAATGATTAGAAGGAACCTTATTCAGTTATTCAAATTTATCAAATTGGGTGATGTGGAGGGATTAGAATTTAATATTGCCAATGTGACTAGAGGTCATGGATTCACATTATACAAATCGCAGCTTAATCGGGACGTTAGAAAACATTATTTTTTTAATAGAATTATAGACAAATTGAATAGTTTGCCTGAATATGTTGTGAATTATTCCAGAGTTGGTAGTTTTAAAAAGCAATTGGATCAGCATTGGGGAATCGTGATGATGATAGATTGACAGGAGCAACCTTGCTGGGCATAGAGCCTGTAGTTGGCCGACATTATTTGTATGTGTAGTATTCAATCGCATAAATCTTTTGCCAATTCTTGAGAAAGTAAAAATATAATAAAAGATTACTTAATTATAATAAAGGATCAAATCTTCATGTTTTGCCATGAAACGATTTTAAAATCAGTTACTTGGGGAATTAGGATAATAACACTATATTACGCTTTTAGGGGATATATTCCAACACTACAAATCCGTGACAAATAGGACGATTGGCATTAATTTGGTCTTGTTGTGAACATGTTGACATTAGTTTGGTCCTGAAATTAAATGTAAAATCTTGAAATGAAGTGTAGTTCGTATTTGGCATAGATATGACCTCAGAGTCAGATATACACCCAGCAAAAAAAGTCAGCATAAAACCTTCATCAAAATTTTGAAATTTAAGGTTTTATGCAGGAAAAACTGCAGTTTTTTTGAAGATCTATAAAATGAAAGGTTTTTGTTTCAATGTCCTTCATAATAACTACAAAAAACCTTCATAAAAAAAACCTGCAAAAAATCTTCAAGTTTAAATCATGAAGGGAAAATGCAGATATTTTAAAGGTTTTATGCGGGAAAATTAAAAACTTCAAAAAAACTGCAGTTTTTTGTTTCAATATCCTTTATAAAACCTTAAAAAAAAACCTCCAATTTGACCATTTTGATGAAGGTTTCATGCTGACTTTTTTCGCTGGGCAGCTAGTTTATCTTTCTTCTGTTGGCGAGACTTTTGTTGGGGACCAATCCCTAACCTACTGAAATGCCGTTTTCACGAAAATCTTTTCTGGTCGTGCTCTGACGCGACACAGCTTCACCCAACTTTTAGCTTAGTGTAGAAATAGATTTGATAAGGAAAGGGAAGGATGTTTCTAGTGTTTTTTTTTTTTTAATTCTGTATTTAAGTAGATGCCCCCCGGAGCGTTTTCTTAAAAATAACCAAAATTCAAAATTTCTCCTCAGTAAAATTTGTAACGTATATTTTATGTATTTATTTCATCACATGAGCACTATTTCCCATTCTTGCTCAGTTAAGATGGTTTCAATCGACAAGATTACATATTATAATTTTTCGATTAAAAGCTTAAACAACACGACGAAAAGTTTACTCGACAATAAGCAATACATGACTAAATGATAGATTACTCAATCAGCTTCAAAATTTATCATGCACAGTATCTAAAACAAATTATTACAGCCCCAAACCAACATGTTTACCAACTTTATCTCCACAACAATACCTCGCCAAACATCCAGAGGAGACAGTTGTATTTTCCCTCATCTGAAAGTTCAACTAATCTAAGAAGCTGAATGAAAAGATTGATCATCTTGAATGAAGCTACTATCATTATATATATTTTTTTATCCGTGCGATTAAAGGGGGTCAATAGCAGAAGTTGATTTCCCCCCCCCGGAGATACGAATCAGCTGGCGCGTTACACCTAACTGAAAGGTTTCTATTATTCCATTGTTCGTCGTATCGAAGCGCCTAATGAGTGATTGAAAACGCGCGATTTTCGTCCTCCCCCCAGAAAGACGCCTGTTATTTTCTAATTTATCAATAAAAGGCGTTGATGGAGCGAATCAGTGAGAAGTCGAATCGACAGTGATTGGAGGACCCAAATGTTGGGGTGAAGGTGCTTTTGTGAGCATTCAGAGCATATAGGATGTACAGAAAACGACTTTCATAAAATGGTAATGTGAATTGTAAAAACAAAATGAATTGGTTTAAAGATATTTTTAAAATAGGAGTGCAGGGTGGGCTAAAAGTCCCTTATACATTAAAAAAATTAATATAAAATCAAATAATTATCGTATGAGAGTACGGTGTGGTCTAAGATGCTTCTCACCCAGAGAGTTGTAATATTAAATAGAGAGCGCCTTCAATACCAGACTCTCGTAAGGCCGCGGTGTCAACATTGAAAAGAAAAACTCACATCACGTGGTTTTAGCGCTGCCACATTTGGCGTTCAGACATCTACAGGAGTTTCAAATTTGCGCACTTTCTTCTCTTTTGGTGATAAAGAGTTCTGTCCGAATTCTACTTCTTAACATATATGTACGTATTTACTTATTTTCAAACAATATGCGCTAAATATTTCCTCTTCATTAACGAAGTTCTGAAAGTCGCAAAGGCCTGCCAAGTAATATTGGCGCATGAATGAATTGGCATTTCCACCTATCACGTGGTTTCAATGATGGACACACGGAAATCAGCATTTTTATTCCTCTATTTGTATCATTACTCTATGTTCTCACCATAAAAAGTTTTGTTGAAGCCATTAAAAAAAAAGTTAGTTTCAAACTTTACCTATAGATGACGCTCTACCTTAAAAATCCATAAAAAAAAGCCTACTTTGTTTTTTTAAATGTGCAGTACCATCTACATGCAAAGTTTGAAACTAATTTTTTTAATTTCTTCTACAAAACTTTCCTCAATCATATTTCAATGAGTGCGCCCTTTGTAGCCAACCTACTAAAACAGCTTTTTTGCTGCAAATCGTCATTTCTGTGTGACAGAATTAATTATAGTCAGAAAATCATATGAAACGCATGTGTATAAACTAAACATATAAACAAGTATCAACGGCTGGGCGAAGTTAGGAATTAAATATTTTTGTTTCACAAAAACTTTGCATTAGGAGAACATTTTAGTTCACACCGCACTCTCGTAAGCCAATTACTTGATTTTATGTAAAATTTTAAAATGTGCTAAGGCTAATTAATTTAGCCCATCCTGTAAATTTTATTTTGTTTAAGGACTGTAACAGTATTGTGGGACCGTTATGCGAAAGCCTACGGACAGGATTGCTATCGCGAAATATTTTAAATACAGTAGGGGGGTTTAAGAAATATATGGTATCTAATATCAGTTATCTTGACTGGTGCACATTTTTTATCTTCTACATTTGACTCCTGGTATTGAGAAATCGTCAGTTTCTATAGCAACCGCCACACAACAGAATTCATTATAGCTAGGGATTTTTCGTGATGGTAAGACAGTAAAAAATTATCGAAACTGTGAAGTTGTTTTCGTTGAAAGAACATGTGCTATGTATTTACAATAAATGCCTATTTTTTTTATGGAAAACATGCAACTATTTTTTTGTATAAAGATAATCGCACGTCCACGATAAAGATAGTGTTTGAATTTTACCGTATGGCGTGATCTTTTAAATAAATTGATATGTTTATTGCAAAGTCACTTGTACTGCTACGCTTTTCCTCCCTCATATCTGAGTAGAAATTTACCCATCATGGCAAAAAATACAATGTAATTTCACATTCCAATGTTCACGATATCTACAATTCAGTAGATGCCTTTTCAGAGCAAAAATCTATGATAATAAAATAAAAGAGTCTGTCTATGCGTCTGGCACACAAAACACCTACTTCCTCGTCAAGGAAATGTCTGAAATTTTAAACATAAGTACTATCCAACCTCTAATTGTGCACCTGTGAGCCAGAATTTAAAAATTTTAGCAATTTTTTAAAATTAATATTTAAAGTTTCCATTCAATAGAAATCGTAAGGCCGTAGTGGTGACGAAACTGCGCATGCGTTATGTAGAGATTAGGAACGGAACAAACTCTGAGAGAAAGTAGCCAAGCTTCTACAGCTTACTCAATAGAAGTTGCCCTTCGGAAGAAATGGTCGCGGGTTCAAGACACGACGGGGGGAACTTAATTTCTTTAATTAACGGGTTCCTATAGCAACGGGGGAGCAAACAGCTATACTCGGGGACAACTTAAGTTGAGCCTAAAGCAATTGCATATTTATACATGTCATAGCTTTCGCTTCAGGTTCAACTTAAGTTGTCCCCGAGTCTAGTTATCCATAAGGACCGACAACACACTCGTAGCTTACGGTGCAATTCGGTCTGAATAATTTCCCGTCATTGCTCGATGGATTCACTCGACTGTGCAGTCCTACGGGGAGCGTCCGATTGCGGATTCCGGGTTGTCATTCCCAGTGAATTTCAAATTGCCCTTATTGCCGGTGAAGGGTGCTAATTTGCCGGCAACAAAAGGGGAGCGAGCACAAGTGAGTGATCCGATGATCATTTTTAAAGAGCTGAAGAGAACCGCCCGCTGATTCCATTAGTCACTTGTCATATTCCTATTCCTCCAGCCTCCCTTCATTCGAATGCAGAATGCCTTCATTGAATATCCAGAGCGCGTATTCGTAGAGTGAATTAATTCCGACGGCTAAAAAATATTTATGAATGGGAATTAAACGGCAGTAAATTATATTTTTTACTAGCTGTTATCCGCGGGTTCGCCCGCTTTTTTTTTTTTTAACCCATTGGTTCGTTTCCCACCTTTATTTCTTCTCTTTTATTTTCTCGAATGCAAAATAACTGATCTATTGTTCAGACATCTCCGAATGTTAGCTTTTCCGTTATTTTTTTTCCCCGTTGAAGCAGAATTGAAGGGGCAAGTGGAAGAAAGGGTCAACTGACAAAAATCACTTTCCAAGATCAACAGCTTTTTCACTGGCAACAATCTTAAGAAAAGGGTCGCTTTCCGTTGAGCATCCACTATTTGTCGCCAAGGAAAAAATTGGCACAATACTTTTTCCTATTCATCGAGCGTGATTAGTGGTGGTAAGTTAACATAATTGGCGCGTTTTCGCACATTTGGCATTTAGGTTCGCTTAATGAAATCGAACCATTCATTATAAGTGAAACATATACTTTTTGATGCTCTGAATCTGCATAAATAAATTAAGCAGAGCCATACAATTTTGAGGGAAGACGCATATATCCTTAAAGCTTTCATCTAGATCAAACTAGTTTTTTTTTCAAAAATGTTAACTTCTTCCACTTGCCTCTTCAATTGTTAGAAAGGAGTTATTTCACCAAAGCAAATGAAATGTGTACGAGTACAATAAAAATATTAATAGTCATTCCGATTTAAAAAAAAATACAAAATGGTTGGCCACAAATCGTTGGGGGTTGTGTCGTTTTTTGGTTGTGTCACATTGTCAGGACTTCATTACCGAATAGGCTCATAGGGCCCAGTCTTACACTTTACATTTTTAAGGGGCCCCCAAGCCACTCATTTTATATAAATATTTAACATTCCTAACATAGTCTATACTAAATTTATCTTTAAAAAAATTACATTACCAGTTATTGTAAAAGTAAACTTGAAGCGTGTTAACTTTGTTCGAATTTTGGAGACAAAAAATCAAAATATACAAGAATATAAAGAATACTCATGACTTAAAAAATATATTTTGTTATATTACTTATAATGTGATTCATTTAAATGCCATTCAAGAGCAAGGATTTTAGTCCATGTAAAAGTTGGATTTGATGTTCCAGGGTCTATTTGAGAGCAATGGGGCATTCCTTTTAAAGGCGGGCTTCCCTTTCTTCAATGTCTTAATCGGGCCCTGCACATTGTATTGACATAATAAAACATTATTTTTAATCAACTACTTCGCATACATTTCAAACAAGTCGCTTTGCTTTAGTAGCAGTACTCAGTGGCGGCTCGTGCACTACAGAAAGTACAGCCGTGCTGCACCTAATTTTATTAGTGTATTTTAAAACTAAAATTATATATTTTACTAATTTTCTTAAATGAAGATTAGAATTGGAAATGAAATTTCAACTCTAAGTAAAAAATATCTCCGATAAATACAAACCAGTTTCCGTAATGCACAAATTCAGGACAGGAAAAAACTCCATTCAATCAAAATTGCAGCCAAAAAGCGAAGTTCGAAATTGGCTGCATCGTTGCCATGGCAACCTTACGTAGCATGACTTCCCCAACACGCTAAAATGGAGGATGTGACGACACAAACGTAGCTCAAAAGGATTTTTTCAAATTAGCTGTACTAGGGATTAGAATTAAATGATTGGTTCATTTGCTGAATCAAAGAGGCGGGGTGGAGGAAAACGATAATTTCGAAGAATCTCTTCAAACGGAAATAGTTTCAGATAAGCTTGCATGTGTGTTGTTGTTTCTTTACTTAAATTAATATTAAAATTGACCGATTCGCAAGTTTGATAGGACGATTGATTTAATTTTCAAAAAATAAGTGTTTACTATTATTTTTACATGTTATCTTTCATAAAAGTTGAAAGGAAACTTTGATTTGAGTTTGAGTAATAAATTTTAAAGAATGTCCGTTCATGTATGGTTGTGGAAAAAGGCGAAGGGGGGGGGGGGGAGGGAGTTGCATGTTTTCGGCTGCACTAACATTTTTGACCACGGGCCGCCACTGGCAGTACTTAAAGTATAACAAAAAAAATATTTATTATGTGTTAAACAGCAAGACAATGACCATCACCCAACAATTTAAGACCACCCTGTTAAATCTAATCGCTCTGCACCGTCCGGTTCAGTACACTAAACATTCCAGATTCCACACACACACAGCTCCCCATCAAATACCGCACTTTCACGGGCAATTGAAGGATCGCATTGTCCCTCGTTATCTACGGGTGACTCAGATTCGTTCATTAAATCCGATAAAACTAATTATGATCACAAATGACGACTTCCGTGTGCCGTAAAACATGGAAGGGGTCTTCTCCTGCCGTGTTCGGCTGTTTAGCGAGTTCGGATTTGTTCCGGTTTCCGATGTCGAGAGAGCGTGTGTGTCATTCGAAAACCTTTTAGGTACGCATGGCTGTCGTTTCGGGAAACGTGATAAGTTGGCAGAACTGAGAGTGTGGTCTTGATGACAGAAAGCGTCGTGCGTTTCTCGACGAGCGATTTGCATTCTGCGCTGATGGCTTTCTGGTTTCGTGTCATGTACAGCGGGAGATTCTCAAGCGAGAACAAATCTAAATTTACTTGAAGTATGGAATCGCTTTCAGTGGCGTAGCAGTTTAAATAATATTTTCAACTAGTTTTATTTCAGAAATATTTATAAATATAATAAAATAAACCCCAATTAGCAGTTATTTTAATTAATAATTATCAATTAGTTAAGTAGTAATTATCAATAATATGTTAATTAACTACATAAATTTCCTAAGAAATTTAATTTTGTTATTATTTAAAATTATAATCTACATAATTTTCATAAACTTATGCCACTTTTTTTGTGTCTTTTCTGATTTACACTTTATCCTATAAAAAAAGATCATATATCGATTAGTGCCAGAACCAAACAGCTCTAAAAAAACGGCTATAGAGATAGATATAAAGGATAAAATAATCTTTCTAGAAAAAAAAGAAAACCGACTTTAAAGAAAATGCGCTAAAAAGTAAAAAATAATTTTTAATTTTACGAACGAGTTGCAAAAATTAAAATATTTAATATCAATTTTATACTTATTAAAACTTTTTGAAATCGGCGCCAAAATTTTGGTAGGATTTTTGTAAATTGGCTCCAACTTCAAAAAGGTGTAATAATTATAAAATTCATATTAAATAATTTAATTTTTTCAACTCGTTCGTAAAATTAAAAACTATTTTTTACTTTTTAGCGCATTTTTTTTAAAGTCGGTTTTCCTTTTTTTTTAGAAAGATTATTTTATTTGTTTCCTTTTTAATTTAGCAGGAAGCGAAGCGCCCTGCTATTATTCACAAAGAAATTCAAGTAACAACTTGTGTTCATATTTTGTCTGCACAATGTGTATTGTAAAACAATCCTTACCCATACCAATAATTGCTGGGTTAACGAAATGTCATTGTTGTACGATCTTTATTCAGAAATGATGAAAATATTTTGAAAATGGATAAATTGTTTAAAAAAACTCCGGTAAATCGATATTTCAGGATATATAACACCCGGATAACCGATTATTTTTTTGCAGTTTTTGCCTAAATGGATTTTTCTCTATTCAACAAAAAGAATTTTCGAAATCGGACAATATTTTTTTAAACGGTCAGGTTAATTGAGAATTCCGGATATTAAATGTCGGATAACCGGAAATTTTTTTTCAAATGGCTCCAAAGTGAAACATTCCCCATTCAACAAAAGTTGTCAAAATATCTTAATTAGAACCGAAATCTTGCGGGGGAACATACATATTTTTTTTTTAAATACGTGACAGTCGAATTGATAACCTCTCTGGAGCGCGATTTGGCGGTTTTAATTTAAAGTTTCTGGTGGTTTTGTTTTGGTTGGCGCGCTGTTCAGTCAGTTAATAAACGCGAATTAGCAGTTATGCCAATTAATAATTAGCAATTGGTTGTTAATTAATAATTATCAATAATTTATTAATTACCTTGTTAACTGCATAAATTTCTTAAGAAATTTAATTTTGTTATTATTTAAAATTAGAATCAACATAATTTTCTTAAACTATGTCACTTTTTTGTGAGTCTTTTTTCTGATTTACACTTTTTCCTATAAAGAAAAAAAATCCTCTCTCGCTTAGTGCCAGAACCAGACAGCTTTAAGCAATGGCCATAGAGGAAAGTTCCAATTGCGGCCCATGGCAAGTTTTTGTCTGGGCGATAAACAATTGTTTTCTTCTTTGAGAATATGGTAAACCCGGCTCCCTTTGGACGCAATTGCGCTATTGTCGGCTATAGAGATATAAAGGAAAAGAAGCTATATTTTTATATTATATGATACAAGTAACGTTCAAGGTTTTTCGTCCTTCCTAAACAATTTTGAAAACTGGAGCTGCCTTGTTCTTCCACCCGTCTTCAATTCCGTATACATAAAACGAACTATTATATATATATATATGACTACTTTTAAAACATGAACTCTATCCCCATAAAACATTGTTTTTGGCATCAATGTTCTACGTCACAGAGACGTTCCGTCGTATGAATTCCCAGACACTATTAAGAACTTTTCTTGGTTCCCAGGCATTAGTTCCCTTCGACTGCTCAGAGCACGCATTACAGAAAACGTTGCGCGGAAATCAATTAGAAAACCCTAGAAATCCTCCCCCATCCTCTAAAGAAGAACATTTCCTATCGCCAAATTGATTTCTCTGCCACAGAAAAAGAAAGGAGTTTCCATTCTGGATCCCTGACCCGTCTTACAAAACGTTTGCGGATAGGCAAATGGGTCCGGTTCGTGATGCGCAGTTCTTCAAACTGCCCAATAAAATGGGGCTACCCAAAGATTGTTAAGTATGGGTATTGTTATCGTATTGAATCGCAGGCATGATTATTCTCTGGTTGTATTCCACCATTTGAATGTCCGAGATAACAATGCTCAGCGAGGAATTCCAACCATCGGAATCTAAAGTGAATTGGTGGTCGTCTCGAGATATCGCATTGTGTTCTCTGCCTTGCTTGTCTGTTATTGAAAAGAGTTAAATTGCCAATCTTTAAAACTGGTTTATCTTGAGTATTTGAATATAAAAAAAATATGCGTATAAGGACATTGCCAGTTGGACCTTAAGGTAATGAAATTTAGTTGTATTTTTTCGATTCATTTCCGATAGACCCAAACAATGAATGGATCGTTGTAAAGTAAGTGTCGTTATGGAAACAAGAAAGCGTGATTTAACGTATTATAGCTCTTTGTTAGTAAAGGACAAAATAAAGATGACTGTATCCTGGCAAAAGCGAACATTATAGGGAGAGGTTCTGTAAAAACAAAGTTTTAGTATTCTATTACAATGGGCACCTTGATAACTTAGTGAGCACGACACCGAACTTGGGATCGGAGAGTCTGATGTTCGATTTCGGGTAATATTAACAGGCCAACATGGGTTCTTCTTATCTTTAACCCTGCATAGCTCGCACTCATCAATGCAAGGCGAATCGAATCAGAGACAGACGAATTGAAAAGATTTTAACTGGAATGACATCATTTACTATTAGGACCGTCACTTATTACGAATGACAGGTTCGTAGAACTAACAAATGATCTATTCGACCAGATGATTTCGCTTATAATGAGAAAAGGGTGACCAGAGGTTCGAGTGATTGTTGATTTATTTTCTTTAATGTTATCGTTAAAGTAGGAAGAAATAAACTGTTTTATCTCGGGTAAAAAGATTTATGAAAATTATACATTTGCTTTCTGCTGTGCAATGTATTGCAATATTTATGTGTTAAGATGGTCGTTTCTTGTTATACTCTAGCCAAATGTGTGGTGGTCCTTGGTAGAGTTTAATGAAGAAAGTAAAAGCGGATCAAATCGGAATGTGTGACGTAATAAGTGACGGCCCCTAACAAGAAAAATGCCATCTCAATGCCAATGAGTTATCCAATTTTGTTCCACCTCCAATTCTTGGATTGTGCCTGTTAGGTTGTATGTATCAAAATACATACAGATTTCCCACTTCAATAATGCGCACCGTAAAAACAAAATATATTCGGACAAAAATACGAAAGGTGCATCAAAAGAATGAGATACTAAAGTTGTAATAGTTCAAATACTTTAAGATCCGACTAACCCTGATAACATTGGAACTTTTCTTCGCATTGTCAGGAGTTTGTAAATCTGTTTAAATTTCCCGTGCTACAATTGAACTTTAGTCTGATATTTTGGCTTCATAGCGAAATATTGAACACACTCCACACACAGGATTTAAACTGACAACTAGTCAAATGGAATTGTACTTTCAATTGAAGCACATAGTCGCCACAGTTACAGCAGTTATACACGCCAGCATATGTACGAAATTTGCACCCACGCTGTAAAAAGTCAGAGGGGATGATTGACCAACGTGCTCTACATGACATAGCTTCCTCTACATGATGGCAGGTCCTTTATCACTATAGGCTTATTGCTCTTAAAATTACGCAGCTTTTAAATATTATCACTCTTTTTATGTCACTCAAATTTTTGACAATGATTGCTGTACCCGGACCTATTTTAACGAGGACGGCTCAAGAAATTTTTATGACAAAGGCGAACATGATTTTGGCCCCCTGAAACAAGTATTTTTTTTAGCTAATTTTGAAACTAGGTTATATTTTTTAACATTGGAATTGTCTAATTTTCTGAACTATTGTAAAAAAAAAAAACTTGCACTGGGTTCATTAAAAGGCATTTTAAATTTTGTGAAAATCAATAGTCCACAGGATGAGGGCGTTTTCTCATAAAAAAAAAAAATGAAATTTAAGCTACATAACCACGATAAAGTAATATACCTATATTGTTAGAAAAAAATTAATAAATATATCTCAAAGTAATTAATTTTATTATGATATATGATTTATAATTAACCTTATAATATATAATTTATTTAATATTTTTATGAATTATGATATATAATTTAATTAAAAATATAAATCTAGAAAATTGTCCAATATTAACAACAAATTTCCAACTCGCCAGTTATATTTTCAGTTTTTCATTAATATTTGGCTCCTGCCTTAATCCAGTGCTCTTTTGGCGCTTAAGCCTCCTCTAGCGTTATAATTTTATTCCCAGAGTAAAATATGATTTTACCAAAGATTCCTTAAAATCGGATCATCAGTTTTCAAGATACGAGCAATCAAGCACAGACCTCCTTGTAATTTTTTTTTTCAATATAGATAACTAAGCAATCTTGGCATCAGTCAAAATTCAGAATCAAGCACCCTCACCGTCAATAGCAATCTAACAAAACGATGTCATCTGTATATATTCAAGCCACATACCACTCACTGATCACGAAATCTCCAAATCCAAAAGACCCAAGAGAGCTGAAATTCAGTACATAGGTTCATCTTGGACCCTAGGGGTGAAGAAGAAAAGTAATTTTCAAAATTGGAATTCTCTAACTGCCAAAATAACGATTTTTTTTAAAAAACCTTTCCATAGGATTAACGTGGAGGACATGTAACAATACAATATTTCAAGATTGTAACAATGAAATTTTAAATGTTATCTCACCTATGAGGAGCATTATAATTGGCTAATGACTAAATATCGCCAATGTGTTGCCAAATAAATAAAAAGTCGCCAAATAAATAAAAATGTCGCCAAATGAATTTAAATTACAAGAGTTGTTCATCTTTAAATGTCTGGATTGATATTAAAGATTAAAATATTAATGTATGAATATTAATGTAATAAAAGGGAGTATTGTATGTTTTCATTATTTTATCGCCAACTTCTGTATTTTGTAAAGCTTTCCAGTTCTTGCGGGGGATATTATGCTATTAAAATTTCATTGCAAATTGGAAATTTTAACTCTTTGGTTTTTCTGACGAGGGACACATTAAGAGTATTATTTCTTTCGCTTAAAAATATTGTATTTATTTTGTAAGTTATTTTCTTCCCGTGCGTAGAACGGGTATTTCCGCTAGTAAGTGCATAAAACAGTTTACGAAAACTCTAATTGGATATACGGGATTTGTCAACTTCCGCTTGGACAAAAGGTTCTCTCTTCTTTATTCTCGAGGCGTACTCTCGGTACGTGAAGGTTTTCACGATGCAAATTGTGTTATTTTGTGCGCGTTGGCAACGCCAAGGTGGTTGTCCTGATCTTGTGTAAAGAGTTCCTTGCCACCAACAAAAGGAACAAACCGAGCATGCTGTTTACGTTTAAAATTTATCTCTCTGGAATACGAATGTTTCAATTTTATAAGATAAGAATTCGTAAAGATAAAAGAAAATGTGGTCAAGTGATCAATAAATTTCGTTAAAATAATCTTTTTAGCGAAAAAAGGAAAACTGACTTCAGGAAAAATGCGCTGAAAAGGAAAAAAATATTTTTATTTTTAAGAACGAGTTGGAAATATTGAATTTTGTAATATCAATTTTATACTTTTTAAAAATTTTTGAAATTGGAGCCAAAATTTAGATATGATTTTTGTTAATTGGTACCAACTTCAAAAAGTTGTGATGATTATAAAATTTACATTAAATAATTATTTTTTTTCATTGAACCACCTTTTGCGAACCACTAATTTACTGTAACGGAATTAGATTTTCTTAACGTAAACAAAGTTTATCCACTCTGCAAGTGAAAATAAAAACAGGGAAAAATCTACTTGAAACTGGAAAATAATTATAGTTCAATCCTCGCTCTTTATTATATAAAATAGCAGAATGATAATAATATCCTGGTTTCTGAGAAAGCGATTTAACCACTAGGTAGGATAAAAGTTGAAAAAAAAAATTGGTATGGGAAAAAGTTGATTTTCCTTTTTAAAAAAAATGCAGTATTTAATTTGTAGACCAGTTCAAGGTTTGAATTTTCTTTTTTTTTTACTTTAACTATCAATATGAAGATCTTTTTGTTAACTTAGACTATTTAATAAACAATTTAATTGCATTTTTCAATTTTTATAAAATATTTTGTACATATGTTTTTCTTTATTTGAATTGTTACGAAAAACATTTGAAAATTATTTTTTTCTTCAATAATAGACTCATGTGGTAAAATTTTAAGTTTTATATTAAAAAAAATTAATATTGAGATTTTTTTTATTGTTATATTTTAGTTTTTTTTTATCTTATGTGTGTGCTCTCAAGTTTTGTAAAGGATGTAACTATCTAAAATAAACCAAAAATCCTTCTAACGAATGAAAACATGTTTTTTTTTCTGAAAACCTCCTGCATATTTCTTAATTTAGATACCGGACCAGACTTTGATACAGGTGATTCCATTAAACTTGCAACGCAATTTATTATAAAAATCGGAAAGTTTCTCAACATTCCTCTGTTACATGTCAAAACTTCGATCTTATAAAAATATCTCTTTACGTAACATCTAACCTACGACATTTTTCTTACGAAATTTACGACTTTATCCTCCACGTACATCTCAATTTATGTTCGAAATTGCTCCCTTTTTATCAGTCCCCACCCCACCCTCCCGTTGACACATCGGAAAACCGAGCCAAAGGTCAGCCAAACTCGCCAGATAATCCGGCCACTTACAAAGTGCGTTTTCACTCCTTCGTCGGGGCTCCTCTGGGGTTGAAGGGAGATTTTATATCGTCGCAAAAAGGCGCCATAAAATTCGTGTCGTCTGCGATATAACTTCGTTTGGCGACCTCTGCTAATAACTTTCGATGTGTTTCAGGAGAGGGACTGGCGAAAAAAAAAATGTCAGACGTGACCTCGGCTGAGTTGGAAATTGATAGGCGCACGCTCGGATTTCTTGTTGGCTTTTATGGGACTATTGAAAGAATGAACCTTTCATTGGATACGGAGAAAGAAGAATGGATTTTTGTTGTTGTTGATTTTTTTTAATCGTGTTATGCGAGAAACGGGTAACACGTGCTCCGTATTTTTTTTACTATTCATATATCGGAGATTCATTCATAAACTATGAATGAATCCTCATTCATAAATTATCTAGTTTGGTTAATTAATTTCGGTTAGGGGCATATCTCTTAGGAAATACCCGGGAACGATGCCTCGTATTTTTGAACAAAGGTCAGATGACGAGGGCAACACCTAGGCTGGCAGCTGGCACCCAACGCCTACAATAGGCGTCGGGACTTTGGATCCCGATCAGATTTATCGTGCACGAGTCCCGTATAAACGGCGGTATCATTTGTTGGATGTTCTGGACGACATTCTAGTATTTTTGTAGTGAAGCTGGCAACTTTCCGATAACAAGATTACTACTTTTTTTTTTTTACTTTTCTTTGTCAAGTCCATTGCATGGGCTCGAACTAGCAATCCTCTGATTACCAGTTGAACAGCCTTTATCCACTGGGCTACCGTTTACTCTTGCTTTTTATCCATTTTGACTTCTGAATGACTTTCTAATTTAACAACAGATTGCATTTAAAACGGGTTTCAAAAGAAAAAGTTACCCAAAAGCAATACATGGCGGCTTATTTTAGCATGAAATATATACGAAATATTGCTGTAGCGATGGAAGTGGGGTACAGTTTTAATCCTTCAATTGGCTTCAAGTCAACAAAATGGTTTGCCCAATCCAGAAGTTACTGTTAGAGATCAGTGATCCTTACCAATAAGAATTAGTATTGATTGATTGCCGGTGCCCAATTCTACCACATAAATCGATACGTTTTGATTTCGTATTGAAACCAACAGTATCGAATTTTCTGCACAATTGATTCCGCGGTAGAGGCGGAAATCGGGACGTGAGTGGAATTTAATTGAAGAAAAGAAGAAAAAAAAAGAACATTTTTGAAAAAACTCGCATTTTTCTGTGAGTTTCCTTCATAGAAAGTGGTGCAAACGACCTTGCTCTTTAAAAATACGTGACAAAAAAGTCAATTTTTGAGCCCGAAAGGAAAATTTAGGTTCTATTTTACGTTGATTATGTTATCGAAATTCAACGGTGTTTCGTGAATAAAAAAAAAATAGCGTTCTATTTTAGTTCGCTGGAAGGAATATCAGGATATACGGAAATATTTTAATTTTCATTTTCATGAGAAATAACATTAGACTACGTTCTATTTATTTTGAATAGAAGAAAGGAGACATTTAACCCTGAAGCAATGTGCTCTTTTAATGTCTGCTTGATCTGAGAATATTTCGAATGATAGACCGATACTCTAACCACTATATCTAAGCAATTACCAAGGTCGGTAACCACACCCCTTTTTTTGGGTACAGAATAAGAAATCTATAAGCGGAAAATTATATCTAATTTTTTTTTTATTCTCAGTCCGATTCGAGTTTTAAATAAATTTCAAATTGCATGTTTTCGGAATAAGTAATTTCATTTAAATAGTCCAGATGCAAAAGCAGTTATATGCACTAAAATTTTTGAATAAATTGCTAAAAACTTAGTTATGCAAAAATAATTTATTTTTTTGTATAAATGAAGACAAATATAATTTTTTTTTTTACTAAAATATGTATGTTCTCAGATTACTGAACAGGTTACTAAATTTTAATTTCACATAACTTCTTTTCCAATTAGATGGGTCAACATCTTGTTTTTTAAATTTCAATGCTTTAAGGGGGTAGTGGAAGCAATTTATTTTTAAATTATATATATTTAAAACTTTAAACCGTGCTTCATACGTATCTGTTTCAATTTTAGTTCTAGTACAGTATTTTAAATACATTTTTAATTAGGCGCACATATGCGAGTAAAATCTTGAAATAAAGCAACCTAGAATTTGGGAATAAGCATTTACGGGGCGTGGACAAAGAGTCAGACAAAGCAGCTTGTTTATCTTCGACCAGGTTTTTCGTTGGCGATTAATTTGTATTTCTATTATCTGCTGAAATTACGTTTCACGTAAAACCATTCTGACCGTGCTCCAACATTGAGACACCCTACCTTCCGTTTCCTTTCACAACCACCATAACCCTTCTCTTCTTAGGATGTGAGGGCTCCGTAGCCGCGGCTAGCAACCAGGAGGTAGCGAGCAGGCCCGTTGCACCAGGGGGTTTGGGGGGGAAGTCCGACTCTCCAATAATTTGGAAACCCTGAAAATTGGGAATTTCAACTCTAAAAACCCCGAGTTGCGAAAAATTATGCCTGAAGAAAATTATTATTAACGAATGAAAGCTAGGGAAGATTAAAAAGCGCCCAACTTGTAAGATTACATTTAAATTATACCTCAGAACGGTTACTGCATTGGAATATGGGTGCAACATATCAATGCTAGTGAGAGAACTGTTAATATTACCTAAAATAAATATTAAAAAAAAAAGATTAAAAATGTCGATAAGTTGGAATTGGGAATTTTCAGCACTGTTGAGTTGAGAATTTCGAATCGTCAACACTTTCACTGCCGATGTCTAAAAGGATGCAAGTTGACTATTGCCTTTTACTTGTTATTTTAAAGAATGTATCACGCGCCAGCGCGTCAGTGGCAGCGAACGTGTTAAGTTGGGAAATTTCTTGTTTCAAGCCCCCAAAATATTTTTTGTGTAACGACACTGGTAGCGAGTTCGAATATAGCTGATACCAGAGACTTGACAAACAACATTTAAAATGCAGTGAACTTGTGATCGGTTGCCATATTTGCTGCGAAGTAAAAATACTTCGTCTGAACTTACCTCCAATTTCTACGGCATGTGTACGGGACTGGTGCACGTTAAATATGATCAGGGTCCAATGTCCTGGTTCCCGGGTGTTTCCTTCGGGATAAGCAAGGAACTGTCGCCAATAGCCCAATTTTTCAATTGTAATGCGACGTTAATTAACCAAGCCAATGTCTTGACGCCTATTGATGTTGCGTCGGATGCCATCTCAGATGTTGTTCTCGTCATCTGACCATGGTTCAAAAATACGAGGTATTGTTCCCCAGTCTGTCCTTCGAGATAGGCCCAGAACCGTCGCCAATAGCCCTATTTGCCGCTCTAATGCGACGTTAATTAAACAAACCAAACCTCCCTAGGACCTAGACTCTTCAAAAGAGTGTAAAGCCGTTTGGGCAAAAAAAGGTTCAAACCGGGAACGCTCGGATTCCCAACTGACGACTTAATCCACTCGGCCACGTAGGACGCTTTCCATGGAATGATTTCTACCACTACATTTGATTAGTTTTCAAAATGGGGTTCAAAAGTTAAAACAAGTTGGTTTTTTTCTCGAAATCATTGCGTGCAGCATCCATTTGTAAGTAAGTCTTTCACACCTGAATGTCGCGCATGTTGCGTGGCGCAATTTCCCCCTCGCAAATGCGCCAACCACGCTCGATCATCAGCTTGCAGCCGCCGAGCATCCCTAATCTAGAGTTAATGATAGGATGAGAAATGGCATCCGATCATCGGGGGATGTTTCCATTGTCAAGGTGTGTGTATGACAAATGACAATTGAAAAGGTCAGATGTAATCTGTCGCTTAGAATGTCGCGGGTTAGGGGAGCATATCGCCGCTTTTACTTAAGTGGGGAACGACGCGATTGGCACTTGTTTAAGTGTTGGATGCACTTTTTTAAAAATAAAATCCGATGCTGATAGCCCCAGAGAGTTGTTATATTAAATAGAGAGCGCCTTCAATGCCAGACTCTCGTAAGGCCGCGGTGTCAACATTGAAAAAGAAAACCAACATCACGTGGTAGCACTGCCACATTTGGCGTTCAGACATCTGCAGGAGTTCCAAATTTGGTGCACTTTCTTTTTTTTTTGGTGATAAAGCGTTCTGTCCGCATAAAACTTCTTAATATATATATATAGGTATTTACTTATTTTCAAACAATTTGCGCTAAATATTTCCTCTTCATTAACGAAACAAAAATATAATTTTATTTGTGTTCAATACTCGAAAAAACGAAACTCTTTATATTTCTCCGTTTATATTGTTCCTATTTTCTTATTGAACTACACAAAATAACAATTGAAAGAACTTCGCGTATGGTAAATTTTTTACATAAAAACGTAACGCAATTATTTCAAAAGTACAAAGTAAGAAAAATATCTTTAATATATCTGTTAAACTCCCATAAATTATGTCACTCGTTAAAAAAACGAAATTTAAATACAAAATTAAACACAAAACCATATTACAATAATTTGATTTCGCTTAGTTCTGAAAGTCGCCAAGGCCTGCCAAGTAATATTGGCGCATAAATGAATTGGCATTTCCACAAATCACGTGGTTTCAATGATGCACACACGGAAATCAGCATTTTTATTCCTCTATTTGTATCATTACTCTATGGATAGCCCCCGTCGAAGGGTTCAGGATTTCATAATATTTCCCGGATTTTCACGTATAAACGTGCCTTTATTTACAATGTTAGTTTAACGCAGCCTTAGTAAGGTACATTCCACGCGAACGAGAAAAACGCGCGCTAGCTTTTGCAGATGGCTCGGTGATTCGAGAATACAAATCACGTGGTTTGGATGCTCGAATCACAGAGGCATCTGAAAAAGCTCGCGCAGTTATGTCTCGTTCGTGTAAAATGGGATTAAAATCTGTCAAAATGAAGGGTATTTGCATTAGAATAACAATGAGGAAAATGTTATTATTACAGTGTTAAAAATGGAAGAGTTCCGAATTACGGAAATAATTAAAATTTTAACAAAATAAAAATAATCCATTTCCTTCTCTTGGCAATCTACAAATTAGCAATTCGATCTGCTAATTGAATTGAATTCAATTTATTCCGTTGTTTCTTCTTAATATTATTTTTAATATTGCAATATTAATATAAGACATATGAGGCGTTCAGAGCTACATTGGATTAAGTCCGTAAGTTATACTTTTGAAATAATCAAGGTAAAAGTTTATTAATACTAGTTGAATCCTAAAATGATTTAGAGGATAATATAATGCCATCTGTTAAAAAACAACAATAGCAGTGACTTGGTTCACTGTGGCTCTGAAAATATACATCACTAGCTGAAATACCCGTTCTACGCACGGGAAGGAAATAAGTTACAAAATTGATCCAAATACAATATTTATAGCGAAATAAACAATATTCTTAATTTGTCACCCATCAGGGGGAACCACACTATTAAAAATACTAATAATGAAATTTTATTTTCAAGGTCCTGCAAGAAATGGATAGATTGATAATATGGGGAAGTTGGCTATACAATAACGTGGATACATATATATATGTTATTCCCGTTGATTAACATACATATTTTAACCTTAAGTGACACCTCAAAGAGGAACAATAATAGGAGGTTAATAATAATTATCTCCGAAAAACTTTTATTAGACAACTATGTCAACATTTGTGGTTAAGTTAAACAAATTGGTGAGAATATAAGAAGAAAAAAAAACGAAAACGATTTTAAAAGGTTCATTTACCAAATTCAAGATTTTTTCTTTTTTACGGTAAACCCTATCAATAAGCGAGGGGCACGGTTCCCCAGCACTTTTTTTGGATTTTGCCCCCGCACTTTTTTATTATTTAACTTTTTTAAATTATAAATAAATCATAATTTTTTACTGCATTGCCAAATCAATTTTAAAAAAAAATCGTACCCTATCCCCCCTACCCACTGCTACGGAAGATTGACACAAACCCATTCCCCCTCTGACACTTGTACCACGTGGGGAGGAGTCTACAACAACAGTTTTCAATTCCGCCACATAACTCCTCGTATAGGCATACAATCATATAAAGAAAGGTAGGCCGCATCGATCAAGCATATTACTAAACCCTTCCGCCCGCTGACCTTTGTACTCCGTGAAGGGAATGTCGTCCTTAACTGCAGACGATTTCGTTCCCATTACTTCTCGGGGAATCATGGTATGGGCGATAAATGACCTACCGTGGTATAGGAAAGTGAGTCGCGTCGATCAGATAGGTTTTTAACCCTTTACCCTCTGATTTTTATACCGCATGAAGGAAAATGTCACCCTTGGTGACAGGCAGTATACACTTCCACCCCAATAATTCTATGGGAAATCAGCCTTCGAGGATAAATGACATAACATGGAGTAGAGAGAGGTAGGCCGCGTCAACCAGATTGACCATTTATACACTCTCCCTCTCACCTTCCTACCACGTAGGGTCCAAAGTATTCATGAACCAATTATTACGGTACAGAGTGGCTGGTACCTACCCGATAGCTTACTTTTTCTATGTCCACTTTGTACGACTGGCCCGCCCGAAGGCATACAGCGAGATGTTTCACAGAAACTGAAGCTTCGACAACCCAGGCCAACCGAGAGGACGCCGGCGATCACCGGGCCCATGAAGCCAAGCGACCCGTGGTGCGAACAAACATCCACGGGCGACAACGTGTTTTAAAATTTGAACTCAACTGAAAGATTTGCTACTTTGCCTTTATTAACTGTATTACAGAACTTCACTCACAGGTAGAGTGGTAATATAACTGGCCTCTCGGCAGGTAAACTAATAAATAATGGATAACACAAAACTAACTGAGTGCACGGAGGCTAAATTACAAACTTTTATTTAGCGATGGGCTTCCTGTCTTGAACCTTTATATTATTCATACTGTATACTTCTCTTCAGTTTGATAATATATTTTTCGTATGGCTTGCACTTTTGGTCGTAGCATTTTTCGTTTTTTTTTTTTCACAGTTAAATCCCCCCCGGTGCGACGGGCCGGATATTATTACGGCACAGTGTGGCCTGTACCTACCCGATTACCCGATAGCTTACTTTTTCTATGCAAGATATAAGTAACAACTCTGTCAAATTTCATCTTCCTGGGTATACAGAAAGTTAGAGAAATAGTGTGAGTGTGGACAAGTGGCGAGGATTTTTACTTTTGGCAGTTAGAGTTCGAATTTTTTAATTCTACTACCAGAAAATCCTGTTATTGGGAGCAATTTTGACTTAAAATGTACCTCCATGCCAAATTTAACTTTCATAATTGTAGTACGGAATATCCCGTTGTCCAATCATATTTTCACCATTTTGACATTTTATAATTTTTTGACATTAATTTCGCCATTTTTATATTATTTTTACATATATGATCATATTTTAGTTCATTTGGCGATATTTTATTAATTTGGCGAAATGTTTTATTCATTCGGTGAAATTTTAATTTATTTGGCGAAGTTTATTAATTTGGCGACAGTTTTTAGTTATTTGGCGACATTTTGGCGATATTTAGTCATCAGCCAATCAGAATGCTCCTCGTACGTTACATAATATTAAAAATTTCCATTGTTTAAATTTTATATTTTGCATTGTTACATGTTCTCCATGTTAATCCTATGGAGAAGTTTCGAAAAAGGGGTTTTACACCCCCTTAAATCCGTTCGATCGGAACAAAAATAGCTTACTTTTCCTATTTAAGGTATAAGGAAGAACTTTGCCAAATTTCTTCTCCATAGGTATACGGGAAGTTGGAGAATTAGTGATGAGTGATGAGTGGGTTTTTCGCATTTATATATATAGACTAGCTGAAATACCCGTTCTACGCACGGGAAGGAAATAAGTTACAAAATTGATACAAATACAATATTATAGCGAAATAAATATTTTCTTAATTTCTTACCCATTAAGGGGTACCACAGTGTTAAAAGTTCCAATTTGTAACGAAATTTTATTAGAAAGGTCATGCAAGAACTGGAAAGATTAATAATATGGAGAAGTTGGCTATGCAATAACGTGGATATATGTATACCTTACTCCCGTTGATTAACATCCATATTTTAACCTTTAACTCATATATTTTTAAGAATAATTATCTCCGAAAAACTTTTATTAAACAACTATGTCAACATTTGTCGTTAAGTTTCAAAAATTGGCGAGAATATGAAAAGTAAAAAAAAAAATGATTTTAAATTCAAGATTTTCATATTTTTTCTAATGTGCGGTATAGCCTATCAATATGCAGAAGGGCGGGGGGGGGGGGGGTCGAGGGGGAGTGGGGATGGAGAACCAGCATTTTTTTTTTCGGATATCCCCCGCACTTTTTTAATATTAAACTTTTTAAAATAAAAAAAATATTCACAATCAAATTTTTTATTGCATTTCCATACTAAATTTTTTTTAAAAAAATTCGAAACCCTAACCCCTACAGGCTACTACAGACAATGGACGTAAATTTATTCACCCTCTGACACTTGCACCACGTGGGGGAGGAGTCCACAACAACAGGTTTCGATTCCGCCCACATAACTCATCGTATAGGCATACCATCATATAAAGAAAGGTAGGCCGCATCGACCAAGGCAATTATTAACCCATTCCGCCCTCTGACCTTTGTACCCCGTAACGGGAATGTCGCCCTTAACTGCAGGCGATTTCGTTCTCATTACTCCCCGGGAAATCGTGCTATTGGCGATAAATGACATACCGTCGTATAGGATAGCGAGTCGCGTCGATCAGGTCGTTTGTTAACCGATTTTTCCCTCTGATCTTTATACCGCATTAAGGGAACCCCAATCATTCTACGGGAAATCAGTCTTCGTGGATAAATGACATAACATTGAGTAGAGAAAGGTAGGCCGCGTCAACCAGATTGACCATTTATACTCTCTCCCACTGACATTCCTACCACATGGGGTTCAAAGTATTCATGAACCAATTATTACGGTACAGTGTGGCTTGTACCTATTGTCCAGGGCCCGATAGCTTACTTTTTCTTTGTCCATTTTGTACGACTGGCCCGCCCGAAGGCATACAGCGAGATGTTTCACAGAAACTGAAGTTTCGACAACCGTGAAGGCAACCCAGCCCAACCGAGAAGACGCCGGCGAACACCCGGACCATGAACCCGAGCGAACCGTGCTGCGAACCAACATCCACGGGCGACAACGTGTTTTAAAATCTGAACTCAACTGAAAGATTTGCTACTTTGCCTTTATAACTTTATTACAGAGCTTAACAGAACTTCACTCACAGGTAGAGTGGTAACATAACTCTCGGCAGACAAAGTAATAAATAATGGATAACTCAAAACTAACTGAGTGCCCGGGGCTAAATTACAAACTTTTATTTAGCGATGGGCTTCCTGTCTTGAACCTTTATATTATTCATACTGTATACTTCTCTTCAGTTTGATAATATATTTTTCGTATGGCTTGCACTTTTGGTCGTAGCATTTTTCGTTTTGTTTTCTTTTTCACAGTTAAATCCCCCCCGGTGCGACGGGCCGGTTTTTATATTATTTTTACATATATGATCATATTTTAGTTCATTTGGCGATATTTTATTAATTTGGCGAAATGTTTTATTCATTCGGTGAAATTTTAATTTATTTGGCGAAGTTTATTAATTTGGCGACAGTTTTTAGTTATTTGGCGACAGTTTTTAGTTATTTGGCGACATTTTGGCGATATTTAGTCATCAGCCAATCAGAATGCTCCTCGTACGTTACATAATATTAAAAATTTCCATTGTTTAAATTTTATATTTTGCATTGTTACATGTTCTCCATGTTAATCCTATGGAGAAGTTTCGAAAAAGGGGTTTTACAACCCCTTAAATCCGTTCGATCGGAACAAAAATAGCTTACTTTTCCTATTTAAGGTATAAGGAACAAATTTGCCAAATTTCATCTTCATAGGTATACGGGAAGTTGGAGAATTAGTGATGAGTGATGAGTGGGTTTTTCGCATTTATATATATAGATTAACAAGTTTTAATCCGCTACAAATAATTTTTTTATACTTTAGGACTTAATCCACTTTAGCTCTGAACGCTTTATATATCGTCACTTCTACGCGCCTTAACAATTAAATTTAGATAACATGTATTTGTATTAACATTAGACGTACGTGATATCACGTCTTAATAGACGATATGAACAAAACTATTCCATGCACAAATGCGAATTTAAACAATCTACCAGATAAAAAAAATACAACCACAATTTCCTATAAATCCTTAATTAAAATCCCACGCAGTGCAAACAACTTTACAAATTCGAATTTCGCTTGAGCTTCGAAGAGACATTAGGAAAAACATTCCAACGAATTTCGCCATTTCGAACTCAATTACCTCTGCATTAGCACTTGTCAATCATTCGTAACAGCCATTAGTACTTCTAATGTCCTCTTTTGTTAAAAAAAACAACCTGACATATTCAGTAATGGGATTTGATTCGAACTTCTTCAAACCAATTCCGGATCAAGTGTTCTCATACTTCTTCCCTCGCCATTTATTACGCGCGTTCTTGTCGTCGGTAAGGTTTTTCAGGTTTACATTAACCTTTCAGCGGCCGTCTACGGTCTCTGGGATAATGGGGTGGTGGATAAAAAAAAGCCGAAATCTCTGAGGTTAATCAAAAACAGGTGACCCGAAGAGTGCGCATCCGAAAAGGAAATCTGAATATTAAAGAGCGGACTTCGGGAAGATTGCCTTCAGAGCGCGGGTGGCTGGATGGAAGATCCGGCTTGTGATTAATTTTGAAGAGGGGAATTAATGGAGCTGAATCCTGTGGAGATGCCGACTTTAATTAGCAAGTTAGCACCTGATTAGGAGTTTGTTCAGGCAGATTACCTGAAGTTGGTGATGTGAATTTTCATCGCATCGGCATTCGAAGTGTTGGCACGTCGATGGGTGTGCGGTTTGTGTTGTCGTCTGTCGAACACCCGATGGTGCCCCGATGTTAATTTCTTCGGAAATAGAGCACAGATCTTCGAGCATGAATTGTCTGTAGTAGAGAGAATATGACGTCATAATCGTGAAGCCCACATCTCAGAGCGAAAGGCCCCATATCACGTGCCATCTCTTCAAAATTATGAATGAAAAAATACTCGCGATTGGCTGATCAATTGAGAAATATGTAACAGTGAAAATTTATGAATGGAATGACGTAATTAACCACGTGTCTGAGGCTATACATGTTGGCTTCACTTTGATGTTAGCGAGAGTGACGTCATGACTCCTCTACTACAAAGGATCCATGCTCGAAGGCACAGATAGATTCGTTTGATTTTGTTAAGTGGGCTATTGACGACGGTTTGGGGCTTATCTCGAAGAACAGACCCGGGAACGATGCCTCGTATTTTTGAACCATGGTCATCGGACGCAACTTCAATAGGCGTCAGGACATTGAACCCCGAGCAGCAGTCCTGTATACACGCCAGTATAATTTATTGGATATTTTTAGACGACTTTCTAGTATTTTAGTAGCGAAGCTGTCAACCCTCCGATCATAAGATCACTACATTTTTACTTTTCGTTGTCAAGTCCATCAGTCGGGCTCGAACTCGCAATCCTCTGATTACTAGCTGAACGCCTTTATCCACTGGACAACTTGAGAGCCGAGCACAGGTAAAACTTATGACCCAGACAATAAGAATTCATGAAAGAACATACTAAAATGGCATTTTTTTTATTCTTGTAAAGGATTGTAACGGAAATTCGGAAGAAAAAAAACGACCTAGGGGTCTTAATAAAAATTCGTTATAGTGAACAAAATGAACAATGGATATATATATATCCATTCTGCTATAAATGTTGAATTTAACAACTTATGCTTTCCAAGCTAGGAACGTTTCTTCATAGAAATCTTCGAAAAAAAACGTCATAAATATGTAATTATTTGAGTTTGTAGAAAATTTTATACAGATTATTTAAAGAAAATCATCGGCCTATTTTTTTCAGAAATCTATAGCTTTTGATAATAAAGAAGAAAAAAATCTACAGAGATTTTATAAAGAAAAAAAAAATTAAATTTTCTATAGAAATCAATCCACAGACAAAACAATATGCAGCCCCAAATAACTACAAATTTCTGTAGATTTAAAAAAAAAAAAAGGATTGTTTGAAGAAAATTTCTAGCTGCGAATGCAAATAAAAAGTCTAAATATATGAACACCCTCCACTGTCCCATAATCTGAAGCCCAATTAATATAAAATGAAACCTCTGGTATGGTTACTTAAGCTATCTCAGCTTCGGCTTAATGGACCAGCGACCTTTCACTTGAAGTTGTAGTAGTAACAAATTAAAACAAATGGAGGTGAAAAGTCGAGGCGTATTTCTTTTCTTGAGACACAACTCCAGTCGCATCTTAAATAACGAAAACCTTTCAAGAAGAGGGAGGTCTCTCTCAGCTTGAGAAATGGGCGGCATCTCTTTGAAGTTGATTGTTTATTTCTCTACAGTTACCCCCGCTTCTATTTCTCGCTTTGTGTCTTCATTTTTTCTTATTTTTACAAAGAACAGAACTGGAAAATGAATGGAGTCGGCTCGATTGACACGACAGTGGAGCTTTCTCTCTTTGCTGCTGTTGTTGTTGGTCGTCCATCTTGGTTCGTCACATTGTTTTTAGTGTTGTAAAGAGATTAAAAAGCTCGTTAAGGGGTAGTTTACGATTTCGCGCTTGATGAGCGGCTGAAGTTGCCGCCGCGATGAGGCGCGAGCTTTTCCTGCTAATGACAGTACGAAAGTGAGGATTGTTGGCTTTAATTAGAAACTTAGTGATACTTGAAAATCTACAGGGAAAACGATCAGGGTAGATTTTGAACCTAGAATGAATGGTAGATTATTTTCCTTCTGAAGTCGGAATATGTGGGTGGGCGTTTAAGTTTGCCTAACGACCTGGAAATATGATTTCCAGAAGAAAAAATCGGGTAGGTACAAGCCGCACTGTACCGTAAAGTTTAGTTCGTGAATACTTTTGTATCCAACACCGTACAAATGTCAAAGTAAGCAGTGGACGGTTGGAGAGGCACACATTCTTCTACACGATGGTAGGTCATTTATCGCCAAAGGCGGATCTCCCAAGAAGTTATGAGGAAGGAAGCGTATACTTCAGCTAAGAGCGACATTTTCCTCCACGCGATGGAAAGGTCAGAAAATGGAATGGGTTAACAAACAACCTGGTAGTCTACCTTCCTCCACACGATGGTAAGTCATTCAGCTTCATAGACTAACTCCTCGGGGAGTTATGAGGGCGGAATCATATACTGCAGCCACGGAAAACACTCCCACCACGTGGTACAAAGGTCAGATGGGGGAATGAGTTAAAAATCGGCCTGTTCGAAACGTTACATTTTCCTGCACACGATGGTATGTCATTTATCCCCATAGGCTGATTCTATAGTGGCGTTGTAGGGATGTGAAAAGTGTGGCTTTTATGGTACGACTTTTTGCGGCGATGTATCCGTACTGATTCCATAGACGTATAAAATTGACTTTTGAACACAATTTATCCAGTTCAGTACACTCTAGGCCTCCGAGGCCCGCAAGGCTTAGGGAATCAAAGTTGCTTTGTTCGGATCAACAAGCATATATTTAATTAACAAAAACCATTTTGAACAGTTGTCTCAAAAAGCAAGTGTAATAACTAACATAAATTCATTTTTTGAGGAAACTTTTATAACGTTGGGATTTGTAAAGCCACATTATATTACAAAATTCTATTTCGTAAAAGATTGCAAATTTCTAGTTTAGAATTCATCTTTTTCATCCCCAATCTGCCGGGGGCGTTTTTTTATACAGATAAAAAAATACGCATTCCACCAGTTCTTTGGGGAACTGTGTTCCATGTGTGGAACTAAATTTTTTTTTCAATAATGTTTTCAATCCTTTCTAAAGATTTTCTTTTTATCAAGATTGACTTTTTCCCCTTGGGGATTTTTTTAGAAACTTTTTTATATTACGACGACAAAGGCGACATACGGAACGATTTTTTTTATTTCCTTTATCAACAGTTTATTTTATTATACTTCGTTTGACTTTTTGTAATCGACTTCTTTTAAACTTTTTATTAAATGGTGGGGCCCTTGGATATTTCAGTACGAGTAAAAATTGAACAATGGTTTTACATAACATCCGTTTTTTATTGGCTTGCAACTTTAACGCCAAAACTTCTACTGCCCACATCACCCTGTTCGGAAGAGCTCATAGTCGGAGGCTTGCGGGTTTCGTTATTCAAAACACTTGTCGTGTAAAGGGGACTAGAATATCCAAACGTCTTCATGTCAGCATTTGGTGTGAGGGGTGCCAGCTCAGTTGCTGACCTCTTCATCTGCAATAGTTCAAAATTACGGGACAATGATTCCGAGTCTTACCTTCGTTAATAGCTCATTATGTAGCTCTAATGCGACGTTTTTTCAATCAACCCACAAACCAGAATGTCTCAATCGTAGCTTTCAAAACAATAATGTTAAATATTACTTTCAAAATATTACTCGTTCAAGGTTAACTCTTTCCTCACCGAGCAATTTTTAATATGACTTTTCAACAACTCCGAGTTATTTTTACTATGAGCTATCAGCTACTCCAGGAGTTTACAAATTTGATTGTAGATGTCGCCGCAGCACCGACAGCGGGGTTAACAGCTTATCTTACAATGTCGCCGTAGCAGCAAAAGCGGAGTGCAAAGGGTTAATTAAATCAATATATCAATTATTTAATGGGTTTATTGACATTAACTAGATAAAAGGCTTTCAATAAAAGAATTTAAATTTAAAAAAAAATGAAAAATTGTCGAAATGACTTACGCGGTTCCGACGAAATACTTTGCAAAAGTAGGGTTTGCTATTATCCTTCAGAAAGAGTGTGGATATAGCGTAAAGTGTCTATAAGATTTTTTTTACCTAAGGTAAAGTTAGATCAAAAGAAAAAGCTCTTTTTGCCGCTCTTCATCCCCCCTACCCCTTCTGCAAACCATAGATCAAGTATGTGCCTGACACACAATGTCAAGAGTTTTTCTTTTGTGACCTGTTTCACAATTTCCTTTTTCTGACATGAATCTTTACACATGACGTCAAGAATACTATTCAACAATTGATACTTTACTGTAAAAAAACATACAAAAAAATATATTTTTTAACTTTTAGGGTAGATTAATAAAATGTTATTAATACTATAAAACACTACCATATATAAAAATTGCTATTTAAGAGAGATTTGTCATTATTTTCTCTGTTAAGGTCGATTATAAATAAAAATAATTGAATTATTTTTATTTTAAATTTTTGTTGGGATGCATAAGTATTTAAAAGGCAACAAAAGTAAATTATTTGAAATCTTTTTTAAAGATTTTTATCAGAAAAACTAGGGTTAACACAAAATAAAATTCACAAGCCTACACATAAAAGTTAAATCAGACGTATTTCTTCCATTCTACGTCAAATTTATTTAGTTCAGATAGCTTGACGGAAAACTCTTATTGAAAACAGCGATGTATTTCACACATGCAGAAAAATGATTTTTTTATAATGCAGTAGGATTCCAATTATCCGGGTCAAACAAATAGGATCGCCAATTATTCGGATCCGGATCACTTTGAGTAAAAAAAAATCAGCAAAATCTATACTTTAAGAGTTTGTTATTTGTGAGTGATATTGTTATTAATAATCATTAAATTACATTACATTACAAGCAAAGCTTGTTTTTTTTTTACTAAGCAATAACCTTTTTTACTAAGCAATAACCTTTTTTCCATGAATTATCCGTATTTTCGATTATCCGGATGGGATCTGATCCTAATTGATCCGGATAATTGGAGTTCTACTGGACCATTCATAAAACTTCTTTTTAAATATACTTTAAAACAAAACTGGCTTTAACTTGAAACGCTTAAATCAATTTCTAAACTTTTATTCCACTTCATGTTCCAGACAAATAACAATCGTCTTTCTTCCAGACCTCCCAGCCCAAACATGGACGCAGAAGTCCGCTACCTGCTGTCCGCCAACCAGTCCGCATCGGAATCCTCGTCCTCCAGCATCCTCCTGAACGGCAGCGGAAGCACCCCCGTGTACCCCCTGCAGTACCCCCGTGCCACCACCCTCTTCGCCACCGCCTGCTGCATCCTCTTCATCGTGTTCGGCGTGCTGGGGAACCTGGTCACCATCCTGGCGCTGAGCAAGTGCGCCAAGCTGAGGAACGCCACCACTGCATTTGTCATCAGCTTGTGCACGGCCGATCTGCTATTCTGCACGCTCAACTTGCCACCCACAGCATCCAGGTATGTAGGGTTCGACAGTCCTGCTCATGATGTTGTCTCGTCTCGTGTAAATACGTTAGTTTGACGCCATAGTTACACGGAGTAAAGAAAAAAAGGTGGAGATGACTTGGCGAGATTTCATGAGACGTAAGTTAGCAACCCCAAACTAGGCACAAACAAACCTAGTTTGCAGTAGTTTTCCTACGAGGGAAAAATAAATTATCGCCAAGTACTGGTACAAAGTAGTGCTTTGGAATAGCGCCAAACACTTCGCCAGTTCCTACTTTTTAAGCGATTGCTTACTTCACATTGCAAACCGGTTTTAAGACTTTTTCGCACCTCCACCTTCTTCTTTACTCCGTACATAGTTACGAGTGTAGCCCAATACGTTAGTTGAAACGTATTGGGCCCACGGAGTAAAGAAGAAGGTGGAGGTGCGAAAAAGTCTTAAAACCGGTTTGCAATGTGAAGTAAGCAATCGCTTAAAAAGTAGGAACTTGGCGCTATTCCAAAGCATTACTTTGTACCAGTACTTGGCGATAATTTATTTTGTTAATTTAATTTACCTATGAAGTGGAAATAATATCATCCTTTATCGATTTGGAACTTGTACTGCATCCCACAACTGCACAAACAGTCATTTTTTAAGTTTTAGCATGCGTTTTCTTAATTTAAAAATAATGCATCCCTTGTAGAAAACTACTGCAAAGTAGGTTTGTTTGTGCCTAGTTTGGAGTTACTAACTTACGTCTCATGAAATCTCGCCAATTCATCTCCGCCTTTTTTTTTACTCCGTGTATTGGGCCACACTCGTCCAGCCTGGCCCAATATGTTTCAAGGTTGGTCATGAGTAGCCGCCAGTGCTTGAGTTACCATTAGGCACATGCCTAGCAGGGCATATGTTAACATAGAGTTGGTGGGGCATTTTCACCACCAGTCCTAAGAAAAGCCCAACTACTCACGTGGATATGACCATGACGCCCACTTTTTTTATTCGTGTCCTAAATATTTTGTAGAGGGAAAAACATCTGTAATTTTTGTTAAATTAAGTAAATTAATTTAGTTTGAATTAACAAACGCATTTTTAGCATTTTTTTTCACGAAGTTTTTGTTAACCTTTACGAGTAGGCTGGGACAACTTGTGTCCCATACAGTACAGAGATCTAGTGGTGGGCTTGGGACACTTTCGAACTATGGCATGGGGAACTACAACAAGAAATTTCCCAATTTTACGATTCTAAATTCCCAACTTAACAGTGCTGAAAATTTCCAGTTTCAACTTATCGTCATTTTTCATCGTTTATATATATATATATATATATATATATATATATATATATATTAGGTGTCATCAGCTTGTGCACGGCCGATCTGCTATTCTGCACGCTCAATTTGCCACCCACAGCATCCAGGTATAGGGTTCGACAGTCCTGCTCATGATGTTGTCTCGTGTAAATACGTTAGTTTGAAGCTATAGTTACGAGTGTAGCCCAATACGTTAGTTGAAACGTATTGCATTACGAGTTTAAATGTAAATTTACTAGTTGGGTAATTTTTAATCTTCCATAGCTTTCATCTGTTAATAATATTAATTGCCATCAGGCATAAATTTTTGCAACTTGGGAATTTTCAAAACTTGAAATTTCCAACTTTTAGAGTTTCCAAATTGTTGAAGGGGTCGGGCCTTCCTGGACTCGGGGCGCTAGCTAAGGGAAGAGCGGGGAAGGGAAGACTCAAAATGTTGGCAAAGGCGATTTATTTACCAACGAGATGCTGCAAGGTCTTCTTCATCCCCAAAAGAAAAAGAGAGTAAACGCGACCAGAAACTCGTTGAAGTGTGCAGCATAATCCCACGATATTTTACTCCCTTCACGCGACATGTGATTGATTGAGATTCACTCTAGCATAGTTTATAGTTATACCCCGATCCCTCTTGCTGCATTCGACAGAAAATTACCCATAATGCACGAGACGTGTCGTTCTTCCGTCGTAAATAAAAAAAGAACATGAACTCCGCCATTTTCGACTTAAAAAGAAGTCGGCTTTTTCTTCTGTCTGAGAACCAAATTGACAATAAATATTCGAATATTTTTTTTTTCACTTCAGAATGCAAAATCTGTGACAGTTTTAGTGGAACGGATTAAGGGTCAAAAACACGATATTTGTTCTATTATATAATCTTAATGTTCATATTTTCTATGATTTGAATTTTTATCTAAGTTGAGGATAAAATTGACAATAAATATTCGAATTTTTTTTTTTCACTTCAGGATGCAAAATCTATGACATTTTTAGTGGAACGGATTAAGGGTCAAAAACACGATTTTTTGTTCCATTATATAATCTTAATGTTCATATTTTCTACGATTTGAATTTTTCTCTAAGTTGAACCATCCTAATCCCATTTTGGATAATTTGTTGATTATTTTTATCATTGCAAGGCTGCATCAAATTGCCCATTTATATATTTCATACAGTTATGAAGTTTAAATGCAAAACCATGCATGAAAAAGGATTCTATCCCTGTCCTATTTTAGTTTTAACTAGGGGTCCGTGGCTTGATTCTAATTGGGAACCACTGATATAGAGGATGGTCACAAATTGTTGCTACTAAAGCTAAACGAAGTGTTTAAAATATAAGCAAAGTAGTTGGTCAAAAATGTTTTATTTGCCTATAAATTTATGTATCAAATTCAATCTACATGCGATACAGCCAAACAATGACCATCGTCCAACAATTTGTGACCACTCTGTATTTTATGTGTGGAATTTTTTATAGAAATTTTATTTTGTGTGACAATTGAACTTAGATCAATTAAATTTTTTCTAAAAATGTGTAAAATCAGTGGTTAAAAAAAGAGGTTTTTCAAATAATCTGTTTATATTTTGTTTATTAAGAAATTGTACAGATGTAGTATAGGGCATTTGACGAGTTTCTTTTTTTGGCGACGAAAACAGTCGGACGATTATTCAGCACGATGACGTCAAAGGGCTGCCAGATTGAAAGTCACTACAAGAATCGGAAATACCAACGATGTCAGTGGGGGTTGCCATACTATAAAGTTATCGTCCCTATAAAACACGCAAAAAAAAAAAAACTCGCGCCAAATGTCCTATAATACATCTGTACCTTAATTTTTTATATTCTATTCCATTTATCTAATTTAGATGAAATAAAGTAATGTATGTAATATAATGCTCATTTAGATATATTTATACAATGGCGTCTTTCATGTCGTTTACTGGGCATACAGTATTATTATTACACATATGCTTAGATATTTAGAAAATATGTTTAGTTTTTATTTTATTTTAGGTACATTCATCATAACTGGGTCCTAGGAGAAACACTCTGTAAATTGTTCCCATTCTTCTTTTATGGAAACGTTGCTGCATCTCTTTTGTCCATGACAGCAATCACAATCAACAGGTAATATATATGCTGTCTGTACATAGGACAGTTCTAATTGCAAGTTCAGTGTTGGTTCCATAGACTATTCTGACCTTCGAGCATGAATGGTCTGTAGTAGAGAGAATATGACGTCATAATCGTGAAGCCCACATCTCAGAGCGAAAGGCCCATAGCACGTGCCATCTCTTCAAAATTATGAATTAAAAAAAATTCGCGATTGGCTGATGAATTGGGAAATGTGTAACAGTGAAAATTTATGAATGGGATAACGTAATTAACCACGTGTCTGAGGTCATACATGTTGGCTTCACTTTGATGTTAGCGAGTGGGTCGTTATGACTCCTTTACTACAAAGGATCCATGCTCGGAGATTCTAACCACAGTCGGGAATTAAGATTGTGCAGTCGAGGAAATTAGAGTTAGAAAAATGAAAGAAAACACAATTGAATTGATTTGTAAATTCAACTTTATTAAGGAAATTTTAATTTTTTTATTTTATTAATTTTTTGGGGGGTTTGTGGGGACTTTTCATTCGAGTATACGTAAAGGCTCGCAGCTCCATATGAAAGCTGTTTTTATACATGCCGTTTTTTTCCTTATAAGCCTCATTAAAATTTACTGATATGGAATTCATAAAAAAATAAAATACTAAGGATTAGTTTTAATATTACCAAGGTCGTGGAAAAAATAGTTGACAACATATAATTTCATTATTTTGAAATGTTTCCTTAACAATTAAAGTGATTATAAAGTTTAAAAGAATAGAAACTAATTGATTCACATAATAATAATAAATTTACGAGTAGAATAAGTAAAGCGTAGGCTTAAGGTCCAAGCTCCACAAGTGGCTCTAGACTAAAGAAGGTGCTAATTTTGTATGTAAAAAAAGGTCTACTGAAGATGATTAGTTTATTTTTTAAATTATATCTTAAAATATTTGTACATTTTATAAAGGATGTATCTGGTTTAAATTTAAATCAAAAGAAATACCGGGAAAATGTGTACGTTAGACATTGTACATAATTTTAGTATTTAATTTGTCAAGTGCAATTAACTATTTTTAGACAGCTATAGTCGGGGACAACCTAAGTTGAGCCTAAATCAATTGAATATTTATACATATCATAGCTTCCGCTTCAACTTAGGTTGTCCCCGAGTATAATTTGTGAAAAAAAAAGCTATGACCAGGTTGCCTAATGGCTACAAAATATGACTGTGTGTTGGGAAAGTTCGAAAATTAAACTTACTTGGCTAAAACAGTTCCTTGAACCGCTTCTGTTTGTAGTTCGAAAAAGCTCGTTAGGCTGTATCCAATAAATATCGATAACTCAAAATAGAAATATTGGACTTGATGTGTTTGTATTCTGAGTTTTCTAATTGTATTTAATGCACATCTAAATTGTGTTTGTTAGTATTGATATTTGGTGAGCTGCGCTTTATCCAACTTTTGTCCTGAATTCTCAAGATTTTTTTAAACCAATTAACTATGGCACAAAATGATTTTGGGGAAAGAACGGAAACAGGTGTAACAGTTCCGTCAAAAGAACTCGAAGACGTCAAAGACGTACTTTTAAATATAATAGGTTAAGTCTTTACGCCAAAACTAACATTTCCATCCATTGAGTCTTTCAATGGTTCTAACTGGATCTTCGTACAGCTCGCAATGATGAGTTTCGGCATTCATAGACGGGTGCTCTTGCGAGTTGTCAAACGCCTCCGGCGAGAGTCGTCAGAAGAGACCAAACCCGGAAAGAATATAAAAAAACGAAATCGTGCCTAAAAGAACAATGACTGTCTCTCTTCACACGCAATTATTTTCCGCCCCGTAGAACGCATTTTTCCGCCTTTTTGGACCGAAATCCGTTGCTTTTCTTCCAAGTGCCAGCGGTCGAAGACCCGTGGAATGATTTTGTAACAGACCTCTCCTTCGTCAAGCACCCGAGTTGAGTGATGGAGCACTCGAAAGGCACACTCGTATTTGCATAGACACGGATATTCTGTTATGTTCGGCTCCAGTTACATGGCAGGGCCTCCGTGTGGCCCAGTGGATAAAGGCGTCAGCTGGGAATCGGAGGATTTCCTAGCTCGATCCTGTGTGACGGACTTGACTAAGAACATTAAAAGTGTAGTGATGTTGTGATCGGAGGGTTGCCAGCTTCGCTACAAAATACTAGGAATGTAGTACAGAACATCCACAAAAATTATCGGCGTGTATATGGGACTGGTGCACGATGAATTTGATCGGTGTCCAAAGTCCCGACGTCTATTGAAGGCGTTGGGTGCCAGTTCAGGTGTTTCCTCGTCATCTGACCATGGTTCTAAAATAACGAGATGCATGTATGAATGTGTGTGTGAATGTGTATGTGTTCCCGGGTCTTTCCTTCGAGATTGACCCCGAACCGTCGCCAATAGCCCACTGTGTAGCTCTAGTGCGACGTTAATTAACAAAACCACAACCGAACCGTCGCCAATAGCACACTGTGCAGCTCTAGTGCGACGTTAATTAACCAAACCAACCAAAGTCCCGACGTCTATTGAAGGTGTTGGGTGCCAGTTCAAGTGTTTCCTCGTCATCTGCCCATGGTTCAAAAATACGAGGCGTCGTTCCCGGGTCTTACCTTCGAGGTAAGCCTTGAACCGTCGCCAATAACCTACTATGCAGCTCTAGTGCGATGTTAATTAACCGAACCAGTTACATGGCCGCTGTGATGTCACATTGTTTACAGGTTTTAGATAACCCCATTGGTCAGTTTGTTCAAACGCGTTTGTTGATTCGTTGGAGGCAGCTTAAAGGGGCGTTACCTATACGCCAATTAAACGGAGTCGGACTTCTTTTTATTATTATTATTATAGATGTCTTTATTTTGGTGAAGAAATAGTTTTTAGAAGAGATTTGTTGATTGATATAGTAATGATCAGTAATCTGATTTGGAAAGTTCACACACAGCATAACATCCATATCCATATGCATAACATCCACTGACAGCGTCCCTCTCCTAAAAATACTCTGGATGAAATAAAAACATCACGTATGAAGTTTCTTTTTCATCCTTAAAACAATGGAATTAGAAGAGTTTTATTCTTCTGAAAAATTGCCTAAAAGTTGTTAATACTTTGCACTCCAAGAACTTTTCCGTTCTTTCTACGGAACAGTTATTCATCCTTATGTTCTTTTCCCTAGAATTTGTTATGCTAATAGAAAAAATAAACAATCTGTTTTGGATCTGCAAAAGAACGAGTTTAATAAAATACCGATGTTTTTTAAATGCAAGATCATTGCTGTTCTCGTTTATTTTAAAGAACAGGGAACCAAAAGAAGAGTCTTTATGTAGTCGCCTGAGCGGTGCCAACGGAGTGCAAAGGGTTAAAATAACAATAAAAAGCATTTCAAAGTATTGGCAACTTTCATACAACAATTTATATACAATTAAATAAAAGTTGGGACCCCTAGGAACAAGGCCTAACGTGTCAAATGGTAATCAGGCCCTTATAATCATACTTTTTTTCCATATATAAACAATCACTTTTTCATATTCCAAATAATAAATGTTATTGAAAATTATTTATGCCTTAACACTTCAACAACGCCTTTGGCATTTACATTCTTTTTAATTTAGCAATCACCCCCTTTTTGTTGTTGTTGTTTTCTCAAATTATTAGTATTTTAAAATGACAAAAAAATATGTGTTATCTATTTTGGAGTTGGTGAGAGAATAATGCTAACGAATAACTAATGGGTTTTAGGGTGAAACTAAAAAACTAAATATTTATAGCGATCTGCACTGGATTTGAGCTCGGGACTTTTCATATGATAGCCGATATTTTCCCACACAACCAAAACGAACGCTAATCTATTTAAACCAACCACCAATCTTCTCTCCTTCCGCAGATACATCCTCATCAACCACTACAAGTACTACGACCGCATCTACCAGCGCAAGTACATCGCCCTGATGATCGCCTGCTGCTGGATCTTCAGCTTCTCGCTGCTGGCACCCACGCTGGCCGGTGTGTGGGGGGAGTTCGGGTACCGCGCGGCCAGCTTCTCCTGCACCATCCTGCGGAAAGGGGGACGGAGCCCGAAGAAGTTCCTCTTCGTGCTGGGCTTCCTGCTGCCCTGCCTCATCATTGTCGTCAGCTACTCCTGCATCTTCTACAGGGTGTGTATAGTTGGATCACTGAACTCTTACTGTCATTTCTGGAAGGCTCAAAACTTGTTTCGTCTATGGGCAATGTGGAAGCAGCCATACTGTACCCCCCAAAAAAATTAATTGATTTAGTGGTGTTTTTTAATACCATAGTACTTTATAAATATTACTAGGAGTCTCCGCCCCATGCTCCGCTGACGCTCCGCCAACCCCACGCAATCCTCATAGGTTTGCTTCGCAAACCACTTCTCGCTTCGCTCGCTAAAAGGTAGGACACAATAACAATGTGTCCTAGTAACAATACTTTTTTAATTATATTACTAAAAACTTTAAAAGTTAAAATTGTAAATTTAAATTAATATTCATCTTGGTATCAATACATTTTTTCACCATGTATATCAATATAAAATCATTTAAACTAATTTCTTTTTAACTACAAATGAAAACAATGGTACCACTGACAAGCCTACCATTATTTATTATATTCCACGTTATTTTCACGCCTTTCCCGAGTTTTAGTTAAATTTCGAACATTATTGGTAGTTTGTTTTGGCCATAATTGACGTTAAGCTTACCATAATCTTGCCTACCAAAAGTGTATAATTTACTGAGTCAATACGTCATAAAAATGAAGCTCATAGAAATCTAGTTTCAAAATTGTCAACAGATGGCGCCACCTCAATTTTCCGCTTTAAGTTTGGAAAAGCGTTTTTCAAAACTCCTATTTTTTTAATTTAATATAGCTTATATTCTTCCTAATTTAAGCTGACATCATCAAAATAATTATTTACCAATGAATTGAAGGGGTTAATCGTCAAAATGGCTTACATAATTGCAAAATAAAAATGCGAGCGCAACAGAATTTTTTAAACAATCTAACTGTTGCCATTCCGCGTAGAGAAAAACAGCGTTTTCAATCACCGCGTGAGATAATTATATATAAAGATTTTCTTCTTACACTGCATGCGTAGAACTATGTCAGGTAATGACGCAATTGGAAGAAAAATACACAGGATTTTTTTTTTTATAAATTCGTCGGATCTGTCGAGCGAGCAGACTCAACACCAATGGACGCGATCCTCAATGTGGTTTATAATTATGATTTACCGTTCTTGGGGTTTTAAATTCAGATTTCGTTACCACTGAACTCTAACTGTAACTGCTGGAAGGCTCAAACCTTATTTCATCTACGGGCGCGTTGAAACCAATTGAAAGCTGCCATACTGTGCCCAGGGGCGGCTCGAGGTAGATTTTCCACATGGGCAAAAATTATTTTGACGCCCTTCGAAAAATTATCCCCCCCCCCCCCCCTTCCAATCCCCAAAATATCACATTAACATTTTTTTGTTGCAAATTTAATAGACCTGAAAATCTAGAATAATAACGTTACGTTATTATACAATAATGCTAAGTTATTACACATAACATTTTTTGTTCATTGAATGTTTTTTCCCATCCTAATTTTGTCCTAACGAATTTTGCGTCCTAAGCTTTTACTTCAGGTACTTGGGTTGTTTACCTGTATAAAGAATTTTAAAGGAAGTTGTTATTCGGCTGCCAAATATTCGGTATATTCATTCGGCCAAATCACTATGCGTCACATCCCTACTTTTTATCGCTATACCTATACAGTATACATACTTGTATACGTAGGTGCCAGAACCAAACAGCTCCAATTATTTCTGATTTAAAATTTTTCATTTATTTTTATAAAGAAAAAGATTCTCTATCGATTGGGTGCAAGAACCAGACAGCTCTAGGTAATGGCTATACATAAAGGAAATGGACTTTTGTATCATATAGCTGCAAGAAACGTGCAGTGTTATTAATCTGTCCTGAACAATTTTGAAAACTGGAGCTGTGTGGTTCTTTCACACACGTCTTCAATTTTATAACTCGTCATTCTCTTCAATTTAAGCAAGCACTTGACACGACCCGTGATTAGAACTAACGTTACAATGATTAAACAAGCCAGCGTATGCTCGAAATGGGATTCATTTATTGCAATACAAAGGCCCGACGGGCTAGTAGAATAATGACCAACGTGGCTCACCGTCCTCTAAAACGATGGTAGGTTTCTTATCCCCATAATGGCTGGAATTATGGGGTTTTGAAATATCCAAACTTTTTGTGTCGAGCTAGTTTTTGCCAATTACCACTTTGACGTCCTGAATAGATTTTAAAGACTTAATCCCGTCCAAATATACTCACATCTCAGATAGTAATACTCTCCCATCTGTAACGAATTTTTTGTTTTAATATTTTAATTTTTTAATCAAAATTTAATAAGAACGTTCTTATAATCATTGTAAAATGTTATGAAGCCTAAAGGTATTTAATATTAAATTTTTTTTTTAAAAAACGTATAATAATTATTTTTAACTATTCAGTAATATTTGTTATTATAAAGCACCAAGACATTATCCGAAATTTGCTTAAGTAATTAAGCCAATAAAAAATAATCAAAACGGTTATTGTTAAATACATAAACAGGCTTTCCTTAAAATCATCAAACTACTAGAGGCTAAAGTCATACTTACAGTCTTAAATGTGCAACATAGTAGCTCACCCCTAAAAAAGCTTATGGGCTAATCGAAATGTCTGCGGGTTGCTTTGGATGAGGCAAAGGAGTGAGAGAGCCGACACAGCACAGCGAATAATGACCATTACTTGGCCCAGGGCATGCTATAAGACCATGGAATTGCAGAACAGTTGACCTTGGAGATAATGCTGCAAGTCACTCTTATGGGGGGGGGAGGGGGGGGGGGGTGCTACACACAACGTTGTTTTTTGGGGAGGGCGCTCTTTGAGTGCGGGAGGGATGGGGGATAGGAACTTTTTCCCGCCGTTTTCATTCGCCCCTGCCACAAAGCCCCCCTCTAGTTTTGGTTCGTATTACTCACGGAGGAAAGAAAGTATTACTCAGTAACAGGACAGGAAATATAAATTCTCCCCCACTCCCACCAGGACCATCCCACAACATTCCCGTAAGGGACTTTAGGGGTGAGGATCTTCTGTGTCTGCATATCTTAAAAAAGACATTGCATTGTTAGAGAAAATTCAGCACAGGGCTACTAAAATGGTTCAAGGGTTCTCAGGCATGAATTATGAAGGTAGATTAAGAAATTTGAATATGTATACTCTGAAAGAAAGAAGGGTTAGGGGAGATTTGATTCAACTATTCAAATTTATCAAACAAGGAGATGTGGAGGGTTTAGATTTTAATATGAGTGATAGAACGAGAGGTCATGGGTTTAAGTTAAACAAATCCCATTTTAATCGGGAAGGGAGACAACACTATTTCTATAATAGGGTAATAGACAAATGGAACAACTTGCCAGTGAATATTGTTAATTGTAAAGGAGTAACGGATTTTAAGAAGAAGTTAGATATGCATTGGGGGATAGTTAAGAGGTACTAGATGGACCAACCTTGTTGGGCCTTGAGCCTGCTGTTGGTCGTCAATATTTGTATTTGTATTTATTTGTATTTATAAATTTGAAATGTATCTGACATGCGGGAGGGGATGGGGGGGGGGGGGAACTTGCGGCTACTGGTCGTTCTTGGAGCCGCTGACACTTAGAGGTCAAATTACTTCCGAGGTTACGGAAAGTTTTCGAAAGTCTGGGTATCTACTTTAGATTTAGACAGACATATTTTCTGATCTTAAACTTCTACTGTATTCAATAATAAATAGAAAAGGCGTAAACTTAAAATTTGTGACATAAAGTAAAGTTTTTATTTAAACTGTGAGCTTGCAAAATATTTTATAGGGGTACTTTAGCATCATCGTTATACATTTTAAGAGCGAGCTGACTGCTTTTGTACAATCATCGGACACAAAAATTTAAACACTTTTCTGTTCATAATACTGTAAAATGTGTTGATATGTGAACAAATTCAGCAACAAAACTAATTAGTTTAAGAAAATCTACTTGATTAATTAACACGAAACACAATAAATAATATTAATTTATCAAAATGAAGTTTTAAAATTCAGATTATGTTCTAATATTTTGGAAAATTTAATATTTTTTTAAACTGAAGGGTTTGAGTTTTATAAAGGGTTTGAGAAGGGTTTTATATATAAAATTAAAAATTCCATTGCAATATTATTTAACTTTGTATTATTCTATATTAAAAGTAGAGAAAACAAAATCTTGTTTGCAAATCGAAGTTTCATAGTTGTAGTGGAAATTTCTGCATATTTTGATGTCCTTCGATGTTTTTTTTTTAATAAAATGTGTTTATTTAGTGTTTTTTGAGGAAATTGGGTAGACACAGTCCCTACTGAAATGTAAGGTTTGGTTAGTGATACTTTGTACACGTGCCTTCTCGACTTGCTCCTTCTTGTGTTTTCGATAAGCTCTAGATCTCTCCTCACTTGTCATAAGTTTATACTTCTTGGAATCATTTTTTTCGTTCAGAACTGTTCTTTCAACCTGTTTAGTTTTGCTTTCCCGTAGTTGAACTTTAATGTGATATGTTCGTTTCATAGTGAAATCTGAGCTGTCTTCGTCAAATCGTCACTTTCCACTCCACACATTTGTTACATAAATGGGCAATGTTTTAAACTGTCAACTAGTCTAATGGAATAGTAGAATTTGTCGTTATCTTCACTTCACACAGGCACTCAAATGACCCGTCAATTAAAACTGAAGCTACAGTGGTTACACAGGCCAGATTATGCCAAAGTTTGACCCCCCACTTGTCATTTGACCATGGCTCAAAAATACGAGGTAGTGTTCAAAGGTATTTACTTCCAGATAGTTCCCGAACAGCCGCTAATAGCCCATTGTGCAGCTCTTGTGCGACGTAATTTTTACCAACCATCAAGAAGCAAGAACTAAACATGCTACACCATAATTTAAATTTTAAAAAAATTAGTCAATCTTTCTCTATGAATTTTTTTTTGCTCACATTTTGTTTTTGCTGATATATTTTTTCATTTTTGGCAAAATTTTCCGAGCGGCCCCTCCCCTTTTGCTCTCTTCCGTCTGCAATTTTGAAGTAATATTTGTACTTTAGAACTCACTTCATGTCAGATTAGTACAGTCAAATTTAAAACCAGTAGTAAACAAGAAAATAGCGTGATTTCAATTAGCAAACTTTCTCCTAATATTAAATATTATAAAAAATATAATGTTGAAAGCCGTTAGGTTGACCAGGTAAGCTACTAATCCATTCCCACTTCTGAGATTTACACACACAGTTGCTTCTGGAGTTGGGGAAAATTCGCTTATTTACTTCGAAGACTAAACGGAAAAGGTTTTGAAAAACATTACTATAGTCAGTTGTAAATTGTAATAACAAAATGTTTTTTCCAATAAATTTGTTATTCAGTTGTGTTGATTAAAATAGATATTAAAAAATATATATTTTAAAAATGAAAAAAACAACTAAATTTGGCGCCCTTCGAGGAGGGCGGCGCCCTGGGCAATTGCCCCGTTTGCCCTGCCCTTAAGCCGCCCCTGACTGTGCCCCAACATTCTTTTAAAAATGATTTAGTGGTGTTTTTTATTACCAAAGCATTGTAGAAGTATTAAATATATATAAATATTATATTTTCTTCTTATAGAATTAATTTTTATATTGCCAAACAGATAGTTTTTGCTCTTGCTTTTTAACTACTTCTACTTTGACTTGCAAATGACTTCCTATTTTAATAGCAGATTACATTTAAAATGGGTTTAAAAAGAAAATTAAAAAAACCTTACCCAAAAATAATATATGTCGGCGTATTTAAACATGAAAAATATACGAAATATTGCGGTATCAAGAAAAGTGTGCCCCATCATGGCGGCCTCCATATCGGCTTCAAGTCAACAAAATGTCTTGCCCTATCCAGAAGTTACAGTTAGAGATCAGTGTTCGTTACCTGTCGTCCGAAACTTTCAATAGTATTGCTTGTTTCTTTCAGCAGTCAGACAGAAAAATGAGTGTTTCACATTGGTAAAGACCACTGAACTCTAACTGTAACTACTGGAAGGCTCAAAACTTGTTTCTGTTTCCTCTAATGAATGACTCAATATGAACACAGTCATACTGTACCCCCGATTTTTTTTTTAAAAATGATTACTCCCGATTTTTAACCACTTCGCCTTGTAAATGACTTTCTATTTTAATAGCAGATTTAATTTAAAATGGGTTTCAAAAGAAAATGGGAAAAAGACTCAGCCAAAAGCAATATATATTGGCTTATTTTAACGTGAAAAATATGCGAAATATTGCGGTAGCGATGAAAGTGGAGTACAGTTGTTACCCCTTCTATTGTCTTCAAGTCAACAAAATGCCTTGCCCAATCCATAAGATATAGTTAGAGATCATTGGATTTAACTAATTATGAACACTTTGACGTCGAATCCAACACACTGATCTCTAACTAACTTCTGGATTGGATAAGACATTTTGTTTCATCTTAAAATAAGCCGACATATATGGCTTTTGACTGGGTTTTTTTCTTCTATTTTCTTTTGAGACCCATTTGACTTTAAAAAAAAATAGTTAAGTGCGGTTATGGATAATTAATACATAAGGAATGTTTGTGGCAAAAGGTTACAAGTAAATGTCGGTCATGTGCTGAGATCTAAGGACATAAGAATCGACTACTCCAAGGACTTCACTAGGCCTCCGTGGCCGAGTGGATTGGGGCGTCAGCTGGGAATTCAAGGGTCCCCGGTTCGAGCCTTTGCGCGGACTAGACTAAATAATAGTAAAATGTAGTGATCTTGAGATCGGAGGGTTGCCAGCTTTGCTACAAAAATACTAGAATGTCGTCCACAACATCCACAAAAATTAACGGCGTGTATACGGGACTGGTGCACGATACATCTGATCGGGGTCCAAAGTCCCGACGTCTATTGAAGGCGTTGGGTGCCAGCTCAGGTGTTGCCCTCGTCATCGAACCGTGGTTCAAAAATACGAGGCATCGTTCCCGTGTCTTTCCTTCGAGATAGGCACCGAACCGTCGCCAATAGCCCACTGTGCAGATCTAGTGCGACGTTAATTAACCAAACCAACCGAGGTCTTCTACAGAACAACTTTAAGATGTGTTTTTCTTCAAATAATGAAATTGTCACTTGAATCCCTCGGCTTCTCATCCCCTCGTGTAAGAACCGAAAATGAGCTGATACCACAGTAAAGGAATCGGAGTAAATTACTTTATTTAAAAAATAAGAAGATTCTTGTTTTGCCAAAAGTCAAGTGATTCCATGATAAAACAATAGCCTTTACAATCGTTCATGCTCTAGAATGAGTGTTATTTTTCTAGGAGGGCACTCCTCATAAAAGTTTGTTGTTCTCTTCCTAGGTCCACAAGAGCCGTAAGAACGTGGAGGCACACACCCCGGCCCCTGCGAAGGTTCCGGGGGGTGGGGTGTCGAATCCGGCCCCCCTCATGCGACAGCTGTCCCACCGGCAGGACGAGATCCGACTCACCCGGATGATGCTCATCATCTTCTGCTCCTTCCTGCTCTGCTTCCTCCCCCTCATGGTCGTCAACGTCTTGGAAGAGAAGATCGGGTGAGAGAATCGCACCTTATCATTTCCTACCAAAAATCGTTATATCGATGTCTTATAAAGGCATCGATATAATGATATAACGAGACAATCACTATTCGAAATTGTTATAATTTCTTTAAATGGTGTATCTAAAAAATCTATTTGGTGTATTTAAATATTTCCGATTTTTCGATTGTCATATAAATAAGAATTTTATAGATATTTAATACTTTATAAATTGGGAATTTCAATCGAAAGACATAAATTGAATACATAGTACTAATAGTATATATTCAAATTGACCTATTTTTGCTTAAGATTTTCACTACAAGCTGTTAAAGATATTTATAGAATTCTTATTTCTATTATGGCAATCGAAAAATTGATAAAATATTAGAATACACGAAGTTTCTTTAGGTACACCATTTAAAGAAATTATAGCCATTTAGAATAGTGTTTCCAGTTGACTAACTCATTGGCCATGTATAGTGTTCTAATCTAGAAGTGCCAGTGTGGAGAAACCCATTTGTAGTGAACCCTTACAGATCCATATAAGTTGTCCATATGGGCCCAGATGGACAGCCTATATGGATCCAGAAAGAAAAACGACCCCTTTTGTTCTATACTGGCCCAGTTTGGTTTTCTCACGCGGCCTAGGTTAATAATTCCATATGGACCCATGTGAAGAAAACCCAACTGGGCCAGTATAGAACAAAAGGGGTCTTTTCTTTCTGGTTCCATATGTGCTGCCCAACCCAGATGGGCTCATATGGTCGTGCCTGGGTAGTGCAGTGGTTTCCAAAACGTGGTCCGCGGACCTTGGTGACACAAAGGGGGAATAATGGTTAAAATATAGATTTATGATTGAATATCAAGCTTGCAGACATACTTGGACGAGATTATGAACCTAAAAAAGAAATATTTCACTTATCCTATACAGTTCGAAAATCAGGGCAATAACTAACATAAGTGACTAATTACAATGTTTTCATATGAGTTTAAACGAATGTACAAATGAGACTAAAAATAATTAAACTTCTGATCGGGTTGTTATCTTGTCTATGTATTTGTTAGGTAAATGTGGGTCCATAATCTTATTAAAAGCTGTGTAGAATTAAAATATTATATATAAAATTGATTTCAGAATTTGTTTCTTCCCTTCGCTTTCACGTTCAAACAAAATTGAAACGTGTACATGACCAGAAAGGGTCCTCGGCCTACCATGAGCATATATGAAAGTAAAGGGTCCACGGTTCTAGTTTAGTTTTAGTGAGGGGTTGGTGGGTTAATATTAATTGGGAACCTCTGTCTTGGTACACAGTACACAGATGTGGTATGAGACAATCTTTTCATTTTGTCATTTCACTTTTAATCCTTGCCCTCTTACTTTTGACTTTTATAATCACAACTACTGGTACAAGATATTGATACCTTAGGTTGTGCCATTGGATGCGTCACATCTGTGGAAAATGACAATTTACTCAATTTTCACGACTGTCATTTGAAAGTATTGTAGCATTATGGTGATGAGCGTTCATTTATTACGTCACGCGATTTCTCACCTTTTTGTACATCCCACTCTCACCAAGTCACGTTAGCCTTACCCAGGGACCGACTTACAAGCTTAGGGGCCCAGGGCAAAAGAACATTAGGGGGCTCCTCGATGTAACTTAAAATAAAACTGCTAAATATATGTATAGGCACAGAATGCGAAATGACATAATCAATCGGCTTTAATGGAAATTTAAATATTGCGAATTTTCGTTTTTTTTTAAACTGCTAAATTTTTTTTTTTTGAGAATTTGACTTAACGTTAATGGTTGGTACTTCAACAGAGTTCCTTCATTCGTTTCTGTTCCTTTTACTTTTTTTAGTTGAGTCAGATTCGTACATTCTACCCATTTTATAGTTAGAAAATCATGTTTACAATATCAGAAAATTTGGTATAGAAAAAAAGTATCCATAAATGACTATGGCTACTTTTTTCCTGTACCAAATGGGCAATTAGTAAACCCCGTTTGTTTATGGTCTTGGTCATTAATTGAATTTTGCAATTGATCCAAAGGCCATTTCTTTGACAAGCGCAATGAAAAAGGCGACATACATCATGAACGTGCTGAAAAAGTTCAATTGATTTAATTGGATGAAATAATAGAAGTTTTGCAAAATAATTAACAATTGATTTAAAACAATTTTATAAACTAAATTTAATTGATTTTTAAAAAAAAAGTTAGTAAATTTATTTTTAACTTTTGCATATATATTTAGCATTAAATCATATTTGGGGGCCCCCTTAAAATGGGGGCCCTGGGCAAGTGCCCCGAATGCCCTGCCGTAAATCAGTCTCTGGCCTTACCCACCCTTCTCGAATATCGCATTTGGGGCATGAGCAGCCACCAACTTCGCAGTCACCAAATGGGCGGGAACTCTTACCACAAATAGAATTCCTAATGATCGAACGTAAGAGCGTCCAATTTTCAACTCCGCCCCTTTCATCTACTCCAGCCACACCCCCTGTTGGATCCAAGTCGTTCCCCACCGCTCAAGAAACCACTCGGATTACAACCAAACATCCCAAAATTAAGCGTCCCTTTCCGTGAGGGGGACCACTGCTAATGATTCCAAAAAGGACACGACCCAACGAGCCACACAACATTTTCCAGCGAATCTTTTCTCGAAAGAGAGACCCTCGAGAGACGGATTTAGCAGCGGGAAACGGTTCTCTGCTTATAGCGACGGCGTGATAAAGAAATCTAAAAAAAATAGGGATGGAAAATAAGCGGATTTACAGACGAAGTTCAGAAGAAAAAGCAAGAGGACAGTCACTACTCGTTGTCAACGGATATCCGCACCAGTGGCTCCGGTTAACCAAAGCGCGGCTAATGCTCCGGGTTGCAACAGGGTAGAAGAGTCCTCAGCTACAGAGCACGTATGGCGAAAGGATCCATCGAACCTTGGCATTTAGGAGTTGTCTTTGGGCATTTTACAGGTAGTAAATGTTTGGGGATTATGCACCCTATGGTTTGGGGATTATTGATGGGAAGGTTCATCACTCGAGGATCGGGAGTTGGTCCTATCTCGCTAAGTATGTGATTTTTCTTTTTAAGTAAAGGAGTTTTACTGGATTTAAATTTTCGACGCATTTGCTGTGGCGAGTCGGGAACTCTGTTCGTTAAAGACCGCAGTGGCATGTGAAAGTGGGCAGGATTTAACACTACAGAGCTCGTGCTGCGCCCAAGGCGAATCGAATTGGAGGTGAGACGAAATTGGAAAATAAAGGCTGAGGTAGCGTATTCTTGTTAGGGGTCGTCACTTATTATTTTTCATTAAACCCTGCAAAAGACCACCACCACATGTTCGACTAGAAGAAGAAAAAAAAAGGAACGATCATCTCAACACAAATATATTTACATAATGCACAGCAGAAAGCTATTGTCTCATTTTCCTATATCTTTTTCACTCGAGGTAAAAAAAAATTTCGGGGCCTCCAGTGGCCTGGTGGATAAAGGAGCTCAGCTAGTAATCAGAGGATTGCTAGTTCGAATCCGTGTGATAGACTTGATAAAGAAAAGTAAAAAAAAAAGTAGTGATCTTGCGATCGGAGGGTTGCTAGCTTTGCTACAAAAATACTAGAAAGTCGTTCAGAACATCTCTCAAATTGCTCCATTGCTCTCAAATTGACACTTTTGGAAGAACATCAAATCAAACTTTTACTTGCATTAACGTCTTTACCACTATTGGCATTAAAATGATACAGCTTATAAATAATATATTGAAACATATCACTCGGTAATGAATATTCCTAATATTCTGTATGTTTTAATTTTCTTCCACAATGTGCGAACAAAATTAACATAACAAGTATGGTAATTTTTTTTAATAATGTTTCTATTATAATTCTTTTAAAGTAAATTTAATAGCAAACTATGTTAGGGATGTTAAACATTTATATAATATGTGTGATTTGTGGACCCTTTAAAAAAGTATAGTGTAATCCTGGACTTCGCGGGTCTATTCGGTAATCAGGCCCTGCCCAAGCTGATTTGATTTTTTTTAAATTTCGTCTTTAAAATAGGATACGAAACTATATGTTACGCTTTTAAGGTTATTCCCGACACTACAATTTCATGACAAATAGCACGATGGACACAAAAAATCTAGTCTAGCTTGATAGGAAATAAGGCGCCGATTTGTATACATGAATGTGTGTGTGGAGGGGGGGTTAATTTTCTTTCTATTGGCGACCAATCCCCAGTATTATAATCTGTCGGAATGACATTTCACAGAAAAGAGGGAAAGTTAGAAGACGAAAGCTCTGCTGCAGCCACTATAAAAGAATAACTTAAGGAAATTCTGGAAACATTCTTGAGCAATAGGACTTAAAACGAGTAAATTGGACACTTGGAAATTCTCGCTGTAAATGTTGGACAGAATAACTTTCACCCATTTATCATTTTAATGCGACAATAAATCCTCACCGTGATTGGAACAAACCATAAAATACCCATATTCAAGAAGCGCTCATTGGACGCTGCCTGTCGTGATATTTAGTGTTACGGCATCGCCCATAACACATCTTGACCAATAACATCCATCTTCAGTGTATCTACGAACCTTGATGTCGCTTCTTGTCTAACCTTGAGGAAATAGAAGGTATGATCTGTCGAAAGCCGCTGATATACTTTATTGTGACTGTTTGGGGCTCTTCTAGGATAGGACATCTGTTAGTCTTGTCACGTAGAATACACGTTTTTATCGGTATTTTTAATTGATATATCGGATCGGTCTGGTTAATCTATAATTGCAGTGTTGGAGTGTGCGAAGAGTAACATAGGTTAGCACTTAATACAAAGAAGCTTTTAATTGAGAAGAAAAGTTTATGTGGATTTTTTTTATAGGTCTTTAAATTCAGAAAGAGCGTTACTGGGAAAAATAATACAAATGTGGCTCTCTAGTTTCAAACCCACATAGATTCGCATTTTCGAAAAATTGTTTGTTTTTTTTAAATACTTTTTTTACACGTTTTAAATATGTTTTACAAGTTTTCAATGCAAAGCGGTATTGTAAAAAAAGTGTCCGAAACCAGTCCAAAAATGCATTCAAAGTTATGCGTTTTTAGTTCCAAAAGTAAGTGGCTGTCAATCGTTTTTAGCATCACCTGAAAATGGATCTAGCTGATTTTGAAACTAGAAGGTTCAAATACAAAACAAACAACCAAGCAAGATTTAAACGGCACATTATTATTATTATCATCATTGGGTACCGAGCTGAAAGGCACGCCAAATGCCATATTTTTTATAAGAAAATTATGCTCTGTATTTTCCATTTTATTTATTAAATATTTAATCCTGAGAGCAGCACCCTAGGCCCTGTTCTCGTCATCTGACCATGAACATGGTTCAAAATTACGAGGCAGTGTTTCTTGGTCTTTTCTTAACCCTGGAGCCCCAGTTGCTCAGTTGGTAAGGCGTTCAGCTACTAATCAGAGGATTGGTGGTTCGAATCCGTGCAATGGACTTGACATAGAAAAGTAAAAAAGTAGTGATCTTGCGATCGGAGGGTTGCCAGATTCGCTACAAAAATATACTAGAAAGTCGTCCAGAATATCCAACAAATTATACTGGCGTTTATACGGGACTGGTGCACGATAAGTCTGACCGGGGTCCAAAGTCCCGACGTCTATTGAAGGCGTTGGGTGCCAGTTCAGGTGTTTCCTCGTCATCTGACCATGGTTCTAAAATAACGAGGTGCATGTATGAATGTGTTCCCGGGTCTTTCCTTCGAGATTGACCCCGAACCGTCGCCAATAGCCCACTGTGCAGCTCTAGTGCGACGTTAATTAACAAAACCAAACCAATTTCTTAACCCTGTGAGTAGTTGTTTCTAGACATTTTCGAAACATCTTTCCGTTCCAAATAGAGAAAGAGACGTTGTGTTCATGACTGGCCTTTTAAGGAATACCGGAGCGGTCGAGTTTGAACATTACACAGGGATATCATACCTCGCCAGCCTACAACAAGGCCTAGAATGTTAATATCAGCGTTAAGAACCGTCACCATTATTCCATTTTGTAGCTCTATTGCGGTGTTAAATCAACCGACCGATATTAACTAGAATTTCTTTTACAGAATGCCGTCAATTCACGTGATGGCTTCGGTTCTGGCTTGGATGTCCTCCTGCATCAACCCGGTCATTTACGCCGCCATGAATCGTCAGTACAGACAAGCGTACGTTCGCCTCTTTTGTGGCGCCAAAAGAAGGTTCGGCCATAACAACTCCAGCTCCAGCAACGCCCGTTCCGGATCCAGCCACTCCAAGACCCTCATGTCCGAAGTCTTCAACTTCAACCCCACCAAGAACGGAACGAACGGCAACTCCAACGATGACAAGAAGAACGAAGAGAACAAGGTTTAGAACGCGGAAAAGGGTTAGTTCCCTCAATCCGCGTCGACTCTTTCTTTTAAAATCATTGTTCGTGGATTATTATACCAAAGAATTGCCTTACCACCGTTAATCGTCTGCTTTGGATTAGATCCATTCAAGTAATGGACACGATGGACATGACGTCATTCGAATGCAACGGATAAATAAAATCATGTGTCTGGAATTCTGCATCGTTCGGATATCGTTTGCTATTTCGTGAAGCATGCGTTTTTCTTTTCACCAATGCAATCTGAATTGTTTTTCTTTCTACATTTATTCTCGACGCCAGGCTGTGCATAATGCCCATTCACAAATTAACGAATCATGAAATGCGATTAATCATTTTCATTTGAGCATCGAACATTTGACTGGGATTCAGTGTTCAAGCGAATGCTAACAATTGTTAAGACAATGCATTTCATTTTGAAGGTATAATTTCTCAATATGCTTTATCATATCATTGAAAAGCATTTAAAAAAAAATCACTAACATATAATCATGGGGCTTGTCTTTTAATGTGAAATCGGACTTTTTCTACTACGATGTGGGTGGATTTTTGCTGCAGCTTAAAAGGCATTTGTATATAAACAATTTTTTCTTTTCAAAGTCGTTGAAGTTGGAAGTATACCTTAAATACGAAAATATCTATCTTAATTTGTAGTGTAGAAATGAGGTTTTTTTTCTATATTAAGAATCGTATCTGTTTATTACGCTTTAAATACAACTTTAATTGCAAGGTTGTTGTAAAAAATATTTTATGTTTTGTATTTTTAATAATATGTTTGTATAGGCTTTCAATTTTACATGGGAAACGTAAAATAAAAGTTTTTGCTTGATTTAATTTTCTACTATTCAGAAAGAACAATGCTAACTTCCATTGAAGTAAAAAAATATAATCACATAATGTAAAAAAAAAAATTAAATATTTTTTTTTACCAGTGAGACATACACATTTACAAAACCATTTATACATCGATTGTATGGGAGTTTTATTGTCAACTAATTTATGAAGTTTTAAGAAACACTTCATTAGAATTATACCTATTTTGGATACTGTTTTGTGTATATAGTTCATAACTATTTGATATTCATATACTTAAAATATCAACATTACCAAAACTAAAAATCTTTATATTTTGTATACTGTTAACGCTTCATTATAAGCAATAAACTAAATTTAAACATATTTTTTAACTCATCTGAGAGTTTAAAACAGATTCCTATAAAAATTTTTTTTAAATAATTTAAATAAATAAAGTGACTGGGGAATTTGTATATGTTATATAGAATATTTTATACAATCTTCGCGCGTGAATTGATGCAAAATACTGGCTATTACAAAATGTAAACATCTTGAACAAATGTATTATTTTCCTGCAAGCAATGTTTATTTTTTGTATAACTTGTGTGTAATTTTTTTTAATAAAATTATAAATATTTGTTTAAAAAACATTAATTGATGAAAAATGTTTTAAGAAATGCAATAAGTTTAACAGTTTTAGGATTAAAGTTATAATTAGACAATCTATTAAATAAGTTTATCTAAAAAAGTATTAATAAGATTATAATGTTAAATCATTTGCATTGTTAAATTAGTTTTAAGCTCTATTAGGACATTAAAAAAATCTTTTCGATATTCTGTGTATAACAAATAAAAGAAATTTGTTATTTAATTATTATAACTAAAAATTAAAGTAAAATTGACTTAAATTGTGCAAGCGTTTTATTAACATTTCAAATAATATCCAAACAAATATAAAAAATCTTAAAATACAAACACTCTAAACAAATAGAACTATTTACATATAACAGATGGAATTGTGGTTTATTAAACTGGAGAAAATAAGATTCTGAGAGATTTTGTTTCAAAATAATTATTTTTCTGTTTCTTATTTTCAACATAATCAAATGTATAGTTACATATTTAAAAACAATCCTACAAAGGGCTGTCAAATTATTACAGTTCAAAAGTATGAAAATAAAAACGATGACAAACTGTAAAATACACTAATTTTAAAGTAGAAGCAAATATGTCAAGTCTTTCCTCTCATTAGTGTAAGGCTGATAAATATCCACTTTTAGTTAACACATGGAATTTTATTTCACAAATTAAGAACGATTAAAGATAAAATTTTACAACATCTCAAACAATAAGATACATTTTGAAAACTTGCATGAGTATAATTTATATATAACCACATAAATATAACTTTTTTTTAATTAAAATTAAAGACAAAAAACTTTAATCTTTTACAGAAAACATAGGTAAATTAACCTAATACACAGTTAGATAAGACATCTGGAAAAAATACAGAGAATGTGAATCTAGCTTTAAGAAAAATCAGAATGGTTAATTACAGTAAATTCAAATTATCCCGATCAATTAGGACCAGATAATCAAATATCCGGGTAATTCACACACAAAAAAGTTGGCGGAAAAGGAGGCAGACCCTTTAATATTAGCTAAAATGTCTTCGCATAATTTAATTACACGATTCACACATTCTTAAAAAGTATTTCCACTTTAAAATATTTAAACCGTTTTCATTTTACATTGCATTTCAACTCTTAATATTCATAAAAATCAACTGAGTCTTGAAATGAGGAGAATACTTAGGTTTGGTTTTGTTAATTAACGTCGCACTAGAGCTGCACAGTGGGCTATTTGCGACGGGAGAATACTTAGGAGGAAGTGATCAGATTTAGTATTTTATGAAGGAGTTTACATTTAACAATATCTTTGAGTTTTGCAACACATTTTCATGCAAAATGAAATTTTATGTAGAAAAAAGTGTTTTATTAATAGCGCATACATTTCAATTGTAATTAATTTGCATAACTATTCTCCATCCCAAATATTATTAGTAATATGATTGTTTGAAATCATGATTTAAATATACAATTTTAATTGCAGATTTTTTTTTTAAATTTTAATAATACTTAATCAATGAACAATCACAAAATAACTATAAAAAAAACACACACACAAAACAAAACAAATCCAAATAAATAAAATAACATTTCGATGTTGACTTAAAGGGTAAGAAACACACAATAGTGAACAGGGTTAAGGCTGACTAGATTTTACCTGAATTTTAACCCTTATAAAAAAGTATCGCAAAGTGTAATAAAATACATTTTCTCGATTAACACCATAAAACCTTTTGATTCAGTAGCTATTCCTCCAAAAGCTCATTCTAAACTCGCATGGTTCAGTTTCTTGAATTCTGCCACCTGAGATGCGACATATTCCAAGATGTGTTTCCCGTCGCGTTTCGTGGCGGGCAATTTGTCTGCCACGGTGAGCACGTCTCCGCATTCGCGAATGAAGTACTCGATGTCGTCGTCTGAGCATTTGTTGGTGAGCTGCGCCAGCCTCGCCTTTTCGGTGCTGAAGGCTTCGTCCAGGTCGAAGAGTTCGAGGGCTGGTTTCTGCAATTCTCGAAACGATGGAGGGAACACCTGTCGCGTGAAAAAAGGACATTGATAAAAACAATTTTGGATAAATTGCATTGTATGACATTACAATAGTTTGTTGGTTAACTCTTTTCCCATGCCAAAAACGTTTTTGTTCTTCTTACCGAACAGTTACTCACTTGCTGTTATTTTACCTAAAGTGTTTCCTTCTCATAGATAAAAAATAATAATAATCTGTTTTGAATTTAGTGGCTTGGTTTGGTTAATTAACATCGCACTAGAGCTGCACAGTGGGCTATTGGCGACGGTTCGGGGTATATCACGAAGGAAAGACCCGGGAATGATGCCTTGTATTTTTTTTAACCATAGTCAGATGACGAGGATAACACCTGAGCTGGCACCCAACGCCTTCAAAAGACGTCGGGACTTTGGACCCCGATCAGATTTATCGTGCACCAGTCCCGTATACGCGCCGTTAATTTATGCGGATGGTCTAGACGACTTTACTAGTATTTTGTAGCGAAGCTGGCAAACCTCCGATCACAAGATCACTACTTTTTTTTACTTTTCTTTGTCAAGTCCATCGCCTAGGACCGAACCAGGAATCTTCGAATTCCCAGCTGGCGCATTTAATCGCTCTGCCACGGAGGTCTCATTGAATTTAGTGAGAGAAAAACTAAAACAAAGAAAGAGTTGCCCAGTGGATAAAGGCTAGTAATCAGAGGACAGCAAGTTCGTGCCCGACTGATGGACTTGACAAAGAAAAGTAAAAATGTAGTGATCTTGCGATCAGAGAGTTGCCAGCTGCGCTACTAAATACTACAAAGTCGTCTAGAAACATCCAACAAACAATACTGGCGTGTAAACGGGACTGGTGCACGATAAATCCGATTGGGGTCCAATATCCTATTCAGGTTGCGTTGGGTGCCAGCTCAGGTGTTTTCTCATCATCTGACCTTGGTTAAAAAAACGAGGTACATGTATGTGTGTGGCTGTGATAAGTCTCAATACGAGGACAGGATAGGCAGCTGGAAACGTATAAATCAGCATTCAATCTAAACATTTTTTTTAATTCAAGAACACACTGTTGTTCCTTTTCTAGAACAGATGTCAAAAGAACAGCTAGTTATTTCGTGATAATGATAGTGGAATGCAAAAGGTAATTATTTATTAGAAACAAATACAAAATAACTATTTGTTCAATAATTCACCTAACTTTATTTAAGTTATTCATAGCATATCCTATAAATCTGAATAAATATAATGTTTTTAAAAAAATCACACATAATATTTTAATAGAAAAAAGTTCTAAAACATTTTTAACAAACACTTAATGTAAGTAGACAAATTATCGACTTACTATCTACAAGGTTTTAAAATAAATTCTAGTGGTATAGTTAGGGATCCAGGTGTATGTTCCATCAATGTGGGATGGCTAATAAAAAAAGCGACTAGAATGTTGCGATTTATTAAAAGGAATTTATCATCTCATTCTAGAGATGCAATATTGCCATTGTATAGGGAGTTAGCTAGACCGCATCTTGAGTATGCTGTACAATTTTAGTCACCTTATCTTAAAAAAAAAACATCGATTTGCAGAATGGGTTCAGTATAGGGTTACAAAAATGGTTCAAGGTACTTCAAGAATGAACTATAGCGATAGGCTTAGGTCCTTAAACATGTATAAACTTTAGGAGAGCAGGATTGAGGGTTCATTATTCAACTATTTAAATGTATCAATTTTTAATAATTTTGGAATTTAACTGAATATTGTTTGCTAATTGTTAAATTACTAGGTATCTTCCTATTTTACTCCCAACTTGTGTTGTACATTGTATTCTTGCTTCAAAAGTGACGCAACTCAAAATCAGTTTTTCAGAAAATGCCAAAAACGGCTTTAGAAGACAATTGCTCAGACGATCATTAAGAGCGACATAACAGTACTCTACCCTATCATTTTCAAAGGTCAAATAATACACTTTTAGTGATTGGCAGGTAACTGCTACTGGAACACATAATTTGAGATAATTAAAAGAAAAGTGACTTTTGAGTTATTAAGCTTTTGAAACAAGAGTGCAACATTTAAGTGAAAAAAAATTACGGCATTAAAAAAAATTAAATAATTTTCATTCAGTATATAGAAATGTAAAATAGGCAATTAAACAACTAAACCTAATTTCTGAAGGATTTTAATGTTTTAAATATTCTTGGAGACTTTTTGAGGATCAAAAGAAAATATATTTGGAAAATAAATATATAGTTGAAATCTGTACAATTTTATACGTTCTTTTTGTATAAAATGCTTAAAATTTATATATGGAATAGACAAGTATGCTAACACCAATATTTTCAAACAACTTCTTCAAAATTGTACAAAATAAATATTTTACTACTCAAAAGACAATAAACAATATCTAGTCAAGCTATTCAATCGTGAAGTATATTTCAGACTTTTCAATTTTGAATAAATTTCTATTGTACACTTTTATGCTAAATAATTAAAGAATGGTACTTACAGCTGGTTGTAAATAATTAAAGAATGGTACTTACAACTGGTTGTAAATAATTAGGAAATGGTACTTACAGCTGGTTGGAGAGAAGCAAGTGGTGTCTCAAACCTTGGCATAATGAGCTTCAAGGGTTCGTGTTTCATGTTCAGCTCTTTGTACGCACTACAAATACAAAACAATAAAAATCCATGTAAATTTTAAGAAATAGTATTAAAATATTATTGCTTCTTCAAAACAGGTAAATACACTCAATTAAACATTCTTAAGAAAAATTTTGACAAACAATTTAGCATATGAAATTTTGGTTTTTAACTGGCTCCTTAAATACAGACACAGCACATTTTTATTTCTTCTGATTGGTAGACTTTTGTTGGTATAAGTCAAATTTCCAGAATTTGACATCAATACATTACAATATATTTTACATTTCTTGTATACATTACAAGATATTTTTTTTAAGAAGCACACAATTTGTAGACCTTCCCCAGGGATGCATGAAACTCAAATCTATGCCTTAAACAGAATTTGAACCTAGACCCACGGAATGAGGGTCACATGGGTAGAGGCAAATCCTATGCATGATTTCGAAGCAGATACTTACTCTCTGTCACACATTAAAATTCGCAAATACGTATGTTGCTTTCAAAACTAACAACAGTGAGTCTGGAGAGCTAGTTGTGATGATACCTAAGATTCAAAACCATCTTGCTACAAAGAAAACTATCACATGTGAGGGAAAATGTAACATTAAAAGCACATATTAGATCAGTGGTTCCCAATCAGGAAGACATTAGAGGGTCCGCAGGGTCACAAAGAAAAATTAGCAAAATGCATTGAATGGTCACCCTTGGCAACTTTTCTGAAAAATTAATTTAGAAACGCTAACATGTGACTATTACAATGTTTTCATAATTTTAAATGAGTTTTGAGTGTACAAGTGAGAAACTAAAAGTTATTAAACTTCATATCGTAGTATTATCATTTCTAAACATTAGTTGGGTAAATTTGTGTCCATATTTTTAGTAAAATCTATTTAAAATTAAAAATAAATAAAAGAAAAAAGGGGTCCCTGGTTCTATTTTAGTATTAGTTAGGGGTCCCTGGTGACCATGTGACTTAATGCTAATTGGGAAATGCTGTATTAGACAATAAGAGTATCCTGGAACGGAAAATTCATTAGTACATTTCTCTATTGGTACATTATTAATTTATAATATGTATATCACACACTTGCTTCAAAAGTGACATAACTAAAAATTAATATTTTTTTAGTTAAGTTACCCCAATTAATGTGTTTCAGAAACACTTACCAATAACACACCAATGGAGTATATTACTTTACCTTTAAAAATGAGACAATAGACTGCTGTTATGCTGCTCTTAATTGTTGTCTAACTAATGATCTTCATAATCAGTTTTTGACATTTTCTGAAAACACAATGATTTTGAGTTGTCACACTTCTGAAGCAAGAGCGCGATATGACACTCAGGTTGTTGAATTGCATACAAAACATATTGCCTTGTAATGCAGCATGAAAATTATACACTTGCCTCACAAAATTTCTTTGCACTAACCCCTGTAAAATATTAAATAACACATACAAAGAAACAAGAAAAAAAGAACCCGTGCAAAGAATCTGTTTGATTACATATGCAATAACACTAACGATTGATTTAATCATGTACTAAAAGTGCAGGAAGAAATATCAAATTTAAAGCATGTATATATTACATAAATAAAAAACACAGCCTATTATTTTTGTTTACTCACTTGAGAACTTTAGGCAAAACCTTGTTGTCAAATTGAAACAAAGTACTTCGGTACAGCACAGAAGGGTTGCTTGGTATTTCATCACATTCTTGAAGGCAAGAGAACGTATGCTCTGCTAACTTTGCAATCGATGGGATCATGTGGTAATCAGACACCTAAAGCATTAATTAAATATTATTAGTTAAACTTTAAAAAAAAAAAATAATAATAATATGAGATGTTCTATATATAAGGACTACTTTGTACATTGAAATAAGTTGCATGTATTGTAAGAGTAGCTGCCCAAGCAATAATTAAAAATAAGGATTACTATTTAAGATTCCAACACATAGGTGCCCTAGTATTTATTTGAATTGAAATTATTACTATACTTAACTTTAAGGTTGGTTGGTTGGTTGGTTGGTTGATTGGGGTTTATTGGCACAAGGGCCAAATATGGCCAAGCTGCGCCAAACGCTAGATTTTTTAAACCAACATTAAAATTCTAAAATATACACATAAACAAACTAAATTTCAAAGCAAAGGTAAAAATCTTGTGTAGTTTAAAAAGATAAATAGTGATGGATGAGGTGGATGATTCAATAAATAGGACAATGTGGGAGATGAAGTGTTAAAAAAGCGACTTAACTTTAAGACAATTGTGTAAATTTGTATATTAAACACAACTTTTTATTCATCTAATACAAACATTGCTAAATTAACTTGAAAACAGAAAGTGTTGATAATATTATCTAAAACTCTCTAATATAAGTTAGCACATGTATTACCGCATCTAGTTCACGAATATTTTATTAAAAAAAATAACAATAGATTATTTTCATATTGCAAATCCTTAAATAGATCTTCAACCAATATTATAACAAATTTGATATGCATATAGTACTATAATACAATTACTAGAAAGATACTACAAGCACACACAACATATGTTTTTAACAATATATCGCAAAAATTAAAATGAATTAATACCATTTTTAATATGACTAGGCATTTAGATCTATTATATTGGCAAAGTGATGTGGGTTCAATAGGTTGCCCAATAATGAATTTAATGTCAAGGTGAATTATAAACTTTAAACACTCTTATCTCCGAACCCTGTTTTTAGATTTGTACCATTTGGAAGCCAAACGCCCAAATATTAATTCAACATAATATTAAATATTTCAATGTTTCTAAAAGAAGAGAATATTTGGTTCTAGAATATACCTCAGGATCATCTGCATCAATAGCATTCAATTGCAAACCAGAAGTTGTCAAGTGACTGAAGATTACATTCTACAAAGGGAAGATATGTTTCGAAAACAAATTAAGTACCAATACCAATATTTAATACCAATTTAAATACCAATATTTTCAAAGGATTTTTTAAATTTTCAATTCAAAATAAGATAAAAGAACATGTATTACATACAATAACAATGGAATGGAGTCTGAATAACATAATTCTAATATGTGAATATTAGTCAGCTAATAAAAAATATATATTTGTTAATATATAAAATATATTTTTGCTTAACAAAATTATGTGATTAGGAGTGTTATTATTATGATAAAGTGCAATTATTTATTGATTTCTCCCTACCCTAAGGGTTGGCAACCTGCGACGTGTAAGCCCTTTGAGTTATTTTTTAAGACCATATCAAAACTTAAAATTTTCAATAATTTTACAACTTATAACAATAAACTGAAAAATATTTTATTTCTTTTTCCCTTCTATAACATTTGAAGAATATAATTTAAAGGTTACGTTAGTTGTTTTAAGTTGACTGGTAATCGTTTGTTTTACTTAGAAATCGTTTGTGTTCTAAATAAAAACAGTTACCATAATGTATCTAATTCAACGTCATTATCGATGGCTAAAAGCACAATAATTTAATGCATACTTTTTTTTGGTAAACACAAAAAGAACATTTCGAACTTTCTTTTTCATGCTTGGGCCAAACTTTAAACCTACACCACAAAGTTATTATTTGGAAGGGACATACAATGTTTGCACAAGAGGAAAGACCTAGGCTCCACCTGTACATTGATATCAATATATATTTTTTGCAAAAATTAGCCTTTAGAATTTTTTTATATAGTACCAGTTTGTAACTTTTATGAGAAATGGTAAACCATGTTTAAAATACAAAAAATTTGGCTACTTATTGTTTTAATCCTTGTTATATACTGTTAATCTACAGCAATTATTTGCCTTAAATACCGGAACGTTATAATTGGGCATTATTAAAATAAAATCATCGATTGATTTAAATCAATTTTTACTTGTAACACTGCTTAAAAATTAATTAGAAGCTTCTTGGTTTCATTTACTAATTTCAACTGAAATTATAGGAATTATCAATAATGATAATTGAAATTTTAAAGTGTGAATAAATAAGGCTGTAAATTTTTATTAGGAGACTTAACACAACTTCCAATGTTAAGTTTAAAATAATATTCAAATTTGCAGATTTAGACAGTTTAAAATTGACTTTCTTAAAGAATTCTACATTATATATCATTCAGAATTAATATTTAATAAAAAAAACTAATTTTAAATAATGAACAGTAAAATAAGAATAATGCTCAAAATTGTCTGCCCTCTAAATTTGGTTAATATTTTTTTTAAGAAAGTATATCAAGCAACTAATAACGAAACATAAACAAAAAATTGTATTCACAACATACCACAATTTTAAAATTTTCTTCATTTTCAATATATGCATCACAAAACATATGGGTTGATCCTAGCACTACAATTTTACCACCAGATGTCTAAAACACAAATGAAAATGTGCACATATTAATAATAAAAAATTATAGCAATTTATAAAATTCGTTGTTTGAGATATATAAATAGAAAGAATCTACATATGGGCAGGCTGTCTGCCAGTTGTGTAGGTCACAAACATCTGAAAATTAACTAACACCATTTTCCATTACTAGGCAGCTACATTTACATTTGTCTAATTCGTATATGGGTACTAGTTCAATAGGTTGTCCAATTTTAGTGTCATTCCACTTAATATTATAGCTAAGGAACAGTTGTGTTGTTCAAACTTTAAAAGCTGTTAAATCAAAATTGTGTTTTTGGACTTGCACCATTTTTCAGCCACCCTTTCATATGTTACAATGTTTATGATTTTGGCTTATTGCACTTTGCTTCGTATTTTTGTAGATTAGTTTTGGAATTATAGTAAAAAATAAAAATGTCAAATAATTCCCATTTTTATCTGTTTGTTATATAAAATCAAAGCTACATAAAATTTGTAATGCAACATTTAATCAATGTTTTCTTTTAGATTCACCTTGTGCGTATATAAAGATATACGGGAGGGTTGGCTGCTAAGTGAAGAAAATCAAAGAACAGACTTGCAGGATAAGAGTCTTTAAAGTTTGCAACTCGCATTGGCAATAGTGTTAAGTGGAATGACATTCAATTCATTATTGGATAACCAATTGAACAATAACCCATTTAACTTGGCCAAATGATAGATCACGCTTCATAGTTAATAGTTTTGATTCTGGACGAACAGTCTACCCATATGTTGTTTAATGTATGAACATATCAACATCAACTACCTTATAAAAGATAAATATATTAATTATAAAGTTCCTGATCCAGGGTGGCAACAACATTCTGGAAAAAAAGTTCCCTGATATTTTCCCTGATTTCCATGATGATGTCACAAAAAATTTCCTGATTTTACAATTACATTAAGAAATGTTGCAATACATGCTTTGTATAGAAACAAAGTATCCATATAATGATCAAATAAATATATTGCATAATAAATGAAAAATTATAAGCAATATTTATTGACAGTTAAAATAATAATTTATGGATACATTACAAATTATGCAATAGTAATTAAACATGTTATCTGGAAGCAGATAATGCAAAAAAAACAGCAAGTTCTTTTCAAATTATTTCTTTTGAAGATAATTTTAAACATTTATATGCTTCATATTTCCTATTCCAATCTTCAATAAGTCGCATATTCATTAGCCCCTCGCATGTTGCTTACAATCTAAAGTCCAACACACTTTGCGTTTACTTCTCCCTCCAACAAAGGTTCACATTTTTACAAAAGTAAAACTGAAAATATGAAAATGAGCATAACCGTGTTTTTTTAAAAATTCTTTTTAGAACTAAAAGGAAATATTGACCACTAAATTACCCAGAATAGAAGACATAATAGACGATAATTGTGGTTTTAATGATCCAAATTTGAAAATTTCCCTGATATTTCCAGAATTAAAAATGTGCATGATAATTCCCTGATTTCCGGGTTTTCCAGGTTATGTTACCATCCTGTGATCCTTTCTAAAACTGGATTTTTGTGAAATATTCCTGTAACAATATAATGAGAGTGTATTGAGAATGGTTTACCACACAACAGTTCAAAGAATGTGTATGTGAGCCTTGTGTCACCTCACCCACAAAATTAAGTTTAAAGATATAAATAGAATACAAATACCTACATTGGTAACACTGAACAAAAAGTCAAACTTACCGGATGCTGATAAAAGGCACAAACGGGACGGTTAAGAGGGAAAGACACACTCCCACTAGATAACACAGCTACAGCGGGTTTAGCAACATTCAGCGTGGCTCCGTATGGATAAAGAAATGACAAGGCCCTGGGAATTAAACAAATCATACACAAATAATAAATCTCAATACCCGATTGAAGTTCTGCAAAGCATGCTAATCGGATTAATGGGCAAGATCAGGCACGTAGGTAAAGTGGTTCAGGGGGTTCAAACCCCTCCCATTGAAAGTCAATAAAAAAAATTACAAATCGAATTACTGTAAAATTCATAAAAATACTTTAAAAAACTGGAAAATTTTCAATTTTTAGTATAATACTTCTTGTTGAGTTGCATGAGGGTATTTTCCGGGGGTCCTATCCCGGAAAATAAGTTTTCAAAGACATATTTTGAGGTTATTTTTATCTCAAACTAAGCGCAAAATGACGTCTTCGTGTTTCATTCTATAGTATTTGAATTTCGGCGATGAATGGAAAATATTTTAAAACGGGATCCATATATTATTTTAAACAAGGAATCTCAAAAGATAAATTTGTTCTCTAAATTTATTTCATAATTAGTTAGTGAAATTTACAAATTTTAAAAATAACTAATGACTGATATTGGTATTGATTTAATGAAAAATAAATGATAAATGTAGCTGTTTCCATACTTATATGCCAACCTTATTCCAGTTTACTTGAATAAAAATTAATAATTTTTTAAAAAATGGGGGGGGGGGATTTTTTTGGGGGAGGGGAGAGAATAAGTTATTTAGTCACTGAATCCCCCTCATGAAAATTCTATACCTACGTGCCTGACAATAAGTTACACAGTCACTGAACCACCCCCATGAAAATTCTATACCTACGTGCCTGGGCAAGATTGTCAAAATATAATTTTCTTTACATTCATTACATAGGTCACAATGCTGGCAAATGTAAATACAGTTTTCAAGTTTGTTTTTTGGCAAATTTACATACAATTTGTTTTTTGGCAAATTTACATACAATTTGTTTTTTGGCAAATTTACATACATTTTTTGCAACATTTAAAAAAATTGTAGTTAAGGGGGTATAAAACACAAAATCATCACAAATTTTTTATCGTTTTAACATAGTTAATTTTATTTTGAATCTAACAACATCAAAATTATATTTCTATGTTAAGTATTACAACTAATTATTTTTCGCAAATCAATGTTAAACTTTGGTACAAGATTACTTGAATATATTTTTCTCAGTGATTAGGGAATAATAACATAAAAGCTAGATTGACAGGACCAACCTCGCTGGATCTAGAGCCTGTAGTTGGTCTACAATATTTGTATTTGTATTATTTTTATCATGTTTGATCAAATTTAAATTGATACAAGTTCTGACCTATTTAAAGACACTGCTCCAAATTTGCTACAGTGTATTTTCAAACATACTACATTAATATCGTATTTATGGAATAATAACATAAAGGTTATATTGTTTAGTATTTTACTGACTTTTTTTAATAATATTTCAAAAAAAATTCTTTTGCAAATAACAATTTCTTACACAGTTTGTTAAAAACATTCTTTTAGTTTTAAAAAGCCATAAATATAGTTTCTTAGTAAATATTTTGTTGACCTATATGTATCAAAAACAAAAGGTCACTTTTTTTTTTATTATATAAAAAAAATAATGTTTGGTTGGTTGGTTGCATGGATTTTAATGGCGCAAGGGCCAAATATGGCCAAGCTGCGCCAAACACTAGACGATTCAGACCAACATTAAAAATCTAAAAGATACACATAAACAAAAACTAAATCTCAAACCAAAGGTAAAAATCCTGTATAGTTTAAAAAGATAAATAGTGATGGATGAGGTGGATGATTCAATAAATAGGCTAATGTGGGAGATGAAGTGTTAAAAAAGCGATTAAAATAATGTTTGATCATGCAATTGTGCATTGCATTGTTAATATGCATTGTATACATGCCAATTTTTTGTAATGATATCTTCAAAGTTTAAAAAAAGTCAAATGTGTGCCATAGGGTAAGATGAGTATATAGGAAATTAAATATAAGTTACACATTTCAGCAAAAAATTATATTGCTTGACGATTTAAATCAAGTCCAAAAGTCGAATAGTTGTGATGTTTGAAAAGTTATATATATATAAACTAGAAAAGTCCATTTATTTATAAATATTAGAAATATTACAATTATTTACAATGGATTAAAAAATCATCTGCGGAACAAATTAAAAATAACAAAAACATAAAATATTCTACATCATCAAAATAAACAAAAAAAATATATAAACAAACGTTTTATTGCAAATATAACTAATAATAAAAAACAGTCAATGATTATTGATGGCTGCTATTTACTCTATTTTATTCGAGTTACTAATTTGACTAAAAAAGTGCAGTGACTACCCATTGTGGTTGAAAATAGATATAAATAAACAAAAAAAATTGAAATTTAAAATATATATATATGAAAAATATTCAAAGATTGTGTCAATAAACCTATTGTATAAATACACCAAAAAAGGGTTCCTTTTTGATAACCTTTTAAAAGTGAAAACCAGCTTTAAATGAAAAAAAATGCACTTTTTTTATCCATTTTAATTCACCTTACCTTATTCCTTTAACGTGTTTGTTAAATATGTAAAACGACTAGCATTTTTTAAACTAACTAAAAAAATAAAAGACGAAATTGTTTAATTAATAAATTAGTTACATTTTAGAAGACAAATTGGTCCCAACTTGATATATTAGTGGAAATATTTAAAAAAAAACAGTCATTTTCCAAAATCCAACAAAACCTTATGAAAACCAAATCATTAAACCATAAACATTTAATTCACAGTAGAGACGGAAACTAGCGCTGGTTTAAAAAATACAAATGGAACTTATATAGATTTTTGAAAAATCTTTGAAAAACTGTACAGTTTTATCAGTTAATAGTAGAATATTTGCAAGTTGTTAGGTATGATAATAACATGAAATTTGAATGATATATAATTTGAATTATAATCTTGGGATTTTTTTAAAAAGCATTTTTCAGTGAAAGCATTATGTTATGTATTAAAAATAATAGTACTCACTGTGCATTATTTGCCTCTGAAAGATTTTGACCTGGTATACTCTTCCCAGCAGCTAAAGTAACAGATCTGTTCAACACACCATTGGATACCAACACTTCTTTCGGATGGTGATATTTGTGGTACACGGTTCTGACAACAGCATCTAGAACACAAAAACAATATAAAAATATGCATTGTTTATCATATTTCATCCTCAAAAGTTCAGTTCAAAACCTCATTGAAAAGAAATTATAAGTAAAAGAAGGAAACAGCATAAAAGAAACAAAATAAAAAATGTATTTATCAAATATAAATAATAATAACCAACTACAAGTTTGTCCTGTCCAACACCTTATAACAATATAGTAGATCAAATTTCTTTTTAAAAAATATTTATTTCTGAAAAATTAACAACGATATCAGGTATCCTTTGTCCCTCGCCCTATTTTTAAAGTGCTTTCTTTCTTTCTAATTAAACTGTGATTTGTTTAATGTAAACCCAAAATTTCTAATCTTATTTCCTGCATTATACACCAAATATAGCATAGTTTAAAAAAGTTTAAGAGCTGAATAAGATTCACTTTTGTCTCTAGAAAGTGTATACACTTTTAACTTCATAAGACTGTTGCTACAGTTCATTTCTGATGTACCTTAAACCATTTTTGTAGCCTTGTGTCAAACTTATTATGTTGATTCTGATGACTCTATTTTTATTTTATGCGCATCTTGGGTAATGTGCATGTCTGGTTTTGTGTATAAAAAGGAAAGATTTGCCTTGACATGTGGCAGGCGAGCTAAGAATATAATAATGTTGGTTTAGATGTGAAATACTAAGATGTGCTTATTTCATGTGTGTTAAAATAGCTTACAATATTCAACATATTATAACAAATCAATATTATTTTTTTTTAAATACAATAGCTAGAATACCACTACGTTCTATGAATTAGGCCCAAACAATGCCCTATACAATGACAACATTACAACCTTATATTTAAATGATACATTTCTCCTAATGAACTCCAACATTTTATTTACTTTTTAGTCGCTATTCCACATTTATGTCTCATTTTACAAGCCCTATTTACCAACAAAGTCAATAAGGCTTCATTACCCAATTACAATAAAACCGTCAATATTTTAAAAGAAATTTATGCAAAGTTTAATTTTATTTACTTAAAAAATTCTTCACTAAAAAGATACAATTGATATTGGTATGAATAGAAAAATGTACCATTATTAATCATAATTCCTCGTTCTTCCAATAGAAAGTTGATGTTGGTTTGAAAACTTTTTTCGCCACCTTCACCCATTGTGACAAAAATACTCCCACCTTTATCCACATATTCTCTCAAATGATTGATCTGTAAAGTGTTAACATTTATATAAAAACTGTTGAATAAACCATTCAGCATAAAAACTTAAATTGTTTTACAACCTAATAAAACGATATTTTCCATCTTTATATGCAAAAGAATATAATTTTTTTTTTAATATGATTAAAATTTCATGCAAATTGAGATATGTGTAGTAGAAATTAAAAAGGAGACTCAAACTTCAAACTCACAACTAATGAAATAACAACTTTTAGGTGAAAAGGCATTAGAAATTTCGACAATTTATTTCTTTGTTTAATAATATATATCCATTCGAAAGATAGTTAAAAATGCTTTACTTGATATCAGTAAACTATTGTGAATCTATATCGAAAAATAGACTACTTATTTTACCTTTAGTAAAAACACAGAAGATATAAACTACAAAAACTTTTTTACATTCAGATAATTAAATGCTTTAGTGGGTGCCCCAGCAAAACAGGGGCAAATAGTTAGTATGTATGTAATTTATTACCAAGATTTAAAAGTATTAAAAGTTTATTTTAAAATACTGTTGTATTAAAGTTTAATATATTTGTTCTAACTCTCTGCAAAGAATTCCAGATAACGATGTTTTAGAAGAAACACATTTGAAAAAACATGAAAATATCAGTGAATATGGTTACCCTCTGACGTTCAAGCCCGTCCAGGGATCTCCAGCAATGCATCCAATTTTTAAATTCATAAAAATATTCTATTTTACAATACTTATTTGATTTAAAGTACAACTTACAAGCTATATCTTTACAATTAATTAAAAAAAAAAAAACAATATTAAATAGAATGAACCAAAAAAATTATTTAAATATCCAAGAAGTAAAAACAATCGTACAATTGCAAAAATTGTGTGAGCGTCGGAGGGTTATTAAATTTTTAATATATATGGGGCAAGTGTTATTGTGCAACTCAGTTAAAAACCATTTTGCTTACACAAAGATGGGAAACAATATGGATATAAATAGAATTTAATTTCTATTTATCAAAGCATTTGTCAATTAAAAGATTTTTTTTTAATTTAAAAGGTTTATTAGTCTAATACCGGAGTGACTATGTGACTATTCAACACAAAAAGAGATTTTGTAACCACAAAGTACTCTTACTACAGTGTTCACTCTGGAAATAAAAAGGGGCAGGGAGCTGTTAAAATAAACACTTTAAAAAAAAATTGGGGAGAGGGGGGGGGGGCACACGTTGATACATCGGACGAATGGCCAAACAAAATAAGTTCCGATTTGTTGATTGATATTGCGCTAGAGCTGCATATTGGGCTATTGGTGATGGTTCGGGGCTTATTTTGAAAGAAATACCCGTACAAAATTGATGTCTCTTTGTGAAGATACTACTTAAAATAAAAAATTTGACATTTAAAAATTAATGTCTTCGCTAAAAAACAAATCTATAAGTAGCCTTATTCAGATCATTTACAAAACTGATACAAAGACTACTTAAATTTAAAATTTGGTAATAAGAGCCCTAATATTGTAACCTCGTCCAAAACGATCTTCTCTTTAAAAAAAAACATTATTTCGTATATGGGTACAGGCAACCAATATAATCAAAATTACTGCGGAATCATCGCGATTACACAACACGCATAGTTAAAAAAGGAGGGTTTTTTTACTGTCATAACTCACTTAACTCTAATTTACATGCAATTTTTTTTTATCGATGCCTTTTTTAAAACAGCTAGATAATCAAGGACGCTTGTGCTTGAGTGAAAAAGGTAAGAGGGGCGGAATTTTTTTTAAAAGAGGGCGGCATTTTTGAAAAAGGGTTCTAACTTGATGAAAAAAGGGCAGGCAGGACGGACCGTCCTTTAAAAAACGCCAAGAGTGAACACTGCTTACTAACTAAAAAACTGCCAAATTTACAGATTATAATTGCTTGATCTAGATTGACAACAAGAGTTGAAGTTACTACAATGATATATCAATAAAACATAACTGCTTTATAAAATAATATTAAAAATATAGAAAAACCTACTTCAGTGACAGTAAATTTTTCCCGAGGTCCTGGAAGTACAAATACTCCAGCTTTGGAAAGAAGTTCTGGTGTAATATCACCTTGATTGCTAGAAAATAAGGAAGAATACTTAGCAAAAAGGTACTGCTTTATCTATAATAATAAAATAAACTCTCTGTGTCACACAAAACACTATCTTTACACTACTTGGGTATATGTGAAAATTTATATATGCATATTATTCAACCTCTAATTATGCACCAGGGGTTTGGAATCTTAAAATTCTTATTAGTTTTCCTGTTTATAACGGTTTTAGGAGTTAATTTTTAATTAATCTAATTTAATCGCCTATTTAAAAAAAATATATTTACGTTATTATAAAATTACATTGTCGAAAATCGAAAGATCTTGGCAACAATGAAATACTATAAAAAAGTTCTTATATATTTATTGATTTAAATATTTGAAAGTTGGCGATCAAAACTTGCTTTAGCGAAATAACTCTTCCTGACAATTATGCTTCAACAGGAAAACTAAGGCAAAAGCTAATATTCGAAGATGTCTGAACAATAGAGCAGTTATTTTGCCTTCGGGAAAATAAAACAGAAGGTATAAACAGAGAGAATGAACCAATGGGGTAACTATTTTTAAAGTGGGTGAAACTGTAGGTAACAAACCATCGATACAAATATTTTTTCTAAAAATTACATATTTTTATGCATAAGTATAAATTATGAGGAAACTATTAAAGATTATATGAATTAACACTTTTTCTTATATAAAGGTATCTCAAGGTTCAAGTGCTTCACTTGAAGCAAATAACTGAAAACATATTAAGCTTTGATGAGAAAAGTTTAAATGTTAAAGGAGAAATTGAACTTTTTGTAACGTTCTAGCTTTAGAATTCATAATCTGAACTACATAACAAAATGATAAATTATATATTTCTAAAAAAATATATAAATCATTATTTAATTTTTTCTTTAAAAATTTGGAAGATTTTCCAAAAATCTCCTAGCAGTTTTGGTATCCTTAATATATTTGTGCATATGCTCTTGATTTCAAAAGCTTATAAAACTTATTTAACACAATTTAAAATTTGCTCTAAACTTTTTATTTATGCTAAAACATTATTTTCACATGACATAGTCTATGTCTATTTACAACTTTATATATATTATGTAACATTATACATCTTATATATTTAATAGCCAAGATGATTTTTTGTGACAGTCACTTTCCCTAAAGTACATAACCAATTTTTATGATCAAGGCGCCATTTGAAAGGGAATGAATTGTAGATGTGCCAAAACTGTAAAATATTAAACAATTAATTAGTGTCAAGTACTTTAAAAAAACATTTTAAGTTATCGTGTATTTACTAAGGAGGGTTGAAGAAAAGAATTTTTTGGGAATTGAAACCGTCTAGTACGGGAAAAGTTGCCTTCAGTAATAAGAAGAAAAGTATGTAAAATAAATAAAAATTGGTTGAAATTTTCTGGTCGAGCGTTATACTCAAAGTTCATAGAAATTATAATTTTTTTTAATATTTGTTTAAGTTCTACGATCGAAACTGCTTCTTTTTACATGCTTTTAATTATTCTTATTTTATGGTTCAATAAAGTTAAATAAAAAAAATCTTTAATATTTCTTTGTTTCCCAGACGCTCAATATGTTTGAAATACAGGAATTTACTATATTTTTGCAGGTTTCACTATTTTAATCACCTTACAACGTTTTTGTAACAAAAAAAATTGTATTGCCTATACAAATATTCTTAACATCAGTCATCTAAATAACAGTTCTACGAAAAAAATTGACGAAAATTGTTCAATTTCATTAATTTTGCAAACTTTGAGTATAATGCACAACCGGAAGATATCAATCAATTTTTCATTATTTTACATTTTTTTTTTATTATTACTAAAGGCAACTTTTCTGCACTAGCGTGTTTCGAAAATCAAAACTTTCTTTTTTTAGAATCGCCCTATCAATTATCTACATCACAAAAATTGAACCACTTTGACTTTATTATTATTATTTAAAATTTATGTGAGCGAAGCAAACCAATGAGTATTACATAGCAATTCTCTGAAGATGAAGAGCATTAGCGAGTAAAGGATGGAGACAGTGGCAGCGATTGGGTGCTAAAAATGGAGGGGAAAGGTCAAGGGGAAACCTGAAGCGTGTGTGTATGGGGGGAGGAGAAGTAAAAAAATTTAACTTCCCTTCCTACTGTTAAAATAAAAATTATAATAAATATAGCACTTTTATACTCCCTACTTTTCGTTATTTGAAGTATAACTTAAAATACACAGTAAAAAAAGTTTTTTTTAGAATGCAATATTAAAAACGTGAAGGGGGAAAATCCAAAAACAGTGCAGGGGTAAAATCCAAATAAAGTGCAAAGGGAAAAATACAAATAAAGTGTGGAGAAAAAAATCCAAAAATAAATGAGAGGGTAACCACCTCAAATCGCTGCCACTGGGCAGAGGCCCCTAGTTCTTTAATTATTAAACTATGATTATCCTATTTTTAATATAGATGCCTTAAAAAAAATCAAAAATTTTACAGGCATAATTTTTTACCCCTTTATGAAATGTGAATACAAACAATGTATATTTAAAAAAAATCCTTTAAGGTATCCGCACACGTTGAACAAGGTGATTTTGACTGAAATTACCAAAATTTTTTTATTTAAAAATATGATTTTCTGCACTTTTAAGTTTCCAAAACAGTTTTTACTTTAGTTGTGCGTCAATTAGAACAAAAGTTATAGTAATTTAAAGTTCAAGTGGAAACGTATTAAATGGAACAGGAAGTAGCATTCCGAAACCGGAAATGAGGCAGAAACATCGTTTTTTTTTTAATTTTCAACCTTTTTTAATTTTTAATTGCAATTATTATTATTTTAATGTTGCTATAATCTAGCCACCAAATATTTTCATTTATATCAGAAGTTTTTGTATTAAAAATGTCAACAACTTTACTCTCTTGTTTATTTCTTTACAAGCAGCAATGTTTATTTTTGTATAATCTGTTTAATCATTTTTTTTAAAGACCTAACTTAATTAACTCTCCAAATTTTCGGGTCAGGTTTACTGTACGGTCACCCTTGGCGCGATTTTTTCCACGTTTGGCGATAATTTTTTTTAAATGGCAATTTATCCCGCTCCGACCCGACAACGACAAGGAATTGCAGCAACCCTATTGGAAAACAGTCGCCAAAATGGCGACTTTTGGCGATATTTTGAAAAAGTCGCCAAGGGTGACCGTACAGTAAACCTTTACCAAATTTTCTTTCATATATGTTAAAACACCTTGGGGAATTCGAGAAACCAAAGTTTTATTCGTAAGAAAAAATTCCGAGGAAATAAATATGTATGTTCATCTGCGTCGAACAACGTGCCTACAGCAAGTGAAAAGAAGCTCACTATGACTTCTTATTTGGACAATTATTCTCGAACTGAAATAAGTGGAAATTAAATAATTAATATTCAAATTCTCTCCAATATGATAAAGTGTTTGTGCTGCCCTGATTGCCTAAGCAGTAGACTGTGTCTTCTACAAGAGTCTGTATTTGGACTGGCATCAAATATGACGGTGAAATGTCAAAACTGCGAATACAAAAATACATTTTGCACCTCTGAAAAATCAAACAAATTGCGTTCTGTAAATATTTCATTTGTATTTGGGCTAAGACTCATTGGGAAAAGGAATTCGGCTGCTAAAAAACTATGTTCTTTAATTGATATTGGCACACTGTCCAAGTCTGTATTCAGAACACTGGAGACAAAACTTGCCGATGCTGCTGAAATCCTAATTTACCTAACGTTAAAGTTGTCAGAAAAAAAATAGATTAGCTAAAAAAGGAAATTTGGCTAAAGATGAGCAAGAGGAGGGTATAACATATAAATTGGGGGGATTTTAAGTGTGTTGAAACTTTCTTAATATTAATAATAGACAAATTTATACTTTAAACGCATTTTTCTCAGAATTGATTTTTATTCAAAAACATCAAATTTCAAAAATCATAACTCAAAATATTATTGTTATATTGTCTTTAAATTTTGTGTCCATATTCAGTAGAGTGTATTCTAGTGCATGTACTAAAATTGTTTGAAAATCATTAATATATTTTTATTTATGGACTAAATTTTGAACTATAAGGTTGTGAAATTGTCAAAAATCTTATAATAAATTTTCGTTGTGTCACCAAAAATTTAATTTTTTATATATATGTTTAATTTTACTTGGAACACTAGATAATAACATGTAGTTTATTTTAAAAGTAAAATTTTCCATATAAACTGATTTGTATGTCTTGTATAAGTTTTCAAGTTTTTGAAAAAAAACGTAAAATTTTCAATGATTATTGAACTTTTTATAATAATTAAAATAATAAAATTTAAATATTCATGATATATAATTAGTTTTAACTAACAAATAATCTAAAAATTGCATTAAATAGTTTTTATCTGACACATTTTAAAAAAAGTGCTTCGAACGTGTTCGGATACCTTAACAGTACAATATTTTAAGAAATTCACAGAGACAATACCTATTTTATTATGCAAACTTAAAGGAGCTTACCTATAAGTTTTAAAACCTTCCATTTTCAGCCTCCTTGAAAGGATACTATACCCTTCACTAAAGGTAAACATCTCATTTTTTGACCCATTGTAAATAATCACTTTACTTTTGATATCTTCATCAAACTAAAGAATATTTTTGACAAATTAAAAAAAAATACATAAATATTTTTATACAACACATTACAGATGTTACTAAAAAAAAGTATCATTTAAAAAACATACAATGATTTAAAGTAAAGCACACAATATTTAACTACTGCTATTTTATGATAAATAAATATTGATGAAAGTTGAAAGTTTACTATGAAAGTGAAGCGAGTGTACAATGCATTTTAACTAAGTTTTCAATAAGTGGGCTCAATATAATATTTTTATAACAAATATTGAAAGCAATAGTCTGTATATGTACTTATTTATCACTGAATTATTTAAATAACCTATTTGTAAGCAAAAATATCTAAAGTTCTGCTTCAAGTTGTCATGAAATCTTGCAATAGACCCAAACAAATGTATTAACAACAAAGCAAACAATCATTTGTTTGGCAATAGAAAAACCAAATATTTATAATGAAGTTCTAATCATATTTCATAAGTATGGATAAATAATACGTTAATCCAATATTATATTACATACCTGATTAGTCGCAGTAGGAGTCATACTGTCAATGATTTTAAAGATAAATGTAACATTAAAGCACGCAAAGATCTCGTTTATAAATAATTGGAGTAGTCTGAAATGACATTTTCTTGAATTTTAAATTAAAAGAGTTATTTTTAAATAAGTATATTTTGTCCTAAATAAAACACCATTTTGTTCATACAGTTTGTTGACATTGCGGTTAACAGTTTAGGATAAGTGTTACAAAGCTAAGTATATTTTAAAGTCTGGTACCGAGATTATAGTGCATCATTTTTAGACATAAAAACGTCACACACAAATAGGATACATTTGTAAGGATCATGTGATTTATTATTCACCAATCAGTTTGTATTTACTCGAACTTGTATTACTCTCAATACCAGCACAAGCCTTAGATGCACAGAAAATAAATAATATAGTGATTCACAAAATTCCTATAAAAACGAAATCGTTATGTATTGTGAAATATAAATCTTGTTAAAGTTTATTTCTGAAATTATTTTAAATATGTATATGTTGATTGCATGGGGGTGTTGCACTGTAAGAAAAAGACCGCTGTTGACTCCGAACATGGAGCACACTCCAAGTCGCCAAAAAAGTGCCATAGAATTAGCATGGAACTTCAGTTTCTGTATTTTAACTTTAAGATTTTGTCATTAAATAATGCCGAAATATTGAAATATCTAATTCATACAAATGATATAGATTGTACACAAAATCTGTGAAGCATTTTTTGTGTTTAAATAAAAGTATTTTACTGAATTTCATTATTATTCTGATTATAGGCAACTTATAAACAGATAATTAAATATATTATTAATATTATTCTGTATTTAAATTTATTTATATTTACAACAACAAAAATATTACTAATTTATCAAAAGAGGATATTGTAAACAAATTTTCGTATATTAGCGAGCGTAACGACCAAACAACCAAGAGAATCTGTGATTTCTATAACATTGCAACAATGGCTGAGCCTGAAACTTTGAGGCCATTTTTCTTAAATAGCTGTAAATTATTACATTGGTCCTTTTTGTTCGCAGCCACAGATATATAAGAACACATAGTAGCTCAACAACATATCATGCTTCTATAACTAAAATGATATGCGAATTAGAATAGAAGGCTCGTCATGAACATGGCATGTAACAGTAAAATCAAATTTGTAGATTTGAAATAAAGATAAATTTTTTGTTGTATTGCTCAATATAGTTGTAGTTAGTTTCTTTAAAATATTTAAATTAAATTTTAATTAAAATAGATATTTCTATTTCTATATAGAAAATGTCAAAATTTAGGAAAACAACTTTTTCTATGTAAACTACCAATTTCAAATTCGCAGAAAATTAGTCAAATGAAAGCTCATGCTTTAGAGATTTGCTTTGATTTAAAATAGTTTAAATGTGATTAATTTTGCACAAACATTTCTGTTTGTGACGTTGTCCCTTCCACAAACATTATGACAAAGTTTATATTTTTATTCTTAATAATCTACAGTAATATATTTTTGTTTCATATTCACTAAGATTATTTTTGTTTCATATTCGAAATTCAGAAAAAATCAAAAGAATGCCAAAGGAAGTCATTAAGGAGAATAAAGAAAAAATATACTCTTGTTAAAGGGAGAGAGTTCTTGTAATCAATTTGAAAAATAAACATATATGATAGCCAAATTTCATTTAAACTTACAAATCCTGATTTATGTATTATAGAAGTAATGGTAATGCAAAACCAAAATTTTTAAATAGGTGGCTTTTCTTTATACGATTTGAAATATTGTAGTTGTTGCATCTCGTTGTGGTTTAACAATTTTATGAACAAGAACTAATTGTAACATAAAGATAAAGAAAGATACACATATCTTTTATGTATTAAAAAAAAACAATATTCATAACATTTAACAAATCTAAACACTAACAAAAAGAAATATAACACTACATATATATTTTGACTTTTGCTTCATAAGCTTATTTATTCAGTAAAAAAGTATAACATTTTAAAACAAAATATAATATAAAACCTTATTATTAGTAAATAGTTGATGACAAGATAAAAAAATAAATAATTCAATGCTAAAGTAAGTTTAATTAGTTGGGTCAAAAGCTTAACAAATAATGAACATTTATCTATAAATTTCCAATGTTTTCTCGGTTGTTGTAGCAGACATGCATGTTTGCAGCTGACATATTAATATACAGGAATAATATGTTGTTAATTGTTTTATTCTTATGTGGTTTATTATCAAAATAAATGCTAAATTAAAACAACTAAAAAATTGAGCATTTATGTTTCATAGTATGTAAACTGGAAGCACCATGCATTGAAGCATTTCTTTGTAGAAAAATCGAAATAATTTACCTTTTCGAATACATTTAATTTTTTTACAAAAATACTTTAGTGACTTATGAATTCGTTGATGAAGCAGGACATTTTTTGTTGGGACGCATTTTAAAATTTCATAAAGTTTTTCAGTTTTTTCAAAAAGATTTTAGTATTCAAACATTAAGTCAACTTCCAACTGAAGTTTTCAAGTTAATTGCATTTCTATTACATTTAATTACAGCTTCCTGTAATAAAATTCTTGGCTACAATCATCAATAGGAAGGTGATTCTGTAATACACCTTTTCACGAAAATTTCAATTAGTACAATTGTAATGTAAAAACTTTTTTTCAAAGTTGAATAAAAGGTGGCTTTTAAGGTTAACCTTACAAATAAATTGTTTTTTTTTAAATACTGTGGTTTTGTGGCATATGTGATTTGTCAGCTGTGTGAAATGTGGATATGCTTCTTCAGACCTCCACTTTGGGAAAATTGTTTGTCGCATACTTGACATACATGTGGTTTTTCGCCTGTGTGGATGAGGAAGTGTCTTTTTAGACTACAACTTTGGGAAAATTGTTTGTCACATAGTTGACATACATGTGGCTTTTCACCTGTATGGATGAGGAGGTGCTTCTGTAGACTTCCAGTTTGGGAAAATTGTTTGCTACATACTTGACATACATGTGGTTTTTCCCCTGTATGGATTCGGATGTGCTGCTTTAGACCCCCACTTTGGTGAAATTCTTTATTACATACTTGACATACATGTGGTTTTTCGCCTGTGTGGATGAGGAAGTGTCTTTTTAGACTACAACTTTGGGAAAATTGTTTGTCACATAGTTGACATACATGTGGCTTTTCACCTGTATGGATGAGGAGGTGCTTCTGTAGACTTCCAGTTTGGGAAAATTGTTTGCTACATACTTGACATACATGTGGTTTTTCCCCTGTATGGATTCGGATGTGCTGCTTTAGACCCCCACTTCGGGGAAATTCTTTATTACATACTTGACATACATGTGGCACATGCGATACAATTGGTTCTTCACCTGTGTGGATGACGAGGTGCTGCTTTAGACTACCTTTTCGGGAAAATTGTTTGTTACATACTTGACATACATGTGGTTTTTCACCTGTGTGTGTGAGAAGGTGCTTTTTTAGACTTCCACCTTGGGCAAATTGTTTGTTACATACTTGACATACATGTGGTGTTTTACCTGTGTGAATGCGGAAGTGCTCCTTTAGAGTTCCACTTTGGGAAAATTGTTTGTTGCACACTACACATACATGTTTCTTTTTCCCAGAGTGGCCTAGGAGGAGATTCTTTAACGTTCCCGTACCAAATACTTCAAATATATGTTTTTCTCCTGCGTGGATGATTAGGTGCCTCTTTAAATATTCTCTCCGGGAAAATCTTTTGTTGCATATTTTACATACAAAAGGATTTTCTCCTGTCTCCAAGCGAAGGTGATTTTTGAGGTTCCGATAATTTGTAAAAGTTTTGTAGCACACCTGACAAGTAAAAGACATTTTTTCAGAGTTCCGAGGATTGTAAATTTCTGTTAAATAATTTTAGGTGCTGGAGGTTCAGATATTTTACTAACCACATAAATGCAGATTGCCTAAGTATGGAAGCACATTACTTTTAACGTAACTGTAATGTTGAATAAAAAAGTATTCTTGCTAAGTATATACAGGACCGAAAACCATAATTAAAAATTTCAATATTATCCTTTTACTTATTATTCAATAATAAAACTTTTTATGTCATAAAATTAAGGACAATCGTAAAAATAAACTATGACTACTATGCCTAGACTGATTATGCTGATAGACTAGCGCTTCAAAGTTGCGATGGCTTCCTATGAGGCAGGCGAATCCATTTAAACCATGGGTGTTTGCGCAGTTGAGCTCAACTGGTAGAGTAGCCGCGATGCTTGAAAGATAAAATGTAAACAAACGAATGTACACTCGTTTTAGATGTATCGGTTTTCAATTGATTTCAGCGATATTTTATTGATGGCATTTCATGTTTTATTCTGTTTCGCCAATTCTGTTCGTGAATTACACGCGTTTTAGACTTATGGGCTTTCAAATTAAATGTAAATTAGATTTCTACGCCATATTTTGTTATTTCTCAGGCTTTTTTTAATGTCGGAAAATTATACTCCTTCTAACTTAAGACTTGTTCTAGAAATTATACTAATGTAAAGTTTGTCTTTAACAATATGCAAATTATACTTATTCAAAAACAATTTTTAGCATTGAAATTTTTTTAAAAGAAATACATGTATTTTAAGTTTTATGTCAAGGCCAAATTGGTAAATTACTGAAATAATATTATAAGGTTGAATTAATCTATTAGAAAATATCTCTTAATGTTGTGAGATAAATTGATTGCTTGTGTAAAAGTGTTTATGCAAAGTGTTAAAAAAAATATTTTAGGCATCAAATACACAAAATATGAAATTTTATTTATAAATATAAATTTATTTTATCAGTGAAACATGAAAAAAAAATACAAGTTTCATTTCCCTTTGTTAAATCTTTATTAAAAACATCCATTAACAACGCATTTAAAATATTTGTCATTTCCTTTGTTAATTTGGACAAAATTACCCTGATTACCTTTTAATGGGCATATATAAATAAAAGTTTTAAAATTCTTGCATTCGGCATTAAATCAAAATAACATTGTAACATAAATCGATAATATATACAAATATTACATATATGAATATTAACTTCCAAGACCACCTTCTGATACACACATTTGTTTGTTTACATTTTATCTTTCAAACATCGCGGACTCCGTGGTTGAGCCTCAACTGCGCAATCACCCTTGATTTAAATGGATTCGCCCGCCTCATAGGAATCCATCTCGTCATCTGACCATGGTTCTAAAATAACGAGGTGCATGTATGAATGTGTGTGTGAATGTGTATGTGTTCCCGGGTCTTTCCTTCGAGATTGACCCCGAACCGTCGCCAATAGCCCACTGTGCAGCTCTAGTGCGACGTTAATTAACAAAAACCAAACCAAACCATAGGAATCCATCGCAACTTCGAAGCGCATAGTTGCTGATAGTGGGATTGATAAGCAAAGATAATTAATGTTTGATTTGTTGAGAACATTTCCGGCTGCTTACTTCTACCCTTACTTAAGGGACTTAATAATACTAAGTAACGCCACGTAAGTTTGAAACCACGATTTATGAAGATAATACTCAACACAACCTTATCAGGCGTTGATCATATTATGGATATTAAATTATAGAATCCATTTTACATTGGGGTCCGTAGCCTGAGCTACCGCCGAAGAGGGTTGAAAGTTTAATTACGGCTGATACAAACGACCACGGCGTGTATGGTCACTGCCATCTTTATAGGAGCTGCCTGTCCGATTCGCCCTAACTAGTATTGTACTAGTTGATGACGCTAGTTCACCTATTTGCCGCTTGTGGCGCTAGCACCGTATAACTGCCTGTCAGTGATTACGTGCGGATGATGGAATTTTTTTAATTGTTTTAGACGATAAAAAAAAATTCTGCTTAAGTTACAGCTTGAAACTTTTTATCAAATGGAAAAGACATTTTATTTTATAAAGAGCAAAATATTTAATTTAATCTAGCTTTTAGAAATAATTTAAATTTAATATAATAAAAAAAATATTTTATAATAAATTTCTAAGCAAGAAATATTTTTATTTGTAATATATATAAATATAAAATTTATACATACATCTCAATAATATTTATATTTTGCACAACAGGAAATAGGTACATCAGGAAAAGTGTTTCATCAAAATATAAGGATATAATCTTGCCATTTTATAGAGATTTGTTAAGACATTTTGAGTATGATGTACATTTTTCGCACCATATCTTAAAAAATACATTGATTTGTTTGAAAAAGTTCAGCACAGGGCTACTAAAATAGTTCAAAGTTTTTCAGGCATGGATTATGCAGATAAAGACATTTGAATATGTACACTCTGGGAGAGAGAAGAGATTTATTTCAACTGTTCAAATTTATTAAATAGGAGGATGTGGAGAGTTTAGATTTAAATACGAGGAGCTCATGCAATACTTGTTAGTATAAAAAACAGCATATTTTTATGTAACCAATTTTATATAAAATAAAACAATCAAAATATTTCAATATACTTTTTTTTAACATTGTAATGAAATACTGAATACAAACTATTCTCATGGAAAGGATAAATAAGAACATTTTTAGACCAGGTGTTTTTTTAATCTGATCATACATGAAGATTTGAAGACAGTACTTTGTTATAAAACTGAAGCAGGCAGGGCCGGATTTAGGCAAAGGCTGCAGCCTAGGAGCCCGCATCACAAACACCGTAAAAACAATAAACTTGAGAAAAAATATTAAAAAAGGATGATAATCCAAATCCTATGAAAATGGATACTGCAAACTCTTTATGAGGGAGAAAAATTATATTTTCTTAACAGACTTGTACAACACCCTAATACTTTTATTTTATTTTTAAAAAATAAATATTTAATTTGTGAAAATACAATGAGATTCTTTGAAATATTGTAAAAAGTATTGAAAATTTACAAAAAAACAATGTATCCTACTTTCGTTTGAACATTTAAAAATGATTTAATTTGCAATTCTGTAATATATATATTTAAAAAAAATCCAGGTTAAAATAAGGTTATAGATGACACAATGAACAGGTAAATAGGCACGATGAGCAGGAAATAAGGTTATAGATGACACAATGAGCCAGTAAATATATGTACAGAGACAGTTCGTCTTCTAAGGAGAAGTGGGCCAGGTTGGTTGCAGAAATATTGCAGTATACACGATGAGGAACAAATAAGATTATAGTAGACATGATGAGCGAGTAAATATATGTACAGAGACAGTTCGTCTTCTAGAGAAGTGGGCCAGGTTGGTTGCAGAGATATTGCAGTATACACGATGAGGAACAAATAAGATTATAGTAGACATGATGAGCGAGTAAATATATGTACAGAGACAGTTCGTCTTCTATAGAGAAGTGGGCCAGGTTGGTTGCAGAGATATTGCAGTATACACGATGAGGAACAAATAAGATTATAGTTGACACGATGAGCAAGTAAATATATATACAGAGACAGTTCGTCTTCTATAGAGAAGTGGGCCAGGTTGGTTGCAGAGATATTGCAGTATACACGATGAGGAACAAATAAGATTATAGTAGACATGATGAGCGAGTAAATATATGTACAGAGACAGTTCGTCTTCTATGGAGAAGTGGGCCAGGTTGGTTGCAGAGATATTGCAGTATACACGATGAGGAACAAATAAGATTATAGTTGACACGATGAACAGGTAAATAGGCACGATGAGCCAGAAATAAGGTTATAGATGACACGATGAGCAAGTAAATATATGGTCAGAGACAGTTCGTCTTCTATGGAGAAGTGGGCCAGGTTGGTTGCAGAGATATTGCAGTATACACGATGAGGAACAAATAAGATTATAGTAGACATGATGAGCGAGTAAATATATGTACAGAGACAGTTCGTCTTCTATGGAGAAGTGGGCCAGGTTGGTTGCAGAGATATTGCAGTATACACGATGAGGAACAAATAAGATTATAGTAGACATGATGAGCGAGTAAATATATGTACAGAGACAGTTCGTCTTCTATGGAGAAGTGGGCCAGGTTGGTTGCGGAGATATGACAGTAAATATGATGAGAAACAATTAATATTATAGATGAATAAGATCACAGACATAAGATTTTTATGGATTCAATGTTAAAATTTTTCTGGATAAAGGTTTTTTCTTAAGATTTTTTACTTTTTGTTGATGCTCAGTTGCATTGCTAGCATAATTGCTTAGTATTGGCCTTAGAAATTTAGTGATTATTATATTGCATAGTTTTTCAGTATGGAATTCTTCTTTTTGGGGATTGTCACAGTGTAAGGCTGGGCATTTCACCAGATATGGCATTACAGTTTTGGTCATGTTTTCCAGAACTTTTTTGTAACTTCCAATATCTGGTAGTGATAGCTCAGCAAAACGCTGTAGAGTACACAAAATGGACACCAACGAATGTGATGGGTACCTCAAACCATTCCTATCTTGATAAAAAATTAGTTTTAATAATGGTGTACACTTTCTAGGACTCTCAATAATCTCAAGACAAAAGTTGCAACTTGTTTTTTCACCAACAACACGGACAATGTAGCCTGCTATTAAAGCTATTGAAATATTCAACATTGTCGTTGGAATTACATGATTTTTTTTAGTATGAAGCAAAAAGTTCAAGACTCCAATTGCTGTTGATGGGAAAATATCCAGAGAAGTAGAAGCTACGACATCCTGTACAACGTCATTTGCAGTTGATGTGTCTGGTTTGCAAAAGGATAAAATTTTGGAACATGACTTAGAACTTTCCATAGTATTTCCATCATTTGTTGAGGCAACAATACCTGTAACCAACATCTTTTTCAAAGCAGTGCTTACAGATGCTGCATCCTGTTGATAATGGCATCCAGATACCTGACGAAGAGATCCAAAAAGGGCTTCAACTGGATCACTTGAAAATTTTCGGGTCAAAACAAAAGCAAAATTGCATGATGTCAACAGATGCTTGATACACTCAACTGTTGATTTGGTTGTTAAAACAAGTGCCTCATACGTCTCCTTTGTAAAAAAACTAATTTCATTAGTTTGTATGTTACTGATGTAACTAAGAAATGTGTTTTCCAACCAGTGTAGTCGATCATCTCCAATGCTATCATAATGGCGAGAATCAGGATTAGCATAACGAATATGCTGTATGCAATTGCTCACATCATGAAGCATGAACCATTTGTACATTATTTTCATAAATTCCACAGCTCGGCCTGAATCAGCAAACAACTTGGGGGCTATTTTCCCTGCTTCATTTTGGTACACTTCAAGTGCAGCTGTAACTGGTGGTGAGAAGACTTGAACAGCACGTTTCACATTCATTTTCTCAAAGTTTGATGGATAAATATGCTTTTTTGTGAGAAACCTAACAGGTTTTATGTTCCTATTTTCTTTATATTGTATTTCGTACAGTTGCTTGAGATAGTGTCCGAAAGAATGTCTTAGAAATTGGGACCTTACATTTTTGATCAAATGACAATAATCAAAACTAAGAAAAATGTATCTGTGTGAGTCTAGCGGATGTTCAACTTTTGGTTTTATAGCACCACCAGAAAGATGCTTAAACATAGTGCAATTTACGCTAAGGTTATCCGTAACCAAACGTACTACATTCAAGCCACACAACTCCACTTCCCTGCACACATATCTGACAATTTGAAAGAGCTCTTCACCTTTCAGTTGCTTTGTAAAAAAATATGCCACTGGAATTTTGTATGATGTTGATAATCCACATGCTACAAAGCATAAAAGGTGATTTGCTAAAATGGGCATTTGTGGTTGCTCGGATGTATTACCAATTTTATTTTTGGCTTTTACATCACCCATATCGACTGCTCCAATAAATTTGTCACCTTTCTTGTCATACACTAATCTTTGCTGCATAGACATTTCATCAATTATTAGGGAACACACCTTTTCTTGTTTTACCTTAAAATTTGCCACTTCTGCTTTTACTCGTCCTGTTATTAAAGGATTCACACCAACATCATTTAATGTGCTGACATTTCCCATGTACCGTGTAAAAGTTGTGCGTGATGGTAAAGTTAAAGATAAAGTTTGTCTCGCATATTCATAACCCTTTGTGGAGCATGCTCGCCACATCAAACATTGACGAATTGTATTTTCCTGATATTTAGGGTGCTTTTTTCCGAAATTGTCTACTAAATCTACTAGAAAAGAAGCACAGTTATCCTTGTCATCAGCTGCTTTCATCAACTTCACATATGCAGTAATATGACAATTGTTTTTCAATGCATTCAATTCTTGCCTGGCTTCATCGTATTTGGCTTGTAAATTCTGCAACTTTTCTAAGTAGCGCTTAACTTGAACTTTAGAGGCGTTCAGTTCCTTGTTTTTTCCTATTGTGATAAAGTCAACTTGAACTACTTTATCAGCAGATTCAGTTCTGGTTTCACAAGATTCATCTGTACTCAAAAAGTTTAAAGATAAACTTTGTTGAACTGCTGGTACATCATTAGTTGCAGCATTATTACGCTTTTCAATAGCAAGACTTAATCTTGCTTTCTTTGCTGGTGGCTGCAAATATGATGGATAATCAGGAAATATGCTGGGGATAGCATTTGGCATCAAACGTTTCAACGTGGCAGTTTGTTTGTAGTCTTCAACTTTGAAGTGCTTGCTGCAGACACGTGAGTAATTTGAAGACGTACTAGGCTCCCAGTTCTTCCTGGAAATTACTTTCATCCATCTGGAACGCAATTCAGCATCAGCAGGTATTTCGTGAAAAGATATGCCGCTACCTTTCAAGGACTTTGAAGTGCAGTTTGGCACACAACAGTAAGCCATATCCTTAAAATTATATTAAAAATCTTTAAAAATAATAATAGATCTTTAAATAATAGTTGGCAAAACAACTTTCAAGATAAAAACATCGCTAACGATTGTATTCAGCTATAGAATATCCACAATATGCAACATAAACAATGGTTTGTTTACATATACTCCACTAACGCCCTCTAACGTCAGATCGCAGCACTACAGAAAATCAAGTCGAATGGGTGAACGGACAGGCAGCTTCTATAAAGATGGCAGTGGTATGGTGCACGTTGAATCTGATCGGGGTTTAATGTCCTGACGCCCATTGATGTTGCGTCGGGTTACAGCTCAGGTATTGTCCTCGTCATCTGACCATGGTTCAAAAATATGAGGCATCGTTCCCGGGTCTTTCCTTCGAGATAGGCCCGAACCGTCGCCAATAGCCCACTGTGCTGCTCTAGTGCGACGTTATTTAACCAACCAACCAACCAACGATAAAATAAACTCTTTCGTATACCTCTCCACTCGTCCAGGACCTCGTGGGCTCACATAAACAAATATTTTATTTTTAATTCACGTAGGAATAATGGATTCAAACAGTAAGATAATAATGTTTTATTTCAAAATATACTATTAAAATTTGTGTAAAATTTATGTTATCTAGTCTAAATTCATTTTAAGTATAAATTTGTACGAAATTTACTCTTTTTTTTTCTTCTAATTGTACCTATATTTTGTATACCAAATAGTTATACATAAGCAAATTTTTCTTTTTTTTAACCTTTGAGCTTATTTTTATATTAACCTGTAATTTCGCCTTGGCAACTTTTTCAAAAGACAGATTAAGCTTAAAACTTTAAACATGTATGGAGTCGAGAGAGAAGGATTAGATGGTACCTAATTCAAATTGGGCGATGTGGAGGAATTGGAATTTATAATATTGCCATTGATACCGGAGATCACAGATTGATTAGGAGGGTAGAAAGTACATTTTAATAGGCAAATGGAATAGTTTCCCTAATTATGTTGCTAACTATTCATGAGTATTTTTTTTAAAAACAATTTGTGTGGATCGACAGTAGGGAAATAGTTAAATAGGACCAAACGTGGCCTGTCCCACAGCCCGTAGTTGGTCGACATTTGTATTTTTAACTTTCAAATTAAGAAATTTAATATTAGCTTATTTTAAAAAGAATTTAGGATTTTTATACATTCCCCCCCCCCCTAAATGTTTCTAGTTTTGTCTTATGCATTTCTTTTTGTTTACATTGAACCTTGCCATTTTAACATGATCAGTGCAGCACAGGGTCGATTGATCCCGTGTCACACTTGCGGATTACTGCACAGAATTAACTTTGTGTCACAATGGATAAATTTGGGTTTGACTGTCCTTACGAAACGTTTTAAGTGCAGACTCGATAAATCTCTTGATCCCGCACTAAATTTGTTAAGTAATTATAAAAATTTGAGGTTTCTTTATGAAATTTTTAGTTATTACAACAGCAGCAGGTATAATCAGACAAGTTACTATGATGGCCTTCATTTGCGTTTATATAAAAGCAGTTTTCAATTTGGTCAAACTTAAGAATAGGGGACACTTGACCAAATAGGTTTTCATCGTCAACTTTGGCAGGGAATAACGCAGGTTTGCCATTTCCAATGACAATATCAATGACACAAAATAGTGATTGCTAAAACTAACAAACTGATGATTTCAAATTATATGAGTTTGTACAATGCGCTTACATGTAAAATATATTACTCAAGTAATGCATAGAGTTTCCAATCTGAACTAAACTCGTATTTGGCGACACATTAATTTTGATGCCTTGGCAGAGTTTATTCTTAGGCTTAACCTCCAATGCATTAAACAGTCTTACTCAATCATTATTTCTGTTGTGAATAGCAACCCAACTGATTTGTTTGAACTTCTGGTTTAGATAAAATGAACCCTCTAGTTTAAAACCCAGATAGATCCAATTTTTCTCAAAATAACTTTTTTAATATATTTTACAAGTTCTCACTTTGTTAAGAGGTGTTGAACAAAAGTGTCTGAATCCAGTCTAAAACTGCATTCGAAGTCATGCGTTTGCACCAAAAGTATGTGGTTGTCAATCGCTTTTAACGTCTTAGCTGTAAAATTTATGAAAACTGATCTATCTGGTTTTGAAACTAGTGGGCACAAATTATGATTATTTTCGAAATCGAATAATAAAAGTTTTTATTTGAATTTGATGAGGAGCTAATATGAATTTTACACTGTTAAAAATATTTTTTTAAAATTCTCATTGCACTTTTAGACTAAAAAGTGTAGAGTGTCTGTAATTTTGAAGGTTTTTACTTTATGTACTTAATTGTTGTTTTTAGTGTGTATGTTGAAACATTTATTTTCATTTTAGTTAAAATTCAAGCCATTGTGGGAAAGCCAAAATCTGGACGAGTATGGAAATGCAACAAGAAAAAGTATTTAATAATTATTTTTTAGCTTTATTATACATTAATTAAATTAAAAGGAAAATAATTAATTTTTAATTTATAATATGTATGATACATAATTTTTTAAACCTTTTATCGTATATAATCCCATATAAGCCAACCTACTAATTTTTAGGGATGAAACGGATATCCGGTATCCGGCCTATCCGGCTGCTTTTTAACTATCCGATATCCGGAAGTAAAGTGCCGGATATCCGATTTTCCATGCCGGATATCCGGATGAATAAAACATCGAAGATTTTATTTTGTGGCGATCAATTTTCTTTGTTCTTGCTTTAAGTATTTTCCTGAAAATTCTACCAATGTATTCACAGTATGCAGATTCTCCCTTTAACCAAAAAATACTTTAAAAAACCCACTTTTTTCCAAAATTTTTATTGTAAAATTCTATGACATTTTTTTTAACAAATTGTTATGGTGGAGGGTCATCACATCTCACAACTAATATAAAGTTAAATTAAAACATAAATTTCTCAAAAATTTAAGCAAACTTGAGTGTTCATGTTTGGAATGAAGGGCATATGGTAAAATTACAATTATTCAGAAATTAAGTGTAAAGTGTACAAAACATACAACCATTGCTAGCAGCACCCTAGAATAACCCTTTGTAAATAAAAAAGTTTTTTGAATGTTTATTCAATTTTGGTATCACTTTAAAGATAAGGAATTGGAAAATATTACAGAATAAAAAAATATTTTTAAATTTTTGACCGATTTCCGTTTTTTCTAGTGTGTATGAGAAGTTATTTTCATAAAAAATAAACTGCCGGATATCCGGCAAAAGCCAGTTCGGATATCCGATATCCGGTTTGTAATGTGCGCCGGATATCCGGTATCCGGCAAAACCACTATCCGGTTCATCCCTACTAATTTTAGTAAGATTTTGTGTCCAAATTTGAAAATATTCATTTAGTTTTATATCTTTGTAGTTATTAGACTATAGCGAACTGCCCATGAAGAAAAATCTCTTGAATTTGTATTTATTTGCATTAAATTTACTTAAACAAAAATCCTGTGTATTATAGATTTTCAAGTATGTGTCAAGTTAAACCTCTAAAGACCTCATGGAAAAAGAAACTTCAAATTCGACAAGATCGAAAGAATATACTATTGCATGATTCAGAATTAAAAGAAGAAAAGAAGCAAGAAAAAGAGGTAAATGTATTAATTATGTATTTTTTTAAAAAATGGCGTAAGAACATTTAACTTAAACAAAATGACTCAAATATATGTTATTTCCCTCTATTTGCATTGCCTATAAAAGGAATCACAAGCATCATTAAAAAATGTTGAACTTTATTTTTTAAATAATTACTTTTCTAGTTCTTGAACATTTTACAAATATTTATAGTCGTTAAATTTTCAAAAAAAAAAAAATTATGTCGAAATTGATGATTTACAGCATAAAAAGTAATAATCTTTTTTACTTTTAATTATCAAATGTATTGTTCTTTAATATACATAAACCAGCATTCGTGAGAACATTTCATTAATCAAAAAAATATATATCAATTCACTATTTGTCAAGTATTTTTAATCCTTTAAAAATATTCTTTTAATACCACATAATTTTTTTACATAAATATTTTGTGAACCTTGTATGAATGTGTTTGTTTAAAAATTTAGATTTAGTTATAATGTATTCTGTTTCAAAATTGTTGGATATTATTATCTTATTTAAAAAAAAAATCAAAAGTTGCTCAAATGGATATTCACAAATAAAAGCAGTGAAAATTAATGTAAAGTTTTTGTATTATCCGATTATGTTCTTTTATGTTAGGAGTTTTTAAAAAAAATTAGTCCCACATACGATATTTAAATATTCTTTTTTTTTTTTACATTTAGATGAAAAAGCAGAGGCGGAGACTAAATCTAGAACGTAAACGAGAAAATGAAAGGAAATCTGAAGTTGTACAAGTGGTAAGGAGTTTTATTTTGTTTAATACTTACTTCCAAACTATGGCACAAAGATGTTGGTTTTTACTGATGTCTATTTTCTTCAAATTACATTAATTATTATACATATATTGTAGTTTTTAGGTTCTTTCTAATGATACAACAAAGGGATTTATTTAATTATACTGTAACTTCAATTAAACTGCTCACTTTAAAAAAAAATCGCATTTGAACTTTAGTAAAGTAGGTTTCAAAATAATAAAATGTCAAACCGAAGATTTCTGTTTTATAATTAAAAAAGGTTTTTAATAAGCTCTGTAGTACTAGATAAAAATAATTTCCTTAAAGTCAGTAAAGCTGGCCATTTCTGTATTTATTAAATTGTAGAAATTTCAATCATATTGTATGATTGGCGTCAAAATAACATTAAATTGCTTAGAATTAGTTATTTTTTTTTATATTTGGTGACATAGCACACTTTTACTTCAAAAGTGACATAACTCAAAATTATCGTGTTTTCTGAAAATATTAAAAACTGTTTTTGAAGACAATTATTTCAACGACAATTGAGAGTCACATACACACAACCATACAATGCCATCATACCATCCCATTTTCAAATGTAAACTAATGCACTTTTGTTGATTGGTAGGAAAGTGTTTTTGGAACACATTATTTGAGCTAACTCAAAAAAGCATTAATTGTGAGTTATGTTATTTTTGAAGCAAGAATATATAAAATTATACGTAAAATTAAAAATATATATATTATATGTAAAAATAAAAATATTTTATTAAATTTTGCTATTTTTATCTTTGAAAAATGACATAAGTAAAAGGATTGTGTACATGGCAGTGCCACAAATGTTGACTTCTTCTGATATTTGCGGTTTTGATATGCCCTAGAATTCTATATAATATGTAGTATGAAGATTTTATGATAGATAAAATATTAATGGCTTAGTAGAGAATTTTCACCAAGTTTTTATTCTTGCTTTTAATATACCTGAATAGTAACTAAAGTAAACTGTTGCCACGGAAAAATCTCCTAGTTAATATCCACTGTAGTTGTGGAACAAAACACTCTTGCTGAATAAATAATTAATAAAAGTTTTCAAATTGTATTACCCATTAAATATTTATAAGACATATTCATATTCCATACATATATAACCATTTGAAGTAGTGCTCTTCAAAATACAATTTAAATAAATATACAATTTAATTAAAACATTTTTAATTAAATTGTAATTTATTAATCTGTATTATTATCAATTTAAAACAATAAAAGTATAGGTTTCTAGTTAGAATTTGATTTTATATCTGTGGCTTGGAAAGAGAAGGACCAATATCATTTTGTTTAAAACTATTTTGAATATATCAATTTTAAACTTCTAAATAAAATGGAAACCAATGCCGTCAAGCATCTCTAACCCTAGAATTAAAACAAAATTGTGACTTCTGCAACGAGGCTGACAATCAAACTTCGAAGCCGTTTTTCTTAAAACTGTTGGTTATGGCATCGGTTTTTCTTGTTCCCAGCCACAGATGATATATAAGTGCACAGAGTAGCTAGTTCAAGAACACAAATCATGCTTCTATAACTAAACTGATATGTAAATTAGATGACACTAAAGACTTTGGCATTTGACAGTGAAGGTAAAGTAAACTGCTGCGGTGGTGTACTCAATGCCTTAAATAGCAACTCTGTACTCTCAGCGATCGTTTTGGCCGACAGGGTTAGGACACCTTGCTATGAATCATGATATAGTCAGTTCGAGCCCAGCGTGAAGCACGACACCTCATCTGATGACCCGTACTACGAACACATGCAGCTTTCGAATGACTCATGGTGCAATCTACACGCAGCCACATCAACCACTGTCCACGTGATCAGCATATTGTGGGCTACAACCAAGGCAATGGGTCATGTAAAACATCAGTGGCGAATTCGTACACCACCACTATCCTACGTTGCAACACATCAATAGATGTGACAGACTCTCCTGACCACTTCACTGCGAGGGGTGTGTACTGCGATATACTCAATGCCTTAAATAGCAACTCGGCGATCGTTTTGGGCAAGAGGATTAGGACACCTTGCTATGGATCGTGAGGTAGCAAGTTCGGGACCAGCCCGAAGCGCAACACATTACTACCATTTTCAAATTCATAAAGAATTCTGTTTCCATAATATCTTAAAAGCATACATAAAAGATCTAAATATGAAATTATAGTTAAATGGATGCTCTCATTTTAGAGAAAACCATTCACATTTATTTGTCTAATGCTGCATACCAGATTTTTTTTATATATGTATTACAATAGTAGTTTTAATCATTGATTTCAGAAATTTACCTTGAAAGTACCTGTATATGATTTATGTTGCAATTTTTTTTTTAAATGTCTATGTGGATTCCTAATCTACTATAATATTATATTCCGATTATTTTCCTTTCAGATTCGAAATTCAGCGAAAATTAAAAGAATGTCAAAGAAGCAATTGAGGAGGATAGAAAAAAGGGATACTAATCCGAAATCTACGTAAAACATGTATACTTTTAAATTCTGTAATTAGTAAAGTATTGTTTTTCTACTGAAATTGTTGTATTTCTGTTTTAAAAAAACACAATTAATATCTACATTGTTTAATTTTTGATGGAATTGGTGGTCATAAATTAGATTGTTACAAAATCACTGAATTTGCCTTAAAATGTTCTATATAACTTTTTTTTTTACTAAAATACGTTTTGTCTCGTTGAAATAAACTTGAATTTTTTTAATCTGTACCCAAAGTATCAATGACTTAAATTAATTGATTTTTGTTAAACTGATTAAGAATTTTGGTAAATAAAAATGTCTTTGGTGGAACTTTATTCATGGTTCAACTTTTCTCCCTTATTCTGGTGTTTTCTAGAAGGTTTAATTTTTATTTGCCCATTTTTATCTATTCAAAGTCTTTTCCATCCCTTTTTTCCTCACCCAACATGTCTCTTAAGATATTAACAGTTTATCCTTATTTGTCTGAAAACCGCTGTTTTCCTAGTTGTAATTCCTTTCTATCCTATGTTATAATCTGTTAAGCATGAGTGTTAAGACTTGTTATTGAATTATTTTATTTCTTAAGAAAGGCCTTAGCTAAATTAATAAAATGTCTTCTGGAAGAAAAAAAAATCAATTTGGTTTTGTTTTAATGATAAATTTGAAGTAGGTAAGAAAAAGAAAGGAGTATTTGTAAAAAATATTAAATTTTTATAATAAAGCTAATGCGATAAGCTTGTTTATAATTATGCAATATGAGTTTGTTTAATAAATAAACAGGTATAATTTACGAAAATTCTTTAATAAATAGTAGTAGATATATATGTATATTTTAAATACACGGGTAATTTTTCTTTCATAAATGCTCGAAATATGTAAAAACCCGGGTATTCATAAAATATAGCTTCAGAATTGTCTGTAAAATATAATATGCTACAAAATGAATATACATTACATAAATAAATCATTGTGATTTAAAAAAAAAATTACTCCTTGGTAGGTGTGAAAGTAGCTAAGGAAAAAAGTAACCCTAAAATTATCCATTGATACAAGACATGTAATTTGGATGGGGTGAGTAAATATCCATTTTTATTTACCCTATCCGCTGGTTATTTACATAGACCCACATGTGTAGAGTAGTTATAGAGACTAGGAGAGGTAGTGTGTCAACTGCAGGCAAAAAGCAGGAGGGCACTGGAGGCATCAAGGCTGGTTGTTTTCGTCTCTCTTCAGCTGTGTTTCATTGACGCCTGCGTTAAACTCTATCTGAATGCTTTTGATTTTGAAATCATTTAAAAAAAACAATTATGCCTCCCAGGTCCAGGCAAAGACACTGTTTTGTTCCGGCCTTTATACAATCTTGTATGTAAATTAGAAAAAAAATCGCTGAATATTTTAGTTTAGTATTTTTGATGTTTTAATTCCCCTAAAAAGTGAACACCTTGATCATGTTGGTTGTAGTGAGCACAGCTCAAAGTTAACTACAAATATTTAAAAAAAATTATTTGTTGAAAGAGAAGGCATTTCTACCTTTCTCAAATATATAAAACTCGTATTTCAAAGCGACAAAAAATTAAGTATTTGAAGATGTGACACTGCGAGTAATTTTCTTTTTTCATTTAACAGGTCATTAAATATTGCAAAATAAAACTTCGCTGACTTAAATTGTTTATACAAGATTTATCAGAATTTCTTTTATAGTATTAACCTTCATTGATCTATAAACTTATTTTGAAATTGTATGTATAAAAAAGTGCATTGTATTCAAAAGTAGGCAAATTAATAGAATATTTGAATATTTCGTTTCATAATAAGGAACTTTTTTTCCCTTTTTGATATATGTTTGTGTTATAATAAATGGTTATCTAATAATTATTTCTGTTTTTTACATATTTTAAATTTAAGATATGGAATACATTTCAAATTTTTCCTTTTAAATATTTTTTTATACTAAACTACTGTAATTCTTTCTGAAAACTAATTCTAAAATAAAATAATCTAAAAATTTAATTTTTGGATTCATATAATGTTATGATTAAAAAAGTTAATTCATTGAATTTTGATTGACTTTTTGGAAGTAAAAAAATACATATAATATAAAAACGGGTTATTTAACAAGATATATATACATTAATATATTGAAAAAAATTAATAATAGTGAAAGTTGACTTTCAAGGGAACATTCATAGTTCATTTGTACAAGATCCTGTGTGAATGAGGTGATGTTGCTTCAAATTTTTCTTGTGAGCAAACTGTTTGTTGCACACTTCACATGAGTGATGTTTTTCTCCTGTGTGAATGAGGTGATGTTGCTTCAAATTTTTCTTGTGAGCAAACTGTTTGTTGCACACTTCACATATGTGCGGTTTTTCTCCCGTGTGAATGAGGTGATGTTGCTTCAAACTTTTCTTGTGAGCAAATTGTTTGTTGCACACTTCACATATGTGCGGTTTTTCTCCTGTGTGAATGAGGTGATGTTGCTTCAAACTATTCTTGTGAGCAAATTGTTTGTTGCATACTTCACATGAGTGAGGTTTTTCTCCTGTATGAATGAGGTGATGTTGCTTCAGATTACACTTGTCAGCAAATTGTTTGTTGCACATTTCACATGTGTGAGGTTTCTCTCCTTTGTGAAGAATAAGATGTTGCTTGAGATGACACATTCTGGAAAACTGTTTATTGCACACTTCACAAACGTGCGGTTTTTCTCCCGTGTGAATGAGAAGGTGTTTCTTGAGATGATCTATTCTGGAAAATTTTTTGTTGCACACTTCACATGTGTGGGGTTTTTCCCCTGTGTGGGAAAGGAGGTGATTCTTCAAACTAGTCTTGTGAGCAAATTGTTTGTTGCACACTTCACATGTACGAGGTTTTTCTCCTGTGTGGGAAAGGAGGTGTTCAATCAAGCTACTCTTATGAGCAAATTGTATTTTGCATATTTCACAAACATAATGTTTTTCTCTTGTGTGTACAAGAAGATGTTGCTTCAGACTGTCCATTCTGGAAAACTGTTTATAGCACACTTCACAAACATGCGGTTTTTCTTCGGTGTGAATGAGAAGGTGTTTCTTGAGATGATCTATTCTGGAAAAATTTTTGTTGCACACTTCACATGTGTGCGGTTTTTCTCCTGTGTGGATAAGGAGGTGTTCCTTCAAGCTACTCTTATGAGCAAATTGTATTTTGCATATTTCACAAACATAAGGTCTTTCTCTTGTGTGACCAAGAAGATGTTGATTCAGACGGTCCATTCTTGAAAATTGTTTATTTCACACTGTACACAAATTAGTTTTTTTTGTGTGTGTGGATAAGCAGGTGCTTCTTCAGATGACGCATGAGAAATTTTTTTTTGCACACTTCACATTTAGGAATTCTTACTCCTTTTGAATGAGGTAATCCATCATGATATTACTTTTGAGCAAATTGGTTGTTACTCACTTCGTACAAAAACGATTTTTCGACGGGTTTAAAGAAAAGTTGTGCCTTTTAAGTTGCTTGTCATGGGCGAATTGTTTGTAGCACACTTCAAACAGGTTAGGTCTCTGCTCAAAGCGGACTAATAAGTGCTGTTTAAACCTTCCATTTGAATAAATTGTTTATTGCATATTTCTCAAGAAATATTTAATGTTTATGTGAAGGATTGACAAATTCAATACTTTAACCCTTTAATAAATTCATCAAAGAAACAAACCTCGACATTATTCGTTTGGGTGAACGTTTTGATAAACATCTACAAAATATGTTATTTTGAGATTAATTGTTTCCTTTTGATATAATTTCTAAGCTGTTTGCATGGTTATTTTGCTGGGTCAGTCATTTTAGATGTTGTTGCATTCCCACTAATGGAGAAACGCTCCATTACTATGTAAAAAAATTAAACGAAAGTAAAAAAATAATCATATAAATATTATTTCGTTGGGAACTTTTCTGGCTTCCTATTTCTATCCTTATTTAAGAGATTTAACACAGCCAAGTAACGCCTCTTAACTTTACCTTCATCATCTTTTTTTTTTGGGGGGGGGGGAGGTTTATTAATTAAAGTCGCACTAGAGCTGCACAGTGGGCTATTGGCTACGGTTCGGGGCTTACCTTGAAGAAAAGACCCGGGAACGATGTCTCGTATTTTTGACCCATGGTCAGATGACGAGGAAACACCTGAACTGGCACCCAGCGCCTTCAATAGACAATAAGGCAATCAATAAGGTAAGACGGGTAAAATGGGTATATAGGGCAGTAGCATCCCCTTCCCACACCTCCTTTCCTCTTTGTTGAATCGGTTTCGTGGAGGAAAAATACAAGTAACAACCGCACAAACTCCACGATGTGATTGGTCAAAATTAACGTCAAACCGGAAACTGGTCACATGCAAACCGGCAACCTGCACGTGATGCCGTATAAACCAATCACCGTCTGAAGATTATTTAGTCGTTTGCCGCTGTCCTCCACGAAGTCACGTGGTTGCAACAGCTCTATGGGAGAGTTTCACGTGACGTATTAACATGGTAACTTACTAGTAGTTTCGATTTCTTCCCTACAGCAGACAACTTTGCTTTTGTTCGTTCAGTCGCTACGCTTGCAATTATCGAAAAGTTTGCTTATAATATTTGTTTTTTCCAATTAAGTAATATGTTTATTCCATATATGAATAAATTTAAGTACAAAAATACTTATATTATATTTGTATATAATTATAATTACAACAAAATATGGGAAAATACTTTTATTTTAACACAAAAATACTTGATAAACGATGAGTACAATCTATCTCAGTGTATGTAGTAAATATTTCTATATTGAGGTGTTATTTAAAGACTAAAACTTAAAATTATAGTACAGGAGCTAAAGCTCCATGCTAACTCTACGGAACTTCTTCGGCGTCGCCGAACTTTCTCCATGTTCCGTTGGAACAGCGGTCTTCTTCTTCTCGGCGTGAAACTCCCCCATCGGAATATAAATTCACATTGTTTAAACTTATGCTTTGATCTCGTTCATTTTTAAAAACAATACATTTAATTGGGTACATTTCAGCAAATATTTTAATTTCTAGGTGATTTAAACCGAATCCCAAAGTCTATTTGTTTGAGTTCACACACACACAAAAACAAAACTTGCGATAGTGTGATGCATGAAAACTTCTACATATAAATTAGAAAACTCGAATTATTTACCAATATTCCTGAGTTTTGTATAGAAAAGAAACCTTTTAATATTATTCATAATTAATCTACATACCTGTTTTCTAAAATAAATTGTGAACAACAAAAATACATTTCGACACAAAAACGCCTTTTTCTGATTTTGTTAGAACACAGTAAAAAAGTTTTTAACGGATTAAAAAAATCGTCTTGTTTTGCATTTTAAAACTAAAATGAAATTATGTGTTTCAAAAAGACTCTATTTAACTTTTTTAGTAAAAAAAAAAAACTAGCTTAAGCTTTTAAAACTTTTTAAATTGTTTTTAACAATCTACTGCTTCAGCAGAAATATCTTTAATTGTTCTCAGAAGAGTGATTCTACAAAACAAGATAGTTTGTCACATTTACGCTAACAGCTATAAAAAAACCGAATTTAAATCTCGATGTTGTGTTGTAGTATTTTCTAGAAGAAAGCCAAGGCATTTATCACTATTTTAACGAAAAAGGAAAACTTGTAACTTTGTCTCAAATCAGCTTTATTGTATGTAACCTTATAATTTCTTAAAATTATTTTATTAAAAAAAATTTATTGTGTATTTTAAGTTGGTACCCAGGTAGCACAGCAATATTGGCCAATATCGGCAAAGAGGGTTTCGGCAACATTGGCCAATCTTGGCGAATGTCGGATCGGCCAATGTCAAATGGTTAACTTTTTATGAATATTGGCCATAATTGTAGAGCGGTATTGGCCAATATTGGGTAATGTTGAACTGGCCAATATTGTACTTCAATATTGGCGAATATCGGATCGGCCAATGTCAAATGGTTAACCTTTTATCAGTATTGGCAAATATTGCTCAACCGATATTGGCCAATATTGGACATCAATATTGGCGAATGTCGGGTTGGCCAATGTCAAATGGTTAACCTGTTATCAATATTGGCAAATACCCAATCAATATCAGCTTTATTGTATGTAACCTTATAATTTCTTAAAATTATTTTATTAAAAAAAATTTATTGTGTATTTTAAGTTGGTACCCAGGTAGCACAGCAATATTGGCCAATATCGGCAAAGAGGGTTTCGGCAACATTGGCCAATCTTGGCGAATGTCGGATCGGCCCATTCAAATGGTTAACTTTTTATGAATATTGGCCAATATTGCCGAACCGATATTGGCCAATATTGAGTAATGTTGAACTGGCCAATATTGTACATCAATATTGGCGAATGTCGGATCGGCCAATGTCAAATGGCTAACCTTTTATCAATATTGGCAAATACTGCCAAAGCAATATCTGTCAATTTTAATTAAAGGCGTCCGATTTACATTGATCGACTCGACATTAGCCGAAATCGAATATATTTGAAAGCAGCGTTTTACAATATTGATGAACTGAATAACTATGAATAATTTTTAAAAAAAATATTTTTATAAAACAATTTGTTTCTTTTGTTTTTGGTCATTTAAGCTGTTGCATGAAAAATATTCTTTCTTCTGTGGAAAATATTGGACTATAATACTCATTTTCTTTCTCTTTCTAACATAAAAAAATTTGTATTCCAAATCTATATAATAATAAAAATCTAGCAATAAATTTATAATTCAAAAATTTAATAATTTAAATTTCCTAAAATTACAGACAAATTTATAATTCTTCAAAAGAATTTAAATTAGTTAATTTTGAACTAAGTTATCTGTAATATTATTTAAAAATATATTTACATTTACTTTTCTAAATGAAATGTTTTATACTTTACCATTTAAAAAAATTAAAATTAGAAACACAATTCAAAAATTTTCTATCTTGTATTCCTTCATCTCATACATTAAAATTTTATCACCAAGCTAGTGTAAATGTTATTTACACCAAAGTAAATTAGTTTCTAAAAGGGAAGAAAAAAAATTGTCAAGGTTAATGATGCTAGATTGAAAAGCAAGTTTAAGAATTTTTAGTAGGCTAGTTTAATATCTTAAGATAGTTAGATATCTGCATTTAAGCAGGTTTTTGTAAACTTTTCAGCAATTTCAATCAAATCAAAGTTTCCTTTCAATTTTTACGAAATGATAACATGCAAAAAATAGAAAACACTTCTTAGTTTTTGAAAATTAAAGCAATCCAATTTTAAACTTGCGAATCGGTTAATTTTAATATTAACTCAAATAACGAAACAACAGCACACAGTAAATTTATCACGAAAACTATTTCCATTTGCATAGATTCTTGGTTCTTCTACCCATCCCTGTAATTCATACACGAGCCCATCAGTGTATTGAATTCCTAAGTGCAGCCAAAGTAAGAAAATTCATTTCGAGCTGTATCTCGCAACTCATCTCTATACTACGTAGAGGTTGCCATGGCAGTGATACAGCTGATTTTGAACTTCGCTCTTTGGCTGCAGTTTTGATTGAATGGAGTTTTTCATCGGAGATTTCATTTTCAACTCTAATCTTCATTTAAGAAATTTAGTAAAATATCTGATTTTAGCTTTAAAATACTCTAATAAATTAAGGTGCAGCCCGGCTGTACCCCCCGAGCCGCCACTGCCAAATATTATTTAAAAAAGGAACTTATTTAAAATAAAATATTGGATACAGTTCCAATATAAGCCATTGGCAAATTTTAATATTTTGAAAGTATTTCATACAATGGATAGTAAATACAGCCCTGGATACAGTGGCATAGGAAACAGAGAGGCTCAAGTGCTGTTCCCCTTCCCACTTAGTCAAAATTTTCTAAAAAAAAATTGTTAATATCTTAAGAAAATTATGCAATTTCTTCAGTAATTAACATATTGATAATTAGTAATTAACAACTAATATTTTTAACTAATATTCTATTTCAACTAATATTTGATAATTAGTAATTAACAACTAATTAGTATTTTTTTATATTGGTAGATATTCTCAATAAAATTTACTTATTTAGAGAACTATAAAAATATTTCAATCAGAATAACCCACTACTACAATAAAACCACAATTAATTAAAGATATTTTTTTCTATAAATAAGTTTAAGAAAATCTAAGTTTGTTTTGTAAACTTATTCTAAATTTAACGATACGATGCTTCTATTAAGAGATTGTACAGTTGGTGAATTTTACTGTAACATTAAACTTATTTCAAGTAAATTGTTTGTCTAAAATGTATATATGTTGTGTGAAAGAAGCATCAATAAAAGAGAAAGCATAACATTTCTTAAGTATAACATTAAGATTAACAAATATATTTAAGAAATTTAAAAAAATGTTTATTTAAACACTAAAATAGTTGTAATGAAAAAAATTATGATGATGAAATCACATGGCATTTAATTGAAGATGCTAAGGAAAGCAAACACATTTCTATAAATATTATATATAAGAAATAAGCTGTAGATAATCTCAAATTCTATAGATACTAATAATGATAAATTATGAATGTATAGGTTATGGGACACAACAAGAACTGTTAAAACCCTCGTTTTTTCATGAAAAACCAGCCTATTTCATAATACTATAAAAAAGGCACTGCAACAAGTACAAACAAAAGCAAACATTATTGCTGCGTGTGGTGGAGAAGATGAGGTTAAAACCAAGCCAAAACTGCAAACGCATGTGATTGGTTGATATGCAATGTTGTGGTGGTTTAGTGCTGAAGCTTTTAATGTCCAGTAATATGTAATGTTCACATCCAGACAATTTGAGCTATTAGCATAAGTCTTTAAATCTCTCCACCTATGCTTCTAAAAGTCACTTTTGATAACTTTCGTGGGTACTTTCAAAGTTCTAAATGTACTTTCGAAGTTGGGTGTAGACTTGCGACCTATTGTCAACTTGAAATTTACAAAATCAAAATGTGATGTCCTTATAACATTTCAGTGTTAATCAAAACATCGTCCAAGTTGTCCTTTGAATAAATTACAACACGCATGAGGTTTTTTTCCCGTGTGGATAAGAAGAACTCGCTTGAAATATTTTCTGGAAAATTATTCATTCCACACTTCCTGTGTGGATAAGGAAGTGTTCCTTCAAACACCCCTTGTTAGCAAATTGTTTGTTGCACACTTCACGTGTGAGGTTTCTCTCTTGTGTGAAGGATAAGGTGTTCCTTGAGATAATTATTTCTGGAAAATTTTTTATTGCACACTTCACAAACGTGAGGTTTTTCTCCTGTATGAATGAGAAGGTGTAGCTTGAAAGAATCTATTCTTAAAAATTTTTTATTGCACACTTCACAAACGTGAGGTTTCTCTCCTGTATGAATGAGAAGGTGTTGCTTGAAAGAATCCATTCTGGAAAATTGTTTGTTGCACACTTCACAAACGTGAGGTTTTTCTTTTGTGTGAATGAGAAGGTGTTGCTTCAAACTAATCTTTTGAGCAAATTGTTTGTTGCACACTTCACAAACGTGAGGTTTTTCTCCTGTGTGAATGAGAAGGTGTTGCTTGAGATGAATTTTGTTAGCAAATTGTTTCTTGCACACTTCACATGTGTGCGGTTTTGCTCCTGTGTGGATAAGGAAGTGCTCCTTCAATCGACTCCTGTGAGCAAACTGTATGTTGCACACTTCACATGAGTGTGGTTTTTCTCCTGTGTGAATGAGGTGGTGTTGCTTCAAACTAAACTTGTGAGCAAATTGTTTGTTGCACACTTCACAAACGTGAGGTTTTTCTCCAGTGTGAATGACGAGGTGCTGCTTCAGACACCCTTTACTGGAAAATTGTTTATTGCACACTGTACAGAAATGAGGTTGTTTTTCTTTTGTGTGGATAAGCAGGTGCTTCTTTAGATGACACAGGTAAACAAATTTTTTGTTGCACACTTCACATTTATGAGTTCTTACTTTTTGAATGAGTTGATCCATCATGATATTACTTTGAGCAAATTGGCCGTTACTCACTTCAGACAAACAAGATTTTTCGACTGGATTAAAAGAAAATTGTGCCTTTTAAGTTGCCTCTCATGTACGAATTATTTGTAGCACACTCCACACAGGTAAGGTCTCTGCTCAATGAGGACTAATAAGTGTTGTTTAAACCGTCCTTTTGAATAAATTGTTCATTGCATATTTCACATGAAATATTTACTGTTTATGTGAAGGATCGACAAATTCAATACAGTAACTCTTTAATAAATTCATCAAAGACACAAACCTCGGCATTATTCGTTTGAACGAACGTTTTGATAAACATCTACAAAATATGTTATTTTGAGATTAATTGGTTTTCTATTGATATAATTTCTAAGCTGTTTGCAAAATAAACAAAAGTAAAGAAATAATTATATAAATATTATTTCGTTGGGAACTTTTCCGGCTTCCCATTTCTATCCTTATTTAAGAGACTTAACACAGCCAAGTAACGCCTCTTAACTTTGCCTCCATTATCAGATGATGAAATCAACTTCTGAGCTAGCACCCAAAGGAGCCTCAATTAGCGGCAAGAAATTGATCGTTGATCACGTTATTAAATGTAACGTACATTAGCCCCTTACACTAAAGCTATATTTTTAGAGAAAGTATAAAGGATTATAATTTAATTTTACAAAGCTCAATCAATAAAAATTCTAAGAAATGAAAATTCGTCGAGATGTGAAGTACATCCAGTCAAGTCTTTACAACAAAAAGCTATTTACAGAGGTGGCGCCACTGGGGGGGGGGGGCTGTAGCCCCCCCGTCGGGCAAGGCAAGCCCCCCCCCCGTCGGGGCAAATTATGAAGTTCGTCGGGGGAAAAGTGTTAGTTAAAGACCAAATATTTTTAAAACATTGGATCAAATTTAATTTTTTTAATGAAATGGATATAGGTCACAATTCCGACAGATAAAATCCCGACACACCGAAATCTCGACACCAAAGGTCTATCGTGGCCGAATGTTTATGGACTCGAAGCGATAAGGGCGAGTTTGATACTGAACATTTTGGGAAGCGACATACAGCGATTTGGTTATCAGAGAGTTGTCAAATTCGTTCCTTTCGCAACCAAAAAATATTGGCAATGTATATGGGATTGGTGTACCTTAAATCTGATCGTGATCCGATCTCCTGATGCCTATTGAAATTGCGTCGGGTACCAGATTAGATGTTGAACTCGTCATCTGACCATGGTTCAGAAATACTGGGCAGTGTTCCTGGGTCTTTCTTTCAAAATGATCCCGAATCGTAATTAAAACATATAATACATCTAAATAAATTTCTTTGACGTTAATAATATCAACTTATCACAAAATAATATCAACTTATTTTATAGAGGATTCTATAGCTTAGGTTTTAATTTATTGTATAAAAAAAGCTTTCCTGACTGTATAGACTAGTAGGGTCGTTTGGCACGTTAGTAAAACTAATATAATTTTTTAGTAGACAAATTTAGAAAATATGATTTAGGAAAATTGGAGACCAAAATCATGTTCGCTTGTGTCACAAAAATTCATTGAATGGCCATTGAATATGGGGACGGCCTAAGATTTTTTTAAGCCAAAGTAGGCATAATTTTATCGCCCATCTTCGTTTTACACAAAATAATATTTTGTAGATAATCTGGCAGCTTATTTTTTCAATGCTTTAAATCATATCCTTAAAAATAACATAATGGCTGAACATTACGGTAAGAAATTAATACGTAAACTTACACATTATCTATGCAATGTACAAATGTGTAAAAAATTTAAATAGTCATCAGTAAAGTACAAACATTGTCTACTACAATTTGGCGCCATCCTTAGTCTGGCGGGCTAAGCGGTCGCTGGGATCCCACCAGATAAAGTTAAGCCGCCCCCTTGTAAAAACTATTCCCGGGCCGTCCCGCAGGCAAACGGTTTCCAGTTCTTTGCCATAAGGTCCAGGAGAAAAGTGAAAGTTTTTCGCACACCGCAATACTCTTTTCTTTGTAATCTAGGGGATCAAAAAGGAACCCCACCATTCTTCGTTTTTTATTGGTGGATGACACGTTTTGGAGAGTAGAGTGACCCTAGGCTATGGACCCAGGTAGCACAACAATATTGCCCAATATTGGGCCAATGTTGGCCAATCTCACTGTGGATTGGTGTATATCGACCGTTCGTTTGCGTCATTAGCCAATATTGCCCAATGTTACCATGCCGATGCTGAGGATTCACCAAATTCTTATAACACCTTTAAACTTATAAATTTGCACTTTATAACAAATAAATGGATAAAGACAACTAATATACACAACTTTTATGTGATAACCCAAGATGTTAATTCGTTTTAAAGATTTTGTCAGTTTTAATCGGCGAATCTTGGTCAAAATCGGTCGGCAATATTCCCATGTCAAATACTGAAGTTCCGACAAAACTTCTAAAAGTTTTAAAAACTACATTTGTTAACAAAAAAATTGTGTAGCAAGAATAATTTTCCACATTTTTAAAGTAATATCTTCAGATTTTTACACGTTTTAAAAATTTCGCCCCTGAATCGGCTGATATTGGTCAGTTATCAAGGTGCGCATGCGCAGAATATGTTTCAGTTGTTTACTTCGGTCGTGCGTGGGTCGTGCTTTGAAATGAAATGGCGCTAAAAGCCCGGGCTTTGCATGTGATGTGAAGAAGGAAGTATCAAATGCAGGTAAATATTTATCAAAAGTCAACCGATTATTTACAGATTATACAAATATTAAGGGAACGACCAACAACAGGCCCAGCACCCAACAAGTATTGTTTACTTGTTGAGTCAAGTGTAGCATTTTTACAGATTTTGTTGTTTATTGTACGGAATTGACAGTACCTACTGGAAGCGTTGTATCATGATCGTATGAGTTTATAAAAAACTTAGATTTTCTTAAACTTATTTATAGGAAAAAACAGATTTCATTAATTGTGTTTTTATTGTAGTAAGTTATTCAGATCGGAATATTTTTATAGTTCTCTAAATAAGTAAATGTAATTGTTTTGTACTCGAAATATAGTCGAAACTCTTTTCTTTCGGGTAACTTCTACCAAGTTCTCTACACTCTAAAAGTGCCTAGCAATTTTCTAAATGATATATTATTAAGGAATGTTTAATTATGGAAATTTAATTTCCAAATCTGATGTTTTAGATAAGTTACAAAACAATTTATCCTAGCAGTGGCATGTACAGCCCACATTTTAAGAAATTTCAACTTGGGGCAAAGTAAATTTTTCAGATAGCAGAATCCCAGAAGTAAATGAAATCTTGGTACTTAAAATAGCAAATTTAAACTAATTTAATAAACTTAGTTTAAAATTATATGTTCCGAAAAAAATGTATTTAAATTTTTTTTATCTAATTCATGAAATTTTCTAATGGTTAATAAAAGTATGTTTTTTTTGGTCATAATGTAAAATTTTATTTTAAAATATATATTTCTGCAATCATACAAATGTAAAGTTTTAAATCTAAAGTACATATACATCTAAATATGTATACTTGGGTAAATCTTAGACAAGTACCCGAGCATATATTGCAAACAAAATGTGCATTAATAACATTACACATTAATAAGTAGCCTTTACTTTATAAGATTAACAATAATATTCTATTTGTATTTGGAAAATATTTTGTTTTATAGCACTAAAATATAGAAAAATAAGTAGTTTAAATTTTTTTTTTAAATGTTATCGTATTGGTATATTATAACATACGTTAAGTAAAATTAGACATAATACTTTTTTAAAACTTGTTATCATTTCTGAAAAATGCTTTTAAAAAATCTATGTCCTTGTAAATTACTGCTTCTGGCAACTTTTGTTGCCGTTCCTTCATCTACAGAAATTTTAGCACTGACTTGCGGGCATTGAAAAATTGTTTCTTTTCCATTTAAAACTATGACGAGTCTTATTAATTGTTTCGAGATTAGCCGACTGCCAATGATCTGACATCAACATGTTGTAGCAGGAAATGACCCTTTTCACTTAGAATGTAGTGCGGCCAGAAGAATTGACCCTAATGATTTTTTGAAAGTTCCCTTAGCCACATTTTTTTTTTTTTTTAAGCGTACAGAATGTGATGCACAAATATCCAATCTCCTGGGAAGACTTGGAATTTCTTCAATTCAATCCTAATAACTTTCAAAAATAAAGTTACTGAAATTGGTTACCTCTTCGGGAAATAATCATTATGCCTACGATTGTCCGCTGATGTTACATTACATAATTTTCTTGTTCTCATTTTCATAATAATTTTAATAAAAAATATTTTATCCCTTTTCGATCACATGTAAGTAACAAACTTACAGTTCCAGTCCCAGAATATTTACCAATATAAAGAATTAGTAATTATATAGTTGTTAATTACTGAGGAAATTGCATAACTTTTTTAAGATATTAACAATTTTCGGTAGAAAATTTATTTACTATCCACTGTATGGAAATACTTTCAAAATATTAAAAATTGCTATTGGAGCTGTATCCAATATTTATTTTTAAATAAGTAACTTTTTATATAATATTTGGTTCAAATGCATTGTGCGGTTCCCCTTGACAACTTTTTAAAAATGATATATTCACAATGCTAACACATTCTGGGCAACAACCGGTTTTGTTGAAAGAACTCAATTTTCTCTCTGCAAGGTTGCTGAAAATGTTAACTAGATTTGGCAGGGAAATCAAGGAAACCGTAGAGTACGTTTTAACCATATATTCGAGAAATATACTAGGACATAATTTAGTTAAAGGCATTTTACTGTTCCAGAATTCCACATTTTGTCAAAAAAAAGCCTTACCTACCTTATGGATAACAATTTATAAGAAAATGTAATGTTAGCCTGTTTAGTAGTTATTGTGTACAAGATGGTAATGATAACAAGCCAAACTAATTGAATATGCTTAATCGCTATATTGCACAATCTTTGAGTGCATTATTTATTAAATCTTCATTTGGTTATTCAGATGTGTCTTAATTCCAGAATATATTAATTCCATTATGATTTGAAAGTTCTCTGCAAATTTAAAATATATTTTAAGCCGGCATATAAAAAAAAGTATACTAGGCAGTTGGCCAAAGCATTTGAAGTACTTGCTAAAATCGATTTAATACCATGTTGAAATTTAATGTAATATTTTGTTAACACTCAAGCATGTATTTAAACAATTTTAGTCGTGTTATTTTTTTTAGAAAAAAGTTTGAGGAATAAATTAGAACAACATGATATACAGCATTAAGAAACTGATCACTAGATTTATTAAGAAAATGATCGCTAGATTTCCTCATTCAGTAATTTTTGACTTGTTATCTAGCATTTGGTATTTTTCTCTTTCCTTTAATATGTGTTATTCCTATTTTATTTTAGCTGAATTTCCACTAGAGCTGCTCACTGATAACTTGAAGAGGCTGCATTGATTAGCCCCGAGATCTCTTCTGAAACCTGATTTATGAATATTGAGCTCAGCTTGAAATTCATTTCAAGACATATACTCCACATCCTGTAGCCTGAAAAGCCACTCGGATACCAACTACTAAGTCAACAAACACCCGAACTGGCACCTCGCTCTCCCAAATTTCCACACCATGACCAATGTGAGGATATTTGGGCCATGATAGATTTATCTCCAGCCCCTTTTCCCACCCTGCCTTTGTTGGCCTTGTGGACAATTCAAGGCTAGCAACAAACTCACAATACTCTAATTAAAAGATCAGAACTTTTATGTGAAGACTATTGAGTGTGAAAGCAGATTTGCTTAAAAAATTGAAATACTAAAGTAGCAAGTGTTAAAATAAAAATGTGGTTTAATAACTTTTAGAATGTTATTTAATATTTAAAATAAAACTTGTGCACTAATGATGGAGGTAGTAGTATGAATCGTTAACCACTTATATGATTGAGTCACAAGGTTATATGATTGAGTGATAAGGTTTGTTTAGAAGTGGTCTCAGTGGAATAGTTGGAAGTGGTTTTCACTATATTAATATTTATTATTAAAAAATGTAAAATATTAAATATAAAAAAACTTTTTAAAATGTAATTTTATTATATATTTACTAATGTATATACATTAAAAGTTAAAAATAAGCGAACATTTTTGCATGAGGCACTCAAGTAAATGTAGAACATTTGTTAATTTTTAACTTAAAAAGATTTTTTTTAAATTTATTTTATAATAAACAGCAGTAGTGAAAGCAAACTGCTGTAAACTTTAATGTTGGTAGAAATAATTTTCATGGATGTCTTTTTTTTGTATTCGATTTTGTTAATTGACTTAAGTTTATTTTATAATTATCCATAGAAATCAACTAAATTCTTAAACTTTCTCATAATGAGGCATTAGCATCATTAGTCGATATTACAATTAAAGAACGATCTGTAAACACAGCTTCATACTTTTCAACTACAGTCAAATTATAAGGAAAATGTCTTAGCTCAGTTACTAGGTGTTAGTTTTTTTTTTTTGGTTCCTAAATTGCAAATAATTTGAAATTGAAACACAATGTAAATAAATATAATTTTTACTTTCTTTACAACAACTGACATCAAACACAATACACATTTTTAGAAATTTATTTTGCTAATAATAAGTAAGCAACTTATCAAATTATATTATATATTGGAGCATATTTAATTTTTATCAATATATTTCATGCTTATTTTATATCGAATATTTCATGCATTCAACTGTTGTACTACAAATACCAACTTAGTAGTATTTTAGATTAGAAAATCACACTTGACGTGTTGTAAATGACGTATGTGATCCAAACTTCAAGGAGTATCCAAATTATTCCACAATACCTGTTGCGTTAGATTTCTTTTTTTACAATAGAAGGGAGTCATAATAGTTAATTGAGGTAAGTGAAATTGGCCCAAATATTTTATGCCACATAAAAGAGAATTTAAATTTGGATTTCTTATAAATGCTAAAAAGTTTTTTAAAAAGCTGAAATTTGTTTTAGTATTTTAACTAGATTGCTGAAAAGTTTACAAAAACCTGCTTAAATGCAGATATCTAACTGTCTTAAGATATTAAACTAGACTACTAAAAATTCTTAAACTTGCTTATCAGTCTAGCATCATTAACCTTAAAAAAAAAAAAATTCTCCATTTTCAAAACTAATTTACTTCGGTGTAAATAACATTTACAATAGCTTGGTGATCAAATTTACTCTCAAAATGGATACTTTTCACATATAGTACTTCAATATAAAAGTATTCACTACATTTTCCTCATTTTTAAGAATTATCTTTAATATGTTTTAAACAAATTAAGTCTTAATTTTTTTTAATGTATTAGATGAAGAAATACAAGATAATATTTTGAATTGTGTTTTTAATTTTTTTAAATGTCAATGTATAATACATTTCATTTAGAAAAGTAAATGTAAATATATTTTTAAATAATATTACAGTTAACTTAGTTCAAAATTAACTAATTTAAATTCTTTTGAAGAATTATAAATTTGTAATTTTAGGAAATTTTAATTATTAAATTTTTGAATTATAATTTTATTGCTATATTTTTATTATTATATAGATTTTGAATAAAAAAAAATTTATGTTACCAAGAGAAAGAAAATTAGTAGTATAGTCCAATATTTTCCACAGAGGAAAGAATATTTTTCATGCAACAGCTTTAAATGATCAAAAACAAAAGAAACAAAATGTTTTATAAAAATATTTTTTTTAAAAAATTGTCATGGTATTGTTCATCAATATTGTAAAACGCTGCTTTCAAATATATTCGATTTCGGCTAATGTCGAGTCAATCAATGTAAATCGACCGCCTTTTTTTTAATATTGACAGATATTGCTTTGGCAATATTTGCCAATATTGATAAAAGGTTAACCATTTGACATTGGCCAACCCGACATTCGCCAATATTAGCCGACCTAACGAGTCAATATTGGCCAATATCGGTTGAGCAATATTTGCCAATATTGATAAAAGGTTAACCATTTGACATTGGCCGATCCGACATTCGCCAATATTGGCCAATACCGCTCTACGATATTGGCCAGTTCAACATTGGCCAATACCGCTCTACAATATTGGCCAATATCGGTTCGGCAATATTGCCCAATATTGATAAAAGGTTAACAGTTTGACGTTGGCCGATCCGACATTCGCCAATATTGGCCAATGTTGCCGAAACTCTCTTTGCCGATATTGGCCAATATTACTGTGCTACCTGGGGAGTGGACCCTAGGGGAGCTATAACCTGACCAAGACGCTTCTCCAAATATATTGCTTCGTCTCTGCCATTGTTCGATCACAACTCGTTCCATTGCGCGGGAAATGCAATTAGGCTCGTCCCCAACAAAACATGTTGAAGATGTCCCCTTTCACTTTCTAGATGATGTGGACCTTTGTCCGTGTCAAAATATTATCCCTCCAGTGCTCACTCGCGAACTATTTTCTGCATATTATAGCGTAAACGAAAATTTATCTTCGTGTATGTTAAATTTTTATGAGTCTAACTATAAAGTTTTTTCATTCCCATCTTTTTTTTTAATTCTGCATATCTACCATATTGAAGTAAGTAAACTTTTCTATTTTCTTATAACGAGGAAACAAAATAAAACAGCAAGGTTGTATTTGTGATGGAATAAAAAAAAGCTATCGCGATCAGGTTTTGCTTGTTATAATGACCGACGCCCGTTGGTATAATGGTAATCGTTTCAATGAACTGTCCCAATTTCTAGTTCCGGCCAAATGTGGTGCTTTTTTGTACTTTGTATTTAATTTTTAAATTTTTATAACTACCAACTAAGGTTATTGTATTAAGTAAAATAAAAATAATTAATAGAATATCTTGCTTGTGAAATTAGGTATGTAAGGTTTGAGTATTTTATCTGCAGAAGGTTTTAAAAAAATATTTTATTTTCGGTGAATTATATATTTTGTTAGTTTTTTTTCTCTCGATAAAAAAAGTCTAAAAAAAAGTCAAACCAAATTTAAATTAACTGTATTAAGTTTAATTCTTAATTAAATGAACTTTATATGTACGAATATCAGTAAGAATTTTGAAAAAATTTGCATTATAAAAGTCATACATACTTTAAAATATTTTATTTCCCAAATGTAAATATTATACTTTATTAGTAATTTTTTACTAAGCATAATTATTACTACAGAGGATAATTTCATAGCCTTATTAATTACAATTAAATATAAATTTAATTATAATTTTTAAATAACTAACATTTTAGTAATAAAAAAATGAAATATTTCCAAAATACTGCAGGTTTTTTGATTATCAAAATATAGTTTTAAAAAAAAATAATTGTGCAATGATTATACAAATTTTTTTTGCAGTGCCATTAAGTTAATTTTAACACGCATCGGTTGACTGTGGTACGATTTGTACAGTTTTTGTAACAATTATCTGCTTTCCACAATGCTTTAAGTTTATGAAAATACGTAAAAGAGCGAGATTGAGTACTTCTTGATTTTAGCCCATAATAATAATAACTATAAAACTTTATCACTAACAAATTTAAGATATTGATTAATACTAGATTTTTGAAGTCAACTACTTGGCGTATCTGGACAGAAACACTATGTAACGCTTTTAGAGTGATCCTATCTGACACTTTACTGCCAGACAAATATTACTATTTATTTAAATTAGTTCTATCTCGTCCGATAGGAAATTAGGAGCCGATGCGTGTAAAATGTAGTTATAATCTATTAAAATGACGTTTCACCTATAATAATTCTGGACGTCTTCCGATACAGTCACATCTGATTTTTTTTTTTGCGATAAAATATTTTTATAAGCACTATTTACGTAGAGGATATTAGCCCCCCTGTCGGGGAATGCTAGCTCCCCCGTCGGGCAATTCCTGGCGCCACCACTGGCTATTTAGCCAAATAAAAATTAATTTGAATAAAATTAAACAATTTTTACCATAAATTATGTATAAATAAAATAATCTTTCTAAAAAAAAGGAAAACCGACTTTAAGGAAAATGCGCTAAAAAGTAAAACATAATTTTAAATTTTACGAACGAGTTGGAAAAAATTGAATTATTTAATATAAATTTTATACTTATTAAAACTTTTGAAATCGGCCCCAAAATTTAGGTATGATTTTTCTAAATTGGCACCAACTTCCAAAAGTTCTAATAAGTATAAAACTTGATATTAAATAATTCAACTTTTTCGAACTCATTCGTAAAATTAAAAATTATTTTTTACTTTTTAGCGCATTTTCCTTAATGTCGGTTTTCCTTTTTTTTAGAAAGATTTTATTTTTCCCTTTTTAGTTTTTAATTTAGCGGGGGGCTTCGCCCCCTGCTATTATTCACCAAGAAATTCAAGTAACAACTTGTGCTTACATATTTTGTCTCAACAATGTATATCGTAAAACAATCCCTATCCATGGCAATAAGTGCTGGGTAAACGAAATGTCATTGTTGCACAACTTCTGTTAAACAATGAAAACATTTTGAAACGGATAAATTGTTTAAAAAAAACTCCGATTAATCGACATTTACGGGTATAACAGCCGGATAACCGATTATTTTTTTACAGATTTTGTTAAATGGATTTTTCTCTATCCAAAAAAATAAAAAATTCGAAATAGGACAATTTTTTTTTTTTTTTTTAAATTGCTCCCAAGTGAAACATCCCCTATCCAACAAAAAAATTGTTCAAATAATATCTGAAGTAGAACCGAAATCCCGCGCGAACATACATAAAAAAAAACATAACAGACGAATTGATAACCTCTCGATCAGGTGCGCGTTGGCTAAATGATAAAACAAATGTGTTTATGTATACAAAACTATATACGAATAAAAATTATATACGAAAGTACCGTACATTAAATACTAAATAATCGCATCTAGAAACCAGTAAGGTAAAATGGGTAAATTGGAATATAAATTTCACATTGTTAAACTTATGCTTTGATCTCGTTCATTTTTAAAAACAATACTACATTTAATAGGGTACATTTTAGCAAAAATTGTAATTTCTTTTGATTTAAATCGAATCCCAAAGTCTCGATTTGTTTGAGTTCACAAAAAAAACTTGCGATAGTGTTATGCATGAAAACTTCTATAAATAAATAGAAAACTCGAATTATTTACCAATATTCCTGAGTTTTTTATAGAAAAGAAACCTTTTAATAGTTTTCAATGAACAAATTAGAAAATAAATCTATTTTACTTAACTTTTTATCAATGATTTGCAAGATAGGGTAAAATGCGGCGAATCGAATTATTAGTGCTAAAAATAGCAATATTCTACAAAAATATAATTTCGAAGCTTATAAATAACAAGAATTAACTAAAATATATTTAACACTGCTTATATATTAAATATAATTAAGTTACATACCTGTTTTCTAAAACAAATTGTGAACAACAAAATTACATTTCGATCACAAAAAACGCCATTTTCTGGTTTTGTTAGAACATAGAAGAAAAGTTTTTAATGGATTAAAAAAATCGTCTGCAGAACAAATTCAAAATAACGTAAATACAGTAAATATTCCACCATCAAAATAAACCAAAAATTATAAAAACAAACGTTCTATTTCGAAGATAATAAATAAAAGTTGATTCTTTAAAATTAATAATTAATTGGAAAGACTGTTACTGAGTTTTTATAAATGAGTTAACTATACTAAGCTTTTAATAGTTGATAGCTATGCTTATTTTATTTTATTCAAGTTACTAATTTGACAAAAAATTAGTCTTTATAATGTCTTTTTTATATGAAATATTCCATGATTTTCTACTGACTACCCATTTTAACTCATGTGGTCGGAAATATATACGTACAGTGGCTAAATAAACTTACTGATTCATTATGCTATCATCAAATACCAAATTACCTAGTCCTGATGCTAATTTGCACCCTTGCACAAGGACACGTCCAAAGCATGCTTTACTGTTCCGATTAAGTGATTGGTATTATTGCGAAGGTAAGCCTAAGCTTTCTATTTTTCGCACTAACAAGAAATTTTCTTCGGCGGAACGATCATGTAATCCAGCTCATCTGAGCACTTGTCGAACAGTTTCGTTTGAAATTGAAGTAGAACATGTTTCATTAAATACTGGAGATATTTTTACAACACTCAAAAGTGAATTTTTCATAAATTTTCTAACTGTAAATCTCTGATCACGTTCAGTTAACTTTGCCGGAGGACATTTTCTTACCTTGTTTTTGATTCAATTTTCTTCTTTAAATCATTTTATCACATACTGCACGTAGAATTGGATAAATTTATTGATTTAGAAATACTTCGAGATGATTTACAACCATTTTGATGAGAAATTATCAATATTCGAATGCTATTCTTTGTTTCCTTACGACTACGATCCATTTTTAAGTAATAAATAGAATATTACAAAGTAAATAAGCAAAAATTAATAAGCAAAAATTAATACCAAACGAATATTAAATGTCACTACAATGCAAAAATAAAAACGACAGACGATAATTTTATTTATGAATTTATTCGAAAATGTTTTGGTGTACGATCATTTTTGTGGCTTTTTTTTTTCTCTGTGTCCTTGCATTTTCATTTTTATAAATAGAAAATAATTCAATATTTAAAGAATATATATTAGGTTTTATTCAGAATAACATGGAGATGATGTGAAATAATATTGGACTTTATATTCGAATTCAATTCCAGACTACAACGCTTTTTTTACAAATTTATAAAGTGTACGAACACTTTTGGAAGCCATTGTGTATATAAAAAAAAACTAAAAATTTAACAAAAAAATATGAAACATATTCAAAGATGATGCCAAGGAATCCATTGCATACATACTACAAAAAAAAAAAGTTTCACATTAATAACCTTTTAAAAGTGAAAAATATAGCTTCGAATGCAAAAATTTTCCTACCCATTTTACCCCTACCGGATTCTGAACCAAGCCAAGATGGATCCTATATGCTGCCCCACCATTTCATTACCGAGTGATTGCAAATACTTTTAAGTTATAACCCTGTGCGAGTTGTCATGTCAACCAAGTAAGGGTTATCGCTGCTATATCAGCATCAGATATAATTATCGATTCCTTATCAATGTGTGAAGTTCCCGAGCAGAAAAGATAATACTTCGTCAGTTAACTTGCTCTCCCAGCTGAAGTATGTCGTCTGAAGCGAGCTCCAAGCTTCTTATTCATTCCGCCAAACAAATCGTTCAAGTTGTCAAAAACGGCGAAAGATTTGTCGTAGGAAAAGCCTTGAGTGACGTTGCAGTCATCAAGAAATCGGATGCTTCCAGTGGACTCAGTATTGTAGTATCTAGGTGAGGTTTTACTACGTACAATGTTTCTACGTATATTGTTTGAATGCTTCCTACGGTGTCTATTCCGTAGGAAACATTCATGTCACGCACTTTTTAGACCTTTTTTTACTGCTCCCTCAATGTCACGCTACTCTTACTGTTTTATACATACATTTGACCTACAATGGGTCTTTCATATCTAAGCTGTTATATTGCAATAAATAAGTGATATAGTATTTTTTTAACAGACTGCGAAGCCCCCCTCTAAATTAAAAACTAAAAAGGAAAATAATAAAATAATCTTTCTAAAAAAAGGAAAACCGACTCTAAGGAAAATGCGCTAAAAGTAAAAATATAATTTTTAATTTTACGAACGAGTTGGAAAAAATTGAATTATTTAATATCAATTTTATACTTATTAGAACTTTTTGAAGTTGGTGCCAATTTACAAAAATTATACCTAAATTTTAGCGCCGATTTTAAAAAGTTTTCATAAGTATAAAATTGATATTAAATAACTCAGATTTTTCCAACTCGTTCGTAAAATTACAAATTATTTTTTACTTTTTAGTGCATTTTCCTTAAAGTTGGTTTTACTTTTTTCTAGAAAGATTATTTTATTAACTATAATAATTGAGTTAATAGTAAAATAATATTAATATAGAAAAGGAATTTCCCCCCTTTATTTTAGTTGAGTCGAAGGTGTAGCTTAAATTGTGGTTATGGACTCAGGGCCTGATTTACCATTTGGCGCGTAAGTCCCGTGCCTACTGCCCCGACTTTAGGAACCCCAACTATTAATTAAATACACATTAAATGTGTAAAAGTTGCCTATAAGATTTTAAAAAATTATTATTATTAGAATTTTCGTGACTTTTCAGCATTTTTTCCAAAAGGGTTATAAAATCTTGTTTTTTAAATAACTTAAGATGTGATTTTCTATCATTCTGCGATGCTTTTTTTACTAGAGGGAGCGAGCCTCCATCAGTGGCTATTGTGACTAAAAATATTGACTTTTCTAAATCAGGTCATACACTCAATATAAATCCCTGTTGAGTTCTAGGTCAATCAAATAGGTCTTGTACTCATAAATGAATATATACAATCAAGTTTTTGTCCCAAAACATACACTTTTACATTTCAGAATATGAAATTTACTTAAACTGAATTAACCTTCATTTTTAGACTTTTTGGTCTCCCCCATTTCGCGTGTTCGTAAAAAACTGACATAATTCGATGCAAAAGGACAAATTAACAAACTTTAAGATTTCAAATGTATTTTCAGAATTTTCTTATAGAAAAAATTATTACGTCTCATAGAACATACCACCGTCTCCCCTATAGGTGCGAATGGCGCAATATGTGAACGTCCCCTTAATTGAAGTGACTTTTATTTTGTTAAAAAATTTTGGTTCCAGATAAAATCGCCAAAAAGCGACTCAAGTCAGCCGGGCCACCATTTTTTTTAGGAGAAAAATACTTACTTTTTCTCTCCTCCCATTAAATATTAAAAGAAAATTGAGCGCAAGGTCGGAAAGGGGCCATTTTTGGACACAATAAAAATATCTTAAATTGTATTTTCTACTTTTACGAAGGTCATATACAAATTCCGCCTTTCGAGTTGTAAACTCCGCTGATAGTCGTTAATAAGTATGTGTAAATTCCACCAAAAAAAAAAAAAGATGAGACCTCTCAAAGAAATACCTAACGAGATGTAAACTACGCTGATAGTCGTTAACGGGTATGTGTAAATTCCACCTCAAAAGATGACAACCTCAAAGAAAGACTTCTCGAGATGTAAACTCCGCTGATAGTCGTTAACGGGTATGTGTAAATTCCACCTCAAAAGATGACAACCTCAAAGAAAGACTTCTCGAGATGTAAACTCCGCTGATAGTCGTTAACGGGTATGCGTAAATTCAAATAATGTTTTGGTGTGACTTTGCTGAGCTAAAATTTCGCCAATAAAAAAAGCCACCCTGTTAAGTTTTATTCTAGCATTCTGCTTGTAAATTTTCCTGCAAGAGTTTTTAGTATAAGAATAGGTTTCACGACGCATTGCTGTTTCAATAACAGCTGTTATCCTCTTGGAGCAGTCATTTGGGGTTTCTCTCCCCACTCTTTAGTGTAGTATTTTGGCATCAGGCAACGGCACATTGCTTTTTAAAAACAGATGTTACCTCCGTCGAGCAGTCTTTTGGTCTACTCATATCTTCCGAGAAGACAGTTTTGTCATTTTAACCCTATTCCGGGCAGTCTTTTTGAGAATCCCACATAATAATAATATTTTCACTGGAATTAAACAAAAATAAATTCTGCAAATAATAATAATAAAAAATTCAATAATAACCTTGAAGGGGAGGGCTTTCCAGTTCCTGCATCCCCATATCTTACATTTTAGTTATTTTTATTGTTAACAATATTAAAAACTATATAATCTGTCTAGGTGGATAGAATAATGACCGATCTGTCGGAGAATTATATATTTCTATCAATTTCTTCAAAATCGTAGGAGTTAAATCTTTGAAAGATTCCTCTTCTTATTATTATAATTTTAGTTATTTTGAAAATATAGTTATGAAAGAAAGTCAAATATGCTTATAAGGTGGATAGTTATTTTAAATATTTTTTTTTTAGATCCTAGTTATATTTCAATGTCAAATGAAATTTAAGATCTGTAAAAGTTACAAGGAAAAGTGAAACAGTGACCGATTTATTAATTTTTCCTCTACCGAAATTTTGCCACCCGCTTTTTACAGGAAAATGGAGTAACGCTCAAAATGAGATAATTTTTAAGTGTACAGTTCGAAACTGTGTTATAATTAAATAGATTTTTATAAGAAAAAATACAAAAATATTTCCATTTTATTATTCTTACATAGAAATCAATTTCTTTTATAAAAAAAAAGTTTGTGATTGCTTCATGTTTAATCAGGCAGAGTTTTTAGATTTGTAACTTTTTAAAGTTAATTTAAGCATTAACTCTTGAGAAGTATGCCTTTAACATTTTTTTCAACTTTCAACAGAGATGGATGCATAACGGATTTAGGTTCAGATGAAGAAATCTCAGAAAAGTATAAAATAGATGATTTTCAAAATAAAATTGATGCAACAGGAAAATGTATCCTACCAGGTAAACACTTGTTCCCATTGCTTAATTTCCTATTTCTATTCTACATTTGAGCATATTTTGAAGATTCTTTTTAACAACACATCATTTGGCTGAAAGTAAGCATGGCAGATGCCATACCAGTTCCGGCGCCAATGTCTAACAAGCGTAATTGATATCTTATTAATTCTCAGTTTAAAAAATATAAACATTGTTTCGTTAATTTGACAAACTATTGATTAAAGTTGAATATACATAATACGTAATTAATGTTAAATTATATTTAGGTTTAGTAGATGCCCATACTCATCCTGTCTGGGCAGGAGACAGAGTGAAAGAATTTTCTATGAAAGTAAGTGTAATAAATTCAATAAAAAATAAGTATGTTAAAATCCTTGAAGCAAAATTTGTATGTTAAAATCCTTGAAGCAAAATTTGTAATGTTATAACGTTACAGGCATTAACTTGGATTTCCAGTTTAATAAAACATAATTTAACCAGTTTTAAATTTCTTTTCTTGAAAATTATTTCCTGGATCAGCCACTGCTAATCCATTACTGTTAAGATTTTTTTTAAAATTGTGCATTTCAGCATTAGTACTATAAAATCTCTGGAAAGTGCAAACAACGATTTATTGTTAACTGTCGTATATTTACAACCTGATCTTGTGCATAGTGATTATCAAGTGAGTAATACAAAATAAGCCTGTCAAAATATAGTTACATTTTTCAATAACTTCAAACAGATTGTGTTTTTTGTTGACCGAATTGTTTATGTCAGCTTTCAGGTTTTACGTACATGGACATTCACAAGGTAGGAGGCGGAATTTACTACACAGTTGACCAAACTAATAAGGCTTCGGAGGATTCTTTGTTGCGTCTCCTGAAGGCAAGACTGGGTGAAATGTTGAAATGTGGCACAACTTTAGTCGAAGCAAAATCGGGATACGGACTGGAAACAGAATCTGAAATGAAGATGCTTCGAGTTCTGGAGAGAGCTAAAAAGACATCTGCCATTGAGATATCATCGACATTCTGTGGTGCACACGCTGTTCCAAAGTAAGTAAACTAGTGTTCACATAGTTTTAAAAAAGGGCAGGGGGGATTTGTCAAAAAGGGCACTTTTTGTTATGTAAAAGGGCACTTTTTGTTTTGTAAAAGGTCACTTTTTGTTATGTAAAACGGCACTTTTTGTTATGTAAAACGGCACTTTTTGTTATGTAAAAGGGCAGTTTTTGTTATGTAAAAGGACAAAGGGTACGATTGGGATACCAAGGCAATCCTACAGACCTACGTTTTTGCAGAAAAGTATTTTTTTTAATTACAGGGCGCAAAGAAGATATTGAAAAAAAGGCAGGGCACATTTTTTACTTCTAAAAAGGGCAGGGCGCATCGGCACTTACAACAAAGGGCAGGGCGCGGCGCCCTTTGAAAAACGCATAACGGGAACACTAAAGTAAACAAATTTTTATTCTATTATTGAAAAAAAGTTTCATTCAACATGTTACCTGCCATGCGATTTCCATTCTTTTTAAAACATACAAATTTACTTATTTTGAGTTCTTTCTAGCAAATGCTTTCAAAATAAGCTAGAACATTACATGCTGAATAAAAGGTACAAATTGATTAAGTTCGTTTTCGTTTACCTTTCGGTTTTTTAAAGTGCAATAAACTAATTAATTGCTTAATGTTTTATAGTTTAGGCATATCTACATTTGATTATATAGTTTAGGAGGAGTGACTGTCACAAAAAATCGTCTCGGCTATTAAATATATAGATACACACAGGCGAGTCTTTCATCCTTAGACAGTTGCTACAACAAACAAATCTACAGTAACTACTAAAACACTTAACTGATTGATGTGACCTTGGAAGTAAGGTCCTATAATACTTATCCATAAAGAATCATTAAAATCGGCTTTGGTGTAAACGTTCGGTATGTTCTTTCGGATACATTTTTAGTTGTCAGACAGTTCATTACTCTCCCGTGTATACCCGTCTTAAAAAAAATTAGATAACGATTTAAATATTTCACACCTACTTACAGAAATAATTGTATCACCTCCTTGATTTATAACAATAAAATCAATCCCTTTAGGCACATGACATCACACCAGGCGACTGAAGCGATTTTGAATGATCAGTTACCAACCTTGAAGAAGTTAATGGAAACGGGAGAACTCGCAGTTGACAACATCGACGTGTTTTGCGAGAGAGGAGTGTTTGATTTGGATCAGAGCAGGCGCATACTGGAAGCCGGTCGTGAAATGGGGCTGCAAATTAATTTTCATGGAGATGAATTGCATCCAATGGAGGCCGCAAAGGTAAGGATACCGAAGTAATTTGAACTGTATTGTGGTAAATTCACCCTAATCTTATTGGATCATATTATTTCAGAAATGAACAAGTTATAATTTCCCGTTCGCCTTCCTATGCACACGCTTTAGGAGCGATCCAGGATCTTAAATATAATTAAAAAAATATATTTAAGTTGAAAGCAAAGAGTAAAGCACACTTTGTGAAGATGAATTTGGGGGTTCCAAAATTATTCAGGACTAACCACTCAGCTAGAATATAATGTAATTATAAACACTGAAGCTATATGACTAAGCATGGCCGACTTACTTTATTCTTTTTGAGCGAAGGTAGAAAAAATAGACCTTTCACATACGTTTGTGTAGATTAAAAACGCATTTCTGGTTTGAAGACAAAAGGAACAGAAAAAAACAGTTTTAAACATTTCTGTGACGTCACGTGAGACACCAAGGACGATTCGGCATAATAACATTGGGCGATATTGACTAATGTCGCAAACCAACGGTCGATATACACCAATCCCCAGTGTGATTGGCCAACATTGGTCCAATATTGTTATGCTACCTAGGGTTTTCCACGGTTTTCGGTGACAACCTTTTTAGTGACAATCAAGTGTAAATGAAGTGACAACGTTTTCGTCAGCACATGTGCTATCTGGGGAATGTTTTCTCAAAATGTTTGCCGAATGAATTTATTTATATGTAAAATTAAGTTATTAAGTCTCGTTTTCAATCTTTCCAGATGGGTGCAGAGTTGCAGGCCACGGCCATCTCTCATCTCGAAGAGATCAGTGACCAGGGAGTGCAGGCCATGGCTCAAAGTGGGACTGTGGCTGTAGTTCTCCCCACCACAGCGTACATGCTCAGATTGACACCCCCGCCAGTTAGGAAAATGATTGAAGCAGGAGTAGTCGTTGCTTTGGGCACGGATTTCAATCCCAATGCATTCTGCTATTCTATGGTAAGCGTTTGAATAAGTTAAACTACGGGGCTCCGTCCCCTACTCGCTAACGATCCTCGAGCATGAATGGACTGTAGTAGAGCGAATATGACGTCATCATCGTGAAACCAGCATCTCAGACCGAATGGCCTCAGACACGTGACTTCTTTTCAAAATCATGAATTAAAAAATACTCGCGATTGGCTGATGAATTGGGAAATGTGTAACAGTGAAAATGTATGAATGGAATGACGTAATTAACCACGTGTCTGATTCCATACATGTCGGCCTCACTTTGATGTTAGCGAGATTATAACATTATGTTTTCTGTACTATGAAGGATCCATGCTCGAAGCTAATGATCGTCAATCACCGGCTTTGTTGGTTTGCTTTGCAAAACAATTATCGCTTTTCTCCCATTAATTCCATGCCTTTTCTGCGATTTAGTTGAAATCAGTAAAATGACTTTGTCAAACGGGCCGTTCTTCTAATTTTAAGATATAGTATTTTATAGTTTTGGCACATCTACAGTTTACTCCTTTTATATTCAAGAGGCATGGTTTTAAAAATGAAAATCCAGACCCTCCACTTACCAGTCGCCGGGACACTGAATATATACATAGTGAGTGCAAAAAAAGTCAATAAAATTACGTTTTTATATTTTAGGCTTTAGTAATGCACTTAGCTTGTGTTACATGTGGAATGACTATGGAACAAGCTTTACACGCCTCAACAATCAATTCTGCTGCAGCATTAGGGAAATCCAGTACTCATGGTTCGATTGAAAAAGGCAAGCAGGCTGATTTCCTCATTATCAATGCTCCTAGGTAAGTAAAATATTTTAAATGAAGGTAAATGTACAAGTTTTTGCCATGAAAATAGTACTTTTAATGTTTCCTTATACAGTAGAACTTCAATTATCCGGATCAATTTGTTATTTCTTAATAAAAAAAAACGAATTTTGCTTTATTATGTAATTTTTAACGACTACTAAAAACAATACCAACCACTCACTGATAAGAAACTTTCAGAATGTGGATTTTACTGGTTTCTTTTTTTCCACCTCAAAGCAATCCGTAACCGGATAATTGGCGTTCTGGATAACTGGAGTTCTACTGTATGTTGAAAACCATAAAATTCTTCTATTACAAATGTATACTATAAAAGTAGAGATCTATTTTTCTTCGGATTTTCTTAATTTGTTTTTTAATTCACTATGTTTTTTTTAACTTTTATGACTCTATATATAGAATACTAGTTGTTTGGTCCCACGTTGTTGGGAACCCGTTACGGCATATACATTATAAAAATTGAGTTGCCCCCTTCGGGTCTTGAACCCGCGACCATTCGTTTTGAAGAGCAACACTATCGGCTAAGCTGCAGAAGCTTGGCGAGTTCGTTCCGTTCTTAATTACTGCATAACGCATGCGCAGTTTTCTCTCACTTCGGCCCTACGATTTCCATTGGATGATAACTTTAAATGTTAATTAAAAAAATAACTAAAATTTTAAAATTCTGGATATCAGGTGCACAATTAGAAGTCGAATAGTACTTACGTTTAAATTTGCAGACATTTCCATGCAGAGGAAGTAGGAGTTTTTCGTACCACAGCAGTTTGGTTTGGTTAACTAACGTCGCACTAGAGCTGCACAGTGGGCTATTGGTGACGGTTCGGAGCCTATCTCGAGGGAAAGACTTGGGAACGATGCCTCGGTATTTTTGAACCATCGTCATATGACGAGTAAAACACCCGAGCTGGCACCCAACGCCTTCAATTGACGTCGGGACTTTGGACCCCGATCGTGCACCAGTCCCGTATACACGCCGTTAATTTTTGCGGATGTTATGGACGACTTTTCTAGTATTTTGTAGCGAAGCTGGCAACCCTCCGATCACAAGATCACTACTTTTTACTTTTCTATGTCAAGTCCATCACCTGGCATCGAACCGGGAACCTTCGTATTCCTAGCTGACGCCCTTAACCGCTTGGCCTTGATGTTCTGGACGACATTCTAATATTTTGGTAGCGAAGTTGGCAACCCTCCGATTGCTATATCACTACTTTTTTACTATTCTTAGTCTAGTCCGTCGCATAGGTTCGAACCGGGAACCCTCGGATTCCCAGCTGACGCCTTAATCCACTCGGCCACGGGGGCGTCGTGCCACAGAAGACTTTCTTTTATTGTTATAGATTGAGCATATTTAACTATTTGAGCATTTTTTTTTTTCAGTACCAGATAATTGTTTCAATAATTTTGTTTAAATTTGCATTGTTGTGTTTGTGCATAGTTTGATAATTCTTAATTCAATTAACGTTTTATAACAGGTGGGAACATCTTATCTACCAAATGGCAGGTCAGTCGTCCCTCATCCACAGTGTAGTAAAGAAAGGAAGTGTAGTGTACGAAAATGCAAATGCTGTAGATCTCATTTAACCACTTTCACACCCGTAACTCATTGACAATTAATCGTATGTAAGTGATAAATGTTCTGGTATTCTTACGAAGTTCATTACTAATATATCGATGGCTAAAAAGTGAAATAATTGTATGGACATGTTTTGGCCCAAATGAGAGATAAAGGTGGAATCTAACTGTTTCCTCCTGCACAAACATTGTATTCAAATAATAAATTTGTGGAACAGATTTTAAAAAAAAATCACTTCGTTTTCTACCAAGTTCGAAATCTTTTAGCGTTTTGGGAAACTTTACAAAGTGTACGTACAATTATGGTACTTTCAGCCATCAATATAATGCTTAAGTAAACTTTTGTATTGGGATACCTTAATAAAATGTTTTTTTAAAAGGTGCACTAAGTTTTTAATTTTTTTTAAAAAATATACTTGACCAAAATTCACTTTGGTTGAATACTTTAACTGTAGCCGTAAAGCAAACTAAAAGAATTAAACTTTTGAAAAATTGGTAACACAAAAATGTTTACACAGTAAATATAATTACAGTAATTAAAAATAATAGAAATTTTGGTTAAAGTATGTTACTTACTGAAGACTGCAAATAATTACTAAACTTAACAGCTAAGTTTTAGATTTCGTTAAAAATGTTTGTAAATTACAGAAACATTTTGATGATAGAAATTAACTCAAACAAATTGAACTATAAATTTTAGGTAGCTTATATCTGTATAAAATGTAATATTTGGAAGTCTGCAAAATTATTTATTAAGCCGACAGATGATCATTTAATTAACAATTAGTTTAGTATAGCGACTGATTAATATTGAAGATTCCAGATTTATTACCTGTATGCAAAATAGTTAATTTTAACAGAAATTTTTTCTATTCTATTTGTTTATATGCAGAATTCATTAATATTTTTCGAAAATAAATATAAGGAGTTTCTAAGGATTTTTCAAGGTCCTTAAATGCCATTTATAAGGAGCTTATTTTTTAATGCAGACAACTTGTAAAAAACAGTTAGCTTTAAAGTTGCAAATAGGTGTAATCAGATAAAAAGATATCAGGTGTCAAGTTGCTTATTATTTTACTCGGATACAAAGTTGTGATTAATTCACATTAAGATCGCAAATTTTTAATAGAGGTTTCCTAGAGTTATTTAAATGATAACCATTTGATCAATTAATGAGTTATTAATAAATGACAAATATTTAATCGTAAAGTCGTGTCAAGGAGTTTTTAAAAGCCTTCTGTAATGTAAAAAGTTCTATGGACCTTTCGAACAAAAATAAAGAGTTTCCAAGTATTTTATAAAGGCTTTTATAGAAAAAAAAAAATAAAGAGCTTTTAAGGATCGTAAAAAACCCTGATATACTTCTAATAATAATTTAATTCAACCTAATTATTTATCAGAAGTTTCTTGTTAAGTTTAATTGTTTCTTTGAAATTTTTGTATTAATTTAAGTTCTTACACATGTTTGACTGAGATCAGCTGCCTGTGAGGTTTTGAATAATAATTAAATTAGTGATTAACATTACAGCTCTAACTCTAACAACAATAGAGATATATGAAAGATTGAGAATACAAATAGAACGATTACCATGTTTGTTTCTCAGGACCATGTAAGTTTCCCATAAATCACAATAATAATTTATCATGTTTTTTTCCCCATAATTAAGTGTTTATGCAAGGTTTGTTTGTACTGTGATAAATCTCTCCATGATGTATCTATATACAATTTAAAACGAAAATAGTAATAAATTTATGTACATAGAAAAAAATTTATGTATCCGTCACAAATCTAAAGCAAAACATGTTATTGACACCCCTACATTACATGTCAAAGAATGCTTTACATAATACACCTAGGATAATAATTTTAATGGACAAATTAATTAAAAAGAAACTGCCTTTATTTATTACAACTAGAAAAATATATGCAAGATGGGGATTTAAAAATTTCTACCGTAAAAATGTCAAATGGATGAATTTAAGTATTGTATCAATTTTGTTGATATTTCCAGAATTAAAATTTTCCATGATAATTCCCTGATTTCCAGGTTATGTTACCACCCTGAATAATAGCCAAAATAGTTTATTAAAAATAACAGAATAGTTTTCTAAAACAAATTTTATTTCAAGTTACAACTTCAACTCCTTACATTTGAAATGAACATAAATAATGTTTGTAAAGTTAATAATCCTTACATACTTTTCCATTTTCTATATTTCTGTTAATTTTATGTATAAATCCTTATAAGCTTAAGCTTTTGCCTTTTCTTCCATGTTGATAGGATCTAACTTTGGTTCTGCAAAAGACAACTTTTTTTTAGTAAAAACAAACCCTTAAGCCTATAATTTACTAGAGTTTATATAATTTTTTTTACATAAAATAACCATATTGTGAAAACATCCAAAACAAGATAATTTAACTTCTAATGGTTATGTGCATAACAAACATTAGTACTTTGCTAACATTTAAAAATGAAAATGTATGCAATTTGAAAATAAAAACTAAAATTACAAACACCAACAATTTTTTTTAATTATTGACTAAACATTGATTGGGGAAAATAACATTCTTAACTTCCCTAAATCTTTCTCAAGAAAATTGTGAACTCAGTAATTGAGGTTTAATTAATATGCAAAAAGAAAATTTAGTACCAGGTTATTTAAACAAATTTTACTTTTCAATTGAAAAACAGCTTACTGAAACTAATTTTTAAGCATACAAGGAAATAGTAGATCTAGAGACAGGTCCAACCTTAGGGGTGTGCATCACCTCACAAAGCCCCGCGCTTATCGGAGAAAAACGCACAAAATAAGAATGTTACAGATAAATTTAAGTATTTTTTCTTGTTTTTAACATTTCAAAAATCAGTTACATGAAATATCATGTCAATGATAGAATCTACAACATCGTTACGTAAGTTCGGAGAGTACTGCCGTGGGATTCAGTTTTACGATCATATAGAGGTTTTTCCTTCCGTTTGGCAGGATGAACAGTACTACCACAAAAAAAGGCAGAAAGCTCCGAGATGGTGAAAAAAAAAAAAAAAAAAGTTTAAAAATTCACACTGTAAAATGTGTTATGTACAAAAGTGCTTCCGGAAGAACTTTGGTCTGTCTCGTAAAGGGATTCATTTCATGACAAATAACACGACTGACTAAAATTAGGTCCTGTACGATAGAGAATTAGGCTTATATCGATAAAAATAATCAAAATACAGACTTTTTATGTAACGAAGTTCCTCAAATAAATATTACATACAAACAATATGCAGCCACATCAAATATTTGTAGTTAATAAAAAAATTCGATTCATCTTTTAAAAAATCTGAAAACTTTCCTAAATTTATGTGGACGTTAAAAAGGGCTCACTATTAAGTTCGCACCGGGCTCCGCGCCTCCTAACGGCGTCCCTGTCTGGAGATAAACACCTATTCTTTTTAGTATCAAAGACAATATATGTATTGTATGTAATGTATCATGTATTAGCATTGCATTGCAGTATTTGCCCATCTTACTGGGTAAAATCTTCCATTTGTCAGATATATTGTCTAAGTACATATTTGTTTCCTCACTAACAAAAAATATCATCAAACATATTAAATGCTACTGTGAAATTAATTAAGGGACTTGATTTTTAGAGCTACTTTATTTTAATTATAAAGAGCTTTCAAAGTATATAATGATAAAGATAAAAAAAAATTACAATAAAGAGTATTTTCGTATAGTTAAAAATCATGTGTATAGCCGTGGGAAAGGATGATCTAATGACGGAAAACTCCAAGGTCAGAAAGTTAAAATTGTTTCTTGAAAACATCAAATTTTTTAAGATTGTTTTGCTATAATTTTTTTAATATTTTAAAATGTTTTTTAAACATGCATATCAATGCAGTTTATACACATCTAAAAAAAATTACTTATTGCCTATAATAACTCACCAGGAAAAGAAAAACTTGGGAATTTGGTATAATCTTCACCCTTGTCAGCTCCATAGCTTCTCTTAAGATTCAGTAATTGCTCATCATATTCCTTTTGTTTCTCTGCAGAAATATCCACTAATTTTCCACCACTGTAATGAATAACAATATGTAAAAAAAGCTTAACAGATAATTGTATTTTACTATAGAAGAATTTAAATATATATTTTAAAAAGTATTCGCTAGGGAACATCAATCTCATCTAATTAGGATAACTTACAACCTCAAGTTATAGTTAAAATTGTAATAGCTTTGAAATATTAGAAAGAGTATACCATCCTAACTTAAGATTTGGTCATAATTCTAACTCTTTACATTGTTACAAGAGGATATCAGATAATTTTAAAATTCAAATACAAGTTCAGCAGCTTTGGAATATTACTAAGAAAGTACCAGGTAACCATAGGCTTTACAACGTTGCAAAGAGGACATTAATTAAAAAAATGACATAAACAGTTAAAATTTATTGTGTTAATTTAAAAGCTGTATTGTGTTGCACAATTGGAGAAAAATAAATGAAAATTTAAATAATTTATCACACAGATAAAATTACACATTAACAAAAACCTCAACACGTATATTATAACATTAATTTGCTAAATACCAAGTAATATATTCTTTATTACTTTTTTTATTCACATAGATTTGAGTCTTGATAAATTTATTTTTTGGACACAAATCAATTTTTTTCCAATTGCTTTTTTTTTTTTGGTATAACTGTGCAAAAAACCCTAAAGAACTCGAAATAAAACTAAAGAAAAGACTTTTATAATGGTAAAATTTCATAAAGTTTAATTTATTTTCCCTAATGTAATTTAATTAAAAAGATTTAGAGATATAACCAAAAGTCATTTGAAATATATTCCCGCGAAACTTAATTGCCGCCGATGACAATTTATTTTGAAATGTTCAGTTCAACTTAAAAGTTAGTATTAAGAATTTTAAAACAACACTTGAAATCGCAGAGTAGCGATGTTCCGTTTTTATTGATCAAATTGGTTGCATCCAAAATTCTAGGGCTAGCATTAATATCTTTACATATCATTATCACCGAATAAAGACTTCATTGCAGCGGGTGAAAATATGATTATTTCAAATAAGTTAGAAAAAATTTGGACTTCAAAATGCTGTGGCGTTCACTATGTTTATAAAAATTTTCAAATCTTTCAATCCAAACTTTTTTTTAAGTATTGTGTACTATCTTCATAGATTCTATAAACCAATTAGTTATTTATTAAAAATACCTAAATTTTGTTTAGTTATTTTTATATGTTTCGGAAATAACGTCAATTTTGGTTGTGTTGCTACGCGATGCGTAGCAAGCTTTGCATTGACTTCGGATTTGAAACATCGACGATCGGCGGAATTTAGTTGCTCGAATCCGACCTACACTACCCTTTATATTTTACCTGATAATGATATGTTTATACCTACTAAAACCGTTATATTTTAGACAATTTTATAGTCTCTTTATATTTTAGACAATTTTATAGTCTAGAGTAGTAAGAAGGCATAAAGAGCTAAATCCATGCCATTGATTTCCGAAATTGTTAAATTTCTGATTAAAAAGAAGTCAAAATCCATGCTGGCGACTAGATAATTTTTTTTTTATCGCCACTTTTAAAAAGTTAGTCGCCAAGTGTCGACTGTGAATTTACACCTTTACTAAATATCTTTCGGAAAAACCCTTTTATTTGCTGTATAATCCACTACTCGCACACCGCAGATTCTGCTTTTAACCATTATTAATACTTCAAACCGATATCTCCTTTGAAGAACGAACCACAACCATAGACTTCCAAATTCCAGTTAACTTTTATTTAAGCTGTTTCAAACATATTCTTACGGTTACAGTTTAAGAAATATAGAAGCATACTTTGATTTGCGTTGTCATCTAGAGGCATTTACAACAATGAACTCTTAACACTTTGTAATAAGCTACTCCGTACTTACCTACTCCGTTTGGAATAATCTTTAAGTTTGTCGAGAAACAATTTTTGAATGGGGTCTGTAGCAGCTTTATTTACCATCAACACAGAGCACACTCCAAAATTCCGGTGTACACTCAGAGAGTTCTTCATCAAGCTACCACACCTTAAGGCTTTTAATGTAGTCATGGCTGTAAAATGTGACAAAATTTTAATATTCTTGTATTAAAGAATTTATTTTTATCGATCAAGTCAAATTTTTACAGATGTAAAAACACAAGGTGTATAAAAAAGATTGTGTACATACAGTATGTGTTGATCCACCAGACCATAACGATTTTTAAATAGAAATTTTTCTCTAAATTATCCTTTTCTTTCTAAATTAATTTTAACATTGCTTTGAACTACACAAAGTTTATTAGCAATAGCTTCATAATTTTGAATCATGGTCAAATGCGAGTACAGTTGGATCACACACACAGTATATATATGCACACTGCCCCTCTACACAATGAATGGTTAGGAAGATGACACTGATTAAATTCCTAACCCTCCGGCCATGAGCTCAATGCTCTTCTAAATACAAGGATATAAGGATATTACAAGCTTAGTACTTTTTTGACAAGATCACAGCAGGCTCTCCAGAACGACATTGAGTAGATGTGGGAAAATAAGCATTAAAAAATGGGATAAAATATATTAAACAGTTACCGTTGGAGATTTTTCTGAAAAAGCAATATTTTTTATGCTAAGACGTTTTGGACGACAAACACAAGTTTTGTTGTCAATCAACAACTCCTCCATTCCCCCAGCGGGGTTGCCAAAAACTAGATTTGGCAGACAATCAGGGGAACCATTCAATGCATTTTAAAGATTAAAACGTATTCTACATTACACCGATTTTTCACCAAATCTGGTAATACAGCGCCAAATGTTAATACAGGGGGAAATGGAGTTCTTTGATTAACAACCATTTTTTTCTTTTCGCCAAGCTTCGTTAGCATTGCGAATATCGCTTTTTCCAAAAAGTCGCCAAGGCATACCATACCACTTTACCCACAAGGCATACCCAATTTAACCATGTACATGGTCATCTTTACAATGCACATCAGATCTATATTTTACCAGCAAATGCCAAGAAACATAAAATTATTATTTGACTTTTAAAATGATACTCTGCCTATTAGTTAAACTCATGCGAAGAAAGAACGTTTATCTAATCTAAAAGCTATTCTCCTAAACATTTAAATAATTTCATGAAATTAAAAAAAAAAGAAGAAGAATTTAGTACTTCTTGTATAAGTTACAATCAATCTACAATATCTATACAAATTATCTATACTTATACTATCTATATTTATATACTATCAGATACATTATAGCATTTTAAAATAAGTAAAGATCAAAATGTTCAATTAATCATTCAAATGTTCAATTAATCATTCAAATGTTAAATTAATAATTTAAATTACTAAATAAACATGACTTATTGACAAACTTATGAATGCTCTAAAAAAGGTAAATAAACAAAAAATATTTACGGAAGTAAAGGAAAACTTCGACAATGAAGCTAATAGTTATGACAAAAAAATAATAGTAATAACTTTACCTAGAGAAACAGATTAATAAACTAAATTTTAATTTATTTTATCGGACTTTTCAGGAAAGGTCGGTGTAGAAGACGACTTTACGACAATTGCAGTTAGGCGTTTTAACTGAATGAATACAAATTTAATTAAGTTTTCAATTTTAAATCAAAACTGGCTGAAGAAAGTTTGTTAACAAACTTTAAAATATAAAGTACTTTATAATAATTTCTAAAACTTCCAAAAACCAAGGCCGAACTAGATTGTGTGCAGTCCGTTACTTTATAAAATTTTAAAAATAATGTGGCAATGCTTCGTAAGTCGCTTTGGAGACTGAATGAAAGCGAAAATCAGATTTTTAAAGAAATCCAAGATGTACTTATTAACATTGTAAATAAATATTTTTGCGCCTACTAAATTTTTAAATGAAAGAAGCGATTGCTGATACGATGTTGGAGAGTCCAATTAACAAGAAAATGAAACCATCTAAAACAATTCAAGACCTTCCAGATCCTATTATCGAATACGTTTTGAGCTACTTGTCACCCTACAGGGATCTAAAACAATGTATGCTAGTTAATAAATCTTGGTATCGATATGTATATGGTAAGTATATTGAGGTATTTATCCTATTCTAATTTCGTTAAGATCCTTTCAACAAAGACGACATTAACCACTATTGAAGTTTTGGTAATGAAACTGTATGATTGTTTTCTTTGTTACTGCACCTTTTTGTTACGATACTGACATTTTTATATGTGTATAGCGTTATTAAAATCATTTTCCTTATTGTAAGTTTTGTTTTTCCCCAATTTATAACGTACTTCGAATGAATTTTCTTCTAAATATTGTGTGTAAATTTATTTGGGATAAGTGTATTGCAACTTGGCCAACCTGAATTTTCGAAAAATTTGGCGACCTACTTATTCGTTTAAACATTTTAGTAAATAACAAGTTTTTTTTTACTGTTATTTTGCTTGTTGTAGGTTTAAAAAAATTCTAATTCATTTGTAGCATGTTTGGAATATTTTTCTACAAAATTATATATTTTGTTGTAACTGCATTGTTAGTCGTTAGCTGTTTTTGGAAAAAAATTACTCCCTAATAATTCCGTAAAAAATAACAAGTTTTTCCGGAAAAGTTTTTTTGGGTTAATCTGTCTTGAAGCCTTGGCGACTTTTTTGAAAATCTTATATTCACAACGATAAAACATTGCTTGGCGACAAAAACCGGATTGATTGCCAATCAAAGAATTGCATGGGTCAGGTTTACTGTACGGTCACCCTTGGCGCGATTTTTCCGCATTTGGCGATAATTTTTTTTAAATGGCAACCCCCCTCCGAAACGACAAGGAATTGCAGCAACCCTTTTGGACAACAGTCGCCAAAATGGCGAGATTTTGAAAAAGTCTCCAAGGGTGACCGTTAGGGTGCATCAAACGCCCCATGTTTTTAAAAATCTCATGGAAATTGTCTGTCCCTATGTTATTTTTGTTCGAAATGCTAAAAAAGTTATATACGTAGAATTTCGTAAAAATTTAATAACATCTATGTGGTCCTCAGGTCCCAGGAATGTACAACAATAACAAAAATTCTGAAAAAAAAGCGTGCGTAAAAAAAATATATAATAATGCATACTTTTAATAAAATAATGCAATTAAGATTGTTTTGTGATAAAAAAAAGAATATATAATCATATAGTATTAACTTTCTAATATCAATTTAATTCGTACAAGTACACTCAATTTAAACTATAGTCAATTTCGGCTGTTTTCGCAGATTTCTCTGTTTTTGTCGATCTTGTTCGACGACCTGCAGAACATGTTTGTTTTTCATGTTTTGCTGATTCTATGAAATTAGTACTTAGCTTCACCCCTTGTTCTGCACAGTCGTTGACAACATTCAATGCTTGCAACTTTGTGAGTGTGTGGTGTAGGATACAGAACTTGACCATTCTGAAACATCTTCTATTAAAAAAATTGAGTCTAGTTCAAATAGATAAAATAAAATCCAAGAATCCGTTTCAACTGAATTAGAAATAGTTGTATTTACAGTGAGATTTTTGGGAAATTTGGGTTTTTCAAAATCCATACCATATTAACCTTGAAATTTAAAAGCAGTATCAGTGGCATTTAGTTTTGTAGCTAGCATTGTATCAGCAATAGCTTTTCGTTCTTGTGGTGGAACTTTGTTGCGCCAAAGGACAAGTGGAACCATCTCTTCTGTAAGATACTAGCAGTAATGGTTTTCAAAAGCACTAATTGCACTTTCAGATATGATGGGATGGACAACCTTGTACGTTATAAGAGAACATAACTTTTGTAGGACATTCCAAAGAGCATTTATGGCAGAATTACAAGTTAACCACCAGGTGTTGTAGGTGAGAATGGCAGTCACACAGTTTGACATGTTGTTGTGCTGGTAGGTAGTTGCTGATGCTGCTCAAGAAGACAAATTTTAATCGTGTATAACTGTTTGGCCATCCAACATCCTTTGTGCAAAGCTCCTATTCGGTTTAATTTTACTGCTTGTGTAATATTGGAAAAGTCAAGGTATATTACACAAAGCTTTTTGAATTCCATATAATCATCTCTGTATTTTCCAGAATCGATTGCATATTTTGCTGCATTGGATTGCACTAGCTCCAAGATCATTAAACTATGCTTCTCGCTTGCACATTCACTGACTTTGGGTCATATGGTTCAAATCCACCATCATCTTGATCAAAATTGTTACAAAATAGTTTAAATAAGGTTATATCTAGTAACTTGGAAAGCCTCGACCTTTAAGTCACCAAAACATGAGACAAAATGACTTCTCTGATATGAAGGCAGCAAGCTGAACAAAGAAGTTTAAGTCCCAATTTATTTTGCTCTCTGACACAAGCAGCAGCAACATGGCCTGTGTTGGAAGAACTTGTGTCAAATATCATGTTCATAATTGTTTTTACATTGCTAAGAAGTCAGTTGCTCATATAATAAGTCGGCAATGATTGAGTCGCATTTACTATTAGTTCCTTGGGGATATGCAGGCACACCAAGAATCTTTTGCTGGTGAACGTTTTTTTATTTTGTACTTATTGGACATTGCTGTTGAAAGTTTTTTGTTCCAATGCAGAGTTGTATATTTCAGAAAGCACCGCTCTTACTTGCAAGCAGCTGAAATTTCCATTGCAACTTGCCTATTCTTGTTATGTCTGCTGTTGCGTAAGATGCTGCACTTGTACATGTATCTCCTCCTAGTTTTTGTATATGCTGTCTGTTGTCCTGGTCTCATAGCTAGTTGAAACAATATTAGGTTTCTGCATAATGTTGTATGGGATGAATACAACATTATGCAGAATACAATAAACTCGTTCCCGTTCTTTTATATCGATGATGACTTTGAGTACTTATTGGGAGTCCTTCAAAATCAAAGTTTTTTTTTTTACATAATTTGTGTCACTTCGTTCATCAAAATCATCAGTAGATCTAATAATATAATTTAATATTAAATTGGAACTAATTTTTTTTATTCACTTTACTTTTATTTTTATTCTTTTAGAATTAAAAGTAGAAATTAACAAAATAAAAGTATAAAATCGATTCAGAACAAAAGTAGAAAATCCGTGATAAATGAAAACCACAAGTTGAAATAAACAGGAAATGTACTTTACTGTAAATTGTAAACAAAGCTAAATTTATCACTAATCACCTGAAATCAATGAAGAATGAAGTCACCTGAATTTAATGTTAATATAGTTTATTAACATTAAATATTTATGTGATCCATATTTTACTTCTTTATAATAATTTTTCTTAAAATATCATAAAATAATAGTTAAAAAAAATATGAAAGTAATTAAGTATAAAAAATGCTGAATTTGGGGATTTTACTCGAAAAACCGAAATTTCAAAGTCGTTGAGGACCCCCTAAAAGTGTTTATAAATCGAAAATATTTGGTATGTCAACTTTTTATGGCTAATGGAACATTTTTAGATTGGGGACAAAAGGATTTGTTTCTAGAGGGGCGTTTGATGCACCCTAGTGACCGTACAGTAAACCTTTACCGCACAATTTTCTCCCTGCATCTCGTTTGGCGTCGGGGTACCAGATTTGGCGAAAAATCAATGCGACCGTGAAAGACAGATTAACCGTTTTTGTATGTGATGCACCTTTGCCAATATTTCAATCTAACCAAATAAGATGATTCTCGGATCAACGTTAGCTTAAAATATATTAAACAGTCACCTTTTCAACTTTTTGAGAAAAAGCAATATTCACAATGCTAACACATTCTTGGTCAAAAAACACTTTTATTGTCAATCAAGGTACTTTGGATCAGATGTAGTATAGGACATTTGGTGCGTTTTTATTTTGGTGACGAAAAATTGCCGTTAAACATAGCATAGGGTTGCCAGATTGAAAGTCGCCACAAGAATCGGAAAATACCAACAATGTCGGGTGGGGTCGCCATACTATAAATTTATCGCTCCTATAAAACATGCCAAAAAAACCTCTCGCGCCAAATGTCCTATAATACATCTGTACCAGTACTTTTCCATTTCCCCCCTACGGGGTTTCCGAAAAAGATATAGGTGTATTATACGACATTTGGCACATTTTTTTTGGCAAATAAATGCATATTATAACAACCCCACCTGACTTTGATGGTATTTCTCAATTTTTGCGATGTGATGTCTTTCAATCTGGCAACTCTACAGCGTCATCATGCTGTGTTTCCGTTTGTGTGGCTCCCAGAACTATTTTTAGAATGTTTATTATTAGCACTTAAGAGTGTACCGATATTAACCGCTTTTGTTGCATAAAACTTGATACTGAATTCTAAAATGCATCAGTGCAAATCAAAAAACTGTTTTGGCGATTTTTTTTGTCGCTAAGAAAATTTCCTATAATACATCTGTCAAATGTCCTTTAATACATCTTTTCCTTGAAAAAGGTAACTAGATTTGGCAAGATTAAATTAGTCATCGATTTGTTCCTCAACTTATTCAGTTATGTATAGATAATTCAGTGTTCACTCTAGAAATAAAAAAGGGCAGGGCGCTGTTGGCTGTAAAAGGGCACCCCGTTTTTGAAAAGGCACTTCTTGTTTTTAGAAGGGCACTTTTTTAAAAAAAAGTTTGAGATGGGCGTGGCTACCCGTTGATATATCGGACCCGTGACCAAACAAAAAAAGTTCCGATTTGTTGGTTGGTATTGCGCTAGAGCTGCATATTGGGCTATTGGTGACGATTCAAGACTTATTTTGAAAAAAAGACCCGTTCAAAATTGAAATCTCTCTATGAAGATACTACTTAAAATCCAAAATTTGACACTTAAAAATTAATGTTTTCGCTAAAAACCAAATCTGTAAGTAGCCCTAATAGGACCCCTTACAAAACTGATGAAAAGGCTACTTAAATCTAAAATTTGGTAATTAAAGGCCTAATTTTGTATCCAAACCAACTTCCCTTAAAAAAACATAAAATTTTATATCCTGGTACAGGCAACCAATAGGATTCGTGGAATGCCCCGTGCTCGAAATAACCACGGAATCATCGCGATTGTACAACACGCGTAGTTAAAAGGAGTTTGTTTTTCTACTGTCATAATTCACTTAATTCCAATTTACACAAACATGTTTTTAATCGATGCCTTTTTTTAAAGACATCTAGAGAAGCAAGGGCGCTTGTGCTTGACTGAAATGGGCAAGAAGGGCGGAATTTTTTAAAAAAGGGGTATGAGGGCGCTATCAAAAAGAAAAAAGGGCAGGCAGGGCGGACCGCCCTTCAAAAAACGCCTAGAGTGAACACTGGATAATTTTTTTACTATATTACAGATAATTAAAAATGAATATGTCTTAATTTACACTTTGTAAGTGCATTTTGAAAAATGCTGAAAGAAATCTCATTTTAAATTCTGAAATTATCCCAGCTATTTGACGATTCAAGCTGTAATGAACGTAAATGCTTATTTTCAGATGTTATCCAAAAGACGCAGCGTGACTTCTTCCATGCAGTTTGCCACATGTCGGTTCAGTGGAGCCACTTGGAAGCTGCCCCTGGTCCAACTATCACCAAAAGATACTCGCATAGTGCATGCTGTAATGGCAATTCCATGTACATTTTTGGAGGTTGCACCACTTCCAACACTACTTTCAATGATCTTTGGAGACTGGACCTTGGAACAAGGTGTTGGATTCGACCCCTTGCAACAGGTACATAATTCTTTATATTTTAATTCATTGCCTATAACCTATTGTACCGTCAGCCGCGACCTGAACAACCAATCAGAGAAGAGAACGCCTGTCTTCTCCGGAAGCGTAGGTGCGGGGGAAAGGGAGAGACGAAATTAAAATGTAGACGCGAGCACGTCGATTTTGTAACTCTGCCGGTGTTTTATGTTTTTATGTTTTTGTATCACGCCTCATTAGCTGTAAGAATTTCTATTATTATTAAATCTTTAAAATCCACTCGGCTATTTGTTTGTGACGTTACAGCTTATATAAAATTGGTGCCAGCTTGTGGTATATACCGGCAGAGTTAGTGTTAAGGATCCGAAACTCGGATTAGTTCGGAAAGGGTTGCTTTCTCGGAAGAAGAGAAGCGGGCGCCGAACGGGACTCGACGTGAGTCAGCAACGGTCTGCGAGCGGAGGCGGGACAGCCAGTTTTCGAAACCGAAAGCGCTCAGCAGAGAGGGGTGCACCCTGCACCAAAAAAGAATTCTCCAACGTAATACTGGAGGTGAGACTTGTCCAAGTCTTGGGAGACTCGCCTGGAGTCTGAGGTGTCCCTGCTGTGGAACTGTGCGCCAGCACAAGGAAGCCAGCCGGCTTGGAAGTTCCAGGATACCGGAGTATAGGAAGCTCATCCGAGCAGTTGTTTTAGCGGACATCGCTAATAGGAAGTTCCGGAGGACCGGAATATACAGATGTGGAGTCTTGCCATGACGAGCCAGTGGTAACGGCATCGCCAAAAGTGGATTCCGAATCGAAACCGAAAGTTTTTCAGGAGGACAGCGGACACCAGTTTCCCGCGTGCTTTTTTTGAAATTGGAAAGGGTGAAACATTCATCCAGCAGTGTCGTCTCGGGTGACGATTTTTGGAGCTGAGAGAGGTGTGGTTCTTGATGTATGGCGGTTGAACAGTGTCAACAAAGGGGTAAGTGCCTTCGCTTTATCTCAGAGGTGTGACTTGTTCTAATTTTGGTTCTTTATTATTTTTGGCGCACTCCTTGTGTGGGAAAATTTTGATTTACTTTTTTGTTTGTTTTGGGCCAAAATGTCATATTTTGCTAAATTTAAAAAACAAGACCTGCAATCTCTTGCGGAGGAGTTAGGTCTGACAGTAGCACCTGGTTCTAAAATTCTCGATCTAAAAAACCTTATAATGAAAAGTAGTAATTATGACGAGGAATTTTCTAGGGCTCTCTTGGAATCTCTGGTTCAAGATAGGTTGAAAAATGAGGAGCGCGAAGAAACCATTCGTTTGCAAAATGCCGAGCGCGAAGAAACCATTCGTTTGCAAAATGCCGAGCGCGAAGAAACCATTCGTTTGCAAAATGCCGAGCGCGAAGAAAGGGAGAGGGAAAGGGTTTTTGTTTTAGAAAAACTTAGATTAGAAGCGTCTAATCGAGAGGCGTCGCAAACTAATGATTCGTCAGGTGTTTCTAACAGATCACAACCTGACATACAGAAATTAATTCCCAAATTTGACCCTGATCAATCAGACATTAGTTTGTATTTGGTAATATTTGAGAGACAGGCAAAACGTGCAAATATTCCATGTTCTGATTGGGTATCTTCGTTGTTAAGACTTTTGCCCATAGAGATAGTTCAGTTAATTGCACGCGAACCCGAAGAAGAAGCCGATGATTATGAACACATTAAGAAGCTTCTCCTCAAAAGGTTTAAAATGAGTGCAGAAACTTTTAGGCAAAAATTTGTGCAGCACCAAAAAAAGTCAGAAGGTACATGGAGAGATTTCGTTTTTGAAATCAGAAACTATTTAGAGGAATGGTTAGATGGGTTGGAAATTAGGGATTTTGCTTCTTTAAAGGACTTAATGATTGCCGATCAGGTAAAAAAACGTGTAGGGGTAGAAGTTAAAGAACACTTCATAGATGATTGGGTAAATATTAAAACATCTTCTGTTTTAGCTGACCTTTTGGATACGTACGATGATGTTCGTAAAACAAAAAAAAGACCTAACGATAAATATCAAAAAGTAGAGAAAGGTCAGGTTATCAGTAAAAAAGAAACCGATTTCGAAACTACCAAATCTTCGCATAACGAAGAAGAAAAAAATAAAAGAAATTATGAGGGTTTCGATAAAAGAAAGGCACCCAGGTGTTATGAATGTAACAGCCCGAATCATTTGAGGTATAATTGCCCTGTTCTCCAACAAAAAAGTGAATTTGCTTCGACAGAACATGTCAGTTTTATAAAAGAGGGTACCAGCAACGAGTTCTTAGCCTCGTATTGGAGTAGTGGCTACGTAAATGACATTGAAATAACATTTCTAAGGGACACAGGATCTACTTTAGATGTAGTGTGTCGTAAATACGTTAGCCCGGATACTTACACAGGAGAAACTGTGTGGGTGAAACAACCCTTAAATAGAAATAGAATATCTCTGCCTCTCGCAATCGTAGAATTAAACGGGGAATTTGGTACGATTAAAACAACAGCCGCTGTTTGCGCAGATTATTTAGATGAAGGTAGATATATTTTAGGAAATAGAACTGCGGTGTTAATTGAAGAAAATAAGGGGAAGGTGGAAATGGAAAAAAATCAGGCAGTATTTGAAATGGAGGTAAAAAAGGGGGAAGTGGATTTAATTGAAAATCCTAAAGTGGAAAATAACGATTTTGAATCGTCTTCTATTGATATTAATTGCGCTGATTTCAGGAAAGGACAATCAGATTGTTCGGAATTGAAGGATCTCTTTGAGATGGCTGTTAAAAGGGAATCTTCCCTTAATTTGGTCCCAATATGTCAGGAGGGGTTTTCGAAACTAAACTTAGTTCACGATAGTAAACCATTTTCTAATGAAGAAGGTCATGGGACAACCCAAATGTGTATATCAACAAAATATACTGAAGCTATTCCTGTAGCTGACACATGTTCTATTTCTGCTGGATATGAATTAATAGATAGGTTTAGACGTAGGGGATTTCCCCGGGAAAGTCACGGGTCTCGGATGTATCACGTGAACATGTTGGACCGATATCACACAAAGCCAGAAAATGTAACTTTTTTGGTTGGTGAAAAAGAAAATGTTTCTGTAATTCACGATTTAAAAATTCCTTATTTGGATAACGATCCTACTGTTGTTGAATTTCGGGTTTTAATTCAACTTGAAGAGTTAATTAATCAAAATTCAAAAAGTTTCTCAAATGATCTCGGTCTAATTTGTTTTGGTGATGAGCGAATGTTGTGTGAGCCAAATTGGATTTCTTGTACGCAAAATGAGAAGGCTTTTCTGGAATTAAAGTTAAAATTACCTAACAAGCCTGTTTTGTGTGCCCCTAACTTTCAACAGGAATTTATTGTTCAGAAAGACTCTACTTGTATAGGTGTGGGAGTGGTTCTCTCTCAACCAAATGATGGAAAAGAGAAACATCTTGTTGTGTATTTAGGAAATTTTCCATTGTAAAAAGAAAATGTGAATTCTTAATAGTGTATTTGTGTCCTCAATTGTTCATAAATGTGTATTTTATTTTGATAAAAAAGATTGTTAATTTTACTGTATGTATTGTCATAATCACACCGTTTGAAATAACTTTGAAAGTTTGTGATTTGTGTTTTTGATGTAATATAAATCAATATTTAATGTTGATAAATTTGTTTAATTCATAAAGTACCTGCTTAATTGTTTTGTATGTGCTTTCCCACACAAGTGTCTAAGTTAATAAGATTCTTAATTAAAAACTTTAAGTAAGATTTAACTGAATTGTAAACGTTTTTGAATATTTTAAGTCACAACCTCAGGGTAAAGTTAAGGTACTAATGCTATTAGATTTTAAGTGCAAATTTCAGGTATCAGTAAACTGAAGAACTGTATGTGATGAACAATGTCAACGACGTCTGACGGATCAAATACATGACTGGAGAAAATCCGTTTCTCAAGAAAACTTTTCAAAAATTTGAAAAGTTCTGGTAAGAGGGGAGGAGTGTTGTACCGTCAGCCGCGACCTGAACAACCAATCAGAGAAGAGAACGCCTGTCTTCTCCGGAAGCGTAGGTGCGGGGGAAAGGGAGAGACGAAATTAAAATGTAGACGCGAGCACGTCGATTTTGTAACTCTGCCGGTGTTTTATGTTTTTATGTTTTTGTATCACGCCTCATTAGCTGTAAGAATTTCTATTATTATTAAATCTTTAAAATCCACTCGGCTATTTGTTTGTGACGTTACACTATATGGGTTTCTTTTTCATGTTGTAAAATAGTTAAATTTTCTTGACATGTTTTAATAATGCCTTTTTACGCGATCCGAGTAAATTAATTTATAGTTTTATATGGTGCCCCTTGGCACAGTTCTGAAACTTGATTTTAAGGCCACTTTGATGTGTTTTTCGGTGGATGCCAAGTCAAAATGGCAAACATAATGGCTGGCTAGTTAAATGACTGTGCACTAGAACTGCCATTGACAACGGTTCAGATTCAAGGAGACAGGTTATTTAAATAATGTTGCCCTAGTGGTACACAATAAACTATCGAGTGCTGCACAATGGGCTACGACCACTGATTACTCTGGATCAACGCTGATCCCCTCTTCGAGCTGTCGATTATGATACTTTCAAGCATTCGATTATGGTGAATATAATTATGCAACTAATCAATATAAAGGTAAATTCCTAGTACACGGTTGGTACACCTGTTGGTGCGTGTGCCGGTGACCCTTTAAGTTGACACTGGTTCACAATGAAGTGACAGATCCCTCACCCTTCAAGCAGTTGTAAGACTACCAGCAATCCGAAACAATAACAGATATGATTCTTCAGCAATTTCTGCTTCTAACTTCCAAAAATATTTACTATTGAGGTAAATGTGAAAATTCACAGTCACCACGTGGCGACTATCGAAATTTTTTGTTGTGGTCGCCACCGCAGATTTCGACTTTTTTTTAAAAAAAAAACTCAGAAATTTAACAACTTCGGGAATTCATGGCACGAATTTGCCTCTTTATGCCTCCCTTATGCTCTAGTTTATAAAATTCTCTAAAATATAAAGATAGGGAAGGTCGGACTCGAGCGACTTAAATCGCTCCGATCGCCGATTTTCCTAATCCGAGCAGGTCGCATAAGCTTACTACGCATCGCGTCGCAAACGCTAGCAAAATTGACGTTATTTCGCATACATATAAAAATAACTAAATAAAATCTAGTATTTTTTTAATGAATAATAAATTGGTTTATAATCTATGAAGATAGTAACATTACTTTAATAAAATTTTGAATGGAAGACTTGAGACTTTTTTACAAACATCGTAGGTAGCGAACAACGCAACAGTTTGAAGTCAAAAAAATTTCGGACTTAATTAAAATAAGTGATAATTTTTTTTCTACACTGTAGGCTTTGTTTTTTGATAGTATTATGGAAAGATATTAATGCTAGCCTTATTAGAAATTTTGGATATAATCAATTTGATCTCAATAAATCGGAACAGCGCTACTCCGCGATTTCAAGTGTTTCAAAATTCTCAACTTAGAAATTATCCCAAGTTGAACTAAACATTTCAAAATGAAATTTATTCATTCAAAATATTATTTTAAATAAAAGGTTACTTTTTTTTACGATTTATTTCAAAATAAATCGTTATTGGCAGCAATTAACAAGTGCTGCGAGAAAATATTTGTAGGGACATTTGGTTATAACCCTAAATCGTTTTAATTAAGTAATATTATGGAAAATAAATTGAACATTATGGTTTATATTTATAATTGAAATATAAAATTTTATTGTAAGATAATATTAGAGACTCAAAAGGTCCGATTGATGGTTAGAAAGAGACATTAACATTGGCATCTGTATATAGTTTTAGGCATGATGAATCGTTTACAATTTAGAGCCTAGAGCATTTTTCTCTTTATATCTCTTATTATTATTCAATTTTTAGTCTAAATATTAATTTTAAAATAAAAGATTTAAAGTTTACACTCTGATTTTAATTGAAGTTTTCCAAGTTTGAAAATTTTCCAATTTCAATTTTGGACAACAATAAAATGCTTCTAAAATAAGGATAAGAGCTTTTTTGGGGATTGGCTAGTATATAAAATCGGGCATTTGCAAAATAATAACGATTTGAAATTGTTTATATAGACATTCCGAGATCGCGGCGGTCCCGTTAATATATGGATAAATTTACAATATTTGTTGATTTTTCTTTCTAATTTATTTTTTGGGGGACATTTGTTGAATTTGGTGCTATCTTGATTGATCATTAATGAGTGCTTACAAGATGACTTTTGAGAAAATAAAAACAAAAAAAATTCTCAATGCAAACTTTATCTCTTGTGAATTGTCGCCAAATATTTCAATTGTCGTAGGCACAGCAGTCTAGAAATAGACTAAAATATGAAACATATTCAAATTGATGTCAAGGAAGACCTGTTGTATAAATACACCAAAAAAAGTTTAATATTAATATCCTTTAAAAATAAGAAATGCATTTGCACTTAAAAAAATTAGCACTTTTCTACCCAATATTACTCCATCTTTCCCTATAAACACATGAAATGTCTATTTTTCATAAAATATGCTAATTTTTATTATTATTGATTTTTCACACTGTGTTATCAAATCTCGCTATTCAATTTTAATGCCCTCCTTAATTTTATTATCCTTTTCATTAAAATAAAAAAAAGCTGGAAAATTTATTCCTTGCATATACAATGTACTGCAAATTAAAAAAATGTTGTAGTTAATTTTTTTTTTTTACTTTCAAGCTATTGTTTTTTGTTTAAATTATATTTATTTAAAATTTTTGACGAATAATTATATAGTTTGTCAGTTTGGGAAATGAAATTTATACAATATTTAAATCAATTGAGTTAACATTTATTAAAAACTAATGTGGTATATGCACAAGGGGTGTCGATGTAGGTCAATACCCTTCCCATTGGCATATAGCTTTAAAGAAAATAAGCTATAAAAATCCCCTTTACTCTTGTACACCTTTTCTGTGCATACTTCTGCTTAGAAGAAGTTCTCTGTATGAATAATTAGGTGCTTGAAGTGCAGTTGTACTTTGAATCCAGATGTGTTTGTAAGAAAACATGTTTTTACATTTTTTTTTAGCATTACAATTTAGCAAATAACTATAATTATGATTAATAAGTTTTTTATATTAGGAACATACCCACCTCCGAAAGCATGTGCCACCCTTGTGAGCCACAGTGATAACTTAGTCTTGTTTGGTGGTTGGACGCACACAGCTCCTTATCCACTTCATCAGGTAACTATTACTCACTGTTACTGCTGTTTTCCCTAATTTCCAAAATAAGCCCATGTGGATTGGTTCGTAATTGGAAGGTTGTGAGTTCAATCCTTTTCTTTTAACCAAACATTGCAGGTCTTGTAGTCCACATGTCATCAAGTTGTTCATAGCATAGAAGTTTGGAGAGTGGGATGTGAGCTTATGTTCTAATCATCTTCTGTACATAGCTTAAAATTACAGAGAAATTATCCTTTTTGTATCTAGAAGCTTAATTTTTTTAAATAACAGTTTGAGGCCATGATAGTTTAATTAATACTCTTTAAACTTTCGCATTTTAGTGGAGTTGTAGAATATTTTAAACTGAATGTATTTCTAACGAATTATGAAAGTTGGAATGTGAACAAATGAATGTGCGTAATTCAATAAATGTTGTTTAAGCTCTTTTAACTTAAGTATATATGGCTCACATAGTTCTGAAATGCTTTATGTCTATAAGAAGCTAATCCAATGGTTTACAAAATAATTTGATTTTTTTTCAGTTTGAATCGAACTAAGCTTAAAGTAATATAATCAACACATATAATTTTGTTATAATTATTAAAACTATCCACTCCTGAAGTATTAACAACTTAATCTGGCAAGCTATTCCATTTGTATATTACTTTATTATAAAAATATTACTTTATATCCTTACGTTTCAGCTGCAATTTGTACAACTTAAAAAAATCATGACCTCTTGTATCATTGGCAATATTAAATTCCAATCCCTCCTCCTTACCTAGTTTGATTATCTGAATAATGTCCTATCCAAAATTTAATTCAATCCTCAAATGAATGCATGTTTAATGTTTTAAGTCTGTTCCCATAATTCATTCCCGAAGTAACCTGAACATGGCCAGAATTGTATTGCATATTCAAGATGAGGCTTAATCAAACCTTTATACATGATAAAATGACATCCTTATATTTTCATGATATATTCCTTTTAATAAATCCCAACTTTTACCTTTTTACTAGCTATCCCATATTGATGTCCAAATTTTAAAGCTCCATTCTCTAGCTTGCCAAGATCACTAAGAAAATCAATGACACCAATCAACTCTTTTCCAGAGAGTTGTAATATTAAATTGAGAACGCCTTCAATACCAGACTCTCATAAGGCCGCGGTGACAACATTGAAAAGAAAAACTCACATCACGTGGTTATAGCGCTGCTACATTTGACGTTCAGACATCTGCAGGAGTTTCAAATTTGGCGCACTTTCTTCTTTTTTGGTGATAAGGAGTTCTGTCCGTATTCAACTTTTTAACATATATGTACGTACTTATTTTCAAACAATATGCGCTCAATATTTCCTCTTCATTAACGAAACGAAAATATTTTATTTGTGTTCAATACTCGAAGAAGCAAAACTTTTTATATTTCTCCGGTTTTATTGTTCATATTTTCTTATTGAAGTATACAAAATAATAATCGAAAGAACTTCGCTTATGGTAAATTTTTTACATAAAAACGTAATGCAATTATTTCAAAAGTACAAAGTAAGAAAAATCTTCTTAATATATCTGTTAAACTCCCTTAAATTGTGCCACTCGTTAAAAAAAAAAAAATTAAACACAAAACCTTATTACAATACTTCGATCTCGTTTAGTTCTTAAAGTCGCCAAGGCCTGCCAAGTAATATTGGTGCATGAATGAATTGGCATTTCCACATATCACGTGGTTTCAATGATGGACACACGGAAATCAGCATTTTTATTCCTCTATTTGCATTATTACTCTATGCTCTTTTCAGGTACTAAGTAGTCTTTTTATTTTTACAGATTTGGAGAATTTTCAACCAAATCCATGTTTACAACACAACCACAAACAGATGGACCCAAATCACGTCCCCTACCACATGTCCTCCCATGGCTGGACACTCTGCTACTGTGCACGGGGACTTCATGGTGGTCTTTGGAGGCATTCAGAGGCATTTTTGTGATGGGCCATTTCAGAGGTAAGGAATCTTTTTTTTAATAGATATATTTGTAACGATACACATTTCTAACTTGTATGTATTATCTGTACAATACACATATTTGTATCATTTTGTCTAGTGCTATGAATTTCTCTGCTCGTAAAAAATAGTATGGCCGTCGACCTTTTATTCTTTGGCTTGCATTTAAAAATGTAAATATATAATAATTATTGAATTCAAATTTGGAAAAGGTTTTATCTTATTAGAAGTTATTTTATGTTAAAGTAGAACAATGCATAAAATTGACTTGCAAATGAGTAATTTATAAATAAACATTTAGGATGTTAATTTTTGATGGAGTTGTGGACATATACTCAGGGTGTCCACAAACAGGGAAATATCAGGGAATTTGACCATTCTGGAAATATCAGGGAATTTGGGATTTTTTTGAAAAAATCAGGGAATTGGTCAAAAAAAAATATTATTATTATATTTTGAATTATTGATACATATTTAGTAAATGCTCTGGAATTTTGAATTTGGGGTACATTAAATTTTTATGCATTGATTTTTGGATGTTAAACTTTGGTTGCACTTTTTTGGGAGTTAGAAAATCAAGCGAAATAGTTAGTAAACTTATATATTAAAATAAATATATTTTTGGGAAATAATAAGATAATGTCAAAGCATATCTTGCATAATAAGGAACAATAATACATTTTTAAAATATTGCCGTAAAAAAACAGTATGGCTTGTAGGAAATTATCAGGGAAATTCAAAATGCTTTCCCTGTGGACACCTTGATACTGGAATTTATGTCTATATTTTTCCTTTCTAAAAAGCTAATTAGTTATATAAAAATATTCAATTTGTACTGGGGTGGTTTAAAGCAGGAGTGTCCGCTTGGGGCGCCAGACCAAGGAGGGTGCCAGATTTGAGTGTAAAAAAAACCTTAACTTCAGATAAATAAGTTTGTTTTATTATATTGTAAATTATTTGTACTTTTCTATGATGATATATTTTTTACTGTGAAAATTTCTATGTTAGATGAAAGTCCTCATATATATATTAATTTTAGGCAGTTTGAGAATTCCAAAAATATATCCAGGTTATTTTATTAATGCAAAATTTTACTATGAAAAATGGTGGGGAAAGTGCTTTAAAATTATGCCTGCTTGTGATAAAATACAATAACAGCCTTAAAATCGTTCCTGAATTTTCAAAATTTCCAGACATTCCTTTGTTGCAGTAAATACTAAAAATCTATGTGGTAGTAAAGCTATGTTTTATTTTTTTTATACTCTCTACTTGTGTTATAATTTGAAATTTATTTGAATAATTAAACATTATTCTGTTCCTATTACATTACAACAATGTAATTTTATACATATATTGCTTTGCCGGAAAAATGGCAAGGATTTAAATATTTAGATGTCAGCATTTATGACATCTTCTACTTAATGTAATTTTTAAGATTTACAAAATATATTATTTTTATTTATTTAAGGGGACACAGTACCCTAAAAATAATCAAAACATCGATTTTTTTTTTATTAGCTTAAATTACCTTTCCAATATTTCTAAACATGTATGAAAATTTTCAGTGTTTAATTTAAAATATTTAAGAAGTTATTTGCATTTATATTGGGTGACAGCAGGCATAATGTGCTTACAAAGCTGGATTATTAATTTTTTTAAAATTTTTTTTTTTTTTTAAGCTTTTAAATGGTGAATTTTTAAATGTAATTTTATGTAAATGAATAGAGAACTCCAAAATTAAACAGAAATAGCTTGTACTTAACGAGTTATATATATTTTAACGTTATAGTGAAAAATGCATTGAAATTTTAGTTGAAAGGCAGTTCTCCCAAAATTAAAAAATGACCAAGTATAAAAGTATTTGTTAATAAATATACTTATATTGATGCAAAGTATCTTATATTTTGATAACAGTATGATACATTTAACATAAATACCTTTTTTTTACATTTGAAAACTTTAAATCACTTTTTCTCAGTGTTTATTTTTAACGCATTTTACTGCATATGAAATGCTAAGGCTTTTTTTGTAATAGAGATAGAGATTCAATTTTTTTAATAAATATTATCAGATATGTGTTTGACATAATTGGGTATGGAATAAGCCCTAGGACATATAGTTTTATTTTTAAAAATAATTCAAATAGAAAATTTTAGATTTTTCAGGGTTTTTTGGCTTTTGAGAAGAAAGAAAATTATATAAAATCCAATTTTAGTACTATTTAATATTCAATACCCAGTTTTGTTTATTATATTTCAAGGAATACAAAAACAAAATTTAGTGATAAAAAATTTAAAACTAAAAAAGTAGTAGGAAATTTAAAAACCGGCAAAAATTTAAAAAAAAATTTAATTTTGAATTTATTAAAAAACTTTTTATGAAATTTTTTTAACAATTTTGTCATTAATTATAGATTAAAGAATTTTACATAAAATAAAAAAAAATATTGAAAATAAAAAAAAAAATGTGAAAGGGTACTGTGTCCCCTTAAATTAATTACTTTTAAAAGATAACATGGGCATTACTGCTGTTAATATAAACTACAAAAAAGGAAATGGAAAAACAGTAGCAATTCTTTTGTTTGATGTTCAATCATTTATTTCTACTAGTCTACCACTGGTTTTAAAACTTTTGTCAATATCGATAAAGCAAATGTAGCTTAATTAACAGCTAATGATGCCTAAATATTCATTCTGTTACATACATGTTGAAAATTTCTTTTTACCATTTAAATATACTTGGTGTTAAATTATTATCCTTTAACTTTGCATGTGAATAATGAGAATAGTATAGCAACATTGGCCCTTTCACATTATTTTCTTTGTAATTTTAGTTCAAGTGATGTTTGGACATTAGACCTGAAGTTATACAAATGGCAAAAGCAGGTTACGAATGCCGAAACGCCTCCTCCTCGCTATGGCCACTCACAAGTAAAATTATTTTTATTTAAATTGAGATGAAATTGAATCAAGAAACTTTTATTTACAGCTCGATTATTGACCCATAGATCATTAACAAAAGAAAACCTTTCTATAAATAATAAAATTCTGTATTTGAAGAACAGTAAATGCAAATTTCACTTTTATTTGGCTAATAATAGGTGCCCAGGTTTAAACATTTATTTTTCATTATTGGCAGTTAATTTAAATTGCAAACTTTAATAATAATGTAAGCAAATTCACGAATAAAAATTGTATACATTGTATTTAGTAAGTATGGAAATTTTATAATGATAGGATAGTTATGAAAATTAATAAGTTTTGGTTAGAGAGGATCGTCTCCAAACCAAGGGTACCATTTTTTAAAAAATTACTTTAGAGTAGTATTAGAAAAATACTGAATGAATAATTCAATGGATGTTTTGTTTGGTACTGAGCTTTGCACAGCCCAAAGAAATGTGCATCAATTTCCAACCAGTTTCAAACGGCGATTACTGAACTCCATTGGACTGTAAAATGAAATTTACCTACATTTTCAAAACCTTTGAGTAACATTGATTGAAATGACTTTTTAAAACATAATGTTATGCCGTTAGTTTTAGAATTTTTTTCTAAATGGTCGGTAACTGGTACACTCGCCTAATCTAGATTTAATATTCCCAAAACAACAACATTCGAGTCAGGGGTATAACGTTACTAAACCAAAAATTCTTGTGGTAATAGTTAAAATCAATTAAAATTCTCTGTCACAACAAAAGTAATAGGATTTTTAATTCTGAATAAGTTTATAGTTTGTTTGTCTTTAATAGATCGAAAATTAAAATATAAAATCTGGAAATTATAATAGAGTTTTGAAAAAGTGTTGGATTCCTGTTAAACTTTCTTGGCTTATAGCATGATACTATTTTCACAATAAGAATATCACTTCTTTGAAAAGCTATATCTCTGCAACTAACCTAGAGGACCATTCTACATATCATTGAGACATTCTATAGTTGAATTTATTTGGTAACCAAAAAATGTATCAAGGAGTTTCCTTCATTGTGCTACAATAAACTTTGTTGTTTATTGTCTGTTCTTTTTGAGATGACAACCGCACAACAGGAAGTGTATAGATGGAGTATTGTACTTTGGTTTGGTCAACTTAGTGAAAAAGGGTACCATTGCAAAGACAATCAAATCAAAGTATAATAAAAATGGCTCCTAGCAACTATGATATAGAATGGTTGCTAAATTATTTTGTCGTGGAGATATAGCCTTTCAAAATTATGAAATTTAATCACCCTGTGCATTCTAATATTATCTGTATTAAAAACAAAGCACAATTTGAATCCATTCTGTGGATCTTAAGTTATAAGTATGTGACGGTCCCGTTTTGCATCGCTAAGTTTTAGGTTGTGTGTGGCCAGGTTGGTTTCGGCGTAATCGCTGTTGTGTCAGATTAAGAAGACGATCGTATAAGCTAATTACAACAGCCAACCAGTGCGCATGCAAACAGAAATACATATAAACGGGATCATTCACATCTCTCGTCAGTCTCGGATAGTTTCTATCAGTCTCGAAAAGCATCGATGGTCGTATAGAGTCGGTATCGCCGAGTACAGTTGGAGTCGGGCTCCGTGCAACTGGTATATCCATGTGGTGCGTGTGTTTGAAGACCTCAGTTGGAAGCAGCTCCAGCAACCTTTGCTGACGATCCTCTCCAGCACGGCTCGTGCCCTCCGACTACTGTGACCCACAGGTATTACCCCGAATTGTAAGAGTGGTCAATCCGCGCACTTGTTTGTTGTTGTAGTATCAAATATATATTTTGCAATAAACTAATATTCGTTACTTTAGACTTATGTCTTAATTTATAAGTAGCCCGTAGCATGTATTTATGCAGACAACTTAGAACATTCACATGTTTATACAAATATGTTCTTTAATTTTATTGGTTGTTTCAGATACCTATAGATAAGCATCATTTGTTGATAATGGGTGGCTGTGGAGGTCCGAATATGGTAAAAATACTTTTCAATTAGTAAATTATAAATAAAAGTTTGTCATTCGTAGTGTTTTGTATGTTGTTTAACTGAATTCATAATTGACTCCAATAGCTGTACAGTGATATTTGGCTGCTAAAAATGGTGGATGGCCCAGGTGGTGTATGGGAATGGCAGAAAATGGAAGTGAAGGCCAAAGAAAACGGAGCACCTCACCTTGCTTTCCATCCAGCTTGTAAGGTAAGTGTTATAACAACTTAAATTATGTTTAATTTTAAGTCCTTAGGTTTGGTGTTTTTTTTATCTGAACAAAAGTCCTTTTTATTTTTTGGCAAATTTATCACTTCAAAATAAATTGATACAAAAATTAAAATGGTGTTGCCATAGAATTAAAATATATTAGTAAAAATTTATAGCATCTGCTATTTTCGAAAAAGCAGTTATTATTTTTTTTATTATTATTACCTGCTCCTAGATAACTTCCCTTTGCTGGCATTGTTCCATCATGTCTTGCAATGAAAACAAATTTACAGCATCAAAATTTTGCTGCCTGTTTGAGAGTTTAATACAGTTGGAAACCCATACATTAAGACCATTGTTCACTCTAGAAACAAAAAGGGGCAGGGCGCTGTTAGTAGTAAAAGGGCACCCCATTGTTGAAAAGGCACTTCTTGTTTTTAAAAGGGCACTTTCAAAAAAACAATTTTAATGGTGGCGTGGCCACCCGTTGACACATCGGACATGTGCCGATGGACACTGAATTCTTAGCGTGAATGTAACAATCTTCTCTTAAAAAACATACAAACACACACAAAAATTAGTATTTCATATGCAGGCATAGACAACCAATAGGATTCGTGGAATGCCCCGTGCTTACCGTGGAATAATTACAATTGTTCAACACGAATAGTTAAATAGAAGTTTGCCATTTTACTGTCATAATTAACTTAATTCCAATTTACAAAAAAATTTAAAAATTGATGCCTTTTTTTAGATGTCTGATATATATAACAAGGACGTTTGTGCTTGACTGTAAAGAGCAAAAAATTTTTTAAAAGAGGGTCGCATTTTTGAAAAAAAAGGCATGAGGACGCCATAGAGTTGAAAAAAGGGCGGGCAGGGCAGGCCGCCCTTCAAAAAAAGCCTAGAGTGAACAGTGTTAAAACTATATATTATAAAGGCACTAAAGAAATGATTGTGTTATCAATGATATACAGGTTGTGTGATATTTTCTTTGACTTTGGTTACCTGACGGATTGATACATATGTGATTTTTAGTCTTCCATACACAGACTATGGGAACATATTATTCAATGCAGTTTTGATTGTATTACAGGTTGGTAATCTGGTGGTTGTCATGAACAAGGCCCAAATGTCACGATCTTCTCCAGCAACACTGCCCAAGCTCATTCACAACCCAGCACGTGGCACAATATGGATGCCTCCGCTACCCAACGATACTGGGTAAGCATCTTTTGAGTATAATCAATGTATTTTTATTTGCCTAGGTGTTACAATGTATCAATTTATATGAATAGTATATCAGTCCTTAAAAAAAAAATTTGAACTTCTTAATTTTGGTAGGTTCTTAATTATGGGCCCTTAGTTTTTGCAAACAATGTTTTTCAAAACAAAAAATCAGTTGTTAAATGGAATTGCCAATTGTTACAGTCAGTCTTTTGTTATAGTACTTTGTTTTTTTTTATAAATAAATTTGCTAACAATTAATTTAATTAGTCAAGAATTTAAATTTGGTGACTGTACCAGGGTAACAACATACCTGGAAATCAGGGAATTATCATGGAAATTTTTAATTCTGGAAATATCAGGGAAATTTTCAAAATTTCACAAAAAATCAGGGAATTTTTCAAATTTGGAATGTTGAAACGGCAATTCTTGTCTGTTATGCCCTCCATTCTTGGTAATTTAATTGTCAATATTTTCTTTTAGTTCTGAATAAGAATTTAAGAAAAAAAATCATGGTTCAGTTTTATTTTTGTAAAAATGTGAACCACTGCTGGAGGAAGAGAACCAAAAGCAAAGTGTGTTGGACCTTGAATTGTAAGCAACATATGTGAGGGGCTAATAAATATGGGATTTATTGAAGATTGGATTAGGAAATATGAAGCATATAAAACTTTTAAAATTATTTATAAAAGAATTCATTTGAAAAAACTTGCTTTTTTTTGCATTTTCTGCTCCCAGAGAACATGTTTAATTACCTAATGCCAGTTGCAATTGCATATTTTGTGTTTTATACTTAAATTATTATTTTAACCTTCAATAAGTATTGCTTATAATTTTTCATTTGTAATGCAATATATTTATAGTATTATCGTAGCTTGGATACTATGTTTCTATACAAAGCACATATTGCAACATTTCTTAATGAAATTGTAAAATCAGAGACATTTTTGTGACACTAACATGGAAATCAGGGAAATATCAGGGAACTTTTTTTCCAGAATGTTGTTACCACCCTGTGTACATACTTTTGGTGCATATTTATGCTATGATATAAAGAACAATGAAATTCTGTTTTTGAACGTATTTTTAAGTTTTGAACCCCATGTAGCATCATGGAGAATGACTCACCAAAGGTAGACTGAGGTATTTAAGTTTAATGAGGCATATATTAAATTCAGAAGTTATTTTTACAATTGAGATTTTGAAGACAGGATATAAACAAGACATATGCATGCCAAAAAGAACCAATCTGTCTCTCTCCTGAAACCTCCACCTCAAGGGCAAGCAGAAAGGGAAGAAATTCTGCCCCCATACTGTGCAAGCAACCACATTCAAGGTTGGCCGAGTGGTTTCGCCACATTCATTAGAATTTTGATCTTTGATAAAACCTAAGAGGTTCTTAAAAAGTTACCAAAAGGTCCTGGAAACTACTTAATTTCTATGTTTTCAAATCTGTATATACCATGCATCAGTAATATGTTCAGTATATTAATAAATCAATAGTCATTATCTTTATATAAAAATGAAAGCCCTTGCTCACTCATCGAATTTCCGAAATTTGGCCTATTGTAAATGGGAAAAGTATACTATTGGTGTTCTGATTGCAATTTTTGAAGAGCTAGAAGACGCTTAACAATAATGAAGGGAGCTGAAATTAAGCTGGAATCTCTTTAAGTTGTAATTAACTTATTAAAATAAAAAAGTTTGATTGAATGCCCTTGGGATGTAGTAGCATGCATAAATGTTTTAAACAAAACTTTTCATCCCTTTTTTTATAATCTGGAAATTAATAAAATGGGATAGATTTACTAATAAGACTGTACTCAGACTTTGCAAGCTAAACCTGATGTGGTCTCCCACCTTGCGCTATAGGAGTGTGAAGGGAAGATAAAAACGCATGATGTTGCTAAATATACAAATTAATTAGCATAATTATGGAAAGTTCACTTGTTAATTGTTGTTAAACTCAATCTGAATGGAATAGTGTATCTTTAAAATGTCATGTAAAACTGTACATACCAAACAAATGTCTTTTGAAATAACAGCAGTGCTGTTATGTTTTTATATATGAATCAATTGACAAATTAGTACAAGTAGTAGTTGACAGGGTTATAAGAATGAGAAAATGTTAAAATATTAATTAAGATTTCTAAGCTTTGTGGGTTGTTGATATAAAAAAAAATATTAAATATTGTAAAAATTAGTTTTTGATTTTTCTGCTTAAAAAAAAAAAATCAAAGTCCGAGAATTGTTTTAACTTCATATTTATATGGTGAAAAGGCCAATTTATTATCCGATATTGTCTCTTCATTGGTATGTGTGGGGAAACGTCCAGCTTATAAACTTAGTATCTAGGTAAATATAATAAAGAGACTGCATCCTTTTCAAAAAACAACAAAGCCGTTTATTTCCCAAGTGGAAGCATATTAAAGAGCAGCCGGATCACCCAACCGATCTTATCAAAATTAAAAGCTCATCTCTCCTTGCAGAGAAGTGTGCATTCAAAATACACCCATGTATGCCCTGAACACATACGCCTATGTTTACTGTATATCCTAAAGTGGAAGTGATAAATAAGATACTTTTAAACTTAACTGATGGAGCCAATTATAAATATCCAATTATATGTTGCTGCATTATGTGTGTATCTTTGTTTCACTTCCATCACTAATTGCAAAACATTCCTTTCTAGAAATGCAGCAAGGCAGGCAAAGCGTCCTGCGGCCGAGGTAGAACATTGCGTAAACGGCAAAAGAGGAGTTCTAAAACGACCGGTGGACCGGCAGAACAACGCTGCATCTCGTCTGTCCCAGAGCAGCGACGAAGAGGAAGCGATGGAATCGGCCAAAAAAGTCGCCCTGCACCAAGCAGCACTTGTTCTGCAGGGCCACATAAATGACTTGAACAATGGGGAATTTGATTTAAATAACCTGCCTTCAACTTCCCGGTACAATCCGACCAATGGGGTCGGTAAGCTGAGTAGTCCTTACCCTCAGAGTCCATTCGTCGAGCCACCGAGCGATATGGCAAACCAAGACGAGCCCAGCGGGGGAAGCTTGCGTTCGATTAATCCCGAAAGCTTATGCCCGGGCTTGGCTCCAGAGGATGGATCGAAGAACGTCCGACGTACCAGAAAAAGGATTGAAGTCTTGGATAGGATGTCGCAGAGGTTGCAAGCAATCTATGCTGGGTAAGATTGAGATTTAGATGTTTAGCCCTTCTCATCATTGGATGCAACTACTTTTTTTTTTCAAAGATGAACTATTTAGTTTCTGGCTTGGTGAGGATTATACATTCAGGATTGAAAATGAAAATTTGGCCTAAGACTCGTCCTGTCTGGAAAAGACTTGTATACATTACATCTGCCCTAGTTTAAATGTCCTAAAGTTAGTGTTAAAAATTTAAATAATGGTATGCCAACTCAGGTGTTGTTCTCATCGTATAATTGGTTCAAAATTACAAGGCAATGTTTCCTAGTTTTTCTTTTTAGATATATTAACGGGATATTGGTCACAACTGTGACCAATAGCCGTTGTGTATCTATTTTTTTTAATATAAATTCAATCAACTAACTTTGTTGTGTATCTCCGTATTTTTAACTGGTCTGGTAGAAAGAGTGCCAAGCTAAGAATTGGAGGGTTGTGAGTTTGATCCTTGTCTACCAAAATATAGGGAAGTAAAAATACAGGTTAAATCTGTTGTGGTCTAAATTTCCTCCCGTTTGTCGTGGTGTGCAAGTTTGTAGAGTGGGGTGCCTGATCAGGTGTTATCCTTGTAGTATAGGTAACAAACCATTGCCAATATCCCATTGCTCTGCAACAAAATAACTTTGCATTGCCCATACCTTTAACTGTTATTGTCTTACAACATTCCAAAATTGTGTTTTCTATTGTAATTACCTAGTATTTAAAATATTTTTGCTTCCAGAAATCCTCCTCTGAATCTACGTCAGGCTTCCACACAGACCCAAACTTCCCGCGTCTCCAGAAACCGTCCCATGTGCATGTATGTCCTGGACATAAGCACTGCCCTGGAAGGCTACGTCACTTGGCGAACTCTAAAAAATCAGTCGCTGTCCGCTCCAGAGGAGATAATTTTGTATTCTCTGGTGCTGGGCAAGGGAGAACTTATCATGTTTGGCGGCATACAGAAAGATCTGAATTCCCAGCTGCAAGATGACGACACAGTGCCTGAAATAGTCTCAAACTGCTTGCATTTTATGACTGCGGAACGTTTTGTGATATGACGTGTACGTCTGTGAGTAATGAATTTTTTATGTTTTGTCTGACGTGTTTTCTGCATCTCTGGAAAAAGTGATTAGTCGTGGAAATCTTTTTATTGTATTTAAGTAATCTCGCGATTTTGTCTATCAAAGAAAATACCTGCCAACTTATGTACAGTAGGCCTGGGCGATGTATCGAAAAATTGCAAAATAACGGTATTAAGATTGCATCTTGGTTATTGTTGTGGTAATTTTTATGAAGCCACTTTATCGAATTAGACCAATACATGACTTATTTTCGATGTTTCCGGCGAAATCGGATCAAGATATTCTGAAGTATCATATACTACGACAGTTTATTCTTTCAAATGGGTGGATTGATTGTGGAAGCTTAAATATTTGCTGAATTCAGTATTATTACAATATTCTTGTAAATTTGATTTCTAAGTATCACCTATTTTTTAAATTGTGTAATAATTATCAGGATATATTGCAAAATATCGATGTTTGCTTGGTGATGCATCTCTATGGGGAAATAACAACATCGTCCAAGCCTAATGTAGATTTGACAATTTTCAAGTAATTTGCACTACTGTATGGATTGCTCAAGATTCAGAAATTAAAAGGTTCAGGGCTCTATTTTCTGAAAAAGGGCATCTTATTTTTAGAAGGGCACTTCAATTCGCAGTTCTCTATTAATTGTTGTAATTTGCTTCTAAAGCATGTTTTTTTTATTTAAAATTTGATCTTGTGTTAATTTTGTAATACCAAACATATAATTGTTTCATAAATTAGTCTCTTTGTTATTTTAATGTTACTTTTGACTTTTTTTGCAAAGTTGGTTTCACTTTTCAATCATCAATCAGTTAAGAAAATTTGTGATATATCGGCACTCAAAAGGTTTTATGTAGAAATAAATTTGGAACAAGTGAAACCTACGGGTTTTTTAAAATATAAGGGATTATTTATTTAAATATTTTTTAATTTATATAAGGGATGAGACACGAATATTCAGTTGGTATCAGCCAAGTATACGTATTCAGCCGAATACTTTTGATATTCGGCCAGTCATCAGCCAAATGAATAGCTGACATAGAAGCAAAGCGTAAAAGACAGGATTTGTAAGAGATAAAGATCAGAGGGTGAAAAGGGAAAAAAGATCATTGTGTGGGCTAGTTTACTTTGAATAATAGAGGGGGACGGGTGGGGATATCACTTCTGGAAAAGTGATGCTGGATAATAACTTTTTTAGTTCTTATTTATCATTTTTTTTTTTTTTTTAATATATCGCTATTCGTCACATCCCTAATATATATATTGCCAAAAATATTTTGTCAGAAAGAGGAATTTGTTTTCAATCTTGCAGTTTTTAGCAAAGTATGTTAGTTTTTTTTTTGCTAAAAAGCATTTCATAAAGATGTATGTAAAAACCAGAAATATATGCAAAAAATTACAATGAGTATCATAATAACCCAAAAAAAAGTATTAGATCACTTCCCTAATACAATATTAGATCGTCACTCAAGTTAAAAAGTTAGATAATCCAAATTTATTACAATAAGCTGCAATGTTTTAAATCAAGTTTTAAGTCAAAGGTATGAATTTTTTATTGTATGCTTGTGAGACTAAAAATTATATACAGAATTAATAGGGGTAGTGCTAAGCATCGGATAAAATTCATAATCATAGAACGATCGTGTTCCAATAGATTTTTACAAATAACGTAAATAGTTAAGGTAAACTATTTGCCCTTATTTGAACATACAAATGTTGGCAGGTATACAATTAATTTTATTTTTAAATAAATCCTAAACTGATTCAGTATTTTTTTTTTTTTTTTTTAATCGATGTACATGTCACAATCTCATGCAATAACCAGACGCTTCAATTTAGAAACTTTTGTAAAGAAGGCATGTTATTTTTCCATGAATTATTCGAAATCTGCAAATTTCATTTTATTGAATGACTAATTTCAGCTAATATTTTGTTTGACCAATCACATGTCTAGAAATGCCTAGCTATCTTTTGAAGTGTCCAGTTTACTATGTGTGCCTGTGACGTATGCAGTGTCTCTCCTGGACAGTTTTATTTCTAGATAGGTAAATCGAGGAGCAAACAAAATGTGTTAACTCCTCAAATAAACAGTCTTACATTATTATTGTTTTTCTTTTTTGAATTATCGAATTCCATGGATTATGCTTAACGAGTATTATCAAAATAAAAATAGACCTACTTGTGGGATGCATGATCATCCAGGGACCGACTTACAAGCTTAGGGGCCCAGGGCTAAAGAACATTAGGGGGCCCCTCGACGTAACGCAAAATAAAACTGCTAAATTTATGCAAAAGCATACAATACAAAATGACGTAATCAGTCATCTTTAAGGCAAATATATATATTTTTTTAAAACTAATTTTCTTCTTTTGAGAATTTGAATTAACGTTAATGGTCAATTCTGCAACAGTTTTTTCATACGTTTTTAGTTTTGTTCTAACTTCCTTTTTAGCTTTTTTTTAGTTGAGCCAGATTCGTATGTTCTACCCATTTTATAGCTAACAAATCCCTAATGATTACAATATTAGGAAATTTGGTATAGGAAAAAAGTATCCGTAAACGAATAATCTACGGGCGATTAGTAAACACAGCTTGTTTATGGTCTTGGACCTTGGTCATTAATTTAATTTTACTAGTGATCCAAAGCGCATATCTTTGAAAAACGCGATGTAAAAGGTAGCATACATCATGAATGTGCTGAAAAGTGAAATTGATTTAATTGGGTAAAATATATAATATGAGTTTTGCAAAACAATTAACGATTTACTTTTTAAAAAATTTAAATTTTGATTAAAATAAATTTAATTGATTTTTAAAAATTTCGTTAGTAAATTTATTTTTAACTTTTTCACATATATTTAGCATTAAATCCTTTTTGGGGGCCCCCTTTAAAATGGGGGCCATGGGCAAGTGCCCCGAATGCCCTCCCGTAAATCAGTCTCTGTGATCATCTAACGGTAAAACTCAAAACTCGGAGGTCATTTCTTGAAAAACGTAGTCATTGGTCTATTTGTATTCTTAGCCCTCTAAATTAAAATTAATGCATATTTTTTTTCTCTCAAAACTGTTTTTGCTAAATATCCCAAATGAAACGATTTTTTTAATGGGCGACTTCGGGGCCAAATGCTACAGGTTACAAAAATGGGTTTGCACACCATTTACAATGACCAAGCAGGTAGATCTATCATTTAGCCAAGTGGCATGACTACAAGTTTAGTAGGTTGCCCACTAATCAGTTTAATGCCATTTTACTTATACCACTTGTCGGCGAAGCCACCCAAACGATTCAATAAACTGTAATAATTTCTTAGCCTGTTTGCATTTTATATTTACCTATCTAGAAATATAAGGAATAACCATTTCTTTAAGACACCCATTACAACTTGCATTTAATGTTATACATTTGTTATTATCCAAGGTATAATATCTTATTGAGTGCTGAATCGACAATTTGTTTTCGTTACAAAGCGAATTTCTTTTAAGATGTTTGTAAAATAGTGTAAATATCTTTGTTTGGTGTTTTCATTTCAGTAATTGTTTTTTGAATGTTACAATCATCCGAATCCAGATATCTTGAATTATCCTGTTGAATATCGAAATAAAAATATTGATTTAATATTAAGATGTATTTTTATTACTGTTGATGGTTTAAAGTCATTTACTTAGTAGATTAAGGACCCACTCATATTTTAAAGGCATATAGTGTGTGATTGATATTCATATAGCATTCGCTTTATGCTACAATTCAACTTTTAAAACAGACTTGGATTTACGATATTTTAAAATCCATTACCAAATGAAACTTTCTCAAATTTAAAAAAAAAATCTTGAGACCACTTGAAAGTCAAATTTATATCCAATTTTGCCTAAATTAGTTCAATAAAGGTCTGCGTAAATGAGTCCAGGTATCTTGGGAATGAACTAAATAGACACGACTTGAAACTTCCAAATTGGATTTACAATGAGGGATTGATAGAGGATGTAAAGCAGGACCAATCTCGTTTAGCTTAGACCCTGTAGTTGTCGCCATTATCTGTATTTGAAAAATCGTATATCTTCCGACTTTCAACTTGTTCTTTATTAAGGTTCAATTTCAAAAATATACTTTAATTGAAAGTAATTATTTATTTTTTAAAACAAAATTGAACGTGTTACTCTTGAAATAACTTTTTTTTAGATGTGTATAGTGAAACGAGAGTGACACTAACTAATCGTATTTAAACCGGGTAGCGCTTCGTCCAATTGACGACGACATGTGTTCGTTTAAACGACGAGTTGCTACATTTCCTGGATTAACAAATAAAGTAAGGAGAGCTATTAATTTTGAAAATCTTTATTTTACAATTAAATTATACATTTTAGCGACATTGCTGAAGAACTATTAATTTGGAATTTCTTGTGTTATCCTGGATACTCTAGTTTGTGCGGAAGCGTTAAGCTTGTGTGCGAAAACTTCCATTGATGCAAAAAAACTGCATGAAAATTTTCCTTACAAACCCTAGTTTTTTAATTTTACACAGAAAATACTTCGGCAATTGTATCATACAGGTTCACTAAAATCATGTTATATGCTTTGTAACCCTGACACATCACCTCTATAATGTATGTCCAAAAGTGTGGAAGCCAGAGATAGGATACCAGTGCTTTTGAAAAAAATTATTGTTGTTAAATATTAAGGCATTTTCAAAAATAAAGATATGCTAATGAAGATTGAGTTTTGAAGCAAATATTAATGCGACAACTTGTTTCATAAAAAGAATAAACGCGTAATTATAATAGTGTGCTTTAAGTGAGTTAGAAATCCAGATGTTTTTTTATAAGCAAAGACTGATATCTAGGAATTTTTCTCGGCTTCGATTTCTTTTTCTCAAATTCCAAATTACTGGCCTGCATTGACAACTGACTTCGAGTTTTGTTCAAGAATTGAAAATCCACCTGCTCATCTAAATACACGCTATTGATAAAATCAAGCAGACGATCCACTTTACCTGTGAAAGAATCCATGACATCGTTATTATGTTTTTTGGCAAGAGGAGCGAAAGCAATCGGAACGATCTTCTTGCGTTCTCGGCGTCTTCCGAAAAGCGATTTCAACCTCATGATTATATAGGCCATCAGCTCGTAATCACTGTTCTGGAACTGAACATCGTGTTGCACCTCTTCGAAAGACTGAATAATAATAGTCAACAGAATGTTAACCAGCACCACAGAAGCCGTGAGGGCGAATGTGAAGAAGGCTATAGGGGCAAGTACAGGCGATGCGTTTTCCATATCATAGTAGTTAAACTTTTTGAGCAACATACTGATGGACGATTCAAAAGAACTTATAAAAGAACAAAATTCCCTTACACCACGTCCCAGAGTCATCCAAAACAGGGACACGAAAGCTATAAATGTTATAATAAGACAAACCGAGTAACCTTTCAGCTCTTTAGCGCACATTCGAATGGTGGACATCATACCCCCAATCCTTTTATTAAATCTCAAGAGTTTCAAAAACTTTAGCGTTCCCAGCGACATTAAGAACCCTATCAAATAACAGAAGGCCTCGTCAAGTATCAAAGCTTCCTGAAGCTTGATGTACCCTGTGCCTTCCGTGGCAGTAAATATGGATAAAACTCGTCGTGTGATAATCATTTTGTAGATTTCTACCCCAATAATCGCGTAGGATGCTAACACGTTGGCTACATCCGCCATGTTCCAATAATCAGAGAAGTAATTTTTGCCTTCTTTACAGGAAGTGGTGAATATCAGTACAGTATAATAAATAGTAAAAATAACAAATCCTACTTGGCAAATTAATTGCAATAGGCCAGAACCAGTATGGTAATGCAGTAACCTTATTGGATCGATGTGGTAATATGGAATTATTCCACCACCTGGTAAAAACTCGGCCACTATTGTCGCCACAACAAACAGGTTAACTTGAGGATTGTAAGTACCAAACTCAATAAAAACTGCCCTGGTGTCTTTATTGATCCAGCCGGTTCTTTCCAGATGTCCCATTTTGCGAATTAGTTTCACGCCGTCTTTGTATCTTTTAGCAATGAGTGGGACGACGTACCCTCCCCCACCGTACCAATCCAACTGTCCCCAGAATGGAAATCCGTTCAGGTCGCTTGCTGTCATGTACTTGTACTCTGGCGGGATTCTCGATTCCATTGTGAGGTTCGAACCCCAGGACTCGGAGTAGTAGCGGCTGTTTTCATTGACCAGATTGCCGAACCCGGCGCACTCGTAAACGACGTCTTCCATCTCTTCAGGCACTTTGCACGAATCTGTGAAAGACACAGCACACGCACAATTCAGTGGAAGTGTTTCCAAACTTTTATTTATTGGAAATTAAAAAAAGTTCTATGAACTTTTGAACTCGAATATCATATTTATACCACAGATACAAATATCCTACCTTTCCGTGCTCGGACCTGTCTCAGAACAGGGTAACCAATTTTGAAATTATTCCTGTCATCCACAAGTAACCTCAGTCCCAGCGGTGGCCTAAAACCCACAAGTATTTTTAATAGTAACTCTTAATACACGATAGTTTGTTTCTTTGTAGAATAAGTGCTCCAATGTCGTTATCCACTTACACTGAATTTATTGCATTTCCATGGAAACGCGATATCGAAAGAAAGGAAATAAGTGACCTTGAAACAGCTGTTTTAGAAACAGGATAAACATATAACAATTTAAATACATTTTTTGACAAGAAAACAAAGATGAGAAACGCATATATATTTTTAAATACCTGCCGTTATACCAGAGACCTGCAAATAATTCTGGTAAGAGAGCATTCCGCGTCCAATTCCAAAATTTGATTTCATTGTTTACCTGCAAAATATTGTGTTTTTCAATTACAGGTTATACGTCAATATTGGGGAAAATTTGATACAAAGTTATGAAGTATATATTTAATTTATTAAACTAAAATGCTTTTAGAAGACAATGAAGTATTAGGAAAAGAAATTGAGAAACGTAAGCTTATGTATCTAGAAAGTTTTTTAATACCATGCAATTAATTATGTGAAAACATATATACGCAAAACAAGATATGAAATAAATGGAATTTAATTAATTGCCTGTATGAATACAAATGTGAAATAGTTGTGCGCATCATTTTAGATTTTTTTTCTTTATATCGTGGAGTCGTTGGTAAAACACATATAACCCTATTTCCCATATTTTGTTTTTAATGTGCTTCCATACTACAGTAGAACTCCGATTATCCTAATTGTTATATTGCTTTTGCTAGCTTGGTTTTCCCTGATGCGAAAATACGTGCAATTTTGTTTAATAAAAGTACCATATTCCATTTCTTAAAGCAATGTTTGTCATTAGTTATTACGAAAATTTTTCCGCTCCTTTACAATTGTCAAGCACTGCAATTGAATTTAACGACATTTCACGCCCGAGAAACGCATGCTCAATCCACTTTCAACCCTTACATTGTTGAAGTCGTGCCACAGGTCCCCCGGCTTGATGAAGTTGTTGATGGTGGCCTCCCGCATGAAGAAGCTGCTCGGGTCCCTGTTGCCGTAGCTGAGGACCATGAGCACCCACAGGTAGAGGGCGTAGGCACCCATCTCTTTCAGCACGCCGTGCATCCGGACCTCCTTCTCGCGCTCCTTGCGCGCTTTCTCCAAGGCCGAGGGGTCGATGGGCCGGTACTTGGGCCTCTGCACCGCCACGCCGGAATCTGTGAATAAGTCATATAAATCTATTGGGAGAAGGGATTGATTGATTGGGTAGATTTTGATATCTGTGCTCGCCGTTTGAGTAGAATATTGCGTTACATTAAACTAAATATTATTATCACTTGCAGAAAAATATTGGCCAAAAATCTTTTTGGCCAAAATTGGTGTAATCACAGCCCATAGTTTTCTACGGATCTGCCCATTTACTGATTAAGCTCATCCTTTAACATCGCGAAGTTCTTCTTTTCGTGGAAGAACTATAGTACACAGACGAAGTTGTTAGTATAACGTGGTTGAATTTTTTTTTTTTTTTTTTTTAATGTCCTTGAGTAGTGCTAAAGGGTTCTGTTGTTTGGGCTCATTATATGCAGGCGAATTTATTTTTCCTTCCAACTCTCAGATAGTTATTGGAAGTAATTATTATTCTGGAACAACTAAAGTCCTATAATGCTTCTCGGTGAAAAATTTGAAACTGATGTAAACATTCGGTGTGTTTCTTCAGATAATTTCTTAGCTCACTCACCGTGAATAACTCTCCTTTGTATACTAGCCTTAAGTCCGATTCACGAATGTTAGGGTTGCATGACATTACCAGCGCAACAACATTAACTTATCTATAACCGCGTTAGACATCATCCATAAATTTTTGTGATGTTCGAACTGAATTTACGTTCTCAGATCCACAAAGACCAAAAGTATTAATTACCGCTGTTTTAAGAATGTCTTTAGACTTAACAGGTCGACCCTTAGCATCGTTACAACATGGCTGATACCAAGGGCAAACAAAGTAGAGTTATGAAATGCGAGTCTTCTATGCAAAAGGTCGACAATGTGTGAGCCAGGTTACCCCACTGTCGTTTTTGACCAAACTGTGGTAGAAAGATACATTATGGGCTATGCAAATTGTGCTGGAGGTAGTGGCACTTTCCTCTTGGCTTCACAGGAAGATAGAAATCACTCACTTATAGAATGCAGCCATTCTTCGTCCTCTTTTAGATAAGGATCCTCTTCATCCTCCACAGAGTCATCATCGTCCACATCAGGATTTCCACAAAGGCACGCCATCACAACAGCAAGGAAAAATATCTAGAGACCAAGAAAACATTGCTACACTTGATAAGTGGAACTACGTTGCATTGAACACAAACACAGAAACATCCAACTTTGTGTAGGATTCGAACATTATCCTTGTCTGCGAGTAAAAAAAAAATAATGCACAAGTTAAATCCTATCAAGATAAAAAAAATTAATTAAAAAACTCCGTGACCTTTTCAGAACTCTTACTTTCAAAGGTTCTGTTAGCAACACGGACGAAAAGAAGGAGATGGCCAATGATGTCAACCATTTCTGTGTTCTGATGTTGCCGAATTGCAGTCCATATGCCCACAGGAAAAATAGGCTGCTTCCCACAGACACGATCACCAGGAACCAACTAATGTACGTGCACCACCATGGCAACAGGCACTTCTTTTTTGGTGGATTTCTCCCGTATGTTTCTTCACCTGTGGATGCAGAGGTTAGCTTTTTGCCCTTTGGGACTCCTTGGGTTTTTTGCAGACCGAATTCTTTACGCCATTTTTCATCTGAAAAGAAAATTGTCAGAATTTTTATTTCTAGTGGATTATGTATCTTGAACTGATTTATTTACGATGTTTTCTTTCGGAAATGAATAAAATTTATCACAGTACAAAAATTGAATATATAAACGAAATATGAAAGTTATCGCAGATGTTAAGGAAGTAATGAAAGTTATCAACAGGTCTAACAAATTCATGAAAGTTATCACAGGTGCTAATTAAATGAATCTAAAAATGTAATTACAACAGCAGTAACAACATGGTTCCATGTTTATGATTAGTGTTCAACAACAAAAATATAGGAAAATATGTTTTTAATTTTGTTTAGAAAAATGCCCCTCCAATCAACAATCGGAAGCATCAGCTAATCGATATTGAAAACCAAAATCTAAACCATTCATTAGAAGGTGTGGTTGATTGTAGACAAAAAGAAATATCCTTGAAAAACATCCTTAAGAAATATTCTTAAAAATCTCAGATTTATTGATCTCTAATTTTAGGTAAAATAGTCACTTTTTGTGTTACGAAATATAAAGTTTGAGGCATATTATGTATACATACCATAGCTTTCTTATTAGACAGATAGTTTTGAGTTTAATAATTTTTGTTGGTTTTATGATGAATGGTCTAATTTGAAATTTCTAACTTACATTGCTTTTCCAAAGCCACGTTGACATGGGATGGACGAAGTGATCGAGCTCGAGATTTCCTGAAGAGGACTATCATGACGAAACTAGGTGGGAACACGATCAGATTGGACATCAAACCAATAGCAACCTGTAAAGAGTGAAAAAAAAAACTATCGCGAAACACAGTTAAGTAGCTTTGTGGTATAATTTGTATTTGTTGAAATGATTTTCGGAAGTAATAGAGTAACTTGGATTACCCGGGCTAAAATAGAGCTAATTTTTTTTTAATGTTTGTAGCTATGTGTGTTTAGAAGACGCCTGGAATCGTTCCTAGGGTCTTGTTTTAAGATACTACGCCGTTACCTTAATCTTTGAGATAAACAGCCGAGTAGTAAAAGTATCAGTTATTTGAACCATCTAGTTTCAAAACCAGTTTGATCCATTTTTATAAATTTTACAGGAGATGCCATGAACGATTGACATCCACGTATTTTTGGTTCTAAAGCCATGACTTTGAATTCGTTTTTAGACTAAATTTTGACACTTTTAGTCAATACCGCTTTGCAAGGTGATGTGGTGCATTGCAAACTTGGGAAAAATATTTAAAAAAAATTTCGAAAAATGTGGATCTATATGGATTTTAAAACAAACATCTCATTTGAAGTGACGCCCATTGTACCCCTCTTTCAGATATTCGGACGGAGAAACGAATGAAGAATACCTGAACTATCTCGAGTACCAATGCACCTAAGGATCTTGAGGGACCCGAGAGAGAGAGAAACTAAGTCTGTAAAGAAGTTTTGCAAATAAATCCTTTCGTGGTAGGGAACTAATTGTAGAAAAAAAATGGTAGGTTCAATTAATTTCCCACTAAAACTACACAATTTGTAATTCACGATAATTTGGTACCTATCCCAAAGAAAAGACCTGGGAATAATGCCTCATCATTTTAAACAATGGTCAGTGAAGAGAGATACACCAGAGTTGACCCACCCCTCCCTCTCGAAGCTTCCATACTCTGACCAGCGCAAAAACAATTTGACCAAGACAGATTTAAAGTGTACCAGCCTTCTCTATGGACGACAAGGTTTTGAAAAGAAAAATGGAAAGCAAATCAAAATTCTGCTTACCTGTTCCGGACTGAGCGAGAGCGGCCCGAACTTGAATGCTCCCGGCGCTGGCTGTTCCGGGGTCGTCTCGTACCACATGGCCGAGGTTAGCATGGACAGGTAAAGTATGGCGAGGCAGCATGAGAGCCTCTGCAGTCTCGTGAAGCGACTGCCGGGGGGTCGCGTGAACACGGACAGCCACAGGTGGTTGTCGGTGAGGTTGCGTCGGGAGGCATTCGGGAAAAGGTGGGAGAACTCGTTTGTCTGTTCTTTTCCGGCCACGGGGATCAGGTGGTCAATCTGTGCAGAGAGAGAGAGGAAGAGAATATACTAAACAACACAGACAAATTTACCAATCATATCGTAATCTACAAGACATTGATCACTAAAACCACGATCATTATATGGCCAATGCTGCACAATCATTGTATGGTCAATGTTGCACAATCAATGGACATATACAATGGTTCTGTTTTTAGCTATCGATAGAGACATATCTACATTACCTTAAAATTACAAGAGAGGCGATTAAAAATGTGAGTTTTCTATTTGGATAATACTATTTGAAGCGTGATATACTGAACCCGTAAGTCAACTTTTCCCTGAAAATTCTATTTTTCCATAAAATCCACTCTGAGGTGTTCGCTATCTATGGCTAAAACGTTAACGTTCGAAACCCGTTAGAGTTTGATGAAAAATGGCTTCAAAGTTGGCCTGTTATGCTAAACGTTACTAAGTCCTTAGTTCCACGTTTGCTCTCCTATAAAATTTTCCAAAGTGGGCTTAACAGAGTTTAGTATAACAGATCTCATTTATCCTCCTACATATAATATTTGTTTTTCTACGTTTGATAATATTTATACTAAAGGACCTAATGGTAACCAGTGGCGGATTTAACGGGCGGCAAATGGACAGTTGCCGCCTGGGCCCCCTTGTCTTGGATCCATTTGGGGCCCCCTCGACTCCAAAAATTAGAAAAGGGAGAAAGAGAAATAATTGTTTCTTTTATTTTTTAACATATTTTAATTTTATTAAAATCTGAAATTATCTGTTTGGATTCCTTTATCCTTATGCATATGAGTAAACAGGTGCCCCTTCTTCGACGGGCCCGGGCCCACTCCTCTTTACAGGGCCCCATTATCGAATAAGTCCGTGCAAACAGCACTTGCACTTAAGGTTTCTGAGCAGCCCCCAAATCATCAGGGGCAGGGCAGGGCCCTGCTTTTGTAAAGAGGCCAAACGTGGGGTCCCTTTCCAGACGCATGGCCCTGTGCGAAGGTAGCTGCGAGAATCTATGAACTATGGATTCTCGCAGGTACCTTCTCTAAAACATGCTATTTAAACCATATTGTGGTTTGTCTCTTCTAGCCACGACCGCATAATTTCGTTAATCTTAAAATACTTCATTATAAGTTGCCAGTTTATTCTAAAACAAAACCATCTCCCATGTTTTCTATAATGGTTTTAAATTTATTGATTTTGTTGTTCCGCGAAAACACCTGCTCTTTGATTATTATCTACATTTCTAGAAAAACAAGCGATCGATTTTTTTTTGTACGAATCAACCCATCACCCCAGGACGCAGACCAGTCGGCTGGTGTCGTTCTTTTTTTATTTTTATTCTGAAAATAGATCAGACACTCTTTCCTTTTTTTATCCAATGTAACTTTTTACATTAAAAGGTTGTATTACGTTATCTATAGGCGCCGAGAGTCCGAGCATATTTACCTCGTTTTATTATTCTGTGATTTGCGGTTTTATTACGGTCGACCCCACTCCCAATAATCTGAAATCCTCAAAAGTTGGGAATTTCGAGTTTTAAAAAAATCCCGGATTTGTCCACTGGCGAATGAAGTGTAGAGAAAATTTTTGGGGGGATCGTAGGGGACTACTTGAAAAAAAATCCCTAATTGATGAGATCGAACTGCTTCCAATTTCACAGCTTCTTATTTCAGAGTAAGACGGTAAATTTAGGAAGCAATATTTTTAATACTAATAACAAATGTAGGACGTTTTTTACATCAGCATATTTTACTGTTTTGAAAGTAAGTAAATATTTTTATATTCTAAAAATCAATTACAAATCATAACATCTTTCCTAATGAAATGGGCTTTTGTAATTATGTTAATCAATTGGCAGTGACTCTAATTAAAATGTTTGTTTTTGCTATACGCTATTAAGTCAGTAACACTAAGAATGTTTATGTATGGAAACAAGTCGAAGCTAAGTTTAATCTTGAATAACATTAATTAAATGAAATTTCAATTAAGCGAATTAGTATAAATACTAGGAAAATACGTTTTACATAAAGTTAAATTTCTAATACATCAAAATTATATATTCGACAATTTATTATTTATTTCAGTTTTAGTAATGCTTTACTAAGTTTATTTCTTAGTGCAGAGAATAATTTTACAGACCTTTATATTTATCTAATTACCCTTAAATATAAATTTAATTAAAATAATTAAAAAGTATAAGATTTTAAGAATATTTAATAAGGGGCGTGCTCCTCTTATTAAATAAGAGGCGCAAGCCTTTTATTAAGCTTCCCCCCCCCCCCCCCCATCAACTGCCCCATTATAGTCTACTTTTTTGGGAGAGTACCTGTAATTGTCCCCCTGTAGTACATGTAGCTCCCCCCCTCTGTCACGTACTTATAGTCTTACGTCACCCCAACCTCTCTTTCCCATATGACGCCATGATCAATTTTTGTATTAAAATAACAGTTCTTAAAAATTCAACTCTGCTATTTTAAAAAGCATATTATTTGAAAATTTGCGAATTTGAAAAAAGTGACTCAAGTCAAAGTTTGTGCAAAATTTTTGATGTTTTGTCTAGAAAGTTTTGCTACGTTACATAACCACAATGACCCCTCCCCCATGCCACGCATGAAAGACCCCCTCCCAAATATGCGTGACGTAATATTGAACGGCCTCTACTATGTATGAAATTTGGGCCCCCTCGAAGGTTTTGCCGCCTGGGCCTTTTTCCTTAAATCCGCCACTGATGGTAACACAGCTTAAGTTTGGTTGATGATTTATAGATGCAAAACTTCCTCATCAAGATTAATATTATTCTGCACAAGACTCGAACTTTATCCTTTCTATGTATTTGTTGTGTAAATTTGTGTCCATATTCGTAATAAAATTAAAATAAATTATAAAATTAATTTTTAGAATTTTTCTTCTTTTCATTTTTATGTTTAAAGAAAATTGAAATGTATACATGCTCAGAAAGCAAAGGGACTTCCCTAATCATATTGAAAAAAAATCGGTCCACAGTCTTAATTTAGCTGTATCTACGGGTTCGTGGCTTAATGCTAGTTGTGAATCTCTGATGTAATACACCGAGTTTGATATGGTTAACATAAAGTCGAGAATAAACTTAAAGGTATGACTTATGTTAAATAAGTAGATTAGCTTAAAATTGATTTTGCAGCTTACCAAACCATCTCCTTCTTCAACAGCAAACCACCTTTCAGCAATGAATTCGTACTTGAAGCCCGTGATGATGTCCTTCGCTACCATGTATTTTAGGAACCACGAAGCATTCTTCCCTTCGCCCGAATTGTCATGCCAGATGCGCAAATAGTTCAGTTGTCCTAAGCACCTGTAAGAAGAGCACCTCAGATATTGATTATGGTCATTGTCTTGTATCATAAAAACTTGTAGCTGTATCATCGTGGTTCTGGTTTCAAATATTGGATAAGGCATGGATGTCGATTTGTGTTTGCCTTTGCAGGAAGTGACAGTGGCTTCCAAATTATGGTATCTTTTATAACAGGCCACCAATCGCTTTGTGAATTTGGTTTAAAATGTATATGTTAGAAATTGTTTTGTGTTCCTACCTGGGTACGGACATTATGAAAGAGTTTATGGCCCCTCTTTGAAGTATTGGTCGCTGATCGTCTGTAATTGTTCTCACATCTGTTTCATCTTCTTCTCCTGATATAATGAAATGCACCTGAAATGACAAATGTTAACCAATAAAACAGAGTTTCTCAATTTTATGGCCCTAAGATTGTCAACGTAAGTAGCGGAGCAAGAATGGTTTTGAACGGATTCGGTAATACCTCATATTATTTCGTCGGATAGATATAGCCTACTTCGGATATGTGTAACGAGGTGATTATAAGAATGTTGTGAATAGTATATATGAGCGAGCCGTCTAGTTTGGAAACCAGATAGATCCATTTTCATAAATTTTGCAGGAAACGCTAAAAGTAATTGAAAGTCATGGGTTAAATCCAAAATTAAGTAAAATTTTTGGATCTAAAAGCATGACTTTCAATGCATTTTTAGACTGGATTCACACACTGTTGGTCAATATCACTTTGCAATGTAACGAAGTGCATTAAGAACTTGTGAAAAATATAAAAAACGATTTTGCGAAAAATCTTGATCTATCTGGTTTTGAAACTAAACGGTTCATATGAAATGATTACCTTAGATTTAGTTCCGGCATTGTATTGATATCCAGTTTGCACCATAATTTCATAAAAATACTTGTCTTTCATGTCGTTATCTTTGAGAGGTGTGGCTCCTAGCTAGATGATCAAAGAAAAAAAGTCAATACGTATCATATTATAAAATTAAAACTTTAATTATTACAAATTATCATTTATATTATTTCAGTTGTAAAGATCCCTTTTGCGGGCTTACACGTGACGAATTTTAACATTTGAGGTTAAAAAAAGGCGAATTTTCCGGAACAGTGACGAATCGTACTTTTGTCTCATGATTATTAACGTGTTTTTTTAATGCGTTTCAAAATAATTCGTTTCGAAGCAATTTTTAAACGAGCCGTTGGTAGTGCTGCCACCTATGAGGAGAACAGGTAAATATTTTTGCTGATTAGAATTTAAAGAGGAGATTGTTTATGCGAGAATTTTCGCCACGGGCAGGCTAGTATTACTATAACACAGATAATATTTACGCCATTGTAATGGCGTAAATATTATCTGTGTTATGGCAATGCATTGCATTGATAAAATTTAAAAAATACTTAGTTGCTAGTTCATTAATCTCTAAAGACTAAGAAATTTTTATATATATTAAATACTAAAATATTATAATTAAAGGAACGACATGAATATTAAAGTTGTAGATAAGTATACAATGGCGGCTCGTTATCATGAAAAACGATGGGGCCCAAATAAGGACTGGATCTGTATGATCCTTTAAACTTTTGATTAGTTTATAGTACTAAATGAAGCCCCACAGTACCTTTGTAAGGTCCTTTTTATCCTTCCATCTCGCCCATATTGCCAGTACGATGTAGATGCAGAAAGTGATAATCAGCGTCAAGTAGATGATGAGGTTGTCTTCGAATCCGGCGTTGGCGAACACGTAGCTGAAGTCGATCGTGTTGGGAGCGATCACGCAACCGCTGCCGAACATTGTCAGATGGTTGCAATGGCAGCATATCATATTGGACTTGGAAGAGCTTACCTGTAAAGTAATGATCATCTGAAGCAGTCATTCCCAATCGGGGTCGGTGTGATCCGCACACCGCTTGGGGTCCGTGAGAGGGTTCAAAGTGCTCCGTGGAGCTGTTGTTTGATCACTAAGATTTATCATTTTTTTTTCAAAACGAAAAACAGTCAATGTCTGTAAAAACCTTGCAACACGACACTGCAGTTCGCTCACCTTTCTGTCTGGCTCAAGCAATCCCCAGAAAGCATCCCACTTATTCAGTTTACACCCAGAGCATTGGGAGATCGACAACAAAAGAGGCCCCACGAAAGGAGAGGCCGAGTCCGATAAACACTGACTGAACACGAACATTCCCAGACTTGGCAGCTAACATAACCACACGCGTTTCTCGCGTGCTCCCGATCATAATTGATGTACCTTTAATTTACCTTTAAATGTAAATCTTAAACTGTTATATTTTTATCATTAAATTTTATTTGTTTTCTAAATACTATGGCATTCATCAACTTGTTTATTATCTTTAAACCTAACCTTCTGAATATAAACTAAATGAAGTCAATGACAGCGTGGCCAACAAACCCGTACACCGGTAGTGACACTGGTGATTCGGCCCCGTACCCCATTTTCTATTATATTTGTTTTGAATTATAGCAATATGATCCTTAAATATTCTTTAGAGTAAGCATCATTTTCAGTTTCTAATGGTGCATTGTCATTTGTATTGACATATTTCATGAATTAGAAATGTTTTTTTTTATTAAAAATAATCCTTCTATTCGCAATTTTGATAGGATATTGATGTGTTTTGATATTGTGTTTGAAATTGATGAACAAGTTGCTAACCGAAACATCGCATTCGTTATATGAAGTACGATTTAAACAATTCGAAATGATATTTAATTTAATAAGATAATTTCACTTGCGAACTTTTACTTACTTTTTTAATTCTACATGTATTTACAGAATAGCTGATTTTTAAAATCGGAGTTTTAAAGGTGTTGTTCCGCGATTTGGCGAATTTTCAACTTAGCGGTTCGTGACTATCTAAAAGTTGGAAAACCCTTAATTTAATGTGTACAATGAAATTGTCAGACATTTTAACAATGCTTTTAATAGTATTAAGGCCATAAAAGGGAAATTTATTTAGGCCTGATAGCTGAGAAACAATCAAAAGAAACGCATTAAATGTATTTCGGCATTAAGACGTCAAGCAGGATATTTACGAGAAAAGGAGCTTTGTTTTTTCGACAAGCACTGTTCTTCCACGCACTGTTAAAAATACGTGTTCAGTTTTGGAGAAACTTTCGTTATTGTTGAAGAGACGCCTGCAAAATTCTCAATTTTAATATTTCGTCAAACCTAGGAAATTTATTTCGTCTTTTTTTTCCACGAAATTTATTTCGTCAAAAATGAAGACGATTTGAAATAAAAATCGACGGCTTGATTCAAACCAAGGATTTCTCTGTCTAAACCGGAGTCATGCGTGATATCGATCGAACCAAAAAAGCTTTTATGACCTGTGTCAATATACATATAAGAACTAAAATTAAAACCGAATGTGTTTATATCACCATAAAGGAATCTGAATAAATTACTTTCGTTAAAAAATTGAAGATTCTTGTTTCGTCATATGTCAAGTGATTCAATGACGAAACGATTGTCAAAATTGACGAAAGTAGCCTCGACGATAATGCTCAAAAATGAAAGTGTTATTTTTGAGAGTGTGGTCACAGCAATCGGATAGTTGTTTTCACGATATAAGTAAGACTTCTAACACGGTGAGTTGCATTTACACTGTGATTTTTCGGTTGGCATAACTGGAAAAGAAATTAAAAACCTTCCAATCCCGAGTCTAGTCAGTTAAAAATCCAGTACCTTGTCCAGTGTTGTATAACGAGCGCTACATTTGTTAGAACCAATTGATATGTTGTTCATGTCTCGACTTACCTTACAGCCATCACTGCTCCAAGCAGAAGCCTCTTCTGAGAAAAAATAGCAGCCAGTGGTGAACAAAGCGATTGAATATCCGGCATCGAATTCATTTGTCATGTCGTCTCTTGTCAAGTTCTTCACACCATCGAAAGTTTCCTTCTTTTCGGCAGAACTGTTTGACAGATATCCCACAGCAAAAAAGAAGTCGTCTCCGGCTTTCATGACCTGACCTTCCAGAGCTAAGAGCATGCTGAAAATACCTTAAATAAAAAATACTCTTCACTAGAAATTGCAAATGAAAATACGCATTTTTAAACAATTTTTTATTCTATTTACCTCTTGTGTACATCGATAAGTTTTTTCTAGATTCTAAATTTCATAGTTAAAACTTTTACTTCATAGTGTTCTAAAATCCAAATGCAACCATTTGACTCAAATTTTGATTTTATTATTGAGCGTTTTTGCAAGTACGATGGTTAATTTGCAATGATTTTAAAAAAGGTTACTTACATAAGACAAATATTGAGCTCAAATTCGAAACGCCTAGTTTTTAAATTAAAGGTATTTGTAACTTTATAATCTGCATTCGCTAATATCATTAAAATTTTTGTTTTTGTTCAAAACGCAGCTTGGAAGTTTAATACGCAACATTTAAACGTATTTAACATATATTCGTAAACTAAAATCTCCCATAGAACGCTTGTTTTCTGTTTTCCCCAATTTTTCTTAAACTAGTTCACTGTTACATGGGTAAGAATATGGTTTGTATATCTATGTAATGTGTTTAAATCTATTCCCCTTTATTCATAATTAAAACTCGATTCCAGTAAGATAACAACTGGTATTCGAGGAAGAAAACAACAGAGTCCTGATCACGTGAGCGGTGTCGTCCAATCAAAGAATTTCTCCCCTGTTTCTTCCGGATAGCACATGCACAGGGTTAAATAAAATACTTTATAGGTATGTTGAATGCTTAATAGGAAATTTATTAACCAATTGTTGAAAACAAATAAAACTTACATGAGATTAAACCTATTGTCACGGTCTTTGGGATGGTTTGGGTTTTATTGTGCACATTGATGAAAATTTACCTAGCTTAAAAACGTTTCATGTTTGATTTCCGTGTCATGTCATTCAGATTCAATAGCTTCACTAAAAAAAATTCAATTCGATTATCGAAGAAATAATCTTACTTCCTTCCATTGCCAAATTCTTCAAAAACAGAATTCCGTCATAGACCTGAAGCGACGGCTTGTACCCGACTCCATAGAAGAACACAAAGGGCATCCCCTCCTTGTCCGGGGCAAACTCCACCTTGACGGCCGCCCCGCTCTTGTCGATGGTCAGCTGGTGGTAGACGAGGAACTCGTCCTTTCCATCAAAAGTCGGCTGCACTCGTCTGTGCTTCGTCCTGCCGTCGTCCTCGGACGGCTGCGAGATGGACAGGCAGATCTCGAATGGTTCGGCTGAGTTCTCCACTTTGAGGGTGTCGTTGCCTTCGCGATTGGTGAGGGAGAAGTCCAGGGTGCTGGAGTCTGCGCTGAGGCTGGCGTCTTCCGTGCCCTCTGGTTCGAGAATGCTGGACCACCTCACTGACTGTGGATGCGTAAAGGAAGATTTTAATGAATTAAATCAGCAGGAATTTTAATGTTCTGAAACATCATCGAATGTGTTGTACAGTTTCTAAAGTAATTTCTTTAAAAATTGTTATTTGGCTCCTTTAAAAGCATTTAAAAAAATAAAAGTGAGTCCTTACAACTAATCCAACAGAAGAAGATGGATCACAACCTTTGGCTTCTCCGAGCAGCGTGCAAGCACTCGGTAATGTAATAGAAGTCCCTTTATTTTCTAGGGTCTCACCGGACAGTTCGTCTGCATGTCGCCTAAACAAAGAGAAACACTTTTATTTGTATTTTCATGTGTGCTAAATCATTGGACTTAGCTTATTTGAACTTAAGAGATAATTAGAGATTGTCACCAAAGAGGCTTTCGGCCGATACAAGACACCAAGAAATAAAAATTCTTTGGATTGACTTTGTACAGAGAAACACGCGTTTCACTCATGTTCTTATTTAAAAAAATTAATGTCCTGGTTAACTTAAATTAAATGTTTTGTTAAGTAATTGAATATACAAGGGGGTCACAAATTGTTGGGCGATGGTCATTGCTTGGCTGCTTAAACTACACATAATAAAAACCATTCGTTTAGCTTTAATTACTTTGTTCCTACGAAAGCTAAGAAACTTGTTAATTATAAGTAAAGTAGGTGGGCAAAAATAAAGTTTTATGACTATACAGCTGAAAGTGATACAGCCAAACAATGACCCTCGTCCCACAATTTGTGACCAACCTGTATTACATTTTCCGAATTGCTCTGATCATCAATTCATATTTAAAGCAACCTTCCAATAAATTGCCATCTATGCAACCACGTTTTAAAAACACAATGTTATCTATAGGAAAAAATTTACACTTTCATGAGTTACTAAAGCAATTAATAAGAAAAACTGTATGCGGAATGCTTATATTTTAATATTTGAAGTGTTTTCTTCCATTTCTGGACTAGTTTGTAAACATACAGTTGCGCCCCAAAAATATCGAAATTGGTGCAACAGAAGCTTTTGCATTGACTATTTGAAGTAAGATGTCATTGCGTCATAAGAAAAATATCATTAATTTGAAATGGTACCTGAACAAAATAAAGTAATTTAAGTACTACAGAATTTTCTACATTTACCTTTTAGTCATAAATAAATTTATTATCCAATGCCTTAAATATATTTAGTAAATGAATGTTATTTAGTACTAATTAAAAGTGATGGTCTACAACTATTTAAGTGAAATTGAAATCTTTAAAAATAAAAATGGAAAGTTTTACATACTTTTCCACTTTTATCTGAAACCCTGATGTAGTATCTATGATGAAAGGATTTTCTCCAACCATAATGTCTTCAGCTATGGACATCTTCATTCTATCGCTTACGTTCTTCATCAGCTGCACTTCTTCGTGAACCTTAAACACATTCAGAATTTATTCGTGTGAGTTTACCCTGTATTTTTAAAAAATACAGGATGATTACAAAAGAATATCCCAACTTTGACTAGCTTTATCTCCGAAACCAAACAACTTAGAACGCCATTTTTCGAATCATTGTGAGGAGTACGCTTCGAAGTTTCATTTGTTTGTCGAAAAATGTCACTAGGAGCGTCCTTCATTGCACTTCAGGTCAGAATTTGCCTTTGCAAAAACATTTTTTCTCACTATACTGACGAAACTAATGTACACTTGAACACTGGTATCTGATTCACTTTTAGCAAATTCAATGGCACAAAGCACCGGCTTTTACGTTAATGTGAATTCATTTAAAAGGACTCTTTTGCAATACAATGAAGGGCGCTCCAAGCGTAATCTCTTGCATCGTTCAACAAATAAAACTACGGAATGCCCCCCCCCCCCCCCACAATAATTTGTAGAATGACACTCTTCATGTTTTAGTTGCTGAGGTATAGTCTTTCAAGTAATTTCGAATATTCTTTTGTGGTGGAAACCCTTACATATGCTATTCTATTTTTGAATAATTAAGGGAACAAATTCAATTTTTAATACAAATTTTGACAAATAAATAGACTCTAGATCCAGAAAGAATGGTCTAATCTAGTAGCTTCTAACTATTCTGCAGTACAGAACCCTAGTGTTTTTTAAGCACAGTCGCTTGCGCAGATTTAACAATATTTACTGGTAAGATGTCCCATTTGTAAATATACTCTGCAATATTCCGGTGTCTTTCCTTCGGAATATATCTCAAACCATCATTAATATACCATTGTACGTTACATTAACCAAGCACAGTCGCACATTTTAAAGCACAGTCGCTTGCGCAGATTTAACAATATTTACTGGTAAGATGTCCCATTTGTAAATATACTCTGCAATATATTCAGTGGTCTTTCCTTCGCAATATATCTCAAACCATCATCAACATACCATTGTACGTTCCATTAACCAACCATCATATTGGAATAAAAGGCTAAAGAGAGCAATTTGTTAAAATTACTTTATTGTAGCTATTGTCAAATCATTTGAGAAGCAAATATTCGAAACGCTTTTCCTCCAAAATTTTCAAAAATTAGATTTTGTACATCACTGACTTCCCCTCCATATTTGCTATCGAACAAAATTGCTTTATTCGTCACAAGCGCATTTTGTCCTGGGACTTGCAAAAATTGGAATCTGTATAAAAATCAATATATTTTGCAAAAGTTATTTGCATTTTCCCAACAAGTCCCTTGATTGTAACAAAACTCATTTTGAATATTTACTCTTCATTCCTTCAAGATAGATTCTGAATTTTTGCCAATCGCGAGTTTCAGTTCTTTAACAGGAAGTTAATTGTTCATATGCATGAAGTTTTTTCCATTTTATATGTTTTACAGTCATAAAAGGCTATTTATTTGTTATCTACCTCGCCTTGAGATTCATTTTTCGCTCCTTCCACTTTCTTCATGTGAACTCTTTCTTCAACTTCCCATCTGCTTCCTTCCACTGAAATGGTATACAAAAATTTATTTAATTTGAATCTTCAACTGCCACCATCTTCCTATTTAAAGAAAAATATATAATTAACTGTCATTTCAATAGCTTTTTCACTTGAAATATATTTAAAAAATAATAATAATAAGCGGCGAACATTTCTTTTTAATGCCTGTTAAATTTTTCTAACGCTTTAAATATATATATATATTTTTGAAAGTTTAATTTTTTTTTTTTTAAATAAAATCTTTTAAAAAATATAAAATTTGAAAAAGTTAACAGAAACATATACCGGTTAATGAATGTTTCTAGATAAATAGCTAAAATTTCTTGTATTTTGATGTACTTGAGATTTTTGTTCAGGCATATCCATAAAACATACATAAAACTAAAATTTTTCAAATAGGAGCATTTCGAAAATATGCATGCATTTTTTAAAAAAATACATGCATATTGAAATGTTCCTATTTGAAAGAATTAAAATTTCCAAAGAATTCACACATTTTAAATTCACCAAAGTACCCACTATTACAATACCTTTTTCAAAAATTTAACACTTTGAGATATAATTTGAGTAACAACCTTTTATAAAATTAAGATTAAAAAACGTTAATAAAGAGCGTATTTTGAAAATAATTTAAACTTTCATATAAGAAAACAAAGAATTTTCATCTCAGGGACAAAAACAAGACAAAATGATCTTCTCTGTTGAGTACAACAATACAGGCCGTTAGAATTGCATTATAAATTTGTTCGTATTGGAAATTATTAATTTTTTTCTAGTCAAGGTTTTAAAGATTTCATTTAAGAACACCAGAGCTTTTGTAATAGTGATACCGCAAGCTCGTTTTAATTTTAAAAAAAAAATGCTTTTTTATATATACATATTCTGCCATACTTACCATATAAAATAAAGAAATTAGGCTGGGTGATATTGTAGCTTAGCATGTCATACACTTCTTCCAACTCAGAGTCTAGAAAGTTTCCTCCAATCATTTCTTCAGAAATGCTCTGCATTTAAAAGGATTGTCGCACAATTATTTATTTAAAAATCAAATTTGTTAACTAATAATCAAAATAACTTAGAAATATTTAATTTAATATTTTTGACATTAAAAATACATTATTTGAATATACTGTGACATACACTGTTAAAAATTGGTACTTGAAAATAAATTAAACGTACTCAATTTTCATAACATTCGATGTTTATCATGGCTCAAAATACACAAGTTTCAATTTTGAAAGAGACATGTATTCAACAATGAGTACAATGAGTAAATGCTTGCCTACATGGCAGAATTATGAAATTGTCATGAATATATAATACAACATAAATCATTTTCAAGCAATAGGCAAACATAAATATCAAATCATTTTGCACGATTACAAACAAATCTTATCGGGAATTAAACCCAGATACACAGTACCGCAGTACTGTGTCTTATCCGTTCAACTACCAGGGCTTATAATCAGATTTTTTTTTAAATATGCTAAAAGAATGGAAAGTAAAATAATTGAATTGTAATTACACAGCTTCTATTTAACCAATCGATATCAAATAAACCAGAAAACATTTTTCTGAATTCTTATTTTAAGTTTGTCAAGAGGACTCCAGCTTTGAACAGAAGCTGAGATTAGCGCTATTTAATAACATTGCTACTTTTTGAGAAAATATGGTGACTTGAAATTCAGTACGTCATTAGTCATTTGCGATGCAATTATAGTCAAAGAAAAACGAGTAGGTTTAGATACTCATTTTTAAATATTTTTTGTTTACAGTGTACCTTAAGCGTAATAATAAAATAATATAAACTGTTCTTAGTCTTTAAACTTCTCATTTTAAATTCTAATTTTTCAAAGTATAAATGATTGATAGGAAATTGATTGATTAAAGTTGTTTTTGTAAAATAATTAATCCTCTTACCTTTGACAGGCTGTTCATGGCATTGGCTAAGAGCATGTTGGATATCACTCCGTCTGCAGGATGTGGAACTTCTGTTGCTAAAGAGGACTCTGCCATCTCCTCGATAAGCTCCTTCAGAATGTGCTGGAATATTTGAGAAGAGGGGGAAATTAACGTTTATGAAAGTTTCACTAACATACAGAAAATATTAGAATACCATACTGTTAAGAATAGGTACTCAAAAATAAGTAAAATGTACTAATTTTTTTAATACATTCAGTGCTGAACATAACTCCGAATACATAAGTTTCATTTTTGAAAAAGACATGTACTCAAAAATTAATAAAAAGAGCAGTTGCTTGCCTACATAGACTGCCTTCATAAATAACTTTTAATAAATTTCGACAATGCAACCAACACTTATCGGGAATCGAACCCAGATCTGCCGGCACCGCAGTTCAGTGCCTTATCCATTGAAGGCCTTGAAGTGCCTTATACGTTGACCAGGGCGACGTGAAGAAGTTATAAACAGATGAAATGTTAAAAAGGTGTGCCCAAAGAATGGGAAGAAAGATCATTTTGAGTTGTAATAACTCAGTTTCCATTTAAGCAATCGACATCAAATAATGTATAAAACCATCTTCTAAACAACTATTTTAAGTGTGGCAGGTCGATTTGTTAAGATGGCTTGAACAGAAGCTCAGATTAGCAATATTAAATCACATTGCTCATTTTTTGAGAACGTACGATTACTTAAATTTGAGTACGTCATCGCTCATTTATGATGCAATTGTACTCAAAGAAAAACGAGTAGGTTCAGGTACTCATTTTTAAGTACTTTTTTTTTTACAGTGTAGCAATTGCTTTAAAGTGAATATATATATATATATTATATATAACCTTCTTCCAAGCCGTTACTTCGTTTTTACCACCATGGGTAGGCTGTAAAAGTTTCTTAAAAAATGTACGCGATTGTAGTGAGAAAAATGTTAAAATATCTTATTTCATTACCTTGCTGCCTTTATTAAGGGGTCTAGTTTCAGCCAAAGCACTCACTGCTTGTCCGTACACTTCAGAATCTGCGATAACTTCGAATGGAAGTACTTCGATAGACTGAAGCATCTCGAAATTTTTCTAAGAACAATTGAAAACTATGTTAAACATTTGTAACTTCATTTCTTTAGGAATACGAAAATGTATTTTGCATCTCATTTTATGAACTTAAGTTTAACACTATAAAAAGGAAAAATACACTGAATGGCCAAAATATTATGACCACCCACACATCATCCCACGTTCAAAGTCCGTCAAATCGCGTTCTTACCCATACATATTCAAACAAAACGCTTCTACTAACGTTGCAAACAAATACCGTTATTCTTTTTTATATTTCTCTCGTCTTCTGTAACAGTGAGACTTCATAGCTCATTTACTTAAAACGTCATGTAATTATAATATTTTGGTCACTCAGTGTATAAACATTAACAACAAAGCCATCTTTTTGCTAGTGGAGATGTAGTTTTGGCTTCATTTTGTTAATACAAGAGATAACTTCTTTAGATTATTACTGCCATTTGAGTTTCAATTTTGAAAAAGACATTGTAGATGCTTGCCTACATAGGCTGTCTTCATAAATTATTTTCAATAAATATCGACAATTACAATCAAATATTACCGGGATTCGAACCCATATCCTCAGCACCGCAGTAAAGTGTCTTATCAGATAAATTATCAGGGCGATATTAAGAAGTTATTGACAGAAGATACTTTAAAAAAGGTGTGCTAAAAGAATGGAAAGTAATATTTGAGTTGTAATAACACAGTTCTATTTAAGCAATCAACATAAAATCATGTAGAAAACCATCTTCTAAAGTACTATCTTAAATTTGTCAGGTTTCATTGAGATCGCTTGAACAGAAGCTAAAATTAACAATATTAAATCCGATTGCTACCTTTTGAGAACTTGCATTTGAGTATGTTGAGTTACTTGCATTTGAGTATGTCATACGCCCGTTTACGATGCAATTATACTTAAAGTAAACGTGTAGGTGGTTTATATATATCGGCGGAGGTGTACTCAACGACTTAAATAGTAACTCTGCACTCTGGACAATCGTTTTGGTCGAGAGGGCAAGAGTACCTTACTGGGGATCATGAGGTAGCGAGTTCGGGCGCAGCTCGAAGCGCGACACCTTACATTGTACACAAGGGATTTATTGGACACCACATAATAACCAACCAGCAACAGCTTTAAGACTTACCTCTGCCGCTTCCTCTTTCCTGTCAGATCTCTGGTCCCTGACTTCAGCCTCGATCTCTTCTCTCGCCTCTTTTGTGAAGTAGCTCGAATCGATGCCTTCCATCTCGCGGTACTCCTCCCACACCTGTTCCACTTCGGCTGAAACTTAGAGATTAATAAAACTCTACGGTTAGTTGAAGATAACGTGGCGCTGCGTTTATAAAATCTGTACTATTCGATCCGAAAATGATACTTGAATAATTTTCCGAGTACCACCTACTTGGGACGTAATCCATTTCTCGCTGAATCTCATCCACAAATGCTTCTGAAGCCAAGGCTTGTGACAAGATGGCCATTTTTCCTTCCACTACGAAGAAGTCTACATGTACACTAGACTTCCAGGCTTCCAATGTTTCATTATCCGGTAAAACTGCCTAAAAATGGATGAATCATACATATATTTGCATAGAGTGAACATTTGAATACCTGGGCCAAACATTGTTCTATTAAGTGTGTATTTTTCGTGACATTTGAATTATTATTAAATTAAAAAATAAAAATTGAGATACTGATAAAATATTTATTATAGTCAAAATCAACTCAAGCAGAGTAAATTAGGATAAATAAAAATACGTTTTCGATTGTGCTGCTTGCATTAGGTTTACCATAAATCAAACAAAAAGTCATTATTAAATGGACACTCAATATATTTTCCCTTTTGTTTGTATTATTTCCTATAGATTGAACATCTTCTTACACTAAAGAGTTTTGAATGCATTTATTAACATATTTTTTAGATATAAAGCATAGTAAATCTTTATAAAATTATTCAGATTTATAAATGTAACATGTAGTCAACTATCAGGATAACATTATTCCTATTTTTTTTTTATGAACAATTTTGCTTAATCTTAAAGTTAAAGTTAAAGTTTTTTTTAAAGTTAAAATTGCCATTATTCTCCGCTTAGACTTAAAAGATGTGTCCCAAAGCTGATACTTTAACGATTTATAAGTTTTCGATACATTAAAATTAAATGAACCAAAAATCTCATCGTACGCATTCTATTTTATAGAAATTGAAGGAAAAAAACATCCCCTTTTTATTAAGAATCAAGAACTTGAATCATTTTAAATGTTGAAGCCATGAAATAATTTTAAACATTTTAAATAGTAAATAATCAATTAAAATAGATATGAGGCTTTAAGATTTTTTTTTAAGGAGGGGGGGGGGGGCAAATATTAAAGATATTAATAAAATACCCCTATACAAATATAGTTACCACAATAGTATCCACAGTTAATGTTGTAGTCGCCCCTAGTTGGTCCTGCACCGAACACAGAATTTCATTTTCTCCGGGTGGTAAAATGAATTCCGCTAAAGTTTTCACTCCATAATGAATGCGAAATTTCTTTCCTTTGTAAATATCTGGAATATCAAGGAGAATATACGTAACATAAAAAAAAGTATAATTTAAATATAATTATTCTTTCTTTTCTAGATACAGTCTAAAAAAAGCTAAGGAAAAAAATATGCATGCTGTGTATACCGAGACGGCCGCAAGGTCTAATGCGTGTAACGTCAAACTCAATAGTAGGTTCGGGTGCAAATGTAATTAATACATAACCATGATACATAACTTTAAATTAAAGTTTTAATTTATCGACGTGAATTACAGTAAATGACTTGGATAATGCAATTTGCTTCCTTCGAATATCACACACCGTCTTGTAACAGACAGTAAAAATTTCTTACAAGTCAATTAAATTCTTCTTAAACTTTCCAATTGTCATTAAAATTACGTAAGTATATAAAAAAAATGCTCTGTTTGTTCAACAGAAGTTTTAAAACGCTATATTATTTCACGTAAATAAAGCGATCTTTTGACTTAATTTAGAATTACCAAACTATTATTTTTTTTTCTAAAACGTTATTCGAATAACTAAATTAAAATATAACGAAAAAAGGAGTGTTAATGTAGGTTAAATAAAAAATATATGCAAAAATACTCATTTTACCCCATGACCCATTTTACACAACCTTACTCTACAATGAAAGAGGACTGAGTCGCGAAATCAACAGGCTTTCTGCGCACCCACCCAATAATGTATGGCGCAAGTAATTTCATGTTTCGTTACTATTTTCGTTATAGTACATTTCGTTCTTCATGCGCCTTTTACTTGGATCCAATTTTAAAGACGTTACGCGTCAAAATCGCGCATCGTCCTATTTTATAAAATAAATTTCAATTTGGAGACGAATTCCGAACATACAAGCTTTTCAGAAGACCCAATGGTAAAATTATTAATGTCTTCTGTAAACTCTTTCTTTGAAAACCCATTTTGGATAAGCAGTATTACACTAACAATATTTTAACCACAAGAACATATGAACAGTTCATATGCAAAAGCAACTATGGGCACAAACATATTTTTGTGTAAATCGCGAAAAAAATTCAAAATTTAATTACTGTTAATGTAACAATATTAAAAGAAAGAAGAAGAAAATCCTTACTAAAATGTGCAAGTTCTCGGATTAATTAAAAAATTATAATCTAAATATAAATGTTCACATAACTTGTTTTGCAACTGGATTAAGAATTTAACTGTTTTTGAAACTGGATGCGTCACCATGTCGTTTCAAAGAAAGAAAAGACGCTATATCCGCATTTCAATAAAAATCACGTTCATTCCCGTTTGTCGAATATACTGTTTTTGCATTCGTATAATGCTCGTTTAGCGAGGATATAGCTACTTTTGCTTCTGAGTGATTTAAAAAAAAATATATTATTGAATAAAGGATTTTGGTTCCTTATACTTTATAGTTGAAGCCAAACTTATAAAGTACCTATTAATACTAAATTCAATGACTATGCGCTATGACCACTTACAGCGTGGTCACTGACATCGCCGTCTAGTGGTAATGAACAAAGTTAACGTGCTTATCTTTAAAATTATACCACATACATGAAAATATTCAATTGCAAAGTTGTAAAGTAGCTTATCAATTTGGTACAAATAAAACACATTTTGAGCACGTTCGTCCATTGCAGTAGGGGGGAAAGTGGTTTCATCGTACAGCCCAATGCCACTCATTAGTAAAATTGCCAAGAAAAAAGTATTTTAAAAAAAGGGAGAGCGTACAGAAGAACTGAGAAACAGCCATTGCTGGCACCCCATGCAAACGGCCCGATACCCCTCTCCTGTCAACCTGGAGACTGTTTTGCATTTCTTGAATAATCACTGTGTATGGGCCAACATAGTTCTCCTCCTAGGTCCTTCACGTATCAAAAATGACTTTAAGTTCATAAGATTTAATTTAAAATTCCTTTTAAAAATTACGTTTTGAAATGAAAAGCTAACTTACTATATACACTAAAATCTTTTAGAGGCTCTTTTTCAGGATCAGTCCATCCAGAAAACTCCATCTTGAAGATTGAAACCGTGGCCAGTCCAGTGTTCTCGCTTAGCTTGCAGGTCCCAGGATTCGGCGGCTTGTTGACACGAATGTACAATTTGGCCGAACCTTTGGGTCTCTCGGCATCGGTGCCTGTGACGTGGACATGGAAGAACTGGAACTCCTGATGAGCTTCGAAGAAGGTTTTGTTCACACCTAACCTATCCTCGTCCACTGTTTGAAAAAGCAAAAACATAACAGTAATAATTTTTAAGGTTAGTAAATTTAATGTATGTAATAATCCATCAACAAAACCACCTACCAATTGCAAAATCTTTCCAGTCATCCAGTGCTTTTTTATTGTGGGATTTGTCATCAATTCCATATATTTCCCATTCGTACTTAATATTTCCATTATCACACTCCGTGACGCATTCTGCCCTCACTGCCAGCCAGTTGTTGGGATTCACTGTGAATCCTTCATCCACCACGCGGCACGCAGTTGACTTCTCACACCTGTAATGAAGACAAGGCGAAACACTGCAAGAATGGCTTTTAAAGAGACAACTATAAAAAAATACAACTGAAAAAAATACGTTTTTGATATTGCAAAGCGGCAGCCGTTACTGAGGTACAACACATCAACTAATTACAATGAGTTCGAAGTTATGTGCGCTCGGTTTAATCAACGAACCTTAAATGTTATAATCGATTACACTAACCGTTAGACCAAAATTATTATTTGTATTATTGTATCGACAATTTAAAGTGCCCACTGCAAGTATACTGATAGACTGAGGTTTTTTTTAAATATAAATACGTCTTTAAAATCGGACCATATACAGCTGTCATTTGCAGATACTTGCGCAACATAAAAAGTTTTGGTATTCCAAAGCCCCATAACTTCAGAGAGAATCAGCCTACAAGAACAAATGTAACCATCGTGTAAAGCAGGGGTTCCCACCAGTGGTCCACAACAGGGTCAAAGTTATCCATGAAGCTATTGTTCACACAATCCCAAATAAATATATTTTTTAAACAGGTGTTGTATGGGGTGTATTATTTTACGTTAAAAATTCCATTTTGAGTATACTATTGTTTTCAGTGATATCGTTATTGGTGAATAGGAGGCAAATTGAAATATCCCACTGATTATTTGAAGTATGACAGAACACTTTATTTTCAAAAAAATTTAAATGCCATGTTAATAAATTTATTACTGCGGACTTTTCAATAAATAAATTTATTGTGAAATTAATATTACCACATAATTTAATACTAGAGTTGAGGAGTTGTTATTTCTAACTTGTGTTTAATGCCAAATTATGTTTAGTAGTATTAAAAGGATTCAAATGTCCGACTTGAAATTGAAAGTGAATAAATAGTTGTTATAAAATAGTCGCCAAAAACGGCTTTTATCATAAATTTGAACTTTTACTAAACCTTTACCTTTAACGAAGTTATAGTAAAATTTCCCCCATAAAGTTATGAAAAAAACATCTAAGTTAAACACCAAATGAAATTAAACTGTTGCAGAAGTTTAAATAAAATGCCTATCAATTGAAGAGGAATGTTGCAATGTATCAGTAATTTATTTTGTTGAAAAATTTTACTGCGCCTCGTGAGACCCAAACGTCTTTTGCGACCATAGGAGTAATTTGGTTGTTGAATGATTTATAAAAGTACTAGCACATCCTCTCAGCAAATGCAAGTAAACATAACACAGCAAAATCAAGCGTGTCTGTGCCAGAGCATGGCCAGAATTTTTTTAAATTAAACATAATTTTGGCATATTATAAATATACTAGGAGGCTCATAGAAATCTAGTTTTCAAAATTGCCAACAGATGGCGCCACTTCAATTTTCCGCTTTAACTTTGGAAAAACGTTTTTCAAAACTTTTATTTTTTAATTTAATAAGGCTTATATTCTTCCTAATTTAAGCTGACATCATCAAAATAATTATACTAATGAATTGAAGGCGTTATTCGTCAAAATGGCTTACATAATGGCAAAATAAAAATGCGAGCGGAACAGAATTTTGTAAACAATCTAACTGTTGCCATTCCGCGTGGAGAAAAACAGCGTTTTTCAATCACCGCGTAAGAGAATTATATATAAAGATTTTTTCAGGTCTCTCTCTAGAAAATATTTTGCGTGCACACTTATTTTTATCCAGGAAGAGAGCGAATTTATGCAGTAAAGGATTAAATTATAATAAATGTATTTCATTTAGTTTAAAGTAAACCAAATCCATTTATTTGGTTATTGTGTTATTATTACATGTCAACTTAAACAAAAGGCATTTTTAATTATTTTGTCAAAACCGCTATGCTAAAATATAATATAACTATAAACACTGGAACGAAGACTAAACGTTGCTGACCACTTTACTCCTTTTTGAGCGAAGGTAGAAAAAATAGTCCCTTTGCATAGATTTGCGTAGATTTAAAAACGCATTTCTGGCTTTCAAAAATATATTTTACACATTTCATGTTTTCCCCATACTTACTTATAAGATAAGAAGACAAAAAGGCACCGAAAAAACAGTTTGAAACATTTCTGTGACGTCATGTAAGACGTCATAGCCAAGGACGAATGCTTTCTAAACCTTTCTTCCGAATTGTATGGATCCGCGCGGCACGATAAACTGCACTGTAACTCAGTGGGAGTCCTCGCTCCAGTGCTTATCCAGTATATTATATTCTAGCTCGGTGGCAAGACTAAATTATTTCATTACATCTTGATACATTAATTTGATATTTAATTAACCTTGATAATTTTAAATAAACTCCGATTCTTCGTCATTATCCCATTGAGCAGTTCTGGAGACATTAATCTAAATCTATATCTAAACAAATCAAGTCAATTTAATTTAATTTAATATGGATTTATATTTTTAATTATTTAACATAATTTTAATGGCATAAGACAACTAACCAATTATATTTAAATTTGATCATCAGACATCAAGTTCAAATTTAATTGGATGTTGGTATGAATGTTATTGGTTGAGTCATAATCACGCGATGTGATCATTTCAAGGTAATCTAGAAAATTCTTTTTTCTCTGTCAGTCCAAATTTTGGTTTACTACTTATAAGTTGTCAAATTTTCTACAAGACTAAAAATTACTAAAACTTATTATTTGCACAGTTGCTAAAATCAAAATTCAATACCGAACACATCTAAATTTAATACGATGGATAAATATTTCGCTGTCGCAAAAAGTATGACTTCGATTCTCCAGCCGAAAATGGCCATCGCAGGACTTACTGGAAATCTCCAGAACAAGGAAGGATTTGCTGCCGGACACGTCAGAAATCTCCCCGTTCCTGGAGCTGTCGATGATACTGGTCTCAAGGTGCTTCTGGGTAAAGTCGCCAACCAAGGCCAAGTGGAATTGAATGGAGCCAACTACATGGTGAAAGGACATGCCAAGTCCAAAGGAAGGAAGAAGTCTGCAGGTGGAAAGAAGGCCGGAAAGAAGGCACCATCAAAGTCCAAAGGAAGGAAGAATTCTGCAGCTCCCAAGAAGGGCAAGAAGGGAGCAGCAATACCGAAGTAAAAATGTGAACTTGAAATTTAACGCCAAGGAGTAGTTCTTCTGGCGAAACTCATTCAGCTAAGTAGATTTCCGATGAACAGTGACAGTATTCAAAATCATTCACTAATGTAGTGGTTCAATCATTTTGCAAATTTAACTAAACACATAACTCATGTATAGCAGTGGAAAAATAAATGTTTAAAAAAGTTTTAGTGTTAAATTATTTCTATTTCTAGATAATGATTATAGGTAGGAGGTTTGTCGCCAATTTTTTCATCTTGGCGCGATTCCCGTACCATATTCTTCAGATTTACCCGATTGTAATAATTATAATTAGTTGTTCTTATTAATTTGTTAATAATTATAGTTAATTACAGTAGGTTTTAATTTAGTTCAAGTATAGATATTATCTCAGAAAAGAGTTTGTTCAATAACTGGCAAATATATAACGCATTCCAAAACCTTTTAAGTCGTAGTTTAATTTTTACGCCAAAGCGTTCGTTTATAACTACGTTCTTTTTCATAAAACAAATGTGTATCCACGTTTAAAACGAATTAGTAATTTGAATGGGTATTCGTTTATTTGAACTAATTACTTTGAATTAATTAATTTTTTTAATTAAATGATGACACAAAAACTATGTAAAATATGTTTAAGATATTTGGATAAGTTTAGCTTAGTTATGTTTAGTTTTGACTTCGACTAAAGGCACATTATATAATTTGGCGAAAACAAATATTGGTCGATATTAAAAATTATGTATTGGAATTAAAGCAGTTTAACATCTTTACTATGACATATGGCTTTCGATCGGCTTTAAAAATGAAAATAAAAAGTATTCTTAGAATTTTTGTGTTGTTCTTTAATATTTTCCCTAAAAGTGATGAGGTGATAATTTAGTTCAAGTATAGAGAAAAAATTGACGACGACTTTGCTCAAATAAAACAGCATAAAACGATCTAAGCCTAAAATTTTCAAACCTACTTGTAATTCATTTTCGAGATTTGTAGAATCCATGTATTCATGATTTGGCTATAAAAAAATACAGCTTCGTACTGTATTTTTTTTATAGCCAATGAAAATATCATCACGGAAATATGAAGTAAAATTATATGCAATTGCACAATTTGGACTTTGCATAAACCTATAATTATTATTTAAGCTAAATTCTATTCATGATGACACAAATACATTTTACCAATGATTAACGAAGATGAGATGATATATAAAAAAAATTTAGTAATTAATAATTTTCTAGGAATTTTTAGAAACTAAGTATTCGGAACAATTATATGAAATTTTTTTATGGCCAACTTTGTTGGAAAACGGACTGAATCCAAGAATCTGCGTCTGGTCGAAACCAGAATGATGTAAAAAAGTAAATAATTTAAATTTGTTAACTCTAATTACAATAACTATCAAACATTATAAAGTTAGATTTATTTATTGTTATTAAAAGGGTCCACGCTTTATCTAACTTTTAACCCAGTGGTCTGTGGATATCCAAATATTGGAAACCACTGGTGCAAAGGGAAGTGGGCCGCGTCGACTCAGTTGGCCAATAATCATATTTCCCTCTAACTTATATACTAAATGGTGTCAAACAATGGGTTTCGGGTATACTATGTTTCCTGTTTACCGCTGTAACTTCAGTTATAATTGATGGATCATGGAGAATACGATATTAAATTGAAAAAACCACAACGTATTCTATCTTTTTTTTACTAGATGACAATTTAAAAAATTTATAATAAAATTGTGTAGAGTAGAAAGTAACAATTTGTCGATTTCACTATGAATCCAAAATATCAAACTGCAGTTCAGTTGAAGACTTGGGTTCAAGAACCAGGGAGCTCCACTTTTTTTCTGATTTACACTTTTCATTTATTTCTATAAAGAAAAAAAAATCCTCTATCGATTTGTGTAAGAACCAGACAGCTCCAAGCAATGGCTATAGAGATATAAAGGAGAGTGAACTTTACTTTTGTATTATACGATGCAAGAAACGTTCACTGATTTTCGTCCCTCCCGAACAATTTTGAAAACTGGAACTATCTGGTTCTTCGTCTTCAATTGCGGCATAAACTTACGACAAGTGTGGTGAGATCTAGAGCTTACCGAAAACGTAAATATGAGCAGACTATCTTACTAAATATTCACAAACAAAACTTTGCGGTACAGTGGGGACTTTGCCTATCCGTTTTTTTTTATTTAAGCTATCTATATTTGTATAAATATAATTCATATGTGATGTGAATGAATATTCAATTCACCAATGATAAAAGATACACTTACCTAACAATTATGCCTGGAGGAATGTCTTTGATTATGTCCAAGTAAATCCGAGTCTTGTCACTCCTGGGGTCTTTCGATACAGTTACTTCAATTTCGTAAAGAACATTGTGGTCTTTGAGATCTTCCGTATTAAAACTAAGATCGTTGCCTTTAAGGGTTTTAGATTCTAAAGAGAAAGTTTTTTTTTTAATACGATAGACCTTTAATTTGTTGTGACAAAAATTATAAGAATAATATTCAAATCATGAAGTTAAAAATCCAAATCGTATATTAGACTGCTATATATCATTATTTATGAGATGGGATCTTTAAATAACGCATTTTAGTCTTTATTTACGTCATATTTCTTTTAGCCATAAATAAAAACAATGTTAGGAATTTTTTCATTGAAACTAATTTCTGTGATTTTCTACTGAAACGTTCGAGTTTCAAAGGTGAAACAATTTTACAATTTTAAATAAATTTCACAAATTATTTTATAACAATTTCAATTTCAAAATTTAATGAATGAGGTACAAATGTTTAAAAAGTGTCTTATTAAGGTCGCAACACAAACACATTTTCCTAAATGTATTGACTCATGTACTCAGTCTTTGTTAGTTAATTTCAATAGGACAAAATGTGTTCTGGACGAATAAAATAAGTTAATTCAAAATCGAATTCAGTGATTCAGTTTTGGGCCAAACACGTTTTGAACGTTTGCTCCCCAAATACGTAAGACACCTGTTGTAGCTTCCATATCATTTGAATAACATAAAAGTTTCCTATGTGGAGTCAAGTAACTCGTGCCTACCGAAAAACCTCAAAAATAGACTAAAGTACTTCTGGCCCTAAACTTTTCAAATATTATAAGGATTGAAGTCTAATTTAAGATATTTGTATGAGTATATGGAATTCTATGAGTTGTGTCAAATGTGCGATATTTTAAAATATCTCAATCACTAAATAATATATGTTCTTACTTTTTGATTCTTTAAAGCATTCCGAGTTGAACTTAGCCGTTGCAGTGTGATATCGAGTTACAGCACTGTTGCTAAGGCTTACGATGTCGTCATACTCCTCCCCGTCAGTCAAAAGTTCACTTGGGTCAAACGCCTGACAAGTCCATTCTATTTTGAATTCCTGTTGTGGAAATAGGTAACTAAACAACAAGACTAAAATACAACTTCAAAAAAAAATACCAAGAACAAAGTTCCTAGGTCCAATTGAGATATTTATACTTATTAGCCCTGTACCTTTTCTTGTGGCTCGTCTGGATCTATTGAGTACTTCTCTGCTTCTAGATGAACCATTTGCCCATATCCACGTAATATGTATGATGCGCCTCCTCTAATGATCATTGGTCGTAAGGGAGTACTCATTATTTCCAGGTAAGTGAAACAAGACGCAGTTTCTTCCAGTGTATCGTTACCTAAAATAATTATAGACAAAATATTTATTATAAATTAATAATTTATTGTGCTTACTTAATTTAATATTTAAAAAGACATTTAATGCGGACTATTGTCTATAGACAATAGAATCATCTTTTAGGTTGCAGAAAGTATAAACTTAAATTTTAGTATTATTCATAAGTTATCATGAAGAAGAATTTAAAGTTTAAAAACAACAATAATATAGTTTACTGAAATTCAACAGAGTTAGAAACTGGTGTTTTTTTTTAAAAAAAGATTTTGCAATTTAGCATCCTAAAGTATCAACACGTGTCTTTCAGACATCTGTTCAGCGTCTTGTTTTGACGTGAATTATGTATGGGGTACTACTTCGCCCGGAGTAGTACACTAAAAAAATTAACACCTGTCAAATCCTTTAAACTCCACGTGGAATCATCATATTGGAACAAATGACATACCATCGTGTAGAGGTAAGTAAAACGTTTTGAACAGGCTAATTATTAACTCCTTCTTCCCTTTCAAATTTGTACAACGGGGGACTATATGTTTCCAACCCCATAACTCCACATGTACTCATTCTATGAGGACAAATAACATACCATCATGTAGAGGGAAGCAAGGTATTTCGAACAGGCCGATTGTTAACCCATTATTTCATCTGACATTTGTACAACGTGGAGGACCGTGTCCCATAACTGCAGTATACGATTTCAACCCCTTGACTCCACGGGGAATCATCCTATGGTTATAAATGATGTACAATCTTTTAAGGGAAGGTAGACCGCATCAACCAGATTGGTCATTTATCCACTCACCTCTCTAACCTTTGTACCGCGTAGGATTCAAAAGTATTCACAAGCCAACTCTTACTGTACAGTGTGACCTGTACCTACCCGATTTTTTCAAATTGATATGTGTATGTTGATCCGAACAGGGTGACATTGAGTTTATATAACACATAAAATGACAATAATGCGAGTAATCACTAAGGTGAGGTGGAAACAACAATTTTAAACTTTTAATTCCTTAAATATAAGCAGCGTGTTGTAGCTCTCCCAAATTGCTAACTTAAAATAAATCTCGTACTTACTATAAATGTTAATAAAATACTGTACTCTATACAATCCCACTTCCATAAATCGCTCAGGAAATCGTAAAGCCGAGCAGTTCGATGATCTGATGGACGTCACATCGATTGTCTTGAGGATCGAGTCGATGTTGTCGATTTTCTCCACTTTCCAAGACATGACGTAAGAACGGGTTGGATGATCAAAAAGTTGGGCTGTGGTTTCCAGTCGAAAGGTTTCTTCCCTAGAATACTGGAAAAGAAAGAAATATGTAATAGTGACATATAGTTTGCCACTAAAGTCATCATCTACACCCTTAACTTTGAAACACCGACATAGTCTTCAAAGGGGTGTTTAGATAATACTGTCGTCACAAGAAAGAAGACACTAACTCCAAAAAGCAAGACTTTAAACGGAACAAGAAAAATCAAATGTATCGCCTGCACTAAAGTTATGATACTTTAAAAGGCTTTTATTGTTTAAAAGTAGTTGTTTATATGCAAAATAAATTTTATTTTGGTGATAATTATATTTTCTTTTACCCTGTCAGTTCATTACCATGTTTCTCTATGTACAACTCATCATGGATTTATGTTTTTTTTTTAGTATTTACTTGTCCTGTAGGGCCTTCTTTTATCAAAACCCGCCTCGAACTGGGGTTATGGCCAATATAAATGTCACTATAATTCACTAATTTACTTGATTTATGGATTTTTAATACTTGATTTATGGATAAGGTATACTTTTCAAGAAAAAATCAAGGAAACTTAAAAAGGAATTAAAAAAAAGTTGGCATTAGGACCTTTTTAACTTATGACGGCTTTATAGTTTAGTAGTTTAGTGGCCATGCGTTATTCAACGAGAACGGCTTCGGCGCCCCTTAGTGGTAAAGTCAGGAATTATGCTGCCTATCTCGAAAACTATACAAGGTACATGAATAGTCACTTACAAAATTGAAAAGCACCATAGATTTAATACGAAAAGACCCTTGGCACATGAATGTTATAAAGATATGCTTGCTTATTTATTTGCTTGACCTACATTTCCGGAGCTATCTTTAATATCTGCCAAGAGCGGAACACGAAATTACTTCCACCCCTCCGGTGAAAGTAAAAAACCCTTCCACCCTTTCTCAACGTAACGGTGTTAGAATTCGAAAACAGGCAAATATGCGTTATTCATGGGATTCGTGCTGGTAAAGTACATTTGCGTACTAAATCGTGATGTTCTACGATTCTGATCTGATCGCATAGCGCATAGAAACCTCATTATACATAGACACCACATTTATAACTATAGCTGTCCGCGTTTAACAGTTAAAGAGGTGGCAAGGGAATTTAGTGTGAATGCTGTATATAAATTTGGAAAACTAGAATAAAAAACTCCTTTTGAAAACTTCGGCTAGATTGCTAAACTTGTATATAAAGAAAATTTACAAATATAATTTAGTGCTATTATATCGAAAAGTTATTTAAAATGTGTTAATTACTCGCATTGGCCGTTTGATGTTGGTGGAGTTGTTCTCTATCCAGATGCTAGAAGAGGGAAAGGTGACCTCTACATCTGCAGTGGCGTCAGTTTCGAATATTGCGTTGAAGGCCTTCGCTATTGGTTGGAATGTGCCACCACTATGGTAAGTATACCTCAAGCTGTAAGAAAAGTTGGCTTGATGAAATACATAATAGAATTCAATTGTTAAGATTCTGATACATTCTACTACATTCTGATTCATCCATACAGATAAGAATATAATACATTTGCGATTGATGCAATGCAGCCTTATATGTGTTTCAAACTTGACAGAGAAAAACTAAACAAGCATGACATTATGATTATACCTATACAAAATTTGATTGAAAGTAATTATAAAATTCAAAAGTATCAGTCTTTTAAGAGATATTTCTTTGAGAGCCTTATAAGTAAAGTGTTTCTTAACCTTATATGTGTGTCATCAATCCACGTGACATCGTGCGCCTCTCTTCGTTTCCTAAAAAACAAAAAAGATGAATTTTCAATGATATGTCTCCCTCTAAAAAAGCAATATACAAATTATATGTGGGATAGCAAAAAGAAATGCAAAAATTAAATAAGTCTATAGTATTAAAAAGAAATAGTTGCTCCTTCTGATAGTTTATGCAGCTTTAGTGTGACGTTAACTCAATCAACCAACCACATTCGTTTAAGTAACAACTGTTTATTTAAAACCGAATGTACTCAATATTTCTAACTTTAAGTATATTATTTTTAACAGTTTGATTTTACAGCAAAACAAATGACGAATCATCGACCCACCTTTCGGAATGGCGAGGATTAAATCGAATGTCTTCCTTCACCAGCTGCCGACAGGTATCCTCGTTCCCGAAGGCTTCCAGAACATCTCCATCTGTCGCATCGAATGTGATGCAAGTGAAGGGGTCCATGGACTCGAACTCAATGCCGAAGGAGACCTCTTCGTGGGGCATGAGACTGGTCGGATTCGCTTCCAGGCGGAGGCCGACCGGCTCCGACATCACCCGCACCACCGCTGTTGCGTTGTTGCTCTGTTCTAAGAAGTTGGAGGCCACGAATGTTGCATAGTAAACGCCAACCTGAGAGGCATGCACATCGATATATTGGTTTTGCAATTATCGGTTTAAAGTACATCTAAATGCGATCCTACATATAAATGCGTCGCGTCGGAACTGGCACCAATCACCCTTTGCACAATGATTTTACCATCTCGAAAATCCACTTCCACCTCTTCAAAAACAATACAACTTTTATACAAAAAATATCATTTGGAAAATAGGTGATAAAAAAAAGTTACATCCTATAATATTCATTAAGTACAGGATATTTTTATGAATGAAATAGAAAAAAATCATGAATGGAATGACGTATTTAACACCGTGACAGGAGTCAGATATGTTGGCTTCACATTAATGTTAGCGAGGAGGACGTCATGACTCCTCTACTACAAAGGATCCATGTTCGAAGCTAAATAATGTGTTGCTAAAAAGATTCAATAACAAATACTCAAATGTAAACGTATAAAAATGTCAGGCTTCTTTACATTCTAAACCTATTAAAAATAAGCTCCGATGCCACTAATGTATATTCACTTATTTATTATTGTTTAATCATCACTTTATGGCAGAGGATTCTAATCAGTGATTTTCAACTAGACCTACTGGACCACAGGTAGTCTGCTTAAGGGTTTACAGTGGTCCATGGAGTTAATGTCTAATCACCAAGAAATCGTTGCCCCGCTTTTTATTATTATTACATGTTACATGCTTTTATTTAACTCACACTGTCTGGTGTGATGTGTCCTCAAATCTTGTAACTCAATTTAAACCCACTTCCAATTGTCATAAAAAATTGAAACTTGCCATACATACGTAATCCCGGTGACAATACAATAATTAGCCATAAAATTGTTAATTACTAATTAATTCTAATTAATAATGAATTTTCTTTAAAATCGACAAATCTGGTGAAAGCAAGACTCGAACCCATCATCTACAAAAATGACGTCAAATGAATGCGCGAAAAATTATGCGCAATGATCTGGTTTTACTTCAACAGAAAAGCTTTCCGTCGCCATTTTGAATATTTTAAAACCAAATGACAGATTTCCTTTGCACTATAATAAAAATATTTTCAAAATGGAAAAATATAAGTCAGCTAAAATAAAACAAGAGTGTTTTATATATATCTTAAAATGTCTATCTTTCAGATTGAAATATATAATATAAAAACCTGCACGATGCTCTAACAAACTGTCACTTCGCGAAACAAATGAAATGATTTGCCAACTTATGTAAAATTGTAGAAACTTTAGCGGCAAATACAGCCATGTTAATGGCTGGCATCAACAAAATCACTGAACTTTTAGTCACTAAGATTAACTAAGCTCCCGTAGTTCATATTTCCAAGTGTAAATCCTTTTAATTCCTTTTAAATTTTTAATTCCATGATCTTAAAATCAAAACTCACTTAAATAAAAACTCACTTAAATCCCACTTTAGTAACTGAAATCGCGTTCTTGCGACGTAAGCTGCGGAAAATTTTCGTACTTTCAAGTTAAGCAAGCTTGCGAGAGGTCAGTTCTTGGGTGGGTGACCACTCAGGAATTGGTCTTTTGCGAGTTATTTTATGCATAAACTCATTTTGTAAATAAGTGTCTCTGGTAGAATCACTACTCGTCCATGTATTTGTCAAGTTTAGTCCATGTCATGTCTGAAATTTCACCTATTGGGGTTTTATAACCCATACGCAATAACTTGAAAGTTTGTCCTTTTACCACTTATCATGTCATTAAATTAACGATTTTAAGTATCAACTTCTAACTTCTTGCTTAATGTAAACAAAACTTTTTGCAATTTTTCAATACTAATTTCATCTTAATATTCCAGTAATTTCCACTTTAAATATAAGAAACACTGTTAAAAGTTACAGAAACTTTTTTAAATTAGTTTCCGGAAAATCTTATAGATGGCACCACGAATCGGCCATAGGACCAAATGTTACAAAATTGAAACCATCATAACTTAATGGTAAATTCACTCAGTGATATAACTCTTATGAATTATTAAAGCTAAATTTATTCTCTTTTATGAATAATAGGACTTGTAATGTTAATTAATTGATTTTATAATTTAAAGGACTTGAAAAATTCACCCAACCGCTTCGGCAAGATGAACTACTAAAATTAAAACGCCTGTATTTTCTTTGAAAATACTTGCATCTAATTAATGTTTTAAAATTTAAATACTCATTAAAAAAGTCTTTAATTATCAAGTTAAAATTTTATGTGACTATAGTTCTTGATTAAATGCCAGCCATTTCAAAATCAGTAACTTTTCAAAAAATGCAGCGATCTCATTGGTCGACAGCCTTGGGCTTCCCCGGACATGATTGGAGGGCGTTTTTGATTTCTGCTTATAGAGTCCCATCTCCACTCCTTGACAATATGGAATCTACAATCATTACTATAAACCCAAAGGGCATTGCTAAATTTACTGTAGCTTCCATCTATATCCTTAATAGCCCAACTAACTCCTTAACTAGTGAACTCTCAACACTCCAAAAAATCTCTAACTCTATTGTTCTCTTTGGAGAATTAAACGCCAAAACGCACCGCTGGAATCACTGTGATAACATCACTGTGAAACATCTGAGCTGGCTCCAAACGCAACCTCAATAGTCGTCCGGACGTTGAACTTCGATGGTCAAATGTAATGTGAACCAATCCCGTATATGCACGAGACCATCGATGAGTTAGCACCCCCTCTCCAAACTGCCCCACCAAAATCAGAATAACGGAAGTTGGTTCATTACAGATTTAACGTCCACCAACTTTTTCTACACCTATTCGGTGGCCTAAGTATATGACTAGTGACAGGAGTGTCTTGGTTAAAATTTCGTCGTTGAGAGTACAGCGAACCGATAAATACAGGGTTGGCAGTTTAGTTCCATTGTCATCCGCTATAAAAAATCCACAGAATAGTGATGAATGATACACATAAAATTCATGTGGTTTTATGTTCGCATCCACGTCATCCAATCATGGTTCGAAAATACGAGGTAGTTTTCCATAGTATTTTCTTCGAGATTGACTCCGAATCACAGCCAAGAGCTCACTGTGCAATTCTAATGCGACAGCAATTCAACCAACCAAACGCCCATGACCTATCATCTTCAATTTAGAATGAAAACCTCGTAACTTCGAACCATAAACTTTGCAGCCATAGGGAATGTTGCTTGGCGACGAAATCCATGCCGAGGTGTTACGATCACTTTTGTTTTTAAACAATTCTACATTAAGAAGGGAATTGCTTAGATTTCGTTGCAAAGCAGCTTTTGCTACTGCTGCTAAATTTGTGGTTTGAAGATACAAGGTTCATTCTCGGCCGATATTACGTAGCGGTGGTGAAGAAAAGGCCAAAGTTGTCGGACTCTGCATCCAATGGACATTAAAAAAAAAACGAGGAAGTTTTCCCGGGTCATTCCTTAGAGATAAACCTCGTACCGTCGCCAATAGCCCACTATGCAGCTCTATAGCAACGTTACTTCAACCAATCATCCTTGGGCTATTAACGAAATTCATTTTAAAGTTAGTTATAAATTTAAGAAGCATTAATATAACACAATTGTTTACTTATATAACTAAAAAGCAGAAAATAATATATATAAATAAAAAAAAAACTTTTTAAAGAACATGCTTTTATATTAAATGTACTAAAATACAAAAAATAATCAAATGGATAAGTGGATGAAGGGACTAAGTAATATTTGCATTTGCGATTCCAGTTTTGTTGTGAATAAAAAGTTAAATAAATGTGTATTGTCCTAACACTATTTGGCTATACTTGCTATATTTAAGCAGTACATAGCAGTATAAGAGAAATGCTATGTTATACTTATATTCATAGTTATTGTAGATAAAAATTCTATACTTCTTGAAAACTGACTTTTGTAACATTACCTTTTCCTCCACTTGCCCCTTGAATTCTTTTCTCTTCAACTACTTTGAAATATGTTGAATATACTTTTGTTGGAACTGACTAAAAATAAAAGCGTGGGGCGCTCACACATAATATCTAAAACCTTAAGGTCTTCTTATATCATCTTGAAATGTTAAATATTTCTTAATAAATCTTAAATATAATATAAATACTAAGCGCCCCACGCTTTTATTTTTAGTCAGTTCCAACAAAAGTATATTCAGCATATTTCAAAGTAGTTGAAGAGAAAAGAATTCAAGGGGCAAGTGGAGGAAAAGGTAATGTTACAAAAGTCAGTTTTCAAGAAGTATAGAATTTTTATCTACAATAACTATGAATATAAGTATAACATAGCATTTCTCTTATACTGCTATGTACTGCTTAAATACAGCAAGTACAGCCAAATAGTGTTAGGACAATACACATTTACTTAACTTTTTATTCACAACAAAACTGGAATCGCAAATGCAAATATTACTTAGTCCCTTCATCCACTTATCCATTTGATTATTTTTTGTATTTTAGTACATTTAATATAAAAGCATGTTCTTTAAAAAGTTTATTTATATATATATATATATATATATTAAAACAATTTACGAATCGGAAATACCCAACAAAAGAACAACATACAGGTTACGTGCTGTAGAAAACTCAGAATTGAAATTCTTGAAAGGATAGTGCAGTTTTGTTAAAGGTTTTATGCAGACAAATATAAATAACACGCGTAAAAAATACGTTTTATAAAGGTATTTTAATCATGCAGATTTCATTAAAGCTTCATATATGTTTTATGAAGGTTTTGATAAAGGTTTTATGCTTTTCCTATAAATTGAAAATGCCACTTTAGTTTTTATATATATAAATGCTTAAATAATATACTTACACTTTTGAATTCGTGCGTAAACATATTATTCGGACTATCTTGATTCCTTTTATCTTTTTCTAATTCCATAGTATAATTTTCTACAAAACCTAAAAATACAATGAAGTTAGAAACTTAAACAAAAAAAAATTAAGTTAAAAACTTAAAGAAATTAAGCAAAAGACAAATTTGTATATTTTTTAGAATAATATCTTTAAACAACTAAAGTGAAATTGCGAATGATAAGACATTAAAAAAAATAATGTAAATGAAAATCTAAAACATAATTATTTTTTATATAGCTAATAAGATATAAAGATTTCAAATTGTAGTAAAATAGTTCTTGTTATTGTTTATAAAAAATGAAATTTGAATAAAACAAACCATTGCAATCAACGATGGCATTTTTTTTTTATTTTAATAAACCTGTTCGAATTTGATAACTAATGGCGCATTTAACGAAAATTAGCAATAACATAATTGAGTTTCATAAGAGTATGTGCATATTTTTTGTCTTTTAATAAAGATCTTAATACAATCTTTATCTTTTTTTTGGATATCGTTTGGTTTTGTTAGTTTATGTTAATTTTATTTACAGTTATTTAATACGATTTTAAATGATATTTTTATAGAATTTTAAAAATATTCGCCAGCTTTTTGAAGGGAAGAAAATATGTGAAGAAATTTATATATAGAAGAGATAACATGTTAAAAATATTTTTTTAGATGTACGTATATTTTTTTTTAAATTTAGTCTAGTGTAGAAATAAACGTTGTTTCTATAAAAAAATTAAATGCTTACCAAAATCTATTAATAATAAGAATAATTGTTAAAAATACCCCAATTTTAATGTTATTTGCCAATATTTAAATAAAATATAAAAAAGTTAAATTTATAAAATACTAGTGTTTAATTATGCTTTAATTTTTTATTGGTAATACAATTTATGTATAAATTTGTATTTTAATTATTCAATATGCTTGATATTCTATAGTAACCTTGGAACTTGGAGAACCTTGGAAGTTCCAAACATGCTTAATCGGAATTTTTAGAAGTTTTTTTTTATTTTTAATTGCCAGATATAAAATATTATCAGATATTTTTTTTTACTTACCAGATATATCACAATTAAAGTAAACTATAGCATTCAACGGAACATCTTTTTCGTTTGGACCGTGGCCGTCTTTCAAGTCTTCGTCTTCTTTCATGGCATACTTAACCATTACTTTCAGATTACCTAACTTTTCAAATAGTACAATCTAAAAATAATGATTCTCACATTAGCCACCACCTCATCAAAATGCTTACAAAGAACATAGCTGAAGTTCGCTTAGAACACACACACACACGAGTAGCTTCCATTGCAGAGAAACACCTATTACTCTGTCAGGATTTTAAAAAGATTTACTGTTATATTTGCTTAGGAACTCTATTACACAAATTTCTATTTAAATTTTTTTATTTCAAAGCATTTGTCGTACATTCATTGATGATTTAATTCTTTGTAAAACATTTATTGCGTAACTGTAATTTCAGAATAAGTAATAGAACGTTTACACACATTTCAGTGCTCTCTCGTTCACGTTTCGGTAATAACATTTTCTGCAGCAAAAATGTATATTGTTTAATTACAATAATACCAAGGTAATATAGTTGTATATGATATTTTTTTAAATTCTGTAAAATAAGAATAATTAACAAATCCGTACAATTAAACGCCATTATCCTTTCTATTTACACTTTGTGTTTCTTTTCCTTAAAAAACTTAATAATTCGATTTAGCGCAAAAAAATTTCGCAATTAAACTTCTAAAAAAAACGGTTATAAGATATTTTGTTATTGTGCATACGAATGAATCAGTTTTCTTTAATTAAAAAATTAAAATGCGAGTTCAATTTGTATCTTCAATTTACATTACTATCATATTATTCAATTTAAGTAAGCAAAAATTTAAATTTTAAGTCTCATATTTTATATGATTAGCCCAAATGTAAAACCAGTTATATTCCAAAATTCGAAAAATGAGGTTTTGTTATCAATAAGTACTTTATAACTTTGGCTTCAATTTAAAAATATAATACAGAAGCAAAATCCGTTATTTAATAATAAATATTCAAAAAACAAGTCATTGAGAAACAAAAGTAGCCATATTCAAGCTTTATATAGATGCAAAAGCAGTTATGAGCAGTTAAAACTTGAACGTGGGCGTCAGCGAACTTGATTTCTGATTGGATGGAATGTGAATATATCTAAATTTTTTTAACCCATATTTCTAATAGCTATTTTGCTAATAAATAAAACAAGATGGTGGTGCTTCCTGTTTCAAAACCAATTAAATCCTTACAGTTCCGGATGCTTAACAAATTATGGAAAACCTAAATTTTGCATTACAAATTATTCAATAATCTAAAAACTTACACATTTTAGTAAAAAACAACAACTTTTTCTTCATTTTTACAACAACAAAAATATTATTGTGTTAACAATAGTTAACTTTTGACAGATTTTCGGGATTTACTAAAAAAAAGCATTTAGTGCATATAACTGGTTTTTGTCATCTGATGCTTTTGCTTTTTAATGATACCATTGCAACATACTCATATATAATATAATTTTTTTTATTGTGTTCAAATATACAATTCCGAACTTACCTTTGCAGTAAACACTTCAGATTCAAAGCTGTTGTATACTTGCACTGATAGGTTGTATGCCCCATCTATGCCGTAGGTATGCACTTTTAACACGGAGCTCGAATCGTCAAGTACAATATCGTATTCTATATGGCCATCTCCAAAGTCGATATCAGCAACGGCTCCCAGTGGATAGTAAGTGATGTTTCCAGTGTATTGAAATTGAACGGTTATTTCACCTGAAAATATTAAAGAGTTCCTAAGTTTTCACAAATCCTTAACTTAAACTGTTTACTTAATATGAAACCCGCACGTCACTACACTCGGGCAAAAAGTTGAACCTATAGAGAAGGCAATGGTCTGTTAAAATGGTTCAATTGCATAAATCTACAACTCTGATTGGTTAAAAAATAATTCTTCCACTGCCTTAAATATATATGAGTATGTATGTAAGCCGTCATGTAAAAGCCGTTAAAATAACAGTTTGCAGGAGAGCCCCAACGATGAAGATCGAGAATATAATTAATAACTAAATATAATTTATAATAAAAATTAAATATATTAATAAAAACTATATATATATTTTTTTTTATTAATAAAAACTATATATATTAATAAAAACTATATATATTAATAAAAACTAAATTTTTTTATATTAATAAAAACTAAATATAATTATTAACTAAATATATTTATAATAAAAATTAACTAAATATAATTATAATAAAAATTAACTAAATATAATTATAATAAAAATTAACTAAATATAATTATAATAAAAATTAACTAAATATAATTATAATAAAAATTAACTAAATATAATTATAATAAAAATTAACTAAATATAATTATAATAAAAATTAACTAAATATAATTATAATAAAAATTAACTAAATATAATTATAATAAAAATTAACTAAATATAATTATAATAAAAATTAACTAAATATAATTATAATAAAAATTAACTAAATACAATTATAATAAAAATTAACTAAATATAATTATAATAAAAATTAACTAAATATAATTATAAAAAAAATAACTAAATATAATTAATATTTAAATACAATATTTTATAAAATTAAAAATATTTTAATTTCGCATTTATATTAAGAATATTCATTTTCCATTGAAAGTTTTATTCATCATTCATTGTGTTGGAAGTACTTTTTTTTAATTTTTTAATTCTATATTTTTCATCTCAAGATCATAAATGTTTAGGACCAGGATAGCCTACACCAAAGTATAGTGGCATAGCTTGTAAACTAAATTATAATTACGTTCCATTTAAGAAAATCTGGCCTACAACATCACATTACTTTATACTTTACTTTCTATATATAGAATTTCATCAACACATCATAAAGCAATTCTTTCGATTTCAAAACCAGAACCGTTTAAACCACTGGCTACCAACCAGTGGTTCGTGGACAGGGTGGTCCGTGAGAGTGTACTAAGTGGTACATGGTATAAAATTGATATTAAGTAATTAAATTTTTTCAACTTTTTCGTAAAATTAAAAATAATTTTTTACTTTTTAGCGCATTTTTCTTAAAGTCGGTTTTCCTTTTTTAAAAAAAGATTTTTTTTTATCAAATGTTCCATTTCGCAAAAATTTTGCTTATCTTTTCATGAGCGACTTATTTACTAAACTTCTTTATAGCAGAATGTCCAATATTAAGATAATTTGCGATAATAAGAGACTAACTTTTAAAAACCGTTTTTTGTGCCTTATGAAACTTTAAAACGTATAGAAACTGTGATTATTAGCATTAAAATCTTTATAGAATAACTATGTTTTCATAAAGTTGAGATTTAGGGAAATACAGCTCTACTATAATACTGCTCTATATGAGATATAGGATGATAGAGAAAGTATTCATATTATTACCTGGAGGAACAAATTGAGGTGAATCCGTTTTCAGTATCCAATTTCTACTTATATGGTTTCTACAACAAAAAGAAGCAGTGGCATTCTCTGTTTTAACTCCATCTGTAGCTTCTAAGTTGACAGTGAAGTTGCCTTCCCTTTGACAAGTGAAGTTTTCGATCGTCGTCATGGGAGCTTCGTCTGTTACGAAAAATTATAACATTTATACATTTTAATCTAATAGGAAAAAAAAGTGGTAAATTATCTATTTAAAATTATGCCAAAAACAAGCTTTTACTTCAAAGTACAATCACCAAACTAAGGGGTCGCTTGTAATATGCATCAAGCATCCCTAGCTGGAAGTGAAGGGATCCATCGTGTATGACTATGGCGTAAGAGGGGGGAAGGAGTGGTTGCGTGTGTGAGATGGGGGAAGCAGTGGTTGCGTGAGGTAGGAAAACTAAATGAAAAAATTGATGAAATTTCCTTTTCAAACTTTAATATAAGTAACTTTGTATAGAAATCACTATCTTTCTAATGGGATGTTTGGTAAAACACACAGAATGGAAGTTTTAAAGACCTTTTTTGTAACTGCGAAAACTTATCATGACGTTGGATGGGGGGTAACACTAACGTAACAAAGCGCAACATGGAGCAGTACAACAAGATGTAAAATAATATTACAAAATAATTAAACGCTCAATTAACCCATATAGTGTGAATATTCAAATATACTCAAAGTTCTGTTTATCTTGTATTTCGCTGGTGCAAAATCTATACTATTAACATAGACGTAAACTTGTATTGGACATTCCCCCCCCCCCCTCCCAATATTTTGAAAAACTGGCTGCATTTACATAAAGTTTATGCCTTTTAGTAAAATTTTTTGAAAACTTCACGCCTATGGTGATTAACTATCAAAAACTATGGTGAGCAAATGCTGATTAACTATTAAAAACTATGGTGAGCAAATGCTGATTAACTATTAAAAACTATGGTGAGCAAATGCTGATTAACTATTACATTTCTTGGTAATTGTCAAGCAGTGTAGAATGTTAAAAGAAGAATACCATAAGTATTGGTCCGCTTTGGGAACGTATCCACCATCCACGTAAAAGTAAAGTCGTTTCCATTTTCGAGAGCAACCTCCAACATCGCTGCCTCGCCCATATCCGTGCAGTTCGCAGGTCCCATGAGTTGCAGACCAGAGAGCATGGTCTTGACCTGTATGAATGCTTCTTTTTCGTCTTGGAGGACGAGTTTCCCCGAAGCTTGTCTCTTCCTTCGGGTCATCTCCAACTGTGGGGGCTCCTGAACACCATCATCGTCTTGTTTGCTAGTGAGTACGGCTCGAACTTTGAACTTCCCACTCTGAAAAAGGTATAGATTGGTCTCAGAGGAAATTAATTTTAACAAACAGTGCACAATCCTTTTACTGAGTAAGAGGGAACTTTTTTGTTAGCGCAGGTTCCATGAGTTATTTTCCTTTTATTAGCGCAGGCTAATAGCTTATTTGCAATATATTTCATTTTTTTTTTTACAATTTCAATGATTTATTAAAGTTTATTGTTTTATAGCTCTAGAGCAAAGTTAATTAACCAACCAACCAAAGAATTTCCAGGCTATAGCTAATGATATCCTTAATACGTTCCACCCCAAATCGAGCCCTGTATAATATTCCTTTACAGGGCTCGATTTGGGGCGGAACGCGCCGAAACGGCATTCCGGTACCTCTCTTTAGGAAAAAAATTACGACAGTTAAAAATATTTATGTAATTACATATATTACTCTGTAGGATAGGCAGACAACTTAAACAATCATGAAAATGTGCCTTTTTATTGTTTTTTATTACTTTACTACAACACATTTTTGTATTTTACAGTTCCGGGACATCTTAGGTTACAGTTCCGGAACCTCTATTTCCAGAAATCGAGCGCTGCTCCTATACGAATCTAGAGTTCTGTCTTAGCAATCGTTTGTGAGGAGTCACGTTATTAAGGTAAAAGGAAGGCATCGGAAACAAACTCTTCCACGGTCTCTACGATAATTGGGTGTATATTAAACATTTCATTGTATGGCTAAATTAACATCTCACTAGAGACACACAGTGAAATATTGTCAATGGTTCGGGATCTATCCCGAAGGAAAGACCAGGTAAATCTGCCTAGAAATTTTGAGACAGAGTCATATGACCAGAACAAAACTTGAACTGGCATCTCACGAAACCTGACATAGGCGCGAGGTTGTTGGACCACAACGGATTTAACGTACACCAGTCCCTACATTCACGACGTATTAATTTTGATCAGAGAAAGGAACGAATCTGAAAACTTTCCAATTTCCATTATAGCTACAAAATATTCTCCGAATCGAACCAACTCGCTTCCAGTGCTGTGTCCGAATGGATAAGATCTGAGCCACACCGGCTCTTATTAAGGATTTGAAATTATCAAAATACATTTTATAATTCTCTTGCATCATCCCATACCTTGGTGAAATTATGCGCGAAAGAAAGGTTGTAGGGTTCCACGACGACTGGTCTGATAAGATGTCTCACATCCAATGATTTCCACTCTACGTCGGTATCGTCCAATCCGTCCTCCTTTTCGTCGTCTGTCACACCGACAAAGACAACCACGATCGGATCGCCAATGCGTTTCAGAGCGATCACGTAACCAGGCTCGAGCTGAAAATTAACATAAGAACATTCATTAATATAATATATCCTAACCAACGAATCAAACCTTTGGTGACTGAAGTGTCCATTCTCTGCCAGATTACCAAAAAGAGTTAATCGCCAAGGTCCCTGCAAAGCAATTTGCTGAGTGAACGGATACACTTTCAGTGTTCGCAATTGCATGCAACTAAATAGTTGTCATGTCCGATAGTTGCCAGTGCGCGGTTAGCCTTAAGTAGTCAAAGAATTTCACGTTCAAACAGACATACCTTCACTTGATCTTTCTCTGCGACCGAGTAATATTGGTAGCCTACAGGCGGTTGAACAGTCACTTCCAAAGCTTTTACCAAAACAAGATCTTTCATCTTCGGCGTTTCTCTGCAGGCAGGTGGATCACTGACTGCTGCGCATGCTCTCTTCATAGAACACAAAGCTTCGGTACCTTCCAAACACGTATTGATACCTCTATCGGGACAAGAGCTCTGACAGCTTCCACAGAAGGTTGTGTCTTCTTTGCATTTTGGTGTTAAGACCTATAAAACGAAAACAGAGATTATATTGAAGTAGAAGTCCAATTATCCGAACACCAGTTATCCAGATCAAATGAAGCGGATCGCCAATTATTTGGATCCGGATCGCTTTGAGAGAAAAAAAGAAATCAGGAAAAGCTACATTTTAATTATCGAATAATGATATTGTTTTTAATAGATATTAAATAACAAGACACTAGCATGTCAGTGCGATAATTATTCGCACGAAGGAATTAACAATTTACAGGTTAATTACAAAAATATATCCTAAATTTGAAAGACTATATCTCAACAACCTAATAACTTAAAGCGCTATTCTGCGTATCATTGTGAAGAAGACACCTCTCCCACAAACACCACATACCATTCGGTTGTGAAAGATATTAGCGAATATTTGATGGCTAAAAACCAAAAACCGTCGGCTCATAGATGGCAGCATGATCAACGACTTGTTTAAAAAAAACCTTTAAAATGAAAATTAATTTTAACGCATTTAAAAAAAAAACAGTTGGCATTTATAAGATGAAAATACAATTCGTCACTGATCCATGAAATTTTCTATCTTTTGATCCATCATGTATTAGGATGCGTTGTGTCTGAAAATTTACCTGAATTTCAAACTGACCAGGTACGCTTGCGAGATACTCCAAACCCACCAATATGGAGAAAGGCAGATCTCCAATCGAGAGATACACAATTTCCGGGGGCAGAACCATGGCTTCAACTGGTGGAAGTATTTGTGAAATAGACAGCCCGACTGCTTGCACTGCGGCATCTGTAAAATAGACAAGGGTTATTTATAGAAGAAGTAGAGGATATGATAAGAAGTAGAGGATATCGGAAGAAGTAGAGGATTTCGGAAGAAGTAGAGGATATCGAAAGAAATAGAGGACATGGGAAGAAGTAGAGGACATTGGTTATAGAAGAAGTAGAAGGCATGGGAAGAAGTAGAGGATATCAGAAGAAGTAAAGGACATGGGAAGAAGCAGAAGACATAGAGTTGAAGCCATTCTGGGACTATATACTTACAAAACCCTTTTTTCATCCTAAATGGAAAGCGATATTTTAGTTAAATATTCTATTTTATTCTACTAACAAGCTAAATTATTTTGACAAAGGTAAATTTGTTGTTTTAAGTAATAGAACTCAAACATGACCAACCTTGCTTAGATGAAGCCTGTAGTTGGTCGTCAGTATTTGTAAATAAATGGCCACTTTATTATGTACGCACCTGGGACCTTAAAAACTTGCGCCTCAGCGTCAGCAAACTGGACTTCTATCTCTAGATCAGTCCCTCTGTAGACAGTGACATTGCAAATGGCCGCGTCTCCGGTCTCTATTGATTGCGGGCATTCCAGATCCAAACTCACCTTGCTGTCGGGAATGAAGATCTCGTACTCGTCGGAAGAGCTGATTGTGCCCTGAATGATATCGAAAGTAAAGGAATTAACAATTTACAGGTTGATTACAAAAATATATCCTAAATTTGAAAGACTATATCTCAACAACCTAACAACTTAAAGCGCTATTCTGCGTATCATTGTGAAGAAGACATTCTAAAATTTTATTTGACTGGATTTATATGTCTTTTGGAGCTTTATTGATTACTCTTTCGATTAAAGCGATTCCCTTTATTAAGCCAGTCTTTTCACTGATTTTACGAAACCAATGTATGACACTCCACCTATACTCTTCCTGTCGTACGGTGGGCATCTCATCACGAACGGACAATAAACAACAAACTCTCTTTTTAGTACTATGAAAGATACTCCTTGTGGCATTTCTTGCCAAACAAATAAAACTTCAGAATATCATTTTCCCAATTATTTTTAACTTATAGCTAACTTCCCGCCTTTGGCAGGGCTTTAAGCAAAGTGTTGGCATATTTCTTCACAGTGGCGCCATCTGGAGGTTTTAGTAAGAAGTCGTTTCTGCTTTAAGGGATGAGAAGGGGATGGGTGTGGTTTTCGAAATCTCATTTAGACAGTGACCTTTTTCTTGTTTTGAAGGTCAAGTGTGCAAAATCTCATTAAATCGGGAAAAAACTTTAGATTTGTATAAAAATAAACTGACTTAAACTCTTATTTATATATAGATGGCGCTCCAAGTTATTAGGTTGATGACATATAGCCTTTCAATTTTGCAATATCCTTTGTTATCACCTTGTAATGTAACATAGGAATTTTATGTTTAAATGCACATTTTTTTGCAGAATACATTATAATAATTATTTTCCAAAAAATCAAGCCGTAGTATAATTGTTAAGTTAGCAGGAGAAGCACGTATCCGAAAAAAAAGCAAGGAGCAAATGTTGTATGAAATGTTGTTAAAAATCAATTCAAAATAACATAATAAAAAGTTTGTATTAAAACTGTTAATGACGTGAAAAATAAATTATTTTTAGGATTTGATTAATCCTTTACGGGCACTGGCAAACTTAAAAGTAGCATCATCGACAGTAATCCAGTTTTCATTAGACTTCTATAAACAAAGTTTAACAGAGATATTTTTTTTAACTAGTTCTAGTTATATATGGGCGGGTTGACTGCCAAGTGGTCTAAGTTCAAAAACGGAGTTTCGAGATAAGAGTGTTTAAAGTTTTGCAACTCGCCTTAGATATAATGTTAAGTGGAATTACATTCATCTCATTATTGGGCAACCTATTGAACTTGGATTCACACCACTAGGCTATATGATAGATCTAGTTACCTAGTAAGGGAAAATGGTGTTAGTTCATTTTCGGATATTTGTGCCTTACACTACTTAGCATTCGCATGTGGAAATTGAAAATTATGAAAGTATTTTCAGAAGCAATAAATACATTCTATGTGTTTAACGTGAAAATATCATTTAAAAATATTACGAGGGGGGAAAAAGAAAACCTTTACGCTACTAGAAATAAGTATAAACGGTTTGCAAACATACCGTAGCTACATCAACAGCTAGTGCTTTTGCTACATGCCGACCAGGTATAGCGGCATTCATGAATTCAAATATTTCTTCGATTTCTGGACCGACATAAGTGTTAGGGTCTTTGATATCTTCTTCGTCAAATAAAAGATGAAGCTCAGCTTCTACATTTAGTTTCAGTGAAACTCTGTATTGCACGAAAACTGAAAGGAAAATGAATTAAAGTATAATTACTTAATTGATAGACCTAAAAAAAAGTGGTTTTTACAAATTATAATTTTATCTGGAAGTACATACTTTTAAGTTATCGTGTGTCGTTAAAAAAAGAGTAAATATTTACGAAGTATCAATTTTATTATGTTAGACAATTGTGGAATATACAGGGTGTCCTCTAAAGTTCTTTTTCGCCAGCGACAGTTATAGTCATAAGAGGGGTGTCTAGGCATGATAAAGTAGTATGTGCTAAGTTTACGGAGTTAGCGTGCGTATCTCTAAAATTATAGGACATACATGAAAATAGTCAATTACAAAGTTATAAAAAAGCATCCATTTAGTACGAAAAGATTTCTTGCGAACATTAATAGAACACGTACAACGCTCATTCGCTCGTTTGAGTTTCACCTCTGTAACTCTGTTTTTACACCTACCGAAAGCTGAATAGCTTAACAGTGGATTTCGCGAACAAATAAACGGTAGTGGTACGAGTTCTATTCATAGCATTCACATAGAGATATACATACTACTTACATGGACTCTAGGGGGTGCTGTAAGCGGTCTCAGAGTATAGTCACTTTGCTAAACCTAGATACCACTTTACGACTACAGCTGCCGGAGGTCAAAAATCAAAGGGCGAGAAAAGGCTTTAGTGGACACCTTGTATACGTTTAAAACTTAAATAGGGATTCTATGAAAACTTCGTGGATTTCGTTAATTATAAATATACTGAACTATCGTCCTGAGATAGCCCAAAGTAGCCATGACGAAAAGTTTTAAATTGAGTATGAGGTTTTTAGTTAGAAATGGTGTTCTTCTCTGAGCCAACTTGACTTGAAGAAATTTGTTCTAACCTAGAATTGAGTAAAATATTTCGTTTCTAGGTGGTAGGACAGTAAATTACTTTTTCTCAAGTTGCCCATCCCTTCCTCGCGGAGCACAGAGTCAAGTTCCACTGCGATGTCCGGATGATCTTCCACTTGCATCGCCAGCACGACATCGGGATCGTCGCCGCAGTCCTCCGTCTCTTCACGGCAACACTTCTCGTCGTCCAGCTCCGGATAGTCTGGAAAGTAGGTAGTCATAACTCAGTTCCTTTTTAATACATCGACACAACGTGAAATAGAAAACTTTTTGAACTACTTTGACCACGTATCCGAATAGGATTTTTTTAATAAAAAAAATTGGTTTTCGTATGTTTGTGTATCTGTTTGCCCCACTGAGCTAAAACATTAACAGACACTGAAGCGAGTGAAGCCACTATTGAGTGACAGTGTACTTTACCGTGTTGCGCGGATGCATACTATTCGGAAGAAGGGTTGAAAAAAACATTCTACCTTCGCTGTTGGTACACGGTTCCGAATTCATTTAAGTGGCCATCATAAAACCATTAAGTGTTGGTTTTGTGTTAGACCCATGTTGTTCAAAAATCCGCTTGAAGGCGATCTCAATAATTCGTGATCGCGGATCGGACTACGTAAACATAAAAAGAACATCCTAAAGAATACCTTTTTAAAGGGAACAAGCATATGATGTAACTTTTCCTCAAAAAGAACGCCATTAAAACGTTCCACTAGAGCAGTGGTCGGCAAACTCATTAGTCAACAGAGCCAAATATTAACAGAACAACGATTGAAATTTCTTTTGGGAGCCACATTTTTTAAACTGAAACTATATAGGTAGATACATTGTTATTACCTTACTTAGGGTACTCAAAAGCTGGCCTTTGCAAAAATCGTCCTCAATCTGATTAAGGTGCGTTAGCTGAGATTAACCCCTTCCAACTCTTCCATCCATACTCGTCTTGTATTTCGTCTATCTCCTTTCGATCATCCTCTCTATATGTTCAAACTATCTTAACATACCTTTTTCAATCATAATTATAACTGACAAACACTATTGTGAACAAATGCCTTGCATCTCCTTGGAAAGTTTGGGTAAGTCAAGTTTGTATGTTGTTGTTTTTAATTTTTGCCACGAAGTTTCAACGCGCCCGCCAGCACGTGGTAATTTGTGAAAGAACCACACTCAAAAGGCCAAAGAGCCGCATGCAGTGGCGGCCCGTGGTCGAAAATGTTAGTGCAGCCGAAATCATGTGAATCCCCCCCCCCCCCCCCCTATTTTCCAAAAAACACGCATGAACGGAAATTATTTATTATTCACTACTCAAATCAAAGTTTCCTGTAATTTTTTACGAAATGGTAACATGCGAAAAAAATAGAAAACACTTACTTATTTTTGGAAAATTAAAGCAATCCTGCTTTCTTTTAAACATGCGAATCGGTCAATTTTAATATTAACTTACATAACGAAACAACAGCAGGACCATGTCCTGAAACAACAGCACACAGTAAATGTATCACGAAAACCATTTCCGTTTGTAGATATTCTCGTAAGTTCTCGTTTCATCCCACGAGCCAATCAGCATATCGAACCTGAAGTACAGCTAAAACAAGAAAATTCATTTTGGCTGTACCTTCTCACAAATGCAGTGTATTAGCATGGGGGGAATCTTCACACTACGTAGAGGTTGCCATGGCAACGATGCAGCCGATTTCGAATTTCGCTTTTTAGCTGCAGTTTTAATTGAATGGAGTTTTCCCCCCTCCTGAATTGCGCATTACGGTAACATGCTTGCTATTTATCGGAGATTTTGTTTACTACCGTAGAAATTTCATTTTCAATTCTAATCTTCATTTAAGAAAATTAGTAAAATATCAGATTTTAGTTTTAAAATACTCTAATGAATTTAGGTGCTGCCCGGCTGTACTTGCTGTAGAGGGCGAGCCGCCACTGGCCGCATGTGGCTCGCGAGCCGCCACTGGCCGCATGTGGCTCGCGAGCCGCCACTGGCCGCATGTGGCTCGCGAGCCGCCACTGCACTAGAGCAAAGGGTTAAGATCCCCGGCATCGCCCTGATAAGTGTAATACATAATGGAATATTTAACATAACCCAACCTTATCATTTGTAAGAATATATAATAGACACCAGTATTTCAAAGCAGCAAGCTCTGTCGTAGTTGCCTTTAGTGTGTCTTACCGTAGTTGGTATCACTGCAAAGACAGAACTTGTGGGCCATCACAGCCGCATAGGAAAAATTTCCTTCTTTGCAAAGTGCCTGACAATCATTCGGTTCCATGCTGTCTTCCACTTCGTATGCCCCAGCAGATATTCGAAACTCTTCAGATTCATGATTGAGTTTGATGCACTCTGAAAAAGAGATTGAAGTTAGTTTTCTTTATCAATCGACTCGAAGGGTTCCAAAATTTAAATATAAGTATGAGCATTTTATTGTTTTCAAATTTAATACTTATAATTCTCGATTAAATTGCAGTAATGAGAATCCATTTGAATTGGAAACAAAAAAAATTATGTTATTTTTTAGTAATGATGGTTATTTAATTTCGATTAGCGTAAATGAAATAGTGATATGAAAGTATTTATTTCACTTTTTGTGCATAAATTGTTAACGGAAGTAATTGAAAGTTATGGAGTTATGTGCAGTTGCACATTTTATTGTTGTTGATTATTTTAACTCGAGGTTTGAAAAACTTGTAAAAGATGGCAGACCTTCCTACTCAGAAGACAAAGTATTTTGGACTTGGTCTAGCACGTCGTAGAGCAATCAAATCTGAAACATTAACAGCCAATCGTTGAAGGTATGCGAGTTAAGACAAACGGCGATTTATATGAAATAACTTAAGAGCTGAGTGTTTTTTATTGCAGTTTATAAACTTTTGTGTTACAATGAATGACTTAAATATACATTTCAAAGGTATTTTAATAACTTTTTGTAATAAAACTTTTTTTTAACATTTTTTAAAAATAATTTTAATTGTTTGTATTAATTAAAAAAAATGTGTGAAAACAATTTAGTATTTTTATTTCTATTAGTTTATTGCAATAATTAGATAATTTGAAGTTTTAGAATTTGTTGTAATTGTATAAAATTTTAGAAACCTATTTTGTTTACAAAAATATTTATAACAATAAAACACAAGAAATACAGTAAATGTTATATATTTTAATACTTTAAAATTTCTGTTACGTAATAAATAATATATATTGATAAATATTATTATGGTGAATATTTCACCTTATTTTACAAAATATGTAGTATATAAACTTTGATAGAAAAATAATGTTATGTGAATAAATTGAGGCGGTCAGTTTCAAACCCGGCTAAATCCCCATTTTTATCAAAATTGTTCTATTTTCTAAATTCTCGGTGTACTTCATCACCTAGCAAAGCGGTATAAACCAAAAGTGCCTGAAACTAGTTTAAAAATGCGTATAAAAGTGATTCAATCTAACATTTCCAGTCTGGTACTCTTGGCTTAGGTTAATTTTCCTTCTGAGAAAAAAGTTTAAATGTTGGTGTATTTGCTACTTTTCTTCACATATCTTCTTATTCCCTCATTTAAAATGAAAGTTCGATCTAAAATTGAACTCTATGGACCTCAAAAAATAAATTATCAGAATATTGGAACCATAATCTCAGCGTATATTGTAAAATTTATATTGGTGTATTTTGTAAAAATTTTATTGGTGTATTTTGTAAAAAATTTATTGGTGTATTTTGTAAAAAAAAATTTTATTGGTGTATTTTGTAAAAAAATTATTGGTGTATTTTGTAAAATTTATAAAAATGGATTTAGCCGGTTTTGATAGTAATCGCCTCATTTAATTGAACTTACTTTGATTCTTCACCAATGACAGCTTGAGAAGTCAAAGCAAAAGTTGAAAAAATATAACAACATAATAATATCAATAAAACCTTGCGATATTTTGGATATAAAACTTTAATATAAATTAAATCTATTACAGAAAAAGAAAATTATGACTATTGAAGATTGTCTATTTATGGGTATTAAGGATTTTTTACTGAAATAGATATAAATCTATTTTGCAATCCTCAATATAACGAACCCTCTCTAAACCAATGGGAGTAATCGCTTTAACGACATGTTGTTTTAACGAGTAACAAAGTTAATTATTAATTCCATTAGCAATTAAACAACCGATTGTAATTTTAAATAGCAGTAAAGTATTTTTTATTTCTTGTAAATTTGCTTTTGTTTAATAAATTTTATAAATATTATTACCGAATATTAGTAACTTTTGACCGTACAGTAATTTCTGAAAAAGTCACTGAAAGAAATAATTGTTTGTCAAAATTTAATTTTACTAAACGAATATATCACTGATTACGTTACCTTCTATATAAATATAGATACATATTAAAAATAATATTATCATATATATATTTTTAATTTACAAATAATGCTTTATTAAAATGAAATATATTATTTTAATTAGTTTAAATATATGAGAAATAGTTATAAATATTAGCTCCCACAAATATAGTGTTTAATCGCATATTTTTTTTGCAGATAATTATGGCTTTTTTCATAAAATAAGATTTATTTAAAAATCGATTTTTAATTTATAAAGAAATATACAAATCAAAAGTATTTTTTCTTACCTTAAAAACAAAAATAAAAATATAAATTACATACATTTTTAACTTTAACTTCATTTTAAATATTTATATGAATGACTTAAAATTCAATAAACATTCGCTAGAAAATTAATGACAAAGTCAGTTCCCACAAACACCACCCTTTTATCCATTAACGACACATATATAATACTTTGTTTTGAAAACCACTTACTAACGTATTGTCATAGTGCGTTTAATATTGCGCTATGCAGTCATGGAAACGTCCCCTGTGGTTTTGTCAGTGTTTGTTTGCTAATCCATTAGCGTAAGTACTGTGTTCTGTTTGCTTTGATCTTGGTATCGTTTACTGCGAGGAAAAACGCGAAGATGTAATCGGGAGCGCGTGTTGTACGAATTCGTCGCTTTCTAATGTGCGATGGGTTATCTCCAAGCAAATATTTTAATGTACTTTTTTTTATTTTATTCTGTTGCTATACTGGGGGACTACCTAACGGGACACTAAAGCGAAGGGTATTAAACGGGAAAAAGCCGAACTGCACAAATCTATAGGCGCTCATTGGCTGAAAATCATTCATCCGTTGCCTTAATAAATGGTAAATGAATAGGGTAAAATGGGTACACACTCAAACCTGTTATTGTTCGGTGGATAGGGACCGCATAAAAAATTGCATAAAACTTCACGAGTAGCTAGTAAACTATAAAAATAGTTTTCGCAACGCAATTAAAAAATATTTTTTTATGCGGTGAATAAGGACCGCATAAAAAAAGTCTCACGTAAAAAAAATAACTCAAAACCTTACGAAATAACTAGGAATTGCTTTATTAAACGAAATCAAGACACAAGGCTTCACAGCTACTTGGAATCTCGGAAAACCTTTTCGAATCTGATTTAGAAAATACACATGCGAACATTTTTAAATATTTTATTTACATATGTACTTATTTTACACATACAAAACTTTTCAAAACGCATAAACATTATCATTCGTAATCTGACAATACGCGAACTTTCTTGTGGTAAACTGGTTCAAAATCGCTTTCGTCACTTGAAGATACTACCTCGCACTCGTTTAAGAGTTGACTTTTTTTCAGTTACCATGTAGTCAGTGATAAGTTTTTGCGACTACTGTTGTTTCACTAGACGCTTGTATATGTCTCGGTAGCCAGATAATCAATTATGTTTCAATTTGATTGAAATTTTCATATACCGCACAAAAAAAAAATCGCACAAAAAAGACCGCACAAAAACAGGTTTGAGTGTACTTTGATCTCGTTCTTTTTATTAAAACAATACTTCGTTTAATGGTATACATTTCAGAAAAAAATTAAATGTATGGGTGATTTAATTTAAATACAAAAATCGTACTATTTGAGTTTACAAAAAAAAATCTTGAAATTCACTTTCCTACCTTCCCTCCCTTATAGAAAGTGAACCATTTCCTGGCCTGAAAGGTTAATGAATACGAAGGAGCTGTTCAGCTCCTTCGTAAGCTTCAAGGCTTTTTATTTGTTAAATATGAAATTACGTCATTCGTCTCTTAATTATCAAAATACACAAAATGTACATGTAAAATTATAGAAAAAATTAGTTTCATAATAATAGTAAGGATAACCAAATTTCATCGAACGTTTTGTCCATCGTTCATTTTATTTTGAATGTATTTTTTTAGAACTATAATTGTCGGCGGAAAGGTATAATCTCTTCAGCGTAAATGCTTAGGACCAGGATAGCCTGGGCCTAAATATATAACTGAGAAAGTGTACGGTTAATGATTAATTAGCTTTATTTTGTTGGAAACAATTAAAAAAAATTAAACCAAATAGCAATGGGTTCTTGGCGACGGTTCAGGATCTATATCGAAAGGAAGACCCGATAACACTGTCTTGTAATTTTGAAACAGGGTATTTAGAGGCGGTTGAAGGCCCAAGTAACACAAGCGATCCCTTGAGGCACCGGACTGAAGAGGGCGCCAAATTTTGGTGAACGAAAAAAAAATCGAACATTGAAAAATAATCAATTGAAAACCATCAAATCATCATCTACAACAATGTGCACATTATTTGCTTTCTAATATTTTGTATGATGTGAAATTTTTCTTGTAATGCCTTTTTATAAATTTAAGTTTGGTAGAAATATGAAACGATTTCAACGTGAGTCATATTGCAGAATCCTATTAGAAGAAAAATCCTAATTTTCATCTTTAATTACCTTTAATTATATACTGAGTACGATAAACCGAAACCATAGTCTATATTTCATAAAATTATATTTCGCGTAGGTAATACCGTCATTGTTTTTAATATTACGCGCAGGAGTTATATGTTTTTTACTTTTAGAATTGAAGGTTGATTGCTTAATTTAATATTTTTGCTGACTAAACAAAAGTTATTTGTTATTTGTTAAATTAATGAGGCATTTAAAAATTGATTAGTGTTAAATGTTGTTGCAAGGAAATGACTTTAGAAACGGAAAATGCGTTTCAGCAATCGCAGTATTATATTGTTGTTATTTTTGTAAATTTTCTAGAAAAACGAATTTTCAGTTAAAAAGTTCTTCAAATATACTGATGTTTAAATTCTAAAAAGAAGATAATGTTCATATGAATTTTCTGCAAAACTGCACTGGTAAGTGAATAAATACCATACCATATTTTTTTTAATTAATATGTAATTTCTACGTATAAATGTGAAAGTCCTCGCCACTGACTCATCAGTAATTCTTCAACTTTTCGCATACCCAGGAAGATGAAATCTGAAGGAATTGTTTTTTACACCTAAAATAGAAAAAATTAAGCAAATTTTTGTTCAGATCGAAAGGTTTTCAGGTTGGAAAACCCTTTCTTCGAGTTTAGATACTTAGTTCTGTGTAATTAATAATGTTAGTTTTAGATACTTTCGATTGTCCTAGAATAGTGAAATTTTATATACTGATAAGGTTTACCATACAAACAAAGAAAAATATGAAAATTTAGAATTTTTCTCACTTGGAATATTTGAAATTTGTTTTTTGTTTTCATTCTTATACCCTTGCAAATTTAGGAAGTTGAACTACTTTTGTTGATATAGGTACAGCCGGGGGGAAAAAACGAACCACCCCTGGTTTCTCGGCCACTATTTATAGTAGAGCTAAACTTAATATACCATTTTGTAGGGAATAAAGTCTACTACACATTGATATACAAAAAAATTACATAGGGGACTATCTTCATACTCGAATCCGCACCAACTTCAAAACTTTCAATAGCAACACCTACTTTTGATAGCGCAGAAATGTTCCCCGCCCTCAAAATAATCTAAATATAAATTTTCGTTAGTATCCTACATTTATATGCAGATATATTAGACAACATGTATCTATCTTATTTAAGGGGCTACCTCCACATTGAACAAAGTATTAGCCAGACTTCGAAATGAATGACGCGGGTAGAAAATGTTTTGGCGTTAGCCGTGGTTCTTCTTTTCGTGGTCAGACCAGAGATAAGATAAAGCTAGCATATAATTATTCTATTAATATGATGCAGTATGTATTATTTTTACAGATATGTTACTACTTCAATGTGATTGTATATAGTATTTTTGATGGCGTCAAATTTTATTGTATTCTTAAGATGTTCTGAAATTATATAGGCAAATGACAAAATTAATATTGTAAGAAAAATTTTACATTATAGAATAAATCTTGAACAAATTATTTTTTCAAAGTTTAAAATACACATACCAATGATTTACTTTAATTTTAAAATTCAGATGAAACATTTTTTTTTTAAATTCTATGTGTATTTAAATGAAATATTAATTTTTAAATTACTAATTTATTTATTTTAATTTTAATTATTTGCAAATTTATATTTACAAACTCAGTTTGAATTAGGTTATGTAATTGTTCATTTTTTTCCATAAGATTATGCTTGTCTTAGGCTACACAGGGTGACCCAAAATTATTTAAGTCCTTTAAAAAACAAAAATATGCACATAGGGTGTTTTGTATTTAATAAAGAAAGCATCGAAGTTTTTTTTAAACAATATTTAGACCACTTCAATGTGCACACCATTTTTGCATCTTTAAAAAAATGGTTTAAAAATATAATCACATATGGTGTGTCCAATCCGGTTATGTGAAATATTGGAAAATTTGTAATTTCCATTGCCTCTGTAATTCAATTCGGCTTTTCAATTAGTCAGTGATACTGATTGTGAACTTTTTAACTACTCTTTTTCACGTTACCGTCAAGGGGGTTACTTTACACCTTGCAGAGTAACTTTACTCCATCTGTTAAAAAAAAATTCATATATGAAAAAAGACGTGACATTCAGCGAAAGAAGTCAATAATATATTTTTCTCGTGAGGGTTAGCAATCCTGCTGTCCAACAGTAGGAATTTTTTTTCCATCCCTTTATTTAGGGACCGTTACAGCTAAAAGTGTTGTGTAGGTATAACACGGGTTTTCTTCCAGTGGAAAAAGTTGTATTTTTTACATAACCACGTGTACCCTGAATAAGGTTAGGGCGCAATTCTGTTATGTAACAATTTAAAAGTATAATAATCAATTTTCTGCTTCTAGTTCAGGTTACAAATCTTTTGGTTCACTAGCCTCATTTCAATCCAACATTCGGGGTTACTTTACTACAAGGGTAAAATTAAGTAAACCATATAATAGTAAAGTAAACCTTAGTAAAGAGAAACCTTGTTATTCTGTTGCGATTGTTAATGATGAATCGTTTTGTTGTCCTTTTCATTCGAAATTTGATTTTCACTCTAGTTTTTAGGAATTATATTGATAACACTTAAAGCCCCTTCCTCTAAAAAAATAAAAATCTCTGGTTATTTTTAATGCATTTATTTAAAATAGTTACGATTTATCCATAATATATTTTTTATTAATTACTACCCATTTTTTATTTACAATATGTAGTGGCGGCTTATATAGTGGTGTGGTGTGGTTTTCTTTAAAAGACATGGGCCAACGCACATAATTATTATATTAAAAAGTTTAAGTATAATGAACTACGATATTTACATTCTTTAAATACTCACATGTAGTATTATCAACTTAAATCTATGATTCTCAATTTTTCAGTGGCCGCGGAACACACCAGAAAGTTGAAAATTAGACAAAGCACGGATCAATTTTTTTTTATTAACACTTATAAACTATAGATACCAAATGCCATTCTGCCACTAAATACAAGTCGAGTATTAAATATACTTTATTTAGTAAATACAGTATGTTGAAATAAATATATTAATTAAACATTCAAGGAAGTTGTGTATATTTATCTTATTTTATATAATGAGGGATGATATTTCAGAATACATATTGTTCATCAACATCAATATTTTTGGGTAATACAACATACTAAAAGAAGGTTGGCCACCTTTTCGAAAACAAACATTTAACTCCTCATAAAATATACTAGAACTTTAACAACAACATTTAAAAGAATCAAGTGTCAAAATGTATTTTCAACGCATAACTGTTCCTGAATGGTATTCATATTTAGTAAATTTTGTAACTACTTTTATTAAAGATATTATGTCACATTTAGTCCGTTAACATCAATCATTTGGCTCACGAAATTTACAGTGGAAGTTTTTTATATTACTAACGCTATAGAAATTAGAATTTTTCAATTAATGGTAATTTTGCTTTAAAGCGTGGGGAAATTAAATGTTTTCAATTTAATAAAATCCTAATTATTCTATTATGTTAGATGAGATCCACATATAGGGATCCTTTATATTCATATCTTGTCCTCGTCATCCGACCGTTATTTAAAAATATGAGGGTCGTTCTCGGGTCTTTCCTTCGTCGCCAATAGCCCACTGTGCAGCTCTAGTGCAACGTTAATTAAATAAGTTCATATTTTTGAACCATGGTCAGATGACGAGAACAACATATGAATTGACACCCGACGCAACTTCAGTAGACGATAGGACATTGGACTTGGATGATATTTAAGGTGCACCACTCCCGTATACCCCTCGCCGGTATATAAGAATTTAATATGTTATGCCAACGCGATCACAACGCTTTTAATTCGCAAAATTAGTGAAGATTTATATTACGTTCTCCTGATTTTAAAGTTGTGTATGACCCCTGAAAGGATCATTTGATGCACCTTTTAATATAGCAAAAAAACTACAAAGAGGAAAATCACGAAAGTTTAGATATGCATATAAAGCGTTTTTCTGAATCCATCACTATCAAAATATAGCATGGTTGCTATTCATAAATTTTATGAATATTAATATCCTAATTTAAATAAAATTAAAAAATATACATATAAGTAATGAAAGTTAGTGTATTTTATTTGGGTCGTTTAGAAGTAACACATATAAAAATTTCAGCTTACTAAAATTGTTATTTCGAAAGTTATGATTAAAAGTGTAAGAAATTCATTTAACATTACGAGTTCTAAACTACCGATATTCATAATTAAAAAACTACTTAACCAAATGACTTGCAAATTGATATTCAACGATAACTTTGTCGTAAATTCTAAATATTGAGTTAAAATTGGGTGTTGCTATTGGAAATTTTAAAGTTGGTGCGGATTTTAATATGAAGAAAGTCCCCTATGCAAATTTTTTGTATATCAATGTGTAGTAGATTTTATTCCATACAAAATGGTATATTAAGTTTAGCCCTACTATAAAAACTAACGAAATAATCATTGGTGGTTCGTTTTTTTTCCGCGGCTGTACTTTCGGTTTTAAATAGGCTTACCTCGTCTCGTCTACCTATTACTTCATATATTTTAGATACAATTAATTTTTGTTTAGTAAAGACGAATTGCTTTGAAGAGCAACTTTAATTTCGTAAACTAAAAAATCCACTTAACAGTTATATTTATAAACAAAGAAAGCGCTTTGAAGGGCAACTTTAATTTTTTTGCGCAAATTCTGAGAAGATAAATCCCAATTCTGTTTTTAAAAAATTATAGAATTCGGTCAACGATTACGAATTTATGAAATATTAATCATAATAAAAATGATTCTATTAGTTGTTTTTGAGGCAAACAGTATAGGACAGTAAACAACACAGTATAGTTTCTACTTTTGAGGCAAACATCAGAAACGATGTTGATTAAGGGACATGGCTTCACTTCACTTTTATTTTTGGGGGGGGTGGGGTACTGGGGAAGGGTTTCTAGATCTTCATAAATCGTCAAATCATTTATATCATTGGAGTTCATGTTGTTTGTAATTTGTTTGATACCAAAAACAACATATTATACCCGCTATAGTATTTTTTCCCCATATTAGATACATAAATTATTCACACTAAAATATTATATTTTTATACAATTAGATTTTTGAAACGAAAAAGATTAAATACTTAAATTATTGCTGTTCAATCAATCAAATGACAGGGACTAAATTAGCAACTAAGTTGTTCCAATTTGATACTTGGAATCGTAGATATGCTGTATTAGAGGAGTGTTGGCTGTCGCAATTTTGAATTTATTCAAAAATATTTCTTTATATCATAATTTAAGCCTTGATACCACTTAACTCCCAACCACGTAATCAGTATCCGTTGCCTAAGAAGCTTGGAGAAAAAAAAATCAGCAATTAACATCTAAAAATGGACGATTGACGGAAGAAAAATTCAGGAAAGTCAACTCACCAGTGTACATATTCCATTTTTTAAAGTTCCGAGTCAAATTTCTTCGTGTTAAAAAATTGCAAATTTACAAAAATTGTATTAAAATGTTCACTTTTTTAATGAGAACACAATACTTTAATTTTTATTTAATTCTGAGGCTTATTAATATTTTTAATAATTGTTTTTCTTTTCGATTCGCAGGTGCAAAAGTGGGAATCATGGAATATTTATGTAAAAAAGAAAAGTGTCATTAAAGCAAACTTTTCAGTCAAATTAGTAACTTAAATAAAATACAACGAATAACAATAATCTACTCATAAAAACACAATACATTAGAATATTAAAGAATATGTTTAACTAACCTTCTGAGAACAAGTTGTATCCGCTATTTTGAGACTGCTATTTGTCACTGAGTGGAACAGTGCTACAGTGTGAGTTGGATTCATAAGTTTAAATACTGACGATACATTTATTATCGTCAAAAAAAAAATCACCTGCTGTTATAAGTTGTTATTTTAAGTTGGGTATCCATGTTCTATTTATGTTATTTTGAATTCGTTCCGCAGACGATTTTTATTACGTTTGAAATATTATGAATATCTTTTTCCAACGGATACAAAACGAATAGTGTAAATTTTTTAGTAACAAATTGTTTCTTTTCGACTTTTTAAAAAAAATTATCAGTTTCAGTAGTAAGAGATGCTCGACTTTTTTAGTTAGCGTAGCTAATAGAATATCGCTCTTTACACACTGTGAAATATAAATTTTCTAAAAATCTAGATTTATTCAATTACTTTGAGTACTTGAATTTTATGTTCACGACTTTACTTGTTATCGCAACTATGTAAACTGGTATTTTTGTAACATGTGTTTTTTGTAACATGTGTTTTTTGTAACATGTGTTTTTTGTAATATAAAAATCCCTATAAATTAGTGACTAAAAGGCAATTCCTTGCAATGTTTCATGGATGAAAATAACGCATTTTGTAAAAATAAGAATAAAACACATGGCAATGTTGCTTTTAAAAATTTACATTATTTTAAAAGTCGCATATTTTTTGTATAAAAACTAACCTTTTAGCGAAAATAAACGCATGTATTAAACTTCACATTCATAAGTTTAAATAAAATTGTTTGATTTCGCACATGCACTATGAATCTGTAGATTTTCTAGTGAATCTGAAGACACGCTGGCATACTCTCGTGGAAGTGCAAATAATATCGTTGCTTGGAAAATCAGCTAGGTTTTTCAACAATTCTTATGATGCATGATTCTAAAAACAACTGCTCGAATGTCGAAACCGACTGGTCGAAATTACGAGGCAGTGTTCCATATCCTTTTCTTCTGGGTAGACCTCTAACCCCCGCCAAGAGCCAACTGTGCCACAGTTGTGTGCAGCTCTAGTGCGCCGTTATTCCAACTATGGAATATCTCATCTAATACAACCACGCTTTATTTAAATCATAAATCTAAATTTATGCTAATAATTATATAATATACTTCTAATTATCCTACCCATCAATATAAGACCGTCACCAAGCGTCCATGTCTTGTAATTAAATAAAGAAATTGATATCCCCTCTCTATTCGGGGAGCGGTGGTTACGTTGAATAAAGTTTGGGATAGAACGTTTCGCACTTTCACGATTTCGAAATACTTGAATCTGTAGATTCCGTCGTGTAAGTGCAGAACACTGTTATTTTGTAGATGATATCGCACTTATACTGAACAAATCAGTGTATCTGCAGAGTCACTAGTGACTGCAGATGCACGGCTTCCGCACTTTCATGATAAAATATATATAATATATTATATTTCTATATGCCGCGTTTGTTTTACTGAAACAATTTTTTTTTAATAATTTTTTTCTCCTAATATTATTTTGACCACAGATCAGAAGAACCCCTCGCCTCCAGGTCTGGCAAACAACCACCACCTCCATGTCGAAGAGGAGGAGGAGGAGAAAGAGATGGAGGAGGTGGAGCTCTCGATGCCGGAACCATCCGACGGGGGCTGGGGTTGGGTGGTGGTCTTCTGCTCTTTCATGATACACGTCATCGTCGATGGAATCACGTACACGTTCGGCATATTCTACTTGGAACTGCTGCGGCACTTCGGAGAGAGCAAGGGCAGCACTGCGTGGGTGGCTTCCATCACGGTGGGAACGACATTCTGCGTGGGTGAGTTGCTATTTCAAATTGAGGAGCTTATTTTCAACAGGGAACATGGATGGAATTTAGCAATTTAACAAGCGATCGCTCGGCTACGAAATTCAAGCGATTCAGTTGTCCCAGTTCCACATACAGAAGCGAACGGCTGCTAAACCCAAGCCAGGAAAACTAATTGTTCCATGTGATTTGTTCGGGACATCCGTCTAAAGCAGTGTTTCTTAACCTGTGGTCCATGGATCCCTTGGTGGTCCATGGGTCATATTTTGGGGGTCCGCCGACTGATCCTAATTTTTAAAATATTTGCATCAATATTTAGCCAGCAGTGGTAACCCGGACCTACTTCATCCTTAGCGCGCTCTGTATGGCAACCCTGTTTCTTTTTCCGCTCCTCCGGAGAAGAGAATTTGAGGCGCTTTTTCGCGCATGCTCGTTTATTTCTCTTTTGTTTTAGCCTTTTCATTGGTCGATAATTTGTTTGAGTTTGAAATAGCGGTATAATTTTAAACTTGATTCACGATTTTATTTCCGTTGGATCTGCCCTGGAGGTAAGACGTACATTTATTTTTGTCTTTCATCTGTTTGTGAGTAGCATATGTTTTTGGTGGTTTCTTAGCTTATATTATTGCTAAATGCTTGATTTCACTATGGAATTAGCTCTTGCTGAAGTTTTGAATGCGAAAAATAAATATTCAGTTGGCTATTTTAGTGTTTTACAAGTCATGGGTAAGAAAGCGTTGTTAGAATAATGTATGAAAGAGGGAATGATTTCATCGATGTATAAATGTCCAAAATGTGGATCACAAATCAGTTTGAAGCCGAGACATAAGGGTATATCCTCCATCGATACAAGATTCCTTGCCACTTTTTCAAGTGTTTTTTTGTGTCTTAATGTTTGTTCTTAATGTTTAATTTGATTATTTGAAATAAAACTATTACTATTACTATTGACATAAAAATAATTAAATAATAAAACAGAATATATTTTGTAATAAATGATGTTTAAGCAATTTTTTTTTCACAGAGGGGTCCGTGACATATTTAAAATTTTTAAAATGCTCCATTGTGCCAAAAAGTTTAATAAACACTGGTCTAAAGCTATGAAAATAAAGTTTGCTTATTGGCTGTAGGCAATGGAAACCGCACAAAATGAACGGTAATCGTCGTCATTTAGGATGTCAGCAGTGCCATCAAACATTTTTTTTTTGGGGGGGGGGGGGGGGGGGGGGAGGGGTGAAACAAGAAAATTCCCAAATTAATTATTCGAAATTCCCAACTTTACTATGCGAAATTCCCAACAGTACTGAAAATTCCCAATTCCAACTTTTATCGGCATTTTTCATCACTTCTTATATATTAAATAACACAAACATTGACTTTTACGAGCATTGATTAGTTGCACACATCTTCCAATGCACTGTTCATTCTGAGGTCTAATTTAAATGTAATCTTACTAGATGGACAATTTCTAATCTTCTCTAGCTTTCATTTGGTAATAATATTAATTTTCTTCAAACATAAATTGTTCTAACTCGGGGATTTTTAAAACTTAAAATTCCCAACTTTTAGGTTTTTCCAGATTATTGGAGGGGGAGCCCCATCGGGTGCGACGGGCCTGGATGTCAGACTCTGTTGGTGTTGTACCACGAATAACCTTGTGTATAGTTGTAATAATCTTTCAATCATTAAATATTTAAAATCCACTTAGTTTCGCAAACTGTTTTTACGGCATAACATTCGTCACGACGACGTTAAAGTGGTCGATACAACAGTTCAATGACTCGAACAACTTTTAGGTGCGAAGCTGCATCGTTCGGTTATACAGACATAGAAAAGACCTACACGTTCTTAAGCATATGTGCCTGAGTATTTGGCCTTCCAGTAAATCACTTGGCCTAATCAATCGTTACAACAATATTTTTAGGTCATTAACTTATGGCAAGCATATTTTGTTTTGTAAATTCCTTTTGAGAAGTATCATCTCTTTCCAGGTCCATTCGCCAGCGGGTTGACCAATCAATTTGGGTGCCGGACGGTGACCATAATCGGCTCTCTGCTGGCGACATTCGGACTCGTCATCAGCACCATGGCACCCAACATCACCTTCCTGTACTTCAGCATAGGACTCTGCACAGGTGAGAAAAGAGGCTAAAAATCTCGGTGGTACCATTCCTCAAATTTATACTAATAATTTATGGGACTTCTTATTATAAGCAAGCGTATGAGGGGTCGTCGAATCAAATTGCCTTATATTTGCACCATGTATTAAAAATGAATTTCAGTGTTTTCTGGGGTATTTGCCTTATATATACGGGATATATCTACGTAGATTGAAATTGCTGAAACAACCGGCTTTATGTTACATAAACATTGGGTTACATCTTTTAGCCTAAATTGCACTAGAAGCGAGTGTTATTGAGGAAAACCTGAAAATTTCCTTTTTTTATCATGTTTTTCAAGATGGCGGAAAACGTCCAAAGGGTGGATGTCAAAAACTCGAATTTTTCACAAGGGGTCGATACATATAACATACCTGAAAATTAAAATTACTCCACTTTTGCAATTCAAAATCCAATCGTTTCAAAATTAGCATTATACCCCGGACCCCTAGCTAAAACTGAAAAAAAAAAAAAAAACTTTAGAAAAGTAAAAAACGCTAAGCGTCACCCCCCCCCCCCCCCCACCATAAAAAAATCTTCGAAACTGTGGCTAAAAAAAGTTGTGATATATAAAACAAACAAGCCAAGAGCTCAACCCTGCACACCCACTCACTAGCTTTTCCCGGAAAAAAGCTGCGCTTTCTTTTCTTAGCTCGATTAAAATTTTATACACATATACATTTTTAATCGAGCTAAGAAAAGAAAGCGCAGCTTTTTTCCGGGAGAAGGCTAGTGAGTGAGTGTGCAGGGTTGGGCTCTTGGCTTGTTTGTTTTTTATATCACAACTTTTTTAGCCACAGTTTCGAAGATTTTTTTTAGGGGGGTGTGGGGACGCTTAGCGTTTTTTAATTTTCTAAAGTTTTTTCGGGGGGATATCAGTTCTTTTTTTCAACCCACCTTTTGGAGAATGTCAGACTAATCACCATTTAAACTTTTTAAAAATTACTATTTGCTTTTCCATGTCATTAGTTAAATCTGATAATTCAAGGAAAAATTAATCACACGCGCCGTATTAAAAGACTCTAGTGTGAATAAATATGACCTCGCCCCCCCCACACACACTCCTTCTTTCACCCTGTTGATATGGAAAATGGTTGTTAGTTGAGGTGTTTCTCCCTTCTACCCGAATGAGCGATAGGGGAAAATATTCAATATTGTTAATTATTTCAAATGCTTCTATCTTCATTAATAATTGTCCAAGTTAAATGAAAATTGATCCATCGATTAAAAGGATTTTTCATCTAATGGGTGGTATAATTTTTATTTTAAAATTAGCATTATACCCCGGACCCCTAGCTAAAACTAAAATAGGACCGGGAACCCCTTTTCATATATGCTCATGGTGTTGACGCTAGGTTGTCAAATATCCGCTGCTGAGGGAAAAGTAGATTAAAGAAAAAAGGATCGCATGAAATCACCAAGCGCGTTTTATTTTCGTCTTACTTCGAACAACAACTTCTAACAACTGACGCTCGACTGCAATCGAGTCGGATAAATTAAATAATAGAAATTTACATAAAGCGCCCTCTGGGTCGCAAATGAAAATAAGTTATGTTCACCCTTAACCAATGGGCGAACATAAACTCCCACCCTAACAGCATGATTTTGCTGTTAAGCAGGAATAGGAACAGTCCTGTTCACATGTCTTTTGTAGATTCCACGCGAGGTCCGGATTGTGACGACTCGCACCAGTCCATCTCTACCAGGGAAGGTCTCCACTATGCGTCCTATGGGCCAGGAAGCAGGGGGAAGATTCTCCTCCTTGACGATGACTAAATCTCCAGGCTTTAGGTCAGATGAGGGTTTTCTCCACTTCGATCTTTGCTGGAGAGAGTTGAGGTAATCTCGATGCCAAGCCTTCCAAAAGCTTCTACGAAGTCTCTGAACGGCTTCCCAGCGCGTTCCTACTTTGATCTGAGAGGAAGGGTCTGTAGAATCAGCAATGAAAGTTGGCATGTCACCTGTCAAGAAATGGGAGGGTGTAAGAACATTTAAATTTTCAGGGTTAGTATCGGATACTGAACTCAGAGGACGTGAATTCAGTATAGCTTCAATTTGGGTTAGCAGGGTGGTAAGCTCTTCAAAAGTCAGTAAGGTGTTGCTCAGCGTCCTTCGAAGGTGAAATTTGACAGCTTTAATACCCGATTCCCAGATCCCGCCACAATGAGGAGAAAAGGGCGGAATCATATTCCATTCAATGGAAGTTGAAGTCAAGTGATGGGATACAGATTCGGTGTCGGCCAAGGTAGTTACAAACTTCTCAAATTCCGACAGTTTTCTCTTGGCACCGACAAAGTTGGTAGCATTGTCACAATATATTCGTTTGGGAGCATTTCTCCTGGAGCTAAATCGTCGAAGTGCTGCAATAAAAGAGTCTGTATCTAGTCCACCAACGCATTCCAAGTGTATTGCTTTGGTTGCAAGACAAATGAAAAGGGCTATGTATCCTTTTGTTGTTTTAGCGCCACGACCCTTGTTGAATTTCAAAACTATAGGTCCCGCATGTAAGTGAGTAATGTGATATTGCTTAATCAGTAAGTGACTGATGTTATGTCCTGAGGGGGAAATGATAGGGTGTTTGGAGGGTATTGATGTTTGGGCATTTCGTAAACGGCCTCCCACCCGTAACACGCCATTGCTGTCAATGAAAAGATGTAAAGATAACAAAGCACTTTTCGATTTTAAAGACTGTTTTTGTCTTATGGAGTTTAGCTCTTCCGTATAGTGAGAATTTTGTACCCAAATTATTACTTTCCTCATAGATTCATCAATTTCATGTAGCTTCAAAGGCACATTAGCATGAGATTTTACCGCTTTAGAATTAGATTTAGCGTTTTTGCATTTAGCTATGAATCTTTGCACGTATGCCAATATGCGCACAATTTTAGATAAAGATGAAAATTTTTCAAAGAGTTTACTAAAAGTATCGTTATCAGATATTGCATATGCACATTGAACTGTACTCTTTTGTTCAGATGTGACATCTTTAATTACAAGTTCAGAGTCTAACTTAGATACTGGCCAGTTAGTTTGATCGTCAGCTAACCAGTTAGGACCCCGGAACCAGGGATCACAATTAGGTAAATCTTTAGGGTTCAATCCGCGACTTGCAATATCAGCCGGGTTATCTTTGGATGGAATATAATTCCGTACATTGTTTGGTAGTATATCCAAAATCATTGAAGTGCGATTTCCAACGAAAGTTTTCCATTTTGATGGGTGACCTGCAAGCCAGGATAGAACTACTTTAGAATCAGACCATGCAAATATTTTTATATTTTTGATAGGAATTGATGGCAAAATAGATTTGAACAGGCGTGCTAGTAGATAAGCACCGCAAAGTTCAAGTCGGGGTATAGACAACTGTTTAATAGGTGCAACCTTTGTCTTGGCAACTAAAAGGTTCGTTTCAATCTTGCTCGATTTAATTTGCCTGACATAAATTACAGCTGAATAGGCTAAGGTGGAAGCTTCAGAAAAGCCGTGCAGTTGTATATCTTCTGAGAAACTCGTCATTACACATCTAGGAATTAGGATAGAATTTATAAGATGAAATTGCTCTTGAAATTTAATCCATTCCTTTACTAAGTCGTCGGGAAGAGGAGTGTCCCAATCTGTATTTATTAACCATAGTCTCTGATAAAAGATTTTTACGAAAACAGTACAAGGGGACATAATGCCGAGAGGGTCAAATTGGTGAGCTGATTGCGATAATATTTTTCGTTTAGTTAATGGGTGCTCTATCACTAAGACTGCTTTGAAGAAAAAGTTATCAGCCCCAGTATCCCAATGCAATCCTAATACCTTTGAGAATTCAGAGGGTTCCATCTCAATAGTTGATCTTTTCAACTTCAGAATTTAAATCCTTTAGAAGTTCTTGGGAGTTGGACGACCATTTCCTGAGGTTGAATCCATGTCTACTCAATAAAGATGAAAGTAACTTACAGTTTGAGATGGCTTCATCTAGGCTATCAGTACCAGTCAACAAATCATCCATGTAAAATTGTTCTTGGATGACACGAGAAATGTTTGGATACTTCACTGCACAGTCTTGGGATATCTGCTGCAGGCATCTGGTTGCTAGAAATGAAGATGAAGATAGACCATAAGTAACAGTGTTCAATTTGTATTCACTGATGGGATAATTTTCATTAAATCTCCACAAGATTCGTTGAAATGTGCGATCTTTTGGCGCAACTAAAATTTGCCTATACATTTTTTCAATGTCTGATGTCACCGCAATTTTATGACATCTAAAATTTAAAAGAATCGAAAATAAATCGGGTTGCAATCTAGGTCCAATTCCTAAACAAGAATTTAAAGAATAAGTAGTAGAGCTCTTACACGATCCATCAAATACAACTCGTATACTTTTGTTTGATTGTTTAGTTGTACAATGATGAGGGAGGTAGAATTTAGATGCATTTTCTATTAATTTCGAATCTTCATTGGATAAGGACATATGCCCAAGATCAATGTATTCCTGTAAAAATTCTTTGTATTTTATTTCTAAATCAGGATTAGATTTGAATTTCCGCTCTATACTTAACAGTCGCGATACAGCAGCCGGTTTCGAATTTCCCAATTCTATTTCAGAGTGAAAAAAAGGAAGTTCCACTACGTATCTACCCGAAGTGTCAATAGAATGAGTTTCGGCAAAATGATTTTCGCAGAACTCTTCCTCTTTATTTAGAAATTTGTCAGTAATAGGCAACTCTTCAGTTTGCCAAAATCTTTTTAACTCCTCATCTACGTTTGAAGAATGAAGAATAGACAAACTTACCGAGGGATTTGAAGGATAGCTGGTAGATTCAATCTTACCAGACATTATCCAACCCAGCTTGCTATTCTGAGCTAGTGGTAATTCTTTATTCGGGGACACAATTTGTCCTGGTAGTAGCAGTGAAAAAATATAGTCTGCTCCTAAAATTAGATCAACATGATTAGAAATAGAAAAGGGGGTCGGCTAGTTGTAAAGTTTTCAAATGCTTCAAGTCCGAAATGTTTATAGTAGAAGACGGGATAGATGCAGTTAATTTATTTAATATATAAGTATCGATATTAAATATTTCATCGCTATCATAAAAGGAAGACATTTCAACATGAACAAGTCCTCGAGTATTTCCTGCATTAACTGCCGAGAGTCCTAAAACCCTAAAATTAGCGTGACTTCTTTTAAGTCCTAATGTTTGTACACACTCTTCAGAAATAAAAGTTCCTTCAGAACCTGAATCCATTAAAATTCTAACTTCTTGATATGTACCGCAAGAATCTTTAATTTTAACAATCGCAGTAGGTAACACCGCCTTTCCCCGAGAGCGAGTTAAGCCGCTGATCAACTCCTCCGGATTCGAGTGTTTAGGTTCTTCGGAATGATCATCTTCGCTTCGCGAGTTTCCCGCCGCTGCGTGAGTAGTGGTTGAAGAAAGGTTTCCCTGAATTGATTCGCATAACATCGAATGGTGCCGTTGCTTGCACCGGGTACACACATGTGTAGAGGGGCAGTCGCGCAATATGTGCTGATCCGAGAGACAGTTATAACACAAATAACGCTTTTGAGCAAAATTCTTTCTAGCGGTAACATCTAGTTCCTTGAATTTAAAACATTTAAAAAGAGGATGATTTCCCATACATTTTGAACATTTGATCACCTTGAAGTTAGTTTGTTTTGATGTGATCATTGTGACCGGTCTACAGAACTTTTCTTTAGGTGCACTTAAATTGAAACTTTCTAAAGCATAACAGCGTGTTAAGAAAGTCAATAAACATATCAAAAGTTGGAAATGAGTCATCGCTTTTAGTTTGAGCCCAAAGTTGTTTTGTTTCGGAATCCAATTTATCTAGGATTAGATGAATTAACCAAGGATCCCTTGAAGCTTCGGATCCTAATCCTTTCAAACCACGAACTACTTCGTCCGCCGTGTCTGAAATGTTCCGTAGCATTTTTTCATTTGTTTGTTGCATTTTAGGAAGTTGCAAAAACGTATTTATGAGTGATGTAACAATTTGCCTTTTGTTATCATAGCGAGCAACTAGTTTGCTCCAAGCCTGATCATAACTTGCTTCTGCGAAAGGAATATGTTTAATCAAAGCTGCCGGAGCTCCGGACAGTAGGCTTTTCAAATATTGAAACTTTTGTATTGGATTTAAACTTTCGTTATTGTGCACCGTTGCACAAAATAAATCCTTGAATGAAATCCAATCACTATAATTTCCCGTGAAAGTTGGAATAGTCAATCGAGGTAATTTGATATCTGACTGACTTGATAGCTGTTGTGTAACAGAATGGTGTTGATTCGAGACATTTATCGACGAGCTTTGAAGTTGCGAATCACTGTGTCGATTTGAAGATATGTTAGCGATATTATTCAAAATTTCCGATTTCAATTCGAAGTAGATTTCTTCTACAGTTTCGATTTCTGAAAGATTTTCGGGAAGTTGAGAATCGTAATTGTTAAAATCACGCCAGACATTTTCCAAATTGTCTAAGCGAATATTTAGTGCAGTTGCAGTAAATTCATCGTTCGAATCAAGGAAAGTTTTTATGCGAGTCATTGAAGCCTTGGCTCTGCCGCGTTGTTTTATCAAAGTAGCTTCTTCCGTCATTTTAGAAGAAAAATATTTATACAGCACCTGGTAAATTCATCGATGTCGTCGCGTGCCTCCAAAAATGTTGACGCTAGGTTGTCAAATATCCGCTGCTGAGGGAAAAGTAGATTAAAGAAAAAAGGATCGCATGAAATCACCAAGCGTGTTTTATTTTCGTCTTACTTCGAACAACAACTTCTAACAACTGACGCTCGACTGCAATCGAGTCGGATAAATTAAATAATAGAAATTTACATAAAGCGCCCTCTGGGTCGCAAATGAAAATAAGTTATGTTCACCCTTAACCAATGGGCGAACACATGGAAAGTCCCCCCCGGTTACTGGGCATGTGTACGTTTAAATTGCGTTTGAACACAAAAATAAATGGGGAAAAAATTTGAAAACAATTTTATAATTTCTGTTCATTTTACACAGTTTTTACTAAAAATATAGTCGCATTTTTATCCAACAAACGAGTAAAAATATAACACCACAATCTCAAGTTTAATAATTACTTTTAGTCACTTAAATTAGTTACTGCACTGATTTTCGAACTGTATGGGATGAGTGAACTATTTATTTTTGGTTCATAATCTCGTTCAAATTTGGCTGTAAGCTTGATATTTTCACTGTTAAATCAGCGTGAATATTCTCTGTTACGATACCTGTTTTTGATGTAACAGCAGGTAGAAAAAAAAAGGATTGTTTACATCTATAAGTTATGCTATAAAGTTTCAAATAACTTACAGTTTTATCGGCTAGTTTATTCGCTCAATTTGGACATTTAACCAAAATTCAATTAGTTCATCTAAAAAAAAAAAAAGAAGCTTTTTCAAAATTGTCGCCAAGGGTGACCGTACTGGGCATTTAAAAAAAAATTGTATGGGTCCCGATGACTCACTAACATTGACCCGCGGGCCCCCGCGGATCTTCGGACCACCATTTGGGAACCACTGAGCTAGACCATAACGTTCACCATGGTGTGCAATCGCATCTGCTATATAAAGTGGTTATCGCACTCTTTTGCAGGAACAGGCTTCGGTTTGATGTACCTCCCGGCCATCGTGTGCGTGACGTGCTACTTCGAGCGGCGGAGGGCCTTCGCGACCGGCATCGCGGTCTGCGGATCCGGTGTCGGCACCTCCGTGTTCGCCCCTCTGGTCGAGTGGCTGGTGCGTGCGCTGGGGTGGCAGGGCGCGATGCTGGTGACCGCGGGACTCGTCCTCAACTGCTCCGTGTTCGGGGCGCTTTTAAGGCCGATGACTAAAACGAGGAGGGTGGCGAGCGTGACAATGACGACGAGGAGATCGGTCTCGTCCAACCACGTAGTCCAGTGCAAAGGAAAAGAGAACATGAGGACAGGATCGCTTCCCAACGGTGAGTATCACTCGCACAGACATGCGCAAACGGGACTTCGCGTAAATATAATCTATATATATATTGTTCGAAAACACTGTTTTTCCCTCCGCGGAATGAATGGTAACATCAGTTTGTTTACAAAATCTGTTTCGTCCGTATTTGTATTTTGCCATTTTGACGATTTACCCCTCCAATTCATTCGAAATAATTATTTAATGATGCCAGCTTAAATTAGGAATAATATAAACCATATTATATTTTTTTTAAAAAAAGTGTTGTTGAACATTTCCAAACTGCAAAAGAACGGAAAATTGAGGTGGCGTCATCTATTAGCAGTTTTACAAATTACATTCCCATAAACTCCATCTGTATGACGTCATTACTGAATAAATTAATTATTTCTGGTAGACAAGATTGGTAAAGTTAACGTCAATTATATCCAAAACAAAACTCCAACAATATTATAAATTGAGCTAAACAGCGGAAAAGGCATGAAAATCCCTTGCAAAATAATAAATCATGGTAGACATGTCAGTGGTACTGCATCGTTTTCCATTTGTAATTTTTTTTTTTAAAGTTTAGTTCAAAATGTTTTTATATTTAATGTTTAAATGTTTTTATATTGATTTGCCTGGCGAAAAATTTATTGATGCCAAGATGAATTATAATTTAAATTTTTATTTTCAACTTTTAAATTTTTTAGCAATATTATTAAAATAGTATTGTTAATTTTTTAAAGGTTTTGTTGCGTGTCAAAGTTGTAAAGATATTTTTCATGCACCATGTATTGTGTATATAAAAAATAGATACTTTGTTTTCGTTCATCATTTTTGATATCGTTCGATTTCAGGTACAATCGAGACCAATGGTGAAATCTGCCTAACTCCGCTGAAACTCCAGAAGATGTGTCTTCACTCCGCCTCCATTCAGGGCATCGACTACAAACACCACTCTCCCTCCTGTCCCGACATCCTAAATGCCGCCTCCATGAAGCTCAGCTGCAGCATGACTTCTTACAGGCGGTCTTCTCTGTGCTTTAGAGGTGGATCTATAGCCGGTAAGGACGTCTTCTACAGCGGGAACATTCTACAGGAGTCGACGGTCGAGGTGTACACCTTCGAACTGGGAAAAAAAAAGCAGAAAAGGGTCAAGGCATCGAAGGAATCGACGAAAAGTCGCAAGGACATCTTCTGCAGCAGGAACATTCTGCAGGACTCGACGGTCGAGATGTTCACTATCGAACTGGAAGACGCAGAGCAGAAAGGGGTCGAAAAATCGATGAAAAGTGACATTCCCGACTGCTTGTGTCCCCCACGCATCAGACAGGCCTTCAAAGAGATGATGAACTTCCAACTCATGGCAAATGTTATCTTCCTGATGTTCGGATTCTCGAACTTTTTCACGAATATCGGTTTTAACGTTCCGTATGTCTACATTAAGGACAGAGCCATTGGTTTAGGCATAGCTGATGAGACCCAAGCCAGCAATTTGCTGTCCATCATTGGTATAGCGAATACCATTGCGCGTGTTTTCTTGGGGTACTTGTCTGACCGCAGCTGCATCAATAGACTGTGGTTGTATAACGGAAGTCTTGCATTGTGTGGGTTTGCCACTATATTTAGCTCATTTTGCAACTCTTACTGTCTAATGGCAGCGTATGCAGCAGCTTTCGGCGCTACTTCAAGTGAGTGTCCAGGTTCACCAATTTTTGATAATATCTTAACTTAGTATGTGGGTAGGTACGATCTAACGTTTTCAGGGTAATTTTAGAATGACAATTAATATTTTCTGCAGATAATATAGGTTTCAGATATCTAAAGGTAACGGTTAGGCAAGCAACTTACGCTAAAACTATGTAGATGTCTTTATAAAAAGTAATATCCAGTTTTAAATCCGAAGTATAAACTAAATACATGGCGAGGAACGTCCATCGGAAAGATTTCAGTGTGACTTCTAATTATTCTTCTTAGTAAATCAATGTACATGACACCATGGTTCTTAGATTGAACATGACTGAAGGTGGTGGTAATGAACGCAATGATAAAAAGTTAACTATTTAGTTATCACACTGATACTTGTGAATTTATAAATTCTTTATGTTATTTAACTTAACGAATAGATTTTTACAGTATGCTTGGCAACTAAAGGACATTTGTAGATATTATCAGCTTTTGCATATTTCAATTTTTTTACTAGCAGATGCTAATAAAAAAATTTAAATAAACTTAAACTTGATACTTAAATTTTTAAAACTTAAGACCCGACTGATGCAAAAAATACCTATGTACATTAATCTTTAAATTTAAAACCTGATAAATGAAATAACATTCAAGTAATTTAATACTTTGCCTTATTCACTAATAATAGGGAATATAATATTAAAATCTTAAGTTTTTTTTTTAAAGAAATCTATTTTAATTATTCGAAATACTAGAACAAAATATAAGGCTTAAAAAGTTTATGAACTTATTCTAATACAACAATATATTCAAAATATACGAAATAAATTTTACTTAAAACGCCACTATTCATAATCGGGATTCCATACTGTGGTAATATTAATCTATCATTACATAACTTTTATTCCTTTTCAGGCGCCTACGTAAGCTTAACATCTGTCCTTTTAGTAGACTTATTGGGCGTAGAAAAACTGACCAATGCTTTTGGACTGCTGTTGCTTTTTCAAGGTGTAGCCTGCTTGATTGGTCCACCTATCACAGGTAAAAGTGTCTGAATATTTGACTACAAATAAGCGAGCGACAAAATAGCTTAAATGTTCACAGGCACGTAGGTAAGGGTGTGGTTTAGAGAGTTCCAACCACTACCATTGAGAGTCAAGTAAAAACAAATTAAAAACCGAATTACTGTAAAAATCATAAAAAAGTAAGGGGGTTTGGGGGAGGGGGAGGAATACCCATGTGAGCATAGGGAGTATTGATTACCCCCCGACAGAAACACAATGACGTCATGTTAGGTTTAGTTTAATATAAAAAATAAACATAGCATTTAACATAAATAAAAACACATAAACTCACCCCCTTCCCAGTTGTATTCCTGTAGAGATGATTCGGTGTTCACACCGAGAATGTTTGAAAAGATTGAAAACATCCAATAAACTCTTTAAAGGTCTTAAAAAAGAGCTTTTAAAGACACTAATGTGTAACCGTCGGACAAGGTTAAGCGAAGTCCAGGTTGTGTAAAAGTCCTTGGGAAGAATGAGGCGATAGACACTTCTAAACGCAAATAAAAATAAACCCTTAAATTCATTAAAAAACGCCCAAATAATTAAAATTAATTATTACTATATATCCTTACAGACTAAGTATAAAAATCAACCATCATTTACAAACTAACCAATTTATATATAATTCTATGTCTATCAATGAGTTAATTATTCATGATTGGCCTTCGAGCATGCATGGACTGTAGTAGAGCGAATATGACATCTTAATCGTGAAACCAACATCTCAGACCGAATGGCCTCAAACACGTGACTTCTTTTTAAAATTATGAATTAAAAAATACTCGCGATTGGCTGATGAATTGGGAAATGTGTAACAGTGAAAATTTATGAATGGAGTGACGTAATTAACCACGTGTCTGAGGCCATACATATTGACTTCACTTTGATGTTAGCGAGATTATAACATTATGTTTTCTCTACTATGAATGATCCATGCTCGAAGGGCTTGGCAAGTAAACATTCTGAAATAATTAAATGACTTGTTTCAGGGTGGCTATATGACTACACAGGATCATACGATTCAGGTTTCTATACATCGGGCTTGATGATCGCCATCAGCGGTCTCATGTTGTTCTTCATCCCTTGCGTTCAAAGTTATGTGAAGAAGAAGCAAGAAAAGAGTAGCATAAATGAAATAGCAGTTACACCCAAATATTCGAAACGTGAGATTTTTGTATAGATAGATACTTTGTAACGTTGACGACGTTGACGAAAGACGTTGTTGATTGAAAAGTATGAGAACTGTTTATACTGCTTATTAAATGCATAGAGTAATGATACAAATAGAGGAATAAAAATGCTGATTTCCGTGTGTCTATCATTGAAACCACGTGATATGTGGAAATGCCAATTCATTCATGCGCCAATATCACTTTGCAGGCCTTGGCGACTTTAAGAACTAAACGAGATCGAAGTATTGTAATATGGTTTTGTGTTTAATTTTGTATTTAAATATAGTTTTTTTTTAACGAGTTGCAGAATTAAGGGAGTTTAACAGATATATTAAGGAGATTTTTCTTTCTTTGTAATTTTGAAATAATTGCATTACGTTTTTATGTAAAAAATTTACCATAAGCAAAGTTCTTTCAATTGTTATTTTGTATACTTCAATAAGAAAATATGAACAATAAAACCTGAGAAATATAAAGAGTTTCGCTTCTTCGAGTATTGAACACAAATAAAATATTTTCGTTTCGTTAATGAAGAGGAAATATTTTGCGCATATTGTTTGAAAATAAGTAAATACGTACATATATGTTAAAAAGTTGAATACGGACAGAACTCCTTATCACCAAAAAAGAAGAAAGTGCGCCAAATTTGAAACTCCTGCAGATGTCTGAACGCCAAATGTGGCAAATGAACCACGTGATGTGGGTTTTTCTTTTCAATGTTGACACCGCGGCCTTACGAGAGTCTGGTATTGAAGGCGCTCTCTATTTAATATTACAACTCTCTGATTAAAAGTTGTTAGATTAGAGTGTATTATTCAATAAAATTATATTTTTTATACTCTTTCAAAGCAAGTGCATTATTTTGAAGAATTCAAGTAAACTCAAAGAACACACAATCGCAAAATTCTCTTTCAACTTCTTTAAAAGAAATTTGAACTCCAAATAATTTCTAATTACTAACCTGCAATTACGGTTGCGTCTCTATATGGCAGCGGTTCTCAACCTGTGGTCCCCGTACCCTCTAGGGTACGGGGTGGTCCTATTAGGGGTACTCGAAACTAATAATAGTAATGGCAAAAAACAACTTAACAACAACTAAAAATAACTTAACGGATAACACTCTGGACAGCGGTACCTGCAGATCTGGGTTCGATTCTCGATAAGTCTTGGATGTAATTGTCGATATTTATTGAAATTGATTTATGAAGGCAGCCTATGTATGTTAGCATCTGCTCTTTTTATTCATTTCCACCCATTGTAATCATTTTTAAGTACATGTCTTTTTCAAAATCGGAACTTATGTATTCGGATAAGCATCGAATGTACTCAAAAATGAGTATATTTTCCTTATTTTTGAATACTTATATTTAACAGTGTATAAGTCATAAATCTGTGTCGTTTGATTCATTTGCCAGAAAACCTAAAAACATTGGCTGCCGAACAAAAACAAACTTTTATAGCGTAGAGGGATGGACATAAAGTGTTTATAAAAGGGTAAAATTTTGAGGACCATTGCTCTCCCAATCTTTGCTTACATCAACCTGTGATACGCGTACTCCTGGGGATACGTGACGCGGTGGAAAGGTTAGATGGAGTAAACGATGAACCTGGTCGTCGTGTCTTTTTTTCTTTCCTCTACACGATGGTATGTCATTTATCCACATGGGATGATTCCAAGTGGAGTTACAGGTAAATGCAGTTTAATAAGCAAATTCTCCCATGAATTGGCGTCAAGAAGAAAAATTTTTACTCTTTCTGTATAATAGCCTAAATACCTTACATTTAATTAATAACTATTTTCATTAGATAGATATATTTTGTTTGATTTTTTCTAGCTTACCCTTATAAACGTAAATATGCCTATTTTTTCTTGCGTGGTTTTTTTAAGGTTATATGGTAAAAAAAAGTATTTATGTTTTGAAAAAGGAAAAACGATTTTAAGTTATAAAAAGTATAAAATGTATCTATATACCTGTATATAAAATCCAAAGTCACTGACTGACTTATAGATCACGAGATCTCCAGATCCAAACGACCTAGAGGGCTGAAATTTGAAACACAGGATCATCTTAAACCCTAGGGGTGCACTAAGAAAGGATTTTTAAAAATTTGGACTCGCACTACCAAAATAACGATTTTTTAAAAACCTTTCGATAGGATTAACATGGAGAACATGTAACAATGCAATATTTCAAAATTGAAACAATGTGCGGCGGCGTAGTTTGTTGTTGTTGTTGCCACGCGATGGTTGACTCCAGTTGTTCAGAAGGTTTAATTTATGTTGTTGGACAAATAGATGATAGCCATAGTATTTAGGAAACAACTAGATTTAATGATGCAATTATGGAAGTTATGAATATACATTTAAAGGTTAAATGAATGGTATTGCAATTACATTAGGAGCATGAGATATATGATGTTGTCACTATGGCTGTTTAGCTGGGAATCTCTTTCTCTCCGTCAGTGCGTCGAAAGCGGCCGCTCCCCTGCGTGGGGCCTCTTTCGTTGGCAAACTCTCATTGGCTTGAGATATCAACACTGCCGAAGAATTGCATGCCTTTCTCGATTTCGTGGAAAAGAAAGAAAGGTTGATGAACTCCAGTCCGCTGCAAATGGAATATTTTAATATTATGTAACCTATGAGGAGCATTCTGATTGGCTAATGACTAAATATCACCAAAATGTCGCCAAATAAATAAAAATGTAGCCAAATTAATAAAAACATCGCCAAATAAATAAAAATTTCACCAAATGAATAAAAAATGTCACCAAATTAATAAAATATCGCCAAATGAACTACAATATGATCATATATGTAAGCATAACATAAAAATGGCGAAATTAGTGTCAAAAAATTATAAAATGGGGGAAATATGATTGGATAACGGGATGGATCCCGTACTACAACAACAATATAAGTTACATTTGGTATGGTTACTTAATCAAAACATACTAAATTAAAAACAAATTTAATAACTATTAGTGACTTCCTTGGGCTTGTCTTGCAGAGCAAAGTTTTTCGAAGGAAGGCTTAATATTAGAAATAACCACTCTCAGTTCTGTTTCTATATTTAGCCGAGATCTATATTTTGTCTTCAAAGAAGCCACAGCAGAAAATCCAGTTTCACAAAGGTAGGATGTTGAAAATGGTAATAGAATGCGAAATGCCCTTATTATTAGTGCAGAAAAATCATACTCTACTCTTGCCCAAAATTCAATCAGTGATTTATTACTAATTTGTCTTTTGGTTTCGCCACTTGTCGTGAAGTCTATCAATTTTTCTTCCTCTTCAATTCAGAGTCCTTCGGGAGTCTTATGAAATGCATTCCTAACCTACTCGTAACTTGCTATCAGTTTGTCCTCAGCAAGAAAATACTTTTTAAAACTCTTTGCCAGCATGGCTAAATAATTTTCAATGGTTACAAAAACAACTTTTACATGTTCTTCTTCAGCCTTGTAAGTTTTAATACAATCTTCCACATTTGAAAACATTGTTAGTTTTTTTTGCTGTAAATGTCTGCTCCATAATTCCAATTTTCTACAAACAACATTAACTTTATCAATCGTATCCAACATATGTGTATTTGCTCCTTAGAGTTGAAGATTCAAGTTATTTAATTTCTCGAATATGTTGACCAAGTAGCTCAATTTCATCACAAATAAACCATCGCGAAAATTCTCGGCTTTCGGTCTGTTTTCTTCTTCTAGGAAAATGGCGATTTCTTCTCTTAATTCATAAATACGTTGCAAAAATTTCCCACGTGATAACCATCTTGCCTTGCAATAAAATAGTAACTCTAAATGTACTGAACCCATGTCTTTTTATATGAAAGTTTGTAAGATGCAATTACAGCTTTTTTATTCACAGACAAAGTTTCTTTAAAAAATTATTTTTGTTTTTTATATGATTTTAATTCAAAGAATTCTCTGGGTTTGTTGACGTACTCACTATGAAGCGTTTCCAATTGTCGTTTAAGGTTTCATGCTGTCTGCGGTCAATATTTTTGAGCAAATGATACAGGGGCCTTTCTTTTTCATTTACTCCAGTACTGGTAAACCCAAAATTTAAGTAATCTTGAGAATATTTTCTTGATTTTATTTTCGGAACCACGCTCGTCTGTGTACTTGTTGATGCTTGACTATCGTCTAATGCTCGCTTACTTCCGCTAAAAAATTTATCCATGAGTCTGCATAAATCTGCTGCCGTGAATATTTAATATGGTGATTGCAATTAACACGAAAGCATATATAACATACACATTCACGATAGATTTGATAGTGATAGAAGGATCGACTCGAATGAGACTGGCTGGAATTGAAACTTGTGTTATCGAACATTTTCCTTCTTCCTATGAGAAAACATTTGCTCTGCGCATGCTCGAGACGGCATCAGTCGTGTGGATTTCCTTCCACAAACATTACTTATTTTTTCTCTTTTGTTTAGTCATGCTTCTGTTTTATTTCTTTAATTATTCAAAAAAATGTATTCCCAGTTTCTAAATTTAGCTCACCCCGTCTAGGTTAACTTTCATTAACGAATTTTTCTTCTTTCATATTCTTTTAACGTTATCTCCCTGTTTGGCTTTTATTTAAAATATAAAATTTAATTTTCCCCGCTTTCATTCGCTTTATCTGTTCACTGCTCACTTGGCAAAATGCCAGATGTGGTTTCTCGCCAACGTTGGCTCGCTTTTACTCTTGTTTTGGAAGTTAGCTAAAAATAATTTAAAAACAGAATCCAAAATACTCAATATACATTATTGTTGTATACATTTTATTGTAAGCGGGGGGCGCGATGAAAATTATGATGGAAAACTGGGCCGCGAATACTGAAAGGTTGAGAAACGCTGGGGTAGGTACAAACAAGGTTATTTTTTAATCCGACTACTTTCCTAAAAAAAGGGAGCTGCAAAATTTGTGGCCCATAGGTGGCAAATTAATAATTCCGTCACTACTATAAACTGATAGCTTAGAATGTTGAAGTACTACCTGGCCAATAATTCTTCTTAATGTTCAGTATGTATATATATACTAACATAAAACTGGTCGACTAGGTATCCCTCCGATCACGAGCATGGGCAATTATCAGTCGGGTACTCCACCACGGCAATGGGAGAAAACCGAGTAAGTAAGGAAACCACAATTCAAACCTTACGATAGACTAGACTAAAGAATAGTAAAAAGTAGTGATATTGCGATCGGAGGGTTGCCAACTTCGCTACCAAAATACTAGAATTTCCTCCAGAACATCCACAAAAAATTAACGGCGTGTATAAGGGACTGGTGCACGATAAATCTAATCGGGGTCCAAAGTCCCGACGTCTATTGAAGGCGTTGGTTGCCCGCTCAGGTGTTGTCCTCGTCATCTGACCATGGTTCAAAAATACGAGGCATCGTCCCAGGCCTTTCCTTCAAGATAGGCCCCGAATCGTCGCCAATAGCTCACTGTGCAGCTCTATTGCGACGTAAATTAACCAAACCAAACCAAACTAATATTTTTATACTTAATAATAATATTGTTCTTAAGTTTAGAACTTTGTTCTACATTGTAAATGCTGTTCATAAAAGTATGAAATACAACTAAAAGATCAATTTATTGTGTCTGAAAATGGCTACATTTCGATCTTGCCCTCTTTTTCATTTTAATATCTATCTTTCTTTCGATACGAGGCAGTGGCGGCCCGTGGTCAAAAATGTTAGTGCAGCCGAAAACATGTAACTCCCCCCCCCCCCCCCCCCCTCACCTCGCCTTTTTCACAACCATTCACGAACGGACATTCTTTAAAATTTATTAGTCAAACCAAAGTTTCTTTTCAACTTTTATGAAAGATAACATGTAAAAATAATAGAAAACACTTACTTATTTTTTGAAAATAAAATCAATCCTCCTATCAAACTTGCGAATCGGTCAATTTTAATATTAATTTAAGTAAAGAAACAACAACACACGTGCAAACTTATCGAAAAAAATATTTCCGTTTGGAGAGATTCTTCGAAATTCGTTTTCCTCCACCCCGCCTCGCCGATTCAGCAATGAACCAATCCTTTATTCGAAATCCGTAGTACAGCTAATTTGAAAAAATCCTTTTGCGCTACGTTTGTGTCGTCACATCCTCCATTTTAGCGTGCTGGGGAAGTCATACTACGTAAGGTTGCCATGGCAACGATGCAGCCGATTTCGAACTTCGCTTTTTAGCTGCAATTTTTATTGAATGGAGTTTTTGTTTTTTCTTCTACTGAATTTGTGCATTACGGAAAACACGCTTGCTATTTATCGGAGATTTTTTTTCACTTAGAGTTGAAATTTAATCTCCAATTCTAATCTTCATTTAAGAAAATTAGTAAAATATATAATTTTAGTTTTAAAATATAATAAAATTAGGTGCAGCCCGGCTGTACTTGCTGTAGTGGGCGAGCCGCCACTGATACGAGGAAGAGAGAAAAACAGGTATCTGTATTGCCCAGAAAAAAGGTTTGTCATGAGAGGCAATTCGAATTTTCCGCCTACCACATCTTAAAAGCATCTAGGGGTCCATCGTCGGCTAGCAACCAGAGGATTGCTAGTTCGAATACGGCTGATACAAGAGACTTAGCAAAAATTTTAAAATGCGGTGAACTTATGATCGGAGGGTTTCCAGATTCCTGGCCAAGTTACAATATGTCGTCCAAACTTACCTACAATTTCTTCCGGTGTATACGGGATTGGATTATCGAATGACCTGACGCCTAATGAAATTGCGTTGGGTGCAAGCTCAGGTGTTGTTCTCGTTATCTGACCATTGTTCAAAATACGAGGTATTGTTCCCAGATCTTTCCTTCAGAATTGGCCTTGAGCCGTCGCCAATATCCCAATGTGTAGCTCTAGTCCGACCTTAATTAACCGAATCAAACCAACCAAAACAACTTGAACACTACACATTTATAGTTTGGTGTCAAGACTGAAATGGTGCATATGACGTCACTTACCCTTTAATATGACGTCACACGCATGCAGTTCTTAAATTAACTAATCAATTTCAGAATTCTGGTATTTAAAACCAGCAAGTAAACAAATAAATTTTGTTAATTTGTTCTGATTGTCTTTACTTATATTTTAATACTGTTTCGTAAACCTAAAAAACACGGAAACTTTTCATAAAAATTCGCTTTGACCCGCTAAAACTTGGTATTTGTTATTCAGATTTCTTTATTTTTGTTTATTGTAATAATTCTTCGTGATTTTTATGTCTTTGAATTATGTTACTCACGTGTATGTTAGGGTGCATCAAAAACGCCATTTTTTAAAAAAAGTTTTGCTATTATTTTGGCCCTTATATTAAAGTGTTCTATGTCATAAAAGAAACTTCCTGTATTTTTTTCAGAATTTTTTAAAGCAATTTACCGGGTCCACGCGATGGTGATAAATTGACATTAAAATATTTTTTCCAATAAACGTTTTCAAATTAGGGTCACCTTAATTGTAGAGTACCAATAGAATGTTTAAGACTTGTAGGAACTTATAATACAATAATCTTTATTAACAATGCGCAATATATGTAAACTTAAGCACTTCAATAAATCAACATTAATATAATGTAAGTATAATGTCAGTGATCATGATTATCGCTGCCATGAATTTACCATTTTCTTTTGCGGAGGTTGGGTATATGTTTTCTGTCAGCTTCAACTACCTGCATAACGTTCTGGCAATGTTGCTCAGATCTAGCTGCATGGAGGTAGTCACTACTCAATTTTATAGCACGTTTTTGCAGAATCATTAACAACGTTCAGAGCAACTGTCTTTGCCTTTGATGCAATAAATGAGGGCTCAACCCGCCTAATGTCAACATCTTTGTTGAGAAATTCTGTGTTCATTTCTAAAATACTGAAAATTAACCAAGAGTCAACAGTGGTCAGATCGCCAAGCCTAGTATTACTTGTGATGGTAGGAAATTTGGGTTTTCCAAATCCTGTGCCAAAACGGTTACAAGGAAATGTCAATGCATCAGCTGGCTTTGTTGTGAGAAATCTCTCTGCTAAATATTGAAGTTCTAATTTTGGAACTATGTCACTGAATAATGGTATCATTTCAGAACATAAATACCACAAATGACAGTTAACTAACAGATATACCATTAACAATTTTACTGTACTTCAGGAGATCTTTGTAAAGACAGAGATCACGCCATGGAGCATTGACAGTTGATGTGCTAGTTACCCACCATCTACTGTAAAGCAAGCACACAAAAGTGATAAATATACGCAAATTCAACTGTTGAGTGACAGTGGTGATTGTTCCTTTAGTCAACAAACTGATCTGCTTCTCCAGAAGAACAACTTTAATTATGTACAAAATTTTAGACATCCAACGAGCTTTGTGAACAACACCAGGACGATGAAATTCGAATGATTTTGATTTATCACCATTGTCCAGATACAACAAGCACATTTCAGTGAATTCCTTGTAATCTACACGTTGATGCTTTACTACTGCTTTAGCAACAGCATTCTTCTGCCACTTTGTAACCAAAGACAAAGTTTTTTCATTCTTGGAGACTGAACACTTATCAGAGGAACCGAGAGTATTATCACTTGCATGAGGCACTTTATCGAACTGTTTCCTGAATCGGCTGAAAACCATATATTCTCCCGATTTAGAAGTTTCTTCATTCAAATCATTGAAGACCTGGGTAAGTATTAGCTCACCGACATGATGAAGGCATGCAAACCAAAGTAAAGTGCGACCGATTCTTTGTTGTAGGGTGATGCAGGCTGCAGTGACATGTCCAGTATTGCTGGATGCCGTGTCAAAGGTCATGTTCATTACTGATTCCGCACATTTCCATGACTGTAACAACTGCACTGTTGCTTGAGCTATGACATGACCAGATCATTCGTCCGTTCTCGGTTTGTAAGATGATACACCAAGAAGCTTTATGTTTGTATTATTTCCAACAGCTACCGCAAGTCTCTCTTCCGATTCGTTCTTTGATTTGTTTATCAACAGCTTTGAATCCCAATGTAAGGCAAATTTTGGTAGAGCCCATGTAGTTTGTACTGTCTTGGCAATTTCTTTATTTACAGTACGCCTTGACCTGTCTGCTGTGGCATAAGAAATTAATAGTTTCTTTGCACACCTCCAGATTCCTCAATTATGGTATTAGTGAATGTAGCTTGTTGAGCTGAAGAAAGCTTCATTCTTGTTGCCAAAGATATTTTTTAGGTGACTTCAAGATGTTATAAGGTATGAAAGCACTAGTACCTATACGTCTGCGAGTGACTATGATTACCTTCCTTTCTTACTTCTGTGGAAATCTTGAAAGGGATGTTTCCGTTGTCTCCTTCTGTTCACTGCTGCTGCTTCCTTCACTGCTGGTTATTTCCGCAGTGCAGCTGGCTGAGGCTTGTTGACATTTCTGCTGAGCCAACAGTCTAATCCTTTCTTGCTTCCTTACGCTTCAATAGTGAATCCAGCTTCTTGTCCCATGAACCAATTGACGCAGCTCGGTCTGTTTTCATGGATTGAAAAAATTTCAAATCTTCATTGTTCTTTATTATAGCTTCTGCATTTTGTGTCCAAATTTGAAAAGTTCTTTTGAGTCCTATTTTAGTGTCTTTGATCTTTGCCTGTGCAGATGCTAATGACTGACGGTCTACCGGAATTTCTCGAAGTTTAGCATTCTTCTGAAACAAAGTTATTATTCTTTCAGATGATTTTTTTAAAATAATTATTGGAATGTTTCCCTTTCAATAAAATGATACAAGATAGTTTTTAAAACAATCTTGGCATTCTCATACTTTGTTTGGTTAAGCTGTAGTCCTTCACACTGATGGAACATGTTGCATCGTAAAACTTGATTGTTTGTTGGCAACTGAATCCTGTTATCTCTGCATCAGCTTGAGTAATTCCAGCTCCAATACCAACTTCAGCACTAAGACAGTCTCTTTGTGGTCATAATTTTTACCAGATTTGGCCATGGAAAAGAATAATGACCTCTTCACTCTTCCGATGTAAAAATAGCACTGGAACAGCACATACTTCTGCACTCTGTCTAGCACAAATGCATATGCCATTAGCTATCAAACTATCAACAAATCAAAGAACAGTGGCCCATGAAACAGAATAGTTTCACCTGCTACAAAAAAAAAAAAAAAAAAATCACATAGAAGGGTGAAAATTGTATATTTTTGGCAGCTTTCCAACTTTATTTTTGCTAACAAACAGGAGAGTCAGGAAAGCAGATTTTAAAGTAGAATTGTAAAAACAGTACTTTTGGTAATTTTTTTTGTACTTTTTATTATTATATTTTATTAATATGTTATTTTTGTATTATTTATGTTATATTAGTTATTTTTGTTTAGTATTTGTCTTTGTTATTTATTGTTATTTTAGTTTTGCTAGTAATGTAAGTAAATTTCATTCTGCGGGACGCATGTGGACCCCCTAGGCATCTTACAAATTGTCTAATATTTACCACAGTGTCTTTTCAACCAAAGTAGAATACTTTAAGCATAGGGCCATCAAAATTTAAAACTATGATGTTTTTTGATGCACCCTAGTGTATGTACTTGTATTCCTCATTTATCAACTGAAAAGTTAAATAGTAAATAATAAATATTTAAAATGTACATTTATGTATATATATATAAGGCCAGGCTTTGAGGCTTTAAAAAAAGTATGTTCTTTAGTATATTTACTGCTCATTATTTGTTAGAGAATAAAATATTTCCAAGATTTCCTACGTGTTTCTAATGATATAAGAAGTACTTTATACAAAATGCTATGTTATTAAATTTGCTAAGACTAAAGGGTTCAACCGTCTACAATCGCTTTAACTACTTTTAAATATTGACGAATTCTCTATTCTTTGACTATAAATAAAAGCATGTAGGCCACTCATTAAACTAAATTTTAAAACATATTAAGCCATTTTTATGAGTGTACCATGACTTATTTTCCGTCAATTACATTGACAGTGTATTAAATTGATTAAAAAAATATTTCGAGGAAAAAATAAGTGCATTTTTCTTTTTGGCGCATTTAATTAGTGGGGTATCTTTACCCTAAAAACCGAAGCCAGTCTAAAAATTAATACTCAATTTGAACCCATAATGCATTTATATTACATTAGTGTAAAATGGAATAAATTAGAATAATTCCAGTATGTCATCTTTTCTATAGTTGTTGCTTTCCTGCTTTCAATAAAATATCAATATTTTTATTGTGTAGCAAAATTAATCAAATATCAGTTTATAAAAAAAAGTCAGAAGGATATACCAATAAAATTTTAGTTTATAGAGAGGCGATCTTTTCTCCCATTCAATCTGCATGCGTTACTGTCAGATCTAAAGACAGATGCTATTTAAGATGTGTTATTTATGTTCTTTTGTGAGCATAGTTGCTTTCATTTCTCGTTCCGTTTTTAAACAGATGCTGTTTATTATGTTTTGTAGAATTGTTCTTATTTGCACGTAAGACAAAGAAAAAATTAAAAAAATGAGCAGAAATATCTCAATTTCTTTCCAATTTGTACTTGGGTAAATTTTGCGTTCCCCCTTGACACGATTCTGACAAATTGGCACCATGGTCCAAAATGATGTGGTTTTTTTGTGGTCGCCAAGTCACAATAGCAAACATAATAGCTAGTTGATTAAGACGGTGGACTAGAACACAATTATTGTTATATATATAATTGTTAAATAACCTTGCACTAAAGCTGCACAATGGGCCATTGGCAACAGTTCAGATTCGACAATACTGTTAGGTTAAATAGTATTGCACTAGAGTAGAACAGTAGGCTATCGGCGAATAATCAATAAAAATAAATCAAAAGTCATAAGCGCACGCACACTGTGTGCTAATATCACAGACTCCTACCTCAATTATGGCTTCAGGGCATATTGCCCTCTGGCCTACAGCGCAATTTTTAAATTTACTATTTTACGAAGCTATATTTAAATTTACAATACTGCCACATTTTTATCTAAAGATCTGTTACTGCATTCATCTCAATTTCCCTATCTAGAAAATTGAATTTTTCCCTATTTTATATTATTAAATATAATTTAAATATTTTCTTTAGGTATCGGCTACTATTGTTAATTGAAACAAGGTCTTTGGAAAATAGCAATTATGGATAACCATTCAGCTCCAAAAGAAAAATTATCTCCGCAATCTTCTAGTTCATCTGGCTCTACAAGTATTGAAGATCTTGTGAAAGTATTGGATCCGACCGTACCTACAGTAAGTATAATTTCATAAATCACAAAAGATTCTTCTGATAGTCTATTAAATTTTATAGTTTATGAGACCATAGTGGTAAAATTTGCCAGAAATTGTATGGGAAAGTAGCATAGCCAGGATACTATACCTTTGAGAGGATCCCAATTATATAATAAGAAGGTGGGGGAGATGAACAATTTGTAAAGAAAACATTTGAATTTTGACTAACTAATTGAAATTATAGTTTATCAAAATTTAATTTTTTAGATATATTTTGTGTGCACTCTAGGCCTTTTTTAAACGGTGGTCTTCCCTTTTCGTTATCTCGATAACGCCCTTATGCCCTTTTTTCAAAAAGAATTATCTTTTTTTGAAAAAAATTCCGCCCCTCACACTTTACAGTCAAGCGTCCTTGGTTCCCCAGCTGTCTTTAAAAAAGGCATTGATTAAAAAATGTTTGGGGTAAATAGGGATTAAATTAATTATGATAGTAGAAAAAAACTCCTTTTTAATTATGTGTGTTGCACAATCGCGTTGATTCCGTGGTAATTTCAAGCATAGGGCAAGCCCAGTGCCGTCACACAAAAATAATTTTTGAAGTGGGGAGAAGATAAAACAAGAAATTTTCCAACTTAACTATTCACAATTCCCAACTCAACAGTGCTGAAAATTCCCAGTTCTAACTTACCGGCATTATTTATATATATTAGGTAATATTAAACAGTTCTCTCCCAAGCATTGATTTGTTGCACCCATATTCCAATGCAGTGTCCGCTCTGAGGTCTAATTTAAATGTAATCATACATGTTGAGAAATTTCGGTTCTTTTCTTTTATACGGCCTCATATGCCAACGAGCGAAAATGCGCCAAAGTTGTTTACCTTAGGGATTACCATACACAAAAGATCGCGTTTCAGTTGATTGTTTGATTGAGTGCAATGAGCTAAATAAAAACGGGAGAGTAAACTGAACATGCCTTTTTTAGTGTCTTTGCTCAAAATAGTTAAAACACGGTTTCTTTGGAGTTGATTTTGGTATGGGTAATTAGCGTCTCACTAGAGCTACACAGTGGGCTATTGGCCACGGTTCGGGGCCTATATCAAAGGAAAGACCCGGGAACGATGCCTCGTATAATATATTTACTTTCTTCCTGTAACAAGTTTGTTTGGATTACGTGCATTGGATGTGTGCGCATTTTCTTCCGCGATCTGACAGTAAACGTCTATTGCCTTACGATTGTTGATTGGTTAGAATATATAAGTGTTTAACGAACTCTGATTGGTTGTACAACTATGCGTAATATTCAATAGTTGCAAATATTTAAATTCGGATATTTGTAAATTATGGGTTTGGTTCAAACAATTTTAAATTGGGTTTGGTGAATATTTTTTATAATTTTTTAAACATGTTTGATTGTTAGGATAGCTATTAAAATAAATTTGTTTAGAATGCGCTTAACATTGTTGTCGAAATGCCCCAAACGACTGCCCGAAGGATTGCCTGTAAGCACCATGATCGACTGCCCGGAGGGGGTCATGGATGTAATCCTGAGTAGTCGGAGGCCGGACACCACAACTGCCCGGGACCATAAATCGACGTCAGGAGTCTGTGACTTTAGCGCGCGTTTCGCGCGTGCGCTTAAGAGTGGTGTCAAAATGCCCCAAACGACTGCTGGAAGGATTGCCAGCTCAGGTGATATTCTCGCCATCTGACCGTGGTTCAAAAATACGAGACATTGTTTCCTTCGAGATAGGTGCCGAACTGTCGACAACAGCCCAATGTGAAGCTCTAGTGTGATGTTAATTAACCAAAGCAAAGCTTCTAGATCAATTATAAAGCGTCGACATTAGCCCATTGTGGAGCTCAAGTGCGACGTTATTTTATTCAATTGTGCAGACCTTAAAGAAATCCTTCGGAAATAATTTTGAACCGTCACCGCTAGCCCATTACGCAGTGGACGTCATCCACCGTGGTTCGAAAATAAGACAGCGTTTGAGTAATTAACCGTAATTGTGCATCTCTCCTTAAGTAACCATAAAGATCAGATAAAAAAGACGCATGCGCAACGCATCTGGTCGTTTGGTGTCCACTTGAAAACACAGCCAGATCCGCTGACGAGCGAAAGTCTTTACCTACAACCGTAACTAATAACCCATTACGCAGGTTAAGTGCGAGTTATTGTCTTTATATTTTAGAATGTACTTTTTGACGTCATCTAATCGCACATCATATTTACGACTGTTTTTAACATTTTATTTTGTGAGTGGCAACATTAAAATTGTAAATAATCAACACGGCGACAAACTTTCGCTTGGCGATTATTCGAGGCCGTTTAGAAGAGAAGTACCGAAATTTCTAATATTCCCTAGCTTTTATTTGCTAATAATATTAATTTTCTTCAGGCATCAATTTTCCCCACTCGGGGATTTTTAGAAGTTGAAATTCCCAACTTTCATGGTTAAACTTTCAGGTCAATTAAATCTTTTGGAGTACCTTTCTTTTCTTATTCTAGTATTAATAAAAGTTTTTTTTTTTTTAAAAAGACACAAGAAACAATACAACAAATCTGTACCACAGAACTGGTGGTTGTTAGAAATTGTTGTTACTTTTTTAAACAACAATAAATAACTTATTTATGTCATTCATAGATATTTGATACACCCTTGCAGTTATTTAAAGCCTATTTTAACACCGTTGAGCAGTCAGTTATAAAAATTAGTACTCAATCAACCAATTGTGTCAATATATAGCTGAGTTATAGGACTGCAAGTCATTTTGCAAGGGTTACTGTAATGAATCTGCTCTAACACAAAAGTGTCTTAATTTCATAAATTGTTACATAATTTCATAAATTGTTCTATGTTTAAGCAAATTCGGAGACAGATGTTTTACTTAAAGAAATTCTATTTGTTTTAGTGAGTGTTACTTTAAGACTTCAGTTTTATCAAACGTAAATCTTTGCTAAAGGGGAAAAGGTGCATTTGTACTTTGACATTGATTTTCAACTATTGATATGCAAGAAAAATTAAATTCACTTTACATTTTTCCACTACAGTTTTAGATAATCAGATAAGTTGCAATATCTATTGAATTTTTTTGCTGTAAACTATTTTAAAATATGTAGATTTTAACTAACGTTTTCAAGAATATTTTAATTAAAATAAAATTATGGTAAGTTTTATCATTAAATCATGGCTATTTTTTATTAGGTTTCACTGAAATATATTATGTTTAAAATAACTTTTATTTCTTCTGCAGATACCAAGTGCTGTTGTTCAACACTTTTTAAATACTGCTGGTCTTGCAACATCAGATCCTCAAATGTAAGCATGCAATTTGCTGCAAAGTAAATTAATGCATTGGTATTGCCCATCTTCGTAATCCATTTTTGAAATGTCCTGAAACAAATGGCACTACAGTATTTCTTAACATTTTAAAATATGTAAAATTTCATGATGTTTAATAGATTAGGATGAGATTCTTCCACTTTTCTGCAGAATTCGGTTTTCTTGTTTTTCCCAAAACATTCAGTTTTTTGCACACACAAAATTATTTTACAAGTTTTTTTATTTAGCTTGAAATGAATTTTTTTTTTTGAATAGACATAATTTTAACATATAAATTTTTGAAGACCTTCACGGACAACTAGGCAAAAACTTTTGATGCTATTTTCAAGAGACTCTCAACTATTTTAGCCAAAAAAAAACTTATTTTATGATGAGGCTACGTAATATCCTCTCTTGCACCTCTGTATTGTTGAATATGTTACGAAATCTCAGTTTTTATTCCGAATGATTTTTTTTTTCTAATTTTGTGTGAGCTCCCTCATGTACTTGCTGATGGTTAAGTAATTTATATTTCCACATAAATAATACGATTAAACGTAATTGCTAAGTTAGTTTTATATTGAATATCCAAATTAAATCATTGCTTACAATGCAGTATTTGTATTAAGTATGTAAAACTTCCAAATATTTTATTACTTTAATGTTTTTTGTGTTCATTTTGATTTTTGTTTTCCTCATTTTTTCATTTCGAGTATAATTATATAATTTTCAAGTATAATTTTTGTTTTTGGGCTTTTTGGCCAATCTCATCCCTGAATGGAGGAAACTTTTGAAACAAAAATTTCATATTAATGTATGAAACTGACACCCTCATGTTCCTAGTACATTGCACAGACTGCTACAACTTACATCGTCATATATATTATTTCAGTAGTAAAGATCCCTTTTGCGGTTTTGTATTTTAAAGTTGATATTTTAATATATTTCGTAAATATCGATTCCAAAAGGAGTTTAAAATCATATACAGTGTTCACTCTAGGCGGTTTTTGAAGGGCGGTCCGCCCTGCCCGCCCTTTTTTCAGCTTGATAGCGCCCTCGTGTTCCTTTTTAAAAAATTCCGCCCTCTTGCCCTTTTCAGTCAAGCACAAGCGTCCTTGCTTCCCTACTGTCTTTAAAAAAGGCATCGATTAAATTTTTTTTTGTGTAAATTTTAATTAAGTGAGTTATGACAGTAGAAAAACAAACTCCTTTTTAACTATGCGTGTTGTGCAATCGCGATGATTCCGATATTTCGAGCACGGGGCATTCTACGAATCCTATTGGTTGCATGCTCCTACATATGAAATGCTAAGTTTTTTTTCTGTGTTTTTTAAAAGAGGAGATGGTTTGGGGCGTATTTGCAAGATTATGCGTTTTTTTACCAAATTTTGGATTTAAGTAGCCTTTTCATCAGTTTTGTAAGGAGTCTGATTAGGGATACTTACAGATTTAGTTTTTAGGGTAAACAATTTTTAAATTAATTTTTCAATATAAAATTAGAGATAGGCCTAGAACCGTCAACACTAGTCCAATATGCAGCTCTAGCGCAATGTCAACCAACAAATCGGAACTTTTTTATTTGGTCACGGGTCCGATGTGTCAATGGTGGCCACGCCCATAACAAACTTTTAAGTGCCCTTTTAAAAACCATAAGTGCCTTTTCAAAAACGGGGTACCCTTTTTACCGCCAACAGCGTCCTGCCCTTTTTTATTTCTAGGTCATATATATTATTTCAATAGTAAAGATCCCTTTTTTGGGTTTCACACACAACAGTTCTTAACATGTGAGATATTAAAGAAAAAGGAGAATTTTCCGAAGCAGTGACATCTTACTTTTGTCTCATTAAAGTTAAAAAAAAATTTAATGCGTTTAAAATAATTAGTTTCCAAGCACTTTTTAAATGAGCCGTTGGTAGTGCTGCCATCTGTGGGTAGAATTATTTAAATTTAAAAATAACTATGAGTAGATACAATGAATGCATGTGTTGTTCATGCGATATTTATTGCACAGGCATGCTAGTTATATAAAATTTCTACAGTTACAAATGGACTATAGTCCAAACATCCTCATGCCTTTGACAGGTGTGTTGTCGGTGGCTCAGGTGTGTTATCCTCGTCATATGACTGGTTCAAAAGTACAAGGCAATGTTCCTTTCTTTTCTTTGTGATAGTTCCCAAATTGTCGCCAATAGCCCATTATGTAGCTCTAGCGTGAGTTGCTTAACATTGTACTATCTTATCAAAATTGCTTATTTTCTTTGTTATATTAAAAAAGTTGCGCAAAATGGAAATGTTTTTTTTAAAATTTATTACTAACACAAATCGAGTTATGTAGTTATTAAACAATTGCAAATTATAGTTTATGAAATATGCTTTTTATTTTGTGATTTTTAATGTCTCTTTTTTTAAAAGTGATGGATTGAAATTTTTGTTTGCAGACTGCAGCTGATATCTCTTGCCAGTGAAAAATTCATTGCGGACATCGCAAGTGAAGCTCTGGAACACTTAAAAATGAAGTCGAGTCAGGCATCAAAAGTAACACTAAACTTTATTTCATATCTAGAATAACAAGTCTGTATAATTTATAGAGCCCTAGTTGCTCAGTGGATAAGGCGTTCAGCTACTAATCAGAGTATTGGTGGTTCGAATCCGTGCGATGGATTTGACAAAGAAAAGTAAAAAAGTAGTGATCTTGCGATCAGAGGGTTGCCAGCTTCGCTACAAAAATACTAGAAAGTCGTCCAGAACATCCAACAAATTATACTGGCGTGTATACGGGACTGGTGCTCTGATAAATCTGATTCGGGTCCAATGTCCTGATGCCTATTGAGGTTGCAACGGGTGCCAGCTCAGGTGTTGTCCTCGTCATCTGACCATGGTTCAAAAATACGAGGTATTGTTCCCGGGTCTTTCCTTCGAGATAGGCCCCGAACCGTCGCCAATAGCCAACTGTGCAGCTCTAGTGCGACGTTTAGAACAATTAAGTATTTTGAAAAATCAAATTCTAACAACCATGTTATATCCATTTCTTTGCAATATTATAAACCATTTGTTAAAATTTATAAAAATTGAGTATAACATTTTCCCCCAAAAGAATAATACAGTAAAAACCCTTTATAAAACCATAAACCAGATATTCCAAATTAAAACAAATATGAAGTTTGGATTTCCATAGTAGTCTACGTTAAATTACTTGGATAATTGGAGTATGGTTATAATGCAGTGGCGGCTCGCCCACTACAGCAAGTACAGCCGGGCGGCACCTAGATTTATTAGTGTATTTTAAAACTAAAATAAGATATTTTACTAATTTTTTTTAAATGAAGATTAGAATTGAAAATGAAAATTCTACGGTAGTAAACAAAATCTCCGATAAAAGCAAGCCTGTTACCGTAATGCACAATTCATGAGGGGAAAAAACTCTATTCAATCAAACTGCAGTCAAAAAGCGAAATTCGAAATCGGCTGCATCGTTGCCATGGCAACCTCTACGTAATATGGAGATTCCCCCCATGCACTGCATTTGTGAGAAGGTACAGCCGATATGAATATTCTTGTTTTAGCTGTACTTGAGGTTCGATGTGCTGATTGGCACGTTGATGAAACGAGAACTTACGAGAATATCTCCAAACGGAAATGGTTTTCGTGATACATTTACGGTGTGCTGTTGTTTCAGGACATGGTCCTGCTGTTGTTTCGTTATGTAAGTTAATATTAAAATTGACCGATACGCATGTTTAAAAGAAAGCAGGATTGCTTTAATTTTAAAAAAATAAGTAAGTGTTTTCCGTTTTTCGCATGTTATCATTTCGTAAAAATGGAAAGGAAACTTTGATTTGAGTAGTGCATAATAAAGAATTTCCGTTCCATGTGGGGGGGGGGGGGGATTCACATGATTTCAGCTGCACTAACATTTTCGACCACGGGCCGCCACTGTTATAATGATTAAATCATTAAAAAATATATAATACATATTGTGGTATTTTCAAAATGCCATGTATGTACTTCTTTATTGAGTCTCTTTCTTTTTTATTTGAGTTTTTAAATGATTTTTAATAGGTATTGTTGTAAACAGATCCATACTGTACTATGGATCTAATGGGAAAGGTTTCGGCATGGTTTGATTAGAAAAGTAGCAAGTTCGTGTCTTAGAGGGTTGAAAGTTCAAACCTCATTGTCTGACTGAACATAGCCAGTTAGAGACTGCTGCTGCAAGTTAAATAGTTTAATAAATATTTTTCCAAATATCCTCACTATAGAAATATGAAGATTGGATAACAGCACCAGGTGACCTTGGTTCAAAATTCTTTGCTTCAAGATATACTTATTAGGTGTAGGTGTAACTCTAGTTAATTTAACCAACCGCCTAATTGTAACCAAAATCTTAAAATTTTTCTCTTGCTTGACTTAGGAAAAACAAATTTACCCCTTCATTGAACTATTTAGTTGGGCAATAAAATGTTGATCTAAATTATAGTAAGATAATAATCTTCTTATTTTTCAGGGTAATGCTCTTCTTACTTTAAATGAATTGAGCATCGTTTTGAAGGAGCATGGAATTAATGCTAACAAACCGCATTATTTTCATTGGTATGTTTAAAAACATTTATTCTCAAATATTTATTCTTAACATTTTACTTATTCATAAAAAATAATTCATGTCTATATAATATATGTCAACTAAAAGACAGTATTTATATTTATACAATTTTAACTGAATTCATCTAGTGAATAGAAAATAATCCTCTACTACTGATAAATACGGATGCACATTTTTTTTTATCCATCTCGGAAGGAAATACTTCTACTTTAGGGATGAATAATATATACTTCTTATTAAAAGATTTAGTTTTTAATTCCGAGATAAATTACTTGAAAGTAGAACTTGAATTTGCCGATTAGCAACCCCGATATTACCGCTTTTTTCCATCCAAAATACTAATGAAACAACTATTAATATCTGTACATAATATTATCAAGGAATAAAATCTGCATTGGGGAAATAAATTTTGTTTAATTATTGCAATCGAGCAAGAAAGACATTGACTTTACAAGTGGTGTCATTCGCTACTCACGTTGTCAACTTTATATGTATTAGCTTATACGATAAAACCATACTACGAACTGTATCAAATTGTACACATAACCTACACATTATACAATTTTTCTGTGTTTTGTTTGTACTACTTGTTATATTGCACTGATTTTACAAAGTTATTTTGGTTTTTTCGTATTTAAATTTTTTTGTGTATCTCAAAAATTCATACAGCTCTATTGACGAGATTTTAGAGAGCATTTAGTCCAAAATTGACAAATATCCTGACAATCAATGTGCATAGAGATGAGCTTAGCAATTAGTTGACAAAAACGGTAGTAATTGCAATATTGTTGAAGAATAAGGTTTACTTTTGAATGCTTTTTAAATGGGGATGCATGATAAGTTCTATCATAAGTTACTACATCCTGAAAATTCATATCATAAATTGCAAAGCAAATAATTATTGTATATGAATTTAATTTTTTTTATAACAAGATTTTAAGCACTTTATTTCAGACTTCATTTTTAATAAATATAATGTGTATATCAATGTTGTAGCGCTTATATACAAGTCCATTTTTCATGAATTTAAGATTAATCTTCACAGGATAGCTGGTTGATACTTCATCCAGAATCCCATGCTAAAACTTAACTCTTTCCTTCTAAACATTAAGAACTCATTGGAATCCTCAAATTGTTGAAAATAAATTGGCAGAGAAACCGCAGATGATCTGTGTAGTAAGACATTGATATAGTTAAATATTAGACTAATGATTACAAAAAGTTACTTTACAGTTTAAATTTTAATATTGCATTGAACCATCTTTTTTACAGCTAATAATTTATTTTATACATACATATATTACAGTTAATAATTTATTATTATTTAAAATAAAATTTTATAAACAATTGATATAGTTAAATTGTTTGTTTGGCAATTAAAATTTAACACTATTAATTTTCTCTCAAAAAATTTTGCATGAAATTTTGTAAAACTTTATTCAAATAACTTTATTCAAAAACACAGGTACAGTAACCCCATCTCCTTTCATCCAGTGCTAGAAATAAAATTTTAAAGCTGGTAGCAATTACTGCTGTGAGCTTTTATAAGTTCTCAGCAGAAAACTATTGTCAAAATAAAACAGATTCTTAGATCTGTAATTTTCAGTTTCTTTTTCATGAATTTTAAATCAATTGAACAAATAATGAAATAAACTTGACTAACTTAGTTTGTGAATTATATAATTTACAGGAAACACAAAAATACATGCAAGATAAACAAAATTCTTGAATTTGGATATATGAGATTTTAAAAAAAAAAGTCATTTAAATACATACAAGTATATTGCAAAATGCAGACACAATTTTTTTGTGAGAAAGGTCTATGATTAGATTCACAGAACAGAAACAAAGAGTAATTTGTGAAAAAAATTGTGGTTGCAAATACTTACAGCAATGCTTGCGTGTGTAGCAATAATTGTCACAGCAATTTTAAGGTAACTCATGGCATTGCATAACTTACTTCAAGCCCTGCTTCCAATCCAAGGACATCCTCCCCCTTATAAAGACGACCTCCGAAAGTGCCAATTTGTAAATTAATGTGCTACAAATACAAAAATAATAAAAACATTTAAAGCATTGCAAGATATCTTTTTAATGCCATAAAATTCTCAACAAAAAAAAATTAAACAAAAGAAATCTAAGAAACACAACAAAATTGCATCAGCAAAACTACATAAAATGGAACAGTGCCCTTATATATTTGCTGAACGCTCTAGCCTTTATTCTTCAATATCAGTTCTTTTCCATTACTAATTCTCTTTAAAGCTTTTAAAACCACAAATGTAAGTTGCTGAAACCATAATCCCTACTGAATACAATGTCTTTTCCTCAACTAACACCCTTTCTTAATTTACCATGTCTTTATCATTATCAACTGTATTAAGAACACAATATAAAGTTTAGGTTTAAATAAGAACACCTCATTCAAATAAACAGGAACAACCTGTTCTTTTGTAAGAATTAAATGTGTTTCCTGTTCTGAAATCTATCTTGTACTTTAATCCGATCATTTTGAAACTTGGAACAGTTAGTTAGTCAATTTGAGTACAAATAGGTATACAAAAGGGTGTTGATATATTTTTAAAATTCGACGTATAAAATTTAAGGTTACAAAGCTAGTCATCAGTTAATCACATGTTAAGGTTATTTGAAAACATTCTATTCTAAAATCGAAATGATTCGGGCTTTTTTGTTGCTAGAAAAACTTAACATAGTTTTGGTTGTGTTATTCAAAAGCTCCCACCCCACCCCAGAAATGAATATTTAATAGAACTTCTTAAAAACACGACAAAGAATAATTTGTTTTAATTGTTTCAGATTTCAAAAACAAATTGCATCCGTGCCTACATCTCTTAACTTTGAAATGGAAGAATAAGGGTTATTTTGAGTTACTGATGCCTGAAGAATTAAGATTGAACACGTTTGGGACGCCTCTTCGTTTTGTATTGGGAATAAGTTTGTGTAAGCAGTTCCTATATTGTGATCTATTAATATTTTCTATCAATATCTAGATAATAAAATTTAAGGGTGCATGATGTTTTTTGGTAATATTAATTTTTTTGGTGTATTATTTGAACGTTTTATGTAACTAGTCTCAACTATGTGATGTAATATTTGTGTATCTTGTATATAGGAAAATAAAAACTTTTCTATATTGTTGACAATGTTTAGTTAAATACTATTTTCCCCTTCATAAATAAATAATTTTTTGTTTACTAATTACGAAAATATCTTACTTTCAAAACATGCAACTTAAAAACAGCTTAATTGCCTTAATAGTTTTATATAAAGCTGAAGATTAATTATAAAACAAAAAGTGGCAGATTCTAAAGTTTTGTGAGTGACTAATTTTGAGAGATACTTTGTGAAAACTTTAACATTGTGAAATACTTTAATAAGGAATTCTAATTGATTAGTTTTTTACATACCTAAATATTTTACCTTCTTTCCACAATTGTAAGTTTGCTTAAAACTTAATTGTTTTATTTTTTTTTAATTTAATGTGAAAGATTTAGCTATTTACTAGATATCACCTTGACTAACTTATTTTAGAGACAACATTTTCAGCTGTAAAAATAAGTACAATAATTCTTATTGATTAAAATCATTTATATATTTATTATTAATAAAGAAGAGAAAAGGTTTTAAGAGAGGACAGTGGTGGTATAAGACTTTCAGACAAAAAAATTGCTACAACTGTCATTGTAAGGAAGATCACAGGTTGTTTCATCTGGCACCGCGGCCCCTATCCACGTTCCATTCATGCATTTATTTATTTCAAGGTTTTACACGCATCTGCAGCTAATTTCTTATCGAACGGGACCAACTTTATGTAAATCGTTCCATTTATCGCAGAGTTATATTATTGTCGGAAGGGATCCCCTTAAATGTGTCTATCCTGACACCAAGCAACTGCCACATATTTTATGTCGAAATTAAGGACTTATGACATCTATGCTCTAGTCGAGACGCATCATGCCCCACTGAAAATGCTTTAAAAAACCAAAAATCATCGAGATTTCTACCCGTAAACAATACATTCATTGCTCTATATTTAAAATATGATAACGACTAATATGTCCCTTTTTTTTCTTAAGCACATGTACCAACTACTATACATATTATGATGGCGGATTTAAGAGAAAGGGCACAGTATGCAAAACTTTTGAGGGGGCCCAATTTTAAATTATTATGTCACGCAGCCTTAGGGGAGGGGCTCTCGGGGTTTGTGTGAAGAAGAAAAACCGTGTTTTTTTTATTTATTTATTTCAGAATTTTAATACAAGTCCTTTTATAAAAATCCCTGTCTTTCTAATCGGCTAATTTTTGAAGCCTGATGCCTAGCCCCTCACAAAATTATAATAATCACAAAATCTATTAAAAGTATTATAAATCTTAAGCCTGTATTATAGTTCAGGGTGTCAGGCTGCTACATTTGCAAAGGGTCCAGGCACGCGCCCCGCGCGTCTGTAAAGAATTTGGGGGCTTCTCATAAATGAAAAATGTAAGTAAGTACTATTTTCACTGGCCTTTTCGTTTATTAGGCCATGTACTGTACTGTAACAAGCAATGAGCCCGGGCCAGTCAAAGAGGGCATCTATCCACACATATGAGAAAAGGTAAGAGAATCCAGAGTGTGAAAACTGCAATATGCTAAAAAATACGCCACTGATTATTCTGATTCTAATAGCATCTATGTTCCATTCTCCCAGTTTTATTCTTAACCGAATGTATCTGTGGCGTACGCAAGGGGGGGGGGGGGGGGGGGGGGGGGGGGGAGGGGATCTGTACAGAAAATTTATTATACTTTATATATGTAGTAAAACGTTTTTTAAAAAGAAAATTACGCTAAAGACTTCTGTGATAAAGTTCAGGATCCATATTGTTAGTTTTCAAAATAGTTTATCCTGCTTCTGTTGGCAATAACGGCAAAAAAAAAAGCCAAAGACGCAGAAACACATCCTACATAAGTAAAAGCTGGTTAGGTTAAGAATTCGCAGAACTGCCCAAGAGAGGTTGCCATCGCAAAAGAAAGTTTCTGTTCTCATTTATTCTAGTAACCATATATGGATGTGTAACCATGGGTTTGAAGTAATAACTTAGAGGTATGGGTTGTACGAATGCGTGAGATTGATGCCAGTTGAAAACTGAATAGTTATTTATAAGATCACTATTAGAAAAGAAGTGATTTAGGAATGAATCAGGAAATAAAAAAGTCGAAAGGAACTGTAGGTATATTACATATATTTGATATATTTTTTTTTTAAATTCCATTACTATAAATTTAAAATTGGATAACAGAGAATCATAAATCCCAGTTTTATTCTTAACCGAATGTATCAATGACATCTAAATCTATGTTCTAGCGATATCCGTCCAGGAGCATCACGAGGCACTGTAATGTATCATGCGACACTACAAACGTCCAGAAACACCAAAAAACCAACAACAAACTTTTAACCCTTTAACAATACTTTCATGTCACTCTATATACTTCGACTAATTACTCTACAATACTTCCATTACTATATATTTCAAATAGGATAATAGAGAACCATAAATCCAAGTTTCATTCTTTAATGAATGTATCAACTGCGACACATTTGATTTCGAATCTAATGACTAACGACATTTATGTTCCAGTCCAGAAACATCGTGAGGCACTGCAAGCTTAATGCAAACTGTCTAACAGCCGATTCCTAATTGATTTATTCTCAGCTCCGTAATTGTATACTTCGACTGTATTATTTTTTCCCCTTCTAGAATTCAACGTAACGCAATCTTGGCTTCGTAACTTAACGCATGCATTGGCTCATAATTAATTCTACAAAAAAGAAGCCATTTTTTTTTTCTTCTTTAAGTCGCTTGCTTGGTACGTATGAATACAAGTAGAAAAAAAAATAGAGAGGGAGAAAAAAAAATTACGATGATATGGATATCGGAACTTAAGCAATGGCTCGTTGCCAAATAGAAAGAAGTAAAAGGGTAAAAATGGAAGGAACGGAGAAAGGAAGAAAAAAAAATGTTCGATCGTAAAAACTGCAGGCGGGCCCTAGTTTCCAATTCGGAGGCGGTAAAATTTTATGCATTTGTTAATTTCTTGTTGGAACATCATTCGAAGGCGGTTCTGAAGGGAGGTGGGAGTTGAAGAAAAAAAAAGCCGCCCCGTGTCAATAGAGAATACAAGACAATGATAAAGAGGGTTTTTTTAGTAAATTTTTTTTTAAAAAGTGGAACCTTGTAAGAAGTAAAAAGTGGATGAGCGTAACGATCGAGAAACTAATTGGATACGCGATATGGGGGTTGAGAAAAATGACGCGATGGAATTTTAAACTCTTGAAACTCGTTAGAAGAATAATTTCGTACAAAGGTTTTCTATTTGTAATGTTGAAAATAAATGTTTAAAAATGATCATTTGAACATCCTGTTTATCCACCATAAATTAAATAGTCCTCCAGAAAATTAAAAAGGTTTCTTTGAAGTAAAATAAAAGCTGTTTTTCTTTTATTCAAACAATAATATTGTCAACTAGATATTTTTCTATATTTTATTGTTAGCCATTTAATGTACTGTATAATAAGATAGCTGACTATGTAGGAACAACATGAATTTAGGAAAGAAATATTATGTTATGCTTTTAGAGACATTTTTTTTCTGACATTATACTCCTAATCCAAACTACTAAAAATTTTCTCTCGTTCGATAGAAAATTAGGGGGCGATGCGAGTAAAATCTTAAATAAATCGTTGTCGATGTGGACCCACCGAGTCAGACATAACAACTTGCGTATCTTACGTTTGTTGGCAAGGTTAGCGATCAATCCCTATTGCTATCACTTGCTGAAATTTCCCGTAAAAGCGTATAATATTTATATAAAGAAAAGCCTGTACGTGGTGTAGATGGGGCTCGTTGAGTCAGGCGTCACAGCTTGCGTATCTGATTTCCGTTGCGAACCAATTCCTATTTCTATAATCTGCTGAAAGGACGTTTTATGTAAAACCCTTCCTGGCCATGAGCCGACACAGTCGCACCCTACATTTTTTAATATATCTAAACATTAAATATTATTTGAAATAAAAAAAATTGGGGGAAATGGGGAATAAGTTCTAAAACGGCAAACTTGCCTTTACATATATTATTATTTTTAGGAAATGTCGTATAATCCCCTTATTATGCCAAATGAGATTTAAAAAAATATTTTAAGTTGTAAGCGCTATTTTAAAACTATTTTAAAATTACGACTCTTATTTTCCAATACACTTTGAATAGCAGAGACGAGCCCATGCACCCCCCCCCCCCCCCCCGAAGAAAAAAAACGCCCCTGTTGAATAGTAGTTCTTTTTAAGAAGCCTTTAGACTTAATAGTGTGTAGCGGAAAGAATAGTTTTGCGTTGGTTGCACAAACTAAACATAACCAGTGAACTATATTACTAGTATTACATTTAATAAAAATAAATACCGTAGTCGTCGTCTCATCTGATGCTGGATATTGTTAATACAAAACTTTTTTTCTTCAAAAACAATTTTTATTTTGCCTTATTCATTTATAAAATATTTAAATTTAAGATCTTGCTTCAGAAGAATAGCAAGTATTTTGAACACACCTGAAAAAAATGAAGCTTCAACGTTTATTAATTTTTAAGAAAAACGGGTACACAAAATCTGCCAATGTAACATTACTTGTATATATTAAGTTCGAGGGTTCGGTTTCGATTTCTTAATCTACCATTAACTCTTTTTCACTCTAACGGTTTTGACCATTATTGAAGAGTAATTGTAACTGTCGCATCCCCACTTCCAATACCCCTTCACACTTTTTAATGGACTCCAAACACCTTTAAAAAGTGTCCGCCAGAGGGCGTAATGAAACGCGCCCTCTGGCGTTGAGCTAGAATTTTGAGCACTCTGAAGAAAACCAATGACTTCCACGAGAAGAGGTCGAATTTTGTAAACATCCCGTGATACATTTTAGATGATTCTTGTAAGGTTGTCGAGGAATTATACTTTGCAATTGTTAAACACGAAGTCTGTCATTCCATTTAACTTTCGTAATATGAGATTTGTGTTTGTGTAGTTATCGTAAAAATGCTGAATTTCAAATGAAAGGAGCAATTTCCAAGTGTTCAAAATCGAAGGGAAGTAAATAAAAACGCGCACTAATATCAATAACAATACATTCTAGGATCAGAACATCTCGAAATTGGAATTTACCATCGCTATCCGTGTGGGATGTAGATTAATCTAAAACAAACCATAAAAGGGGAGATAACAGGGATTCGTATCTCATAAATGTATATACTCAAGATTTCTACTCATACTATTTAAATTTATATAAACTAGGCCGGTTCTTTTTGAATTATAAGTTAGCTCTGTAAATATACTTTACATTATCATTAGCCTTGAGCTTTGATAGCTCGTTAATTTTATTTTCTTATCATTGTTCGAAGTCATCCTTATTTCTTATCTTCAAATTCAATAAACACGGACTATTGAAATTTTTATAAAAATTTAAGTACATATATGAATTCCCTTTCATTATACATATTTTTTATTTTTTATCCAAGGCAGCGAAGGATTAGTACTAATTGAATAGATATTTGTATTTAGAGTTTTTTTCCCAACTCATAAGCAAATTATTTAAAAAGAACTGTCATTTATGATCGTTGAAAATACCGTACGTTTGAGTGAAGTGATCTGTTTAAGACGAATTCTAGCTCCTGTTTATATTTTGAATGAAATAATTTATAGGATTCGCTTAACAAAGATAAGTTTAACTAGATTAATATTTTGGATAAATTAACTCGATGTATTATTGAAAGGGGTGAAGTCAAGACCCTTTTATTAAAATTTTGTATATATTTAAAAATAGTACCAATATTACAATTTTGTATCAGCTGGAAGAAGATTTATTGGTTGGCTATCATTCTATATTATATAAAAAATAATATTAAAAATCGATTTTTTTAAAAATATATAGTTTTTATTAACATTATAAAATGTGCTGAAGTCATGGGACTTTAGAATAACTAATGAACAAAGCAAACATAAAATATTAATGGATTAAGTCAAATTATTTTATTACTATTAATTACTTTCTAACAAATCGCAATATTTTTTACGCATTCGTTTGAATTAAAGAGAAATAAAGAATTTAAAGCTGAAATATAAGAGTTACTATTTTCAATGTTTGGTTTTTGATATTTTTACACTTTTTGAGGTCCCGTGAGTAATAATAAATGCTTTTTTAGAAATTAGGTTTTTTTTTTGTGTCATTGAACACAATAACTCAAATATGAGTAATGCCACGGCTACCAAATGTTTTAATGCAGACTAGGCGATGTATAGACTGAGAATTTGTCACGAATATTATATAAGGGATTATTAAAAACATTAATACATAACTTGATTCGATTCGATAAATTAGTTCTATAGATAAGTGAAAAGTCAAAAGATAAGTAAAGAGTTGTGGCTACGTTAATTTGTTTTTGTTTAACGTTGTAAAATCGTGTGGTGTTATACACAGGCCCTGATTTACCATTAGGCACGTTAGGCCCGTGCCTAGGGCCCCCAATCTTTAGGGGCCCCTAACTTTTATTTAATTACACATAAATTGTATAAAAGTTGTCTATACTTTGACAAATATTTTATTAACCTTGCAATTTTTCGTAACTTTTCAGTAATTTTTTCAAAACACATTAAAATTTCTTGTTTTTTAAATGAATGCTATTGTGCATATACTATTGATTTTTCTAAATGAGCCCCTGGTTATACACCAAATTTCTTTTGATGTGAACATGGGCTATCAGCATTAAAAAAAACATACTATGCTTTTAGAGCAGTGGTTCCCAAAGTGGGTTCCGTGGAACCCTGGGGTTCCACGAAAAAAATTAAGGGTTCCGCGTGACAAATTTTATTTGATTAAAAAAAATAAGAATGGTGTTTAGTATATTCACATTTTCGATGAATAACCAAATTCAGAAAAACAGGCTATTCGAATTCTATTGCCGTTTGCAACCACTTATTTGTGTGAAGCTGGGTTTTCAAAATATGTTGCGACAAAAACCAAATATCGTAACAGACTTGATGCTGCACCAGATATGCGAGTTCAGTTATCAAACCTAACGCCCAATTTTAAGAGAATCCTGGAATCAAAGAAGCAAGTGCAATCTTCACATTAAAGATTTTCTATTTATTTTAGTTTATGTTTTGTATTTTTATTAATTATTTCTATGATTTTTTTTTTGAGTTTTGCTTAATTCAATAAAATCTGACATACCAAAATAATACTTGTTTTATTTAATATCAGATATTAAATTTTGAAAAGTCGTTGATTAAAAAATATTCAGGGTTCCGCGATCATTGGCAACAAATTTTGTGGTTCCACGACCAAAATATTTTGGGAACCACTGTTTTAGAGTCATCTACTATAACTCCATGCATAATAACAAAATTGGTAAAAACTGTGTCTTTTTCGATAGATAATTAGGCACCGATGCGTGTAAAATCTTGAAATAATTAAAGTGTGGATGGGGGCGTGACGGAAAATCTTGTTTGTCTTCCATCTGTTAGGGAGATCATGGACCTCGCGACCCAATTTTTTTTTTAAATATACGTCGATTTTAATGATTTAAAAAACATTCCTGCCCAATTTGAAGAAAATAGAATAACGCGTTTGTTCGTGACAGCGTAACAAAAAAACAGACGAAGTGCCGAAATGTCGAGGTAAAGCAGAACCTCGTTAATGATCGGTCAATTAACTGATGAAACGACGTTTCATTTAAAATCCTTCTGGCCGTGCTCCGACACAGCCACGCACGATTATTTTTTGCAAAAGTAAGCTTCACTTATAACATGAATATTTACTGAGCAACAAACGCGTAGCAGTATCTTATATTTCCTGAAATTTAAAAAAATATTTCCAAAACTATCTTCCCACCCCAGACCATGCCGTTCAACTACAAAACAGATCATCCAGTTGTCGGATCCATGCTCATAACCGCGCTGTGATTTCCACCTCTCCCCCCCTCAACGAAGCACTCCGAATATCGTTTGCATATTAAGTAGCACTTTAGAACACCCCCTCTGTGTACTTTTGGGGTACAGGGGGGTATGAGTGTTCGGCCATTTCGGAATCGCATTTCGTATGCAGATGGTCTCATTAGACGATGCCGTAGTCCGTTCTGCTTGATGTCGGATATTTCGTGTATTGAATTATGCTATGATCTTTTCCCTGAGTTTCCGTGTAATAGTTTCTGTGCTTAGATTTGAAAATCTATAGTTTGAAAAAACTGTTTTTAATATTGAATTTTTTTTTAGCTTTCAGAAAAAAAAAACAATTGTAATGGGAATAAATTTTTTAGAGAATAATGGTGTACTTTGAATGGCCCCCTTGTATAGGAAGGGGTTGAGGGGGAAAATTATAAAAGTTCACTTTTTGTAGAAATCTAGATTTCAAAGCCGAATGTTAGGAAAAGGGCTGCAATTAAAATGTATCAAATTGTGAAACCGTTAAAACATCGAAAGAGTAACCGTGTATGTCTTGTTGCACAGCTCGTTTATCTGATCAGTGTTTAAAATTATGAATTAACGTTTCATTTGAGATTAGAGATGAGCTCAGCAGGTACTCTGAGAGAACAGTAGTAATTACAATATTAATAAATTAATAATGATACCTTTTAACTGTTATTCAAATATCGCTCATCCCTACTAGAAATACACAAAAAATATGAGGCAGCGTTCCTAATTCCGTGTCTTTCTTTTGGGATAGATCCCGAACCGCCTATAGGCCGGTGGGTGACCCAGCAGTAGGGTATTCGATTTATAATCGGAGGGTGGTGGGTTCGAATATCGACTTGACTTTGACAATGCTTCGAGCTGTTAATCGGACGGTCGCCAATTTTGTAACTCGCCATCCGCCTTGTGTAGGAGACTGTGGTGCACGTTAAATATGTCGTGGTCTAAAGTCCTCACGCCTATATCAGGTGCATGGCATACCAGTTCAGGGGTTTCCCTGGTGTGAACATGTTTCCAAATTACGAAGCAGTGTTTCTGGGTCTTTCTTTTGGGATAGATCCCGAACCGTCGCTTATATCCGATAATATAGCTGTAGTGTGACACTTATGATACCAACCACCAGTACAATTCAAACCCGGGAACAATCCATTTGACTAAGACACACGCTCGAAAGATAATCATCAATGCACCATCCATCTCAACGATCGCAGAGCACATCCATAAATTTCAATTATCGTGCAATACCAGACAATCTCCGAACTCCCATAAACTAATAAATGAACTTCCAGGTAAACATGGTCTGCCTCATCAATCCTCCTTCTTAACACCCGCTCTGCAAACAAGACGACGGCATTTTCATTTCACGCAAAGGCGCATGTTGCACCAAATGACGCATGGACAAACACCCGGTGAGTAATGGGGCAAGCACATAGGATTCCTAATGACTCCGATATGACGTATTTCGGAGAACTAATCTTTGGTGTGGACATCAGAGGCGGTCTTCTCTCTAATGCATATTTAGCAAGTTCGACATCTTTTCGGTCGCGAAGGAAGGCCTAATGCGCGTCTCTTGATGACGTTGAAGATGGTGGTTGTGATGACAACAATGCCTCGTTGTGGATTAATGGATTTCTTGGGGGATATTTTTTTGTTTTCTTCTGCTATTTTTTTGGTGGTGCTTGGAATGGCTATGGGGACAGATTGGGTGGAATTTCTGTAGGAATTTGTAGGATAAAATAATATTTCTTATTGGTTTGCTAGATTCAATAAGTTTTTGAAAAAGTAATAAACATAATTCGTTATTTATTTATTTATTTATTTATGTATATATTTATTTATTTATTTATTTATTTATGTATATATTTATTTATTTATTTATATATTTATTTATTTATATATTTATTTATTTATTTATTTATGTATATATATATATATTTATTTATTTATATATTTATTTATTTAGTTATTTATTTATTTATTTAGTTAGTTAGTATTATTTATTTATATATTTATTTATATATTTATTTATTTATTTATATATTTATTTATTTATTTATTTATTTATTTATTTATATATATATATTTATTTATTTATATATTTATTTATTTATTTATTTATTTATGTATATATATTTATTTATTTATTTATTTATATATTTATTTATTTAGTTATTTATTTATTTATTTAGTTAGTTAGTATTATTTATTTATTTAGTTAGTTAGTATTATTTATTTATTTATTTATTATTATTATTATATATTTATATATTTATTTATTATTATTATTATATATTTATATATTTATTTATTATTACTGGCCACCAAATTAAAAATTTGACTAAGTGCGAACCACCACCTTCTAATAGTAATAAAATTCAGATGTCAAATATTTTTTTGACCCTAAGTATAATTCAAGTATTAATTTTTGACTTTATTTAATTTAATTTTTTGAATTACTTAACGAGTATCTTAACGTTAGTGATATTACTTGTCATTCCTCAAGTAATAAAAAGTGATATTTGAGCTTGTATATTTCTGTCACCAAATTCGATAATTTTTTTTATTACAAGAAAAAGCAAGACAAAGTTGCCAGACAAAAATACTTTTCCCAACAAAATACAAATGCTTCATTATTACCATGCATTTTCTATGGTAAGCAAGTAAATAATGATGCCTTATGTAACAAGAATAAGCACTAAACAACGCTTTAAAAAAAAAAAAATCACACAATATTTTGGTGATTAAACAAGAGCTCCCACAGACCACTTCAGGCCCTTTCATAGACAACCGGTGGTCCGAGGACCACAGATTGGGAACCACTGATTTAAACAAAAGAATTTACCGACAACTGTTTTGTTCAAATGTCTACTATTTATTTTGCAAATAGCATTATTTTGCTACCAATTTAATGCCAGTTCTTGTCATTTGAAATATTTTTTTAACGACACTTGTTTTGAGAAGTGTATACACTCAAACCTGTTCTTGTGCGGTCTTTTTTGTGCGATTTTTTTTGTGCGGTATATGAAAATTTCAATCAAATTGGAAAATAATTGATTATTTGGCTACCGAGAGATATACAAGCGTCTAGTGAAACAACAGTCGTCGCAAAAACTGATCACCGACTACATGGTAACTGAAAAAAAGTCAACTCTAAACGAGTGCGAGGCAGTATCTTCAAGTGACGAAAGCGATTTTGAACCAAGTTCGCGTATTGTCAGACTACGAAGGATAATGGTTATACGTTTGAAAAGTTTTGTATGCGTAAAATAAGTAAATATGTAAATAAAATATTTAAAAATGTTCGCATGTGTATTTTCTAAATCAGATTCCAAAAGGTTTAAGGAGATTCCATGTAGCTGTCAAGCCTCGTGTCTTGATTTCGTTTAAAAAAGCAATTCCTAGTTATTTCGTAAGGTTTTGAGTAATTTTCTATGTGAGACTTTTTTTATGCGGCCCCTATTCACCGCATAAAAAAAATGTAACTGTGTTGTGAAAACTTTTTTTTAGCTACTCGTGAAGTTTTGTGCGAATTTTTTTATGCGTTTTTTATGCGGTCCCTATCTACCGCAGAAAAAGAGGTTTGAGTGTAATAGAAATAAATCTGATGGCATTTTGTGAGATATTTTAATAAAACAAATCGTGCATGGATTTGTTGAAAAACGGTTAAAATGCTTTACACGAAGCGTCATTTCAGAAGATTATAGAAATAGGGACTGTCAACTCACCAATAAAATGAAGATATACAAGCTAACCGTCTGTTTCCGTGGGCCATCTTTGTTACTTTGTAAAAATTAATATTATTGTGATTTACCTTGTATTTTTCATTAAATATTTTAAATGAGAAATTGCTTATACTTTCTCGTCTGTGGTCACTTTGTTTTGTTTGCGTAACAGTTTTAATTTACCCATGTTTTTTTTAGCCTCAACGATGCATGTACATAAAAACTAATTAAACTAATAAAATAATTTTAAAAAAAAGAAGGAAACCGAATTTAAGAAAAAAGTAATACTCGTAGTAGCAGCTATGCAGCTTTTTTTAAACTGAGTTGGGCATGTCTTAAGTATTTAAAAAAAAAAAAAAAATTTTAAACTAATAATTTTTATGAATTATAAAAAATATTTAAGCTAAAAAAATTATATAAATTATAATTTTTTTATAAATTATAAATTAAAATAATTATATATTTTTAAACTATAATCAAAACTGTAATCGAAGTAATAATAATTTTTTTTTTTTTAAACTTGCTCTTAAAATTAAAAATATTAGTTATTTTTAGCGTCTTTTTCTTAAAGTCATTTTTTTAGTAATATATATATATATATATATATATATATATATATATATATATAATTTTATTTTTTCTCTTTTTAGTTTGTAATTTTTGCATTCAGAATATATTGTAGTATATAGAGTATATTGTATATAGAGTATATTGTATATAGAGTATATTGTATATAGAGTATATTGTATATAGAGTATATTGTAGTTAGACAATCCATGTAGAATGAAAATATTTTTAAATCGAAGTAAATGTTTATAAAAAAAAGCCGAATAATCGAAATTTGATGGAAATGTAAAAATGGAAATCACTTATAAGTTAGGGGATTTTTATTAAAAGCAATATTTTTTTATTACAGAACGTTTAACGTTTAAAAAAGAATATTTAACATTTAAATACGAGTATTTAACATTTAAATACGAGTATTTAACATTTAAATACGAGTATTTAACATTTAAATACGAGTATTTAACATTTAAATACGAGTATTTAACATTTAAATACGAGTATTTAACATTTAAATACGAGTATTTAACATTTAAATACGAGTATTTAACATTTAAATACGAGTATTTAACATTTAAATACGAGTATTTAACATTTAAATACGAGTATTTAACATTTAAATACGAGTATTTAACATTTAAATACGAGTATTTAACATTTAAATACGAGTATTTAACATTTAAATACGAGTATTTAACATTTAAATACGAGTATTTAACATTTAAATACGAGTATTTAACATTTAAATACGAGTATTTAACATTTAAATACGAGTATTTAACATTTAAATACGAGTATTTAACATTTAAATACGAGTATTTAACATTTAAATACGAGTATTTAACATTTAAATACGAGTATTTAACATTTAAATACGAGTATTTAACATTTAAATACGAGTATTTAACATTTAAATACGAGTATTTAACATTTAAATACGAGTATTTAACATTTAAATACGAGTATTTAACATTTAAATACGAGTATTTAACATTTAAATACGAGTATTTAACATTTAAATACGAGTATTTAACATTTAAATACGAGTATTTAACATTTAAATACGAGTATTTAACATTTAAATACGAGTATTTAACATTTAAATACGAGTATTTAACATTTAAATACGAGTATTTAACATTTAAATACGAGTATTTAACATTTAAATACGAGTATTTAACATTTAAATACGAGTATTTAACATTTAAATACGAGTATTTAACATTTAAATACGAGTATTTAACATTTAAATACGAGTATTTAACATTTAAATACGAGTATTTAACATTTAAATACGAGTATTTAACATTTAAATACGAGTATTTAACATTTAAATACGAGTATTTAACATTTAAATACGAGTATTTAACATTTAAATACGAGTATTTAACATTTAAATACGAGTATTTAACATTTAAATACGAGTATTTAACATTTAAATACGAGTATTTAACATTTAAATACGAGTATTTAACATTTAAATACGAGTATTTAACATTTAAATACGAGTATTTAACATTCAAATAAGAATATTTAACATTTAAATAAAACCATTAAAACATTTCAATAAAAGCATTAAAACATTTAAATAAAAGCATTAAAAACATTTAAATAAAAGCATAAAAACAACATTTAAATAAAAATATTAAAAACATTTAAGAATATTCAACATTTAAGAATATTCAACATTTAAATAGGAACATTTATTAAGTTAAAAACATGTTTTTTTTTTAAAACATTACTTATTTCACGAGTTTTTTAGATAAACGGTTTTATAAAAACATATATTTCTCAGATTTTCCTTATGCTTCGCAGGAAAAACAACCACAACCGCCAAAACCGACGCCACTCCCTATTGGCCGATCCCGCGCATGCGCACAACTTCCCCCCACAATCGCACGATGCGAGCGCGGCAAAGAAGCTAACAATAAACAACTCTCAGTCGGTCCTGCGAGTTCGAAAGAAGCGTACGTCGACACAGCGTCAAAATGCCATTGTCAAAACAACCGATATCGCTGACCCTGCCCCATTCGTGAGCGTTAAAATCTCCATTTGATTAATCGACATTGGATTACCCCTTGGATTAAATACGTCGGAATTTTTAAAAAAGGGAATTTTAAAAGGGAAAAACGGAAAGAAGTTCAGTGACTGCTGTGCGCCGATTCGGGTCCATGGATTTAAAAGCCTTCACCTCTCTATCCGGTTTGTTGTAGCAAAGTTTGAGGGGAAGATTTGTTTTAGTGTTGTTTTATTTCTAACATGCTGTCCCTGTCCACGATGGGAAAAGAATTGGATTTGTTGCAAGCGGTCAAAGCTGAGGATATTAGGGGAATTACGCGATTGCTGTCGAAATACAAGTCATCTAAACCGAGTAAGTACATATATTCTTTTTTTCCTTCTTATTTTTTTGTAAATAACTTTTTATGGTTTTTGCATCGAGATTCTTCAGACCATTTCGGTTTTAAAATGCTACTGACGTTTGCATACTAAACTTTCTCTTTGTTGTTGATTTGTTCTTTAACGGAAGATGGTAATTTTTTTTAAGTGAATAAAAATCGTTGCTGTTTTTTTAAAAAAAGTTGGAATTAAAAAAAAAAAATCTAAATTCCAGAACCGTTAATTAAATCATTTTAAAGTGTATAAATGAAATAATTGGGATACACTGTTATTTTGCAAATTTCCAATACTATGTTACATAATTTCAAAGGAGCCGCAAGGTGCAATAGCATTTTGGAATCTATGAGAATGAGAATAAAAAGAAAAACGTCTTTTTTTTATTACTACCCACAAATGCTGGTCTTGCTCAAATAGCGCTAAACAAAATAAAAATGTAAAGAAAGTAAAAACTGATTTAAAAAAAAAGTAAAACAATGCCATTGCAATTAACACAAATTAAACATATTTTTTTAAGGACACAATACCCATAAAAGTATTAGAGTATATTTACATTGTAGAAATCTGTTAATAAAATACAATATTTTTCAACCATAAAAATATCTGTATCTATCTATTTTCATTAGGATGTGGATTATAATCCTTCCAAATAATTTTTTCCCAGCAGCTTATGTAGCCTATGTCTAAATCCGGCCCTGAGAGTGAAATAATTATTTTGCACAATAAATCTTCTTATAAAATATTAGGGCAACGTGAAGATCATATTGACCAAAACAAACGTGTTCCAAGCAAATGTCAATACACCTTCCTACTGTGAGATTAGCTTTGATATTAGATGGTGAAGCATTTTCCCGATTCAAAATCCCATTTAAAGCCACATAACTATTAAAACACTAATTAATTGAGTAATAGTGAATTTTCTTTGTACTTATCATAATTATTTAAATGTTGGAAGTAAATAATGTAATGTAATACCCATTCTTGGTTCCTTTGGTTTAAATAATCATTTAAACCAAGATACACTGTAATGGTTTGACGCAATGTAATAATAGCATTTTACGCAACTTCTTATTTTGGCATTTATTGTGCTGAAATGCTCAGCATTATGTCTTATGTGACGAAGATATGATTATTAAGTTAGCGTTTGACAATTTCAACAAGGTGGTTCACCACCTTGTTGAATTCAAATGAAGTATATTTCTTTAGAATTTTGAAAGTACATTTCTGGCATGACTAGAATGACTTTTTAGAATTAACTTATATGTGAAGAAAATGGATTCGTTTAAAGTAGAAATGGGGGGAAAAAAACTGAAAGCTATTAAAAATTCGAATAGAAATAATACTAAAAAATTTAGATTGATTTTTAAAAAAATATATATACTTCGAAAAAACGCATTAGTATTGTTCCTTCTCGAAAAGCAAATCTATATTTCAGCATCAAATATCAAAAAATGGAATTACTTTTCCTGGAAAATGGAATAATTTCTATTTTTCTTTCCATTGACGATCGTTTGCTTTTCTGTCTGGGATGTTCACAACCAGAAACCTACTTTTCATCATTAGAACAAGTGAAGCTGCACCTGTTCGAGACTGTTGCTATTTGTGACGTCACATACGTCGAGTGCAAGCGTTGTGCGTGACTGAATAGGCGTGGTTTACGTTTAACATCCCGAAACTCTTGTTATTTTTTTTATTCTTTGAAAACTGAAGTTGTGTGTTTACTTTGATTTCGGTTGAATTTCTATTCATTGCTTTTGTGGTCTAAATTCTTGCACATGCGTATTGAGCTGTGGAATATTTTGAGGAAGCTTTGCTTTTGTATTTAAAAGTTGATATTTTAATATATTTCGTAAATATCGATTCAAAAATAAGTTTCAAATTCAGTGGCGGCCCGTGGTCTAAAATGTTAGTGCAGCCGAAATCATGTGAATCCCCCCCGTGCCCCTCTATTTTCCAAAAACCTTACATGAACGGAAATTCTTTATTATTCACTACTCAAATCAAGTTTCCTTTCAATTTTTAAGAAATTATAACATGCGAAAAAAATATAAAACACTTACTTGTTTTTTGAAAATTAAAGCAATCCTGCTTTCTTTTAAACATGCGAATCGGTCAATTTTAATATTAACTTACATAACGAAACAACAGCAGGACCATGTCCTGAAACAACAGCACACAGTAAATGTATCACGAAAACCATTTCCGTTTGGAGATATTCTCGTAAGTTCTCGTTTCACCCAAGAGCCAATCAGAATATCGAACCTCAAATGCAGCTAAAACAAGAAAATCCATTTCGGCTGTACCTATTCTCACAAATGCAGTGTATTAGCATGGGGGGAATCTCTATACTACGTAGCGGTTGCCATGGCAACGATGCAGCCGATTTCGAATTCCGCTTTTTGGCTGCAGTTTGATTGAATGGAGTTTTTTCCCCTCCTGAATTGTGCATTACGGTAACATGCTTGCTATTTATCGGAGATTTTGTTTACTACCGTAGAAATTTCATTTTCAATTCTAATCTTTATTTAAGAAAATTAGTAAAATGTCTGATTTTAGTTTTAAAATACGCTAATGAATTTAGGTGCAGCCCGGCTGTACTTGCTGTAGTGGGCGAGCCGCCACTGTTCAAATTCATTACATATTTCAATAGTGAAGATCCCTTTTGATGGTCTCGCATACAACGGATCTTGACAAATGAGGTATAAAAAAAGGAATTTCCCAGAGAAGTACTTTTGTCTCGTGAATATATTTTTTTTAATGCGTTTAAAAATAATTAGTTTCCAAGCAGTTTTTAAACGAGCCGTTGGTAGCTCTGCCATCTGTGGATAGAATTCTTTGAACGGAGTGTGCATGTATAAGTAGTTACATTGAATGTGTGATAATTATCGCACGGGCGATATAGCAATTTATCGTTACGGTATAGTTGTTATAACGAAATGTAGCTGTGTCGGGTCTACTGTAGCTTTCATAGCCGTTTTAGGACAACATGTTTTCCGGTAAAATTGAAGAAAACATTCAAAATTTTGCGTTTTCAATAAAAGAACAAAAATTCGGTTATTAAAAAGACTATTTTCATTTAGGAAATATTTTAATTTTTAGTGTTTGATTATTTAGTATTTTTTCACTTGGTCCTAATATTCATAAGAATTTAGTTACGTAAAAACATAATTTGTTAGGCTATTAAGTTTGCAGTCACACGCAGGCTACAGAAAAACGCGTTAATGTCGAAAAACTGTCAAAACTTAACTATTGTATTCACAAAAATAATATTTTTTTTGTACAAAGGAAGAAAAAATATAACACATTTTCACTAAAATGTGTTAGTTCAGATTAATGAATAATTTATAATCTAAATTTTAATTATCACATAACTTATTTAATAAGGATTTAACTGTTTTTGCAACTGGATTGTCGCCATCTTGTTTTCGATCAAGAAGCAAAACCTGCTATATCCATATTTCAACCAATCGGAAATCACGTTCTCTAGAATTAAATGCTCCTGCATTTATATAAAGCTTGATTAGCGTGGATATAGCTAATTTTGTTTCTGAGTGAATACATGTTTTAATATATATTATTAAGTAACGCATTTTGCTTCTGTACTTTATTATATTTTAAAATTGAAACCAAAGTTAAGTACCAAAATATAATTTTTCGAATTTTTGGATCTAACTTCTTTTGTATTTATGCTACTCAAATGTGAAAACGACACCGACATTTTGATCACGAAAGCATTTTTTTGTTAATTTAAGGAATTTAATACAAATCTAAAGACAGTGAACGTTTAATTTTATGATATTTCCCCCCTGTTTTATTTATACTTGAAAATTAAGATACTAGTTTGAAATATGCACGCACTATACAAAAGAGCAAGTCATCGTTCTAAATTAATCTATTGTCTTCCTTTACCAATTCCCTTTAAACAATGTTCCAATCTTTCGCTTCCTTCCATATTTTATTGATACAATATTTTAGCCGTCGAAAGGGGATTAGAAAGTAATTTTCTTTGTCAGCTAATTTTGGTTAACTGATTATCATAATTCTCCAGCAAGGCATTAACTATAAGTCTTGGCTCATAAATCCCTAATTAAGTTTCCTTAAAACTTTACTTCGAACGCGTTCCCATTTTCGGCAAAGGGAACTTCGAAATTAATCAACGAACTTTTGCGAGTAATTTAACGAGGTGGCCAATAACAGTTCGGAGTTATTGATTAGTCATCTCTATTGCCATAAGATTCGAAATTAATGAGCTTCAGAATGGTCGTGTTGTGATGTTTTACTGCTGATTGGAAGTGTCGTTTGATCTTTAAAATGAAAATCGTCTGCCGTTCCAATTAAATTTCGTAGCGGAGTTTTCTAATTAACTGTTGGTCCGTGTTTGAGGTTAACTTTTAGTTTATTGGTAATAAATTTGTGTTTCGGGTCGCAGGGATGTTTTAATAGTTGTCTGGACACACATTTTGCATTTTTGGAGAAGTTCTGGCCGATGATGTTAATTTAGTTTTGTATGAACTTAGAAGTCCCACTGTGCTAATTTTTTTTAACGATGGGACTATTTGTGTAATAACTGAAGAGGTGATTAAAGTAGTATTCTGTGAAGTAAAATTTTATAGGTGTTTTAACTGGGCATTAAAATACACTTGATAGTCGCTAATTACAGTTTTAAGGTCTGAGGTGGCTTATTGAGTACCAATCGATGGGTTGCGAGTTCATCTCCTCGTCGTTCCCTATACACCACCAGGGATCTGGTACAAATTAAATCTCCTAACGAATATATATATATATATATATATTTTAATTCACCCCCCCCCCATTTTTTTTTGGGGGGGGGGTATTTTTGGTGCAGGCGTTTTTTCGTCTTTAAGTCCATGGTATACTTTAAATCAAAAATAAAATAAAACTGTATTCCATCTAAAAAGCATTTTGGACAGAAGTGGCACACAGTAGAAGGTGTAGGTTGTGGCTCTGAAATAATACGCATGTGAAACGCTTTAAATCATAGTAATAAAAGAGTTTGAGGTTGAACCCCATATTGTTTTTATTTACTTAAAGGACTTGAAATTGGTGGAAATACTCTAAAAAGGGATTAGTATTTGAAATACGTAGAGTCGCATGTTCCTCTATTACTGCAAAATAATGGGATGCACAGAAAAACGAGTGCCTCTTACTGTTGTTGCCTGATTATATTTTAACAAGAATACATTGACCTATTTGTCGTAAGTCTCGTTAATTTGAACTGTAATTGGTGGGTGTAACTAATAATTTTCGGACAATGAATCTGTTGATACAAGGTACAGGTATCCATTTTTTATTCCATCTAACTAAAACAAATATTATAATTATTTGGCCTATTTATAGAAAAGGAAGTAGATGTTCCACTAAAGCTAGCTGCCCAATGCGTATTAGCAACTATTGGGCGGTCAACTAAACTACTTGGTTGCAAGTATTGGAAAAATTCTAATTGTATCCGCTCATTGAGCAACTTTTTAATTGCGCAAAATATCCTGTTGCTTGTTACAGCGCTAACAGCTTTGGCAAATAATCGACAATTTGGCGATTTTGTATGGATTGCAGTTGATTTATTTGCTCAGGTGATGAGACATTTCAATACAATTTCAAAATAAAATCTCAAATGGTGGCGAAATAAATTTTGCACAAACAAACTTTTTTTCCCACATGAAACTAATAAAACAAACATACAGATACAGTAACGTATGTAATAAACGTAACTTAATAAATATATTTGTCTTCTAAAAGTCGATACAAACAATTCGGTCTTCATAATACGTCAAACTACCGTGTAAATAACATACAAAAATAACAAACTCATAATTCGGATAAACTTAAGTGTGGAGGGATATTTCGCCAAAGCATTCAAAACACTGACGCCAAGGGCGATTTCAAATCCATTTAGTGCAGTAGGTATTCAGCTCATACGTTATAAAATTAGGACATTTAAAATTAAGTTTTCCATATGCTTTTTCTTTGGCAATAAAAAGTTTAAAAAATGGAATCACCATTTCGCTTGTGTGCAGTATATAGTTTAAGGTTGTTATTGTCCTTGTTAAGAAAAATAACTATTCGAAATTACATATATAAAAATACCTTAATAAAAGTTTTATATCCAAACTTCAAAATAGTAGTCGAACAATCCGTTTATAATTTTTCGCATTCGTATTATCAATGGTAAAATATAGAACTTTAAAAATAACTTGTATGTAATTCAAGTGAAACCAACTATGGCTAAAATAGAGACTTTAATTAGAAAAAAAGGTTCCTAAGCTTATAAGCTGACAAGAATCGAACCCGGGACCCCTTGTTTAGCGTACAAGTGCTCTACCACTGAGCTATCTGAACGACACCAACTAGCTTTTTCTTCTGTTTAAGGGTTGCCAATAGCCCTATGTGCAGCCTAGTGCAACTTTAATTAACCAAACCACTGTTTAAGATATAAGGAACCACTGTACTAAATTTCATCTTCCTGGGTATATGAGAAGTAGGATAATTCCTCGTTCGACATTTCCGTTAATTTTATTGTTTCCGAAATGTCACCACTTTATTGGGACCCGATTTTAAAGACGTTGGCACGTCAAAACAACTCTCCAATTGCTGTGACATTGGAACTACGAAAGTAGCAATGTTTCTCGATTAAAAAAAACCTTCAGGTGTATCGAATATCTGAGATCACTTGTGGGGCACCTTCTCCATGTTTCTGAGCCTCAGTTGGTAAGGCGCTCAACTACTAATCTGAGGATTGGTGGTTCGAATCCGGAAAATTGACTTGACATAGAAAAGTAAAAAAATAGTGATCTTGCAATCGGAGGGTTGCCAGCTTCGCACAAAACTACTAGAAAGTCGTCCAGAATATCCAACAAATTATACTGGCGTGTATACGGGACTGGTACACGATACATCTGATCGGGGTCCAAAATCCCGACGTCTATTGAAGGCGTTGGGTGCCAGTTCAGGTGTTTCCTCGTCATCTGACCATGGTTCTAAAATAACGAGGTCCAGGTATGAATGTCTGTATGAATGTGTGTGTGAATGTGTATATGTTCCCGGGTCTTTCCTTCGAGATTGACCCCGAACCGTCGCCAATAACCCACTGTGCAGCTCTAGTGCGACGTTAATTAACAAAACCAAACCAAATCTCCATGTTTCTTCGAATAATGGCTCAGCTCATAGCCACTGAATAACTCTCACGTGTGTACCAGCCCTCAACACAATTAAATTGTAATCATAACGTAGTGCGGCTTAGTTTAATTCACTTAAAAATAAATGAGCCAGCGCCTTAAAGAGCGATGAAACCTTTCTAAACCTCCCCCATCCGGAATAGGTGAACCAAGTCTTGTCACCTTCATCACTCTCTCTCCAACCCCTTTGAAGCCCCCCCTTGTGGTCAAGACAAGAGCCCCCCCCCCTCTCTTGGGAAGGTCTCACCTGTTTCCTTAACAGTAATGGGCACTGGGAAGCTTAATTTTATTCCTGCATTCAATTAACCCTTAAGCGCGGCCATTAACTCTAATGAGAATTTCGAGTTGGCGATGAAGTGAAAAGACTGGCGAGGATTTTTGATCTTCCCTCTGCGAGAGATTAATTAAGGGGCGCCGTTGTGTTGGCGAGGGATTTCGTTGTTTGGGGTAAGAAGAGTTGGTGTTAGTGTTTGTTGGGATTAAGGTAGTGGGGGCTAATGCACATTAAGGGCTTTGTTAACAAGATGTTTTGAGCGGGATTAGGTTCGGGAGTAAAAATGCAAGTTAATCCTTTGTGATTGGTTGGTTGGGATGTAAGCTCTGCTGTTGGATAAGAATAAATTTGTAGCATTTGATGAGTTGGTTTGGTTAATTAACGTCGCACTACAGCTGCACAGTGGGCTATTGGCGACGGTTCGGGGTCTATTTCGAAGGAAAGACCCGAGAACACATTCACACACACATTCATTCATTCATACATGCACCTCGTTATTTTAGAACCATGGTCAGATGACGAGGAAACACCTGAACTGGCACCCAACGCCTTCAATAGACGTCGGGACTTTGGACCCCGATCAGATTTATCGTGCACCAGTCCCGTATACACGCAGTTAATTTTTGCGGATGTTCTGGACGACTTTTCTAGTATTTTTGTAGCGAAGCTGGCAACTCTCCGATCACAAGATCACTACTTTTTTACTTTTCTTTTGTCAAGTCCATCTCGCGGATTCGAACCACCAATCCTCGGATTAGTAGCTGAATGCCTTAACCGCTTAGCATTTGATGAGAGGGGCGATGTTCTATTGCGGTGCAAATGTTCTCACGTCGGTCGTGGCGTGGATGTTGAAGAATTGAGGTGTCTGTTCAGGTGTTGTCATCGCTCCACATTACTATGGCCCGTATCTGGTTTTCTTTTGTGAACCGTCGCCAATAGCCTATTTTTGTAGCTCTAATGTGACGTTAATATATGTCAACCCTTTGCACTCCACGAGCACTTTGCGATTTGTGTTCTTTCTATGGAACAGTTATTCCTCTCTTTACGTTCTTCTCCACAGATTTTTTTTATACTCATAAAGGGAAATAAATCCTAATCTGTTTTGTATTTGCAAGAGAACAAGTTGCAAAAAAGATTGACGTTCTAAACACAATATCCTGCTGTTCTCGTTTATTTTAAAGAACAGGGAAACAAAAGAACTGGTTGTTATGTTGGCGCCTTCGGAGTGCAGAGGGTTAATATTTTGTGAGCCTCATTTTAGCAATAGCTTTTGTTTTCAGTGTAAAATTGAGCATAACACATACAACTCCTTAATAATAATTATCTTTAAAATAGTATTGTGTTAGGCACTGAGCTAAAATATACTCTGGAGGGAAGACTAAACGTGCGCGACCCCTTTACACCCAAGGTAGAAAAAATAGTCCTTTTGCGTGGCGTTTGGCATACGTTGAAGTGCAGACATCTTAGTTTTAAAACCACATTCCTAGGTTTCCATGTAATGTTTTACCATACTTGCTTTCTTAGTTACAAGAAAAATAAATATTTATTTTAATTAATTAATCAAATATCCAAGACCGACACAATTCGACTATAACGGTGCAAAAGTCAGGGTAGAAGGTTTTCTCTACCTTCTCTTCTAATAGTATTCATCCGCGCGGCACGATGAAGTTCATTTTGACCCAATGTGAGTAATCCGTCCAGGGTTCGAAATTAGCTGTCATTAGTCGTATTTTGCACCTAACAATTTCAGTTTAACAACCGTCATTTTATAACCAGTCGTCATTTTTGACGCCTAACTTTTTGTAAATATTTCAGTTTTAAAGATAGATTCAAATAATAAAAATGTATTAGGTTATAAAACGGGAGATAAAAAAAGTTTTTAATAATTAAAAAATGATTTTCAATAACTGCTTTCATAATGTAAGACGGGGATGTTTTTATAATGCCAATGGAAACATGCTTCTAATTTTATGCCAAAGAAGCTTTGACGGTTACAAAAATATTGTAACAGTTGGCAATTCTGCTTTAGCTATTTAAATTATTTTAAAATTACTCCCTATCAGAACATTTTGGCAACTAAAAAAAATTTGCTGGGTGCCAAATGACGACTAACCTTAATCTCCTAATTTCGAACTCTGAATCCCACCAGTATTTTCTTTTTAGCTCAGTTGTGTTACGAAGTTTTTTACATGCTACAAAAAATTACACAAAGAAATTAGATAAAAACGAATACGAATAATGCGTCCTCAAAAGTAATTAAAAATAAAATAATTAACGAAAGAAAAAATGCCGCATGCAAATTTTAGAAACCCTCCTCATAACAACTCCATTTACAAAAGAACATGATTATTTTAATTGCTTTCTTCTCCCGCAAACAATCCGCCATTTTTTTTAGGCTTCACTTTCTCAAGAGTAAAATAAATGACTGTTCTTATTCATGTTGTGATTTATGGTCCCATCCGATAAAATTACTAAATAGGAGTAGAAAAATATCCAAACGAGATATCTAATGGATATCCATAATGCCACTGCGTGTTTCAGAAAGTTCTTCACTTACTGCACCGCATTTTCTATCAAATTAAGCCCACAACTTTACTCCCCTTTTTTTTAGCTGTGTAAAAATAAACGATACCGAAATCGAATCACCTTTTAGGAGTTACGAAGCTTTTTAGAACATCATAAAAGAGGATTTTTTTTTATGTTATTCATTCATGCGCCATTTTGTTTTTGTTCTTTGAATCTTTGTATCATTTTTGGAAAGTTTGTAAAGGTACTGTTAGTTAACTTTATTTTTTTGGTATGATGTTATTTAGGGATGTTTTTAATATCCTATTCTTAAGGTTTTTTTAACGGTTTGTTTCTTCATAAGAGTGCAGTTAACTGGACTTAAATGATCAGAGAAATGGTAGTCACTTTGATTTATATAATAACTAGAGATGAAACATTTTCGTGGAAACATTTCATTTCGTAAATACCCCTAATTAAGACATTGAAGCAAGGGAAGCCCACCTTTAAATTGGGACCCCATGGCTCTCAAATAGACCCTGGAAAATCAAATCGAACTTTTTCATGCACTAAAATCCTTGTCTCTGAATGGCGTTAAAATGAAACACATTGTAAATAATATATTAAAATATATTAATAAGTAATTAGTATTTAATATTCAGTATCTTTTGAGGTTTTTTTTCCCAATATTAGAACAAATTAACACAAGGGGCAAGTTTTTTTTTTCTCTAAAATTTGTAATGCAATTTTTTTAAAGGTAAATTTAGTACAAAAGTATGTTAGGGGCATTAAATATTTATATAAAATATGTGAGTTGGAGGCCCATCAAAAATGTAAAGTGTAAGCCTGGGTTTCACGAGCCTATTCGGTAATCAGGCCCTGATTCCGGAGGCTTATAAAAGAGCAGGAGGGTGCAATTTTCTTAAGGTAAAAGGGCTCCTTGCCTCAGTGCCCTCCTTGAGTGGATACTGAGCCTAACTATATTTTCGGATTCGTAAAGTCCTTATTAGTTCTTAAAAACTCCTTTTTTTTTACTTCATGCTCATAAGAGTCCTTATAAAGTACTTAAATACTTCTTAGTTTTGTCCAAAGGGTCTTGAGAAAAGTTTAAGTTTTCGAAGATCCTTGAAATATTTAAAAATATTTTCAAATGCGAAAAAATTTGAATTGGGGGGTGGGGAAAAAAACTCAGTTACACACGTTCTGCAGAGAAAAATTAAGGGACTGACTGTGGGATAAGGCTGTAAGACAACATAAACTAAACCTGACCAATCACACGGTAATAAAATCGTTTTACTTCATTTTGTTTGTGAAGACTATAAGAATTTCCTCTTGCTCAGGGCTATCTGATTCGGTAAAAATCGCTAACAACAAAAAACTGATTCACCCCTTGACGCCCAAGGTATTTTTTGCAAGTGTAAAGTTGTTCTTACTGTTTGGAAATTTAAACAATTATTCCTGATCATGCTATCTACATATATAATTCTCTATGCGGTGATCGTAAAACGCTCTATTTCTCGCTTCGGAATGGCAACATCAGTTTATTCACAAAATCTCTTGCTTCCGCATTTGTATTTTGCATTATGTAAGCCATTTTGACGATTAACCTCATCAATTCACTGGCGAATAATTATATTAATGATATCAGTTGGCCTCCTAGTTTATTTTATATTATTTAATATTTTCAATTAATTGTAAAGAGATAGTTTGTAAGTAGTACCTTAACTCTTCGAATTAAAAAATATATTATAAAATGAAGTATTTTTTATGAATTTAAAAATTGCGTGCATATATAACTAGAAAAACTGGAGACCTCTGGGCGTATAAATACGACCTTGAGCGTCAGAGATTTCCCACTGACGTTCACGCTAACGTTTGGAAGTTTATTTTTTCGTAGGCTTGTATTTATATATTTGTACTTACATTTTATTTCATTGTAGAGAGGTCGCTTTCAAGTTATACCCAGAGAGTTGTAATATTAAATAGAGAGCGCCTTCAATACCAGACTCTCGTAAGGCCGCGGTGTCAACATTGAAAAGAAAAACTCGCATCACGTGGTTATAGCACTGCCACATTTGGCGTTCAGACATCTGCAGGAGTTTCAAATTTGGCGCACTTTCTTCTTTTTTGGTGATAAGGAGTTCTGTCCGTATTCAACTTCTTAAAACATATATTAACACATATAATACATACGTATTTACTTATTTTCAAACAATATGCGCTAAATATTTCCTCTTCATTAACGAAACGAAAATATTTTATTTGTGTTCAATACTCGTAGAAGCGAAACTCTTTATATTTCTCAGGTTTTATTGTTCATATATTCTTATTGAAGTATACAAAATAACAATTGAAAGAACTTCGCTTATGGTAAATTTTTTACATAAAAACGTAATGCAATTATTTCAAAACTACAAAGTAAGAAAAATCTCCTTAATATATCTGTTAAACTCCCTTAAATTGTGCCACTCGTTACAAAAAACGATGTTTAAATACAAAATTAAACACAAAACCATATTACAATATTTCGATCTCGTTTAGTTCTTAAAGTCGCCAAGGCCTGCCAAGTAATATTGGCGCATGAATGAATCGGCATTTCCACATATCACGTGGTTTCAATGATGCACACACGGAAATCAGCATTTTTATTCCTCTATTTGTATCATTACTCTATGGTTATACCTATAAAATATTAGATTAAAAAAATATTATAAAATTGAGTATTATTTCGAGTTTAAAAACTGAGCGTCAGAGGGTAAAAAACAATTTATAAGAACCTAATTTTCTTAAAAGATACTTATAAAGTCATTACAAACTCTTTATTTTTATTTTCTGTATTTACGTACCAACCCTGTTCTATTCTTGTTAAGCAACCACAATCTTACACATTGTATCAGCAATATATTAACAGCTGCCATTCTTATATTAGGCATCTTTCCGAGAATCCACCCATAAACAAAAAAGTCTGCACCCAAGGAAAAAGACAGGTGAATGATGGTGCAGGTACACCCATCTGGAGCAGCATCGAACACTGGGAGAATGCATCTCCGGATAATCGATTAACCGATGCATAAAAGACCTCTTTGGGGAGATAAGCACGGTCCCCATCCCTTTTCCCGCTCTTCTCGTTAAAGTCGCTCGCTTCTCTTAGTTGGTTTTGTTCGGTGTTTTATGTGTAGAAGAAATATTTAATTAATTACCTTTTCGGGAACGTGGTAGTTTATATATACGTGTTTTATGGTAAAATATAGGGTTCTAAAGATAATTTATGGTGGAGAAGATATAAAAGGGTCTTGGCGGATTTCCAGTGGTGGTGTATTGCAATTAATTTACTGAACTTGAGTTTTTTTTTGTTTGTGTTTCAATATAAGATGATCATCGTAATGTCTTATAATTAGCTGTGAAGCATAATATTTTTATTGGCCCACTAAAGATAATTATTTATTCGTATACTAATATATAGAGAGTATATTACATTATATTTAATTTCTTCATAAAATATGCTAATTTTTTTTATTAATTGCATCTTTTCCATAAAACACTTATTTTTAACTAACTAAACAGCACGGCAACCGAATTCGCCAAAGCGCGCCAAAAGGAGATATTTATCTATTCGACTGTTATGTTTTTTTTTTGTACGTTCGCGCAAAATTTCTGTTCTAATTCAGATATTTGGAATTTTTTTTTGTTGGATAGGAGATGTCTTACTTAGGCACCTTTTTTTTAAAAAAAAAATATCCGTTTATCCGGAGTTCTCAATTAACTGGACCATTTAAAAAAATAAATTATCCTATTTCGAAAATTCTTTTTTTGAATTTTGTTAAATAGAGAAAAAAAATCAACTTTTGCAATTAAAAAAAATTGGTTATCCGGCTGTTACATATCCGGAAATATCGATTAACCGGGTAATTTTTTTCCGTTTAATCGACTTTTTTTTAACTGGACTATCAATAGAAAAGCATTGGTATAAAAAGAATCATTGGACAGTTATTTTTCTTTAAAAAAAAACTTTTACAGATTTTCATTTTTTGTATAAGATTTTATAATTAAACTTAACATTTCTTCAATTTAGGAAAATTATTTTCTAATAATTTGTACAATAATATTCCACAAAAGTTTTTAAAAAAATAATAAGTTTTTATGTTAATGGTTGGTGAACATATCAACCCAGAGTTTTGCTATATAATTCTTTAACGATTTTTAATAATTTTAAAATAACCTGAAAAATCCAAAGAATTTAGGTTATCCGTTTTCAAAGATTCTTAGTTAATTTCCCATGTCTGATATATGCTATATCTTAATATTTGGCCAACTCAAAGAGGCCCAGACTCCGCCTTGCCACCCACATCAAACGTCCTTGGGGGGATGAGGGGGAGTCTCTAAGGTGCTCCCCCTGTTGTCACATCTGGTGCATCTGGCAACTCCCTTTACACCTACTACATACACACCAATCCATTGCAGGGAGGGAGTGGGGAGGAGAAATTCGAAACGCTGTCCTTCCGTTTTTCCGTTGGGGGCGTCGTCTGCTATTTTTGGGGACATTTCACCCAGAGTTCTATGGGAGTGAATGATGGGGCTTGTTTAGTTCTCAGGGACGCCTATTGGTGGATAATTTTTTTTGTCGTAAGAATTTGACAGAAAGAGAGTAGTAGAGCATGTTGTTTCAGGTAGATTGCGTTTTCTATTATACACTTAAAAGTTCGAGATTTATGTATTTATCCACATTGTAAAAAAAAGGTAATTTCGAATGGCTGTAAAATAAAAACTATTTGAGATACAGCAAAAAAAATTCGGACATTTACTTTGATCCACAAGGAAAGAGATTATACCAAGTTTTAAAAAAAAAAAAAATCGGAGGCTTAAAGAATAAGATTTTATAAGTTTTTTTTTTAATATTTCAAATAAAAATATTTTGTTGTTTTATAAGAATTACTTTCCATATTTCCCAAACGCATGCCACCCCCACGGAAACGTCCTTCTTTGAAAAAAAAATTAAAAAAATTACCTCCGAAGAAAAATGGTAAAAAATGAGTACCTGGACATAATCTTTTCTTTCTTCGAGTACAATTGCGTCGTAAATGAGCGATGACGTACTCAAATTTAAGTAATCGCACTTTCTTAAATATGAGCAGTGTGATTTAATATTGCTCATATCAGCTTCTGTTCGAGCCATCTTAATAAAGTGACTGACTAACTTAAAATTGTTGTTTAGAAGAGGGGTTTCTACGTTATTTGATGTCGATTGCTTAAATGGAAACAGTTATTAGCGATGACGTACTCAAATTTAAGTAATCGCACTTTCTTAAAAGTGAGCAGTTTAATTTAATATTGCTCATTTCAGCTTCTGTTCGAGCCATCTTAATGAAGCGACTGACATATTTAAAATTGTTGTTCAGAAGAGGGGTTTCTACGTTATTTGATGTCGATTGCTTAAATGGAAACAGAGTTATTACAACTCAATTATCTTACTTCCCATTCTTTTGGCACATCTTTTTAACATTTCTTCTGTTTATAACTTATTCAAGTCGTCCTGGTAGTTGAACGGATAAGACACTGGACTACTGTGTTTGAGGATCTGGCTTCGATTCCCGTCAAGTCTTGCTTCTAATTGTCGTTTTTATTGAAAAGGATTTGTGAAGGCAGCCATCTGCTCTGTTTATTAATTTTTACTCATGTACTCATTTTTGAGTACATGTCTTTTTCAAACTTGAAACTCATGTATTCGGAGAAGCATAAAATGTACTAAAAAATGAGTATATTTTACTTATTTTTGAGTACCCATTTTTAATAGGCCATGTTTGGATTTTATTTAAACATGTCGTCCACAAACTGTAAGCAAGAAAAGGACGATTTATTATTTAATATTTTATAAGGTAATAGTTCTTGGTATTCAGCATACCACTGACTTATAAACAACATGGACCTAGCGTGGGCGATATTTCGAAACCTTTCGTTGACGCTACGTAAGCTGAAATCCACCTTTTTACAAACCCTCCAAGTATAAGAATTTTGAGACAATGATGTACTACCATTTTAATTAAAAAAAAAGTTTTTGTTTTTTAAAATGGCATTTTTTTTAAAAAATCCGCGTATGCATTCGGATTTATTTGGCAATTTGGGAATAAAAATGCATAATTAAATAATTAATGGAAACTTTTCTCATATTTTAGAAGAATTTAAGAATTCGTCTTTTGAAGCGGTACAAATAGTCTACTGACATACATATCCCGTGACGAGTGCTGCTCGTCCAGTGATCGAAAGAAGATTTAAAAGCGGGGCAGCAAACAATGCTGTGAGCTTATATAAGCTCTCAGGAAAAAATATTGAGCTCACGGCTCGATTCCAAGGGGTACCAGCAATTTATGAGCAGGGTGATGGGGCCAAGATTTTCTAATTTACTATCAGTAAACAATACGAAACCTATTCTTAGGTCAATACTACATGGACGTTATCAACGCCTGTTGCGCAATATAACTAACAAAGGCCATTCGTGTCCAAATATGGCTGCCTTTCGAACTTGCTCGCAGTTTTCTTTCAATATTGGGGAAGTAAAAAAAGGCATATTTTTCTTCTCCTCCAAAACATACGATAACCTGGCTCACTTCGGCCGCAACTGGGCTATTGCCCTCGCGGCTGCTGTGGCTTATTTCGAGCTCTGTGCTCGTCATTGCCCGTTTGGGCCGGTTTCTAGCCGGACAAGTGCCACTTGTCATTGGTCAAGAATTTAGGCAAATTTGTGGTGATAAAAAAATGTATGAATTTGAATTTCGAATCGAAAATGACATGTTTATGTTATCTGATATGAGATTATAATGTTCAATTGCCTCTCCTAAAAAAATGTAATGTCTTGTTTGCATTTAAAATAAGATCTCGTATTCTTCAAGCGAAGCGGATGCATGTCAGATTGTTTAAAATAAATGATTGATGGAGGTTAACGTTCCCCAAATGACCCTATTCAAAATTCAAACAAATAAAAACTAGACCGACAACGGATTAAACCCTCTCGGGTCGAATGTCCGCGTTTAGAATTATATATTCAGCTTTAAAAATTCCACTCCGTAGCCCTATAACCAAAACACACCCTGTGAATAAACATTCGGATAATCTTCAAAAGTGGTTCTTTAAAAAAAAAAAATCCATCTTTGGAACGATGGAAACGATGACGACCTCAATCGTAATCGACCAAGACATCAGCGTTTGATGAGCGAACGTAAATAAACAAGAAAAGGGTGCGAAGTCCTTTCGCCATTTTGTTTTCCCCTCCCTACCATTTCTTTGTGGGGATAAATTGTTATGGCACATCCTGCGCTATGCCATTCATCAAGGAAAGGGATGGTCACGTGATCAGTTTCTTGGAAGAAGGCATCTAAATGAGCGAGTTTTATTTAGCCATGTGAAGGGATGACACTCAGCCATGTGGTGTAGTGTCATCTTTTTTCCCCCTTTTCTTTGAGTGACAAGTCGCGAGTGAGTGGAACTTCTTCCATTTGGAATTTCATTTCTTTTGGTTGAAATGGAATGGGAAGTTGTTTTTCCCCCTTTTTTTCTCCCCGATTCCCTGCATTTTGGCATTGAGAGGAAATTTTGCGTTGTTCGTTCAATTCCATGTGTGTAAGAAGTTATTCAATGGTTTTTATTGTAACCAGGACTATACACTAGCTGACGTAACACAGCCAAGCCGTAGGATAGTTTTCGTCTTTACCCCATATAGTTCTGCTAAATTTTCTCTAAAAACTTAGTTTAAATGCACAGCTACAACATGTGTTTATAATAAAATATCAGCTTTTAGAAAATTACATTATTTTTGGCTAGAAATTCAATAAAACTTGTTAAATATGTAAAATCTTAACTATTGAATCTGCTGTTAGCATAGCAGAAAGCATTGTTTGCGGATTATGAAGGAAAGTTGAGGGGAAACGGAGTGAGCACATCAAACCAGTTTTAGGGGGAATTTTCATAAGGATTGCGCATGTGTGACCGTTTCTTGTTGATAAACATGCCTGTTCTCTATTCCAAATTTTAAAAAAAATCGACTAAAATCTTCATAAAATGTCAGATAAGCATGTTTTTTGAAGCACATCTAAATGTTTTAAGCATGTGAATGGAACGCTGATGACATACATTTTTTTTTTATTTGAAGGAAATTTTTTAAAAATAGGGGTATATGTGTTTCAAAAATGCTGTAGTTTTATATAAATGTTTTTGCAAATATCTTTTTAAGTTTGGTAGTAGAGGCGTTAAAGCTTATTGAATTGAAAAAAAAAATCTGACCTCATTTAAAGAGCATTAAGTATTTTAATGATTAGTTCCACATGCTTATGTACAAATATATAAATTTATTTACGCACGCAGTTTTTAGGCACTTTCATACTATTTAACCAGCTTGATACGCTATTTATTCGAATGAAAATGCACTCGATTTTTAAAAATACATATTGGAAAGTCTATCATTAATGTTGTGGGATTCACAAGAACATTTATTTTAAATTATTTTGATATAAATTGTACCTTCTTACTTTTTTTATGTAAAAGTTATGCCTTAAAACAAAAGTTTTTGTAAATAGACGTGTAGTGATAGTGAATATGCATTTTTCTCTACGTAACAAAAATGTCCATTCAATTTAGTTTGAAAGGGGACACATTTTCTTTGAACTGAGGCTACAACCGACTCTGCCTCTTTCATTTATTCTCCCTATTGTTTATATTGCCAAGCTTTAAATTCGCATTCCATAGAATTCAATTGATAAATGGACCAATCAAATGTTTCGAATTTTTAAGATAGAAGATAACAATCCGTTTAACATTCCAGCATTGGATATCTCCCCCAAAATAGCACCTAGTTTGTTGAATAAACATTGTTTCCCCTACTATTTCAAAGGAGAAGGTTTATATTTATATCTTTCACGGCGGGAAAACTTCCCAAACCATGTAATCAGACGTTCCCGTGTTTGTACAACTTCTCATCATCTTCCAACAGCAGAGTAGAATCCATTTTAGATGGCGGCAATCTATTTAATCTCGCTGTTATGTTACTCAAAGAGGTGTGCGATGCGTAGTGGTGCTATTTAAAACGGCAATCTGTCTCCGTGAAAGAAAAAAAAACCATTTAGATGCTGCTGCTCGCGGCTCTATCAATCTATTTTCGTTTTTAATCTTGACGGATTGTTTGCCTTAAAGTCGATTTTTTTTTTACGTTTCTTTGGCGATATTGGATAATTTGATTTAATCTAGATATTCATCGATAATCGCGTTCCCCAAAGTGATGTAATTCTTACCGATTAAGTGTTATGCCAGTCTGCGAGTTCTGTTTATTTCCGAAAAGATTCGTCTCTGCGTGAGCCTCGATAACGGCATGGCCCGTAGTCGTATGCGGTTTTTGTTTTTTTGTACAGACTACCGCCATGAGGAGCGAAATTTCTTTTAAGAAGTTTATAAAATTGAATCGAATTATCAAGTAAAATTGTTGTTACAATTTTAGCGAAATTCATTGTGCATCAGTGGCGTTGGTTATATGTAAGGGCTACCAGAATACCCGGTTTTGGCCTTTGTCCCGGGAAGTGTCCCGTGCAGACCAAAGTCCCCGGATTTCCCATTATTTATACATATCGTCGCCTCAGATCAACAGTAGGATATGAGCAAAAACAGAGTTGCTTAGAAAATTGATTTTAAAATTTGCTGTTTTTTCAATGCTGAATATCTTAGGCTGTAGTTCAAGGATTTCAAAGAAGACTTAAAAATGTTCGAAGGTTCCACAGTAGTGTAAAAACACCGGTTCTGAGCCGAGGTGCTGTGTGGATTTTGGTGGATTTTGGCGGTGCTCTGTGGATTTTTGGCGGTGCTCTGTGGATTTTGGCGGTGCTCTGTGGATTTTTGGCGGTGCTCTGTGGAGTTTGGTGGTGCTGTGAGAATCAGGGCGGATCTCGTCTGTCAAGCCGAGGGGGCGTGGCCTAATGGAGATGACCTCAACCAATCAGGTGTCAGTAAGTGACGTCACACGCAGGGGGCATGGGAACAGGTGCTGATGACTCATCGCAGCGCTGCCCATGGGCAAGTCGCCGATGGGCATGTCTCAACGTGTCACACCGTGTTTGTACAGGAACGGACCAATCAGGTTCTTGTTTGAGGATGACCTCATGAACAACCAATCAGGTGTCAGTAAGTGACGTCACACGCAGGTGGGGGAAGGTTTTACTAGTTCTGCTTGTAACCGCAAGACAACGCTGCATGTAGGGGAACGGACCAATCATATGCTTGTTTAAGAATGACATCATGAAGAACCAATCAGGTGTCAGTAAGTGATGTCTATGGAGTGTCATGTGACATGAAAGTTGCTTTTTTGTTATTTTGCGTTTTTATTTGGGTATTGGTGGAAATTTGCGACGCACAGCATCTACACATTTTTAATTATAAGCTGTGGGTTGTGACATCATAGGTATAATGTTAGGAATGGTTGGTTGTTGAAAAAACTGTGAGCTATGAAAGCAATGTGAAAAAACTGTGAAAGTAAATAAAATATGATAGAATTAAACTAATATTCTTATTTTAATATTTATTATATTTTAATATTTATTTATATTTTGATATTTATTTGTATTTTATTATTTATATTTTTACATTTATTTTTAATATTTAATTATATTTTAACTTCTATATTTTATTATTCATTTATATTTTAACTTCTATATTTTATTATTCATTTATATTTTATATATATTTTAATATTTATATATATTTTATTATTCATATATTTCATACATATTTTAATATTTATTTATATTTTATTACTCATTTATATTTTACATATATTTTATTTACGTATACATCTGTGCCAAAAAAATTAACTCAGTGAGAGCAATTACGTCCCACTAGAGCTGCACAATGAACTTATGTTAAAGGGAATGACAGTAGTGTATATATTTTAACTATGGTTAGTACAAAAGAAAAGAATTTTGCAAGAATGGTTTTAGAAAAATATATTTTATGTGACCAACTCCAGCATATAATTTCGCAATATAACTCTATGAGGAATCATCCTATGGGGGTAAATAACATACCATCGTGTACAGGAAGGTAGACCAGATTAATAAGTAAAGCTTTTTTTACCTTTTGACATGTGTACTAAGGGTATAAAAAATGACAGTCTGGGGTTCTATGAAAATAATGTTTATAACAATATACGTTTAAATTACAATTTATATAACGGAAATCAGTCTCAGTGGATGAAAAAAAAGTAATTAATATGAAAGCTGATACTTTGAAAAAGAACCTTGGGAACCAAAACCTTGTATTACGGTTAATTAAACTTTTTATAAAAGTAATGTGTTCTTTAAATGTTTTTCACATCATACGTAAAATTATTATTTTAAGAGGGAAAATATCATATCGTTATGACTAGAAGGAGGGATCTCACCTTGATCACAATTGGATGCATTAGAATTGCTTACTGTTTAGGAATATGATGTAAAAGTTACTCTATCGCACTGTTTGTTGTGCTGGGCTTGATAAGAGCAGATTTGGGGTTGGTATGTAAGATAATGGATCTATTACTTGTTCTAATACGTGTTGAATAAGGGAATTTGTCTTAGATGTTGCTGTTTTAGGGGTGTTTTATAATTGGTTGTTTGATTGAACGATACAGTGCAGCTATACAAAGGGGTTTATTTATACGCTTGGTACAAGTACACATTTTTTCTTATGTCATAAAATTACACTATAACAAAACGCATAGGTGGATGGTAGAAATGAAGTAGCACCATACAAGGGGAATTATTATGGCTGGCTGATTAAATTTTCAAAGACTAAGAGGCAACAAGTTCCCATATGAGTACAATTGAGGGTGAATGTGTAGAATTTGGCGACATCAAGTATCCACAAGGGGACAATTTGAGAGGTGTATTCGTAAAATTGGCGACATAAAGTACTCATAGGGAGACGTTTGTAGGCGTATACATAAAATTGGGGAGAAAGCGGGGTTTGTAGTTGTACATTAGACAAGAATAAATGAAAAAATTTAAGTTTGAAATAAATTATAAAAAGAATAAATGTTAAAAAAAAAAGTTAAAATACAATTTAAAAAGCAAAATGTAAAAAAAAAAAAAAAAGTTTAAAAAGAAAAATGTAAAAATAAAAAAAAGTTTAAGTGTGAATTAAAAACTAAAAGGTTAAGTAAGAAAAAAAAAATAACTAAAAGTGAAAAAAAAATTTTAAAAGTGAAAAAAAATATATATATATTTATATAAAAAATATTTGAAAAAAGTTTAAGTGTGAAATAAATTATAAAACTAATAAATGTAAAAAAAAAAGTTTACGTGTGAAATAGATTATAAAAAGTATAAATGTAAAAAAATAAATAAAAAGTTTAAGTGAAAAATATAATGTAAAGATAAAAAAGTTAAAAAACAGTAACTGTAAAATAAAAAAAAAGTTTGTATAAAATGAACTTTTAAAAGAAAAATGAAAAAAAAAAGTAAAAACAATATATATAAAAAAAGTTTTAAGTGTAAAAATAAAATTAAAAAAAAAAAAATTAAAAAAAAAAAAAAAGACAAATGTAAAAAAGAAAAACGTAAAAAAAAATTTAAAATTTAAAAAAAAAAATTTACAAACGAAAAATATGAAAAAAAAAAAGAAACGTTAAAAGAAAATTGCTAAATGTAAAAAAGAAATGTGTTAAATGTAAAAGATTAACCATCATAAGTTTTTTACCCGAATCGACCCAAAGCCATATGGTGTTACGGAACGTACTAGCCCCATATAGGCACAGATGCCCGTGGTGAGTTCTGTGAATGGTCTACCCACTAATCAAACGACAAGTACCACAATTACATTAAATAATTAGCAACAAAAAAAAGCAGGAAATACTACTATAGATATAAAAAATATTAACAAAGTATCGAAAATAGAACCAAAGGTAACTAATAAATCTGTATAGAATGAGTGTCTATAAATGTATAAGAGAAACCAATGTATATATTTCTACTAAAATGTTGACACATATACTAAATTTTTAACAAATTAAGTCAAATATTTGCGAAATAGAGAAAATAATACATACTTTTTAAAATTGTATCAAATAGTCTATGAATGGATAAAAAAAAATATCATGACATGTATTAAAAAAAAAATTAAAATAATGGACTTACGTGTAACACATTAAGTTAAGAAATTTATACTTATCAAAGAAAGTAACGTAAGTCATATAAAAAAAAAACCTGTAGTTAAGTACAATTGTTAATTGAATATGCTACAAAATATTGTCAAATTACACCATTTTTAGTGATAGGACAAGCAAACTTGTTAAAATGTCATATAATTATCAAAAATATTATACAAAGTACGAATTTAAAAAAAAAAAAGTAAATGCAAAAAGAAAAAAAAGTTTAAGTGTAAAATAAAATGTAAAAAAAATAAATGTAAAAAATAAAAAAAAGTTTAATAAAAAAAAAGTTAAAAAATAATAAAAAAAAAATGTAAGTGTAAAATACAATAAAAAAAAAAATGTAAAAAGAAAAAAGTTTAATAAAAATTACATGTAAAAAGAAAAAAGTAAAAAAAAAAAAAAAAAAAAAAAAAAAAAAAAAAAAAAGTTAAAAAAGAAAAAAAAAAGTTAAAAAAGAAATAAAAAGTTAAAAAAGAAAAAAAGTTAAAAAAGAAAAAAAAAAGTTTAAAAAGAAAAAAAAAGTTTAAAAAAAAAAAAAAAGTTTAAAAAGAAAAAAAAAATTAAAAAAGAAAAAAAAATTAAAAAAGAAAAAAAAATTAAAAAAGAAAAAAAAATTAAAAAAAAGAAAAAAAATTAAAAAAAAAAAGTTAAAAAAGAAAAAAAAAAGAAAAAAAAGTTTTAAAAAAATAGTTAAAGTGTAAAATACAATTTAAAAAAAAAAAATGAAAACATAAAAAATTAAAAAAAAAAATGTAAGTGTAAAATTACATTTTAAAAGAAAATGTGAAAATAGAAAAAAAAAGTAAAAAGAAAATTGCTAAAAGTAAAAAAAAATAAAGGTGTAAAATGTTAAATAAAAAGACCTTAAGTGTAAAAAATAGAAGAAAAAAGTTTAAGTGTAAAATATTACTCATCATAAGCTTTTTACTCGTATCCACCCAAAGTTATATGGCGTTACGGAGCGTACTAGCCCCATATAGGCGCAGATTCCTTGGTGAGTTCTGTGAATGGTCTACCCACTAATCAAACGATAAGTACAATAATTATATTAAAATATTAGCAAAAAAAAAAAGCAGAAAATGCTAATATAGATATAAAAAATATTATCAAAGTATAGAAAATAGAACCAAGAATAACTAATAAATCTGTATACAATGGGTGTCTATAAATGTATAAGAGAAACCAATGTTTATATCTCTACTAAAATGTTGACACATATACTAAATGTTTAATAAATTAACTCATATATTTGCGAAATAGAAAAAATGGTACATACTTTTTAAAATTGTATCAAATAGTCTATGAATGGATAAAAAAAAATTGTATATATAATTTTTAATTGTATCTATAAATGGATAAAAAAAATCATGACATGTATTAAAATAATGGACTTACGCGTGACAGTTTAAGTTAAAAAATTTATATTTACCAAAGAAATTAACATAAGTTATTATAAAAAAAAAAACTGTAATTAAGTATAATTGTTAATTGAATATGCTACAAAATATTGCCAAGTTATTCCATGGTAGTGATTTAACAACCAAACACTTTGTCTTTAAAGATTACGATAACGCAGTTTTAGAAACTAACATAGGGGCAAATGTGTATAATTATCATAAAATACTTCACATTACTGTTAAAATGTCATATAATTATCAAATATATTATACAAAGTAAGAAAAATATTACTTAATATGTTAAAATATTACCAATAGTACATGCCCAACAGATCAAAATGACCTTCAGCACCCTACGACACATGAAAACTTACGGAGATTAACAGCAATCTTGCCTCAAAAAATAAAACCAATAGTGTGCTGCTAAGGATAAAATGTCAAGTACACACCCAGTGTAGGAGATGTATACAAATAATATTGTTGAATTATTAACATAGTGATTTCATTAATACTAAAATAAGGTCTTTGTTACAATAATATATATATATATGGAAATTAAGTTCTTATTAGTGAAATTTATGTAATATTTTTAGACTGCTTTGTTCAATTTATAATATGTAGGTAGAATTTTTACATAAAAAAACCCCTTTGTGTTTATCAAAAATATTTCACAAATTAAGAAGAAGAATACCTAAGGAAGGTCTTTGCACATGATTATAGTACAAAACCATGTGGATTTACATCAATTTTACCAGGAACAAGGGGGTCAGTATACGGCTATGAGTCAAATAGTCAATTTTAAAACCACATTCAGGCATTAATAACACAAATGCCTGAATGTGGTGAAAAATTGACTATTTGACTCATAGCCGTATACTGACCCCCTTGTTCCTGGTAAAATTGATGTAAATCCACATGGTTTTGTACTATAATCATGTGCAAAGACCTTCCTTAGGTATTCTTCTTCTTAATTTGTGAAATATTTTTGATAAACACAAAGGGGTTTTTTTATGTAAAAATTCTACCTACATATTATAAATTGAACAAAGCAGTCTAAAAATATTACATAAATTTCACTAATAAGAACTTAATTTCCATATATATATATATTATTGTAACAAAGACCTTATTTTAGTATTAATGAAATCACTTTGTTAATAATTCAACAATATTATTTGTATACATCTCCTACACTGGGTGTGTACTTGACATTTTATCCTTAGCAGCACACTATTGGTTTTATTTTTTGAGGCAAGATTGCTGTTAATCTCCGTAAGTTTTCATGTGTCGTAGGGTGCTGAAGGTCATTTTGATCTGTTGGGCATGTACTATTGGTAATATTTTAACATATTAAGTAATATTTTTCTTACTTTGTATAATATATTTGATAATTATATGACATTTTAACAGTAATGTGAAGTATTTTATGATAATTATACACATTTGCCCCTATGTTAGTTTCTAAAACTGCGTTATCGTAATCTTTAAAGACAAAGTGTTTGGTTGTTAAATCACTACCATGGAATAACTTGGCAATATTTTGTAGCATATTCAATTAACAATTATACTTAATTACAGTTTTTTTTTTTATAATAACTTATGTTAATTTCTTTGGTAAATATAAATTTTTTAACTTAAACTGTCACGCGTAAGTCCATTATTTTAATACATGTCATGATTTTTTTTATCCATTTATAGATACAATTAAAAATTATATATACAATTTTTTTTTATCCATTCATAGACTATTTGATACAATTTTAAAAAGTATGTACCATTTTTTCTATTTCGCAAATATATGAGTTAATTTATTAAACATTTAGTATATGTGTCAACATTTTAGTAGAGATATAAACATTGGTTTCTCTTATACATTTATAGACACCCATTGTATACAGATTTATTAGTTATTCTTGGTTCTATTTTCTATACTTTGATAATATTTTTTATATCTATATTAGCATTTTCTGCTTTTTTTTTTTGCTAATATTTTAATATAATTATTGTACTTATCGTTTGATTAGTGGGTAGACCATTCACAGAACTCACCAAGGAATCTGCGCCTATATGGGGCTAGTACGCTCCGTAACGCCATATAACTTTGGGTGGATACGAGTAAAAAGCTTATGATGAGTAATATTTTACACTTAAACTTTTTTCTTCTATTTTTTACACTTAAGGTCTTTTTATTTAACATTTTACACCTTTATTTTTTTTTACTTTTAGCAATTTTCTTTTTACTTTTTTTTTCTATTTTCACATTTTCTTTTAAAATGTAATTTTACACTTACATTTTTTTTTTTAATTTTTTATGTTTTCATTTTTTTTTTTTAAATTGTATTTTACACTTTAACTATTTTTTTAAAACTTTTTTTTCTTTTTTTTTTCTTTTTTAACTTTTTTTTTTAAATTTTTTTTCTTTTTTTTAATTTTTTTTTCTTTTTTAATTTTTTTTTCTTTTTTAATTTTTTTTTCTTTTTTAATTTTTTTTTTCTTTTTAAACTTTTTTTTTTTTTTTAAACTTTTTTTTTCTTTTTAAACTTTTTTTTTTCTTTTTTAACTTTTTTTCTTTTTTAACTTTTTATTTCTTTTTTAACTTTTTTTTTTCTTTTTTAACTTTTTTTTTTTTTTTTTTTTTTTTTTTTTTTTTTACTTTTTTCTTTTTACATGTAATTTTTATTAAACTTTTTTCTTTTTACATTTTTTTTTTTATTGTATTTTACACTTACATTTTTTTTTTATTATTTTTTAACTTTTTTTTTATTAAACTTTTTTTTATTTTTTACATTTATTTTTTTTACATTTTATTTTACACTTAAACTTTTTTTTCTTTTTGCATTTACTTTTTTTTTTTAAATTCGTACTTTGTATAATATTTTTGATAATTATATGACATTTTAACAAGTTTGCTTGTCCTATCACTAAAAATGGTGTAATTTGACAATATTTTGTAGCATATTCAATTAACAATTGTACTTAACTACAGGTTTTTTTTTTATATGACTTACGTTACTTTCTTTGATAAGTATAAATTTCTTAACTTAATGTGTTACACGTAAGTCCATTATTTTAATTTTTTTTTTAATACATGTCATGATATTTTTTTTTATCCATTCATAGACTATTTGATACAATTTTAAAAAGTATGTATTATTTTCTCTATTTCGCAAATATTTGACTTAATTTGTTAAAAATTTAGTATATGTGTCAACATTTTAGTAGAAATATATACATTGGTTTCTCTTATACATTTATAGACACTCATTCTATACAGATTTATTAGTTACCTTTGGTTCTATTTTCGATACTTTGTTAATATTTTTTATATCTATAGTAGTATTTCCTGCTTTTTTTTGTTGCTAATTATTTAATGTAATTGTGGTACTTGTCGTTTGATTAGTGGGTAGACCATTCACAGAACTCACCACGGGCATCTGTGCCTATATGGGGCTAGTACGTTCCGTAACACCATATGGCTTTGGGTCGATTCGGGTAAAAAACTTATGATGGTTAATCTTTTACATTTAACACATTTCTTTTTTACATTTAGCAATTTTCTTTTAACGTTTCTTTTTTTTTTTCATATTTTTCGTTTGTAAATTTTTTTTTTTAAATTTTAAATTTTTTTTTACGTTTTTCTTTTTTACATTTGTCTTTTTTTTTTTTTTTAATTTTTTTTTTTTTAATTTTATTTTTACACTTAAAACTTTTTTTATATATATTGTTTTTACTTTTTTTTTTCATTTTTCTTTTAAAAGTTCATTTTATACAAACTTTTTTTTTATTTTACAGTTACTGTTTTTTAACTTTTTTATCTTTACATTATATTTTTCACTTAAACTTTTTATTTATTTTTTTACATTTATACTTTTTATAATCTATTTCACACGTAAACTTTTTTTTTTACATTTATTAGTTTTATAATTTATTTCACACTTAAACTTTTTTCAAATATTTTTTATATAAATATATATATATTTTTTTTCACTTTTAAAATTTTTTTTTCACTTTTAGTTATTTTTTTTTTCTTACTTAACCTTTTAGTTTTTAATTCACACTTAAACTTTTTTTTATTTTTACATTTTTCTTTTTAAACTTTTTTTTTTTTTTTTACATTTTGCTTTTTAAATTGTATTTTAACTTTTTTTTTTAACATTTATTCTTTTTATAATTTATTTCAAACTTAAATTTTTTCATTTATTCTTGTCTAATGTACAACTACAAACCCCGCTTTCTCCCCAATTTTATGTATACGCCTACAAACGTCTCCCTATGAGTACTTTATGTCGCCAATTTTACGAATACACCTCTCAAATTGTCCCCTTGTGGATACTTGATGTCGCCAAATTCTACACATTCACCCTCAATTGTACTCATATGGGAACTTGTTGCCTCTTAGTCTTTGAAAATTTAATCAGCCAGCCATAATAATTCCCCTTGTATGGTGCTACTTCATTTCTACCATCCACCTATGCGTTTTGTTATAGTGTAATTTTATGACATAAGAAAAAATGTGTACTTGTACCAAGCGTATAAATAAACCCCTTTGTATAGCTGCACTGTATCGTTCAATCAAACAACCAATTATAAAACACCCCTAAAACAGCAACATCTAAGACAAATTCCCTTATTCAACACGTATTAGAACAAGTAATAGATCCATTATCTTACATACCAACCCCAAATCTGCTCTTATCAAGCCCAGCACAACAAACAGTGCGATAGAGTAACTTTTACATCATATTCCTAAACAGTAAGCAATTCTAATGCATCCAATTGTGATCAAGGTGAGATCCCTCCTTCTAGTCATAACGATATGATATTTTCCCTCTTAAAATAATAATTTTACGTATGATGTGAAAAACATTTAAAGAACACATTACTTTTATAAAAAGTTTAATTAACCGTAATACAAGGTTTTGGTTCCCAAGGTTCTTTTTCAAAGTATCAGCTTTCATATTAATTACTTTTTTTTCATCCACTGAGACTGATTTCCGTTATATAAATTGTAATTTAAACGTATATTGTTATAAACATTATTTTCATAGAACCCCAGACTGTCATTTTTTATACCCTTAGTACACATGTCAAAAGGTAAAAAAAGCTTTACTTATTAATCTGGTCTACCTTCCTGTACACGATGGTATGTTATTTACCCCCATAGGATGATTCCTCATAGAGTTATATTGCGAAATTATATGCTGGAGTTGGTCACATAAAATATATTTTTCTAAAACCATTCTTGCAAAATTCTTTTCTTTTGTACTAACCATAGTTAAAATATATACACTACTGTCATTCCCTTTAACATAAGTTCATTGTGCAGCTCTAGTGGGACGTAATTGCTCTCACTGAGTTAATTTTTTTGGCACAGATGTATACGTAAATAAAATATATGTAAAATATAAATGAGTAATAAAATATAAATAAATATTAAAATATGTATGAAATATATGAATAATAAAATATATATAAATATTAAAATATATATAAAATATAAATGAATAATAAAATATAGAAGTTAAAATATAAATGAATAATAAAATATAGAAGTTAAAATATAATTAAATATTAAAAATAAATGTAAAAATATAAATAATAAAATACAAATAAATATCAAAATATAAATAAATATTAAAATATAATAAATATTAAAATAAGAATATTAGTTTAATTCTATCATATTTTATTTACTTTCACAGTTTTTTCACATTGCTTTCATAGCTCACAGTTTTTTCAACAACCAACCATTCCTAACATTATACCTATGATGTCACAACCCACAGCTTATAATTAAAAATGTGTAGATGCTGTGCGTCGCAAATTTCCACCAATACCCAAATAAAAACGCAAAATAACAAAAAAGCAACTTTCATGTCACATGACACTCCATAGACATCACTTACTGACACCTGATTGGTTCTTCATGATGTCATTCTTAAACAAGCATATGATTGGTCCGTTCCCCTACATGCAGCGTTGTCTTGCGGTTACAAGCAGAACTAGTAAAACCTTCCCCCACCTGCGTGTGACGTCACTTACTGACACCTGATTGGTTGTTCATGAGGTCATCCTCAAACAAGAACCTGATTGGTCCGTTCCTGTACAAACACGGTGTGACACGTTGAGACATGCCCATCGGCGACTTGCCCATGGGCAGCGCTGCGATGAGTCATCAGCACCTGTTCCCATGCCCCCTGCGTGTGACGTCACTTACTGACACCTGATTGGTTGAGGTCATCTCCATTAGGCCACGCCCCCTCGGCTTGACAGACGAGATCCGCCCTGATTCTCACAGCACCACCAAACTCCACAGAGCACCGCCAAAAATCCACAGAGCACCGCCAAAATCCACAGAGCACCGCCAAAAATCCACAGAGCACCGCCAAAATCCACCAAAATCCACACAGCACCTCGGCTCAGAACCGGTGTTTTTACACTACTTTCCACTAAATAAAGGCACATTTGGTAATATTAGCTAGACCGAAAACTCATTTTCGTTTTTTTTAGATGTCTTACTGTTTTGCTCTGAAGCGACGATATGAGCCCGTTTTACAGACGCCCTAAAAAACAGTATTTTTTCTGAAAATCCTTATTAACAGTGTAAAAATATCCCTGTTTATTGCTGGTGCGATTGACTGTCCCAGCGTCCCCCCGTCCCCTGGAACTTTCCCGGACTGATTTGTGCAAAAACAGATTTGTTCAATGTAAATATACCCTAATACTTTTAGGTTCTTAAAAAAAATGTTTAATTTGTAATAATTATAATAGCATTTTTTTTTTTTTTTTTTTTTTTTTTTGGAAATCAATTGTTTTTATTTTTTTTCCATTTATTTTGCCTAGACCCACTAATAGAAAGACTAGTGCAATATTTTATTATCATTTTCACAGGTTCCAGAACGCCATTTCACCATGAGCTTCCATGAAACCGATGAAATTTTGTAACATAGCATTGGAAATTTTGCAGTTCTGGAATTTATATTTTTCAAAAAAAATTCCGACTCTTCCCCCACTTTTCTAGTTTTACTGGGGGATGTTTTTGGTTGGGGGGGGGGCACCATTATTCAGCGTAGAGGCCCACTAACTCTACATCCGGCTTTTATTTCTCTTTTGTCCATCTACATTTAGCGCACTTCCCAAAACATAAACAAATCCAAGCCCGACGTAATAACACGTCACAGCCATTCAAGTTTTTATCCTCGTCTCATTTAAATTCCGTCCTCGACGGCTTTGTTGTAGTCTGGAGCAGTGTGGTGTCTTCTTATCCCCCCCCCCCCCCTCTTTTGAAATGAAACCAAGTTCAACGCCTCGATGCCCGTCTTCTCCGCTTCGACTCGGACGCTTTGGATTATCTCTGGTAGTAGGGGGGCCGTTTATTAATTGCCTCGTGCATATTTTGTGGGGGGTGGGTTCTCATTTAGATGATATATGACGGGCTGTAAAATACACTTATGCGAAGTAACACATTTAAAAAATTTATATTCTCCATATCTACATTTTTATGTACTTTTAATTTTTTTTTTTTTTTTTTTTTTTTTTTTTGGAAATCATTTGTTTTTAATTTTTTTTACATTTTTATTTTGTTTATAGCCATTTGAGGGTAATGCAATATTTTATTATCATTTTAATACATTCCGGAAGGCCCTCTGCACTTTCAGATTCCTTGATTTCAAACCGTTGAAATTTTGTAGCATAGTATTGGAAATTTAGAATCAACAGAGGTGTAGCCCAAATTAATTTGTACCTTGATTTAATTTGCAGTTTGGAATTAAACATATATTTTCTAAATAAATTAATACATTTCGATCCCCCCTCCCGTAGTTGGAGGCCCCGCAACGCATATTCAGCCTAGGAGACCACTAACTGCAAATCCGGCTCTGATGGGACCTCGACCAAGAAGTTCAAATTATAGCACTTCAAAAGAATTTAGTTATAAAAAATTAAAAATCGATGCCATTTTTATTGTAATTGAGCCCAAATTATACATAACATGTAAGAAGGGTATGCTGGTAGAGCGGGAATAGTCCGATTGCATCCAAAGTAGGTTCCGGGTTACCATGTTTTTAAAGAAGAGCGAACGTGACATAGGGAGGGGATGCAAAAGGACGAAAAATGAAGTGACGTAATAGATGTACGCACCCTAAGGGGGTTACCGAAGTACGAAAGTCGAGACCCTGAGTCTGGGTTTCGTCCATTGGTCTTCGACTTTGTCGTTTACCCTCTGGTAAGGTGCTTTGCCCCCCTCTGCTCTTGAATTGTAGATGGACCCGTCCACATCCGGTAGTTTTAGAGTGCGTGGGGGGGGGGGGGGGGCGCATTCCGAACAAGGACGTTTCACTGGGATGCCCTCGCACCTGGCGTTGGTCGTCTCCCATTCAGAATTCAGACCGAATATTTTTTTTAAATATTTTATTGTTGGGGGGGGGGGGGGGGGGATGCCTTTCAGTTTAGAATCGTTTACTTGTCCGGGTAATGTGCATTCACAGGCTAGCAGAAGGTGTTGTGTGGGTCTTTTCAAAATATGCGACGCGGATTTTCGTTTGATGCATCATGCGACAAGCCGAAATGTTGTTTACGTCGCGCATGTGGCATTCCAATTCTGTGAGATTTGCTTTTATGTAACCATGGTAATTTATAAATTATGATAATTGGGAAATTATCTGCTGGGGTTGCCTATAGTTGTTGAGAATAATTTTTTAAATGAAATCTGCTGATTGTGAAAATTTGATTTGATATGGATTCGCGTAAAACCTGTATATGAACCCTGAAACATCAAATCGAGCTTTAACATGCACTAAAATCCCGGCCCCTGGATGGCAACGAAACACATTAGAAATAATATTTAATAAACTTTAATAAGTAATGAAAATATTCCTAATATTCTTTATGTTTTTGATTTTTCCAATATTTGAACACATTTAACGCAAGTGATAACTTTTTTTTGTTAAGGTGAGTAATGCCACTTTTTTTAAGGTAAATTTAGTGACAAACTATGTTAGAATTGTTAAATATTTATATAAAATGTGTGATTTGGGGGCCCCTCAAAAATATAAAGTGTAAGCCTGGGCTTCCTGGGCCTATTCGGTAATCAGGCCCTGCTTATGACGATAGTATTATTAACGCCATTTGTTACGGTTTCATAGTAATTGCTTTACACAGATATGTTTTCATATTCATAAATCTCTCAACTTCAATGTGTACAAAAAAATATCGCGTCTTCTTTCCACACAATGATTTAAAAATAAACAAAACAAGAATAGAAAGATCCAATAAAACCTCTGATTCAGTCACATAAGAAGCGCGGAAATGCTTTTCTTCCATTCATCGACATTCGAACTAACTAGGTTCGTTGTGCGAGTGCAAGAATTGATCTTTTCACAAATTCCGTCCTCCTATCCGGGAGCCCTGATTATTGATTCTTCTCCCGGATTTGCCGAGCTTTGCATTCTCGCTTATGACATACCTGCCGGATTTTCTTCCCTCCCGAGCCTCCGGTTTCACATCTTTTCCGTGTCTTTTATAGTCCCCGTTCAATGAGTACGGCAGTCGAGCTTTTGTGATTGTGTGGTGCTCGGATTACGAATAGTGTCAGAATATCAGAGATATTTTCCATAGGGATGGCACGAATATTCGGTTCCTGTGCCGAATGTCGGTTAGGCCGAATACTTTTGATATTCGGCCGATCATCAGCTGAATATCTGTCATAGAAGTAAAAAGGAAGAAAAAAAATCTGTCTTGAAAAATTATTAAAAAAATCTACCTGAATTAAAATAAATTTCTGTTAAATGTACTGTTTTTTAATCGCTTTCAGAAATATGCAGCTTTTTTAAATCAGTAATTAAAATTTAAAATATCTTTAAAAATTTACAAAATCTATTTTTAAAGTGTGTGAATTGATGGAAAAACTGGAGATACCAAGGCCGTATATATTTGGTATATATGTTACCGTTAAAGTATGAAATCCGTTATTTCATAGAATACCTTTATATATAGTTATTCCATGAAATAACTGATCGTGTCCGTTAAAGTGTAAAACTCTCTTGTATTTCATGGTTTAACTAGTTATTTCATAGAATAACGATCTGCAGCCCGTTAAAGTGTAAAATAATCTATATCATATATCTCGCACGACAAATACATTTACCTTCCACCCCTACAATTCACAAATTCTCATTCACAAATGTACACGGTCGGTTGCTACAGCTCAAAGTTTAGGTACTGGTCAGGGATTTAAAAAATGTTCGTGTAAAACCCAGTGTGTCAACAAAAAATGTTTTTGTTTTAGAAATAATGTTCTTTGTAATTCCAAGTGTCATTTTAGTAATCCTTGTTGTAACAAATGATTTTATGGTACGTTTCCATAAATACCATTTATACGCTGCATAAATTAGATAAATTGCTTCTTTTTCATTTTAATTGTCTATCATTAGTTTAATTTCATTTTAGATAAATTGTTTATTTTACACTTTAACTGTCTCCCATTAGTTAATTTATAGAATACCTAGTTATTTCATAGAATAACTAGTTAAAGTGTCAAATTAAAAACATATTACACACTTTAACGGACAAGATCAGTTATTTCATGGAATAACTAGGTATTCTATGAAATAACTGCATTATATACTTTAACGGTAACATATATACGGCCTTGAGCGTCAGAGACTTAATCATATAAAATTTTGTTTCAAATAACATCAAAATGGCTTAATTAAATAAAAATATTCTTTTTTTTATGAACGTATTAATTAACAGTGCTTACTTAATTAATTCAATAATTCCGATGTGACGCATGTACTGTTGTACGATATGAAAAGATTTAAAACTCAAATGGCAGTCAGTTTTGAAAGAGGATTTTCATTTTATGGTTTACTTTTGAAGTTTAATAACCCAGGAAAAACGTTGATCACACATTCTCTTCTCTTAATGTACACCCATACATTTCACCTGATAAAGACAGTTTTTCTTTTCTTCTAAATCCAGGAAATCTGCAGGTTTTACTCCTTACATTTTGTGGTGAATTACCTTTGTTATTCGCAAGTGCTTTTTTTTCAGTTGTCAATCATACACACACCTATACTTCTTGCCTTTTTCCTATATCATTTACCGTTAACCTACTTTCACATGCTTTAAAAGCGCTTTTTGTCATAAAGTGATAGTATAGCAGCATTTCGGAGCTCGACTTCTTTGTGCATTGATAGGCTAAAGTGACGCATAAATAGCAGACTGCGATATCGCGCGTTATCTCCAGTAACTTGTATGTCAATATTTGGGCTGGTGAACATTGCTTAGATAATATCTAAGTGGAATGTGGGTGGTTGTTACCGGGAATAAATTTAAACCGTTTTTCTTGTTTCATTTATGGGAAATTTCAAAAGAACGGATAGGTTCTAAATTTGATATTGATTGACAAGATCGATTTATGTTGTGTTTGAAAATAGATTATAAATATTACTCCATGGTTGTTATGGAACGTTGGTATTTGCATCCACCTAGGCATCAATCGAGTATGAGTGTTCGAAACAGTTGGCTTTTAAAAATTGTGTTGTGTCCAATTATGTACTCTTTTTTTAAAAAAAGAATCATGTACAAATTACAAAACCAAGTGCCGTTTTTCGTAAAAGTTCGGACAATCAAATTATTGTAAAACTGAAATAAAATTTTAAGATTGGCCGTTTGCGAATGAGATAACTTGCTTTAAATTTGATAGAAAACTGTCGCAGCATTACCTATTTTTTTATAAACATGGCATATTTGATTGATTAACGATTATCAAATAGCAATAGATAAATTTAACTATATATAAAATCCAAATAGCTCAACAGATGGCCAATAGGAACGTTCCTTCATACTGGGAGAAGGAGCATACTTCTCAACTCTCGATTCGGCGTTTGTTTTGGTACGACGTTTGTTTATGAAAATTCCCCATTTTTTTTTTTAATCCACCTTGATTTTTCATTAAATGTTCTGATTGGGGGATTGAGCACCTGGTCCGTTCAACGTTTTCGATCTTGATTAATTGCATTGAATATTATCGTCAAAAACAAAATAAGATTGCGTGACAATTCTCGGAGATTGGAGGAACATGGACAGAATCCTTTAGTGGACACAAATCGTTGGGTTACGGTCATTGTTTCTTTATCTACACATATAAACCATTTTATTTGCTACATTTTAACTACTTCGTTTGTTGCTACTAAAAATATAAGCGAAGTAATTGGGCAAAAATGTTTTACGATGCCAATACAGCTAAATGTGATACAGTCAAACATTGACGATCGCCGAACAATTAAAGATCTATTGCTTTATTTTATATAAATAAAATTTCACGTATTCATCCTTCTGAAATGAACACCGAGTAGTAGAAAGTAACAACATAGACTCAAATTTTGAACTGCGTTAAAAAAAATTAGTCGAATTCCCGTTACAATCGTCAAACTTTCAGCAGATTTTCACTCTACTTCTGTCTTCCACTATCCTAAGAGCCTACTGATGTATTCCTCCTCCCCTCTTGTCGCCCCTAGGACACGAAACCTTATCCTCCCTTCAGAACCTCAAATAAAGGATAAGAGAAGTCTGGTTCTGTTGAAGTGCTTGCTGTACTTGAACGTCTTCCCGTTTCCTCCACAACTGGGGGGCGTCGCAGGGGTCAAATGCATTCGAAGCAGGGCGGAATGTTCCATTTTTTTCCCCTTCGTATTATTCCGCTTATCGTGTTGTTCTCTTTGGATAGTGTTATCATAGAGTAATGATACAAATAGAGGAATAAAAATGCTGATTTCCGTGTGTCCATCATTGAAACCACGTGATATGTGGAAATACCAATTCATTCATGCCCTGGCGACTTTAAGGAGATTTTTCTTACTTTGTAGTTTTGAAATAATTGCATTACGTTTTTATGTAAACAATTTACCATAAGCGAAGTTCTTTCAATTGTTATTTTGTATACTTCAATAAGAAAATATGAACAATAAAACCTGAGAAATATTAAGAGTTTCGCTTCTTCGAGTATTGAACACAAATAAAATATTTTCGTTTCGTTAATGAAGAGGAAATATTTAGCGCATATTGTTTGAAAATAAGTAAATACGTACATATATGTTTAAAAGTTGAATACGAACAGAATTCCTTATCACCAAAAAAGAAGAAAGTGCGCCAAATTTGAAACTCCTGCAGATGTCTGAACGCCAAATGTGGCAGTGCTATAACCACGTGATGTTGGTTTTTCTTTTCAATGTTGACACAGCGGCCTTATGAGAGTCTGGTATTGAAGGCGCTCTCTATTTAATATGGCAACTCTCTGAGTGTTATGCAGAAAACCGTTATGGCCTGCCTAGTTGTTATAGACCCTCAATATATATATATATATATATATATATATATATATATATATATATATATATATATATATATATATATATATATATATATATATATATATTATATATATATATATATATATATATATCGGAATATGAAGTATGGGGAGGAAATGTTTCTGTATGAGGGGTATTCTTTTTGTGATTGTTGTTGATGCGGTTTTGAAAGGATTGCAAATATTTTTAGTCTGATTAATATATTGTATTGAATACTTGGTTCTTGTTGTTTGGAGGATACATTGAGATTTGTAAGACAAGTAAGCAGGAAGATATGTATCTTTCACGGGAGTTATTTTATATATAGAATCGTTTTTGTTCTAAATTGAGTCGCAATATGTATTCTAAATTTTGAATGAAGTACGTTCTCCGTGCCACTTCATTCACATTAACAGTAACTTTATCTGTGTAACATTAATTTAACCTTTTATTCAAAGTACTCTTGAAACTCTGAACTCTTCAATTGCGTAAATGTACAGACACTTTTCTAGAACAGCGGCGCTTGAAAAATAAATTTAAGAGACCCTCCTCCTTGCGTATTCAAACTCGGGTATCTTACCCGTTTACCCCGGTGACTATGAAATGGATTTACAGCGACCTATCCCTTCCCCTCCTAAAAAAAGCACTTGAGACGAAACAAGTTCGGGTCGTCGCTTTATATCCACTTTGCCCGTAGAAAAATAGAAAAGGGCACCGCTTCTATTTCCGAAAAAGATCCCCTGTGGGAAAGGCATGCAATGTCCCCTTGTGTTATAAAACGCTTGCGCTTTTTTTTTGGCGTTGTTGCGCCCATTATGTGAGGGCGTGTTTGTGCGGGCGGGGATCGTAAAGAGAAAGGGGTTTTTATGCGACGGGGTTTTTGTGTCGCTTTCTTCCGAGAAATGGGGAGCTGATCTTTCCGCTTCATTGCTTTTCGCCGTCCGGTTTGAGGGTACGGGGGGAAAAGGGGTCGTTGAGAAATTAAATGGGTGTTAATTTTTTTTTTATCGGGTTTGATTTATACTTTTCTGACTGCCTATTTCTGTCCTCGTATTGAGACTTATCACACACTCATACATGTACCTCGTTATTTTTGAATCTCAAAATTTTATTTTGGTTTGTTTAAATAACGTTGCTCTAGAGCTGTACAGGCTCAGTTGGTAAGGCGTTCAGCTACTAATCAGAGGATTGGTGGTTCGAATCCGTGAAATGGACTTGACATAGAAAGGTAAAAAAGTAGTGATCTTGCGATCGGAGGGTTGCCAGCTTCGCTACAAAAATACTAGAAAGTCGTCCAGAATATCCAGCAAATTATACTGGCGTGTATACGGGACTAGTGCACGATACATCTGATCGGGGTCCAAAGTCCCGACGTCTATTGAAGGCGTTGGGTGCCAGTTCAGGTGTTTCCTCGTCATCTGACCATGGTTCAAAAATACGAGGAATCGTTCCCGAGCCTTTCCTTCGAGATAGGCCCCGAACCGTCGCCAATAGCCCACTGTGCACCTCTAGTGCGACGTTAATTAACCAAGTCAAAATCAAATCAAATTGCACATTGTGTAGCTCTAGGTCGACGTTAATTCAATCAGCCAGCTATTCTGTATTTCTTAAGGAAATTAGTTTCCACGACTGCAATAGACGAAGTTGCCTTTAAAAAAACCTAGTTTCATTAGCAGCAAACACATCAAACCGTCTCTTTCTAACTTTGCCTAGCGTGCAAAGTTCGCGTGCCTTTCGGACGAAGACTCCGTGCACATTCCTTTGAAGTCTTATTCGCACTTTTTGAAACAAATGCTACTTTCTCGAGATTTTGTCACGATTTTAATGGGAATGGCTTGTGATAAGTCGAGTTTTCCGGTTTCGAAATCTCGCTTTGTGAGTTCTTGGTACCTTTTGATCCCTTAACATTTCTGCGTGTGGTTGGTCTTTTTTTGTAAAAGCCGTTTTACTCCTTGTTAAAGAATTGTTACTTAGTTCAGAGAAAGACTTCAGTGAATATATTTTTCCTTAACTAAATGTTTAAGTTTACATATGCGAGTTTCCTTTGAAAAAGAAAACCAGCTTATAAATAAGAGTTACCGTAAAAGGCTTTTAACGTTTTCATTTTTAAAAAGGTTTCCATAAAATCATGCAAATGTGAAATTTTATGACTTTAAATGAGTGAGGCCTCCGTGGCCGAGTGGATTAAGGCGTCAGCTGGGAATCCGAGGGTCCCCGGTTCAAACCTTGCGATGGACTAGACTAAAGAATAGTAAAAAGTAGTGATAATGCAATCGGAGGGTTGCCAACTTCGCTACCAAAATTCTAGAATGTCGTCCAGAACATCCACAAAAAATTAACGGCGTGTATACGGGACTGGTGCACGATAAATCGGATCGGGGTCCAAAGTCCCGACGTCTATTGAAGGCGTTGGGTGCCAGCTCAGGTGTTGTCCTCGTCATCTGACTATGGTTCTAAAATACGAGGCATCGTTCCCGGGCCTTTCCTTCGAGGTAGGCCCAGAACCGGCGCCAATAGCCCACTGTGCAGCTCTAGTACGGCGTTTTTTAACCAAACCAAACTTTAAATGAGCTTGTAGAAGATTTTATTTTAGGGGTCCTAAATTTTGGTTTAACTGTGGAGTGTGGAATATTTAATCACAACTTTACGTTTCAACTGTGCATTAAGCAGAAAAAGCATGTTTGCTCATGTTATTCTTATCATGCCTGTTATAACGCATTGTTAAAGGATTACCCATTGTTATTTGATTACATTCTATCCACTGACCTTTAAGCAAACTGTACCTCGCTTGACCGGTTTTTCTAAAGCTTTCTTCTGCGTTCTATTGAGATATTCCATTAGAAACCACAAATATAGGATTTTTCAGGCTTTGGTATGTTATCATTTTCGCTTTATAAATTTTAAAATTTAACAGAATTTCCCCAAAAAATTATAAATAAAAATTTATATTCATACGAAACTGATTATTTTATGAATTGACCACTCTTATTATCTTTAAATTTTTTGGAACCAACCAAGGAGCACTTTAACGCCCTTAAAAGCGCTTTTGGAGTCACTAATGACATCCCTAAAATTCGGTATTCGCTTGACAACATTTACAAAAGATCCAGTTTGTGTATAAGGCTATCATTCTTTTTGCTAAAAAAAGCCGTAGGAAAAATGGTTTTGTTCGCTTGATGGTTTAAAAAATTCTAATTTTGAAAATTTATTTCTAAAAAAAAAAGATCGGTAGTTAACAAATAAGAAGTAACATTTAATAAAAAAAAAATTATCAAATAACATTCGGTTTTGTACAGGTGTTGGACGTTATTCTTATCGTGAAAACAAATATCTGGTTGTTGTGACTTTAGTGAAGTCGTATAATGCACCTCGATAACAAAATCGTCTCTGGGGTACAGGTTCGGCATGGTTCTTCGGATAAAATATCAGCTATCGGGCAGTAAACTCTCGTCTAAAACGCACATAACTTCTTGGGGACGCCAAAAAATTTAGAAGTCTTGATTATACGCACACACACCACCACACACACACACATCTATTTTAAAATGGTAATTGTTTTAAATTGATAGACAGTGTTCACTCTAGAAATAAAAAGGGGCAGGGCGCTGTTAGCAGATAAAGGGCACCCCGTTTTTGGAAAGGCACTTCTTGTTTTTAAAAGGGCACTTTCAAAAAAAAAAAAATTGGGGTGGGCGTGGCGACGCGTTGACACATCGAACCCGTGACTAAACAAAATAAAACTCCGATTTATTGCATATTGGGTTATTGGTGACGGCTCGGGGCTTATCTGGAAGGACAGAAGAGTACAAAATTGATGTCATCTTGTGGAAATACTACTTGTAATCCAAAATTTGACATTTTAAAATTAATGTTTTCGTAAAAACCAAATCGGTAAGTAGCCCGAATTAGGCCCCTTACAAAACTGATGAAAAGGCTACTAAAATTCAAAATTTGGTAATAAAATGTCTATAATCTTGTAATCTCGCCCCAAACTATCTTACAGGCAACCAATAGAATTCGTACAATGCCCCGTGCTCGAAATTACAGCGGAATCATCACGATTTCACAACCCACTTAGTTAAAAAGAAGTTTGTTTTTCTACTGTCATAATTCACTTAATTCCAATTTACACAAAAAAAAATTTATCGATACCTTTTTAAGAGACAGCTGGTAAAGCAAGGATGCTTGTGCTTGACTAAAAAGGACAATTTTTTTTTGAAAGAGGGCGCATTTTTGAAAAAGGGGCATGAAGGCGCTATCGTGATGAAAAAAGGGCGGACAGGGCGGACCGCCCTTCAAAAAACGCCTAGAGTGAAAACTGTGATAGAACTTCAGAACGTTTATACACAGCAAAATCTGACCCTCGTCATTTTGAAACGAAATCAAGACGGGCTTTCGTTGCTCTAAATTTCTCATCGGTTATTAGAAAGGAAAAACTAAGAAATATATATTAAAAAATATATAGATCGGCTTCATTTAACTTCATTTAACTAATATTATTAAACTTGGGTGTTCATGGAATATACCGCATATAAATTGAGATTGTTAGAGAAACTTTTTAGCTAAATAACGTGTACCTCACCTACATCAGCTCACGGTTGCAGTGAGACTTCTTTCGTCTTCAATAACCGTGCGAATTAAAATAAACATTTCAACTATTAAATGCACGCAATGTTTCAGAAACACTATTTCATCTACAGCGGGACTTGATATTCTAGTTCAGTGGTTCCCAAACTATTTTGGTCGTGGAACCCCAAAATTTGTTGACAATGATCGCGGAACCCTGAACATTTTTTAATCAACGACTTTTCAAAATTTTATATCTGATATTAAATAAAACAAGTATTATTTTATTATTTCAGATTTTATTGAATTAAGCAAAACTCAAAAAAAAAAATCATCATAGAAATAATTAATAAAAATACAAAACATAAACTAAAATAAATGGAAAATCTTTAATGTAAAGAATGCACCTGCTTCTTTGATTCCATGATTCTCTTAAAATTGGGCGTTAGGTTTGATAACTGAACTCGCATATCTGGTGCAGGCATCAAGTCTGTTACGATATTTGGTTTTTGTCGCAACATATTTTGAAAACCCAGCTTATCACAAATAAGTGGTTGCAAACGGCAATAGAATTCGAATAGCCTGTTTTGCTAAATTTGGATATTCATCGAAAATGTGAATATATTAAACACCATTCTTATTTTTTTTAATCAAATAAAATTTGTCACGCGGAACCCCTAAATTTTTTCGTGGAACCCCAGGGTTCCACGGAACCCACTTTGGGAACCACTGTTCTAGTTTGATGACAGCATTTATCAATGCCCCGTTTTTTTAATCGAAGAAGAATTAAAGAGTCCAGAACATGTGACTTGCGCCGTCCAATCAAAGACTTTCTCCCCTGTTTCTTTTTTTCCGGATAGCGCAGGCACAATGTTAAATACTTTACAGATCATTTATTCATTAGTTAATGGTTGAAAGCAAATAAACTTACGTAAGATTAAAGCTGTTGTCATGGTGTTTAGGATTACTTAGATGTTATTGCAGATTGATGAACATTTACCGTTTACTGACGTTTTATTTCTATGACAAGGTCATTGAGATTCACTAACCTCACTTAAAAAAAAAAATCACTTTAATAAAAACATACTTTATGTAAGATAATAACTATTATCAAAATCCTGGCGTTTCGTATTTTAAGAAATGGCAAATTGTTCATTTTTGTACTGTTATGCAATTCAGAAACTATAGCTGGGTAAAAAAAAAAAAAAAACTGTAGCGACCTAATTGTATTTTTGCTAAGTTAGTATGCTGAGACTAGTTATATTATTGCCATGCATAGTTTGCAATTATTTCATTTTTTCGTCCATAGCGAATCTGCTTAACAATTCAATGACTGAAAAAGAAAGTACGCAATCTGATCGATTTATAAATATTAATTTATTTTAGAAAACTCATTTTGGGATGGATATTGTCAGAGGAACAACTTGGTTCTAAAAAGTGTTTTGGGGATTTTTGAGTGGTTTGTTCCATTCCTTGTTTTATTCGCTACTTTTTCTTGGCCTCTTTTTTGGATTAAAATAGTCCCTTTACTGCCACAATAGACCATGCCTAAAGAACAAGTTAGTATCCATTATAAGGAAATCGAAAAATGGTCAGTAAGAGACATTTAAATAAGTGACTTTCAAAATCCTGTTTATTCTATCAACATTTTAAAGCATTACACTTACGTAATTGGCCTTTAGGTATTTCAAAGGATTATAAGAAAAAATATTCTACTCGAATAGATTAGTTTAGTTATACAAAATAAAAAGAAGATTAATGGAAATTCTATTTGTATGAAATTGATATATGTATTTTTATAGAACACAAAAGCGTGCAATTTAATTTATTTTGTCTGATTTTCGTCTCCATTCGAATTCTTATTTATGAGCAAAAATTAAATTCAAGTTGTAAAATAGAGCTCCATCAATTATGAAATAACACAAGTTGAAAAGAGAAACTTTTCCCTTTGTGGAAATTGAATTGTATTGAGGTAACACTAATCTTCAAGTTGTTATTCGTATAACCTGGTTTTGCAATTACCGTCTGGTCGGGAATTTATTTGGTTTTGTGTATTTTATTTTACGTTGCATTTCAGCGGTTACATGTGTATTTTATTTTCCTAAATGGAATGTTAATTTAACTTCAACATTCAAAAGTTTTTGTTTTAATTTTAGTGGGGGTGTATATTTCAATTGCAGAGTAATTACTGTTTTATTTCGTAACTTAAATTATTTCTTAAGGAAGTAAAAGGTAGGTTATAATTTAACTGTAAGCAGGTTAATTTAAAATTGTACAATATAGCTATTTTATATTGGAATTTAAAATACTTTAGTTTTTTTTTCTTTGTTATTCGAGAACAGAAAGAAAGAACTCAGAAAAGAAAAAAAAAACATTTATTAAAATTATTTGTTAAAAAAATTATAAGAACATTTTAAAGTACATTTAATTCTGAAAGCATAATAATTTTATTAAATTAAATATCGACAATACTGTAAGTTTCAAATATAATTTGACATGAAATTAAGTAAAAAAATCTCAATATTAGACGTTATTTTTACATTGTAAACTTTGCTAGGCGTATTTTTTTTTGAGGGGGGGGGGGGTAGCAGAGTATCGAATGCGATTACAGGACCGCTATTTCGAACTTAAGCGTCTACCCAAATACTTACCGTGTAGAGATAGGGAGAAGCGGGGAGAAAATGCACGTGAAATCTGTCGTGCTTCGAATGTATTCATGCTGGCGGTCAGTGTTCCCCTGCTCCAGGAAAGCACCAGAAAACTCGCCAATAGCTCAATGTGTATCGCTAGCAACTGAGCGAGGAGGAAAAAACCCAACCAATTACAAGAAAAATCGCCAAAAAAGTATTGGCGCGCTTATTTTGATGGAGGATAATAAGGAATTGCCGTGTAATATTTCAAAATAATATTTTAACCCTTTCATGGTGGGCGTCGCATGGCAATACATTCAGAATTGTCTGGCACGTATGAGATATATACAAGTCAGACAATTAGAAACAATGATTTTTTTTTAATTATTGAAAACGAACGTAAGGGAAATTCGAGGGAAAAACGAAAGAAAGGGATTAAAGCTGTGTTCATACACATCGAAAATAGCACATTGTGCAAATTAAGCAGGGCCTAAAATTTGACATAAATTTAATTAAAAACTGGATATCTTCTCGAATTGTATCATCCACAAAATTTACCGACGTTACCACTTTTTCCTTCACGGCACCTTTTTCAACGAATCGCTTTTATTCCGTTGTTATCCCCAAAATCCACTTAATTATCAGCAATTGCTGTTCTTATGTATAAACCTGCATCGATGTAATTGCTATTCTTCCCGAAACTCTCTAATGTTCGCGTTAATTGAGTGTGGTATGGAAACCTTCCGGAAGCCTCGCGTAATCGTTTCTGCTTTTCGGATGGATGTTGTGGTGTGTCGGTTAATTTTTAATTCCGGGAAATAAATTGGATCGGTGAGGAGAAGAACAGTACTACTCCAATGGGACTTCATTTAACTTGTACTGTTCTTCCTCTCACCGATAATTAGATGATGAGATCGGTTGGAACATTGAGTTTTATTATGTCGGGTTAAAATGCATTGTACGGTCCCCCCTTGGCGACTTTTCTAAAAAAGTGATGTTCTCATAACACGTTCTTGGCGATATAAACCGGTTTTGTTGAATATCGAAAAACTTCTCCATTTTCCTTTCGCAGGATTGTTGAAAAAGGTAACTAGATTTGGCGAAAAATCAGGGGGACCGCAGAGTACATCTTAACTATTAGTTGGTTGAATAATTCGACGTTTTGAATTGTAATTACTGCGTTTATGTAATTTTTGCGTTTAATTTATATTGTTTTGTTTGCTTTAAATTATGTTGCTTGCAAGTAAAAGTTGTGTTTAGAGTTTTCGTTTAAATAAGAAATTATTTAAAAAAGATATTGCCTATTACTGTTTAAAAGCTTTATTGCGTATTTAAAAATAATAATTACGATTTTGTAAATTAATTACATAAAAAATTCTGCAACGCTGATACCTTGTGTTTGGCACAGCTTGCCTTGTTTTTAATGTTGGTTTGAATTACCGAGTGTTTGGCGCAGCTTGGCCATATTTGGCCCTTGCGCCATTTAAACCCATACAACCAACCTGCAACGCTGATTTTAACCTTTTAAGGTATCCGAACACGTTCGAAGCACTTTTTTTAAAATGTGTCAGATAAAAACTATTTAATGCTATTTTTAGATTATTTGTTACTTAAAACTAATTATATATCATGAATATTTAAATTTTATTATTTTAATTATTAAAAAAAGTTCAATAATCATTGAAAATTTTGCGTTTTTTTTCAAAAACTTGAAAACTTATACAAGACATACAAATCAGTTTATATGGAAAATTTTACTTTTAAAATAAACTACATGTTATTATCTAGTGTTACAAGTAAAATTAAACATATATATAAAAAATTAAATTTTTGGTGACACACCGAAAATTTATTATAAGATTTTTGACAATTTCACAACCTTATAGTTCAAAAGTTAGTCCATAAATAAAAATATATTAATGATTTTCAAACAATTTTAGTACATGCACTAGAATACACTCTACTGAATATGTACACAAAATTTAAAGACAATATAACAATAATATTTTGAGTTATGATTTTTGAAATTTGATGTTTTTGAATAAAAATCAATTCTGAGAAAAATGCGTTTAAAGTATAAATTTGTCTATATTAATATTAAGAAAGTTTCAACACACTTAAAATCCCCCCAATTTATATGTTATACCCTCCTCTTGCTCATCTTTAGCCAAATTTCCTTTTTTAGCTAATCTATTTTTTTTTCTGATAACTTTAACGTTAGGTAAATTAGGATTTCAGCAGCATCAGCAAGTTTTGTCTCCAGTGTTCTGAATGCAGACTTGGACAGTGTGCCAATATCAATTAAAGAACATAGTTTTTTAGCAGCCGAATTCCCTTTCCCAATGAGTCTTAGCTCAAATACAAATGAAATATTTACAGAACGCAATTTGTTTGATTTTTCAGAGGTGCAAAATGTATTTTTGTATTCACAGTTTTGACATTTCACCGTCATATTTGATGCCAGTCCAAATACAGACTCTTGTAGAAGACACAGTCTACTGCTTAGGCAATCAGGGCAGCACAAACACTTTATCACATTGGAGAGAATTCGAATATTAATTATTTAATTTCCACTTATTTCAGTTCGAGAATAATTGTCCAAATAAGAAGTCATAGTGAGCTTCTTTTCACTTGCTGTAGGCACGTTGTTCGACGCAGATGAATCAGTTTCAGTGGAACATACATATTTATTTCCTCAGAATTTTTTCTTACGAATAAAACTTTGGTTTCTCGAATTCCCCAAGGTGTTTTAACATGTATGAAAGAAAATTTGGAGAGTTAATTAAGTTAGGTCTTTAAAAAAAATGATTAAACAGATTATACAAAAATAAACATTGCTGCTTGTAAAGAAATAAACAAGAGAGTAAAGTTGTTGACATTTTTAATACAAAAACTTCTGATATAAATGAAAATATTTGGTGGCTAGATTATAGCAACATTAAAATAATAAATATTGCAATTAAAAATTAAAAAAAGGTTGAAAATTAAGAAAAAAACGATGTTTCTGCCTCATTTCCGGTTTCGGAATGCTACTTCCTGTTCCATTTAATACGTTTCCACTTGGACTTTAAATTACTATAACTTTTGTTCTAATTGACGCACAACTAAAGTAAAAACTGTTTTGGAAACTTAAAAGTGCAGAAAATCATATTTTTAAATAAAAAAAATTTGGTAATTTCAGTCAAAATCACTTTATTCAACGTGTGCGGATACCTTAAAGAACGAAGCCAATAAACCCATTACAATTTATGTTTAAACAAGAGTATTAAAAAAAAATTAAGCATTCTACTGTTACGATGGCCATTATATCAAAAAGTTACCTGTAACGATAGACATACCTTCTGCAAGCAAATCCCAAAATACACTAATTCATTATTTTAGACTAAACCCATATTGTTTAGCGCAAATTGTGCATTGGCTTCTCTGTATGGTATGTGTGTATGCAGTGAAAGTTGTTGTAAAGAACCGTTTGTATTATGTGACAAAATTATGAAAATATATGGCGAAAAAAAATTGATATTCCCACCCTGTGTGTTTTTTTACTGTATGTAAATAATAAATACATTTTTATAATCATCAGACTGTTTCGCATTTAGTTTCTTAAATTAAATTTATGTAGTTAATTGTGTATGTATTTCTTTTTTTGTGGACCTTGTTCGGCTTCTCTGCATGCAATATATTAATGTAGTGAAAACACTTGTAAAGTACTACATATAAAGGGGGGGGGGGGGGGGGGGGGTTCGATTTAACCCTTTGTGTTCTTGTTGACGAAGACTCGTTAAAAATTTAATTTTTTTCCCGTTCAATCATAAGTTATTCTTATCCCATGTCAGATTATGTAGATCATTTTAAATTTCTTTAATTATGCAACCTCTTAGTATATGTTTGATTCGGTTCAAACTTGAGCTATGACCGTTGAAATGGATGATTATGCAATATCTTTCTGACAAGGTCTCTTCATATTCCTTTTTTTATCATTAAGTCATGCAAATTTCTCCAGCCCTAAACTCTATTGACGGGATATATTCCGACATGAAGTGATGTCTGATTTACTTCCGATCGATCAAACTTTTTTTTCCCAGACTATCTGTTCACTGGTTCGAGACTATTTACATCTTTTCTTCCTCCCCCCTGTCACCAGATAAAAGACGGAAAAAATGATCGCAGCAAATGTCGCGTGTCGTCTGCCAACTTTCCTTTTCTTCGTAATTTTTTTTCTTTCTGTGACTGGGAGGGTCCTTCTTAAAGGTTTTTTTTGTGGTCCATAGTTTCTTTACCCACCATGTTTACAAGAGAATAGTTTTTCTGTGGACAAATGTCGTTTATGGAACTTTCATAAACTCTTTTGGTGATATTTCTTTATTTGTCAGCTAACTAGTTTATCTGTGTACGTGTTATTTATATATGTATTGATAAATTCTGTCGTTTTATCATCTGAAGAAGTTAAAAGCGTATTTTCATATTAAAAAAAAGTTGCTTTACGTTAAGGCAGTATTTATTTATAAGTAAACTCGTAAAAGTAAAGATAAATGTATTATTTTAGAAAATAATTTTACTTTTGTTATTAAAAAACTAATAATTTTCAAATAACAAGTAGTTCAATATTAATAGCAATAATTTCAAATAGAAAGAAATAGAGCAATTTTGATTTTTTTAGATATTTTTTTATATGCTGAATTCATTTTGCTTTTTTAAGTTTTACCCTTCGAGCATGAATAGACTATAGTAGAGCGAATATGACGTCATAATCGTGAAACTAACATCTCAGACCGAATGACCTCAGACACGTGACTTCTTTTCAAAATTATGAATTAAAAAATACTCGCGATTGGCTGATGAATTGGGAAATGTGTAACAGTAAAAATTTATGAATGGAATGACGTATTTAGCCACGTGTCTGAGGCCATACATGTTGGCCTCACTTTGATGTTAGTGAGATTAAAACATTGTTTTCTCTACTATGGAGGATCCATGCTCGAAGGTTTTACCAGTATGACAGAGATACTGCCTGTTATAAGGCTATGTAGAAAGTTGTCATATTTTTTCTGATTTTTTTTGGCATATAAAAAAATTATAATATTTTTTTCTGATTTATCTTTGTTTTGGTTCTTATTGTCCGCTTTTATGTTATTGAATGTTTTTTGAACTACGGGATTAAAAAAAATTAGTGGATAGAGTGATGTATAATTTTAAATGGTGAATATATACTAGTTACCTTTATACTATCAGGATTTTATGCCTATTAATTAATAGCACACATGTAAAATATATGGATGTCTTGTAAATGTTCTAAATTGTTTACACGTTTGTTTATAATTATCAACTTTAATTGAAAGTTTTCCATATAAATAAATATTTTTTGAGATTTTACTTATAAATGAAATTTTTTATTAACTTTAATGAATTATTTTTACTTTGTCAACAAATTATTATTTTTCACTTTACAAAAATCTTTGGTATTCTTATATTCTTTGAGAAAAGAAACATTTCTTCATTCCATATTTTACAAAATTAATCATCTCCCAATCACTCAACGTATGTGCAAAATAAAAAACCTTTTTCGTTAAAAATAAATCTTGCATTAAAATGATCTTCTATACCCTCCGTAGCCAAGATCCAAGAGTAAGTTGCTTAGCAACGTCAGCGAAAGCATACCATTGTTAGTAAGCGGTTTCAGTATGACATTTTGGCTATGGATTTTTTTTTTAACCCTTCGCTTCCATATGTTGTGTCCCGTAGTTTATAAAATTGCACACATGTGCAGATTTCGGTAACCTTTTCAAGTGCGGATCTTCTTTTGAAAAGCTGTTCTTGCATTAAAAGAGACCGGAGCGGTTTTTGATAGCTTTATATTTTGCCCGTTTAAGGCTGGCGATAAAAACAGATGGCTGATTCTTAACCGCAAAGAACCATATAGTAAATAATTATTAATGGCCAAAAAAAGTAGACAATTGGTTCTGCTATGTTCTTCCGGTCTTAAACTAACCGCAAATTTGCTTTGTGATCTAGATACCCTGCATGAAATGCAAAAAGATTGAAAATACTAAATGCATTTTAACTTTAGATGTAGCTTCGGTAAATCTTTAGGATATTTGTACTATTGTCTATACTTAAAAGTTAACGATTACTTGTAGGTTTTGGTTACTTAAATTAACGTCGCACTAGAGACACACAATGGACAATTTTCTTTTTCGGAATTTATCGAATTGAAAGACACAGAAATTACTCATCCTAATTTTGATCCATGGTCAATAACACCTGAGATAGCACCCTCATTCCAAATTTCTACACTACAACAACGTGAGGACAAATTTAACTTGCACCAATCATCTATATGTGTTGGAATGTCTGTCGTGTGCCTGTAGGTTCAAATCCAAAACCCTCTATAATCTACCATTTATTAAATGTTTTAAAAGGGTATGTATCGCTTCGATTTCGTTGATAATCTTTTCATAAATTGCCTGATATAAGTTATATTTTTACTGAAGAGGAATAAACTTTACTATATTAAGTTTTTACTCCGTTATATAACTTACTATTTATTTCATATTTTGAGACAACTTTTAAAGATTTTTGTGTAAATTAATTATACCTATTCGACAATAATATTTTCATTGTCTGATGGCTTAAATTATCTACAATTTTTCTTTTAAATTGTAAATTCCATAGAACGACAATAAACGCTGCTCTTAAAAATGAGTATTCATATTTGATGAACTTTTCATAAGCATTCTCCGGTTAAATTTTTGCCAAAGAATGAATATAAATTCGTCAAAAATGAAATACAAATATTACGTCATTTGTATCCTTTGCGAAAAAATAATGATATTATTTCATAATTTTCGATAAAGTTTTGATGAGCATATTCCTCGAAAGAAATTCCATTAACCATTTCTAACATTTGGGTGACCTAGTTTAAAAAAAAAATTTGTAAAGGAGGTTAAACTTTTCAGATTCTATAGTCAACAATTCACATCAATTTCTGTTTTTATACCTATGTTCACAAACGACTATTATTCTTGCTCGGATAATTATATTTTTTGCGCGCTTTGTCTTGTTCTATTTCTTTCGAATTCGTTTTTCCGCACCCATAGTTCATTCCAACGTTCCAACCCGTCCTCTGTGATTCCAACCTGTCGTAATTCTATGCTCCATAATTAAAAAAGAACTACAGGAGAGGTGAGTTGCAGACTTGCTGCTTTGGTTCGACATGGGTGGCCAGAGCGGAAATGAATGTAGATTCTGGGTAGAACTTGCCCGATTTTTGTTAAATTTTTCCCCCCCGCCGTTTTTCTTGGTGTTCTTTTGTCGGTGAATATCGTATGTGCTGTTTGCGACGCATAATGAAATGTTTTATTCGGAGTTGTGAGAATTGGGAAACTACAACAATGAAATGTGAAATATGGCAATTCTAACTAACATTAGTGAGCAATGTTTTTCGGTGGCTGCTCGTAAGTTGCGAATGTAGCAGTGCCGAATTGTGATATATCTGTTATCGAAATATAAATTTGCATTTTAAATAATATTAAATTATAAATAGCGACAAAAGTCATCGACACTTTTAGTCATAGAGTACTTCAAAAGAGTATTTACAAATGCAAAACATTTTTTTAAAAACATCAGTTGAAATGAACAAGATATTCAATTCGGACCATTGAGCTAAAATAAACACTGGAGAGTTGGCTAAGCGAGCGCGACCGCTTTACACCCTGTTGAGTCAAGGTAGAAAAATATAGTACTTTCGCATTGTGTTTGTCATAGGATGAAGTGCAGACATCCCAGTTTTATGACCACATTTCTGGATTTCAGAAATATATGAAATGTTGCACATTTAATATTTTGCCATACTTGCTTTCTTAATTACAAGAAAAAGAGACAGTAATTAATAAAATAGTCAAAACCTACGCAACACGACTCTAACGCTACGAAAACCGAGGTAGAATCTTTTCTCTACCTTGTCTTCCGAACAGTATTCATCCGCGCGCCTTAGTAAAGTACACCCCCCCCCCCCCAATGGGAGTGTAATCACTCCAACTATTATTTTAGTTCAGTGGTTCGAACAATAACGAAATTAGTTTTCACTGAAAAATGCGCAAATCATTAGATTGACCACATCGAAGGTCGCGATCTTGTTGGTCCCGAAGTGTAGGATCTGCGCTTGAAAAGTAAATTTTACCAAAAATTAGACTATACTGTTCATATCATTTAAAGCAGATTGAATATGAAACAGTTAAAATTATAAAACTCTCATTTTAGGTCAAAAATTATTTTGATAATTCTTAAAGTAAGAGTTGGTAAATGGTTTGAATAACTATATTTAACAAAAGATTTTTTTTTTAATTAGCCAATAGTATTGAGATATTTTTTTAAGTGTGTCTTGATTGTTATTCAATTTTTGTGATCAATATTAAAACAAAAATATGAATTTTGGAAATAGCAAGTTAAAATTCTTCAATGCCAGTGCTTTGTTTGCAGAACTGAATAAAATTGTATATAATACATTGCCAACATAAATAAGTATACAATTTTTTTTAACTCAATTATTTCACATTTTGTCTTTCTTTTGCTGAGATATATTTTGAAGCATACCATTTATTTCATTTTATGTGAAAATTGACGACTAAAAACCCATTGAAAATTTTACAAAACAAATTTATGACAGTTTTTGTCACTTTGGCAGCAAGAGAGCAGTTTTTAATCGAATATATTTTAATATAATATTCCTTAATTTATTTAGTTATCATATTCTATTTTATTTCTTTCTATTTAAAATATATGTTTTATTTGATATCTAATAACATTAAATATTTTTGTACTTCAAAAATATAAAAAAAAATCATTGCAAATAATAATTTTTCGCTCTTTTTATATTTTTACCCAAACAATTTTTCGTTTGACTTTTATTTTTTTAATTTTTAGATGTATCCTCTTCATTTCCCCCTCTTTGTGTCTTAAATTTAATGCTGAGATAGCAGAAGGAGGAAAACATCTAACCTCTTAATTTTCCATTCCCCTTTCTACCGATGCCACCTTTTTTCTTCCATTGTTCCCATTTTTCCCGAGAACGAACGTTGGTCTTTGTCATTGGCTCAAACGATAATGAACGCACTTTCATTTTTCTTTCTTTTTTGATTTTTGTGAATGAAAGATACGAGTAATATTTTTTTTGGTATAATTTTCATGCTTGTTGGAGGAAGAGAAAGATGGAAGATTAGTTTTCATAATTTTCAATCACGGAGCGAAATTATTTTCGGTGCGAGCTTTTAGAATAAAGAGCTCAAATCGTGTTGTTTTTGCTGTCGTATTATTGCGTAAATGAATATTTATTGCTGTTTTTGTCGTTTCCGAATGCGATATGCTTCGAAGAAAATCGTTGTTTTCGTTATTGTTTGCATAGCTCGAAGGCTAATGGCTATCGTGTATACTCCTAAGTCCTTTTTTTAACCTTTGTTTTTAATGTCTTCTGTACCGTATATATGAGCTATTTTTTTGCATACTGAAATGATTATTTAAATACATAATTTTGATAAATTTGTTTTAAAGTTAATGATGATAAGAGTAATAAATATTAAAACAAAAAAAGGTAAAAGTTTCATGTCTCTTAGACATACACAGCATTCTGATCTTTTAATGTATTTTAATGGACCATCATCATTCTTCCCGTTTGCCCTTTTAAAAATGCTTTTTTACCCAAAAACTCCACGATTCCCGCTTGTTATTAATTTACATAATTTATAAGTTGAAGTAGGTTGGTTACCATAGAAAAATAATTATTAAAAATATTTCTAAACCTCAGAATTATATAAAAATAACGGATTGTTCCAATGAAAAAGTGAACAATTTTATAAAACAATTGTAATTTTACAATATTTTTTCCAAAAGAGAAATTTTACCTTGAATGTAAAAGATCGAGTTTTAATACCCAGTTTTTTCCACCTTGCCCTAATGAATTAATTAGCCTTAAAAAGACAATTTTCTTTTGCTTCTTTTAAGATAACCATTATGAACGAAAAAAAATTCACTATGTGATGATGGTAATAAATATTATGTTAGTAAATTACTTTGTTTCACGGCCTAGTTTTTTTTTTTTTTTTTGCTTCTTTTAATATTTATTACCATCATTTAAGGTAATTTCTAACCATTATAAACGAAAACGAATTTCACTATGTGATGTTGGTAATAAATATTATGTTAGTAAATTGTTTAGTTTCACAGTCTAGTTTTCTACTAAAGCCTACTTTTCTAGTTTTAAACAGCCTAGTTTTCTTTCAGTAACTGCGTTGTTTCAAAAGTCAGAGGCTAATATTTTTCTTGCGATATTAAAACGATGCAATACTTTTAAAGTAATGACTTTTTAATCCACCACGAAAATACGTTTAACTAATTTTTGTGTGTGAATGACTACTTTCATGTCTGTAATACATTGTTGTTATTGAAACTTATGAAATATTTTTTGCTTTCACGAAATATATTTATAATGTTTTTCTTTTTTCTTTTAGGTAAGTCAAATCTCTTTGTTGAATATTTCGAATTTCACGGTCTTTGAATGTCAACTTTCAGGTAAGTTTGTGTCTAGTTCATGTGTATATTAATATTCACAGACATTTTCCCCGAAATTTAAACTACTCACAGCTCTTTAATTTTATTAGTTCCATAAAACCCAGTCACGCTTTACCAACTACTCAAACCACCCTTTTAACCCACACAATGGCGCAACGCGTCTTTCTGAAGCATCCCCACGCAACGTCTGCCCCACACAGACATTTCCATCTGTCCCCCCATATCCTCTCATCCCTCCCACCTGGACTTCCAGGTAAGATGATTCGGATACGAGGCAAACCCCCCATTGTTCCGGATCCAACCGGTTCCGCCCGCGCCACTAGAGATACCCCAAAAAGGATAAGGAACACTCAAAAACTCCTGTGAGAGCACCTGGATGCATCCGTTGAGTGCGGCGGTACACTTTGTTGCGAGTTTTCACTGCATGTGGAGATGACATCCTCAAAAATGGCTGCCGCGCCAGTGGATTGTCTTCCTTTATGCATCCGAATAAACTGTCACGGCCTTTTGTTGATTTCGTAAATTTCCGGATGAAAATTTTTCAGTTATGAGGATTTTTTTTTATGTGTACGTTTATGTAATCAGATGGACTAGGAGGCTCCGCTAACGCCCCGCCAACCCCAGAAGTGTGTACGTAACTCAGTTAATACGTCATAAAAATGAAGGTCATAGAAATCTAGTTTTCAAAATTGCCAACAGATGGCGCCACGTCAATGTTCCGCTCATTTGAAAACTCAAAAGCGTTTTTCAAAACTTCTATTTTTAATGTAATAGGGTTTATATTCTTCCTAATTTAAGCTGACATCAACAAAATAATTAATTACTAATGAATTGAAAGGGCTAATCGTCAAAATGGCTTACATAATGGCAAAATAAAAATACGGGCACAACAGAATTTCGTAAACAAAGTAACTGTTGCCACTCAGCGTACAGAAAAACAGCGTTTTTCAATCACCGCGTAAGAGAAATATATATAAAGATGGTTCGAAAATGTACTAGATTGGTTGAATATTAATTTTTACTGCTCCGTGCAAACGGTTTTATGTGAACTATAGCCTTGCTAAATCCGTGAAATTTAATTTAAAAATTAAGTTTCCTGCTATAACGATGAATTGAAAAATAGTACCAAAAGAATTCAGTTAGGTACAGGCCACACTGTGCCATTAGATTTAGTTTGTTAAATTTATGGGCCAACGCGGCAGGGACGGAGAAGGGAATGGATGCCCAACATTCTCATTGCTAATGTAGTCAACCCCGATTCTGTAACGAAATGTCTCTCGTCTCTGGAGGAATAAATGTTTTTAACCTAACTTATCGACCCTTATTGTTATACTTTACGACTGATCCCCTAAAAATCAAGACCCTAATTAAACCCTAAAAAACCCTAATTATAGAATCGCGCCCTCGGTAGCCCAGTGGATAAAGGCTTTAAGTTGATAATCAGAGGATTCCCGGTTCGAGCCCGTGCAATGGACTTCACAGAGAAAAGCAAAAATGTGGTGATCTTGTGATTGGAGGGTTCCAACTTCGCAACAAAAATACTAGGAAGTCGTCTAGAATGTCCAACAAATTATACCGGTGTGTATAAGGGGCTGGTGCACGATAAATCTGATCGGAGTCCAAAGCCCCGACGCCTATTGAAGGAGTGGGGTGCCAAATCAGGTGTTTCCTCATTATCTGACCATGGTTCTAAAATAACCAGGTGCATGTATGAATGTGTGAGTGAATGTGATATCTCAATACAAGGACAGAAATAGGCAGCCGAAAAACGTGTAAACCATCCAACCTAACTATAGAATCATTACATGTGTTTTAGGATTAACTACTTATTGTTTTCAATTATATATGTGTATATTATAGCTTTCTTTTAAAAACAAAGAATAACCAAATCGTTCCGGTTTAAAGTCAAAAACTTATTGGTCAAAAATAGCTCTTTTTTTATGCGCAGATTTTTAGTGTCTTAAGTTATTGTTTGTTTAAGTTTCCGAGGTTGAAATATCAATATCTTCATTTCAATAAAAAAAAAACATTTCGCATCTCAAAAAGACTCAATGAGACACTATTGAAACCTCTCATCGCCGTTGAAATGTTCTTAAATTGCATCCGTTGTCGTGGTAAAACCAACAAAACAAAATTCGCCATTAAAATAAAATTTCATTATAACTTGTTTACACCAAAAATTCAGAACTGGTTCCTTTCATTGATAGTTCGAACCAATTACGTTTTCACTGACGTTAAGCAAATCTAATGTAGTACATAACAATGAAACGGCATCCTGTTTCTAAAGACGACAACGACATTGTCCTTTTCGAATCGGGCAATATAATCTCCTGCTAATCGTCCTTCAGCATTCAGATCTTTCAACTTGGTGATGCAGATGCAATTACGACAGTTTCTCTCCTTTTCCGTTTCCAAGGTATTTAAGCATTTGTTGGGAAGCGAAAGAGAGAGGACATTGCCATCTCACTTCAAAATGGCGGTTCTGCGTATTCTAATTGCCGCCAAGGAAAGGCCCGAGTCATAAAGCATCACCGAAGATCCGTTTCATTTGTGATGCTCGCCAAATGCGGTGTATTAAATTAATTAAATATAAATTCCCTCTCCTCCTCCTTTCTGGTGCGTTTGATGCCGGAATTTCTCACTTCGGGGCCTTTTTGCTTTGTGGAAGCGATTTCTCGAAATGGCGTCGAAATTAGAATCTGGGGAATAAGACGGTGAATATCGTAATTTGTTTAATTAGGAACTGGCTGCAAAAGATGGGTTCTGTTTGCTAGTAATGCTGTTAATGGTTTATTCGTTTTCGGCATGCCGCAAATGCTTTATTAACTTGGATGGAAATGGATTGAAATTGCCTGGTCGATTGCGAAAATAATCGTCGTCTGTGTTTGTAATGGCTGGAGTACTTCCACGATTATTCGCTATGTAATGTATTGTTAACCTATTTGTTCAAATTGTCATTTTCTGGAGAAAAGTGCCCAAAATTATCTTTAAAGCCTTGTTTTTATAACATTAAGAGTTCAATCGCATAATAAACAAATTTCCATTGTATAAACTCAAAGATTTATTAAATACAGCATTCTGATCCTTGTGTATAACTTTTATATTTTTGTGATCATGATACATGTTACAATAATTTTTCCAACACATACTTTTTTTTTATCAGATTGGTATGATTTAAATTACGAAATTTATATTTTGCAATATATAGGCTTATACTAATATAGCTAAAAAAATACATTATAGTAATGTATTTTTGTAAGTTCGATGATTTAAGTCATTCTCGTGTTTGATTTAACATTGCAGAACTCGCGCTGTGCTGGGACGAAAGTGGAAAGATAAGGACTAGGATAACGGTTTCTTTTATGCCATGCATCGCGATTTTATACGCTTTTGCCTTTGATTTTTTTATTGAACCCTGCCAAGACCAGCACACATTCGACAAGAGTATATAATATAAAACGATCCTCTTAACACATAAATATATTTACATATTACACAGCGGAAAGCTGTTGTCTAACTTTCATGAATCTTTTCACTCGAGGTAAAAACAGAAATCCTTACTTTCCCTAGCGATACAATAACATTAACCTTTAATTAAGGGGAGACTTGCGGTTAATGCTAGCTGTTTCTGAGACCGCACTTCTCCACTTAAGGGTTAAAGAAAATTAAAAAAGCAATCACTCGAACCCTTTTCTCCCCATGAGCGAAATCATCTGGTCGAATAGATAAATTGTTAGCTCTCGCTAGCCTCTCGGGCTCAATAAGTGACGGTCCCTCAAGACGTCATTCCAGTAAGAATCTTTCCAATTCGTCTGACCTCCAATTCGTTTCGCCTTTCATTGAAGAGCGCAAGCGATGCAGGGTGAAGATTCCGGGTCTTTAACAAAAGTATATGAACCCTGATCATCGAATGCCACGATTTGTTCAAAATTCTCTTCTGCAACAAACCAGTAGTCCTAATCTCTCTTCAGCCCATCGAGCGTACGTGCTCCCATAACCCAAAAGTACAGGCACAACGCACGACTGAGGGGGCTATATCCCCGATAAAGCCATCGGGGTGGCGCATTTACGACGACCTGATAAGGCCGCCCTACCCCCTTATCATCCTTTTTATAACCGCCCTCGGATAAGCCCTCCTCAATCACTGCTAGAGGGGGCGGTGCGATAAGGGGGGGGGGGGGGGGACGAAGCATAAATTTCTCGGCAGCCTTCTCTTGAGCTTCAGTGCCGGATTATCGCTCGTTTCACGGCACTTGACCCGCTTTTCCGAGGTTTAAGGACTGGGAGAGAAATGTGGTGAGCAATTTTCGAGGAATTTTCGGCATTTATATCTTTTTGGGTCTCAATATTTCGATGGTTGGAAGTGGTATATGAATAACGGTGATCATTGTCCTCGCCAGGGTTTAGTTGGATGATTGTGTTGGGTTTATATCGTGAGTTTATAGCGTTTGACCCTTTTTTTCTGGGAGTTTAAAGGGGTGGAAATTGTCGAGGAGAAATTCTTGTGACTAAAAATATTAGCCAGTTTGTGGTTTTAATGCTTGATTTATTGAAAGTGTACTGAATGGTTTGAACTCAAAAGAGTACAGAGTTTACCTGCAATTTCCTCCCTACTAATTTTCTATTATGCATATTGTAGTTTGGTATATTTTTGACATTTGAGGTTTGTTTTAATGCTGCATTTTAAACTCGTGTACTTACAAATTATTGCTTTTTTTATTTCTTTAATATATATAACGTTGTGACTTTATTTATATAGTTGAAGCTATATTTATTTTGTATTTTATCGTTCCGAATATTTTTTTTATTTTGGGCTATAATAGCCTGGTTTGAAAGGTACGGACTTGGGATAGGAGACTACTGAGAAGGATACCTCAGATGAAACTTACCACTTCCAAAGACTTCCCCTTCAAAAGGGGCTAGTAAACGTAAAATTTGTCATGTGGCTCAAAGTCCACGTTGGTCGTAGTGAGAAAGTTTAGAGAGTGATGGTGCTTGTTCAGGTGCTGCCCATAGAGTAATGGTGCTGCCCTCATCATCTGACCATTGTTCAAGTTACGACGCAGTGTTTCCGTGTGTTTCCTTTTCGTTGTTTGAAAAATATTGAATTGAATTGACCAATACCACTTCGACTATTGGCGACAATTCTGGATCTAACCCATAGGAAAGACCCTAGAACACTGCCTCGTAATCATGAACCGCTGGACCAAATTCCAAAAATCGCCATAGCCTATTGGATAACTGGAATTCAACGTTTTCGAAACCAACCGACTTGTAATTGCAATTTTGACAACTGATATACAATAAATCCCATATATATTTAATCATGTAGACTTTCTTTCCTTCCTTCACCCCAACCACATTTTTTTATATTGCTAACAACAAAATACCTATCTTAAGGGCCTCCAAAGGCCCAGTGGATAAAGGCGTTCAGCTAGTAACCAGAGGATTGCTAGTTTGACTCCGTGCGATGGACTTGACAAAGAAAAGTAAAACAGTAGTGATCTTCCGATTGGTGGGTTGCCAGCTTCGCTACAAAAATACTAAAAAGTCGTCCAGAACATCCAGCAAATTATACTGGCGTGTATACGGGACTAGTGCATGATAAATTGTTCTGGGTTTAATGTCCTGACGCCTATTGAGATTGCGTCGGGTGCCAGCTCAGATGTTGTCCTCGTCATTTGACCATGGGTCAAAAATACGACGCAACATTACCGGGTCTTTCCTTCAAAATAGGCCCCAAACTGTCGCCAATAGCCCACTCTGCAGCTCTAGTGCGACGTTATTCAATCAAACCGAAACCCTATCTTCAAGCACATTCCTGGCTATTCGATCCAAGAACAAGAAAAGGGTAATTGGAAAAATAGGGGGGGGGGGCGACCTATAAAAAAAACCCTAGTCCTATAAGGAATAAAGACTCTGTTCTGGTCACAGGCGGCTGGTAAGAGAAACACAAACATCCTCTTCCGTGGGACTGATTAAGATGTCCCCGAGGTACTTAATCCATTCTCATGGTTGTTACTGAAGGGGGGGGGGGGAGTGCCCTAGCCCCCCGGAGTACCTAGTGACTCCCGTGGACAAGGTTTTTGTGTAATCTGCAAGATTGCGCCTGGAATCCCATTCGGATTGGGATGGATCACTTGATGAGGAGCAGACGATCTGTGTGGAAATGGAAAGGGGGAGGGAGGGCTTATGGGGAGCGGGGTGGTAATAACTGCGCCAGCTGACCCCTGCTGCAGAAATTGTTTATCGAGGAGAGAGATAGGTTGCGTCTTTTTCTGTGGTGTTTGCCTTTTGGTTGTTTGCGAAAATGCCCGTTCTTTACGTAGGGTTAGTTGAAATGGCTCATAAAAAAATTTGATGCCGAGTTGGCATGCTTAATTAACATGTAGAAATTTTTAAGCGTGTTTAAAATTTTATTGGAGATTTGTTTCGGACTGTATGAAAATGAGGCTGTCACAATTGTAACCGTGTAGATTAATCTAGATTTTTTTTTGTTTAAACATTTGTGTGATGTATTAAAAATTTTTTTTGTTTGTGTTCTTGTTGTCGTTGTGTTTTAGGTTGATGATAAAAATATGATTTAAAAATACGTTAATAAATTGTCATTGTATTTGTCAATAAATTGATTTACACAAAGAAAGAAATAAAGAAAACCGAGAGTTGGTACTCAAAAACCCTCTTGTGGAGTTGGGTTTGGTGATTTGATATCGCAACTTTTTTTTTGTCATTTCATTGAGTTTCTTTTTAATTATTTTTTTAAACAGAAGTTATTTTTTAAAGCAATTTTTTTTAAAGTTTTTTTTTTATGGGAGGGTGATAGATAATTATGCTAAAATATTTTAAGTTTTTTGTACTCTTGGTAAGGGCAATGAGGATTGGTTTGCCATATATTTCATTAAATGTTGTGTGGTTTTGAAATTGTTTTCTTTCAATGAACAAAAATATTTTTTAATAGTCTAAAAGAAAAAGGCGAGCTACCCCTGGTGTTTCATAGCAGTCTTATTATCCCAACTGCGCAAAAAAAAATTTGCTTCGTAGAATAGGGCATAAAATGGTTAAACATTCAAACTCTCTGTGCTTTCGTATAAAGGATCCATCCGGGAAAAAACACCGATCTACTTTTTGTTGAAATGGAGATCTCAACGCCTTATGTTAGTTACAGGACTGTACTTTTATTGTAACAAAATTTAATACGGGAAAAACGATGATAATCTTTAAAAAATATATGTTTACGAGACATAAAACTTTGTTTTTCGTCTTCCGGATAATCACTTCGGAACGTTCGCCATCTTTCTTTCCCTGGGCCCTTAAAATGTCAACTTTAAGGTTTCATTCTCTCGAAAAACAATTTTCTCCAACACATCAAAAGCTTAAAAAATCAAATCTATTCACAGTTAAACGAAAAGCATATTTCTGTAAATACAAAACACGTTTCCCATTCAATATTTCATTCACTTTCGAAAGAAGCCCTGAAAAAAAAGCGCTCACAATTGGAAGTTCGAACTGCAAACTATCAATTTCGTCATGGCGGATCGAGAACCGAAAAACACCGCATTTAAATAGGGAGTGATTGTATGAATTATCAAGATTTTTGAGAATATCCAAAGGTGTGTTTATGCGCATCTAAACGTCAATTATTTTTAATTTTTCTTCCACAATGCAATAAAAGCGAGTAAACAAGTGCGTTTGTGATAGGAGGGTTACTCTTTTATGGTCCTGAAACACTGGAAGTTGAATGAACTTTCTTTTTTCTAGGAAAGTTCTTGGGAAAGGCAGTACAGGTAGAACGTGATGGCGGAAAACAAATATAAATTTTGACGTTTAGGCTTTAAACTTTTGGAATAATATTTCGTTTCGGAGTATTAGTCTTATCTAAGAGGTGCAAAAGAGCCTTAAATCGGAATCAAATTGTCCTTTTTCAACTTTTAGTATATATATATATATATTAAATAAAGTAAAATTGTTAAAACTGTATTTGAGTTTTTCGTAAAAGAACCGAAATCGAACAATGGAAGTCCTCGTTTTTTAATGTTAGATTTTGACTTTAATCTTGCTGCTACTTTCAAATTCATCAGTAAATTGTGTTCGATGACCGTTTATTTTCGTATTGCTCGTTCTACCATTTTTTAAAATACGCTTTTCTAAGGCCTATTCTACATAACTATGTGGCTCCGCCCCCTGATCCGCTAATTTTGTAAACAAAGTAACTGTTGCCATTCCGCATAAAGGAAAACAGCGTTTTTCAATCATCACCGAGTAAGAGAATTATATATAAAGATAGTAATAATAAACGCGGCTGGAATTTTGCAGAAGCCCCTGAGTGTTTATTGAACAAAGAATACAAACAGGGCGACCAAAAGAGCACCACCCAGGCGGCAGATACAAAAAAAAATTGCATAAAAATCATTTAAAAAAACACATTAAAATTACATTGAAATATAAAATAACATTAAAATAGTACGTTCAAAAATTATACATTTGAAATTATTATTCTCAAAAAAATTAGATTAACATTTGTCAACATTGAATTAATATAATTTTATATGCCTTTGAAGTTTTGTTGGGCTTTTTATATCTTTTAGAGTTTCTGAAATTTCGTTATGAAATTTAATTACAAGATAAAAGAAACTTTTACGTGTTACTTCTTTATTTGGTTGTATTAAGTATAATCTATTGGTAGAGTTTCTGGTTTTAATTACAATATTCTTATTCTCAAATAAATGTATATTAAAGTAAATAAATTTCACATAACTAAAATGATACATAAAATCCACGTGGTTTGGATGTACCAATCACAGGAGCTTCTGTAAAATACCACGCGAGTTTACTACGCTCGTGTAGAATGAGACTAACGTAATATTATGATTTTGATCGTGAAGATGTCCTAAAAATCTTTCTTGCTCATCCTTAAAATAATAAATTCAGGCTGATGTAGGACAGGACTGTTGGATATGTCAATCACTTATAAAAGCGCCGCATTTTCATTTTATCATTAAAAACCCTATACATTTATCCTCACAAGCACATGTTGTGTATCTTTTGAAAGGATTCTCCACTCTACCTGAATTGAAAAACTGACATTCGATAAGGGAAATTTGTTTATGACATAATATAAATGGACACTCTGTTTTCGCTTATCATTTGTAAACCTCTGCGTCCAGGACATGCAAATTCCGGCACAATTTTTTTCGTTTTTCTAAATAGATAGGTAAATTCCGCAGCAAACGTACTCTTTCCCGCTACTATATTATATAGCCAAATAGATTAGTTAAATTGATAGCAACCCTTTAAGTCAGTGGTTACCGGTTTGTGGTCCGCGGACCAATATTAGGGGGTGGGCGTTCTCACAAAGAAAAAAATTATAAAATGCATTGAACGGTCATCCTTGTCAATATATTCTTAATTGTTATTATTTTAAAGTGTAAAAAAATCAGTTCTATTTGGTTAATACAATTTTTTTTTTCATTTAAACGAAAATTATATTTTATATACGTATGCATATACTCGCGTTTCCGTGTAAAGTGGTTGCCATGCTTAGTCTTCACTCCAGTATTTATATTATTTTAGCTCAGTGTTTAAATATCGGTTTTGACAGCAGATGGTAATAAAACAATATTAATGATAAAATAGACACCACACCCGCATTTTCAGTTAATATTGTCGGTATCATTATATAATCAATTAAAAAATGTATTTACTAAATGTCCATGTCCAAAATATAAAAATAACTGAATAATTCTTTTTGCAGTCGATAATGTTGAAACACAAATTAAAAAAAAATAGATACGACATTTTCAGCTAATTCGATAATATTGTTAGCTTGATGACTTGAAAATTAAATTAAATAAGTTTATTATGTACCGCAAAATATAAAAGATAGTTAATTAAATTTTATTGTCCCCATCTGGGATGAAATGGCGCCAGATCAGCTGATCTTAATATTATGAATGAACGGACGACGCTAAACGAAAAAAGAATTAACAGACTTTAATTAAATGGACCCTAAAAAAAAGCTAAATTACTCTAACAAAGAGCTTAAAAACGAAACTTTAAGCTTGTACTGAAATGGCAATTATCGCTACTAAATGAATACTTGGTTTCTATATTTAATATTCCTTTTAGAGGATTATGTTGGATTCAAAATGGCGAAATAAACCAATTAACAGACTGGAGATAAAATTAATATTCATTCCAGGTGATTTAAATAAATGGAATGAGTTTTTTTTATCTTAAATTCTTCGACTAAAAGGAACGTTAAAAATAGAAATTGAGTGTTTTTTCTCTGCTATTTTTTAAACATTTCATAAGCTTGGCACACTTAGTTGAGTTATTTTTTTAATAAGCTTGATCATAATGAATGTTACTTTTCCTGTGAACGTAATGGTTTTATTAAAATAGAAAAATATGCATATAAAAAAAGCAGTGAAATACTAGTTATATTGTATGTTAAAGTTTTTCTTGAAGTCACAATCGCTGTAGTTATGATTACACGTTCTCTGTGGGTTAAACTTAATTTTTTTTACAGAAAATGTGTTTATTATTTAGTTCAAACTTTTTTTAAATGGAATTTTTGTAATTTAATATTTATTGCGATCAATATTATAATCTGGCTCCGATCAATTGGTGGACGTGTAACGCCCCTTTAAAGCTGGTTGCAACAAATCAACAAACGAGTTTGAATAAATTGACCAATGGGCTTATCTAAAACCTATAAACAATGTGACGTCACAGCAGCCATTTAGGCGTAGCCGAACTATTCAAAGATTAAATATAAAACGTGAAACTATAAAAAAAATTTTTGTTCTTTAGGCAATAGACATTATTGATATAATGCATATTAAAAACAAGTTTAAAAAATTAAAAAAACAAAATAAAGAAACTTTACCTGTTATTGCATTTTTCATAGTAAAGTGATTGTTAACCCTAAAAAAAAATGTAACGGTTTTTATAGTCTAAAAATGCTTTAAAGAGTTTAAAGTATAAATCCATTGGTTCATTTATGTAATTGCATGTAATTGTTAAGTTTGCAAAGTTTTAGGGTTAAAGACCGAGCACACTGCTAAGAATAGGTATTAAAAAATAAGTAAAATGTACTAATTTTTGAATACATTCGATGTTTATCATGGCTCCAAATACATAAGTTTTAATTTTGAAAAAGGCATGTACTTAAAAATTAGTACAATGGGTAAAAATGAATAAAAAGAGCAAATGCTAACACACAGGGAAGACTTACCGGGAATCGAACCCACATCTGCAGGCACCGCTGTCCAGAACCGTATTCGTTAACCTACTAGGGCGACGCGAAGAAGTTACAAACAGAAGTCATGTTAAAAAGGTGCGCCAAAAGAGTGGGAAGTAAGATAATGGAATTGTAACAACTCATTGGAATCGACATCAAATAATGTGGAAAACCATCTTATTAACAATTATTCTAAGTTTGTCAGGTCGCTTTGTTAAGATGGCTTGAACCGAAGCTGAGATTATAGCAATACTAAATCACACCGTTCATTTTTGCGAAAGTACGTTTACTTAAATTTGAGTACGTCATCGCTCATTTACGGTGCAATTGTACTGAAAGAAAAACGAGTATGTTCAGGTACTCATTTTTAAGTACCTTTTTTTTACACTGTACCCGTGAAGGGTTGTCGTATTGAGAGTCTACTGTAGTAGAGTTGTCCTTGCAGAGACTGAGCATCGATTTCGCTACGTGGGAAACTCTATTGCCTAAATGTTATAATCTGCTCTGTATCAAACTGTCTTTAGGGCAATCCCCTTAATGGCTATCCAATCTCGTCCAGCATCCAGCCTTGATATTACACATCTCCCTGTCCCTCTTCTCCCATGCACAAATGACATGTTGGGGATTCCTCATATCACCTAGTGTCGCAATCGCTCTTCATCTTCCCTACCTCCCCTAAACGGAAATGACAATAATAGGGTCGCGATTTCTTTCTTCACATGTGTCGCACCCCCGGGCGGGTCGATCTTTACACACTTAATTGCATAGGGCGAGGGAAGTCAGAATCGTATGTGTCGATGGTGTGTTTCGGAGATGTGTTCCACTCTGTATAGCCTGGAGGTGGGTTGGATGGATATATTGGAATGCAACAGATGGGATGAGGGAGAAAAGGAGTGTGTGGGGGGGGGGGGGGGTAGGTTTAATCGAGTGTTGTGGATGTAGAGATGGAAGTTGTAGGAGTTGTTTGTTGAATTTGTTTGGGACTAGTTCTAAACTCTTAAACTGTGCAAGTAGACTTCCTGCTCCTTTCAATGGATGACACTGAAATCATAACTGTATGGAAGGGAGGGTCTCAGGAGACTTACCCCCTCCCCCAATAGAATTTAAAGTTAAAATTTTCCACCGATAGCACATATAAGACCTTAGACAAAAAAAAATTGCCATGGATTTAGGAAAATTGTGTTAATTCAAATTTTAAATAATAACAAAATTATTAATTTCTTAAGAAATTTATGCAATTAACTAGGTAATTAACACATTATTGATAATTAAACATTGCTAATTAAAGGCTAATAACTAATTAGCATAACTGTTCATTTGCCATTATTCATATTGGTAAATATTTTGGAAATAGTTGGGCCATTCCCAAAATATTTTTTTAATTGCTACGCCGCTGACTGAAGTAATAGTAATGTATTTTTGAGTGTATGCCAAGTGTGAAATAAAAAATCCGGAGTGAGGCTGAAAAATAAAACACTGTTGCATTTTGAGATTAACACGGTTTTCTACGGTGGTTCCGTCAATACAAAAACCCTAATATATCTCAAAAGAGCCTTTTGTGACAAAGTTAGTTTTTACACCAACTTACAGAAGTTTCTTTGTAACTGGAACTTTCCACTTATTTTTAATAACCGAGAAAAATACAAATAAAAAAAAACTACATGGCATGAACAATTCCAACTAAATTCTTAATATTAAATTTGGTTCGTATCAAAGTCACAAACTCCTAATAATTCTGAATAGCTTGACATACCATTATCCCAAAAGTAGTTTTAGCGTCAACGAAGTAACCAACATTTAACGGCGAAATAAGCGAGAATTTTAAATTGAAGCAAACAACAACGCTTCCTTTAAAAACATATAAGAAAAAAAAATCTTAAGCATTCTTCTAATCTCTTAAGTTACACGGATGCCAAATCCTATCTCCAAATTAACTCCGATCTCCACAAGAAAACACCCTTTAAGTGAAATGTCTGAACTGATATTATCCGAACTTCTCCATTGCGCCGGGGCTGCTCCCCTAGGTCCGCCCCCGGATGTGCGATTCAATAGCAGCGATGCATTCCTGCGTGCCGTAATTTTACGGAAGCCCTTTTCCCGTAAATGAGGAAGTGGTTAATGACGGAAGCGGCGGGGGGCGCTGGCGTTCCCACTTTTGTTTTCTTCTTCACTTCGCTTCACCTTTTGGAAATTGAAATTTTGGATCCAGTTTTGGGGGACGAACAATAGGGCGAGGGGGATGTTGATAAGGAAGTTTATCCGGGGAAATTTTTGTTTTGGGTTCGGTTTGTTTGTGCGCCCCTTTTGAATTGCTGAGATAAACGGGTTTGGCTGGATAGAGACCTTTTACCACAGGAAATCTGATTCCAAATGCGATTTGGCGTCCGAAATATGGGGTGGAGAAGAGATAGATGGGAGAAATGCAGACCTTTTGTTTCGTGCCTGGTTTGTTGCGAGTCGGGAGGGAACTTTGGCATTGTTTTCTGTTTTTAACTTCCCTTTACCTAGTTCGTATTGATCGCGTTTATTTGTTTAAAATTTAAAATAGAGATATGTATGTGAAACGTTATATTTAGTCGCGATGAAAGGATTTTAGAAATTAACAAAGCAACTGATAATTTTGTAACCTTTAAAAAAAAAAGTAATGTTACTTGTATTGAAACCCAGATTCGTAATGTATTTTGTTATAATAAAATAATCTTTCTAAAAACTTCATGTTTCTTTGAAACGGATAAATTGTTTAAAAAAAACTCCGGTTAATCGACATTTCCGGGTATATAACAGCCGGATAACCGATTTTGTTTAAGTAGATTTTTCTCTATCCTATAAAAAAAGAATTTTCGAAATCGGACAATATTTTTTTTCAAAAGGTCCGGTTAATTGAGAATTCCGGATAGTTAAATGCCGAATAGCGGAATATTTTTCAAAAATTGTTCTTAAGTGAAACATCTCCTATCCAACAAAAAAAAATTGTACGAATATCTCAAGTAGAACCGAAATCCCCCGCGAACATACATAAAAAAAAACATAACAGACGAATTTAAAACCTCTTGACTTGGCGCGCTTTGGTGGTTTTAATTTAAAGTTTCTGGGTCGGAGTTTTGGTGGGCGCGCTGGTCAGTCGTCGGTTAAAAATCATTGTGTTCACGATACGGGGTCGATTTACCCCGTGACGAACTTGCGGATAAATTACTGCACTGGTGTTAATTGGCATTTGTGGATCAATACGGATTTGGCCGTCCGTAATGAACGTGTTAAGTGTGTACTCAATAGATATATTGAGTATGAACTGAACGTGTTAAGCTTGCTTTCAACATGTTTGTTTAGGTTACGAATCGAGCAAGGAATAAATGTTCTTACTACGATTTCAATGGAAATTTATTAAAACTCGGAGCACTTTTTGACTTTTTGCTTCCCTATTCGTCTTCCCCCTTTCTCACAGTTGGACGTTACTTCCGTATCACTTTAACTTTAAATAGATAGTGATGATATTTTTCAATGTCAAAACTGCTAATGTCTGCTTTTCAAATTAAAAATAAAAGATTGGCTGAAGCGCAGCACACTAATGTACTTCTTTTACATCAAAGTGAAAGTCTTTAAAATAAACGACAAAATTCTCTTTTCGACATTTGCATTAGCAACATAGGGCCTCCGTGGCCGAGCGGTTAAAGGCGTCAGCTGGGAATACGAAGATTCCTGGTTCGATCCTAGGCGATGGACTTGGCAAAGAAAATTAAAAAAGTAGTGATCTTTTGATCGGAGGGTTCCCAGCTTCGCTACAAAATACTGGAAAAGTCGTCCAGAACATCCGCAAAAATTAACGGCGTGTATACGGGACTGGTGCACGACAAATCTGATCGGGGTCGAAGTATCTGAACATGGTTCTAAAATAACGAGGTGCATGTATGAATGTGTATGTGTTCCCGGGTCTTTCCTTCGAGATAAACCCCGAACCGTCGCCAATAGCCCATTGTGCAGCTCTATTGCAACGTTAATTAACCAAACCAAGCATTAGAAACATATAGATATATATTATTTCATTATCTTGTTATAGCCTTCGTGTTTTCAACTCATCATTTATATGAGCTCTTACGAAGCAATACTCGGTAATATAGGAAAAGAAATACTCTGATTATAATCTCATACTATTACAAGTAGGATGTGATATGAGGAAGCCCCTCAAGACATTCCCCCTCCCCATGTCCCTCTTGCCATTTATCACAACATCCCCTTCTTCCTCAAGAAGATGAGAAGAGAAAATATCGCATCATGTAATATCCGTGCTCGTATCTTTTTATGAAGCCTCCTCTGATGGGCCTCTAATACATGGTACCGGGTCCTCCTATACATCTTCCTGTAGGAGGATATGGAACTGCGGATCTTTTCGCGATAAATCGCCAAATAATGGGACTGTTGTTTTCCGGAGGTATTGGGGGGAAAGGGGCCATTTCATGTTGTGGTGGTTCTCAGTGTGTTTCCTGGGAGATTTTATCTTTGGCCACACAAGCGTCATACATGCGTGGAGGAATGTGGTGTTGGGCGTTTATGGTTGAGTATACGTATACGAGTAAACGATACAGAAGCAGCAATATCAAAGGAAATATATTTTTGTTGTGGTAAAAGTATATCCATATCTAGACAGTAGGAATGAAAAAGTGCATATGAAGGGTTTAGATGTCTAGGAGGAAAAGATAAGAGTCCACTTTTTTTCGTTGAAATTGAGATATCTACATCTTCTGTTTGCTGTACTTTATTGAGGAATGGGAAGAACGCTGATTGTTTGTCTGAAGTAACGTTTAAAGATCGTAATGTTGGGTGTGTCTGTCAGACATTAAACTGGGGTTTTCGTGTTCTGCACCATGGACTGTCAACATTCTTCCCCTGGACAATTATTTTTTTGTGGTGTTGGTTTGTGTAAATATGAAGTTGCAAAAATATTACTCGCGGGGAGTAGTTTAATGTGGAGTTTTATATATAAATTCTGATATTTGAAACAATTGTAAACTTTGGTTAATCTGTCGTGTTCATTTCTTCACGTTGGTTGTGATGTGGAAATTTGGAAAGTGGGGTCCTCTCAGGTGTTTTTTTTATTGGTTATATCACACCATAATTTAAAATTACGGGACAATGGCCCTTAAGTATTTTCTTATATATACACCGTGGTTGTCAATAGCTAATTTTAATTTTATAGCTCTTGTGATTCGTTAGTTCGACCATTCAGTTGCTTTAAAATACTGTAACTAACAAATAATAGTTCCAGGGAAGAAACGATAAGGGTCATTTCTCGATTGAAGTGCATGGTCTATAAGATATAGAACTTTGCTCTCCGTTTTCTTCAAAATCATTTTAAATGGACCTTCATCGTTCTTCCCTTGGACCTTTCAAATGTGTTTGCATTTAATCTTGATCAGTTTGGCTCTTCAAGAGACAAGCTTACAGAGTTTTCCGAGAGCTCAAATCTTGTCTCTAAAAAAAAATCTTCTCATGGGGTCGATAAAGAAACTTCCTTAGAGGGGGGCTAGAGCGGGAAAGTTTCCCTATAAATTCAAAAATTTATTGCCTCAAGCCCCCCTCGCCTTCTGGTTTCTTCCCAGGGGCAGCAAATGGTTCGCCCTCTCGGTAGATTCAGACGATTTACCTTCCTTTTGGAATAAATGCGAATCTTTTGCTGTTTGAGGGGGGGTAGGAGAAGAAATCGTTTGCTCGCTCCCTTTCTCTCTATGTACAGCACCGTGATTCAGTGGTTCGCTCTTCATGGGGGGAGAGGTTGAAGTATGATTTTATTTTACCCAAATCGTCTTTCGATTAAAACCGAGGGACAGGAGAATAACTTTGTTTTCTTCTCTGTTTTTTGGAGTATGATTTTGATTTGTTAGGTTTTTTTTTGTGTGTTGGAAATAGTAGCGTGTTGTTTGTGGATGAGCAACTGTGAGGATGGCTCTGTGATTGGAGCATACAAACCATGTGGTTTGTATCCACCAATCGTAGAGCCATCCTCGTTTATCACGTTTGTGTAGAATAGGCCTTAGATATATAAATACTATAGGTTTGTGAATAGTGTTTTTTTTCTTCCTGCGGAATAAATGATGTTTTTACCTTTTAAAACACATTTTTTAAGATTCTCCCTATTAAGAATGACACAAGATTGTTTTAATTAAAAAAAATTATGCAGAAACTTTTCTTCGTTAAGCTTTGACTTTTCCAGTTGCTATATAGTAAAGATTTTTAAACAAAATCTTCCAGCTAAAGTAAAAATTGAGAATTTGAATGTAAAATACATGGCGATCTCCCTCTATGTATATATTATGGAGAGTATCTTTGATTTTTTTTAATACAAATCTACAGTTTTATTCCGAGTTTGCTGAAATTTTGCACACTTGGCCTTCAAAACAAAACGAAGGTCACTGGCCACCTGGCCACATGAGAATTCGAAAAACCACCCCATCCGCCTTTCCACCCCTTAAAACAGAAATGATTTTTTTTTATATAAAATCGTCAATTTCAGTACTACAGCTAGTTTCTTAATATTTGCTAAATGTGCCAAATACATATATTTTACAATGACCTGGAGTTTCGAAAATCCAAATAAGTAATTGAAAACTAATAGTACATAATTCATTTGTGAACTGAGCTGTGACCCATGTTGTTCTTCTGAAACTTAGTTGAATTTCATTTGAAAAGATTTAAAAAATGATTTCGTAAGAAATATAGGTTTATCGTTATTAATTAAAGAATTTATTTAATTATTCATTAACAAGGCACGATATTTTTTCTTTAAAAATACTGCAACAGCCTAAACATCTGAATAGTTTCACTCTTGAACCATGAACCATTTCCACTCTTAGAACGTCTTTGCCATTTACGTACTTTTTACCGAACTACTACCATTTCAATTATTTCATCCCAAATCCTTTATGTTCTTTGCTGGCCAATCATAACTTATTTTAGGGGAAATAAAATAAACCTATTTTAGGGTTAATGAGATAACAAATTACAAAGGACATTTGAAAAATAAAGAAAATGCTGTTCTCGTTCATTTTGTGAATAACTGGTAAAAAATAACAGGTCGTTATTTTTCCAATAGATAGTTAACAGTATTGAGCAGAGTGTTAGAGTTGATATCTTGAAATTGATTTTACGTAATTAATATTTATATAAGCAAATTAGTTCTAAGAACCATTAGAACCATGAACCATTTCCACTCTTAGAACGTCTTTGCCATTTACGTACTTTTTACCGAACTACTACCATTTCAATTATTTCATCCCAAATCCTTTATGTTCTTTGCTGGCCAATCATAACTTATTTTAGGGGAAATAAAATAAACCTATTTTAGGGTTAATGAGATAACAAATTACAAAGGACATTTGAAAAATAAAGAAAATGCTGTTCTCGTTCATTTTGTGAATAACTGGTAAAAAATAACAGGTCGTTATTTTTCCAATAGATAGTTAACAGTATTGAGCAGAGTGTTAGAGTTGATATCTTGAAATTGATTTTACGTAATTAATATTTATATAAGCAAATTAGTTCTAAGAAATAGAAAAAATGAACCATTTTTAGATTTAATTCCCTCTTAATCTCCAACTTTCGATTTATTTTTTTGAAGCTTATTCCACTCACCTCGTATAGAGTCACCGGCAGTCGGGTCAGAATGAGTGATGGCCTTCAAGTGATCATTCTTTGTCGCAGACGATGGTTTTGACATGCTTTCGGCTATCCTTCCGTGCATTTTCGAATCAGAAAATGGTTGTGTTTTGTGGTTGGTATCACAGTTTTGTTCCTTGTTCGAATTTTTTTTATCTGATAAAAGTCGGTTGTCCATTACGTTCATCTGTCATCGTCATTCTTTTTTTTTTATATATTAATGTGATTTGTCTTCCACTTTTTTCACATTTTATGGTTGAATTGTTCATCAGAAATGTTACTACAAATGGAAAAAGCTGAATTGTAGATGTCTATGTTGTAGAGGCTTTTATATATGTGGAGGTTTGACGGAATTTGTGGGGGGTCACTTCATATGCCCGATACTCCCACTTGTGCTTCAGTAAACACTTTAGCCTGATTGGTTGTGTATCGGCGTGTCATGCAGAAGGTCCTCGGTTCGATTCCGGGTGACAGTCAAAAAAAGTGCATAGCTGTTTTTCCCAGGTTATTTCAAATTAATGCAAGTTTTGGCGTGAAATGTATTTAAATCAGCTACATGGGGTATCCATATACAAACGCTCTGTTACTATTTTAGTGGGATCAATTCCGACACTATAACACCATGAAAAATAGCTCGGTTGACCTAGATTTGATAGCATTGGATCGAAATATTTGCACCTATGCGTGTACTCATAGGGAGCGTGGATGGGTAAATAGTATGTCGTATATTCCTGCTGCCATAAGCCCAGCTAAAAATTATATATTAAATTGATGAAATTTGATGGGTACTTGGGTATTATTACTACCACCTTGGTTTTAGTCCCAAAGTTAAGGAATTATGATAGTCTGATGCTAGTGTTAAACCTTCGAATAAAGATCTTTCATAGTAGAGAAATCATAACGTTATAATCTCGCTAACATCAAAGTGAGGCCAACGTGTATGGCTCAGACATGTGGTTTATTACGTCATTCCATTCATAATTTTTTTCTAGTTCATTCATAAAAATATCCTGTACTTAATGAATTAACACATTTACTATTATTTCCAAATCAGAAGTCAATCGCGAACGTTTTTTCATTCATAAATTTTGAAAGGAAGTCACGTGCCTGGTGACATCCGTTCTGAGATGTTGGTTTCACGATTATGACGTCATATTCGCTCTACTACAGTCCATTCCTGCTCGAAGTGTCAAACACGTGAAGAACTGAAAACACCTGAAGTCCGTGATAACCATAAAGTAACTTTAAAGACACAATTTTTGCTTTAGATTATTCTCCTTCTGTAAAAAAAACCCGAAAAATATCGCCAAGTTGATTGGAATTATATGCAAGTACAGTTTGATTTTGACTCTTGATTGAGCTTAGAGTTAACAGACTACTTTTCAATCAAACAAATTAAATTGAAAGTTAAGTGAAATTTCAAATATCGGATACTTTGTTATTCTTTACGCACTCGCGAATTATTACACGACTTATTACATGTATTACTCGAAAATTATGGGACTTGTGTCGCTTTTAAACACTGTTTATATTGCTTACGTAACACATAGAAAAGGAAATTCGTTTCTTGACGAATTATGATCCCACGAACATAATTTTTTCGGTCCCCCCCCCACCCTCTTCAACTTAATGTGGGGAGCGTGATGTTTGCCATCCTCTTCACAACCTGCCGGAAATCGTAAATTAGTTTTCCACCGTCTAATAAACATGCAGCTGCCGGGGCAGGTACACGACGTGAAATGCGGCTCTTCGCTTTTGCACTTTTTGGAGGAATTTTCTTTGGGGAGCTTCACACTTGGGGGTTTAATTTTAGCGCGGGGTGTTTAATTATGGTCTTTTCCGAAAGTCTCGGCTTCTGAGTTGTCTCTTGGTTTCAGAATTCGCTGGTACGGTAAAAGAGATATATTTACTTATTGGAACTTGGTGGAACGTTTATTCTTTATTGAGGGAAGTTTTCAAACATTTGGGGGGAGGGGTATATAATCATGGAAGACATATGTAGGTAAAATTATTGTTCTCCTGTTCTGCAAAATCAGAAAGTCAAGCATTAACAATTTTTGGACTACAGCCACTAAATCAATCTAACATGAAGTGATCTCTCTCCTCTCAAATAATCACAACATAGAATATTACATCCAACAAATCACTAAAAGTGATTTCTTTGGACCATGATATCCATTTTCAGTGGATTCCTTCTCGTGTAAACTTACACTGCAATGAATTGGCGGATAAACTTGCCAAGGAGGGTTGCAGACTCTCCACCCCCTCTTCTTGCGCCTTGACTTTCCTAGAACTTTATTCAGGGGAAAATCTAAATCTTTGGCTGAGTGAAAAAAGCCCCCTACCCATCATTGGAATATGGGTAAAAAGCCAGGCCTGACTCTAGACCTCCCGTGCGACAGAGGCTCCTCGTCTGCTCTTTCTAGGCTTGCTAGCGGACACATCAAGTGTCTCTCATTTTTTGAGGGCAGGAAGGTCTTCACCACCTGCACTAAGTGCCTCGACCATCAGGCTTCTGCAGAGCACATAATGGAATGCATGGGCCTCTCCAGGGAAGATATCTACTGCGATCCTCTCCTTGTGCTCGACTTCCTGAGAGTCACTGGTCTCGTGAATCTTGTCTGACTCCGTTAGACTATGGAGGATAAGCAACAACAACATCTGTATATATAAATGCCCCCTACACGGTAGTGATGACCATCAGGTTTGGGGTAGATATAGGCCGGCGGCGTGCGCCATCCGCATCTTTACAATGGAATAAATAGCGACCTTGTCTTTCCCTTTGTGTGACTAATGACTTTCTGAATTGACAATTCCGTATTTCATCGGTAATGTGTGACATGGTTGAAGGGGTTTTAATGATTGCTAGACGTAGCATTTTTATACACATAGGCAGATTCTCCGTAAAGATCAAATTTATTTCATAGGCGGGGAAAATGTAATAAAACTATTAATTATTGAAAACTGAAGCTAAAAACGTTAATAATTTTAAGAAATTAATGCTAATTAGGTAATATTTAATTATGCATGTTGTTGACTTAATTAAATAATCAGTTATATAATATTTATTTTAAAAAAAATATTTGTTTGCATTTATAATGGGATTGGTCCGGATCACGTTCACCCCCCTCTTCTTGAGTATGTCTTTGTATTGTGTCCCTAAGTTGTGAAACGGGATGAGCGATGATAGTACGCCAACGAATGGAATATGAAAGAACATTTCAGATGGACCGTCACCCTTTTAAATTCGATAGGAATATAGAGGTAGGCTTAAGTGAAGGATGGGTTGAACGACTTAATAGTTTTAATCTTCGAGCATGGATCCTTCATAGCAGAGAAAACATATCTTTGTAATCTCGCTGACATCAAAGTAAAGCCAACATGTATGGCCCCAGACACGTGGTTAATGACGTCATTCCATTCATAAATTTTCACTGTTACATATTTCCCAATTCATCAGCAAATCTCGAGTATTTTTTAATTCATAATTTTGAAAAGTCACGTGTCTGAGGCCATTCTGCCTGAGATGTTGGTTTCACGATTATGACGTCATATTCGCTCTACTACAGTCCATTCATGCTCGAAAGTTTTAATTTAGAATTTTCCTGAATCACAGCCGTTCTTAGCCTGTGGTACGCGTATCTCTGATTGAGGGTACGCGAAAATAATATTTGTAATGGCGGAAAAAAACTAAAATAAAAATAATAATTGTAATAAGTAAAATTAAAAATAAAAGCCAGTAAGTGTCATCAATTTGAGTCATTTGACTGGTTTGCCAACTAAACCCAAGAACAATAAATTCTAACAAAAACTAATTTTTCTCGCGTTGATGGATGAATGTGAACGGTTTTGAGAGAAGGGTTACTCATAAATGAAAAGTTTTATCAAGGGGTACGCGAGAGAAAAAAAAGTTGAGAGTTTAATATAACATTTCGCAAATAATTTCTTCAATCTCAAATCTAATAAAGCCATTTCCATTTCCGCCCCACAAACCCCATTTCTCCCTGAATACACCCAAATCCATTGATATCATTTCAGACCTCACTGCTACTCAGCCCCCCCCCCCCCCCCTCAACAAGAAAAATTATTATTACCCCGCTCTCTTCAAAACAGCAAGTTCGTTAATCTGAAAAGTCAAATACCCCACTCAACCCAGGAGCTTTGAAGTGTAATTAAATACAAAAATCACCGTAAACTCTTCGAACCCGCGAACATCCATCCCGATTCCAACTCAATCAAGCTGCTTTTCAATTCAATTTAATTCCGGCTTGAATACAGTTTGAAGAAGGTGACTCCCGTACCTATGAAATCATCGAAAAGTTGGTTCGTTCCATGAATAATTCAGCATAACATTGGATGAATTTTCGAGAACTCTTCCCCCCCTTTAGCCCGGGGCTTATTTCGCATAGATATCCTTCCAACCAACTCTGTATTGGCGTTCGTGCGAGCGATTGGGTAAAGATTTTTCCGTTCTGGATTTCACAGAACGCACTTGAAGTTTAGTTTTCCGTCAAAAATAATTTTGAGGTTTTAAACAGAAATTTTTGGCAGGTTTCTGAAAAACTTTAAATCATTTTTTTTTTAATTTTAGATTTTTCGGAGAATGGTTTTATTTGGGTATACCTAATTAAAATTCGTTATGATGGAATTGCTGATTTTACTCTTTTTGCTTCGAATTTATCTATTTGTGCATGTGCAAATTTTTATTTAAATTCTGCGAGCCAATTATTTTCTTTTCGGCTTGGTTCCTGATTTATAAAGCTCTAGGGTGAATTTAATCAACGAATCTAATAAGGCATTGTTGATGCATTTAAACTGAATCTTAAGCATAAACATTGGCAGGAAAAAAACTGAATAAACAAGTTTTTAAAAATATATTTCTGCCTTTGAGGCATTGATTGATATGAATATAAAATTACCTTTGATGTGGAATAAAGTCCATGAATGAAATAATTAAAGTTTTTTATATGATATACATATTTTGATTTGGGGCTGCAAATACTTTAGTCAATATATATATATATATATATATATATATATATATATATATATATATATATATATATATATATACCGTATATACTCGCGTATAAGCCGAGAAATTTAATTCAAAATCTTCATCAAAAAGTAGGGGGGTCGGCTTATACGCGGGTCAGTAAAATTTATAAAATAATTTGCCTAAAATGGGCAAAGGAGAGAAGTTGAAATTAAGCGGATTCTTGAAGATCCGCTCGGCCAGATTTCCCCGATCCGAGATCGAGAATGTGCGTTACATGTGCTGACTGAAGACCGTTCTGCGCATCGTGGCGTAATCGTAACGCAAAATTGCAGATAAATAATCAGTTTAACTAAATAAAAAGTATATATTTTGATAAATATTTAATTGGTTTGTAGAATCTATGAAGCTGGTACACGTTACTTTAATAGGATTTTCGATGGAAGACTAAGAAGTTGCCATCGTGCGTAGCGAATGACACCACTTAAAAGCCGATGTCTGTCTTACTCGATTGCAATAATTAAACAACATTTATTTCCCCAATACAGATTTTATTCCTTGATAATATTATGTAAAGAAATTAATAGTTGTCTTATTAGAATTTTGGATGGAATTGACTTTAAAGTGGTAAAATCGGGACGTTGCTAATCCGCGAATTCAAGCTCTACTTTCAAGTAATTTATTTTGAAATAAAAACTAAATATTTTAATAAGAAGTATATATTCACCCATTATATACTAGTATTTCTTTCCGGAGTTGATAAAAAAAATGCTCATCCGTATTTAATCGCGACAGTAGTCAACGATGTTGATCGAAAGTAGTTGACGTTTTCTAAGTTTTTAAATCTTTACTAAACGATGTTAAGAATTAGAAATTGCACATTTTGGTATTTAAGTTTATGGTTTTAAATATTTCATTATGATATTAAGATAGATGTAATTTAAGAAGTCCGATGGAGATTTGAAAGACGCAAGAACATCGCGAGTGGTATATGCTTTTTAAGCACGATGGATCGAACTTCCGAGGAAGGCCGTTTCTCCAGCCACTTTTTTTTTCATTTCTCGGCTTAAATATTTATTTAAAATATTAAAATTTCACTCTATTTCCGATAATTTGCCGATTTTAATCGGGAATTTTTCATGTACGAAAATACAACTCGGCTTATACGCGAGTTTTCAATTTTGGACAAAAAATAGCCCTAAAATTAGGGGGTCGGCTTATACGCGGATCGGCTTATACGCGAGTATATACGGTATATATATATATATATATAATCAATTGATTGACAATTGTCGATCATAAATTACTTTGGCGAACTAACTCTTTCTTGGCAATTACGCTTCAACGAGAATACTAACGAAATAGTTATTATTCTGATATGTACTCGGAGATCTCTGTACAATAGACCAGTTATTTAACTTTCGAGAAAATAAAAAACAAGGAATGAGCGGGAAAAACGAACAAAATGTTTTTTTTTTTTTTGTTAACGCGTGTGAAATTGCAGCCAACAGATAGTTCAGTAATAATAAATACAATATTAACGAACAAACTTTGGGTTATTTTTGTATTGTTATAACCAGTGCCGTCACACAATTTTTCTTGGGGGGTGGGGTGTTGAAACAAGACATTTCTCAACTTAAAGATTCGAAATTCCCAACTCAACAGTGCTAAAAATTCCCAGTTCCAACTTATCGACATTTGTCAACTATTTATAGGTAATATTGAACTGCTTTCTCAAAAGTATTGATTTGTTGCACGCATGTTCCAATGCAGTGTGATCCTGAGGTCTAATTTAAGTTCATTTTAAAAGTTGGGCAATTTCTAATATTCACTCGCTTTCATTTGCTATAATAGGGCCTCCGTGGCCGAGTGGATTAAGGAGTCGGCTGGGAATCCAAATGGTTCCCGGTTCGAACCTTTGCGCGGACTAGACTAAAGAATAGTGAAAAGTAGTGATATTGCGATCGGAGGGTTGCCAACTTCGCTACCAAAATACTAGAATGTCGTCCAGAACATCCACAAAAATTAACGGCGTGTATACGGGACTGGGGTACGATAAATCTGACCGGTGTCCAAAGTCCCGACGTCTACTGAATGCGTTGGGTGCCAGCTCAGGTGTTGTCCTCGTCATCTGACCATGGTTCAAAAATACGAGGCATCGTTCCCGGGTCTTTCCTTCGAGATAGGCCCCGAACCGTCGCCAATAGCCCACTGTGCAGCTGTAGTGCGGCGTTAATTAACCAAACCAAACCGATCATTTACTATAAAGATATTAATTTTCTTGAGGCATAAATTTTAACAATACAAAAATAACCCGAACGCATTCTGCTACACGCCACTGGAAGCCTTATCTCGCCACTTTCTCCCCATTTATCGATTATTAGGCGCGTGGAAGTGGCGAGATCCTTCGTGATGGATCCCTCTGTTGTGATGGATCCGTCGCAGGGATCATTTCCCCGTGACAAGTCGCCGTAATCACGCGCGGTCGAATCCGACGGGGCTTAAGTGAAAAATACGATCGCAGACGACCAGATTTAGCGCCCATGAATAATGGAATGCAGAAGGGAGGGAGGGGGGGGGGGGGGGGGGGGCTGAAAAAGGGGTGCGTTGGAATGCTAGAAAGGATCGAGATTCGTCTGATATCGTTTTTATGGCTTTTGAGGGTCGGATATGGAATTGGTGGATTCGATTTCTTTAAATTTTTTTATTTCGGGTTTTGAATTGGATTTTTTTTTCCTGGTGGTGCTTGAAAGGGGGGGGGGGGGGGGGGGGGGATGGTATTTTTGAAATTTATAGTTGTCGATAGATTTTTATTTTTAGGTTTGAATGTCTGAGGAGATGTTCTTGTTGTAAAGGGGTTATTGGATTTACGAGTTAGGGGATGATTCGAGCTTATTTTATTTGTTCGCGGGGGTGGGGTGGAGGGAGTTATGTCGACTCCTCAAGCGAAAATGTGTTTTAAGGATTCATTTTAAATGTAACTTTAATGTTTTAAACGCGAAATATAGTTTTTGTCTTGTTGAATTTACGTCGCACAAATAGGCTATTGGGATTCACCTCGAAAAAAGGTTTTGTAGGTTGAATTAACGTTACATTAGAACTATACAATGGGCTGTTGACGATGGTTCGGGAACTTCAAAGGTTTGGTTAAATAACGGCGCACTGGAGCTGCATATGGGGCCATTGGCGTCGGTTCGGGGCCAATTCCGAAGGAAAGACCCCGCGAGCAATACCTCGTATTTTTGCACCATGGTCAGATGACGAGGACAACACTTGAGCTGGCACCCGACGTAACGTTAATAATCGTCAGGACATTGGACTCCGATCAGATTTATCGTGCACCAGTCCCTTATACACGCCAGTATAATTTATCTATCTGTAGAGATTGAAAAAGTTGGACAAAAAAACCTACCGGAAATTTTTACCGGTGTCCTGGTTAAGGAATTTTACCATAACATGGTTTGGACCAAGACAAATGTAACGAGCACCTTTCTTGATAGCTCTAATACGATGCTAATCCAATCATCTTACCCAAACCATTGCCGATTGCCCGTTATGGAGCTCTAGTACGACGTAATGCAACCAACCTAAACCTATCATGTAGCCTTTTAGTTTAAATTTCGTTATGTTGTTGTTGCTACTTCCTAAACCTTGTGTTATTAACGAAATCTCATAACTTCATAAAAACGAAAGCAATAAAAACCGTTAAAATAACGATTTCTTAACATGTGCCAAAGAAAAGCAAAGGAGAAGCTTTCGTACCTTTACGAGATAAGCAAACATTTACTCAAGATTAGATGTGAGATATGTCAAGGTTTGAAGTTTTATTATTCTGGTTGGTTTATCTTTGTGGACATAAACATGGGTTTTCGGTTTTTACTAATGTACCTGTTGCGTTAACGAAGGAAATTATTTTTATTGCACATTATCTGTAAACTGTAACGATCAAGGTAAAATTAACTCTTTTCACAAATATTTAAATTGGCTTAGTTTAGTCCTTCGATTTTGCTTGTGTACACAAACTGTATGTTTTAAATGTCATGTTATTATTGAAACTTAGAGGGGCTATCATTTATTACGTCATGCACCCTTGGGGGGGGGGGGGTCATGCGTAACTGTGGTGTGACATGGTTGAGGGGGTTTTAGTGATTGCTTGACGAAGCAAAACTTTGTATGTATTAATGTAACTTTGTATATTTAATTTTGCAATGCGTTTTCATATATTTTGGTATAAGTCGCTTTTTACAGAAATCCCTATCTTTCTCAAAAATGACGTTTAGTAAAATACACAGAATGGAAGTTTTAATTGCAAAAAATTATCATGATGTGACATGGTGGAGAAGGGAGATAGGCTAACCGGACAGTGTGTGACGTGGAAGGATGGATGTGTAAAAAAGTATTAAAAATAGCGTGACGAAATAAAAGAATGCTCTATTGACAATTTTGATAAATATTGTTTGTTTTAATTTGTAGAGTTTTATATGGAGGGGCCGCAAGCTACAGATTTTTTTGATATTTGTAAAATAACCCAAATTTACTCAATTCTTTTGCATGGCCCTTAATATTTTGAAAAAGTTTGCTAATTGAAAATCACGCATTTTTCTTGCTCTTTACTAGTTTTAAATCTGATAAGTATACTAATCTGACATGAAGTAACTTCTGAAGTACATATATTACTTCAAAATCACATCGGAAAATTTCGCCTAGGGCAGCAAAAATCTTGTATCCGGGTTCTGTACAAGTTCCTCTATATCAAAAGTATTTTACAATTTTTTAAAATTTGAAACAAAAAAGATATAAATGCACGTATGCTATTTTGTCTCTTAAAATTATTCTGTAAGAATTGCAATTATTTTAAAGAGCTGAATCCAAACCTGCTGGTTAAAACTTCATTCTAAACAATATTTTCTATCATCTATCTCATCATTACATTAATTTTCCTTACAAATTGTGCAAGGATGACACAAAAGCCTACAAGAAATATTACTAATTCAACGAAGCAACTAAAAAATATATCGTCATGGCATCAGAACCCTCCAATTTTCTTATATTCCACACCCCTTATAAAAATACCCTCCTCCCCCTGAGACGCACTGACTAAAGGCAAGAATAGAGAAATAAGAAAGTCCCATGAATAATGTATCCCGCGAGCAAAAACGGATGAGGATGCTATTTGCACAGCGAAGATTTTTTTTATATCTTGAGTAAAGAAAAGAGGTAAAAAAAATCCATTCTTGTATGGTTGTAAGATTTAGTTTTCACTACAAAAACTTTTTTTTCATTTTTTTATACATCCTTCAGCCCGAAATTTTTAAGTTCCAATTTTCTCGCCAGCTACACTTTTATTCTCTCGGGAGGTGGGGGGGGGGGGGGGGGGGGGATGGTGCGAAAGTGTTTCCATCACACCCAGAGGTGGGCTTTTGCTGAGATTTCTTCCTTTTTTTTTGTTATCTCGTCACTGTGCTTTTAGTGGGAGTTTAAGAGAAGATTTATTTGCTGGGAACTGCGTTCCCTCGTCTGTCGTATAATCTTCGTTTAACTCTGGAAATTGAAATACTCTGGTGATTATTAGGGGGATCTGAGAGAAATGGCTAATTTGTTTTGGGTGTATTTATTCGAATTAGGGAGTTTTCGTGCGGCATTGTAAAGATTTTTCTAAATTTATCTTATCTGATTTAGAAAAGTAACTCTTGGATGTAACTTTTTTTTTTCTTTCACAAAGCTGTCAGAGTTTTTATTCAATTATTGTTATTGACTAGCTGATAACCGCGATTTCGCACGCCATAATTTTTTTTTTAACTTCATTGGTTTGTTATCCCGGTTTTTATTCCTTTTCTTTTATTTTCTCGAAGGCAAAATAACTGGTCTGTTGTTGGTCTGACAACTCCAGGTATGTCTCCGAATTAGAGTTTTTTTTCATTAGTTTTCACATTGAAACATAATTGTCAGAAAGAGTTACTTCGCCAAAATAATTTTTCATCGCCAACTTTCAATTCTTTAAAACAATAAATATATAATAATTTATTTAGAAGTATTTCTTTGTTGTCAAGATCTTATAATTTTATAACAATGTAATTTTATAACAATGCAATTTCATAACAATGTAATTTCATGATAATGTAATTTTATAACAATGTAATTTTATAACAATGCAATTTTATAACAATACAATTTCATAACAATGTAATTTTATAGCAATGTAATTTTATAACAACGTAAATATTATTTTTAAAAAAATGGGCATTAAAAAAATACTTTCTAAAAATACTCTTCGGAAAACTGAACGGAATATTAAAATTCAAGCCTCGGATGCACAATTATAGGTTGAATAGTATCTATATATAAAGTTTCAGACATTTCCGTGCATTAGAAGATATGTGTTTTACGTGCCACAGGCACACATACACACATTTTTTTTAAAGATTATTATAGATACTTTAGATATAATTTTTAACCAGCATATTATTTTTAAGCACAGTTTAGACGTGATAGTTATTTACTATCTGAGAGCTAATAAATTATCCAAAGAAATGTATGACTTTCGCCCTTCCACGATTACGGCAAGTGGATAGATGTTTTCACGGTAAGAATAACTACCAACAACTGTCTGAGAGGGAAAAATTCTAACATGTAAACGTTCCTTTATTTGGTAGTTTTTCAGAGTGCTGTACTCGAATCGAACGATTACGAATTTGGTTCTCCGATTCAGCGACAGACCTCAATAGGAAATTTTTAATTTATACAGACCAAATGCCTAGAAAACAAAAATAGAATGAATATTTTATATATAAAAAAAATATTTTAATAGAAAATAAAATATTTTAATAGAAAATAAAATATTTTAATAAAAAATAAAATATTTTAATAGAAAATAAAATATTTTAATAGAAAATAAAATATTTTAATAGAAAATAAAATATTTTAATAGAAAATAAAATATTTTAATAGAAAATAAAATATTTTAATAGAAAATAAAATATTTTAATAGAAAATAAAATATTTTAATAGAAAATAAAATATTTTAATAGAAAATAAAATATTTTAATAGAAAATAAAAATTTTTAATAGAAAATAAAAAATGCTTTTTTTATATCTGATATATTTAGTTTAAACATAACTTTTTAGTATTTATCATAAAGGTATAACATTAGCTCAGCATTTTCATACGTATTAATTGTCTTATTATGAACTTATAATTTCATCCATAGGAGATCATTAAATTAAAATTTTAATCAAGATAAACTTCCGTTAACTCGTGCTTTGAAACCAAACAGGAGTCCTAGGTAGAAAATTAAGATACACGGTTTCTCAGCTTAACTTTTGACTAAACACTTCACGTACTCGCCAGATCTTTCCGTTTCTTCAAAGAAAAACACGCCAACCCCCATCAGAAATTCGCCACACACAGCCAACACCGGCGGAAGAGAAACTCGATCCTGTATTCCGGCACTCAACGGGCCCCGGATGTTACTCTGCGTTGTTGATAGTAAAAAAAAAAGACCCAACCCTGCATTTATTAACAGGTGCCGAATGTCAGAACAGGTACATTCTAATTTCGAATGCAGAACGGCGAGCCTTTTCTTGGTGGAGGAGGGGAGGGGGTGATTACACAACACGTGACTGTGAGCTCGAGTGCTTTTTTTTTTTGTTGGGAACCGGACTCGCCGATGAACTTGTTTCGGTTTCTTCTTCGAAAATGAATGGATAAGTTTGTGTATTTTTTAAAGAGAAATATTCGAATCCATTTGCAGAATTTATTTTTAGAAATAATAATAATAAAAAAAAGAACGGGGCGCTGTTTTAAGGAAAAGTGGACTTCTTTTTCCTAATGGCACTTAAATAAGGATGCAAAGTCAGGGCCCGATTAAGACATTAAATCAAGAGAATCTTGCTTTTAAATGGGGGCCCCATTGCCCTCAAATAAACCCTTCGGAACATCAAATCGAGCTTTTACATTCATTGACATCTTTACCCTTTATTGGCATTAAAATGAAACACATTATAATTAATATATTAAAACATATTAATAAGTAATGATTATTTTTAATATTCAGTATGTTTTGATTTTTTTTCCCCAATATCCGAACAAATTTACCGCAAGTAGCAAGGTTGTTTTTACTAAAGTTTGTAATGCAATTTCTTTTAAAGGTAAATTTAATAGTAAACTATGTGAGGGGTGTTAAATATTTTTTTTAATGTGTGATTTGGGGGCCACTCATAAATGTAACGTGTAAGCCTGGGCTTCATGGGCCTATTCGGTAATCGGGTCCCGTGCAAAGTTCTCAGGACATATTTAATTTAAGAACAAAACATATATTTTTCCTTAAATTGCTACATTTGATACTCAATTAACCGTGGAAACGAAACAAAATTCAAGAATTGCCATTGCGAATGATATTAATTTGCTTGGAAACTTAAAATCTTTATCTTCACTATCAGAGAAATTGGGTACAAAATCTTTATCTTCAATATCAGATAAATTGGGTACCTAACGAACCTAAAACTGAAAAAGAACATATGATTCGAGAAAAAATGCGCTAAGCATAAAAAAATAGATCAATTCTAAGGCCCATTCTACACGGACGAGATAGACGAGTTCGAGCTTTTTCGGATCGCTCTGCGATTGGTGCATACAAACCACGTGGTTTGTATCCGCCAATCGCAGAGTCATTTACAAAAGCTCGCGATATTTAATCTCGACTGGAGAATGGGCCTAACATCAAATTCTGAAGAACCACCCTTGTTTGTAAATTATAACAGCAGCAATTTCTGCTGATAAACAAATTGACAAATACAATAAAAGCTTTAAAGAGTAGTTTAAACTAAAAATACTCTTATTCCTTTGTTCTAAGAGCAAGGACCGCATAAGAACCAATTTTTCCTTTACTAAACGCAATAAGAGCAGCTATTTTCCCATGAAAAGACAAAGGTTTGGTTTAATTAATTAACGTCTCACTAGAGCTGCACAGTAGACTATTGGCGACGGTTCGGGGCCTATCTCGGAAGGAAAGACCCATGAACGATTCCTCGTATTTCTGAACCAACGTCAGATGACGAGGACAACACATGAGTTGGCACCTGACGCAACCTCAGTAGGCGTCAGGACATTAGACCCCGATTATCGTCCACCAGTCCCGTATACACGCCAGTATAATTTCTTGGATGTTCTGGACGACTTTCTAGTATTTTTGTATCGAAGTTGTCAACCCTCCTGTCGCAAGATCCACTACTTTTTTTACTTTTCTTTGTCAAGTCCATCGCACGTATTCGAATAAGCAATCCTCTGGAGGCCCATGAAAAGACAAAAAGGGCGCTATTTCAAAGCCACCCACACCTCCTTAAAAAAAAGTATTTATTGAAATTGTTGTTTGATCAGTTTATCTAGTTATCAACAGCATTAACCCTTGTAAATCGCTTTAAGATGCGTCGAGGAATTGTGATTGCACAGTCCATTAAGTAAGAATCGCCAACCATTGCGCCATTCACACTTGCTCACCTTCGAATGAGTATTAATATAATAAAAATTGTAACATTTGTGCCATTTTTGCCTCTTGAGACAGTAATTGCGACTTTTTAAATATTTTATGTCTAAATCTTTTGTTCCCCTCGTCAACAGATATGCGAAAATGAGGTTAACTCGTAGGCGTCGGCTATCAAAAACTGACATGCAAGGTGCCTGGGCGATGATAGATGTGAGATAAAATGAATGGGTTCTTAAGCAGTCTTAAAACTTGCATTGATTTTATTGCCGTGAGACTATTTTATTATAGAGTAGAATATTTAACAGTATTCATATGCAATAAAAATAATAAAATTAAGCAAATAATTCATACAATTTTAGTTTTCATAAAATGATCCATTTGGTTGATTATAGCCTTTGAAGATTATATGACCCATGGGGCAATAAAAATGATGATGAGTAGTTTTTATTAATGGGTGTATAGTTATTTTGTTTTATTATAAAATTATAGAAAACTGTACTTAATATTTTTCTATAGGGGGAGGGGGTTAGATATGTCGCTCCCACTCTAAAAATATAATAATTGTTTTAAACTTCTAAATGTATTAATGCCTAAAACTTGAAAGTGTAGTAGATTTTGGGGAATATTTTAATATAAACTTTAAAAAAATGCATTTTGAAAATGTCGTTTTCTAATATTTAATTCCTGCGATCCATTTCCATTTGATGTTATCTGTTCTCAAACATTTAAAAATATGCTAGTATTGCCATTTTAAAGAAGCGTTTACGAGTAAATACTATACTTGTAAGTAGTGTTCACATAATTTTAAAAAAGGGCAGGGGAGATTTGTCAAAAAGGGCACTTTTTGTTAAGTAAAAGGGCACTTTTTGTTAAGTAAAAGGGCACTTTTTGTTATGTAAAAGGGCAAAGGGTACGATTGGGATACCAAGGCAATCCTGCAGAACTACGTTTTTGCGGAAAAATATTATTTTAATTACAGGGCGCAAAGAAGATATTAAAAAAAGGCAGGGCACATTTTCACTTCTAAAAAGGGCAGGGCGCATCGGCACTTACAAAAAAAAGGGCAGGGCGCGGAGCCCTTTGAAAAACGCATAACAGGAACCCTACTTGTAAGCTTGTTATCACACACCATAGATGTTAGTAACTTGTATACCGAATTACTTGGTGGTATTATTTTCGTTCACACACAGACAATTTTTTCTAAATAAAACTTTTTCTGTGAATATTACTAAACTGTGAATTTCAGATCGTGTAGAAACGCAATAGAAACAACATTTTTGTCTTTAAACGTTACTTTTATTTCTAAAGGAATATATGCAATAACTCTTTTTTGTAACTTATAGTGTGAAAAATCATAGTTTATCTGCAGTTTTTGCGTTAAAAAAAGTTTATTATTAAGCTACCAATATTTGCCACAGACCGGGCTGCCCTTGGGGAGTTGTCACAGGTACCTTCGCACAGGGTTCCGCGGGCCCCGCGCTGTCAAGGAAAATTAAATATAATTTTTTTTTATATTTTTATATATAATTTAAGTTTATTTAGATTAGTGATTTGTTACTGTTTTAAATTATTAAAGACTATTTTAAATAACGATAGAAAAAATCATTCTCGAGCTTTTCTTTTCAGAGTTTAATTTTCAAGTGTCGTGCTCTATAAAATTTTTATAGCTCAGAAATAATAATAATAATAATAAAAATCTTAAAATGTAGTTCAGGGGGTCCTGGGACTACCTTCTCATAGGGTCCCTCGTCTGCTAAGGGCGAACCTGGACACAGGTTTTCATTTATATATGACTGAATCTCGTAGGTACTGCTTACATCAAGTTTGCTTCACTGTTAAATATGGGTTTTGGTAAATATGCTCCGTTTAAAGTTTTCATCAAACATGACAAACTCTTTTATTAGTTATTCTCAATATTTTGTTATTTTTGAGAAGTTTACTTCTCATTTTTGATTAAATATTAAATCGGGGCATTTAGCCCGGCGTCTGTTTCGTCAAAATATCAAAAGTTTATTCAAAAATGAGCATACATTTTTAACAGTGTTCATGTTTTTTTCCAGTGCCTAGCAACAGAAAATTTTCCGTTCGAACAATTGAAAACTGAAGTTGATTGTCATTCCTGTGATAAAAATGCCATGATTATTAAAAAAAAATGACAAACATTGCCACTCAGAATCAACTGTATAAGTGTGACCAAGCCAGGGGATTTATCTAAAATCAAGAAAGACAATGCTTGTCAAAATTTATAGAGAATTAAGTCCAAATCCAAGTCGGAAACTTCAGTCAGTGTCCAATGTGAATGACAGTACAGGGAAAGATATCGGTGTGAACAACAGCAGTCGACGTAAAAACCGCGTACCTAGAAAATGGATGCCGTGATGCCTTTCACCTGGTTCTGTGGTCACGTGATTCTCGGAGAAGGCCGGCCGTCAAGGTCAGGTCACGGGAGAGAGACAAACAAGGGGGCGCCGGGCAACGCTGCGGTTTGAGAGCACACTCTACCTGTATTCTCCTCCTTTTTTTTTTAATGAAAAAAGAAATTTTAAAGGTTAACCAAGGCCGTGACGATTGTTTTTCTCGGACTGTGTTATTAAAAGCTGAAAGAATTCGCATCCAAGAAACAGGCCCTTAAATGTACGATTGTGTTATAAAAAATATTTATTTCTGTGAAAATGAAAAAAAAAACTAGTTTATTTAAAAAAAAATTATTTTGGTGAAAAGTGAGGTGGAATAGTTAAAAAGAATACGTGGTTCAAAAATTACAAGAAGGGGTGTCTTCCCCCCCTGTGCGATGTTACTTTATCCAACAAATCAATATATTTTAAATAACAGATTTAAGGGTTGGCTGCCAAGTGAAGTAAGTCACAAAACCGTTTCGTGGTAAGAGCGTTTAAAGTTTGCAACTCGCTGCGGCTGTAATGCTAAAGGGAATGAATGACATTCAACCCCTTTATTGGGCAACTTATTGAATTTGGAGCTGCATCATTTGACTAAATGGTAGAGTTAGCTGCCTAGGAAGGGGAAAATGGCGTTTGTCCATTGTCGGATATCTGTAACTTGCACTACTTGGCAGCCAGTCTGTCTATACTTTATTTAAATAACATATGTTAAAACGATATAAATTTACGAATTTGCAGGTGTCTGGTGATGGTGATTTACATGATCAATATAAAAATAAGAATCTTTCCCGCGTATTTTGGTGGAGGATGTTAGAAATAGGATTTTATGAACTCCAAATATTTCAGTTTTGATTTTATTGTTATATTTACATCTATATATTTAATAGGCAAGACGTTATTTTGTGACAGTCACTCCTCCTAAAATATATAACCGATTTTTATGATCAAGGTGTCATTTGAAAAGGAGTGAACCATAGATATGCCACAACGTGTCAAAACTTTAAAATATTAAGTATTTAATTATTCAGCAATTAATAGTTATAACAGCGGCGCCATCTACATCTCAAAATTTGAACTGAACGGGCTAAATGATCAGGGTCAACATGCGTTTAAAAAAAATGATGAGCGTGTCTTCATAAAAAAAATATTATATGTAAAGAACTTTTGTAAATTTTTGTACTCTTTTGCTAGTGCCCTTTTTAAAAAGTTTAATAGAAAACAAATATATTTAGATTATGGTATTTATTTTAGGATAAAGCAGTGTCGTTTGTGTGTTGCCGAAAAATAAAGATGGGACTATTATTTTATATTAAATGTCTTCTGAATAGAAAGGCTTTCCATAAGGGAGTTAAGCCCCCATATTTTAAAACCAAGCGCAGCAAGACATTTTTTGGCGAGCCATTAAAACTCGCGAAGCAAGCACTTTTTGTGAGCAAAGCTAATAGCTTGACTTCTCAGAACACAAAACAATGTTTTACGAAACTAGATTTTGTGTGCATCCTTTCTCTTTAACTTTTTCAGACTGCCTAATCGAAATCACTACTTCCCCTAATTACGCTGATCACTTTAAAAAAAAAAAGTGTTATCCCATTTCTTCCACTTAAGTTCTGGAAATGTGCAACGCTTGCAATTCCATATCCCACGCCTAGAAAAGCTTTAAGCGTAACTCAATTCAACCGTGAACGTTCTCAACGTCTACCCCGACTTCTCAAAAAAACTCCTTTAAAAAAAATAACTTCGCTGCTGGGATCGCGTGAAAAGAGCGTGCAAAGATGAAATAAAAAAAACATATCAACTCCAGTCCTTTATTGGACCCTCCCACTGTAACTGAAACCGTACTTCTCCTAATGGTAAAACAATGAAACCGTTAAGGAAAGTGAAGGAACAAAAAACCTAACTAAAAACAACACCCTGGCCCCTTGGATGGAAAAAATAAAGAAAATAAATCCTTTACGATCGCAGTGCATTAGGCTGCTTCGTAAATTGCCCTTATAAAGGGGCGAGAGACAGAAAACTGTTGTGTTGTAAGGCAGAGGATTTTAAAGGTTCTTTTCTGCAATTGCCTGATTGGAAAGGGGGCACGTGAGAAATTTATTGAGTGCTGCAAAAAGAAATTCCAATCGGAGGAAGTAGAATTAATGGCGAAGAATTGCGTTAGGAAGCTGGATATTTTTTTTACTTCAACAGTATTTGGTTTGGTTTTTACCGCTGCCAGATGGATTCTCACCTCTTACAAATAAATTTCGAATAGAAAAAGGATATTTTTTTTCCCCACATGTTAGTGGTAATTTGTTTTCTGTTGTTGCATAGGAGTATTTAGGCAATATAAATGTCTGTGTTTATCGAGATTTTTTAAGTTTGGTCTTTCTTTTCCCAGTTGTTTTCAATGTTAAATAAATTTGACTCGGTAAGTTTTCCAACAAGTGCTTCTGTATGGATATGAGTTAAACAATTATTTTTACTCCTAAATGCTAAAGTTTAATGCACCTCTATTAAGTAAAAGCCCAATGGGCCACTAAATGTAAGAGTCCAAAAGGATCCCCAAAACAAAAAGCAGAATGACTCACCCCCTCCTTTGAAAATAATAATGTATCTTAAAAATAACAGAGCAATGTACCAGGGGAAAAATAACGAGGGACCGCTTTATGTTGAAATTGATATCTCAAATCTAAACTTTAGGTCTGTACTTTCTTGGCATCAAGATGCAAAACGGTGATAACAACAATAGTTCACTGAATAAAAATGTTGCAATATCAAAAGACTGAATGTATATAAGGATCTAGACCAGTGGTCGGCAAACTCATTGGTCAACAGAGCCAAATATCAACAATACAATGATTGAAATTTCTTTTGAGAGCCAAATTTTTTAAACTTAAACTATATAGGTAAATTAGGTTACTCCTAAGCAGGCCTTTGATCCTCTATCTGATTAAGGTGTGTTCGCTGAGGTCGACCCCTTCCAACTCTCCCATCCACACTCGTCTCGTATACTTGTTTTGACTATCTACTATCGTTCATCCTCTCTGTATGTCCAAACCATCTCAATATACCTTTCTCAATCCTGGACACTGCATCTTCTTTCACTCCACAACTCTCCTTAAAATTAATTTAATAAACTCTACTTAAAGTTTTAAGTCTTAGTTAAACTATAGCTGCGTTGAATAAAACTTGATATCACACTTAATAACGATATTAGTTAGTGATAAAAATTATATTGTAAGGTATCCATAAAATTAAATCAAAACGATGACTGACAAACATTAATATAAACAATGGCCTTGCGTCTCCTTGGAAAGTTTCGTTAAGTCAAGTTTGTATGTAGTAGTTTTTAATTTTTGTGGAACAGCCACACTCAAGAAGCCAAAGAGCCACATGTGGCTCGCGAGCCGCGGTTTGCCGACCACTGATCTAGACGAAAAATAAAAAAATACCGCATAAAAAAAAACTTATAAAATATTTTATATTGTTGCTTAAAAGCATATTCGTTGACAAGACCGTAAACATTAGACGAAACACATCCGAAGTGTTGACAAAACCCCATAAATATTTCCATTTCTGTCCCCTCGAAACTACAAACAAAACCCAGCCATGCATTTCTTCGTGTCCCATTCCGCTTTTCAGCAGCAGCTCTTTTCAGCGAAAGCGTAAATCGCTCAATGCCCTCGCCCACACAGAAACTGATATTCTGAATGGGCCATTCCTCTTGACATCTCGGGAAAAAAAGACGTCTTAAAAAAGCCGTGTCGAGGTTGGGTCACGGCACCCCTTTTTTCAACGGACCGCGTGGAGAAAGACCCGGTCCTTGTAGGGACAACTGGGTTAACGCGTAATTTAACAATGAGCTCGAGGCACTGTCCGATGCCTGTTAATTAATCACGATGTTTTTGAAATGGCACCCGGATTTAAGCACGGTAATTTATTTATTTGCCTCTAACAGCGTGATCTTCGTCTTGCATTGTTTGATTATGCGTTGATGTTGTACGTGATTTATTGGAACAAATTTCAAGTTCATTCAAACATGGCTGTAAATATTTTTCGGTTGTTTTTAATTAGGTTTGGTCGTGTCTAAACAAACGGTGTTGTTTATTGGTCTTCTAAATAATTAAAAAGGTCGTGGTAGCTATGTGGGGACGGTAGCGAACACCAGATTGAAGAGTTTAATGTCATGATTGCGTAAGTTCGGTTAAATCGAATTAACTGCTGTTTGGTCGGCATCGCGTGTCGTAACGTTCAGCATTGTCAGGCTCATATGGTCACCAGACAATGGGCAGGATATAACTGATATAGATCTAAGGCCAGACAATTATAATTCTAGGGGTGCTTAACATGTCCGAATGCCCGAACGAGGTTCGAAGGAAATTGGGGCGTCGTGAGAAATTTTTATTAAGGACAAAAATAAAAATTACAGCGCAGATTTCTACTTACTTTTTATTTCACGTCCCTTTTATAATGTACAATTAGTGGAATCCTGTATTCATCTTCAAAATCAATTTAAAAAATCGTACATTTTATTACGTTATTTTATTAATGCTAGAAAACGCAACTTTCGTCTTTCTGGCCAGATGTTAGTGTGAAGTTTTCACTTCTGCCGCCTGTTCCGATGTTGTTTTTCATTTTTTCTATGGAAAAACGTAAAAAAATAACTATTACAATATTTTGTCGCAAGTTTTTGTTGGGAAGAAATGTGTTCGGAGGGGAATTTCAGTGGTCTTAATATTTTCAAATTCATTCACGTAAGGAATAAATACCATCGACCAGTTTTGGCATATAGAGATGAATAAAAAAATAGTATGATTTGTTGCCTATCTGAAAGCCAGCAAGTTTGTCTTCTACTGGAAGGCTGCAGAAATGAACTTATGCGTCCTGACACTAAGCTTTTTATTTAAATTTTTGATTAGGCCAACCGAAGACTCGCCGTGTATGTTGGAGCTGATGTAAGTTAAATCTATCGTGTTTCATATTGGTCCTTGTAAAGTTGGATGAAATCTTGTGTATTGTCACCTTCGACTGAACATGCTTCAAAATTACGGTGCAGTGTTTACGGGTCTTTTCTTGGGAATCGTTTCTGAATCATTGCACCCCACCTACTCATTATGTAGTTCTATCACAACGTTATAACTCAACCAACCAATCTAATTACTTCAATTTAAGGAAAGATTGAACAACAGAAAGTATTATATCGTCGCCTCAGGGCAACAGTAGGATGTGAGCAAAAACCTAGTTGCCTACGAAATTGATTTTAAAATTTGCTGTTTTTTCAATGCTGAATATCTAAGGCTGTAGTTCAGGGATTTCAAAAAAGATGTGGAAGACATAAAAATGTCCGAGTGTTCCATTAAATAAAGGCACATTAGCAAGACCGAAAACTCATTTTCGTTTTTTTTTTTTTAATGTCTTACTGTTGCTCTGAGGCGACTATATAAAAAAAAACTGTGACTGAAAACATGTATATGTTGTTCTTGACGATACACTTCATGGCCATTCTATCACCGAGAACCATTTGGGTGGAATGGAAAACCCTTAGTGCAGTGCGGTGGCAAATGTCCACAGCTGACACGCCCAAAACAATTACTACCATGCGCTGTTTCTGAATCCAATGTAGCAGCGTTGGGCATCCAGCGAATATTATTAGGGTTGCCAATTGTTAACAGAAGTCATTGAGGAACAAAAGAAGAAAGTATCCAATTCTCGAGTTTCTCTTATCTTCGTGGCTGCTGTGTGCGCTATCTCAACCCATTACGCTTTATGATCTTATTTTCTTAAAAGATTTGGTCACGCATTCGGCTATAAGTGTTTTTTAACAACTTCCATTTCTGGTGTGCGTTGGCGAGTCACGGCCAAGTGGTGCGCTGTTCATGTTTTTCTTACTGTTCCGAATTAAAGTTTTTACTTTCTGTTATGTCGATTACTGCGAAAGGAATGATATTCAAGGATGGTCGTTTTGATGACTCCATTTGGCCGCTTTGCTGGCTCTAAAGTTCTTCTTTTTCAAACCTTCAATTCATAATTTCTAACCATTCCAAAAGAATATAATTAATTTCAAACAGGATGAAGGATGTGCATGTTTAATATCTTGTATTATTTTCATACTATTGCGGAAAAGCTTGCTGTTCTTTGTAGAGAATTATAAACAAATCCTTCCAATGTTTCTCTTGTTTTACGTTACAGACATATACAGCACTTTTGAGTCTAGGTCTACTACAAGACCGTCAAGTGAAACAGGCAATCATTGCACCTCACCTACACATTATGTAGTTCTATTACAACGTTATAATTCAACCAACCAACCTAAGTACTTCAATTTTAGGAAAGATTGAACAACAGAAATTATCATATCGTCGCCTCAGGCCAACAGTAGTTGCCCTGAGGCGGCAACATTTGATTTCTGTTATATAAAGTGGTCACACATTTTTGGACGATGGTCATTGTTTGGCTGTATCACATTTAGCTGTATGGCCGTAGCAAAACCATTTTTTACCCAAACTTAGCTTATATTTAAAAAAAAAAAGCCGCTTAGCTTTCGTATAAAAAAATAAGTAGTTAAAGCATAGCAAAAATGATTTACTATGCTTTAACTACTTATTTTTTTATACGAAAGCTAAGCGGCTTTTTTTTAAAATATAAGCAAAAATGATTTACTATGTGTAGTTAAACAGCCAAACATGGATCACCCCTTAACAATTTGCAATCACCCTATATATCTGTACCATAGTTATTTTAAAACAAAGAAAAATGATTCTATTGTAGACAAATGTTATCTTTAGTTTTTTAAGGCACTTTTAGTCTTTATTTTAATTTTTATACAAAAAAAATTGAGTAAACCGGTCATGTGTATTTTAATATAAAATATAGTTCAACGGAATATTTTACTACGAACACACGAAAATCTTTTCACTTTTGTGATTATTTTGAAGTACTCGATGGATCAGGAAAAAGGTTGATTTTAAGTTAGTCGTAATAACCTTATTTTTACACACGTTTCCCTCGTTTATATCTCTCTAAAAGTTCGAAACAAAAATAATAATCTGTTATGGAACACGCTAACGAAAGAACAACGGCCACATAAGCTGAAGAAAATGCTGTCCTTTATCACCTTGAAGAACAGGGAAGCAAAAGAACCGATCATTATTTAATCACCTAAGTAACAAATGCCTCTTAAGATAGTAATACAAGTATAATCCAATCATCTATGCATCAGTTCCAATAGAAGTTCATTAAACATTCTACCTTTAAAAGCAAACCCATGTTTATATTCATCATTTCAACGTTCTATATTTTTGCAAACACAAATACTAAATGCCCCCAGGGTAACACAATCCCTTGTTACTTCTCCTAAAAACACTTATTAACCGAACTCAAAATGTGTGCATACATCCTTATTGAAGTTTTTCCTTTCCTTATTGAGCGAAGTTATGGCCTGGACAGAAAAAGATAACTACTCCCCAATAGCTCTTCTTTACGCTAATAGTGTGGTAAAATCGTTTTCTCCTTCCTATCTCCTGCATCCATTGTTTAGAATCTTCGAGTGGGGTGGGGGAGCTTTCGTTTTTAATTACCCTATAAATTTCCTCCAAAGCTGCGGAGGGACGATCTGCTTCGGGACCATAAATTTGTGGGTGAAAACTCCCTAAAGTGTAAAACACCTTGCTTGTGAAATTTAGTGTCGCTGTGTTTTGTATAGATTTACGATTAGTGAGTTTGGATACAGGGAATGATTCTCGCTCTAAGCGCTACTTGTTCTTATCCGAGTTTGTGTTTAGAATCATTGTTTTTTATGGCTTTTTGCTCTGTTTTTGTTTGTTTGATCCCTTGCGAATGTTGGGTTCTATTTGCTATTGAAGTGTTGTACTTGAACTTTACAGTGTTTTCTTTTCCCTATAATTAATCTATGTTTACTGCCTTGTGTCTGGAAATGTAACATCTCCAGACACTAGACATCAAACATAGATGAATTGTTTAATGTATACATAATTCATAAATTTCCAACTTAAATGCAAAATTGAACTCGTGTGTTATATAAATGATCCTAAGGAATTCGCTTATTCGGTTGATTAATATTTGAACTTAGTGTGTTGACATATAAAATATTATATAATAATATGTAAATAATTACAACTGTATATTTAACAGGCGAGACCGATTATTGTCTCAGTCACTCCTCCTGAACTATATAACACATTTTTATTATCAATGCGTCATTTGAAAAGGAGTGAACTGTAGATGTACCAGAACGTACCAAAACTTTAAACTATTAAGTAATTAATTAGTTTATTACGCTTTATAAAAATGAAAAGTTATCATCGTGGCGCCATCTACACCTGGAAATTTAAATAACAGTAAAAATGACTGTCAAACAAGCTGAATTCAACTAAAACGCAGGAAATATAGTTTAAAGGTAAATTTCTATCCTATGTCAGTTAAATTTTTAGAAGTCGTAGATAATCTCGAGAAAGCCACGAACAGTTGAAGTAGAAGGTTGTTTCACTGCTATTGAAATCAACAAAATGCTTTGCTGAAACCAAGTATGAAAAATTTCCACTGCTTCCTTTGCAAATCTTCCATCTATTTTTTTTCTCGCCATCTCACGGCTCTTTTCCCTTGGATTGAGAAGTCACCCATCGATGAAAATTCCTCTCACGCGAAGAAGAAATCCCTCACTCGCTAAAAGCGCAAATCCTCCCTTCCCCAATTGGTGCAAAGTGTCGAATTTCCCCTCCTTCGCCCAATAGAAAAATCGATGCAACTATGACTCCTTTCCTTTCCCTACTCACAACACTTAGAAGTCCCTTTTCACACGGAATATTCTTTTTCTTGCCTTGATCTCGTGGGACTTAATTGGATTTTTGGACCTTAAGGGATACATGAGTGCCTTCTCTTGTATGGATTAGATGCCCTGGGTCATTTTATTTTATTTCTGGAATCTTCCCCTTTTTTTTTCCCCTTCTAAAGGGGGAAAAAATAGGCGAAGACTTGTCCGTAGACGGAGTGTCTGCCGTGATTCGGTTTTGTGAATTGGATAGGTGACTTTCGTGAAAGAAATTCTTTTGGTGATTTTTTTTGTTGCGGTGGGCAGTATGATTGCTCTTTTTTTGTTGTTGTTACGATTGGAAGGTTCCAGAAAGAATTTTATTCTCGGTTGGATCGAAGTGATATCGGTGATTTGTTCGATCTTGGTCAATTTCCACAATGTTGGCCACCTCCCAATTCGTATGTCAGATTGTATAAAAAAGAATTGAATAGCACCATTTTTTTTTTACGACCCCTATTGAAAGATCAGTAGTCGGTTCTGTCTGTATTTATTGAATAAGTTTAGAAATAGGTTCTGGGTACAAAGGGGCATCGTTATCTAAACAGACACGGATTTAATAAAGAATTGCATCGTTAAAATAAACAGCACCATTTTTGCAAATACAAAACGTCCTATTCGATTTTATTTAGCATTGGGGGGACACTTACATTAAAAAGACAATTTTGGACAGACCGCTTTATAAGCAACCAATAAGTAACTAAATTGCAAATCCTTATATTTCAACACTGACTAACTTTGTTGGATTTTTTTAATGTTTAGATATCCTGTTCACAAGATATCTGAAATTTCATTTTTTTTTTCGAATTTCCGTTACATTTATTTTCAAGAATAAAAAAAAATGCCTTTTTTGTGTGTTCTATCCAGAATTCTAATTGTCTATTTGCTCATGTCGGTGTATAACCCTCTCTGTTTAACCCTTTGCTGTCCGAGTAATTTTTAAGCACCGAGTTATTTCTACTATGAGCTATCGGCTACTCCAAAACAAATTTGTTTCTAGATGTCGCCGCAGCAGCGACAACGGAGTTACCAGATTATATTACAATGACACCGCAGCGGACTGTAAAGCGTTAAACTTCTATACCCCGAGCAACGTGTAAACATTTGAGAGCCACATCAAATTTAACGTACACCCAGCACAGTCCCGTCTACACTTTGAGTCTTCGATTGGCTGAACCGAGGCATAAACTTGAAACCCTTCAATCCCAAATTCGCTTCCATGAACATCAATAATAAAAAGCTTATATGGGGATAAAAAATAAATAAGGATCGCGAATTGTTAAACACATTATAAAGACCCTTAAATAAAGCTTTTTATAAATCCGATACACGTTCTTTACAATGAAAATACTCTTCCAAAAATTCCACACAAAGCTATAATACGTTTCTCGATACATGAGAATTCCTGAAAAATCCCATTATGTTCCAGGGACAATGACAACAAATAAGGCTTCCTATAGACAAAGTAACTCAAGAAGGAAAAAAGAACCGGATAACAAGAGCAAAAGTATATATATAAAAAAAGGGATTTTTATATATATTTGAGATGTTCTTTCTGAAAAGAGGGATTTATAATAGGGAAAGTAAATAAACCACACAGAAGAGACCTGGCCTCCAGCCCTCAAGGAATAATCATGACATTCATTGGACTGCCATTTTTTCCCCCTTCTTCTGGGCATCGCTGTCGTGATTTATATTTTTCCCTTTTGTCATCCCCCAGGAGGCTATATTTTTTCCTCTTGTGATGATCATTATTGAGATTCACCTGTTGTTAACCCACTGATGTTCTGCTGTGTATTTTTTTTATTGTAATGTTTGTCGGCACGCCTTTGTCGGCGAGGACGGTAAGTGTCACGCTATGTTTGTGATTGTTCGGCTTCACAAGGGCGGTTCTCAATATGGCGGTTGGTGGATAACGGTCTTGAACGCCAGGTCGATTTACCGTCTTTGATTCGTACTTTTCTTTATATAACATGGTTCGCACAGTCCTTGAAAGTCCTTAAGAACTACTTAATTTAGGTAGGTACTTAATTAATGGCCCTTAAAGTCCTTAATTTTCAACTAAGGTCTTTAATTTTTGTCAAATATGAATTTTTTTTACTAATTCACATGGATGATATTTTTTCATGTCTAACCCGAAATTCCAGGTTTTTTTAAAATTTTCGGAACCCAGAATTCTGGGTGCATTAAAATATCGAAATGTAGAATTCCGGATTTTACTTTGATAGTGTCCACACTTTTGACCGTTATATGCAAGTGTAAATTGGCAAGGCGAGAAAGGCGTCAATAGACGGATTTAGTGACAGAAAAAAAGTTGTCCGCTTTTTAGTCAATGGTATTTCATTATCATACACGACACTTCATCGTTAGAAAATCTCAGCTCGTTTGTCGTTTTGTGAAGAATCGATACTCATTCTAGAAAATCGGGGAAATTCACAAGAATGTAGCATCTTTAACATTTCTGTGCTAGAGTTTGCCGGAACTGGTATCCTACTTGCTACGAAACCACATTTACATGGGATTCTACGCCAATTTTGCACCAATAAATTACAATTCTCCGCCAGGCGCCAAAAAATATAAAAAGTCCTTAAAAATTATCGAGAGGTCCTTAAAAATTATCGAGAGGTCCTTAAAAAGTCCTTAAGAACTACTTAATTTTTACTTTTGAAAATCTGTATGAACCATGTATAATATTTTTATTTTCTAAACGTCCTGCAAGGGGCCCGAGGTACCGTCGTCGGCTAGCAGTCAGAGGGTAGCGACATCGAATCACTGATATCTAACTGTAACTTCTGGATAGGGCAAGACATTTTGTTGACTTGAAGCCGATATGGAGGCAGCCATGATGTGTCCCACTTTTTTTGCTGCCGCAATATTCCGTATATTTTTCATGTTAAAATAAGCCGACGTGTATTGCTTTTGGCTGATTTTTTTTCTATTTTCTTTTTAAACCCATTTTAAATGCAATCTGATATTAAAATAGAAAGTCATTTGCAAGTCAAAGTCGAAGTAGATAAAAAGCAAGAGCAAAAACTATTTGTTTTTGCAATATAAAAATTAATTCTATAAGAAGAAAATATAATATTTATATGCATTTAATATTTCTACAATGCAATGGTAGTAAAAAACACCACTAAATCACTTAAAAAAAAATATTGGGGCACAGCATGGCTGCTTTCAATTGGCTTCAACTCGCCCATAGAGGAAATAAAGTTTGAGCTTTCCAGCAGTTACAGTTAGAGTTCAGTGCTTCGAATATGGCTGATACCAAGAGACTTGACAAAAAAATGTTTAAAAGCAGTGAACTTGTGATCGAAGGGTTGCTAGATTCGTTTCGAAATAACAATACGTCGTCCGAATTTATCTCCGCATTAAATCTGAAGCATTAAATCTGAACGGGGTCCAATGTCCTGACGCCTATTGAGGTTGCGTCGGATGCCTGCTCAGGTATTAAATACGAAGCATTGTTCCCGTGTCTTTCTTTCAAGATAGGCTCCGAACCGTTGCCAAAAACCCAATGTGGATCTCTAGTACGATGTTAATTAAACAAACCAAACCAAACATCCTGCCGTGGAGAAAAACGTGCGGTAATCCATACCACATGGTACTTAATTAAACAACACGTACAAAATTCGCGAATCACCGAGAAGCTCACGCTCGGTTTACTCGTTCGTGTAGAATAGGCCTTAGCATTGTTGTGATTCAAATATAAGCGATGTATTCTTATATATATATATTTTTATTTTCAAAGGTGAAATATTTGCATATATATAAATATTTCCCTTTCTGAAACTGCCAGCGGGTGATACAGTGGTAGAATACACGACTTGTGATTGGATGATTGAATGATTGAATTCGAATCTGACGATCTCGTGATCGGAGTCGGTTTCATTCCCCAAGTCCCGCAGTGTAAAGGGGATGTTGATGTTAAATCTGCAGTACTCCTATAGTCTTGATAGGTGCGTGGGGTGCAAGCTCAGGGGTTGTCTTCGTCACCTGATCATGGTTCGAAAAGGCAGTGTTTCCGGGTTTTTCCTTTGGAATCCCAACCATTGTCCATTGTGTAGCTCTAGTGAGATGTTTATGTAGTTGTGTATGTAGTTGTATATCTTGTTGCAAAAGACGGTCCGGTTTGACAAATTTAATTCCATATGCGGGAAAAAGATTAAAAAAAAGGGTGGGGGTGTAAATACCTAATTAAATACTTCTAACGTCGCATACTTCCACATTTTGAGAAACGTACAACTTAGGCACTATAGTAACAGCCCCTTAGTAACACATAAAACCCTATTTACTTTTATATATTCTACGTTGAATCCTCGAACAATGGCTCTTTTTGCACCCCCCTGGTGATAGTTCGCTCAATTGTGGAAATAAGCAGGCGTGTTTCGGGCCCTCTAACAGCATCAGAATTCCCATAAATATTGTATTATTCTTATTCTTTCGGACTTATCGCCACTAATTGCATAGACGCTCTCTTCTTCAAAAACCGTATTGTTTTCTCCTTACATAAAAGTGCCCTTTGCTTGTGATCATTCCTTTCGCCAATTTGGCGGTTTTGGCTGAATGTATTGTTGCGTTGTGCCTGAAAATATTGTGTTGTTCCTGAAAGTATTGCGTTGTTCAGACGAGTTTTTCGATTTTGGCTGAATATATTGCGTTGTTCCTGAAAGTATTGCGTTGTTCAGACGAGTTTTTCAATTTTGGCTGAATGTATTGCGTTGTTCCTGAAAGTTGTGGTGTTCCTGAAAGTATTGCGTTGTTCAAACGAGTTTTTTTTTTAGCGTGCTAGTTCTGTTTTTAATTAATAAGAAGTTATTTTTGTGGCCGTAACTGAACAAAGTTATTCCAAAAAAATATTCCAATCTTGGCAAGTTAATATTCGTGGCATAAATGTTCTTTGGATGAATAAAATTGGTTACTTATAGAAAATTCGGAGGTAAATTCAGGAATATAATAATCTCATTTTCATAATTTTTTAACCAAACATGTTTGTAATGTTTACTTCTCTTTTAGAAAAGTGAAATAAAAGTACTAATCTAACAATTCTGGCCTGGCACCGCCACACCACGGCCATGGCCACACCCGATTTTTTTTATAATTATTTTTTTTCAATTGTCTGAAAAATATTGTAGAATTTGGAATTATTCTTTGCATTTCAATCGGTCCAAAGCCGTGATCTATGAGTTATTTTTTCACAATTTGAGAATTGAAATAAATACACAATTTAAGGACAATTAACACAATTTGAGCAGTGTTCCAAAATACGGGCCCAACTACACATCATTTGAAGAGTATTTTATATTTAACGAACAGGGGGAACTAATCTAGTACTAATTTAAGTTTAAGTGTTTTGGGAAGAAACTGGCGACTTTTTGGCGAAATCAAAATATACGATATAACAACCCTACAACAAATACTCCCCCCTCCCTTAATTAAGTCGCATGGTAATGGCAAGGTTGACGATCCCCTGTTCTGAGTTTAAAAAAGAAATCCCCATACCCCTTTTTTCTCCCCCTTCAAGTGGGGTTTGTGTCTACCCCCCACCTATTGTTCTTAGTAATTGGAGTAGCTTTCACTGTGGGAAACACCGTGTGGCGTTGTCCCTTCCCCATTTTTTCTTCTTCTTCTGCTGTTTCTCGCTGTGACAACCAGTCATTTGGGATTGTTGGAAAAGTCTTCTTCTTGAGAGAATAAATAGAGGGAGTGGTTTTTTGTGTCGTCTCTGGAAGGGAAGAAGTTGTTTTGCTGGTAGTTTGTACGAGTGTGTGTAAATTCCGACAGTTTGGAACCGCTGCTGTCTTTTCTGAGTTGCTCATTTATGTTTTCTGGTGTACATGACATAATACTGTGATGCCGACATGACGCTGATGCAGTTTGATGTTTGGGCACCAACAGCATATGGACGTGTTAGAAGTGGTGTAAGACCAAAAATAGAATTTTGAGTTTAAGAGGGTATAAGACACAAAATCGTCAGAAATATCCTAAAAATATGTCGCTGCTGTCTTTTCTGAGTTGCTCATTTATGTTTTCTGGTGTACATGACATAATACTGTGATGCCGACATGACGCTGATGCAGTTTGATGTTTGGGCACCAACAGCATATGGACGTGTTAGAAGTGGTGTAAGACCAAAAATAGAATTTTGAGTTTAAGAGGGTATAAGACACAAAATCGTCAGAAATATCCTAAAAATATGTCGCTGCTGTCTTTTCTGAGTTGCTCATTTATGTTTTCTGGTGTACATGACATAAAACTGTGATGCCGACATGACGCTGATGCAGTTTGATGTTTGGGCACCAAAAGCATATGGACGTGTTAGAAGTGGTGTAAGACCAAAAATAGAATTTTGAGTTTAAGAGGGTATAAGACACAAAATCGTCAGAAATATCCTAAAAATATGTCGCTGCTGTCTTTTCTGAGTTGCTCATTTATGTTTTCTGGTGTACATGACATAATACTGTGATGCCGACATGACGCTGATGCAGTTTGATGTTTGGGCACCAACAGCATATGGACGTGTTAGAAGTGGTGTAAGACCAAAAACAGAGTTTTGAGTTTAAGAGGGTATAAGACACAAAATCGTCAGAAATATCCTAAAAATATGTCGCTGCCGTCTTTTCTGAGTTGCTCATTTATGTTTTCTGGTGTACATGACATAATACTGTGATGCCGACATGACGCTGATGCAGTTTGATGTTTGGGCGCCAAAAGCATATGGACGTGTTAGAAGTCAAGCGGTGTAAGAGCAAACACAGAGTTTTGAGTTTAAAAGGGTATTTGGACACAAAATCGTTAAAAATATTTTACTGCTTTAAAAAATGGTTCGATTGGCTGAACCGAGGCATAAACTTGAAACCCTTTTATCCCAAATTCGCTTCCATGAACATCAAGAATAAAAAGTTCATATGTGGGTAAAATAAATAGGATAGTGAATTGTTATAAACATTATAAAGACCCTTAAATAAAGCTTTTTATAAATCCGATACAGGTGGATATGGACGTGTTGGAAGTCAAGTGGTGTAAGACCAAAAACAGAGTTTTGAGTTTAAGAGGGTATTTGAACACAAAATCGTTAAAAATATTTTACTGCTTTAAAAATGGTTCATTTTATTTTTAATATAACGAAACAAAACTTATATTAATATGTTAAGTACAGCTTATTATTTTTTGCGAATCTGTATTAAGCTTCGGTACCAGATTGCCTGAATTCGTAACTTTGAACTCATTTTTCTGAGTGATGACAGTTATTATGTTTGATCAAGTTTAAATTGATATAAGCTCAGATCTAGAAGAGGAAGATAATGCACCAAATTTGCTGCAGTGTATTTTCAAACATATTACTTTAATTTGTTTTTAGGAATTAGTAATATACTATTAAGTATAGTTTTTTAGAATTTTTTTTCAAAATAGTTTGACAAGTGAAAATAGTGATTTTTTTTCCAATATGTTTAAAAAAAATTATTTTGCCAATATTAAAAATATGTAAAGTCAGTTTGTTAAATACATTCTTTTGTTTCTAAAAATGCAAAATTATAGTTTTTCAGAAAATATCTTATATAAAAAAAAATAAGAGGTCACTTATTTGTGAACTTGATTTTTTTAAGGAATGGAATACATGTTTTAAACGTTTGAACCTGTTATTATGTTAATATACCTTGCTCACATATCCTACCCCGACAAAAAAAGTGACACATGTCAAAAAATGACAATTTTGAAGTTATGTCATTAAAAAATATGTATGAAGTGTATATGTATTACTATTCTATAGAATATAATAGAATTTACCGCCGTAAATACTTACCTGAAATTTAAAAGAAGCTTATACTATTGCAATATAAGTGTTATACTATTCTTTAAGTTGATTTTTCTCAAATGCTTCTCATTTGAGTTATGTCACTTTTCTTGCTGGAGTGCGATATGTAAAAAAAAATATTATAAAGAAATCTGCAAAAATCAAATGTGTTCCATTCCCCCTTCAAGTTTGCAACTTGTTTTGGCTGCAATGTTAAGTAATCTTCTGAAATTATGTTTCACGCAAAACACTTCTGACAGTGCGCCGACACAGTCACACCCAATTTTTTTTCTTCAATGATCGCATTTTTTAAATTACCAAAAAAAAATATTGTAAGTTTCTCCGAATTATTCCTTGTATTTCGATCGGTCTGAAGCGTTTCTTTCCAAACTTTCTCCATCGAAGCGCATACTCGAAGGAAAAACGTCGTTCCAGTTTTGATGATCCACGCTTGGAAATGCTTTTCTGCCGGAGTATTTCCGATGCGTTACGTGCTCAGCAGAGCCTGCAAATGGCGCGACATCGGGATTCTGTGTCATTTGCCTTTTCGGATTCAGTGGAACAACTGGTCTCCCTGGTTTGTGGCCTGAGTTTTTGTGTGTCGACGGGATGAACTTTCTTAGTTTCGTTACATTTTTTTTTGTGGTGCGTTTTCTACTTGGTTTTGCAATCCTACAGTGAAATCTTGCCGTTAAATCGTTTTTCGGTTGGTCGTGTATTGTTGACTTTTATATTCTGGATTTCACTTATATGGTTTCTCCATTTGGATTCTGTGACGTCACTTGTCACATGGTTAGTTGAAACAACGCGTCATAGAAATTTATGTCTAAGTTGAAAAAATGTATAATAGTAGGTAGCGGTTCGGCGAATTTGAATGTTTCATAGAAAAAGGTATTTTTATTGAAAATCTATAGGATTGAACCCATAGAGTAATGATACAAATAGAGGAATAAAAATGCTGATTTCCGTGTGTCCATCATTGAAACCACGTGATATGTGGAAATGCCAATTCATTCATGCGCCAATATTACTTGGCAGGCCTTGGCGACTTTAAGAACTATACGAGATCGAAGTATTGTAATATGGTTTTGTGTTTAATTTTGTATTTAAATATCGTTTTTTTTTAACGAGTGGCACAATTTAAGGGAGTTTAACAGATATATTAAGGAGATTTTTCTTACTTTGTAGTTTTTAAATAATTGTATTACGTTTTTATGTAAAAAATTTACCATAAGCGAAGTTCTTTCAATTGTTATTTTGTATACTTCAATAAGAAAATATGAACAATAAAACCTGAGAAATATAAAGAGTTTAGCTTCTTCGAATATTGAACACAAATAAAATATTTTCGTTTCGTTAATGAAGATGAAAAATTTAGCGCATATTGTTTGAAAATAAGTAAATACGTACATATATGTTGAATACAGACAGAACTCCTTATCACCAAAAGAGGAGAAAGTGCGCCAAATTGGAATCTCCTGCAGATGTCTGAACGCCAAATGTGGCAGCGCTATAACCACGTGATGTGGGTTTTTCTTTTCAATGTTGACACCGCGGTCTTACGAGAGTCTGGTATTGAAGGCCCTCTCTATTTAATATTACTCTCTGATTGAACCAGAATGTGTTCATTTTCATTCGTTAAACCATCTGAAGGAGCTGAATGACTTAAATTATCCATGGGCTTCCAGTTTTCTTAGCACTACACAGAAATTTTAAATTCATTAAAGATATTCGATGTAGAAATATTTTTGAAATGTAAAGCGTTGGGTCGTTTCTTTGGAAACAATATCTATTTGAATAATAAAAATTTTAATATATATATAATATACATGCATTAGAAATGTAAATTAAATTATTTTACCAAAAAAAAAAAACTTTACAATGTTGCCCTTTTTTTAACCGCTCAGAGGGTTCAAATGTTTTTAAAATAGGTTCGCGTGCAGTGAAAAGTTGTGCCCCGACAAATATAAAACATGATGTGGCAAAGAATGAAAAGTAAACAAATCATAATAACTCTGTTCCCTTTTAATATATCGACATAAAAAAGTGGAAAGCTTCGACAGTTTTAGACTTGCTTAGTTTCATTAAAATATGACTAATATATTCTAAAGTTAACGCGAACAAATATGACTTATACGAAAAATATATATTTATTGTTATAACTCACCTTTTATTATAATAGCAAAAAAAATGTGAAGCTGTAACATTATCTTGGGTAAAAACTATTATTATGTCTCCAAGTCAAAATCGGATTATTTGTTTCTCGGATTTACGTGGATGAACTCCTCCTTCAAAAACCACAACGTGGAAATTAACTTGCTGCAAAAGAAAATATTTCTATGTTCAAAATTTTTTTTTATCGTAATTGAATGAATTATTGTTTAAAAACATATTTATTCGTACATTGTTGTGTTTAAATTGTATCACATTTTAAAACTCACAGAAAAGCAAATATTTTGTTTTACCGGTAAAATAAATTCTATTTTTTTTTAAAGTCTAAAAAATCACTTTCTATTTCATTCTTTTCTATTTAAAAATATCCTCAACCCAAAAGAATTTTCAAAACTTTTTGAAAACGTTTTGAGAGGCCTCAAAGCGTCCTTTTTTGTTATTTTATCTGGAAACTCTTCTCAATTTCTATCCTTCAGAAAAAGGCGACTGTTGCCAAACCCTAGATAAGAAATATTGCTAGGAAATCCTACCAAAGACCCGTCTACTTTACATGTTTATTCTTCTCTAAGAATGCCGGATCCCTGCGCAAAGTATCTTCTTCTAGAATATATTTTTTTAAAAAATAGGTTGCCACAAGCAATAGAAATATATACGACTCAGAAATATATTTATCGTTTTCATATCTGGTTTAAGAACATAGTTTAAAGTCGTCTTTAAATATTTCTGCGTGTTTCCCCTCTCTGGAATTGAATTTCTAGTTGCAATGATCTGACATATAAATGTATTATATATGTTTTAGTTGTTGAAATATTCGGTTTATAGCGATTTCTTTCAAGCATTTAACTTTTTCCATTTGGAATGTGACGTATTATGCCTTTGCGTAGATGTGGTTTAAGAACAACAAGGAATATACGAGAAGAAAAGACTGGTACAATGCACTTTAAACTAACTGTGCGTTTGAATACAATTTGTTTTAGATTTATGTATGGCGGAAGATTGTCTTGGAATCAAAGCGCCATTTTCATAAAAATTAAAGCAGAAAAAAAAATATTTTTGTGTTACACAATTGCATTTGATTCTTTAGTTTTAACACATCAGAAATGGGAGATATATGTGTATTTTATGCAATTGGAATATGTTCTAACTAGTACATGAATACAAGAGTTCAAACTAGTACATGAATACAAGAGTTCAAACTAATACATGAATACAAGAGTTCAAACTAGTACATGAATACAAGAGTTCAAACTAATACATGAATACAAGAGTTCAAACTAGTACATGAATACAAGAGTTCAAATTGAGTTCAAACTAGTACATAAATACAAGAGTTCAAATTGAGTTCAAACTAGTACATGAATACAAGAGTTCAAATTGAGTTCAAACTAGTACATGAATACAAGAGTTCAAATTGAGTTCAAACTAGTACATGAATACAAGAGTTAAAACTGAGTTAAAACTGGTACATGAATACAATAGTTCAAACTAGTACATGAATACAAGAGTTAAAACTGAGTTCAAACTGGTACATGAATACAAGAGTTCAAACTAGTACATGAATACCAGAGTTCAAACTAGTACATGAATACAAGAGTTCAAATTGAGTTCAAACTAGTACATGAATACAAGAGTTAAAACTGAGTTCAAACTGGTACATGAATACAATAGTTCAAATTAGTACATGAATACAAGAGTTAAAACTGAGTTCAAACTGGTACATGAATACAATAGTTCAAACTAGTACATGAATACCAGAGTTCAAACTGGTACATGAATACAATAGTTCAAACTAGTACATGAATACCAGAGTTCAAACTAGTACATGAATACCAGAGTTCAAACTAGTACATGAATACAAGATTTCAAACTAGTATATGAATGCAAAAGTTCAAACTAGTACATGAATGCAAAAGTTCAAACTAGTACATGAAACTACATATGTATCAGTTTTAGAATTGAACGCATTTAGTCTACTTTTTAATGCCACCCGATCAGTGGCGTAGCAATTGAAAAATGTTGGGGTAGGAATAGGCTCAGCTAGTTCCTAGCCCAGAATATTTACCAATAAAAAATTAACGCTAAATAGCAGTTATGCTAATTAGTAATTAGCCATTATTAGAAATTTTAATTTACTATTAGTCTGTTAAATTATCTAGTTAATCGGATATATTTCTTATAGCATTAACAGTTTTGTTATTATTTAAAATTAAGATTAACACGATTTTCATAAATTGTATGATTTTTTTTGTGTGGCTAAGTTCTTATTTGGGGTATTTGCATTGGTTTAGTTTAATATACATATATTAGCATTTACGAATGTAAAAGCATTAACATTTTAATTCATACCTTACTTTAAAACATAATTTCGCATTGTATGAAATTCCCGCAAAATAAAATAAAGCCAAGTCCTAAACTCAACCAAGTTCTAAACTCGGCCCAATAAGTTTAAAATAAACTTGAAGAGCTAGACTTTTCTCTTTTTATTATGTTACGCATTTTTTATAAAAAGTTAAAACATTTGAATATATTTTCTTCTTCAATTTTAATCATTTGCAACCTTGCCACTATTCCAGGAACCCTTCATCACCTTATAATACAATCTCCCAGCAGTTGAAGCTCGCATGTTTCTCCAAGAAAAATGATTGAAAAAAAATATTTTCCTTGGGAAAATTTTATTGCTTCGACTTTTTATCTTAAGTGAAGCGAAACATACTTTTAAGAAATGCTTGAAGCATGTGTTACTTTTTTTTTTATTCTTATAAATTTTTTTATGATTATTATTTTTTTCCTTCACATTTTGTGCACCCTTTACAAGCTGCTACAACGTTTAAAGTCTTGAATTTGCGTTTAGCGGACGTTGAAAGAGGGGAAACGTTACAGCAGATGCTTTAAAAGAAGTCCCCCAAGGCACTTTCACGTTTCTGAAATTAAATATTTCCATCGCTTATGTGTTTTTATTATTATGCTTCTGTAATTTGTTTAACCATTTTTTATGACATAAGCATTTTTTCTTTCTTTATTTTATATTTATTTTATTTTTATCTCTTTAAAAATGTTTTGCATTTTTAATCCGGTTTGGCAGAATGATTTTGTTTGGCGAATTTCACATTGTGTATGCTTTTTTTGGTGGGGCAGAATTGTCGAAAAGATATTTGAGTTCTGGTTATCTTTTTGTTCCTTTAATCTTTAGTTGTATTCATTTGGCATCCCTTTAGTTAAGTATCAATTATCCGGACCAATTGGAACCAGATCCTATCCGGATACTCAAACATCCGGATAATCGAGTAATTCACGAAAAAAATGTTTATTTATTAGTAAAAACGAACTTTGCTTAGTATGTAATGTGATTTAATGGCTATTAAAAACAATATTCCCAGATAAGAAACTTTTAAAATGTGGATTTTGCTTATTTCTTATATTTTCTTAAAGCGATTTGTATCCGGATAATTGGCAATCCTCTTTGTTTGATCCGGATAACTAGGGTTCGGATAATTGGAATTCAACTTTATTTAGTCATTTTAATTAAAGCCACGACAGAAAAGTTTATTTTTATGTACTACTCATGAGTTAACGAGATCATGGCGTCATGCATATAAATACGCTTTTAAATTACTAATTCAGTTTGGTTGTATTTATATTCCAATCATAAATTTAATTCCAGAAATAAAAATGGCATCACCAAACTTCTATTTGCATACAAAGAAATGGGAATCGTTTTATCTCACAATTTCTTCACAACACGTACCCATGTTTAGGTTCATTGCACTAGAGTTCTGCCTCAGGTGACATTGCATGAATTAATTGTTGTATTATGTGTGTAAAATTATGATGTTCTTTTCACTTTCGCCGAGTCGTAGAATTTGAATATCAGCCGAGAAGCTGTATCAAAAAACTTCTTGAAGTTACTAGTCATTTTTCTAATGTATAATATAATAACTAGTCTAATACTAGTCATTTTATGAAATGTTACATTTTGAATAAGTCATTTCGTGGAATACCACGTTTCTATTATCTCAGAGTTGTAGAATTCTAATTTACAATAATGCTATCTATACACAGCACTTTAACGGGACATGGTACCATCGAAGTTTTTTTAAAACTTTTTTTTAAAAAACTTTTTGAATCAAAGTTTATATGTATAATTTAAATTTAGATAAGAGAGCAATATTTCAAACTAAAATTCCGTAATTGTTTGTATTTTTTTCCTTCAAAATTTAGATTTTCAATTTTTTTTTTAAACACTAATTTTTTTTTTTAATATATATTTTTTTACCAAATTTTTTTCTCAGATCCTTTAAACCAACTACATTACATAATAATTGTTTTTGTATGTATTTGGTTTTTATATAAATAGTTATTCATAATACTCAAACATTCTCCTTGCTTTTAAAACTTGATTTTTTTAGTATTTAAAAAAAAATGCCACTTATAGAGCTAATTCGCATACTAATTTATAATATACACAATTTATTATACAATAATAAAAAAAGCCCCATATCGTTTCGAAAAACTTAAAATCAGAGAAAACCAATCACTGAGAAAAAACGATTAAAGTTATCGCTCCTTGAAAAACGCAATACGTCATCCACCCTAAAATCTCAAATAATTCATTTAAAAAACATAGATGCAATTCTAGAATTTTGCAAGCATATTTAGAAGATTCCGAACTATAATTTTAGAGAAAAAATATCGATAATTTGACATTTTCTGGGGTACTCTTGTCTCCTTAAATAGCGAGTAATTTTTTGTTACTATGCAACTGGGTCCATCATTTTAACCAAATTATGTTAGTTCAAGTTCAATTGGTTGTTCAATATGAATTCAATGTCATTCCAGTTCACCCAATCGTTCTAATACCTACTTCGAATTCAAAAGTTTCAAATATTCACCTGCGATATCACTTTTGATTTAACTTGAAATATAGTGGAAATAAAGCAAAGGCTAATTTTCGTGGTTTCTTTTCAAACTTACTATATAAAGCCACTTCAAAAAATAAAACTCCACTATTCAGTGCTTTTTTACAGCAATTTGCTTCCTTTACCATGAAACACTCACAGGAATAAATCACTAGACGCCTTAAGGTTTTAAAAAAAAAAGTTTGTTCACTAAGTTAAATCGACCCTTTATTCACCTTCCCCCCCCCCCCCCCCCCCCCCAACAAAAGGACTTGCCGACAGACAACCTGCGATTTTGCCGTTGGATTTTTTTTTCCCTCGTTTAAATATTCATCCTTGGTTGATCTTTCGAATTAGAGAAACCCCCCCTTTTATTTTTCTTTCTGCTCTTATTTTTTTTCCCTGTCGTTTGCATATTTCTCTTCTTGTCAAACTGTCCAAATGGTAATTCGCCGTGAAGAAAGGGGTTCCTCGAAATTTTTCAAAAAAAAAAAAAGTGCAGAAAAGTTCGCCACTAGCTGTGTAAATATCGAGTCGATTATCACGATGCCATCGTTTTTTCATCCCCATCCCCAAATGTCGACAGCAAATATTATGTCTTGTGATGCTTTGCTAGTTCACCATCCCTTTTTTTTCTTCTTATACTTTCATTTTTGCTCCATACTTCTGTTTTACCCAGACGTGGCCACATAATTTTCGTCTGATTCTTTCGCTGTTTGGTACGCAGATTTATTATTAGGTGTTGAATACTTTTCAAATGGTTTTATATTTTCACAGGAATCGGTGTTAACTTAATATAGTTTGTAGTTTGATTAATAACCATATGTCATTTATCCCCATAGGTTGATTTCATGTAGGATAAGGATGTTACGAATTTCGTATTCACTACGCGACTCCGTGCTTCGAGCATGAATGGACTGTAGTAGAGTATGACGTCATAATCGTGAAACCAACATCTCAGACAGAATGGTCTCAGACACGTGACTTCTTTTCAAAATTATGAATTAAAAAATACCCGCGATTGGCTGATGAATTGGGAAATGTGTAACAGTAAAAATTTATGAATGGAATGACGTAATTAACCACGTGTCCGAGTCCATACATGTTGGCCTCACTTTGATGTTAGCGAGATTATAACATGTTTCCTCTACTATGAAGGATCCATGCTCGAAGACTCCGTGCTACTGTGTACCCGTACTGAAAACAAAGAGAAGAGTCCGTAGAGGATCTGTCATCGGCTAGCAACCAGAGGGTTACGAGTTCGAATATGACTAATATCAAGAGACGACTAAATGTTAAAATGCAGTTAACTTGTGATCGGAGGGTTGCCAGATTCGCTGTGAAGTAACACTACGATGTCCGAACTTATCCTCCAATTTCCTGACGCCTATTGAGATTTCGTCGGATGCCAGCTCAGGTGTTGTCCTCGTCATGGTTCAAAAATACGATGCATTGTTCCCGGGGTTTTTCCTTTGAGATATAATCCCGAGCCGTCGCTAATAGCCCAACATGCAGCTTTAGTGCGATGCTAATTAACCGAACCAAACCGAAAAGATAGACTTATTTACGTCAATCAAAAATTCAACTAAATTATAAATATATATATATATATCCCACCAGACTGAACCCAAAAAGCAACCGTCATTTTCAACCCTTTTGCATAGAATCCTATGGATATTGATAAGTTAAGTGCCGAAGAATCTCCACTTTCACATGTCTTTTTATTTTTTAAAAGGATGGAGTATCGGTTGTTTCGCAGTGTATTTGCCAATGCAGCCTTCCGTCGCGCGAACAAATAGGCTGTTCTCCCGTCCATTGATCGCATCTGTGTTGGTTTTCCCGAATCGATGGGAAAGTGTTCTCTGCTGCGACACTGCGAGAGTCCTCTCCCCCCTCCCCCCAACACACAGGGGGTGACAACATCATTCAGCGGGTTCTCACTGCAGTGGCGTTCACGTGCAATTGATTTGGGTAGGTGCCACTGCGCGAAACGGAGGATCGTTACGCGCTGGGGAGACAATAGACATGGAGTTGAAAGTGGCATGTGTGGCGATAAAAGTCTTTTAATTTTTATCCGTGATGTAAAGTAATTGTGATTGTTTTAAATGTGTGAGTAGATTTTTCTATTTACTTACTTTTTCTGCTGTTTTGGGAGTGTAGTTTACAAGTTGTACAAAAAAAAAAGGAAGTTTTTATTGAAAATTTAAATAATTATTTTTTTTAAATAAAATTTCTTATTGAAAATCACCAAAGGGGTCGTCCATAAAGGATGTCACACCTTTTCCCATATTTTTTGACCCTATCCCTATGTCACAAACCCTTTTCACCTCCCCCTATGTCACACTTCACTATCCCCTTTCCCCCCGCCCCCTGTCACATGTCACGTTCCTCTATCATAGGGGAAGCGGAGGGGGGAAGTTTATGCCCTCCCCTGTCAAAATTTTCTACCGTAAATTGTTAATATCTTAAGAAATTTATGCAAATTCGCCAGTAATTAACAATTTATTAATGATTAAGAAATTTATGCAAATTACCAGTAATTAACAAATTATTAATTGGCATAACTGCTAATATTTGGAACTAGTTGACACCCTATATTTTTTGAATTGCTACGCTATTGTCTTCAACCAACACTATCAATCTAGCACGTAATAAATTAAATATACATATACTGGCAGTTCAGAAACAAAACACTAAGTTATAGATGGTATTTTAAAATTACCAAGGTTGGTTGGCATTTAATGTTGGCACCAAGTCATTTAATGGCGCAAGGGCCAAATATGATCAAGCTGCGCCTAAAATTACCAAGGAAAATATGAGTACTGCACAGGGCCCTAGCGAAGGCCCTGCGTAACTTCAACTCCCCAATGTTTATTTTTTTTAAAGCCTAACTTCATTCATGAACAATAACTCCCCCCATACTACATTTCATTTCAACCATTCCAAGGAAAATCTTACCAATTCATCTGTCACCTACCCTTTTACCCACACCCCGAATCCGTCTGGCTTCGACGCTTTCCAGTTTAATTACCGTGCAGCCAAATTGCATTGTGACGGTCCCCCTCCCCCCACCCCCCCCTGGTCGTACGATGTCTGTCTCTCACTCCCCCCTTTCCCCCTACTCCCGTCGCTTTCCGGTTGGCCTGCCATGCGTTGCGGTGAAGCCAACCCTCGGACCTGTTGCAGAGGTACATTTTACTTGCCTTATGGACACTTGTAGTTATCGTGATTGCTTATATTTGTTTTTGTTCTCTTCTTGGACATGTTTCGATTGCCGATGATGTGAAATGAGGAGTGCGTTTCTGTTTCAGTGGGATTGTCGCGTAGTAAAATCCCTAAAAGAAAATCCCTAAAGATCCCGAGTTGTGGGCTTGGGTGATGTTGATATTTCCCACATCGCGGTAAATCCCCAGTAAAATATCGATAATTCAGTGGGATCGCAAATTGTCGGGGCGATAATCATTGATTGGCTGTATCAAATTAACGGTATTGGTGTGCTAAAACTTTATTTTTGCCAAACTATTTCTCTTATATTTGAAACAAAGTAATTGAAGTATATAAAAAAAATTATGGTTTATTTATTATGTGTAGTTTTAACAGACAAACAATGACCATCGCCCAACAGTTTATGGACCACTGTGTATATCGATAAGTGTACTATTCAATTTTTTTTCATAAAATGTGATATTTAGATGTAATTTAAATTAATTAATCAATCAATGTATTAAAGATTTCGTCTGACAGTCTGAACCTGCGACATTCCGGGATATCCGGAGCTGATTTCGAAAGGTATATCGGAAAGCAGCAATGCATCGGCATTTTCCGATATATCGTCGATATTAAACTGATAAATTGGATCGTCATCATACCCAATATCTTGCGATATATCGTCCAGGACTAGTCTGTTGTTTTTTTGTAGAAATTGGTAATGTGCTCCATTTGTATATCGTCCTCTGTAGACCAGGATTTTATGTCGTTTTTTAAGAGGTGAATATTTATTTAAAGCTTGTAAAAATGTTGAGTAAAGGCAAATTAATACATTGACTGCCAAATTCAAAAAAAAAAAAATTACATATTTTTTATTCATAATTTTTTTTGAAAATGCATCTGATTAATTTATTTCTGATTCTTTTTTATTATTTACGTCGTGAGGTACGCGTACCTATATTAAAATCTGATATTAAGAAATATAATTGATAAATCTGAATCAACTTTGGTATTTTATCTCGGAGACCACGCAGAAAATGCTTTAGATTACATTATAACAGAGATGCGTAGAATCCAATTCATATTTGTAGTTATATGTATTATGATTTCTTAACAGAAAACGGAGTTTATCAATTAAAATCGCATAATTTGAAATTGAATACAAAGTTTCCAGTATTAAAAAAAAACTAAACCCTTTTTATTGAATGATTAAAAATCGTGACCGAATCTTCATAGAATTATTAATTATTTATTTAGATTTCTATCATTATCTCCCTGCTGGTTTTAAAAATGAAAACAATGTATTTAAAATAATTTAATTTCAATTATGGATTCTAAACGAAATTTACATTAAACAAAAAATATAAACAACTCAAACTAAATATGATTCGATTCTAATCCTTTTCTGCGCTAGACGCAATTTTTTTTCTTTCAAAACTAAGAAAATACAGAAAAAATAAATACTCCATGTTACAGAAATAAATACTCCATAAAATAAATACTCCATATTATTTTTTAAGAAAAAAATGCGATGTGTTCATTATACACCGGATATTCAAACATCTCCAAACTTTATCATTTCCAATTATGCCCTCTCCATTAAAACTTCCCCTGTACCCTTAAAACACCCAGAGGAAAGTTGTCGAGTCAAAACCCTGGAAGAATTTCACCAACTTCCAACATCTTTTCATCCTGTCTTCCTTCCTTTGAAATTCATTATTTTTCCCAGGGAGGAGAAGGTATCTCGAGCCGTTCCCGAAGTTTTAATTAGCAGCGCCATCACGGTTTCCTGCGTACAAAGCTCGTTTACTCGCAGCGATGTCCTTGTCTGGTTTATTCACTGTTTCGAGGAGAAGAATTAAACTTTTAGGGTCGTCGAAGATTTTTGTTGTTGGATAAGTTCTCGGGAAGTGTTGAGATTTGGCGTATCGATTGAAAGAGGTTTTTGTTGTGTGTGGTTTTGGTTTGGTTTTGATTAATTAACGTCGCACAAGAGCTGCACAGCTGTACGTGGTTGGGATTGATTGTGTTTCGTGGTTTTAATCTGGTTTGTTGTAGTTTGCTTGATTGATTTATACGTTTCCATCTGCCTATTTCTGTCCTCGTATTGAGACTTATCACAGCCACACACATTCATACATGTGTCTCGTTATTTTTTGGGGGCCTCCAGTGGCCCAGTGGATAAAGGCGTTCTGCTATAGGCTTGGAATTTAATATTTCCAATGTGACTAGAGGTCATGGATTCAAATTATACAAATCACAGCTTAATCGGGACGTTAGAAGGTATTATTTTTTTAATAGGGTTATAGACAAATGGAATAGTTTGCCCGACTATATTGTTAATTCTTCAGGAGTGGGAGGATGATGGATTGACAGGACCAACCTTGCTGGGCCTAGAACCTGTAGTTGGTCGACATTATTTGTATAGTATAGTTAGCTATAGATATATACTTTTAGTTGATAATATATAAATTGTGTACCAACGTTGTCAAAACTTTGACAAATACGTTATTAAATTAATTTGTTTTAAGTTTTAGACAATTTTTCCAAATTCCTTATAAAATATCATTGTGTTTAGATAAATAATACACTTAATATGCCATGTTTTTAACTGTAATAGACTATTTTTACAAGAAGGGCTCCCATCATTGACGTTGTCTATAATTCGAAACTTTCTAAATTAGGCTCTGGTGACGGCCTCTAACAAATACGCTATCCCAGTCCTTATTCGTCCACCTCGAATCCGATTCGCCTTCGATTGTGTCTCTCAGGTCCAGCGCGAGCTCTGCAATGTTAAATTTAAGCGAAGTAGTTGGGCAATTATTTTTAATAATACCGATATGTACTGTGATACAGTCAAAGAATGACCACTGCCCAACAATTTGTGATCACCATGTACTTTAAGAAAATGTGTATGTAATGATTTTTATAGTCCTTACTTATTCTTACTTGAAATTAGGTAACGTCTTAACGCCCAACGTTTGAGCATGATAATAATATAAAAAAAAATGCATGAAATCAAATTCATGAGCAATTGTTGGGTACTATGTTGTTTTTCATTTGTTAAGAACAATAACAATAATTACAGGTGTAATTTTCCAGATATTTTTTCAGTGATCCGCCGTTTCCTTTATTAAAAAAAATCTTCCAATTTATATTCATCCCTCTTTTTTTTTATCCCTGTCGGAACATTTCACCGACTCAACTATCAAGAAAATAAAAAATTACGATGTAAAAATGATCTTTTTATCCCTCCCGACGACATACATTTTTCTTGCCAATACATTTATTCCCACGGGATCCCCAAAGCTGTCCGATCGAAAAATCTCATCTGCTGTCAAACCACTTGTTTCGAACGACAGAAACAAAACTAACAACAAAAAAGAACAAAAACATAACTAAATAGAATATCCAACATCCTTCCCCCCCTATGTCGTTACTCTAAATCCCTCCGAGCTTAAATTTTCCCCATTTAAACTCTTACATAATCCCTCTTAGCCCACGTCCGTTTTATTTTTATCAAAGGAACACCGTGGATGAAGAGTCCAAAACCCGGTAATCCTTTGGAAGATAAATATTAAATGGAGTCAGCTCTTTTATGGGAAATGGGGTGGGGTCACATCTTATTTTGCTTGGGTTGTGACTTTACTGCTTTGGTTGGAAATTTAAAAGAGTTCGCAGAAATGACTGGAGATCGTGTAATTTCTTTTTAGTATGTGTTTTGCGCGTTATTGCTTTTGAGAAAAAGATAGTTCTTAGGTGTGTGTGATTGTGATGAATTGAAAGTTTCCTGAATGTATTTTTAATTTATTTTATTTTATTAGAGACTGGTTGAAGTGTCCGGTGTTGCCTATATCATATTTTTACATATATAACCATATTTTAGTTCAGTTAGCGACATTTCTATTAATTTGGCGATATTTCTATTAATTTGGCAACATTTTTCTTCATTTGGCGAAATGTTGGCGGTTTATTGGCGATATTTAATCATGTGTTATCAATCAGAAAGTTTCGTTTATCCATCCTCATAGCTTACTAAGTAAGATATATTACAATGTTGAAATATTGCATTGATACACTATTGCATTTTTTTAATTAGGTTTAGTAAGAAGTCAAAGGGTTTAAGGGGTGGGAAAGAGGAATGTGGTAGTTGTTCGAAATATCATGCAGGCAGTGAACTTCCCTTGCTTTGAAGGTCAAGTGTGCAAAATCTTATTAAAATCGGATTAAAATTGTAGATTTAAATTTCTCTAGATATAGATGTGTTAGTATCATATTGAAATTGGATAGTAAAAATTTGCATGATCGTCAACTTTATGGACTTCAATATTATGTTATAAAATTACATGAAATAAAAATGGATGTCTAAATAAGTTTATGAACGGTAAAACGTTTTTAAATTATATATTTAATTTTTATTGTCTTTAAACTGCATGAAATGCTCTTCAAATTAATTTTGTTCTTTGAGCGGATCATGTTTACTGGTGTAAATTAAAAATAAAGTATTTTGTAGATTCTTTTTAATTGGATAGAATTGAATCATAAACATTTAAAATATTACAAGAACGTCTTCAAGAGAAAAAGTGTGCGTTTAGAAAATTTATTTAACATCATTTCAAGTATAAATTAGTCGATAGGAAAGTTTATCATTGTATCTGCTGTTAACTGCAATTTATCATTGCATCTATTAACGTAAAAATTTATGTTGATAGTAAAGACAGTGAACAAAATATTACCTAACCAAATCCTAAAAATAAAATATATATATAAATAAATTAGAGACTATATTATCTTCTAGTATTTTATGTTCTCTAAAATTATAACATTAGAACTCTATTTATTTTATAATATTCGTGATGATCCTTCTGAGTAATTGTTATCTACCTGAAAAAGTTACAATAATTAAAATTCAATAAAATTTCCTTTTTGAGCTCAATGTGTTAAAACAAAAAAAAATATCATAGAATACTCGCTATCCATTGATAGATATTCAAACTGAGAAAAAGATGTTCAGAAATTTCCCATAAAGAGATTTCCAATAACTTTTCGTCGATCTTTTAAGATAAGCAATTGTAATTTATTCATTTCCCTTTTAGTAATGGATGATTCAGCGCAGTCAACGTTACAAAAACCTTCTCAAAGTAACGAATTGCCTTGGCAACAAAATCGAATTAACGATGGGATATATTAAATAAACCATATCGACATTTCCCACCATTTGCATATCGAAAATGTGGTTAAACTTTTTTTCCAAAAATATAATCCAATAACCACGACCGGAAAGATTTCTTTTAGTTTTAACTATTCAAATTTCATCCACTTTGTAGTGTTATTGTTGTTTATGAATATTCTATCGAGTTTTTAGTTTATTCTAACGCTTCTATTTTCTTTCAGAACTCCTGGGATCCGGCAAGAAACTCAACCTGAACGCTCAAGATTGCGATGGGTGAGTGATTTTAATGCGTTATTCATGACTCTTTTCTCGTCTTTTAATTTCGTTCTATTATTCTTTTTCCCCATTTTTTTCCCCGTTCTACTTTCGTCCTGAATATATCGTTCGATTTGTCGTCGTCCGGGGGAAAATTACATTTATATTTTAATCTTCTTTTTCGTGGAGAAAAGGGTATGGAAGCTTTCTCGTAATGAATTTATGGGGGGAGGTTGTATTTGTAATTATGATTGCACAGTTATTTTTGCTGGAGGGAGGGGGTGTATTGTTGTAACCTTTTGACGGAGAGTGAATTAAATGACAATCAAAATGTGACGAGTTATTCATTTTTCTCTTAGGCGCACTATCAACGTCTTCTATGCTTCGGTTATTAATTAATTTTGCTGTGGTTTCATTTTTTTTAGTGTCATTTAGGAAAATATTTTTATTTTGTTTATCAGGCATATTGAGGTAAAATATATTCTACGCTGGTATGTTGTGACAGGGGGACAGGGGATTATTTGAATAAATGATTTATAAGAAGGATAAAATTTTATTATGCAAATAAGACAATAGCCGTGACAGCTATGATTAAATTTTAGAATCGTTGTGCTGTCAAATGATAAATATGAAGACGTTCTGCATGGCGGTTACATTTTTTCAAAATTATTATAAAATTTTTATTTGATTTGGAAAAGGGGTATTAAAAATTTAAATAAAGCTAGTCTCTCTTGTTTGAACTATTGCTTCGCAAACTTTTTCTCTATCATCTTAAGCCTGCCAAATTCAGTATACAATTATTTTATATAGAGTTTTTAAAGTTTTCGTAAAGTCTGACAGTCAGGAAGCTATTTCTAATCTTGAGAATTATTTAAACTTTCTCATTGTAAAGTTATGGAACTATTCTTAAAACCAGTATTAAGCTGTAAAAATTTTAATTGGTTTTTTAACGTTGAATTTTTTTGTTTAATATATTTTCAATGTATTTCTCAAATTTTCCTAGAATTATAACTCTGTGCTTTTCAAGCACTAATGAAAATTATTGAGTTGTCATCGATTAACTTTAACATAAATATTCATTGCATGTTCCAACAAACCATATCGTGCCAGATTAGTCATTACGGACAAGGTCTAAGAAGAAAATAGCAATTGTATTATATAAATTTCGAACACCATCATTAAAATAATTAACATTTCCAGTCAAAAACAATTTGTCAAATATTTAAATATCAGTATTTTTTTTATCGGAAAAGTGTTCGTCATTTCATACCAACATTTCCGTCGTTGCGTTTATCTGTCGTTCGTGCATCCAACAATATTTTAAGGTAATTGACGTATTAACCTTATTTGTATGAAACATCTGCAAATAATCCCTAGAAGATAAAATAACGAATATACTTGTCGTCTTTTGATTTTTTTTTTTTTGTGGTGCGATTTTCCTCATTTCAAAACTGCCAATTACACATCTTCGACTCTCTGTTTCCTCATCTTCAGTTGCATGACAGAAGCAACTTTCCTTCCGCTTTGTTGTTTTGTCTGTTGTAGCTACTCTTAAGACTCTTATAATCATCTGAAGTCATCGGTTGACGCCATACTGTCTGCAGATGTTCCAAGGTCTGCCCGTAATATTTTGAGTTCTTTGATGTTGTATCACAACTCTGAGATAACAGCTACTTCAAGATATCTTGCATAGCATTTATTTTTAGAGGTTCCCGATGTTTTGATAGTTACCGTGAAAACGTCAGTTTCGCAATGTTTGAGTTTTATTTAGTTAGTATTGTGATCTTAGACTTTTTCTCTTCTGATTACACAATTGTTTTCTGATTTTTTTTATGACTCATTTAAAACTATTGCTCATAATGTCTATGCATTTATTTTTAATCGAAGGAGGCAGGTAAATAAATCTTTTAAACTAAAAGTAAATTAAGATTAAATATTATATTGAAATTAAAAGTTAAGCCTTTCCAATATATAGGATGATGTGTTGCTCGTTTATAAATGTTAAGTCTATGTTAGGAGTTCAACACATTGCCTTTAAAATATCAGTAAAGTATTTCAACTATTTAACAAACGGTATTTATATTGTTAAATAATAATTTTCAAATTTGTTGTACAGGGTTTTGAGAATTATCATTACAATTGTGACACGTGATAACGGTTTTGTTTTTATTTTATTAAAAATTCTAATTCATAAAAAAATTCAGAGGTCCGCAAATGAAATAATATTATGAAAGTATTCAGCATCCGTAACAAAGGTTGCTTCGAAATTTACTTTAAAAAATATGTTTAAGCAGATCTTTGTTTTAAAAAAATCACCTTCTATAGTAGTGTACTGTATAGTATGCAAGTTTGTTTTGCATGTTTTACAATTTACATTTGCAACATACATTATTTTCTTTTTTAAATTGCTTTAGTAGTAAAAGAGTTTCCAAAAGTTCCCCAAATTCTTTTAATTTGAAGAATGTTTTAAAGTAAAGATTTTCGTATAAAAACTTTTAAAAAATATATGTTTTGCTGAATAAACTGGCAACACTAGATTTTAAATGCATGCACATTGCAAATGTTAAGAGTATTCAACAATCTTTGATGTATTTCAATACATTAATAAAATGCGGTAATTTTTACTGAAAATAAGGAGAATAAGTATAAGGAGTACAAAATAAGGAGTAAATTTTACTCCTCATTCAAAATTTCGATTTGATATTGCAGGGTCTATTTCGGAGCAATGGGTTGCCTGTGTGAAGACTGTCTTCACTTGCTTTCATATCTTAAACTTGACCTGCAGGATATGTATCCACCTTATTAGCACCTTCAGAAAATATGGGATAATGAAAGTTTTATTTTTCTTGATATGAAACTAAGGTACCATTACAACTTGAGAAATCGCTCCTTAACATGGTCACTGCCGGGGTCTAAAAGGCTGCACGTCAACTATTGCATTTTACGTGTTATTTTGAAGAACGCATTACGTGCCTGTGCTTGGCCGGCTGCAAACACTGAACTGTGTCTGTAACTTCTGGATTGGGCAAGGCAGTTAGCTGACTTGAAGTCAATTGAAGGTTAAAAGACTGTACCCACCTTTATTTCTTCCTCTATATTACGTATATTGTTCATGCTTAAATATGCAGAGTTGTAGTGCTTTTGACGATTTTTTAAAATATTTTCATTGAAACTCATTATGAATGCCTATTATTTGAAACAATTTTAACCAATAAATAAGTGAATAAGCAGCAAAAAGAAAAACTATATTTTTGGCGATATACAAACTGATTCTATACGTAGAAAAAATAAAATATCTAAACATATTTAACATTTCTATAACGGTTTTAGAAGGGAATATAACCACAAAATCACTTTTAAAAATGAGTTAGGGTACAGTGTGGCTGCTTACAGTACGGCTTCCACCCCGTCCATAGAAGGAACTGTTTATGAGCGTTCCAGAAGTTAGTTAAAGTTCAGTGGCTGCGGACGTGTTGAGGTTAGTTTTGAGTCTCTTGCACATAACTGGATTAGAAGTTCCTTCAGGTGGTTTCATTAATTTCTTCTGCAACTCATTCCCAGTCGGTGCTCCTGCTGCGTTCGGATAACGACACTGTTTAATCTCACCCAAGCAATCCATGTTCTCATTTCCCCCCTCTGATAAAACTCGACAGCAGGAACCTTCCCGAGTCCAATAGCCCATATCCGAGACAGCGTGGGGCTGATGAGACGGCTGGGAAAAGTGACGTCACAAGTACCCTCCCCCGGAGGGTTAATCATCATTAAGGAGGTTCCTCTTCCTTCTTTTCGCCATTACTTTGCCCTTTGTCTTATTTGTTTCTTTTTTTGTTTAATTATATTCCCCTCTGTAGATTCAATTAAGCGCCAAGCGTTGTACCCTGTTGAGCTTGCCTGGTGTCCCCACTGCTAGCCAATTAGGCCGCCAACAATCGCCGCGTGGAGGAATGTAACTGCGCTCTTCATGTAATTGCAGTGCTGAACCTCGAGGTTCTAAGAACACTTTGTTTTGTATCGGAAAGACTAATTTGGAACTTTTTTTTTTTTTGATATCTTGAAAAGTTTCAAGATAGTTCAGATCTAAAAACAAACTTACGACGCATACGCCTGCATCAGGCCCAAAAATTTTGTAGAAAATTCTTGGTCGTTAAAGTGCTAAAACCATTTGCGTGTCCACCTTTGGACTGAACCATGCTTTTATACCATAGATTCAACCATGGTTTTATACAACAGTTTTGTTACGCTTTTACTATGGGGGCTGCCTCCTGCTCAGTTGACGCTCCGCCAACCCCCAAACAAAATTTGCTTTTGGGCATTTGGATAGAGGAAAATACAAAATTATAAATGGGATACTTTTCATTTTCACTTGCTGTGCAAACCAACTTGAATTATACAAAAGATGACAATTGTAATTTAGCATCCATAAGAAGAATTTGTTTTACTAAAGATTACATTAGTCGGATATATGCCATGCGTGGCAAATCCTAAATCAGACTGCCGATGATATTTACGGTGCTTATTCCAGAGAGTTGTAATATTAAATAGAGAGCGCCTTCAATGCCAGACTCTCGTAAGGCCGCGGTGTCAACATTGAAAAGAAAAACCTAATCACGTGGTTATAGCGCAGCCACATTTGCCGGTCAGACATCTGCAGGAGTTTCAAATTTGGCGCACTTTCTTCTTTTTTGATGATAAGGAGTTCTGCCCGTATTCAACTTTTTAACATATATGTACGTATTTACTTATTTTCAAACAATATGCGCTAAATATTTCCTCTTCATTAACGAAACGAAAATATTTTATTTGTGTTCAATACTCGAAGAAGCGAAACTCTTTATATTTCTCAGGTTTTATTGTTTATATTTTCTTATTGAAGTATACAAAATAACTATTGAAAGAACTTCGCTTATGCTAAATTGTTTACATAAAAACGTAACGCAATTATTTCAAAACTACAAAATAAGAAAAATATCCTTAATATATCTGTTAAACTCCCTTAAATTGTGACACTCGTTCAAAAAAACGATATTTAAATACAAAATTAAACACAAAACCTTATTATAATACTTCGATCTCGTTTAGTTCTTAAAGTCGCCAAGGCCTGCCAAGTAATATTGGCGCATGAATGAATTGGCATTTCCAACTATCACGTGGTTTCAATGTTGGACACACGGAAATCAGCATTTTTATTTCTCTATTTATATCATTACTCTATGGCTTATTCACGATCGAAAACGTTGAACTGACCAGGTACTCAATACCCCAATCAGAACAACAGATATTGAAAGTCAATGTCGATTCAAAAACGTTGAAACGTGGTAAAACGATGTACCAAAACAAACACCGAATCGAGAGTTGAGAAGTATGCTTCTGCTCCCGGCATGAAGGAGCGTTTTTATTGGCTGGGTGTTGTGCCATTTGGATTTTACGTATAGTTAGATAAAGATATTTAGGTTTGTCTATAACCAACACTCTCTAATAAAATCGTAAGCCTTGGATCTGGCTACCAACATTCTAAAAATCAACGAACCTCAAAGAGTTTAAAAGAATAGTTAGAAGTAGCACCAAGCTTTTGAATAAGAAACACCATATGTTGTGATATGTATTATTCATATTGGTATATTCCAAAAGCTATTTATATAGATTAAAACAGGAAGTATTTTGCTTAGATTCACAAGCAAGGTTCCTAGAAAGATTTTCCCCTGTACAGCATTGAACAGGAAATTATAGAGATGCATAGGAATTCATTTATTAGTAACATAATATGAGACAGTTTGGAATGGCATTTGATCTCTTAATTGCCATAGACTTTTATTAAATACATCGTTTTCCTTTTACCGTTAAAGCCATACTAACCATAGATAATTACATACCGTCCCCGATTCAATCACCGTTCTAAACTATTCTTAACTCTTTTCCTGACATTCAGTTGTGGCCTTTGCCGTTTTGCCTGAACTCAGTCCTAAATCCATTTCGAATGGGACTCGAATTTAATTCATGTTTGTTTTTTACTGAAGCATTCATAATGACAATAATTAGGCAGTTCCATCCGATATCTGGGCCAGCTGAGATCTCCAGTGCTTACCATGGATTCCGTATTCGTGGCCGCGTCCATTGTGTCCGCGGTCATCCACATTAACTTGTTGTTTTCTCTTCGGACTGCTGAGCTTTCTCATACCTTGGGGCGCCAAACAGCACGAATTTTCCCATTCTTGCACTTCCACCCAACTGGAGTGTTTTATAATTACCTTTTTTTTTAGCAAGGGGAATCCTCCTGGCTTCCTTCTCCGCCCCCTTGTCAATCTGTATTCCTTAACTGGGCTGTTAAAGTCACGTTTAAGCTATAAAAATACCTCTAATGAAGAGCTTTTTTTTTGCTGGGGTTGAAATGGGTAATAAACATTTTCCATTACCGATGTTTATTAGCCATTTAAACTGTGCCATCTATTTTTAAATTATTATGGGAGTCATCAGTGCTGGGATTTCAGATTGGTATCGTTTCGGGAATTGGGCATTCTCCAGTTTTTACGATTTGAAATTGGACATTAATAGAATTTAAATGTCAGGTGAACTTATTGCAAGGTCATCATGAACTTATTGCATCAGGTGAACCTATTTCGGTTAAGTATTTTTTTTCAATAAAATGATTACATTTCTTCAATATGAGATTGGGATGTAGATGTTTTAAAATTTTCGACGGCGAGTAAGTACTCAAATGTTTTCAGTACAAAAAATTTAACTGAATTAAAAACAAAATTACTGCGTCGTCAAATAAAATGCATTGTATTGTTCATTTTTCTTCTTAGATAGCAGAATGCATGTTGATATGATTAGCATAGTAGCAGAAAAACATGGCGTAAAAAAATTGTAAAATGTGCACTTAGGTTAGAAATGTATTGATTGCACATCTGTACTGTCCTACCACCACTAGAAAACCCTTAGACTGAATTTTGCTGTGTGACGACGGCCATAGAAAGGAACGATATGAACTCAAGTCTAGAGGTGGACTGTAGAAGATAAGAGATGAGTACAAGTCAAGTTAGTTGATAGTAGAATACTAATTTTACCCCCCCCCCCCCCACTTTTTAGAATGTTCCGTAATAGAGACTTCGTTTATAGACTTTCTGGTGTTGATCGTGCATTAAAAACTAATGGACGAATTTATGGGTATCTTTAAGAAGTCATTATAAACTTTGAAATAGATTAAGAAGCCATCTGCACATAATATGTCTTAAGTACCATACAAGGTGGTCACAAATTGTTAGGTGGTCGTCATTGTTTAGTTGTTTAACTACACAAAATAAACATTTATTTTCGTTATACGTTAGCTACTTTGTTACTACTAAAGCTAAGCGATTTATTTAAAATATTAGCGAAGTTGTGGAGCAAATAATATTTTAGTATGCCAACACAGCTAAATGTGATACAGGCAAGCAATGACTATCCACCATCAATTTGTGACTGTCTAGTATTATTCATTATCAATGGTAAGGATTGAGGAGGTTTAGTATATGAATAAAATAATCGTTCATCCTTATCTCTCTCCTGTTTGTGCTAATTTCGTTGATGAAAAGATTTAACCTTAAAACGGTCCATATACGTCTAAGAGATGTTCTGGGACTAGACGTTCGGTATGTCTATAGGACAGGACGTGTATTTTTTTGTGCGTTTTTAAGGACTAATTAAAAAAAAATACAACGCCTTATATTTAAGGTAGGTGCATCGTAACTCATCGCTATTTCTAGATTATCCCTAAGACATCCTTCTTCCTAGAGGTTATTAATTAAAGCGCCCATACACCCACCCATACAGCGAGCGAAACGAGAAAAATGCTACATTGTTTAACTTTGTTTCCTTTTTATCCGGTCTTTGTTTCTTTTTGTCCGGGTTTTTTTTAATTGCTAATGAGTCTCTTAAATTGATAGCGGCTCGTGCGATACTCGGAATACGGGGGGGAATGAAAAAATGAATTAATAAATGACGTGTTATGGGCGTGTCAGCTTAATTAATTACTAATGTCAGTGGATCTAGGGTGGTTTTTTAGTGTTGCTTATCCTGATTAATAGTTAGTGAAATTTATAGGTTTAATTGCAATTAGGAGGATGATCACCCAATCGGATTTTGTATATGAAACTATAATTCTCGAAATTACTATTTCTATTGAGTGTTATTTAGACTGTCCAAATCATAGAAAACTTAACTGAGAATTTAACATAAATGCAAGAATTAATCACATTTAAGAGGTATATGTATTGTCTGGTGAGGTATTGTTATTACTGTCATTCAGTACTGTTATAATGGCATTTAATAGTATTATAACTTGAAATAATATTTCATTAATAACATTTAAGAAATAAATGTATTGTCTCAGGCACATTCAGCAATTTAGTACTTCAATGTATGGTATTTCATTTTACGAAATGATTTGTCATTTCCCTTACGATTAGTTTTTATTACAGTCATTCAGTACTATTATAAAGACATTCAATAGTATTATAACTTGGAATATATATTTAAATATATATTTTATATTGTAAAAATACACATGAATTCCGCCATTCCATTTGCTTTTAACCTTCGGTGGAATAAAATCAATCTGTTTGTCTTGTTCAAGATTTGCAAAGAAATAGTAATATTTCATTTCAAAATACGTTTTTTTACTTTCTTTGTTGACCTTGGTTTTCACATTTGTTTGATCTAAAAACAATAGGTCTTGGCGTCCTTTCTGACTTCAAAGCGAAGGATTATGAAAGGATTCTCCTAAACTTCAGTCCTTTGATCCTATCGCTCTTAGAGGGGCATTTTTTTTCTCAGGTAGTTGGAACAGTGTCGTAATAGAATTTTCTTTAAATTTTACATTTGCAATTAAACGATTTAAAAATATGTTTTTAAATATAGTTTGTAACTGTCATTTTCGTGTTATTAAAATAAAATATCCACATGATGATGAATTTACAATAGTTCAAATAAGTTATTTACATAACTGAATATATTTTATTATCAGCTGCTAACATCTAACTCGTATTATTTAAAAAAAAAAAGAAGAAAAACTTGTTATAGTCATATTGTGACTTTTGGCTTTATTTCTACCTGTTTGATTTGTACCGCAAAATAATTTATTTTAGTCATTAAAAAAATAGTTTTGAAAACAGTTTTTGATTTGAATTATATAATTACTAGCAAAAACAAAGTAGTTATAGTTACAAACAAACCGACTAAAAATACATTTTGTATTTTTTACTTTGAAACAGAGGACTTAGTAAAGAAACATTTTAATTCTATTTTCCATTTGCAGATTTGAAAGGGTGTATTTTTCATTTCTACTCTACTAAAAAGTATCAAAGTTGGTGGTGAAAGTATACACTCGAATATACTTTTATTATTTTAAAATGCACGCATGTCATTAGTTTGAAATGTTACATTAATTAATTAAAATTTAAGCACGATACTATTTTGTTTTACTAATAAATTTAATAGCAGAATGTTAGTGTGACATTTAATACTTGAATTAAACTTAGAATCCAAATATTTGTCATCCGAATTTTATTTAGCCCGGCGTTGGCCGATTTTTCACCCGTGGTGTCATCTGGCGGATTTAGTGAAAATTAATTTCTGCTTTAAGGTGTAGAAAAAGGGACGAGGTGGTATTTAGAAATCTCATGTAGGCAGTGACCTTCCTCTTGTTTTGAAAGTCAAGTGTGCAAAATGTCATCACGTTCGGAATAAAACTGTAAATTTGTATTTACAAAAAAAAACCACCAGGGCCCTCTTTAGAAAGTTTAGTACTATAGGTAACGTCATTTATGGGAGGCTCTCCTCGTAGAAATAGTCTATAAGAATTATAAACATCGCAAAATGTATTATTCGTCTAAAAAACAATGACATTATAAAGTTTTTGAAAAATGTTACTAAAAGTTATAAAACAAAATTGCATTAATAATAACTGATTTGTCGAAGTACAAATAACTATGTAAGAGCCTAACGTTCTTCATGGTAAATCAAGTCCTGACAGACACTCGTCTTTATATATATTAGATTTTTAAAAGATGATGGTCCACTCTTCATCTAGCTTTTTACCTCGTTAGTCCGTTGGTTGCATTCAAAGGTTGCTAACCACTCCTCCAAAACAGTATCTGGATATCTGGTTAGTATCTCAAAACAAGTTATAGTCCGATGCGTGGCTTTGTGCTGACTTGAATTTCAATTCGCGGCTCTCGTGACAGAGGACGCGTGCCGGTTTAACGAGGTCCCGGGTCCCTTCCCTGATTGGACGTGCCGCATCAATTAAAACGGGCACGGGTCGGTGTGATATAATAGCTCTGCTGTCAGGAACGCATGGCCGTGTGTCCGAAGCACAGGGGGGGGGGGGTCTGATTATGTCAGCTAGTCGCTGGTGCGCGGGATTCCGTGTGCTTCAATGGTTTGTGCGCCTAAATTGTTTGGGTTAGGTTAGGTTGATGAATGGAAAGGTAGGAGTTTGTGTTTAGATTTTGAATCATAAAGTAAATGATGGTAGGCTTTTAGGGTGTGATATGGTGTGCAGAAACTTTTGGTGTCGTTCCAATTAGTGGTGGTAGTGTATGAACTCAATATATTTAGGGTGGGGTCAGGCACGTAGGTACAGGTAGCATGTAGGTAAGGGGGGTGAATCTTCCCCCAAAATATCTTTAATATCAGTCATTAACTATTTTTATAAGTAGTTAATATTAATCCCTCTAATTAGGAAATAAATTTATTTAAGTTTTGAGAATCCATTTTTTAGAATAATATATAGTTTTGTAGCATCTTGTTTATGCGGCCCATTTGGCGATCTTTTCCGTTTGTCACCGAAATTCAAATACCACATAATGAAACACGGTGACGTCATGTTAGGCTTAGTGTGAGATAAAAATGACATCAAAACATGTTTTTGAAAACTATTTTCCGGGGTAGAATCACCAGAAAATACCAGGTTTTCTTTTATTCAACTCCACAAGGAGTATTATACAAAAAAATTGAAATTTTTATAGTTTTTTAAAGTATATTTATAATTTTACAGTAATTCGATTTTTATTTTATTTTTCGTGACGGGAGAGGTTTGAACCCCCTAAACCACCCGCTTACCTACGTGCCTGGGTTGGGTCTAGGACATATATATGCAAGGACAATAGATGGGGCAGCGGTAGAGTATTCGACTCGCAATCGATGGGTTCGAATATCGTCTATGTGTAGTGAGCTTGTGACCTGAGGATGACAGCTTCTTTCTTGTTGTCCACATACATTTCACTGTCGCGGAATTTTCCACTATACTAGTTTTTCCAGCAATGCACTGTTTAATTTGGGTATAAATTAAAAGTGATCACTTTAAAAATAACACTTGTTTTAAATAATAAATTTCATAAACATCTAATTTAATATTTTTTTTGCAAAGAATACAATTTTGGTGATTTGCTGACAGCTTGGAGGGTTAATTGCAAACAAGAGATTCGACGAGAAAAAAATATAACAAATAATTTTCCTAAGAATAGATCTCGGTCAAAAGTTATCCCGTTCTTTTGTTATGTCATCGTTTATTTTTATAATGGTAATCGGATGATAAAATATCAACTTGTTATTTTGTTTACCTGTTCTTCAAAATGAACGGGAACCTCCTTTTTAATGTTAAATGTAATAACTGCTCCGTAAAAAGAACAAAGACGTTCTTAAACTGCAAAAAGGTCTAACCTTTCAGATTATGCATACCCTATATATCCAACTAATTTCAAATTATACATATCGTATTGTTGCTCTTTCATAACCATCCATTAAAAGAATCGTTAGTGGCTTACATTCTGACACATACATCTTAACTTCCCTTTTGATACGCGCCAAAATAAGGCCAAAAGAAATATCTTCCACGCTCTAACCGTAGCCCACGAACAACCAACCAACTAATCCGCATTTTTACAGGTACAACAATAATTCTTGGGCATCTCCTTTGCATTTTAAGTTGGCCAGACCCGTCCATTGTATACGTTAGACAAATAGCTTGCCTAACCCAGAAGTGTAATTTGTCTTAATAACGGAGCACGTCAGATGGAAGAATAAAAAAAAAATATCTTCCAGCTTCTTATCTTCTTGTAGAAGGATAAAGTTATGGCGGACCCCGAGGCGTTCCTTTCAATAGTCTCCGTGCTTCTTTTGTTCAGATGGAACCCCCGGTGGGGGGATGGTTTTATTCATTCTTTTTTTTATTATTATTTGTGCTCTTAAATTTTTAATAAAGGGGGCTGTATATGTTTGGGAGGTCGTTGCTGGTGTGGGTAGGTGCTGTGATAATCGTGCTTATTACTTTTTTGAGGGGTTGCTTTATACTGTTAGATATTAACCTTTGTTATTAATTATGACTTTTAAAATGTCTAGTCAGAAAATTGCGTTTATTTACGCGCTCGTGATTCGCTGGGTCACGTCAAGTAAAAAAAAAAATATTGAAAATTAAATTAATTTGTTAAATGCCCATCTGAGATGTTAGAATAAGGGGGAAATTTTAAAGTTGCTGTTACTGCAAAATAGTTGACTTCATATTTTCAATGAATCTCTCTCTCTCTCTCAATGCTGAAGTAATTTTAAAATCTAAGGTATTGGAGTACTTTTTAGACAAACAGAGTTCCGACATAATTTTTAATGTTCGCCACCCACTAAATTGAAGGACGCACAGTGGGGTATTTGACCTCAAAAGCTGGCCAAAAGTCCATTTTTTTAAATTAAGAATTTTGAATTTTGGATTAAACCATATGATAAAAAACTATCTTAAGTACAATTCTGCAGCACTGTTTTTTTATTTTAACTGTATTTTCTGTGGCAACACTGTCGTTAAACTTAGAAAACTTGTAAACGGTGCATATTTGTACCAATAAAAACTAACTTTTTTCAGAACTATTTTATTTAAATTCTGCTAATATTTTTAGTTGACTGCGATAAAAAATGTATATAATATTATGTTTAATAACTTTTTTGTGTACTTTTACAATAAAAAAATTTTATAGTGCATTTTGAATGTAAATTTTTGAATATTTTATAAACACGAAAACATTTGTTAACTTTCTTCACTTCTCTTCACTATATAGAATAGTACAGAGTGATAAAGTAACTATTCTTCTACACGGGAGTACAAAAATTTCCACCACCTTTTTCCCCCTTTAGATTTTATGAGGCTTTTTCTGCAGCGTTTTCCAAAATTATTAGAACGTCTTTTTCGAGTGCACCTGGATATTCACTGTGTGACAAAGCGAACATACATTGAATGCTTATCTAAATACTTCACAAGACGTGTTTTACAACAGTACAGTGTAGGGAAACTGTAAGTATACAATTGCGCAAGTGTCATAGTCTGAAAACCCCAACCCCAGAATCTCTCTTCTTTAAATTATCGGTTGTGCGGCTGCGGTGGTAATAAATTAAAAGCTCTAGTTGGGGAGTTTTTCAGACCCCTTCCTTCATGTGTTGATACTTGGAAATTCTCTTCAATCGAACACCAAAAGAAGAATGTGACCTTAAACCCGACACTCCAAGTGTTTATATTTGCTGCCCAAGTTTCATCCGCCCAAGAGGAACGAGTAAATTCGCAGTACTAGGATTAACTTCATTCTGCTCTGTATCTCCGAGAAAAATAGTACATTCTGCTCTGTATCTTCAAGGAAAACTAAGATCAAATAGCTTTTTGTTTATGGATCCAACATCTGCAGGTTCGAATTTTGATATCTTGTAGAAAATATTCCTTCTATTTGATTGTATGTGAAAATATTAATTAAAGCAAGTTTAAAAATAATAAGGATGTAACATAATTGAATAATATTAATACATCGTTATGCAAAATAAAAAAAATACTGTCTTTAATTTTTTGGCTGTAAGAAAAAATACCTTCAATAATGGGAATGCACATAATATCGTTTTTTAATGGCTTACTGGCAAAAAAGTATGACATTGTACAAAATATTGCTTTTATTCGAAAAATATTTTTAATAAAAGAACAACTTTGATTAAAGTAAGAAAAGTAGCACGAAGACATACTGATAGGTCTACCATAACTTTTTTTTTAATTTTAGGACCATCGGGAATTACATTTTTAACTAGAAAATGTCTTTTTGATATTATGAGAAACTGCCCTGAAATAGGTATCATAAAAAAAGTTCAACTACATGGAAAGTTATATAATATCAAAGCCCTCCTTTTCTGATGAAGAAAAAGAGCAATTTAAACATAAAATCTCGGTCTTGAAATCCAGATTTAAAAATAAATGGCTTGCAGTTAATATGTCAGAAGAAAAAATTCTAAAGAAACACCAAAAATGGTTGGAACATTCAATCGAAATTCACACAAAAAAAATCGCTTGTCGACCTTCGAAATCATTTGATGGGTTAAGTGATCGCAGTAAAATACGCAAAACCAAGGAGCTAAGAGAAAAAGCCAAATCCGAAGAATTAATCTATGCCACTCAAATGAAACTACGTGAAACTGGAAATATCGAGGGTTCAAAAGTAGTAAAGGATATCACAAAGTCTCCCTTAAGAGCAGCCAAATACAGAAAAGCATTTGTTAGCCACACTGCTGAACAAAAAAAGTCACAGCTAACACCAATTCGTGCTTTGACAATTTTCGTGGAAGCTGGGTTATCACGTAAACGATATGAACTAGTAAGAACTAGTGACAAAAACCTATTTCTTTAGGTTAAGAAATAATGATATCCTGCTCCAAACACGTATAAAATAATTTCTACTTTTACCGAAATACAACTTCAAGCTTCATACGAGTGAGCGATTAATCACATATTTGTGAGAGGCTTTAAATACGTTTATATTGATGAAATAAAATCGCTAGAACTTTTTTACAAATAGGGATGTGATGGTTCCGAGCAATCACAATACAAACAAAGATTTGAGAATAGTTGCGATTCCGATGCGAATATCTTCCAATCTGCTTTAGAGCCTCTTTAATTAACAGGTTTAAAAAACAAAAATGCATTGCTATGGAAAAATCCTACACTATCGTCACTGCGATATTCAGGCCTATCACGATAAGATTTATACATGAAAGAGCAGATATCACAAATGAAGAAATACAATACATAAAAAATCAAATAAAAATTTTTATAAGAAACCCAATGTTTTTTTTAATTTTTTGCAAAAAATATAACTTTGTATACATAATTAGAAATATATAGGTTGTTTATTATTTTTTTGTAATTATGCCTGACATATAGTTGCAAAAATAGACAATTCCACTTTAAAAAAAAATTATATTTTTTATTATAATTATTTTCATCTAAAACTAATAATTATTAGTGAGTATCTAAAGGGTGGATAAAATATATATAAAACAAACTATTTAAATTTAGAAAGTTTGAAAGTAACGCAATATAAGTACTACTAAAAATTAAGCATTCTTGGTTTGTTTGGATATGTCTTGTTTTGCAGCTGTAGAGGTAACTCGTTTGAATTTTCAACTTATTTCAATTTTTTTTTATTTTAATATGTAATTTTAAAATAGAAAATGCAATAAAATAATTTTGGCCAACTTTTTGGGTCAAATACCCCTATGTGGGACGTGTAACTCTTGGGCAGCCTGTTTAACACGGAGCCACACCACTTGGCCAAATGTTAGATTTAGCTGTCTAGCCACCTGGCGACGGGATATAAACGTCGGGTTCGGACGTGTATATCTCCAGTATTTCCAGTAGCACACATAATTTAAAAGTTTATAAAAAAAATCTTTACTTCGAAAAATATGCTGTTTTGTCCCGTTCTGTCCACGTAACGTCCTTATTTGTATATTTAATATACATGCCATTTTTATTATCCCTCAAGTCATGTCTTATTTACTAATAGTCACATAGGAGGTTAGGGGGGCTACGCCCCCAGGTACTCCAAACGCTTCGCTCATACATTACTTCGAAAAATATTTCAAATTTAATTCATTTGAAGAACTTTTGGAATCCTCCTTTACTGGAAAACTCCTAAATTAAACCGCTACAAAAATACTAGAGAGTCGTCCAGAATATCCAACAAATTATACTGGCGTGTATATGGGACTGGTGCACGATAAATCTGATCGGGGTCCAAAGTCCCGACGTCTATTGAAGGCGTTGGGTGCCAGTTCAGGTGTTTCCTCGTCATCTGACCATGGTTCTAAAATAACGAGGTGCATGTATGAATGTGTGTGTGAATGTGTATGTGTTCCCGGGTCTTTCCTTCGAGATTGACCCCGAACCGTCGCCAATAGCCCACTGTGCAGCTCTAGTGCGACGTTAATTAACCAAACCAAACCAACTCTTTAGTACTTTTTAGACAAACAGAGTTCCGACATAATTTTTAATGTTCGCCACCCACTAAATTGAAGGACATGTAACTCTTGGGCAGCCTGTTGAACTCGGAGCCACACCACTTGGCCAAATGTTAGATCTAGCTGTCTAGCCGCCTGGCGACGGGATATACACGTCGGGTTCGGACGTGTATATCCGCTCGTATATCTCCAGTATTTCCAATAGCACACATAATTAAAAAGTTCATTAAAAAAAGTCTTTACTTTGAAAAATATTTCAAATTTAATTCATTTGGAAAACTTTTGGAATCTTCCTTTACTGGAATCCTCGTAAATTAAACTATCCTTAACTGAATACAAATATACAGATTCGATATTTGGCTTATCCGTTAAAGGACTAGTCATAGAATATAGTGTTACTTCATTTCGGATTTTTATGGCTTACATTACGTGTCAGACAGCCCCAGGTCGTTTGGTATGTGTTATTATGCCCATATGTTGTGCCACAATATAAAGTTTAAGCTTTATGCAAATGTACATTACGTAAAAAGTAACCGATTGACAGTGCATCTTCCTTTTCGAACGATACTCATTTCCTTAGATGACAATTACCACAGTAGATGTGTATCAACATAGATGCCGATAGGTGATTTGGCGCAATTAAAAGTTTATTTTGAATTATTTAATCAACTATTTACAAATTTAAATATTTATCTTTTCTAAATATACTAAAAATCAATTCAAAGTTGTGTACATCAATCGTCTAACACCAATCCCAAAAATCGACAACACAAAGTAGATACCGGTTACCTACACAGAGAAATTCGGTCCAACATTCTCTCAAACGAATTTAACTGTCCTTCTTCAACCTCATTTCGAAATATTTAATTTGTGGTCCACCCCCTTTCTTCGTGTACAACCCCTCTTCTTATCTCAGCCGTTGAACCTGTCTTTTCAATGCACAACCCTCATCTTACTTTATTAAATGTATGTTGGAAAGGAAAAAAACACCTGACGTTGCATCAGCAACGGTGTCCCTCAACTCAGCACGCCCCCATTTGTATCTGCTGAAAGAGAATTTAGCATGGGAGTCTTGCCTTTATTTGGAGCATGTGTAGAGAAAGCGGTTTGACATTTCTATTGTGATTCTTTTTGCTGGGTAGAGACTTTCGAAGGGCAGGATGTTGGTGTTTTCAGTTGAATCTGCATTTATGTTGTTTTGTTTATATTTTGGATAATATAAAAGCGCTATTGTCGAGCATGGATCCTTCATAGTAGAAAACATTAGGTTATAATCTCGCTAACATCAAAGTGAGGCCAACATGTATGGCCTTAGACACGTGGTTAAGTACGTCATTCCATGCATAAATTTCCACTGTTACACATTTCCCAATTCATCAGCCAATCGCGAGTATTTTTTAATTCATAATTTTTAAAAGAAGTCACGTGTTTGAGGCCATTCGGTCTGAGATGTTGGTTTCACGATTATGACGTCATATTCGCCCTACTACAGTCCATTCCTGCTCGAAAAGCACTATACCATGGGACAACCTATGTTGAACCTGAAGCGGAAGCTGTGATATGTATAAATATTCAATTGTGGATTAATGTTTGAGCAATGCAATTGTGGATCAATGTTAATGGATTGGAGATTAATGTTTGAGCGTTCCAACATAGATATTAGTTTAATGTTTTACTCGTAAAACTAATATTTATATGTGTTTTTTCTTTGTAATACATATCTCCAATTTTATAAATTTAACACCAGCCAATAAAATAATAACTATAAAAAAATCTGTACACGTTTATGCTGAAATCTACATAGAAGATGAAGGTTTAAAAAAAATATTCTGAACTATTTATTCTGAACTTCTCAGCATAAAACCTTCATAAAGCCTGCTCGTTTTCAATTTGTCTTAATAAATCCTTTCGTATTTCAAAACCTACATTATCATAAATGTGTTGAAGGTTTTTGTGGACTTATCTTTTTGCTGTATTTATCTCCTGTTTTATATAAAAATGAAAATATAACAAATAAAATGACATCGAATCTTTCGTTCCGAAAACTTAAATATTAACTAAATATAAAGAAGAGTTTTTAACTGATTTTCTACTTAAGTTTGATTAGACGATTTTGTCAAATACACACAAAAAAAAATCAATGAATATTTATAAATGAGTTAATAGAGACATCAAGAACTGTTCCCACATTGTCTTTGACCCAAATTTTTCCGTCAATGCATGTCATTTTTAAATTCATAAAAGCACTCCACAATAAAATATTTCTTTAACTCTAATTATTAGTCTGGTGTGAAATTTATGAACTACTTCTAGAATTGCGATTATTTTAAAATGCATGTAATTGAAATGTAACTTTAAATCTATTGTAGCGAGAAACCAACTTTCTAATTTCGCCATTTCAATTAATCATCAGAAAGTTAAAAAAAATTACACAACTTGCACACGAGTGAATTGCATTCGGGCCTAAAAGCAAATATTGATCAGATTGCAAAATATAGGTGTTTTCGTAAATGCAAATGCAAACCTACCAGGTTCGACGCATTTCCTGTAGTTCGTACTCAAGGAGAAGAGACATCTCTGAAAACTTAACTCGTTTTATTACATTCTCAAACAATGCTTATGTGGAGGAGCTGATTTTTATCCAATCATAATCAATGGCGGCATGGTGCTCTCTCCGATACTGAACCGAAACTTCTCAAGTGGAAGATGCCACATTCCAACCCAAAAGGGGCCTCTCAGCACAGTGAATCATGCCCCAAGTGGGCCGGTCTGCAACAGGTGTTGCTGGAGTACACCTATATAAAAGAAGGTATATCTGTGGATGGCAAAACACCTACTTCCCCTGAGTATAATAGGCTCCAAATTTATTAATGAGTGCTATTCATCCGCAAGATGTGCACCTGAGTTCCAGATCAGTAAAATTCCATGAAGTTTTTTTAAACGATTTTTAAAAAAATTTAAAAATATTACATATAAAGAAAAATCTTACAAATAATATTTTCTAAGATCTAGTTAGAACAAGCCTTTTAGTTCAGTCGCTAACTCACGGTCCTTCGTAACAATAAGTCGCGAGTTCGAATTCTATCTTGGACCACTCAATTTTTTTGCCTTTTTAATATATATACCTTAACTGGTTTCCCATTAACGATTGGCCACACAGCTAGTTAGAAATAAATAACAATTTTAAGCAGACACGACACATCTTGATAAACAACAACAAAATTTAAAAATGGCCCCTGTTACATCCATATAATTTTTAATAATTATTATTTTGGAACAGATGTAGTATAGGACATTTGGCGCGTTTTTTTTTTTTGGCGACAAAAAATTGCCGTTAAACATTGCATTGGGTTGCCGGATTGAAAGTCGCCACAAGAATCGGAAAATACCAACAATGTCAGGTTGGGTTGCCATACTATAAATTTACCGCCCCTATAAAACACGCCAAAATAAACCTCGCGCGCCAAATGTCCTATACTACATCTGTACCATTATTTTAACTGGAACACGCACACAAAAAACATACTTAGTTACCTAATTTATTTTGCTATTTGACAGTTGCGATCCCTACTCATTAAGAGTCAAGTCGATTGCATCAAAACAAGGTATCGACTTTATGTAGAACAAGCACCTCGAAGAACCCACACCCACGAATCCAATATTCCTATAATCAGGGGCGTCCCATCTATAAATAGCCCGCGCATTGTCCTTCCCAAATGGATGATGGCCCGAGATAAGCGTCCGCCACTGAGCATTATGCTACGGAACGATGGGAATAATTACAAGGGGATTCCGCCACGGCCATTAGCCACTGATCGAATTGAATCGCGCCCCTGTTTCAATCCGTGTCTCGTCGCTTTAAATGTTGCATCGAGATAGCGGGAGCCTGATAAAGGGTTTGAGGATGTATGTTTTTCCGCGGCTTGCCTTGTAGATGTGTGGGATGATGATGCAGTGGTTAATGAGTAGGCTTATTGATGAGTGGAGATTGGCATCGTTGGCGGATTAATTGGGCATTCTTTTTGCGTAATTTGTTGGATGGTTTTGGAGTTGAAGTTTGGGGAAATTGAGTTGAAGGCAGGGCCCGATTAAGACGTTGAAGCTAAGGAAGAACACCTTTAATTAGGGGACCCCCTTTGTTCTCAAATAGACCCTGGAACATCAAATCAAACTTTTACATGTATTAAAATTCTTGCGCCTGAATGACATTAAAATGAAACACATTATAAATAATATAATAATATAACAAAATATAGTAATAAGTAATGAATATTCTTAACATAATGAATATTTTAAAGTAAATGTAGTTGATAACAATGTTAGGGGTGATAAATATCTATATGTGAGCGATTGGTGGTCCCTCAAAAATGGGAACTGTGAACCTGTGCTCCACGGGCCTAAGTTAACTCTTTGCACTCCAAGAACACTTTGCGTTTTCCGTTCTTTTTACAGAACAGTTATTCCTCTTTATGTTTTTTTCCCCATATTTTTTTTTTCGCTCATAGAAGAAAACAAAAGCATAATCTATTTTGGATCTGCAAGGCAACAAGTTGAAAAAAGATCACGTTTTTTTTAAAATGCAAGATCATGTTCTCGGTTATTTTGAAGAACAGGTAACCAAAGAACTGGTCGTTCTGTTGGCGCCTGAAAGGGGGTGCAAAGGGTTAAGATTGCGGTCCTTGGAGAATTTCTTGAGCCCCCCTTCCCCCCCCCCTCCATATTTTAAGTTATATATATGTTTCAAAAGTCACTTTATGCTAGATTGGTACTATCAAATTTAAAACCAGCGAGGAACAAGGTTTCAATTAGCATACTTTTTTTAAATATTGGGTAAATTTGTGTTAGTTCTGTAAAATATATATATAGTACTTCTTTAAAAACAATTCTGATCCTGGGTTTCTAGGCAGCTGCCTAGTGGTAAGTCTGGCTCTGAATTGAGTAAAATATACATTTATGTTCCGGCTAACAACTAACTACAGTATACTGGCTACTTCTGAGCCAGTAACTGCAGTATAAACGTTGCTGAATATCACATTCTCCAATAAGAAGAACTCAATGAATTGCTTATTGTGAAGACGCTGCATCTGCGAGATGGTTATCTAATTCGTCGATTGAGGGCATGTTTCGGTTATTTCAAGCACGTGTTTCTAGGGTTGGCCTGCCTGTAACAAAACGGTAGATATTTGAAAGAGATAGAGGTTAGGTTAATGACAAATGCTTGATAAATGGGACGCCTGCTCCTGATCTTGAACAAGCAAGCCATGTGTCTGGGAAGATCGATTGGTGCAGTGTGCATTCTTGTTTTTAGATTCACAATTGGAGGGTTGAGCATTAGATTTATGAATTTATTATTCGTTTTTAGAACGTATATACATGAAGAGTGTCTGTGGGTTTATTTTTTATACAAATGTACAGTTTCATTCCTAGCTTGATGAAATTTTGCACACATGACTTTCAAAACAAGAGAAAGGTCACTATCTACATGAGATTTCGATAAACCTCCCCCATCCCTACCCATTAAAGCAGAAATGACTTCTTACCGCCAAACGGCACCACGATAAAGAAATCGGCCAGCACTCTGCGTAAAACCCGGAAACGTCTGGTACTTCAGCTAGTATAATGTATAATACAATTTCGTTAGCTTAATAAATACGCTTTACAGACTTGGGTGCAAGAACAAGGTAGCTCCAGTTTTCAAAATTGTTCGGGAAAAACGAACTACGTTTCTTGCATTGTATAATACAAAAGTACAGCTCCTTTTCCTTTATATACCTATAAATCAGAATAAAAAGTAAAGAAACCTTGTTCATGCACCCCAGTTTCAATAGTAAATCCGTTTGACAGGCATGTTATACAACTATGAGAGCTCGCATTATGTGGTCATTAATATTGAATCAGCCACGCGATTTGAATACTATTTTATAGAGTCTATATATCTACAATGAAGGAGATGTCATTCAAGACATCGAGTAAATAAGATATTTTCGAAATCCCATTGAAAAACATGTGCGTTATTGTTATCTTTTACATTTTATTTATCAAGGTTTCCCGTTCATTCTTCTGACTGGATTTCGATGTTAGTGTATGTAAACAATCCGTTAATCTGTGGTATAGTCTAGTGTCTTTTATCATCGTTTATCGAATTAGAACAAAACTGAAGTATTAAAAAAAATGAAACCTATTGTGTATTATTGAGTACTTGAAAACATAGCTCAAACAGTTTACACTAAAAACGCAAGTCAATTAGACGACATTAAAATGTATTTACACTGAATGTTTAGTTCTTTAATTTGCTGTCTTGCATAAATGTCTTTTACTGTAACAGCATACCATTTTAACACATGGAAGTTGGTCAAAGTATATATAAGCTATTCCGGTATGGCTTTCATTTCTTGGCTGCTTTGACTTGGTGCAGGCCTCGCAACAAGTCCCTTTCTTCCCTAAAAGTCCTTTTTGTTACTTGAAGTACTTAAAAGTCCTTTTTTTTTCAGAATATGGTCCCTTTTTCCCTTATTTTAGCAAAAATAATTTTGTCCACCCTTTGTGACTATAATAACGCATTTCCCTTTCTCCTCCTTGTTTAACCATTTTTTATATTATGTAATGGTCATTACATTCATGTTCGTATATGTGTTAAATCTGCTGCTGGGGTTGTTGCAACTCTCGAATATCATTAAACCAGAAAAAAATCTTGCTGTTTTGTTTTTACAAATGTAATTAATCACATTAGTGTGGAATGTGGGCCTAAATGTAAACTGTCTTTCCAGGACCACTGGATCTTGTTTATGCATTGCATCAAAAACAAATGTAAATGATGAAAATTGAATTAATTTTGAAGACTAAAAAACAGCAGGTGAAAGTGTAAATTGGAATTACATAATTTCCTAATACCTCATATTCTAATTAAGCAAATACTGTTCGATTTACTTTTGATATGAAAAATAGATTTTTCCTGTGGTAAGTAGGATCCTTGGTAAATTTCAAGAAATATGGCCAAAATTTAAAAAGTTACAAATAATTTGAGATTATTACGAAATGAATTTTAAAAATCATTTTCGCACAAATGCACTAACATTTTTAATAATGCTCCGATTACCCTCAAAGTTGGTTGGAATAATGGTAGTTTAAAAAAAAAATTGAATTAAATTATTTTTTCCAAATTTTAACTAGGGGAAAAGAGAGTGAAAGGAAGTCAAAACGATTCAATGTGTGTTCTTAAACATAGTTTTGTTGCTGCAACAAAACGCATGCATTCATTCACTGATTTATGTTATACTAGGTATTACCCGCGGTTTCGCACACGTAAAAAAGGTCTCTCATCGTTTCGTCCCGGTGCGTTATTTATAATGGTGTTAGTTAACAAAAATTTAATGCGGGCTTAAATTTTGTAGGTCCCTTTTTGTCCCTTTTTTTAAGATATTTGGTCCCTTTTTCCCTAGGGACAAATGTAAAAAGTGTTGCGAGCCCTGTTGGTGGCGTTATTTCTAATTTTGGCTTAGCGTTGCGATCACGATCATGTTGATGAATGAAGCGTCCAGGTAAATGATAGTCTGTCAACTTCAAAAAAATCATAATACAGTGTTTGTTTTTTGAGACATGAAACTTAGTTTTTCTTATTCTGCACAATCACTCTGGATGGATCGTCGTCTTTCTTCTCCTAGACTCTCCACGTATAAAAAACACATCATGGTTTATGATTATCCGTTCGCCATCTTATTTACAATCTTCAATTTAAAAAAAACATTCAGTGGAACTCTTTCGTCCATTATAAAACCACTCTATTAAGATAATATACCGCAGGAAACAAGATTGTCATCCATCCGAAAAAAGAAATCCCTTGTCTTTACCTGTATAATAACTATTGTTCCGTCCTCCCCCGCCCTATGAATGGCCGACCTTCCCGACCCGAACCTTAAACTTCCTGGACATATCACAAGCCTAAGGTACCCAGAAGAGCAAGAAAGTTCACAGTATATATAAAAAAAAAGGTGATCCGCTCTTGATGCAAGGTTTCTGTCTCTCAAATGGAAAGAGCCGATCCATCTTATCCACGCTCTATCTCCTAATGGACTTTGAAAAATAAGGTTCTTCTTGCCTCAACCTGAAGACGTTGATCTTGGGAAGTGTAAATAAGGCCCCGTGTTTGCCTGTGTGGGTGGAGATGGTCTATTAAGATCGTAATCTCGACCTTTTGGGGCTGGTTTGTGTGTTGATGTTGTGGTGTGTGTTTTTTTGTCACTTACTGTTAGTGTGTGTAACCTCTGAGGCGCTTTTTAGGAGGCTTAAATTGCCTCTTTTTGGTAAAATAGTGTCTGAGATTTCATTTGACTAGTTTCGGAAACAGACTGTTTTGGAACGTTGTATTGTATATGTGTAGCGACTTCATAGGACTTATATTCGAATCTGCCTACTAGGACTTGCCTATAGGAACTGCCAATAAGCTACCGATAAACTATCAACTACGCAATATGAGATTCTGTAATTCCATATAGTGTCGCTTCAGAGCAACAGTAAGACATCCTGAAAAAAAAACGAAAATGAGTTTTCAGTCTTGCTAATATTACCAAATGTGTCTTTGTTTAGTGGAACACTCGGACATTTTTATGTCTTCTTTGAAATCCCTGAACTACAGCCATAGATATTCAGCATAGAAAAAACAGCAAATTTTAAAATCAATTTTATAGACAACTCTGTTTTTGCTCATATCGACGATATGACCAGTGAATAAGGGAGCCCAGGTTCTTATATCAACTGTAATGTTGTCCTCGTCATCTGACTAGGGTTCAAAATTACAAGGCAGTGTTCATCGGTCTTTCCTTCCGTATAGATACCGAACCATCGCCAATGGCATATTATGCAGCTGTAGTATGACGTTCCTTCAACCAACCAACTAACTTTTAAAAAAATACTGTTTAGTTTTTTTTTATTGTTTTCTAATAGTAATGAATATTGGAACGCAAAATTAGCTTGTATATTTTTTATAATAACTCACAAATTACAACGTTAATTTTGATATTTTCCCCCTCATTGAATTCAATATAATACAAACAGTTTTATTCTTTTCCTTTGAACCTTCAAAATGATATAACATTTTTAAATAATGCGTTTAAGGTTAAAAAGAATTAAAGTTCACATCTTTTGAAAAATGAACCAAGGATGAATTATTCATCTGCCACTGTAATGCGAAAATTCCTTCGTATCTTCAATATGCAGCATTTAAAGCAATTTGCATGGCACCCGTGTTTGAGGCTTGCGACATTTCAATTCGGAAACGTGGAATGGCGCCAAATTTCGGTTGTAACTTTATTTCTGTTTCCGCTAACAAGAGCTGTTCTCTTCTTCGTGTAAGATTAATGGATTGCGCGGCTGCCAGGAAAGATAGAATAGTTCTGAAATTGAAATATGAACTCCTGACTACCGTTTTATTTGATTGACATATTTCTTCTATATTGACGATTACTTTGTGTTAGGTAATTGTTTGAAAATGTATTTAAAAATATTCTTAATTTTAATAATCTTCATTTTTGCCATTTAGCAGTTACCTTTGCCCAATAACTTTGCAGTAAAATGCGTTTTTGAAACGTGTACGTGTCTCTGATTCTACGTACATTAGTACTTCAATTATCCGAACTCCAGTTATCAGGATGAAACAAAACGGATCGTCGATTATCCGGATCCGAATCGTTTTGAGAAAAAAAAAATCAATAAAATCCACAATTTAAAAAGGCCTCCGTGGCCGAGTGGATTAAGGCGTCAGCTGGGAATCAGAGGGTTCCCGGTTCGAACCTGTGCGACGGACTAAACTAAGAATAGTAAAAAATTAGTCATATTGCGATCGGAGGGTTGCCAACTTCGGTACCAAAATACTAGAATGTCGTCCAGAACATCCACAAAAAATTAACGCCTTGTATACGGGACTGGTGTACGATAAATCTGATCGGGATCTCTAAAGTCCCGACGTCTATTGAAGGCGTTGGTGCCAGTTCAGGTGTTTCCTCGTCATCTGACCGTGGTTCAAAAATACGAGGCATCGTTCCCGGTTCTTTCCTTCGAGATAGGCCCCAAACCGTCGCCAATAGCCCACTGTGTAGCTCTAGTGCGACGTTATTTAACCAAACCACAATTTAAAAGTTTCTTATCCGTAAATGATTTTGTTTTTAATAGTCATTAAATTACATTACATACTAAAGCAAAAATGTTCTTTAACGAAGAAATAACCTTTTTTTGTGAAGTATCCAATTATCCGGATAATCGATTAACCGGGATCTGATCCCAATTGATCCAGATAATTGGATTTCTACTGTACTTGAAACGACAAAAAGAAAAATTAATTTAATTCTTCATTATTATCATTTTACCAATTCTTTTGTTACTAGAATATCAACAAAAATGTCAATGTGCAAGGTAGACGCGAAAAAATATATCAACAACCCACAACAATTGTATATAATATCCCTTACAGACTTGCGACAGAATGAATATTATTTTATAAAATTTCCTACATGATTTGTAATTCAGGCAACAACCAAAAAACTACCCAACTAATGAATATTTTAAAGTTTTAAAAGTGTCAGCACTTTAAAGTCCAAAGTAAGCGCATTCCACTATTGCATTACTCCAAATTAAACGGTAGTTATCTCGTTTTCAGACATTGCAACGGATTCATGTTTATCTTTAACCGCAGCAGACACTTTTCCCTTTGTCACGTGACATATGCCGGGCAACCTTGCTTCAAGTCGTTACATTTCGGGCCAATGTTCGTGTTACGGAATGCGTGTGATATATTTTGTTTCTTCTCGACATTCCATCCCGAATGCATGGTCGTGTTTCTGTCCCAATTTCATATATCTGCAGCGAGGAAAATACCATTTTCGATTTCGTCAAGGGGGCATTGGAATGAAATGGCTCAATGGGTCGGTCTACTAAGAAAATGGGTCGCAGGGATAGGCTAGTGGTCAAGCCACTGGGCTGGGGATTGGAGGGTCTCGAGTGCGATTCCCGGTTCGGTTAACCGAAGTTTCACCGTGTAGAGGGGGTTGATGGAATTTAAATCGGTGCTGGCTCAAACGTTGGAGTGGAAGTTTGGAGAGTGGCCTGCCATGTTTTGTCTTCCGTCATATGACAGATTCAAAATTGCTAGGCATTCTTGAGTCCCTGGATAGATCTGCCATCGCTCAAATGTCGTCAAATTGGCCGTGGTGTGAAAATGTAGACAGCGCACTGTCAGTTCAGGTGATGTTCTCATCAGCTGATCGCTATTCAACATCATCAGATATCTGTATCTCAAGACAGAAAAAACTAGCATTTGGACTGTTTATATTTTCAGTCATCCATTTCAACCAACCATATTAAATTTTAAAAATGCCTTCTTATATTTGACGAAACAGACGCTTGCTGCTCCCATTAAATATTTCGTCAAATTGATTTATTAATTTTGTCATTTTTTTTACCGAAATTTATTTCGTCAAAAAAGAGGACGATTTTAAATAATATAATAATTCAATATAAATGATCTGACACGAACCGCGGACCTCACGTTCCAGAGTCCAACGCCTCTATTCACTCGGCCAATCACACTCGTTTGAATTATGACAATATAAACATTAGCTGATGACGCAAGAAAAGTGCTGAAAAGAAATCTTGAGTAAATAAATCACGTTCAAAATGTGAGGATTCTTGCTTCCTCAAAGGACACGGGATTCAAAGACGAATCGGTTGTCAAATATAACGAAAGTCTCCTTGACGATCGCGGAACTCTCAAAAATGTGAATGTACAGGAAAGAATTGCAGACACAAGAAAAGTGCCGAAAAAAAATATTGAGTAAAAAAATTACGTTCAAAACTTGAGGATTCTTCTTTCGTCAAAAGACACGGGGATTCAAAGACGAATCGATCGTCAAAAGACACGGGGATTCAAAGACGAATCGATCGTCAAATATAACGAAAGTATCCTTGACGATCGCGGAACTCTCAAAAATGAGAGTGTACAGGAAAGAATTGTGACTCCCAACAGAGTCCACCCCATCTGTAGTGGTTAAAGAAAATATTTTCTCTTTTCCGCCAAACCGCCTATTTTCGACCGTTTTCTTTGGGTGGCCAGCGCACTCTCCAGGAATAGCGCCAACGTTTGCTTTTCTTCCGCTCCATCGGGGGAAAAAAGGGCGTGATAGAATCGCCTATTTCCGCAGTATTTTCTGCCCTGTGTGTACACACTCTAAACACCGCTCCCATAAACACACGACGGAACCACATTTCTTGCTCACCCCTCCACCCTAAATGGGTTCGAAAATGCGATTTCCCGGGCGTCCTCATGTTCCGAAATAAAGTGTTATTCCGCCATGCTCTTCGCCCCCTCCTTTTGCTGCTATATTTAGGTTATATGGCCGGGCACTTGGGCTGTTAGGTGGTGGAAATAGGCCCTGGAATAATATATTCTGGGAGATGGTTTGTGGAAGATCGTTTATTCGTGTTTATTGCTGTTTTTTATTGTCTTTTGAGGGTTGGTTCGAGGGGTGGGCTTTGATTTGTTCCGATTTTGTAGGGAAGAGTTGTATACTAATTAATGCAAATTTATTCGATTTACAAAAAAAAAAAAAAAAAAAAAATCCGATCTGTATGTTTTTTTCTTCTCATTTTTATCAGCGCATTAAACCAGCTGTGATACGTGTACCCCTCGGGGGTACGTGGCGGTCCAGTTGGAAGTAAGCGGGGAAAAAAATACTAATGACGAAAAAACCGCATTACCATTTTAAAACCAACACCATTTTAAAGAGCACACTATTTAAACACCAATACTATTTTAAATATTAATGGCGAAAAAACAGCATTACCATTTTAAACACCAAACCATTTTAAACAGCACACCATTTAAACACCAATACTATTTTAAATAAATAGATGTAATAAGTAAAATCAAAACCGATAAGTGTCATCAATTTGAGTTATTTGATTAATTGGCCAGCTAACCTAAGAACATTACTGCCAAACAAAAACCTTTTTTTTTCGTAGAGGGATGTTTGAGAAGGGTTATGAGAGAAGGGGGTACTCATAAATGAAAAGTTTTATCAAGGGGTACGTGAGAGAAAAAAAGTTGAGAACCACTTCCTTAAACTTGCGTTTCAAAACTTTTCGATCATGTTGGAAATGCCCTCATTTTTTACGGTGGACTGATTGTATAATGATATTCATTTACCAAAAATACGCCAATTAAAGTAATAGTCTCCGTGTTATTTCATATTATTTTTAAACAAACATAATTTGAATAATTTTTATCGACTTTAAATGAAATTACTTACGAAAAACGTAGACCTACAGTTATCTGACATTCAGTTATATCCAAAAAACTTCAATCGACCTGTTTTTAAGGGAATTTAATTTATTTTGACATTGTTCTGAAATAAGTATTAAAAGGGGTGAAATAAGCCTAAAACATTTTTTTTAAAGTGTTAGATATATACTTAAAGAAAAACTTTTAAACTTTTTAGTGGTATTAAAATATAAAATCGATGGCTAAACGCGCATTCGTTGTACGTCCACTTTTGTAAACTTTTGAAAGCACAAAAAAGAAGATTTCGAACTTGTGGAAAACTATAATTTTTTTTTAGAAAAAAAACCCTGTACCACAAATGTAATACTTAGAATTAACATACAACGTTTGCGCAATAGAAAAGAGGTAGGCTCCCTCTTTACATTGGTACCGAAATCTCATTTTTACCAAAAATGAACATACAACGAGCCATCGAAATGTTCTATTGTTTCTTTAATTTCTTTAATAATTTAATTATCAAGAGTCCTCCGTGGCCGAGCGGTTAAAGGCGCCAACTGGGAATTCGAAGATTCCCTGTTCGGTCCTAGGCGATGGACTTATCAAAGAAAAGTTAAAAAAAGTAGTGATCTTTCGATCGGAGGGTTGCCAGCTTCGCTACAAAATACTAGAAAAGTCTTCCAGACCATCCGAAAAAAATTAACGGCGTGTATATGGGACTGGTGCACGATAAATATGATCGGGGTCCAAAGTCCCGACGTCTATTGAAGGCGTTGGGTGCCAGTTCATGTGTTTCCTCGTCATCTGACCATGGTTCTAAAATAACGAGATGAATGTGTATGTGTTCCCGGGTCTTTCCTTTCGAGATAGACCTCGAACCGTCGCCAATAGCCCACTGTGCAGCTCTAGTGCGACGTTAATTAACCAAAACCAAACCATTTTTCTTAAAGCCCATTTTTAAATGTCTGATTATCCAATGCATTTTAGCAATTGTCTTGTTCATAATAATCATGACTGAAACATTTCTAATGATGTCCTTGTGTGTGTTTCAGCATCTCGAGCCTTCACCAGGCCGCCCTCATGTGCAGCGTGTCCATCATCCAGCTCCTGCTGGACGCAGGGGCGCAAGTGGACGTCAAGGACAACAAAGGTAATTTGATCCTCTCTGACACTTGAGTGCAATACGGGATCGGGAATGTCGAGGTTGGCTTTCCCGCATACGCTCTACCTTCGCCGGGTAGATACTTCTACAGAGGAGAATAAGCAGTACAATGAATTGATTCCACTGATCTCTTGTAACTTCTGGATTGAGCAAGACATTTTGTTGACTTGAATGACAATGGAAGGGGTAACAAGTGTGCCCTACTTTCATCGCTATGTTGTCTCATATTTTTCATGTTAAAATAAGCCGATATGTATTGTTTTTGGCTGGAGTTTTTTTCCCATTTTCTTTTTTAACCCATTTTAAATGCAATCTGCTATTAAAATAGAAAGTCAGTCGCCAGTTGAAGTAGTTAAAAAGCAAGAGCAAAAACTATTTGTCTGGTAATATAAAAATTAATTCTATAAGAAGAAAATATAATATTTATATACATTTAATATTTCTACAATGCTATGGTATTAAAAAACACCGCTTAATCACTTTAGAAAACATTTTGGGGGTACATTCTGATCGGCTGATTCTGTATCGGCTTCGACAAGTTTTGAGCCTTCCAGAAGTTACATTTAGAGTTCAGTAATCGATTCATTCCTGTCTTAGACTTTTTTTTTTGCGTTTGTGACAAAATATTTACTGAAAAATAAAATATATTTTGTTCTGAATTCGGAATATATTGTTTTTCTAGACAGTATTGATTTCAAAAGTAATATATTGTAATTCTAAGCAACTTGCTGGCTGGCTTTACAAACTACTGAATCACTATCATCAATACTTATCACTGTTAAAACGATAATAAAAAAATTTTATACAATACATTTATATATATATATATATATATATATATATATATATATATATATATATATATATATATATATATATATATATATATATACATATATATTATTTATATATATATATAATAACTGCTTTGGTTGAAAATAATAAAACTAAAAAAAGTGCCATGTAATAAGTCGTATGAATAGCAACTTAATTTTCCATGGAAAATATCCGTCAAACATACGAGCACTACTTTGCTCGTATGTTTGACGAGGGATTATTCCTATTGAGAATTTATAACAAAAGTATGCTTATGTAAAGCTAAATCCACACACATGTCCAATCTGGTCTTTATATCAATCCTTCACAATACGGCTGCTTTTTCTGGAAATTATAGCAAGCTGTGTCAACTGGCAAACAGTAAAAATGGCAAAATTAATGCAACCATTGACACTGATCAAACCAATATAGCGGGCACATATAAACAAGCTTCCTATTTATAATTCAGCCCATTCTATTCTACACGGACGAGACAAACACGCGCGAACTTTTGCTGATGGGCCTGCGATAGGAGCATATAAACCACGTGGTTTTGTATCCGCCAATCGCAGAGCCATCTGCAAAAGCTCGCGCGCGGTTATCACGTCCATGCAGAATGTGCGTTTACTGCTATCTCAATGATAGGAAACACAGTATGCCAATTCCTTCTATTACTAACCTGCATAACATTGTTACATTAATTCTATGCAGTAGAGGTTGGTATAAAGCTAAAGTATTTAATTGCTTTGTTTCTCTGCTGTAGGGATGCGACCCCTGCACTACGCGTCGTGGCAGGGCAAACCGGAACCGGTGGCCGTCCTGCTGCAGTACAACGCGTCCGTGAACGAGCAGGCCAACAAGGGGGAGACGCCCATGCACCTGGCCTGCCAGCACGGACACGTGCTCGTGGTAAGTGTGCTAACTACCCTGCCGAATCTTCATTTCCCCCACACGAATCAAAACTTTTATTTTCCCAATAATTGAAATCTATATACGTTGCAATCGTATTATTCACGCGCAATGGTCTCTGTAAAACCGTCCTTCCAAAAGACGTACACAACCAGTACCACCTAAAAAGAGCGGGCAAGGCCTTGTTCATTTTCTTTAGGTGGTGGTGACATAACGCGCATAGCGTAATAAAGGGTTTTCGAAAATTTTCAATGTTAAATTATACTTAGGTTGCCTTTGTGTATTAAACTCGATATTTTTTTTAGTGTAAGTTACAAATTGCTTATTTCAACGACTAAATATAGTATCATCACTGGCTCTACGTAAGTATGCCGAGTTTAACCCTTTGCACTCCGCTGTCGCTTCTCAGGCGCCAACAGAACGACCAGTTCTTTTGTTCCATGTTTTTTAAAATAAACGAGAACATGATCTTGCGTTTTTAAAAAAAAAAATATTTTTCGACTTGTCTTGCAGATCTATAATAGATTATGCTTTTGTTTTCCTCTATGAGAAGAGTAAAAAATATATATGGGGACTGTTCCGTAAAGAGAACGCAAAGTATTCTTGGAGTGCAAAGGGTTAAAATAGATACATTTTAAAACATAGTTCAAAAAGAATTGCTAAGTGTACAAAGAAGTTTTCTATAGAGAAAGATGTCTATTTTCTCTATCAAAGAAGTTGTCTATTTTTTTTTATATTTTGATGGATTACTGTAATAGTTACACGCCAGCGCGTCATTTTATGGTAAAGATCTTTCTTATAGTTAAACCACAGCGTGTTTAACTCGTTCGTCTATAATGGGCCTTAAACAAGATTGAGATCCACTATTTTTCATGTGATACATACAATGTACTCTTCTTGCAGCGACCACGTGATATAACCACCTCTTTCTGATCAACAATCAAGGCTAAAAATACCAATTGGTTCATTTACTTTCTATGTGATATTTTTTTTTTAATCTGGCTATAACCACCGTCTATTGGTCATGAGGCCCTAGCTATATCGAGTGTCTACTATATCCTATTTTTAACCAATTTCAGAAGCGCGCCAGAAGGACGGAGGTTATCAATTCGACTGTTGTGTATTTTTTTTATGTATGTTCGAGCAAGACTTCTGTACTAATTCAGCAATTTTGAACAATTTTTGTTGTTGTATAGGGGATGTTTCATTTTGGCACTTTTTGAAGAAAAAAATATGGTGGTGTTGTTATCAGGTATTTAACTATCCGGAATTTTCAATTAATCGGACCGTTTGAAAACAAATATGGTCCGATTTCGAAAAATTAATTTTTTGTTGGATAGAGAAAAATTCACTTTGGCAGAAAATAATTGATTATCCGCATATTATTTATCCGGAAATACCGATTAACCGAACTTTTTTTTAAACATTTTATCCGATTTAAAATTATTTTCATTGTTTAAAAGAGGTTTAACAGTCAATATTTCTTTAATTTTTTTAATATATCCAACCAAATCAAGTATATCACTTACCAGCTTCCTAGTAAAAACTAAAACCATAGTTTTCTTTTTTTTTAACAATGCCAAATCGATCACCTTCATCCAGGTCACAACAACAACAATAAAAAAAAAAGATCGATGACATCAGCATGCAATATTCATGCAGCACGATACTTACGAACCTTGTTTCCCGTAATCAATTAGTCGGTGACATGCATGCATAAGACGCAAGAGGGTTAATTATGACTGAATGTCACGTGTTTTGTGCCCAAACGGGTGGCAAATAACAAAGGGTGTAGCCTGGCTTAATTAGCATGATGCACGACGGAGTTGCCCGTAATCCTATGGTAATGGAGCAGTCGCGTAGGTTCCATTGGCTAATTGCTTGTCGCCATATCGTTACACGACAAATTGATGAGTAGCTTACCTGATTCTCAGAATGATTAATATCTATTTTCGGCTCTTGTTCTCGAAAGTTCTGTTTCTTGAAGAGGGGGATTGTGAATAGAATTTCTGTTTTTGAAATGGTGAATGACTTGCTAATGTGTCTGGATGTGTAGAATTGCATATCCAATATGCATGATAAGAAGGTTTTGGATTCAAAATCGTATCCGGGTTGTTGCTGAATCTGAATTAGCTGAGATAGCCTTGAGGATTTTCCAGTAGATCACATATCAACACTTTTTGGATTGAGGTTTGGAAGGTTTTACCATTTTATTATGATTCAGTTAAAATTAAAATTATCAGTAATTATACAGTAACACTCCGATTATCCGGATCAATTGGGACCAGATCCCACCGGATAATTGGGTAATGGACGTGTAGAATGACCACGCCTACTGAAGGGTTTCCAAGGACGGTATTATCCTAGGTTATTGTGATTGCTGCTATCCGTGCACTACAGGCACTCTAAAAAGGGTCTTAATCCAAATTCAAGTATACGCAAAGTAATCAATACTTCAGGTGTATCTAATTTAAGATTTAATTAAACTTAATATAGGTTACATATTATATTACATTTAAAGGAAAGTGCTCCTACGAGACTGGCACTTCCTATTCGTTCACCTACTGGTACAGTTCTATAGTCCCTTTCAAGATGGCTATGCTCCAGCCTCATCAGAATTTTGCTGCGCAGCATTCTCCGGCCATTTCATTGGACGCTTTACAAGCGTGGGAATTTTGTCCACGTGATTTTCCAACACCTACAGTGACGTCAGAGCTAGTTTGTTTGTGGGATAGCGTTAGAATTTCCTTCAAAACTACTAATATATTGAAAAGCTCGATGATTTTTTTTTTAGAATATGATGTTAAAACAGAAGTTAAACGTAATGAATGCAAAATTTGAACATAAAAAATAAGCGATATTTATTGTTTGTTTACCAGTAATCGGCAACTTGCACGTGCTCGAAATCCCACAAACAAGGCTAAACTCCGCCCCGTTCTAGTTGTCCATTTACGGAAAAAATACATCTTAGGGTGAATAAAAGAATTTTGCTTCAGTATGTAAATAGGGATTTTGCTGATACATTATTTCCCCCTTGAAACGATCCGGATAATTGGCGATCCGCTCTGTTTGAACCGGTTAACTGGAATTCGGATAATTGGACTTCTACCGTAATTTTTTGAATAAATAGTGAACTTCATTAGCTTTTATGTGAGTGAAAAAGTACAGGAATAAGGGCTTATTAGTTAGGTTTTCAAAAGATTTATTCCTTCCAGAGCACGATGCGTTACAAGATTAGGGTTATATTTTGCATGTTATATTGTGTGTCGTAGGGATTTTCATTTATATAGGCAGGGACTTTTAAGGATTATTATCAAATTAAAATCAGCTAATTGGTTGGAAACTTAACCTAAGGACTTTTCATGTGTAGGGACACAAAAAATCACAACTTGCGCTTGTGTGTAACTTATGCCAAGTATGAACATAGACAGTTGCTATGACTAAATTAACTTTGGGATTGAAGTCGTCAGCGAAACGTTGATGGGAACTCTATTGCTTTAGAAAGAAACACGAACCCGATAGAGAAGTTATGCACTGCTAAAATTGCATTCTTATATCTGGCGAAACGGTCATCATTTTTAACGATCAGACGCCTGCTATGTACTTCGATTAAATATATTTCGTCAAACTGGGGAAATTCGTTTTGTAATTTTTACATGCTTTTATTTTTTTAACGAAATTTATTTCGCCAAAAGTGCAGCACATACAAGCGCGGATCCAGGTAGGGGATAAAGGGGAAATTACCCCCCCCCCCCCCCTAACATCTAAGATTATATTTTCAAAAGTCACCTTAGGCAATGAAAAATTTCAAACTAAGGGGGTCAAATTTGATGTTCATGATAACAATATACTGTATTACCCCCCCTAACAATAATCTCTGGATCCGCCCTTGAGCACATATCAACCAATTACGAGTTTGTGCTCCTGAAAAGGGCCGTAAAAGAATCTCAGTAAATTACTGTCATTAAAATTTTTTTAGGATTCTTGCTTCGTCAAAGGTTACGTGATTTAATGACGAAACTATTTTCAAGTATGACGAAAGTAGCCTTGACGTTCGCAGTCATCTCAAAAGCGAGAGTTATGTCTAAGAGTGTGTGGTATGGTAAAAATATTTTTTTAGATACGAGGAAAGATTATTACGACGCAATTAAATTATAAGGATTAAAAGGGGTGATAGATTAAGGAAATTTAACATATGGTAATTTAAGGAAAATATATTATACATACATTTATCTGAATTTAGTCGAAGTTACGCATATCTAGCTATTCAAAGTTACGTAGCTCTGACATTAAGCTCTTCTTCAATAACAGTTTTCGACAATATTGATAATTAACCCATTGCTTCTTTGTATTTCTAGACCAACCTTCTGTTGAAGTACCACTCCAACGTACTCATCCGCAACAAGGACCACAAATCACCTCTGGATCTGGCGTGCGAATTCGGACGCTATCAGGTAAGTCACTCTAGTACTCTTCTTTACTACTATGAGAATCAATTCTTTTGTTCAGTTGATGAGGTCGGTTGTGCGTGTCGTTTCAGGTGGTTGAAATGCTGCTACAGCACCAAGCCAGTGCTCGTTGCCGTTCTCTGTTGACAGAGAATCCTCAGGACTTAGCGGACAACGATCGCACCACCTGCTTGCATCTCGCTGCCAGGAACGGCCATGTCGACGTCATAAGGTGGGTCTTGTCCTTTTAATATGTGCTTAGGATTTGGTTTCTGAATAGAAAAGTTATAGAAATCCGGGTTTACACTATGTATTTGTTGCCCAGCTATGTAGCTGGGCATTTAGTTGAGCTGTGTAGCCTATAACTTAAAACGTTTGCAGCCCGAGCAAAAAGTTTTGTACTCAGCCAAAAAAGTCAACTAAAACCTTGATAAAAATTATTCAAATTGAAGGTTTTTTTTAAGGTTTCATTAAGGATATTCAAACAAAAATTTGCAGTTATTTTTAGGTTTTTAATTTCCTTGCATAAAATCCTTTGAAATATCTGTATTTCCCCTTCATGATTAAGAATCGGAAGGTTTTTTTTTTAAATTATTTTTTACACTTTTTATAAAGAATATTGAAATAAAAACCTTTAATTTCATATATCTTAAAAAAAAATGCAGTTTTCCTGCATAAAACCTTCGTTTTTATAATTTTTATAAAGGTTTTATGCTGTTTTTTTTTTTTTTTTTGCTGTGTAGTTGTAGCAGCTGGCATGTACTCGATGAAGTCAACCATTTGACTTCGAAATGGCGAGCAACTTACTGAGAGCGTATGCTCACATCTTCGAGGGACAGCTATGCTACAACAAAAAACGTACCTCCAGGCCGATATATAGTTCAGCTACATATTCAGTTTTGGTCTTGCCAACAGCCGATGTTTACCTCTCTCATTTCAAGCTGTATAGCTTTTGATTTGGACTATATAGCTCTTTTCAGGTTTCTCTCGAATACTAATAACACTGCTATATAACTCGGCTATACAGCTGTTTTACTACATATTGTAAACCCGGTTTTAAATAGATCTATTTATAAGCTATTAAAGGACGGATGTTAAAAAGACGTAATGCGTATATCTTAAAGTTTGTTAATTTGCTATTATCGAATCGTTCGCATATTATTAAAAATATAAATTTTATGATAAACGAATTTCTTGAACTGCATAAATAAACATCAACATTCAAGACATAGATAAAAATGGTGTAAGCTACCTATTATTTTCTCGTAATAATGAACAGAAAAGCATAAATTTAACAAGTTTGATGACGTCTCGGAAGCATGTTGTGTTGGCAATCGAAAGTTTTTAAAAGTTTGCCATACGAGGTTAAATAAGTTCAGTGGCAAATATTAGATAGGCGAAGCAGCCTCATGTATCCCATCATCTAAATGTAGAGTTACTGTCTGAGATTTGTTTACAAATGGGTTATTGTATGGAGAGTGGACTGTTCGAGAATTGCACCAAAGTTGTTTATTCCCAGGAAGCAAGCGACGATTTACAATAAATCTGTAGAGGAAAAAACCTCATGTGTCTTAACTTATCCTTATCAGTGTGAAAGGGCACTAACCCCCAAACACCGGTAAATTTTACCTGCAGCAAACTAATTTTAGTTATATGGTTGTTGTTTTTTACTAGACTACTAACTACTAAAAAGGTACTGAAAGATTAGAAGGGATCCGACTACCTGCAATTTTTACCGGTGTCGGGGTTTATCAGATAAAGGCCTTGGCAACCATTAAAAAGAAATTATACTATATTCAGTCCTATATCAACACTTAGTACATTAAAGTAAAAGTGAATTATGTGGCAAATGGAAGTTATTTAACTGCGTTTATCAATTAATATGACTAATAACTTATTGGTACTTTATCAAATGGTATGATTATCTCGTTCAAAACAACTTCATCGTCATCATTTTTGGCTCGACAGCTCATTATGGGCAATGGCCTTTTCCAAGAGCTTGTTTCATTCTTTTGTGTATCTGGCAATAGTATTCAAGTTTCTGGTAATCTAAATCGTCATAAATATTACAATGTCTGGTTCACTGTACATTTTGTAAAAGCCCTTAGGAACCATTAATAAGAAATAACTAAGAACCCTACATCAGCGCTGAGTACATTGTTCTGAATAAAAGTGAATTTTGCTGCAAATGAAAGTTATTTAAGTGCTCTAATCAACTTCATCAGCAATAACTTATTGGTACCTCTATCAAATGATACGATTATCGCCTTCCGAAATAATTTCAATCATACTAATTTGAGAACCCTCACCTTTTCGAAAACGTATTTAGAACACCCTCCACCCCCGCATTTACCCTGACCCTTATTAATTTAGCGTCAAAACGACGCATATTGGGAGACAAAAGGTGAGCCGAGAAAATTATAATTAAGACCCCCCTCTAATAAATATGGATGAGGCAATTAAGCCCCAATTATTCTATGCGGGGTGGGAAGCCTTTTCCATTCTGATTAGGGACACCCCCCCCCCCCCTCAACCACCCTTCCAAGTCTTTCTTCATACTCTTCATTAGGTTTAGGATCATCAGTCTTTTCTTCGACCACGCTTGTGGGTGGTTGTGGCCCGGTAAGCACCAAGTGGGATTTTTTCGCCCCCCTTTCCTTTTAATGTTCTGTATCTTCGGAGGGGAAGCTCGATCTGTTTCAATTAGCCAGATGGATAATGATTATTTTAATTAGTTTCCGAAGTATCGTGGCTTTATGAATATGGTGGTTGTGGGGATTTTTTTATTCCCTTTTTCGTTCTTGGGTTACAAGATTGTCGTTTAGGATGTGTTCAGGGAACCGCGTTCGAATGAGGCAAAATTAATTTGAAGGATTGTGGCGTGTCCCTATCGTTTAAAGGATAGGTAATTGGATATTGTTGCAAAGCTTGAAACTGTGTTCTCAAAAGAGAAGTCCAGGTGACCAGAACAAATGGGGAGCTTATTTTCGAAAAGGAATATTTTCTTGCCTGATATTCAGCAGCCGTAACAAATGCTGCTTGACGACGAAATTCACCGCTTGAATTTCGTCGACAAGCAATGTTTTCTCGTGACCTTTCGTTCGGTTGCCTAATTCCATTCAGGAAACTGTTCCCTTTTCAAAAGAAGCTCCTGAACTGCCCTAGAGCCCAGTTCATCAGATAAGAGTTGTATGAATCGCGAACATTTTCGATAAATGAACAGTCTCTGCCCAGAGCCGGATTTAAGAAGTTTGCTGACCTAGGCGAAATTTCCCGAGCGGCCCTTTCTCTCCTCTCCCGTCTGTGATTTTGAAGTAATATATGTACTTCAGAAGTCACTTCGGGCCCCCAGTTTCCCAGTGGATAAAGGTGTTCGGCTAGTAATCAGAGGATTGAGAGTTCGAGTCCGACTAATAGACTTGTCAAAGAAAAGTAAAAAAAGTAATGATCTTGCGATCGGAGGGTTGCCAGCTTCGCTACTAAAGTACTAGGAAGTCGTCTAAAAATTTTCAAAAAATTTTACTGGTGTGTGTATACGGGACTGGTGCAAGATAATCTGATCGGGGTCCAATGTCCTGACGCTGCATAGGATGCCAGCTCAGGTGTTGACCATGATTAAAAAATACGAGGCATTTATCCCGTCTTTCCTTCGAGAGGAGCCCCCTGAACCGTCGCCAATAGCCCAATGTGCGACGTTAATTTACCAAAACCAAACCAAACTTCGAAGTCACTTCATGTCAGATTAGTACTATCAGATTTAAAATCAGTAGGGAACAAGAAAAATACGTGATTTTCAATTAACCCAGTTTTTCAAAATATTATTATGAGCCATGCAAAGAATTGGGTACATTTGGGTTATATTACAAATATCGAATTTCTGTAATTTAAGAAAAAAAAGTCTGTTGCTTGTGGTCCTAGGCAGCTACCTAATGGTAAATCTGTCACTGAGTGTGTCAGTTATGTAACTTAACCATGAGATTAACATTCTAGGCCTCCGGGACCGCGATATCTAGCAAACCACCGTCGTGATGTACTTGAGACTCCTTAAGATGTCAACTCCTTACAATTTCACCATCTTTTTTATTCGTATGCAATTTTGTCCGACTGAAAAACCCAATTTTGAATATCTGCCGTCTCCTTTGCTTTACTTCAAAACCAATAAAATACACTTTTTTTTTTAAAGTTACCATCCATATCTTTCCTGGATGTATTGCACATTATCCATCGCAGCATCACCTTCTCAGAAGCCCATCTCGATGGGGGGGAGAACAGGAGAACACAATTGCAGGAAAAGCCTTTTCATCATCATCGAAATAGATTCTCTCTTTTCCAAAAGCCTCTTCCAATTGCGTCGTGTCAGCCGATTTATTTCAATTTGCTGCTCTGCTCCCTCCCTTGCGCACTTGATGATTGGGGCTGACGGTCCCCCCCCCCCCCTTTTCCGATGCACCCCTGATAGAGTTCGATTTATAATCTGCGGGGGAGGAATTGGAATAGTGGCTAATGTGTCGTATCCCGAGTGATATGGATGGTCAGTATTAGGGTGTTTTTCAGGGGATCTTTTTCGGTGAGAAGCATTTTGAGTACAGTTTAACCTTTTGTGTAACGTTATCTTCCATACATGTAGGTCGGGAACGAGAAAAGCCTTTTGCGACTGCAAGTTACGACTTATCGTACGCCACACTCATGTTTAAAAACTTCCATTCTCCCTAAAAATGAGAGACTCGATACTAAATTTATAAAACATTTTAATTAAAGTTAAAATTTAAGAGTTTAAATGTACTACATTAAGTTTACAGGCTATTTACAAATAATGAAAAAAAAGAGAAGGAACGCCTAGCAAACTGGTCCCTTCTAAATGGAAAGCCATTCGATCCAGTTCGGTATCTAGAAGGTCTGGTTCTGTTTGTTTCTCGGATGTTAGAAAATCCTCAGTCCGTAAGGCACTCCAGCTGGTGACTCCACTTATCGGAACTAGACAGACAGTTCTTGTGATGGTACAGCATACCATAGACCATATATGGAAATGCACAAAGGGTCGATGATAAATTGAGAGACTGTCCGAGTACAAATGAAACAGTTGAACATGTCTTTGGTAAACAAGGATGAGAAGCCAAAAGGTACAAGTGATTTTTTTTTAAAATAGTTTAAGTGCGGTTATGGATAGTTAGTATATATGAAATGTTGGTGGCAAAAGGATATAAGTAAATTTCTGTCATGTACTGAGATCTAGCGGCGACAGAATCCTCTAGAAGTAGAGGATTCTGTCGCCGCTAGATCTCAGTACATGACAGAAATTTACTTATTTCTAAAAAATCAGCTGTTTTGTTTTAACTTTAAACTGCGTTTTCACAAAATGATGAAATTGTCACTTGTATCCCTTGGCTTCTCAACCGCTCATATGACTTTAAAATTCAAGAAGCTGTGAGATTCCAGTCTAGATTTCAGCAGTGTTCCCACTATTTGACCTGGAATTCTGCAAGGCTACTGGTCTATTTGAGATGCCATGGTCTAATTTTTCCATTGATTAAGGAGATATGCAATTGACCGCTTTGGTCTAAATGAATATGACTCGCTAATCTCCTCCCCAAATCTTGAGGGTGGTTCACGATGAGGGTCCATCCATAGTGATTGTGTATAAAATTAAAAACGAAAGTAATACACAGTATTCTGATCTTTTAGCAATTGTTATAGACTTTCGTCGTTTTCTTTCTGTTTCGCACGTTACTTAAATGAAAGTACAGCCCGGTAGCTGACATAATTTTTAATTTTGTTCAGATCTCGAGTTCAACTGAAAGTGGACTTTCATCGTTTTTCGTCTGGCTCGATCCTTTATACCTTTCGTTATCATTGATTGCCAAAAGATTTATGAATATTAATCAGTTTCTAATGAAATATTTGCTGTTCAAGAATGCGGAAAATCTGACATGATTAGTTATTTGACTAATCAATTTTTGCATGTCTGGAAATGTTCCTGCTGCAAAGCATAGCTGCAGAAGAATGTGAGGATATTTTTACCAACATATTCTTAGAAATACTTTCATTTATTCCATGTGTTGAGAGTACGAAATTGTCCCGACAGTTATTTTACAATCGAACTCTATACACCTTTTCTTTAACCCTTTATTGCATAATCATCTCTCAAATAACATAAAATAATCTTTCTAATAAAAAGAAAAACTGACTTAAATGCGCTAAAAAGTAAAAAATAAATTTAAATTTTACGAACGAGTTGGAAAAAATTGAATTATTGAATATCAATTTTATACTTATTAGAACTTTTTGAAATCGGCTCCAAAATTTAGGTATGATTTTTGTAAATTGGCAGCTTTTATTTTTCTCTTTTTAGTTTTTAATTTAGCGGGTGCTTCGCCCCCTACTATTATTCACCAAGAAATTCAAGTAACTTGTGCTTACATTTTGTCTCAACAATGTATATCGCAAAACACAATAAATGCTGGGTGAAAAAAATGTCATTGTTGTACAACTTCTGTTAAACAATGAAACCATTTTGAAACGGATACATTGTTTAAAAAAAACTTCGGTTAATCGACATATCCGGGTATATAACAGCCGGATAATCGATTTTTTTTACAGATTTTGTTTAAGTGGATTTTTCTCTATCCAACAAAAAGAGAATATTCGAAATCGGACAATATTTTTTTTCAAACGATCCGGTTAATTGAGAATTCCGGATAGTTAAATACCGGATAACCGAATATTTTGTTCAAATGCTCCAAGTGAAACATCCCCTATCCAACAAAAACTGTCCAAATATCTGAAGTAGAACCGAAATCCCGCACGAACATACATTAAAAAAAATACATAACAGACGAATTGATAACCTCTCAACTTGGCGCGCGTTGGCGGTTTTAATTTAAAGTTCTTGGCGGTTTAATTTTGGAGTTTTGGTTGGCGCGCTGGGCAGTCGGTTAAAAATAACGCCCTGCTTCATTTGTTTATTCGTTCGTCAAAATAAACGAGATAAGCGTGTTTTGATTTTTAAAAACGCCGCTCTTTCGTTAGCTTGTTCTCCCACTAACTTGTAAACAGATTACTACTTATCTCATCCAGGAAACGCAAAGATTTTAAAGAAAACAACAAAAACGGGGATAACTATTCCGTAAAAAAAATATATAAATATAACATTCTTTAAGTGCGTATGGTTAATATTTCAAAATTTTAACGCACTTTCCCTTATACCGTTACTTTCAATCCCTTTCACTCAATCTTCCTCACTTCATCTTCCACCAGTCGCCAAACATCTTCCCCAAGTGGCGAACACTTTTCTCAACTTAGGTGCTTAAACATTGCCAGGGGATTAATGAAAACTTCGCCAACTCGGCGGACCGCGTCCAAAGTCCCGAAACTTGGGTCCTTATAAAGCCATTCGATACCACGGCTTCAGAAAGAGTCCTTGTAATTGCCCCCCACTGTAGAAGGATGCTACCTTTATACAAAGATAAGCCTTAAGATGTTCGCTTGAATATGTGAGGTGCAATATTGGAAATGTGTTGACTTTGATCAAGGTTGCTGTGGATATTTAGATTAAAGATCCGTATAGAACGAGTAAACTTTGAAAATATTGGTATATTAAGTAAACTAGCAGCGTTGACAATTTTTAACTTTCGATTAAACGTAAAATTACCCATTATATCTAATAATTGTCTGTAAATTAAAGGATCTAGGATGGTTGCAACAGTTGCCGATTACGTAGCAGTAACCGACCAATTGGGGAAAATATTTAAAACTAAGCATATCATTAGCTTTTTAAACGTCCTTTCAAAGAATGTTACTCAAAGACTTTTAAAATTTAGGTAAATTTCGTTTTACAATGATTTTTATAGTTCCATGGATTTTTTATGTTTGGCACTGGTCGAAAATTGGTCTAAATTGTCGGAAATTAGTACATTCGCCCTAATTTTATACATTCCTATATATCGTCGGATCAGTAATACTACTACAGGGTGGTAACATAACCTGGGAAATCAGGGAATTATCATGAAAATTTGTTATTCTGGAAAAGTCAGGGAAATTGTCAAATTTCACAAAACATCAAGGAAATTTTCAAGTTTGGATCATTGAAACGGTAATTATCGTCTATTATGTCATCTATTCTGGGTAATTTAGTTGTCAATATTTCCTTTTAGTTCTGAAAAGATTTTTTTTTTAAAGTATGGATATGCGCATTTTCATATTTTCAGTTTTATTTTTGTAAAAATTGAACCACTGCTGGAGGGAGCAGCAAAAGCAAAGTGCATTGAACCTTGAATTGTAAGCAACATGTGAGTGGTTAATGAATATGTGATTTATTGAAGGTTGGAATAGGAAATATGAAGCATATAAAACATTTAAAATTATCTACAAAAGAAATAATTTGAAAAAACTTCTTTTTTTTTTTTTGCATTATCTGCTTCCAGAGAACATGTTTAATTACTATTATTCCTCTTGCAATGCGTAGTTTGTGTTGTATCCATATAAAATATTCTTTTAACTGTCAATAAGCATTGCTATAATTTTTCATTTATAATGCAATATATTTATTTAAACGTTGTAGCGTGGATACTTTGTTTCTATACAAAGCATGTATTGCAATATTTCCTAATGTAATTGTAAAATCAGAGGAACTTTTGTGACACCATCATGGAAATCAGGGAACTTATTTTCCGGAATGTACTAGATAACTAAAAGTCAGCTGTCTATACAAATGCCTATGCAAACCTACGTTATGACAATTTTGTAGTTATCTAGTTATAGTACTGAGACTGACCCGGTGATACATTATATTTTCAACTCTCCATACTATTAACAAACAAATAACCATCGATTTTTTTTTCTTCAAGAAATGACTTAAAAGTTTTGAATTTCACATACATTGACATATTGTCCGGTTTTATTGTTTGTATTGTGTTTGGGATCGATAGGGGTTCAAGATCTATTTGTATTGTTATAAAGCTCGTCAAGTTATATTCATAGAGCCAAGACTCAAAATAATAATAACAATGAAACTTGGTCTGTTTCTATTCTCCGTTCTCCATATGTACAGTAAATGAATGAAAACTGAAACAAAATCGTTGGTCGAATTTGTTTTATGTCTTTTGTTATGTTTAAAATGTTCGTTATGTTTTTATAAGTTCTTTAGTCATAATTTGTGTTTAAGGTTTCTAAAATCCCCATATACAGTATTTGGAAATTACTTTAGACTAATCGACAAAAATTAATAGTACTCTACTACTTATTTAAATTCCGTCCTTGTATGAGGCGTTCAGAGCTAAAGTGGGTCAAGTCCATAAGTTATAGTGTTGAGATAATCAAGGTAAAAAGAATCTTAAATAATTTAGAGAATCATAAAATGACACCTGTTAAAAAATAACAATAGCAGGGACTTGGTTCAATATGGCTCTGAAAATACACACCATTGACAAGTATTAATCCACAACAAACATTTTTTTTTATTTGAACGCTTCATATAGAGTCCTTGTTTCTTTATATTTCCAGATTACTCTTAAACGCAGGAATCGACATCAACCGTTCGACGCTTCGCGGAACGGCCCTTCACGAAGCTGCTATGCACGGGAAATTGGATGTCGTGCGCATGCTCATTGAGGTAAGAACAGATAATTATATGGATCTTAATAAAACAAATACGTCATTTCAACAGATTTTTTAAATAAGATTGTATCGTCTACAAAAGCGTCGCTACTGGATGGCAGATATGTCTGATTCCACGGGGCCCCTATCCATACCTGCCTTGCTCTTTTCCAAGGTTTTACACACACCTTTGCCTAACTTCCTATCGAGCGACATCAGATGTTTGTCAATCGTGCTATTGGATCCCCCTTAAAAACGAAACATTGTGTTTCCTTATACCCCATGCAGTTGATTTTAATGACGTTTTACGTCAAAAAAAGGAATGCAGAAAGATAGCAGATGAATGGGGACAAATGTCACGTGTCTTTATTAATAATGCATTAGTTAACACCTGTCAAAATGGCGGATAGTTGCATTGGAATAACATTGACGGCGGGGCTATGTTACTAAAGCAGTAGGTCTCAAGCTTATGTCCCAGAAAAGATAGATAGAACCGTCGCCAATACCCTATGGTGTAGCTCAAGTTCGACGTTTTTTAAGCAACCATCGTCCGTAATATTTCAGTAATAAAAGGAACAACGATGTGAAAACGTCTTTAAAATCAAATATGTGAGGATAGGAGCAGTATGTTACGTTTTCATGGTTATCCATTCTGCCGCTATTATTTAGCAACAAATAGCACGATTAACATACATTCAGTTGGCGCCGATGCGTAACAAAATCTTAAAATGAAGCAAAGCTTGTACGGGGCCAAATGTGGGGCCGTGGTGTCAGACTGAGCAGCATGTTTATTTTATTTCCGTTTACAAGATTCCCCATTGCAACCTAACGTCTCACGTAGAATCCTTCTGCATCTTCGAGCATGGATCCCTCATAGTAGAGAAATCATAAGGTTACAATCTCCCTAACATCAAAGTGAGGCCAACATGTATGACTTTAGACACGTGGTTTCCTACGTCATCCATTCATAAATATTTTCTAGTTCATTCATAAAAATATCCTTATTTCATGCAGTAACACATTTACTATTTCCAAATCACAAGTCAATCGCGAACGTTTTTTCATTCATAAATTTTGAAATTGAGTCACGTGTCTGGTGCCATCAAGTCTGAGATGTTTGCATCACGATGCTGACATATTCGTTCTACTTCAGTCCATTCATGCTTGAAGTTCTGCACCGACACAGTCGTGGAATTTTTTTTTTGTAGTTTTGAAAAATGAATATTACCTTTAGGATTTTATTACTCAACCCAGAGACAAGTTATTAAGTTATTATAATAACTAATATTTCAATCATCTTAAAATTTTTTTTTTACAAATGTTGCGCCAATTACATCAAATTAGCAACGCATTTAAACAATTTATTGAGTAAAAGTCCCGTTTTATTATACCACACATTTTAATTAGGAACCAAAATTCGCAACCAAAGGTGCAACTATGACAAACGTAAATAGTTAAAATGTTATTTGTCGGGTGGATAGTTGTTACATGGTAAAAGTTTGTTTCATTGCAAGTTGAATGAACAGCGCCATCTGTCGGAACATATCTTAGTTGATTTATAATATGAATGAAAGTGTTTTTACTCATGATATTAGACATTTTTAATTATTATTAATTTTATGTATTACTAATTTTATAATTGTCCTCTGATCTGATTGTCGTTAAAATTGAGTAGATTATAAACAGTTCTTGTTCGTTATAGTATTTTTATGATGCATAACATGAACTGTGATGCTTTAACTCATCTTTAGGATACTAGATGGCAGCACCAACGCATATTTTAAATTTTTTGAAAGGTGTAGGGCTATTCCACGGTATCTGTCTCCTCAACTTTTTGTTATTATTTTATATTTTGTTAATATTCCCAATTTTGTTTAATTAGGTTAAAAAAAATCGGTATATTTTATAATAAATATTTCTAGTGATTATTTTTAATTAAAGGTCAGTTTTTATATTCATGGAAAATAACAAATAAAAAAAAATCGAAAGTTTCTTTCCCATTTTTTTTTAAATGTTCAAAATACACCAGTTAATAAAATGTTTTATAGAATGAAAAAATGAACGAAAACATTTAACCATATATTATCTTTTTTTTTAAAAAGTATTTACAATAAAATACTGAGTGTAATCTTCGTTCGAATGGCCGATTTTATTTAATAATTTTAGAAGCAATAAAAAATCTAGTTCAAACGATATCGGCAAAAACTGCTTTAAACAATCGAAACTTTAATATAGAAAATGACATTTTATCCCAAACATTTATTAAAAAAAATTTAGTTATTAATTTCTCATTTTTTAAAAAATATTTTTATGATTTCTTTGCAGAGTGGAGTCGACGTCAACAAGCCGAACTCCTACGACCAAACGGCTCTCGATATCGTGCGGTCGTTCACCACCTGCCACGCAGAAAGGGAAATGAAACACCTGTTGAAAGGTAAGAATCACTAATACTGTTCGCAATACCTTTTGCTTTTTAAGGCGACTTCGGATTTATTAGTCTAGGATTGTCTAGTCTTAGAACTCTTAATCTTCTAAACACGAGTTTGTTTGGAAACTAGATCTACCCAAAGGGTATTGGCAAGAACTTCGTATTGGTGATTGTTCGGGATCCATGCAAAAAGGCTCGGAAACAATATCTAGTAATATTGAACCATCTTTAAATTACTTTCCTTTTTTCACTATATCTACTTTCCAACTAGATCTACCCAAAGGATATTGGCAAGAACTTCGTATTGGTGACTGTTCGGGATCAATGCAGAAAGGCTCGGGAACAATACCTAGTAATATTGAACCACGAATCATGTGACGAAGATAACTTCTGAGCAGGCACACCATTCTCCAAACTTCTACACCATGATCAACTTGAGGGCATTTGACACATGACATATATAGCATTCACCATCCCCTCTACACGAGTTTGTTTGTGTGGAATCATTGGGATTTCGCTATTGAAACTTGGTCGTTGTAATTTTGGAAGTCTGTTTAGGAATTTTAAGAGTTGGAATTTAACCCAGGTTTTAACCTAATACCCAGGCCGAATTTAAAGGTCCGTGTTTTAACTTGACCTTCCATCATTTCGTCTGTTTATAAATTTGTTGGTTATGCATTTACGACAAAACGAGTTGTTAGTCGCATGAATGTTACTTGAAGTCATTAAAATCGATGCACATGTTTTTTCTTTTTGATCGCGTAGTCCGCTGTTTCCAGAACTACTATACTCGGCGACAACCTAAGTTGAACCTGTAGCGGAAGCTATGAAATGTATAAATATTAATTTGGTTTAGGATAAACTTAGGTTGTCCCCGAGTATAGTATGTATTTTTTATTTTTGTAATAAAATACAAAATGTGATTTTTTTTTAAAATTAACTTTTTTAAAACATAACACCATTTACTGCTTATACTGAATACGTTATTAATGTATCCTCTTTAAGTTAGTTAAAGCTTTTTTCCGAGTGTTTTAAAAAAAAAAATGTAATGAAAATGCGAAATTTTCCAAAATATTTACCAAAATACCAATTATTTAAAGTTTGAAAAATGTATATAATAATAATTTACTAAATAAAAAAAAAACTTCCGACAAAATGAACGGACTATTGCACCCATTTTTAACCGACTGCCCAGCGCGCCCATCAAAACTCCAAAAAAAACTTCCAAATAAAACCGCCAGAAACTTTAAGTTAAAACCGCCAACGCGCGCCAAGTCGAGAGGTTATAGATTCGGTCTTTTTTTTTTTTTATTTTTTTTTATTATGTATGTGCGCGCGGGATTTCGATTCTACTTCAGATATCTTGACAATTTTTTTTTTTGTTGGATAGGGGATGTTTCAAAGGGGAGCAATTTGAAAAAAATATCCGGTTATCCGGTATTTAACTATCCGAATTTCTCAATTAACCGGACCGTTTTAAAAAAAATTTCGTCCGATTTCGAAAATTCTTTTTTTGTTGGATAGAGAAAAATCCACTTAGGCAAAATCTTCAAAATAATAATAGGTTATCCGGCTGTTATATATCCGGAAATGTCGATTAACCGGATTTTTTTTATACAATTTATCCGATTTCAAAATATTTTCATTGTTTAACGGAAGTTGTACAACAATGACATTTCGTTTAACATGCATTTATTGGCTTTGTTAGGGATTGTTTTAAAATATACATTGTTGAGCACAAGTTGCTACTAGAATTTCTTGGTGAATGGGGGGGCGAAGCCCCCTGCTAAATTAAAAACTAAAAAGGGAAAAATAAAATAATCTTTCTAAAAAAAAGGAAAACCGACTTTAAGAAAAATGCGCTAAAAAGTAAAAAATAATTTTTAATTTTACGAATGAGTTGAAAAAATTGAATTATTGAATATCAATTTTATACGTAGTACAACTTTTGGAAGTTGGTGCCAATTTACAAAAATCATACCTAAATTTTGGCGCCGATTTCAAAAAGTTGTACTACAAATAAAATTGATATTCAATAATTCAATTTTTTCAACTCATTCGTAAAATTAAAAATTATTTTTTACTTTTTAGCGCATTTTTCTTAAAGTCGGTTTTCCTTTTTTTTAGAAAGATTATTTTATTAAATAAAAGTTGTGATTATAAATGTGCAAAATTGCGATTTAATATTTAGTAATTTTTGTGTACTTTTAACACATAATCTTTGAGAATCTTTGTCTGGTATTACTCGTATGAAAATCTCTAGTTGCGATTATAGTTCGATCTTTCAAACTAAAATTTTCCGAACCAATTTTGTAGGATAAATTGTCTTTTACCATACCAAATTGGTTATTGCATGTATTCTGGATCTACTTCTAGCATCGCATATGCCATGTGCACTTTTGATTTATACTCTCATCCTTGGCTGTAATGAAACATGCAGATAGTTCGTATAATGAGAATGACCTTTTATAAATTATTTCTACTTGCTCTGAAGCGTTTTTATTTCTATTGTTTAGATTAATAAAAAATACTATGCTATTCCTCCACATTTGGAAACTAAAATACTTTTTTAACAAAATTCCAAAGTTTAGACGATTATGCAAACATTATTTTTCCCAAAGTTGACGTTTACCCAACAACCGACCTGTGCCCTTTTGAATAAAAATGCATTTCATTTCCATCTTTGGGATATTTTAATGAAACGAAAACATCTGGACTAAGGACCGAACAGCTATTTTTCATTCCGACTTTGCAAGGAAGAAGAAGAAAAAAGGAGGGGGAGGGGGAATTATCTCTTTCTCATTTGTATTCCAAGAACGATGGCAACGGCCAAAGGATAGTGGCGACCAAAGTCTGCACTGTGTAGGCGCTACAACACTGACCTTCCATTAAAAGGGAGAAAATAATATTTGTTTAGAAGACAAAAAAAATGGCAACACAAAATTCTGTCCAGACACATAAAAAAGGGTTAAATGGAACACGAACACTAAAAAAAAAATGGCGTTTTTCGTCTGCTGCATCCATCATTGAGCTACAATAACATAAACACTGGAATGAGAAGACTTTACCGTGTCGCGCGGATGAATACTTTTCGGAAGAGAATTTTGAAAAAACATTCTACCTCGGATTTTGCACCGTTAGTCGTGCTGCGTCGTTCTTGAATATTTGATTAATTAATATATGCGTCTTCTTTTTCTTGTAAGTTTGGGGAAACATTAAATGTGCAAAATTTAATGCTATTTTGAAACCCAGTAATGCGGTTTTAAAACTAGGATCTATGTACAATCCTATGACAAACATCATGCGAAATGACTATATTTTCTACCTTCGTTCAAAAAAGGTATACAGTGGTCGCCACGCTTAGTCCTCACTCCAGTGTTTATATTAATTTAGCTCAATGGCAACCACTGAGCTAAAATAATATAGACACTGAAGCGAGGACTAAACGTGCGCGACAACTTTAGACAAATAGTAGTCTTCACTCCAGTGTTTATATTAATTTAGCTCAGTGGTCCATACACTTAAAAATGTGTTAAAATGGAACACGAACAGAAAAAAAATGGCGTTTATCGTCTGCTACAACTCATTCGAATGTTTGTCGCGGCACATTAAAAAAAACAATACACAAATTAATGCAAATTTATATTTAAACTTAAGAAATTTTCATGGGAACAAAAGATAATGGACGTTCTTTTGTCAAACGATTTTCTGGTCTCCTTTCATTTCCCGCGAAAGCGTGTCATTCAAGGACAATTTTCGAGCGCCATTTAATTCTCGTAGTTGTTTTCCAAGTTCAATATCATATTTTTGTTGTAGGGTCGCTTTTTGAAATTGTTCATTTTGTTTTGGTGGACGACTCGCCTCAGGGTAAATGCCCTGAATTGTTTTCTAACATCACCCTTTCTGTTGTGCATTTCATAAATAGACTGTTTGTGATTTGGGTTGATGGAAATGCGCTTTTGTGTGTTTTATTTTACTTTAAATCCAACTTCATTTTTAAGTGTGTCATAAATATTTATGAAAATTAAGTCTTTTTCTTTTGTCTTTTATTTATAAAATCTCCATTAATGGAGTTGTCAAATTACTATTGTAATGAGATCCTGTTTACCTAAAGCAATAATAATTCTTTAAAAAAAGCTCATTTTTGGAAGCATTTTAGAATTTTTTTGTAATAACTCATTTCAAGTCAAACTTCTATAATTTCGATTAAAACCATTGTTTAGGATTCGTACGGTTTCCATTTTTTTTACAAGATCCATGCAATATATAAGAAATTCAAAAGGTTCCTAAAACAGACATGACTAACCTCCAGAAGTTTTTAATTTCATGATTTCACAATTTTTTTTTATAGAGAAAATTTTATATTTGAACGTATATATGGAATAGTTTTAGGGTATTTTTTTTTTTTTTTTTTTTGTGGAATGTAACCTAAACCACATAAATAAATCTTTGCTTGATCGGTGTCACGTGTAAACACTGAGCTCAAATAAACAGTGAAGTGGTGGGTGACTCCCATTGGTGCGGATGAATACTGTTCGATAGACAAGGTAGAGAAAACATTCTACATTGGCTTTTGCACCGTTACTCGTGTTGTTTCGGTGTTGAGATTAGTTTAATTATTATTGTATATTTTTTCTTTTTCTTGTAAATAAGAAAGCAAGTATGGGTTAAACATTAATAGTGTAACATATAATGTATTTTTGAAAGCCAGAAATAATGTGGGGCCTCCTGTTGCCCAGTGGATAAAGACGTTCCACTGGTAATCAGAGGATTGTTAGTTCGAGCTCGTGCGGTGGACTTGGCAAAGAAAAGTAAACAAGTAGTGAGTGGTCTTGCGTTCGGTTTGTTTTAATTAACGTCGCACTAGAGCTGCACAGTAGGCTATTGGCGACGGTTCGGGGCCTCTCTCAAAGGAAAGACCCGGGAACGATGCCTCGTATTTTTGAACCATGGTCAGATTTCGAGGACAACACCTGAGTTGGTGCCCAACGCCTTCAATAGACGTCGGGACTTTGGACCCCGATCAGATGTATCGTGCACCAGTCCCGTATACACGCCAGTATAATTTGTTGGATGTTCTGGACGACTTTCTAGTATTTTTGTAGCGAAGCTGGCAACCCTCCGATCGCAAGATCACTACTTTTTTACTTTTCTTTGTCAAGTCCATCGCACGGATTCGAACCACCAATAATCCTCTGATTAACAGCTGAACGCCTTATCCACTGAGCAACTGGGGCTCGTCTTGCGTTCAGAGGGTTACCAGTGTCGCTTAAAAAATTACTAGGAACTCATCCATAACATCCAACAAATTATACTGGCGTGTATACGGGACTGGCGCACGATAAATCTGATCGGGGTCGAATATCCTGACGCCTATTGAGGTTGCGTCAGGTGTACCAGCTCCAGATGTTGTACTTGTCATCTGACCATGGTTCAGAAATACGAAGCATCATTTCCGGGTCCAATTCCATCCATAGGAGTTACGTGCCTTGTGAATGATTGGTTTTGGTTTGGTTAATTAACTTCGCAGTAGAGCTGCACAGTGGGCTATTGGCGACGCCTTGTGAATGAAGGCAACGCTTTTGTGGCTTAGGAATTTCTCTGCAGCCGACGCTCAGGGTCATCCTTAGGGGGGTGCGATGGGTGCCACCCCACAGGGCCTGTGGAGGGGCCCCGCTCTCAGTAGAGAAATATGCTTAATAATGTTAATGTTACACGTCTTTAAAATCAGCTAAATAGGGTATTATGATATAGACAGTATGTTACGATTTTAGTGTAATCCATTCCGACACTATTGCTCCAAGGCAAATACCATGACTGAAACAAATTTTGTCTCGTTCGATAGGAAATTGACTCTTAATTTTCAATAAAAAAATAGCAAAATAATGCAGATTCTTTACGTAACAAAGTTATCTAATAAATACTCTACGCAAATGAAATGTAGTATGAAACATTTGTAACTACACTTGTAGTTGATAAAAAAAATCGGGCAAAGTTATTCGTTTTCCATTTTCGAAAAAAATACTTGCAAGGAAACGAGGGTTAAGCTAGCCTTATCTAATTAAAAAGAAAACGCATCAAAATATTCGAATAACTTACTTGTGCTAGAAAACCAATTTTTCCCCATAGACTTAACATTAGCGGTCGAAACCAAGATGGACGGTTTCGAAGCATAAAGTAATGATACAAATAGAGGAATAAAAATGCTGATTTCCGTGTGTCCATCATTGAAACCACGTGATATATAGAAATGCCAATTCATTCATGCGCCAATATTACTTGGCAGGCCTTGGCGACTTTAAGAACTAAACGAGATCGAAGTATTGTAAGATGGTTTTGTGTTTAATTTTGTATTGTAACCAGCGTTATTCATTTATGTTATTATCTTATATGTTTGTCCTATTATCATGTCCCCGTCACCTGTATATATTTTCATGTTCCCGTTACGTGTCTATATATTGTTCCCGTTATTACGATTGTAACGCCCTCTACATATGTTATGTCTTTCCCGCTGCGCAGGAAAGCTTCAGTCATGTAACTGCCTCTTACGGTGATGCGTATGTAAGGTTTGTCCCACCCCGAGATATTGTATGTTAGGCATATGTGATTAAAAATGTTTATGTTCTATCCTTGAACAGTTATTTAGTCAATACGCCTTATAAATGGCGCCGGGATGTAACCAGCGTTATTCATTTATGTTATTATCTTATATGTTTGTCCTATTATCATGTCCCCGTCACCTGTATATATTTTCATGTTCCCGTTACGTGTCTATATATTGTTCCCATTATTACGATTGTAACGCCCTCTACATATGTTATGTCTTTCCCGCTGCGCAGGAAAGCTTCAGTCATGTAACTGCCTCTTACGGTGATGCGTATGTAAGGTTTGTCCCACCCCGATATATTGTATGTTAGGCATATGTGATTAAAAATGTTTATGTTCTATCCTTGAACAGTTATTTAGTCAATACGCCTTATAGTATTTAAATATAGTTTTTTTTGAACGAGTGGCACAATTTAAGGGAGTTTAACAGATATATTAAGGAGATTTTTCTTACTTTGTAGTTTTGAAATAATTGCATTACGTTTTTATGTAAAAAATTTACCATAAGCGAAGTTCTTTCAATTGTTATTTTGTATACTTCAATAAGAAAATATAAACAATAAAACCGGAGAAATATAAAGAGTTTCTCTTCTTCGAGTATTGAACACAAATAAAATATTTTCGTTTCGTTAATGAAGAGGAAATATTTAGCGCATATTGTTTGAAAATAAATAAATACGTACATATATGTTAAGAAGCTGAATACGGACAGAACTCCTTATCACCAAAAAAGAAGAAAGTGCGCCAAATTTGAAACTCCTGCAGATGTCTGAACGCCAAATGTGGCAGCGCTATAACCACGTGATGTGGGTTTTTCTTTTCAACTCTCTGTTTCGAAGAGCCTTAAACGCGGCCCTGTGACGATACATTTTTATATCGCTAAAAAATATTGTCGTTCGTTTTACTACATCTGCTAATTAAAAAAAAATAGTTTCTCGCAAACGACTCTTAATTGAGGTATCTAGATGAAAAAAAAACATGCGAACATAAAAACCCCGCCCTCACCAAATCTTAAACCCACACCACTGTTTTGTGGAACTCCGGGTTATTGGGTGTCAATTTCGAAGTAGAAAATGGCGCAGCTTAATACCCTGAGGTCTTTTTATTTCCTTTATCGAAACAGATTACGAGGGGCGGAGGGGTATATCGAAAGGGGCGTGGGAAGCGCAAAACGCCACTGCTGTGGGCAGTGGCGCCCACGATAGTGTTCGATTTACCCTATGGCAGAAAGGAATATTCTGGGTTAGAATACTTTAAAACTTTCCTCGGGTTGAATCAATGTTTTTATATTTTTGTAACATAAATGCTTGGCAATATAGGAAAAAAAGATTCTAGAAATCAAGATAACACATACTCCTCAGTAGGTTTGAACCTTCGAGCATGAATGTTATGTAGTAGAGATAATATGACGTCATAATCTTGAAGCCCACATATCAGAGCGAAAGGCCCATATCACGTGCCATCTCTTCAAAATTATGTAAAAAATACTCGCGATTGGCTGATGAATTGGGAAATGTGTAACAGTGAAGATTTATGAATTGAATGACGTAATTAACCGCGTGTCTGAGGCCGTGCATGTTGGCTTCACTTTGATGTTAGCGAGAGGGACGTCATGACTCCTCTACTACAAAGGAACCATGATCGAAAGTTTGAACGAAGTAGATATTTCCACATCGCGATCCATCGTCTTTCAAACATCGGTATTTCACGATTTATCTATATGTTTACTGTGTATTTTTTTTAAATTGTTATACTAATAAAGAAATTAAATTTTTAAGCAAACAGTAAATATAGCGAGGCGAGCAATTATTTAAGATCTGCTCTCCCACAATGAATCTACCCAATCTAAGGTATTTCGAAATGTACGTAACTCTACTGAATACCTCGTGCTGATTCCGACACTATAACTCTGTGGTATTATTATTATTTGCATTTTTTCCCCGAAGAGTGGATTTTCTTCTAACAAAAAAGAATTTTCGAAATATGACAATTTTTTTTTTTTCAAACTGTCCGGTTAATTGAAAATTTCGGATAGTTAAATGCCGGATAAGCGGATATTTCCCCCCCCCCCCCCAAAAAAGGTGCCCAAGTAAAACGTCCCCTAACCAACTAAAATAACAGATATTTAATCCAAATATCTGAAATTTAGAACCGCAGTCGCTCAAACAGAAAAAAACCATAACAGTCGAATTGATAACCTCTTCTTTGGCGCGCTTTCTGGCATTGTTTGGCGCGATTAAGTCTGTTAAAAATAACTCATTCTCAGTTATTCTCAAATAATAATTAAATAACAAATAATTAAAAATAACTCATTCTTAGTTCATTCATAACCACACTAATTCTTCTGCTTCAAATATAGGTATTTTTACCTTTAAGGATTTTTAACGGATATGGAAAGTCACGTCACTTTTTGGCGAAACACTGAAGTCCCACTCTGAACAGCCTCTCTCTCTCCTTTCAAGTGTCTCCCAAACTCCTCGGCAATAAGCCCGACTACGAAAATATTCAATAAGGAAAACTTTTGGCATTCCGGATGTCATTTCCTGGCTTGTACTTTTCTGAAGGGGTGGGGAAATAAAAATGCTTACGTCTGCTCTTTACTTTCTATTCGACGTTTCTTCCCTTTTTGAAAGGCCGTATTAAGACTTCGGCAAAAGGATATTTTATTAATGCTGAAAGAAAAGGGATTTTTTTTCCTTTTTATTATGCAACTCGCGTAAAGCGCTTTACTCGTGTATCCATTGGGAATCTACGGTTTCTTAAACCTTGAAATAAAACAAGGTACGTACGGGGCGTGGGTGGGGGCCGGCCCAACCTGCATGTATTCCTTCTATTGGCGACTAATCCTTACTTCTATATGAGCCGTCTAGTTTCAAAACCAGTTAGATCCATAACTCTAATTTTTAAGAGTGTGGAAGTGCATGAAAAGGATCTAAAGTCGTTTGTGAAGCTGTTGTTCAACCATCAAGATTCATTAAATTAAAATCCGGAGTGACTGAGACAAAGCCGGGCAAGAAGGGTTTCGGGTTGTTACTTCTTTTAAAAAAAAGTTAATACATATGAAAGGTTGGTGGCAAAGGGATATAAGTAAATGTCTGTCATGTGCAGAGATCTAGCGGAGTAAGAATCCACTACTTTAAGGATATGCTGCTTCGTTTTAAGATTACTCTATTCAGTTCTCCTTTAAGTTCATTTTTAAAATTACTACTTTCGTCGTATTTGACAGTATTTTTGTCATTTAATCATGTGACTTTTGACGAGACCAGAATCCTCAAATTTTTTGACGAAAGCTATTAACTCAGTACCCTCTACGTCCCTACGGCATTAACTTATAATTGGTTCTTATACATATATTATCTCATATTAGACGAAATAATTTTCGTTAAAAAACGACAAAAATAATTCCGTAATCGGAGCATATAGCAGGTGTCTGTTTCGTCAAAAATTATGTAAGTTTCGCCAAATATGAGAGGGAATTGAGAGAACATTGATTAGGATCAGGCACGTAGGTATAGATTTTTCGTGGGAGATGTAAGTACACAGGAATAAATATGCAGGTAAATATCGAAACAGCAACATCATTTAGTTTTCATGGAATCGTTACCAATATCAGTTATTACTTTATTTTTAAAATTATTAAATGTCACTCCGAAATAGGAAATAAATTAGAGAATAAATTTAAATTTTGGGAACCCTTGTTGAGAATAATATATGTTTGGAGCAACTTGTTTATACGGCCCAGTTTGACGATATTTTCCCTTTGTAGCCGGAATCCAAATACTAAATAACGAAACACGATGACGTCATGTTTGATTAATTGAGATAAAAATGACATCAAAACATATTTTTGTCGCCTTTTGAAAACTATTTTCCGAGTTAAGACTGTCCGGAAAATACCAGGTTTTTCCTCGTGTTACTCAACAAGAAATATTATACGAGAAATGAAAAATTTTACATTAATCCAATTTTTAATTTTTTTTTCTTTTTGACTTTCAATGGGAGGGGTTTGAACCACCCCCTTACCTACGTGCCTGATTGGGATTCATTTGACTATTCAAAAATATTTATGATTGGAACCTAAAGCCCATTGGTCGTTATTCAACCATGCATACTACAACAAATGTCAACTTTCGGTCTTCCCACAAAGAGAAAACGGCATCCATCCATCCAACCAACTCCCTCCCCCCTTTGAGACTAAAGTAAGGCGTCAACACTTTAAAATGTTGGCAGTTGTTGTTTCGTTGAGATTCCGCCTCGAAACTCTTATGAGATTCCTGGTACTCTGTTGAATTAGATAGAAGTAACATCGATCGGCATTTGGGATTCAACCTTCTCAAACTCTTGTTTCACAAACTTCTAACGTCCTTAAGTTTTCGACGATCCAGCCGCTTTTTTCAATTAGCGGGATTGGCTTCGTTGGGTTGGTCTATTTGTTGTTGAGGGGTTTGAGTTGATGCAGCAGAAGGCGGCTTAAGGCCCAAGCGGTCGCTTTGGGCGCCGGATAGAAAGAACGCCAAATTGTGCCAAATGAAAAAAAAAATCAAAAATTGAATAAAACGGAAACGTTAATTAACTGGAGAATCTATTTATTAAATTTAAGCTTGTCGTACATATGGGTTTGACCGAGATAATTCTGGTCAATTCCCACATTTTAATTGTTGTCAACAATTAGAAAATTTAATACTATTTTTAAAATATTCATTCCCTTTCCCCCCCCCCCCCCCCCTTCTTTTTTTTTAGATATTATCTATTATATTTAAATTCTGAATAAATAAATTGTTTTGTTGAGTGAGAGGGATACTATCAAAGTTTGAGAAGGCGCTAAAATCTAATTCCCTTGCGTCGAAATATGTACTTGCCTCAAATGTAATTTCTTTACGAAGGGGAGCCTTGAAATTGCCAAGTCAAACATCGGTTTTTAACAACTTTTTCGAGTCAAATTACCAACTTTTTTTTAGTCTGGTAATTTACCTGTTTTTTTCCTGTTTAAATGGGATTGGCCTAAACCAGTGGTCGGCAAACTGCGGCTCTTCGGCCTCTTGAGTGTGGCTCTTTTATAAATTACCACGTGCGGGCAAGCGCATACAGTGCGATTGAAACTTCGTAGCCCAAATTAAAAACAACAACATGCAAACTTGACTTACCCAAGCTTTCCAAGGAGAAGCAAGGCCATTGTGCACATTAGTGTTTGTCAGTCATTGTTATGATTGAGAAAGATATGTTGAGATGGTTTGGACATACGAGAGGATGAACGAAAGGAGATAGACGAAATACAAGAATGAGATATATAGGTTAAGTTTAAAAAATTTGGCTCTCAAAAGAAATTTTAATCGATGTTCTGTTGATATTTGGCTCTGTTGACTAATGAGTTTGCCGACCACTGGCCTAAACGACACAAGCAGCCACTTGGGGCGCCGAGCAGATCTAGCTATAGGGCTCTTGGGGCAATTGCCCCCCTACTTCCCGTTATTTAATGCTTTATATAATCTATATATTATATTATATCAATAATCTACAAAATCCGTATTTAAGGTATTTGGGAAGTAATACAGTATTCCAACCGGCTACTTTAAATCATTCCAAAATAAATAAAGATATATATCTTCGGTCCTGTATACAACCACGTTGCTTGATTTCCTACAAAATGGTACTTAATGTGCAAAAACGAAATTGCGCAAAATTGTGCTTTGGCTAAAAAAAAAATCACTGAACCGTACCTGTGTTACCCCAAAAACCAGCTTGTTAACCTGTTAATGAGCATGGAATGGTCTTCAAACTTTAACATATTATTCTTTAAGGTTTTTGTGTTTGGCAGTTCTAGAAAAAACTTAAATTTATACATATAGTTGCATCGCACAAACGTTAAGCACTGATGATCTTTTAAGCTTATTAAGTAATAATAAATTGAAATGTTGTGTAGCAATTTTCATTGAATATTTAATAAATCCCTTTTTCTCCTACTTAGAAATCATCAACGCTGTCCAAGCTCGAGCCATTCGGGACTACGACGAACCCGGTGACATGAATTCCCTGCCACTCAAAGAAGGACAACAAGTGACGGTAAGTACAAACTCATACGTATTACTTACTTATAAATGTCAGAAATATCATTGGGGGCCTCCAGTTTCCCAGTGGATAAAGGCGTTCAGCTAGTAATCAGAGGATTGCTAGTTCGAATCCGTACTTGACAATAAAAAGAAAACTTGGGCTTGACAAAGAAAAGTAAAAAAGTAGGGATCTTGCGATCGGAGTGTTGCCAACTTCGCTACTAAAATACCAGAAAGTCGTCCAGAACATCCAATAAATTACACTGGCGTGTATATGGGACTGGTGCACGATATATATGATCGGGGTCCAATGTTCTGACGCCTATTGAGGTATGGTCATCTGACCATGATGCAAATATACGAGGCAGTGTTCCCGGGTCTTTTCTTTGAGATAGGCCCCGAACCGTCGCCAATAGCAAGCCGTGCAGCTCTAGTGCGACGTTAATTAACTAAACCAAATAACGAGGCAATGTTCCCGGATTTTCTTTCAAAATGGAGTCGCCAAGCAGCAAATGACAAATAACGTGTTACTAATTGCAAAGGTTTTGGAGTCAACCTTTCACACGAAAAGGTTCAGCTGCATATTAGCCCTTTGCACTCCAAGAACTCTTTGCGCTTTCCGTTCTTTCTACGGAACAGTTATTCATCCTTATGTTCTTTACCCTAGAATTTGTTATGCTTATAGGGAAAAAAAAAACATAATCTGTTTTGGATCTGCAAAAGAACGAGTTGAAAAAAATATCGATATTTTTCAAACACAAGATCATGCTGTTCCCGTTTATTTTAAAGAACAGGGAACCAAAAAAAAACGAGTCGTCACGTTGTCGCCTGAGCGCCGCCAACGGAGTACAAAGGGTTAAACATTCACACACGCACTTTCTACCGGCGTGTATAAAATTCGGATCCATGTTAAACCTGTCGCGGTGCGGCCCAATGTCCTCACGTTCCATGGTTCGCACAGTCCTAAAAGTCCTTAAGAACTACTTAATTTAGGTAGGTACTTAATTAAGGGCCCTTAAAGTCTTTAATTTTCAACTAAGGTCCTTAATTTTTGTCAAATATGAGTTTTTTTTACTAATTCACATGAATGATATTTTTTCATGTCTAACCCGAAATTCCAAGTTTTTTAAATTTTCGGAACCCAGTATTCTGGGTGCATTAAAATATCGGAATTATGTAGAATTCCGGATTTTACTTTGATAGTGTCCACACTTTTGACCGTTATATGCAAGTGTAAATTGGCAAGACGAGAAAGGCGTCAATAGACGGATTTAGTGACAGAAAAAAAGTTGTCCGAATAAAAATGTAGCATCTTTAACATTTCTGCTTGCCGGAACTGGTATCCTACGCCAACTTGCTACGGAACCACATTTACATGGGATTCTGCGCCAATTTTGCACCAATAAATTACAATTATCCGCCAACGGCGCCAAAAAATATAAGAAGTCCTTAAAAATTATCGAGAGGTCCTTAAGAAGTCCTTAAAAACTACTTAATTTTTACTTTTGAAAATCTGTATGAACCATCCGTTCATTCAGGTTGGTTGGATGCCAGCTCAGGCAAGGGCGGATCCAGAGATTATTGTTAGGGGGGGTAATGCAGTATATTGTTATCATGAACACCAAATTTGAAGCGGTTATATAGTTATCATGAACACAAATTAAGGGCGGGGGGGGGGGGGAGTATTGAGACGTTTTAAAGAGCGTTAAACAATGCATATATATCACGATTTGCAAAAAAAATTCTTAGTTCGAAATTTTTCATTGCCTAAGGTGACTTTTGAAAATAAAATCTTAGATGTTAGGGGGGGGGGGGGTAATTTCCCCTTTACCCCCCACCTGGATCCGCGCTTGAGCTCAGGTGTTGTCGCAATGGATCTAAAGCCCTAGTGTGACGTTTATTCAACGAACCAGCAAAAACAGGGCACACCGTTTTCAGCACTATGATATCCTTCATTTAGTATTAAACTATGCACTCCATAACCCTGCAAGAACTAAATTTATCCCCGATCATTTTGAGCTCCCAATTCGAACTCACTCCCCTTCGTAAACCAATTCCCTTTGACGATAGTCCCCTTTCAACCTTCTTCATTATCCACGCTACCCCACGAACAATAACCGGAAAGGATTACATAAAGATAGATAATAGAATAAACGGCTCTCCATCCTCCAAATCCTTCCATACTTTTTCTTCCATCCTTCCTTTCCCCCCGTATCCTTTGTCAGGGAGAATGGCCGGTGTTATTTTTTAATCGTATCCCCTCCCCTCCCCATTTCTGATTACATATTTCGGGGGGCTTTTCGGAAAAGGCTTATAAAGGCCCACCCCTTCTATCTCAGCATCGTTTGATTGATGATGGTTGGTCGCTACCGGGTTGCTCCTGATAAGGTCCCCTTGTGTGGAGGAGGTTTAGTGCGTAGTTTGGCTTATGGGAAATGGCCATTCCGCAGGTTTGGTGATGTTCGCTTGGAATGGCGGGGGTGGTGTATCGCAACACTGGCCAAATGGCTGGGGAAATATAGTTTACGAAATTTAAAAGTGGTATTTTATATTGGTTTGTTCCTTTTTTTGAAGTGATTGGCTTGAAGCCATATTTTATAGGGGAAGGTTTTGGTAGGAAAATGCATTAAGGGCGTACCGTGGATGTGGATGCCCTTAATGTACTTTTGTGAAAGGCCTAAAGTGAAATGACATTTATTGATTATGTATCTCGCTAAATATCTTTTCAAGTAAATTGTAGGGTGATTTATATGTAAACATATGAAGGGTACAAGGGAAAACCCCGTCATTGCATAAAAATCTGTTTCGAGAAAAACGTAATATAACCCCTGCAGCGCTCGCGCTTCCCGATGCAAGGCGAATCGAAGTGGAGATGAGACGAATTGGAAAGATTCTTACTGGAATGACATCACTTACTATTAGGAACCGTCACTTAATACTCCTGAGAGGCTTTCAAGAACTAACAAATGATCTATTCTACTATATGATTTCGCTCATAGGGAGTAAAGGGTGACCAAAGGTTCGAGTGGTTGTTGGTTTATTTTCGTTAATGTTATTGTATCGCAATAATATTTTTTTTATCTGGAGTCAAATGATTTATGAAAGTTAGACAAGCTAAGTTCTAAAAATTTCTAAATCTTGTTTTCCAATGTTAAGGCTAGGCCGCGCACGAGCGATAATTGCACTGCAGCTGATGATTATTTTAATTGCATTCGACTCGGGGCTACCACATTTCATATTTCGAAATCGCCAAAGTAAAGATAAAAAATCGCCGAACTCTTATTATAACAATTCATATAAAAATCGCCAAATTGTCGATTATTTGCCAAAGTTGTTAGCGCTTTATCGAGCAAAAGTATATTTTGTCCGATAGTTGTATGTCCGATAATTGCTGAGTAAGCGAATAGAATTGGAATTTTTTAATTGCATGCAACTAAGTAAGTTACATGTCCGATAGTTGCCAGTGCCGCAGCTAACCAAAAAGCCATATAACTTATTTAGCCAAACCAAATAAAACTTGTATCTTGCTAGAACCAGAGTTTACATCATAATCACATATTCCAAGTCGCTATGACCTTAACGTCTAACTATTTAGTTGATGATTCGCTAACTATTAAGAAATAAGAAGTATTTTTTTTATTTGAACCTCATATTAAAATGGTCAAATCCGATCAAGCGTAAAATTGTTCCTCATCCGTTTATGAAAATAGAGAAATGGTGATTTATTCCGATTGGAGGATCTTTCTGTAAAATCTAAACATAACCACGATAAGGTCAACTTTTATTTCATGTTTTTTTTAGGACAAGTGATTGATTACCTACTAAGTTTCGTAATGAAGCTGCAATGCCCTTGGTTTAAGTTTAAACTATCACGGATTTAGAAATAATTTCTGTCACTGTTGTGTTCCTGCTTTTATATTTTAACTAGTTGATGGTTTCTCTCAAGGCTGTTTAATTTTTAAAACTCCTTATGTTGTTTTACTGGTATTGTTTAGTGAACTTTTATAATATGTTTAAAAAATATTTTCATTATAATTTATCAAACTTTTCCTGTTCAAGCTAAAAGTATGTAATTTTTATAAATCGCAAAGCATGTTTCTAAGAACTATCTGTCAATCATTGACATTTCTTCATAACAGGTATTTTCAGCGAAGGGATGGGGATACAACATTATAAATAAAAACCATATTTTTTAACTCTTCAAGAAGTAGTAATCAGGATTTAGTGTTCTAGATGAGAAGTAGTAGTTATATGGCTTCATGGCTATTCAACTGTAATACTTAACTTTTTAAATACCTTTGTAAAATATAAAAGTAGGGCACGAAATGGTTTATTTTCGTAAAATAAATATTGAAAATGATTTATAATCTATAAAACAGATATTTAGTATCTCTCATGCCCCGCACCCTTAATCTTTCCTGAAATCTTTCATCAAAACTAGATTTTTTTTTAAATTTTAGCCAACCCCTTCTTCCAATTGCCCCTTCAATTGTAACCTTAATTAGCAATTTATTCCATGTCCGTTTTACTGTATAAGCCCACCAACGTAGAGGTCCATACAATTACCCATCAGTCGCAATCTCCTGTACTCCATCGGACCCACTACCATCGCATTCAGATGCCCTTATTAAGTAACTCTTGTATATTTCTTTCTAATGGCCGAGCTACGAATCGGCTTCCATACATTACTAACCGTAACCATTCCGCTGCGCTGCACGTTCCTTTAATGAGCTGTTTTGATGCTGCGACCCCGAAAAAACAAGTCAGCGACTTAAATTTTTAAAAAAATCAACTAATAGGGTCTTTTCTAAGATAACTAGTAGCCCATCCCCCACATAAAACCTTTTGAACTAACTGTGCTGGGTGATTAAAGAAACCAGTTTTTGATTTAATATAATATCTAGCGCCTTTTCTTTTATCATTACTATAAATGCTACAAAGGTAAAACTATTTAATGCAAGTTAATATTTGTTTTATATCAAAGTCTGCATCTAAATTGGGCAATTTGGAGTTCTGTTTTCACTTTGGCGGAAGAGTTAATTTGATTGGTTTGGTTTGTTTAAATAACGTCGCCCTAGAGCTGCACAGTGGGCTATTGTCGACGGTTCAGGGCCTATCTCGAAGGAAAGGCCCGGGAACGATGCCTCGTATTTTGGAACCATGGTCAGATAACAATGACAACACGTGAGCTGGCACCCGACGCAACCTCAATAGGCGTCAGGACATTGGACCCCGATCAGATGTATCGTGCACCAGTCCCGTATACACGCCAGTATAATTTGTTGGATGTTCTGGACGACTTTCTAGTATTTTTGTAGCGAAGCTGGCAACCCTCCGATCGCAAGATCACTACTTTTTTACTTTTCTTTGTCTATAATAATTTGAAGAGAATTAATTTTACTTCTTTCTTTAGTGTCTCATTTTAAAACCCTCACAGTAACACGTGTTTTATAGACTTCTGTAACCTAGAAAGTTTTGCAATGTTTTATATAGAGAATGAATGCGAACAACTTGGAACCTATAAACAACAATTTACAATACAAGTGAAATAAAACTCGTATCACAGACTACTACGGTATTTATGCTGTCAACTCTATATACTTCGTATAAACCATGCAATCCGTCCTGCATGGCCTCCTATACAAAAAACTGATCTTGACCTGGATTTTCCTTGAAATGTTATTTTTTGTTATAAGAGTTGAATATTTTACTTTTGGGCTGCCACCACCTATGTTAGACTTGGCGTGCCATGAATGACCGACCGGAAAGTTCCAATTGCGGCAGATGGCAACTTTTTGTCTGGACAATAAACAATTGTTTTCTTCTTTGAGAATATGGTAAACCTGGCTTCAGCCGCAATTGAGCTATTGCCTGAATGACATATTACAACTCGCGCATGAAAGTCATAGAACGAAAATAATTCAAAATGTCCATACAACTTGATACATTTGAATCATTTTAAAAGCAAATCAAGAATTTAAAAAGAATGTGGCACCTTGAGTGCTCCTTTTTTTCCCACCATTCAGCAAAGAGATTAAATCTTAACTGGGAGATTGAATGCAAGAACTTTTTCTGGAGCAGTACTGAGAAACTTGAACCCTTTGCACTCCAAGAACACTTTTCGTTTTGCGTTCTTTTTACGGAACAGTTATTCCTCTTTATGTTCTTTTCCCCATAATTTTTTTTTTTTTTGCTCATAGAGGAAACAAAAGCATAATCTATTTTGGATCTGCAAGACAACAACTTGAAAAAAGATCATATTTTTTTAAAACGCAAGATCAGTTCTCGTTTATTTTAAAGAACTGGGAACCAAAGAACTGGTCGTTCTGTTGGCGCCTGAGAGGCCTTATATTTTTAGTCTTATATTTTAACCAATTACTTTTTTAATGTATGTAGATGTACCGACAAAAAAAAACTGCCGAAGAATGTTTTGTTTTATATCTTTACATTTAAATTATTTTGGTTAAAATGGAGAAGACTGATACATATAGAAATATATAGTAAGTCAAATTATTGACTTCAGATCACAGCTCCAGGAGGAAAAGTTCTGGCATGAAACACCCTCACATTTATTTTCCTTCACTGTCCTTTTGAAAACCATGACAACCTTTCCAATCCACCTCTTAAAGTTTCCCGAAAACTTCTGTCCCCGGTGACGTAAAAATCTGGCCCTGACAGACGTGTTTGACCCAAACACACACCAAACTGACCATCATTTTCTCGTCGAGTGCCTTTTTTCCCCCCTCTCCAAAGAAAAAAAAGTTCGAATTTTTGCAGTCACCCTCTTTTTCTTTTCTTCTTTTTGTAAGCGATCTCCCTCTCCGCCCAAACAAATACCACCCATCAGAAAAAAGGGCAGAAATTCCCACGGACTTTTCTCGGGTCTTTCTTTTTTTTATCCTACTATATTTTTTCCTTGGTCCATTGTCCCCGGCATTGACTTCTGTGCGGTATGCAAGGCCACGGTGCTTGACATTGCACCAGAGAAATCTCGAGAGCAAGTAGAAGTTTTTTTTATTTTCGTTCCATTCTTAATTCCTTTCTGGCGCGGTATGTAGAGCATGTCACTGCACAATGGGGTATGGATTAAGTGAGGTTTGGATGCAGAGTTGATTAAATTTTGGGTGATGGGATTTTTAATAGTTTTTTCTTGATATATTCGAACGTCTGTTTTTAGTTAGCGATGTCCCCGTTGGGGCAAGTTGTTCCAAATCGTCTTTTGCTCCATAAATTTTGTTTTATTATTCCATTCATATAAAGAAATCCTCTATCGATTAGTGCAAGAACCAGACAGCTCTAATATAGAGATGTAAAAACAAATAAGTTGTACTTTTGTATTATACAATGCAAGAAACTTACAGTGTTTTTCGTTCTTCCTGAACAATTTGGGAAAACTAGAGCTGCCTTGTTCTTGCACCAACGTCTTCAACTCTTAAATAGATTTTTTGGGATGAAAATCATATATAAATATTGTTCCTTCTTAATTTAAAAGATCAAAATAGTTTTTTCAGAAAGAGTATTTTGAAAAGTACTTTATTGCAAATAAATGTAATACTTATACTTAAAAACTTATATTTACTACTCTAAGCTCAATGCTAAAAGATAAAAGAAGTTGAAATAATAGTATCATTGATAACTAAGGGCAAACATCTTATATGTGTATTGTCCAAAATTTTTGAAAATTAGATTTATCGCATCATCGAATTTGATTTCAAATTTTCATTCTTCCTAAAAACACGCTTGGTCTCATCTATATATTTAATAGGCGTGACCGAATATTGTCACAGTCACTTCTAAACTGTATAACCAATTTTTATGCTCAAGGTGTCCTGTGAAAGGGAATAAATTGTAAATGTGCCAAAAACTATAAAATATTGAGAAATTAGTTTATTACGTTTTGACATATACGAAAAGTTATCATCGTGGCGCCAACTACATCTCAAAATTTGCACAACAGTCAAATTACTTTGTTCAATAGGGCTTAATATTTTTCATATTTTTGACAAATAAAATTATTTAGTTTGATAGAAAATTCAAAGACGAATTCGAGAGTTCAGTGCTCCAGTGATAAAGTATCCGGATATAAATCGGAGGATTACGAGTTCGAATACCTACGTCGACTTGACAGTTGTAGCGATCTCACGATTGTCAGATTCGATACTAAAAAAATCGGAAAGTTCCAATTGCGGCCCACTTCAACCTTTTGTCTGGGCTATAACCAAATGTTTTCTTCTTTGAGAATATGGTAGACCCGGCCCCCTTTGTCTGCAATTGGGCTATTGCCTAAAAAATAGTCGTCTAAAAATATCTACAATTTCCACCGCCGTGTATAAGGTACTGGTGAGCATTAAATATAATTGTGGTCCAATGTCCTGACGCTTATTGGTGGCGTCGAGTGCCATCTCGTCATATGACCATGGTGCAAAAATACGAGAGGGCGCCCAGTTGCCCAGTGGATAAAGGCGTTCGGCTAGTAATCAGATGATTGCAAGTTCGAGCCCGACTGACAGACTTGACTAAGAAAAGTAGTGATAAAATGCAGTGATCTTGCGATCGCAGGGTTGCCAGCCTCGCTACAAAAATACTAGAAAGTCGTCCAGAACATTCAACAAATTATACTGGTGCACGATAAAAATCTGATCGGGTTCCAATGCCCTGAGCGTCGGTTGCCAGCTCGGGTGTTGTCCTCGTCATCTGATCATGTTTCAAAAATACAAAGCATCGTTCCCTGGTCTTTTCTTCAAGATAGGTCCCGAACCATCGCCAATTGCCCACTTTGCAGCTCTAGTGCGACGTTCATTTAACCTTCGCCTGTAGTCCACTATGCAGCTCTAGTGCGACGTAACAATCAACCGATGGCGAATTTAGTGGTGTAATAATCTAATTTTTAGATATTTTAGACAGCACGTTTGAAATGTATGCTACACAATCCTACTATCCCAGAAAACTAGGAAACTTATATTTTTTACCTTGCTTTTATATCAACATATTTACGCTATTAATCATAACGATCAAAATGTTTATCTTTAAACGTACAATTTACACTAATTGACTTTCACTGCAAGAAAATGCTGTTTGCTTTGTCGGGCTACTGTTTTTTACTCATTTTTTTTAATGTTTTGCTAAGTAAGGAATTGGTCATTTTGTCAAAGCCGGGTGGATCCGCTGGTAAGAGCTAGTCTTATATAAACGTTTCCTCTCTCCACGTACAAAAGTCAATTGAAAATAAAAATAATAAGATTTGGTGTAAACATTTATTCGGTGTTTCCCCATGCGTGAAATTGGAAAGGTATTTTCAAAACACTTAAAATCTGAAGACTTTTTTAAAAGAGTAAATTTTTCTACGACTTCAGAAAAATGATTTACCATTTTTGTGGGAAATCCGAATTGAATTTGGCGTAGGAAAAGGAAAGATATGAATGGAGTGAATACTTGAAGAACGTTTTGCAACCGAAAATCTTTTTTTTGTGGGGCTTTTAACGTATATTTGAAAGCACTCAAAGTGATTTTTCCCCCGATTCTTAGAAATATTGAAAGTGGTGGAATTCAATGGTTTTAAAAAGCTCTTTTAAAAACTACAAGGAAGATTTATTTGCAAGTTTTCGTTTTGTGCAATACTTTTTAGGTTAGTGATATAATAAAACTTTAAAATTTGAATAATATTTCCCACTAAAACTGTTAAAAATATTTCATGGCTTTATGAAAAGTTATAAAAAAATTAACTCTGCACGTATCTTTCACCTTTCAAGAGAGACAAAATAACTAATGGTTTTTTTACCTGTTCTTTTAAATGAACGGGAACAACATGTTCTTGAGTTGGGCCCCTTGAATCCAAGAACGTCGATTTTACTATTGATTTCAGTGAAATTCATGTAGAAATTGTTTAAAAGCTTCAAAAATTAGATAAAATATTTTATTCTATTGATAAAATACCCTTATTTTTGAATTTGCCTCATGTTGCCTAAATAACGCAAGATTCAAAAACGTTTTAATAGCACATTTTTGTTAAATTGGTCGATACAATAGAATTACCGAGAATACAAAAAGATTTTGTCCAAAAAAAATTTGTCTTGAGTTATATATATCTAAGGATACAGCTTGACGAGATTTATCACACCATAAATAGACCTTGTGACTTCTCTAACCCGAAAACAATAATGCACATTATAATACAGACATATGGAAAACTCAAAATTTTGAGGTCTTTTCCTGAAAAAATTTATGCCATTTGTTTTCATGGGAGGCTTATGGCCCAAGCCACATAGGCGGTCGCTTGGTTCGCCGGACTAAGAAGGCGCCAAATTGGAGTAAAAAGAGAAAATATAAATTATTTGAGTTGAAAATTTGTTGCCGACATCGGGCATTTTCCTAGGTTTATATTTTAATTAAATAAATTACTTTAAGATTCATTTATTATATTTCTACACGTATGTTACTTTATAGAGGCTATAACTTAAATTTTATTTTATCATTTGAAAACTCATACTTAACCTAGTATTTCTTACGAATTTTACACCTAGTGGTTTTATTTTTTTTTTAGTTGACAAAACTAGAAAATTCTAACGTTAACAAATATGACAAATAACACAATCATGTTTGCTTGCGTCATAAAAATCCTTGTTTGTCTATTTACATTCCTTTCCTAGCCCCCCAATTAAAGTGGTCACTTGTTGCTCTGTTACGATACAAAATCTATCAAAATTCTTCCTGACACTTCAGTTTCTGAGGAGAGTCCTACAAATGTGTGATATGTATTAAAATCCCTATTTCCTCATTTATGTCTGATTATGCATCATTTGTTTTTTACCTTTCAGGTTTTAGAGCAGAGGGCCGACGGTAGATGGCGCGGCATCGTCTTCCATCCTAACTACACCTCTCAGAGTGGATATTTCCCTGCAACAGCTGTACAGTTGCTGGATAGACCTGGTAAGAGCGCTCTTTCGATGATAAATTCACATGTTTACACACAGACTGATTTGTGGCGGGGCATTTGGGGCACCTGTCCAGGGGTTGGGGCAAAAATTCTAATAAAGCTTTTAAAAAAGTTTAAAATAAATTTAATATTTTTTTTTCCTTCAATTTTTTTTTTTTTTTTTGCAAAACTTTTATTTTATTATCCAATTAAATCACTTTGTTTCCTACACGTTTATGATGTATGTCATCGTTCGAAACGCGTTCGTCAAAGGATCCCTTTGCAAAATTCACTTCAAGACCACAAACAAAATTATTAGTATAAATTTGAAAAAAATTATCGAATATATATAATATAATCACGGTTCTTTCGACACTTATTTTCTGATCCATTCCTAAATAAATTTTCTTTTCCAATATAATCTTATAAATTAGTATTCAGTTTAAAACTGAGCATCATTCCCACGCATTTGTACATTCCATTCTTCTAAGATATGTCTTCAAAACTTTCCATTTATGGTCAATAGAATCCATGAGAACCGAAACTTTCTCTCACGATGGCAACCTCTCTTAGGCAGCCCTGCGAATTCTCAACATTCCTAACCAAACCAGCATTTATGAAGGACGTGTCTCTGTGTCCCCGACTTTTTAACCGCTATCCCCAACAGAAGCAGAATAAACCATTTTGAAAACTAATAATAAGGTTCATGAACTTTATCAAAGTCTTTAGCATACTTTTCTTATAAAAAACGTATTCTTACATTAAGGCAATACATTTTCTCTACAGACCAATGAAGGCCTCTGTGGTCGAGTGGATTGGGGCGTCAGCTGGGAATCCAAGGGTCCCCGGTTCGAGCCTTTGCGCGGACTAGACTAAAGAATAGTAAAAAGTAGTGATATTGCGATCGGAGGGTTGCCAACTTCGCTACCAAAAATTCTAGAATGTCGTCCAGAACATCCACAAAAATTAACGGCGTGTATACGGGACCGGTGCACGATAAATCTGATCGGGGTCCTAAGTCCCGACGTCTATTGAAGACGTTGGGTGCCTCGTCATCTGACCATGGTTCAAAAATACGAGGCATCGTTCCCGGGTCTTTCATTCGAGATAGGCCCCGAACCGTTGCCAACAGCCCACTGTGCAGTTCCTGTGCGACGTTAATTAACCAAACCAAACTACAGACCAATGGTTAGGTTCTGATCCCTCTCAACGCCCCTTGCGTACGCCACTGGCCTGAATCGCTTGAATTTCGTTGCCAAATTATACCTCAATTTTCAAAATGAATCGTTCATGTTAATGCTTATGAGTCTCCATAACTACATTTCATCAAAAAATGTGACCCATTTGTGCAACTATGGGGCCCCAACAAGGTCCAAAGGATGGGGTCCCACCTATAAAAGGGGGCCCCATCCCTAAACGCGCGTTACCATCCCTGCGTGTGCATTCGGTCGTGTACTCGCGCGTGTGTACCAGCATGCGGGCCCCACTTTTTGTTTACTTTTGCGGCGTGGCCATCACGCCTGGTGGGGCACGGGTCCCTTTCTGCATTTCGAATATGGGGGTGGGGGGGGGGGATAATTGTGGGTTAAACCGTGAAACACGATATTTAATAATCCAATCTGTTGCCAGGTGGCTTGCGTGGAACCCCCGGGTAAGTCACCCCGTTTGCGAGGGTGGTTTCCGCAGCTGTTCTTCCTGATGTGTGTGTGTGCTCATCGGCGGAAATGTGCATGTCGTGTGTTGTTCGGCTAAAAGTCCGCTTTTTGAGTCCTGTGTTTGTGGTTTTTGTAATTGATATTTCAGATCTGTAATTGAACGTGACCGTGTAGGGGCGGGGTAGTGTCGTGCATGTGTTTGGATACGAATGGTTCTGAACGAATGTGTTGTAGTTTTGTATGGCACTCGTAATTAATTTACTGGAGTCGCGTATCGTGGTTTGTTTTGATTAATGTTTCACTAAGATTATACAGTGGAGATCCCAATCTATCGCAAGATAAAATACGTGGGAACAATGCTTTGTAATTTTGAACCCGCGGTTGGATGACGAAAACAGCATCGGAACCTTCGAGCATGGATCCTTCATAGTAAAGAAAATATACCTTTGTAATCTCTCTAACATCAAAGTGAGGCCAACATGTATGGCCTCAGACACGTGCTTGATTACGTCATTCCATTCATAAATTTTCACTGTTACACATTTCCCAATTCATCAGCCATTTTTAATTCATAAATTTGAAAAGAAGTGTTGGTTTCACGATTATGACGTCATATTCGCTCTACTACTGTCCATTCATGCTCGAAGATCTGAACTGGCATCGTGCTCTTCCAACTACCTCACGATGACCAACGTAAGGACAGTTGAATCACGATAATAGTCTACCCTAGTTCCGTCAGTTCAATGCTTAGATTAAAAAAACTCGGGTCGTTAATAGCCCAATGTGCAGCCTAGTGCTACTTTAATTAAACAAACAAACCGACTTGGTCCAATCCCAAATCTGGGCCATGGGGACCTGGAATAATTTAAAGATATCTAATACACATTTGTATTTTTATGTATATAAAAAAATAACTAAATTATACCATGGATTTAGCAAACGGACAACTGAGCGTTCTAGTTTCAAAACGATAAATCTGATCGGAGTCCAAAGTCCCGACGTCTATTGAAGGCGTACCAGTTCAGGTGTTTCCTCGTCATCTGACCATGGTTCTAAAATAACGAGGTGCATGTATAAATGCGTGTGGGAATGTGTATGGGTTCCCGGGTCTTTCCTTCGAGATAGACCCCGAACCGTCGCCAATAGCCCACTGTGCAGCTCTAGTGCGACGTTAATCAACCAAACTATATATATACTACATCACATAGCAAAACGATATTGACCAAAAGTGTCAGTTTAAAATTGCAATCAAAATCGTGGGTTTAGATCCAAAAGCACATGGCTGTCAATCTTTTTTGGCGGCGTCTCTTGTAAATTTATAAAAATGGATCTATCTGGATTTGAAGCTAGACAGCTCAACTAATGAGAACCACATTTATTTCTATGGGTGAACTATCTTTATTGGACAGAAAATACTTAAACCCGTAATAAATCAATAAGACATTTTGAAATCCCGCCAGGAATTTACGGACACACCTCGTCCTCATCGGTGTTCAATTAACCCATCAGTTAGTACCCGTCTTTCATATGAAACAGAAATCCCCTAAATTTGTCATATGAAGATAGAATTTCAAGAAAAAGTATAGTCTTGCAAAATCCGAAAAATTTGATGTATTATCCTTTTAAAAAATATCTCTTGACAACCCCTCGCAGCCTAAGAGAATGGCACCCATTGTTCTGTGAGAGCGGAACATGAAACCGAAACAAAAACTGCCCAATGGGATTCCATTGAACCGAAGGTGCGTTCTTGTTCGCCTACCTGTGCCCAAGTACACCCCCCTCCCATCCAGAAAGTCGACTCGACCTTACAGGTCGGTTGGCGTCGGCTAGGTGGGTGAACCTCTTCTGCCACCATATCTCTTCCTTACTTTTAAAAGTCTTCTTTTTCACTTGTTATTTTTAATTTGGCGACATTGTGGGGTCGCCAGAACTGGCGCTTTAATAGCGTCTGGAGATTTTTCGGGTTGTTGGTTCATTTGTTGTAATCGTTTGTATCGTGTATGTGGCAGGAAAAAACACGGCTTAGGTCGATTTTTCACACATCCGGTGTCGGTAACTGCACTGATACCGGAATCAATGTCAAGGTGTACAATACCGGACCGCACAACGTGAAAAACTTCTAGTTGGACATAAAGCACCTTCAATCAATTCTACCCAAAAGCTTTTAAACTTTAGGTAAATTTCATTTTACAGCTTAATGCGAGTTGCGTAGTCAGTGATTTTTATTTTGGCACTGATTGGAAATTGGTACATTCACCGAATTCATCGGTTTATAGTCTAATTTTATTACGACATTTCCTCGATTTGAGATGTATAAACAGTGCCGTTACAAAATATTTTGAATGGGTTTAAACAAGAAATTTCCCAACTTAACGATTCGAAGTTCTCAACTCAACTATTCGAAATTCCCAACTCAACAATGCTAAAAATTCACAGTTCCAACTTTTTTTTCAAACATTTTTTATATATATATATTTTAGGTAGTATTAAACAGTTCTCTCACAAGCATTGATTTGTTGCACCCATATTCCAATGCAGTGTCTGTTCTGAGGTCTAATTTAAATGTAATGACACAAGTTGGGCGATTTCTAATCTTCCCTAGTTTTCATTTGCTAATAATATTAATTTTCTTCCGGCATAAATTTTCCCAACTGGGTTTTTTTTAAGTTGAAATTCCCCCCATCCGGTGCGACGGGGCTGCGTATACGTGACACGTTCTTCACATTTAGAGATTGTTCTTTTTGGAAAATTCGGAATGTGATAGCAACTGTACAGCAGTGTTCACTCTAGAAATAAAAAGGGGCAGGGCGCTGTTGGCAGTAAAAGGGCACCCCATTTTTGAAAAGGCACGTCTTGTTTTTAAAAGGGCACTTTAAAAAAAAAATGTAGTGTGGGCGTGGCCACACATTGACATATCGGACCCGTGACCAAACAAAAAAAAGTTCCGATTTGTTTGTTGACATTGCACTAGAGCTAAATATTGGGCTATTGTTAATGGTTCTTGGCCTATCTCGAAGGAAAGACCCGTACAAAATTGGTGTCGTTATAAAAATATTTAAAATTTGACATTCTAAAATGGTTTTCCTTAAAAACCAAATTTCTAAGTAGGAATCAGACCCCTGCAAAACTGATAAAAAGGCTACTTAAATCCAAAATTTGGTAATAAGATGCTTAGTCTTGCAAAACCTTCCCAACCTAGTCCCAAACCAACTTCTCTTATAAAAAAACACAGAAAAAAACTTAGAATTTCATATGCAAGCACAGGCAACCAATTGGATTTGCAGAATGCCCCTTGCTCGAAATTACCGCGGAATCATCGCGATTTCACAACACACGTAGTTATAAAGGAGTTTGTTTTTCTACTGTCATAATTCACTTAATTCCAAATTACACGCAAATCTTTTTTAATCGATTCCTTATTTTAAAGACAACTAGGGAAGCAATGGTGCTTGTGCTTGACTGAAAAGGGCAAGAAGGGCGGAATTTTTTCTAAAGAGGGCGGCATTTTGGAAAAAAGGGGCATGAGGGCGCTATCGAGATGAAAAAAAGGCGGGCAGGGCGGACCGCCCTTCAAAAAACGCCTAGAGTGAACATTGGTACAGACTCCCTAAAAATTGTAAACCCAAGATAATTGGCCAATGGCACACGCCCCACTATACGAGCACGACTGTAGTGGGTATTGATTTTGTAACATTTCTATCCATTAAAATAATACTATCTCGTGACCTTGTCGTAGAGCAAAGAGGATCGTGTTCTTTACACGCTGTTTAATGGCTGAAATCTCTCACTTAGATAAGGAGCCATTACATGTGTGCAGTAAATCAAAAAATGAGCAGGAAACCGTGTAAATCCCACATTTATTAACTTGTACCAAGGCCGAACTGGATTTGTAACAAATTATTTGGACGATTGTCATTGTTTGACTGTGAGGTGAAGCGCTTAGCGCTGGGCCCGAACTCGCTGCCTCATGTTCCATATCAAGGTGCTTTTACCCTCTCGGCCAAAACGATCACCGATGGCCGAGCGTGAAGAGTTGATATTTTATTGGAGGCGTTGAGTACACTGCCGCAGCTGTGTCACATTTAGCTGTATTAGAATCATAAAACTTCTTTTTAGGATCTAATTATTTTAAAGCTGTTATTTTAAACAAGTCTTGTAGCTTTAGCAACTAACAAAGTAGTTAAAGCAAAGCAGAAAGAATGGACAGGAAACAAGGCGCCTGTTGTTGGCGGCGTAGTTGTTGTTCTTTTTTATTGGTTTGCGTCGGCGACCAATTAATATTTCTATAATCTGCTTAATATAAAGAAGCTACATGTAGTAAATAGGCCCCGGGTTACCGTATTCTCAAAGAGCAAATTTGTTTATCGCCCAAAGAAGGTTGCCATGGGCTTAGTCTGAACTTTCGAGAATTATCATGTTAAACTCTTTTGGGAATTCATTCCGACACTATAGCTCCGTGACAAATAGCTTGATTAACATAAATTGGGTCTCGTTTGACAGAGAATTAGGCGCCTAGAATAAAATAAATTCAATAGAAAACTAGACACCCCCGTGCATGTAAAATCTTGGAATAAAGCAAAGCACAAGCTGTGCGTGGATGGACGACCGCAGCTTCAGACGCAATAGCTTGTTTATTTTCCTTCTGATGAAGAAATTTTATTGGCGATCCAGTTCGGCCTTTTGCCTCTAATATAAAAAAAAAAATCTTTTATTTTACATCCGCATTTACATCACGATTCCTCAATACAAGCGCGAACCTTGTTCATGCTCCGAAGTCTGCATTGAACGATTTCCTTGGTTCATTTCCGGCTGCTAAACACTTAGAAAAGCGACAGTAAACACCAATTAAAAATGACATTAACAATGAATACAAAAGGAAATTGCCGCCAAACATTTCAGCCAACTCACCTGTTGGGATTCCGTTTTTGCTCTGGCAACCCTCGGCCAGTCCGGTCTTTGGTTAGGTTGTTTTGTTTTTTTATATTGTGTTCGCCAACTCTTTTTTTTTTTGTATGCTTCTGTCAAACGGGACTTGGAAATTCGCGATGGCAGGTTCTCCGTCTGTTCTTTCCGCCATCTGTGTTCACAGAACCAACGCCCTCAACAGTGTGCGGTTCGGTTTGCCCATTTCCACGTGAAATTTTGGTTCTGTAGGATGCAACAACTGTGTTCTTAATTCAGCGGATTAACCAAGCGTCATCAAGTTCGAAGATATTCTCTTCTCTGTCATTCTCGTTCTCAAACTGTGACATTGTGTGAAAGAAAATAGTCAAAATTTTCCGAACGTTTCGCATTTACTGCCATTATTCCTTGCAGAAAATGTACATCAGGATTAATCAATGTTGCTCAAGAACACGGATGTTCACTTGTTTTCGTACTTGGGATTACGATTACAAAATGGTGGTATCAAAGTATTAATTATACTTATTCTAGAAGCTGTCTATATTTCGCTTATTTTACTGTATTATTCCACGAAATTCTTCATTTCGATCCTTTTACCAAGTACCTGTGTAAATCGCCAAGTGTTGACCTGATTCCTATAAAAAAAAGTAAGAAGAATTATCTTTAAATGGTCCAGAAAAGTAAACAGATGGCGAATTTATCGAAGCCACATGATATCATTATGCTTTGTGTTCCTTATGTTGTGACAGCCCATTATGAATATACTGCTGTACAGTATATTACATTCATCGGATTTAGTTATATTTAATTATTTAAATTATTAGCCTTCAATTAGATATTGTTAAATAGACGACCTAGAAAGGAGTACCTACTGTCCAGCGATAAGTATTTAATATGGATATACTAAATGTTTGAACTCATCTAACCCAATCGTATACTCGATGTTTGGTTATTTAAAATGATTTCCTCGCAGTTTCGTTTCTTATCTAACCGAAAATGAAAGAAATATAAATCGACACTTCTGAAGAGTCCTTCCAATCATACACCTTCGTTTGAACTTTTGCCGAATGGTATTGCTGTCATCGTAGTGCGTTATATATTTTTCATTTAACGTTTCACTTTCACATACACCCATCGGATCAATAGGACCCCATGTGGTATGCTATTCGACCTTTTGTAGAGCACACCTGGTTCTGGTGACACTAAAAATAAAACTCGGATTGAGAATCCCAGCAGAGCAGAGCCGCGTATTGAAGTTGTGCAAGGAAAAACAGGTACAAGAGCGCGTCGTCCGCATGAGATCCAGTGGTGATTAAAAGCGTTCATGTGAATCTGTCAGTCAAGTGTTTGAAGGTTTTTGTGATTTTACAATCAGTTCTCAGTTGCTCATGCTGGAAAGGAGGCCACCGCGTCCGATGTCCAGAAGGCTCATTGGTGAGTTTGTTTTGTTTGTGTGCGCATTAGTGTTGTATTTAATTCATATCTGACGATTGTAATGGCTTAAGTTATTAACTTGAAATAGTTATAGAGAACCTTACTATTAGAATAATTGGAGTGGAGGGAACGTTCGTAAATTACGTCTCGATATTGTTCATCCTTTTGCACCCTTCCTCTTACCTCTCACCGTACTGTCATGTTTAACTTATCCCCCCCCCCCCCCCCCCCCCCCCTTTACACACAAAAGTCTTGTCACGATAATTTATGCAGTTATAAAACAGTCATTAACACTTCAACTTTTGAGCATTTTACCTGCCATACGATTAGGAAAATTTAGATTTATAAAAACACACCTGCAAAACATAATTGGTTATCCGCTTTCTTTTTCCCGGAAATATCTATTAACCGGACTTTAAAAAAAAAAAAATCTCCCAATTTAAAATAGTTTCATTGTTGGATAGAGGTTATGCAACAATGAAATTTCGTTTACCTACACAGCATTTATTAAACCGGATATTTTCTAAATATACTTTAAGTGGCGTGGAAAAAAGTGAGTAACAACTTGACTTTCCTGGTGAATAATAGCAGGCCGCTTGCGAAATTAGAACCTAAAAAGGGTAAAATAATCTTAAAAATGGAAAACTGTACTAAAATGTAAAAAAATATATATTTATTTATTTTAGTTTTACGAACAAGTTGAAAAAATTTAATTATTTAATATGAATTTTATACTTAATACAAATTTTTGAAGTTGGTGCCAATTTACAAAAAACATACCTAAAATTTGTCGCCGATTTCAAAAAGTTGAAATAAATATAAAATAATTAATTTTTTTCAACTTGTTCGTAAAATGAAATATATATATTTTTTATTCTTTAGCGAATTTTTCTTAAAAGTCGGTAATTTTTTTTAAAATTATTTTATTATTATTTTTATTCGTTGTACATTTTTACACGTTTGCAGTATCACTCTCTTTTTTCCCAATACGTAAGATGGAACATCATGTTTTCGATTAGCCGAGTTTTTGAATCCTTTAAAAAAATATTTGAGTCTTTCGCTGTTTGAAGTATTTCTAAAAAAAAAATATTTGAGTCTTTTCGCTGCTTGAAGTATTTCACCTGAACTGCGCTTCTAGTGCCGTCGAGTTTTTGTTTAAATTTGCGTGTGTTAGTGTAGAACTATATAAACGATCTTGCATCTTCTGAACTGCTGGAGCGGAATATACTACAGCGGTTTCCTTCATTGGTGTTTTTCTTACGCAGCTGAAGTAAGACACAACAACAACACATTTCTACGAAGAGCTGTACATAAAGTTCAGTGGCTTTTAGATCCGATTAATTTATTACAAGGTTTCCTTGTGAGCTAACCGATTGTTTAATTGTTTACATCTTTTCAAAACCTATTTGAATAAAGCGACTTGAACCCATTCTGGGTTAATTACTAGTGTACGGTGCCCCCGCCAAATCTGATTTGGCGACAATTGGTGGGCAATAAATTTTATAGATTGGCAACCCTATTTCATGACGTTCCTAGCAATATCATGATGTACGGCAACCCTATTTATTTTTCTTGCACCGTTTCACGTTGTTTTGCCATTTGCTTGACGCCAATTTTCAGAATCGCGCCAAGGAGGCATCGTGCACTAGGAATTTACCCCATTCTGGTACAGGACTGATGTATTTTCTCTTTTAGAGATTACTTATTCCTTTATTTACATAACTTTTTCGGTACTTATTACTACTACCTTGGTGGAAGTCGCCAAAGATAAGGAGTTCGCCAAATACTGATCATAAGATTATGAAAACCATAACATAATACTGCAAGTATACAATTTTGTCTCAAAAAAAAAAAATTGCCAAAGTAGTTGCGATAATACGTAAATTCCAATTTTTTTCTATAATTTTAACTCGTAACTATTTTTGTGAAAATTCTATTCTAAATAAGATCTTTCGATTCCACAATGAACGAAATTCTCTATTCCAATTGGGCGACATTTTTAACTTCAGTCTGCATGTGGGTTTCAAACGAGCATTTCCGTCCCATTTCAATAAAGCTCCGAGTTTTTCTGTTTTGTTCTTTCCACCATTGGCCTACTTCACCATTTAAAGCGATTGACTCAATGAAGTGTGAAAAAGAAATCTACATTAAAAAAAATCAGGTCGACAACGTCTGTGGAAATTAGAAATCGCCTTCGTTTGTTGCCGTAATATGCCAATAATCATTACGAATGCGGGATTCTTATTTGATTTTCGATGTTTCATTGGGAAATATTTAATTCAATCTTAGAATTCGGCTTCACTCTTTAATTTATCAAATTCGAGTTAACCTAAAAATTCAGAATTATTTTTCCATAATTAATTTTAATGGTTATTCATAATTAATTTTAATGGTTATTCATAATTAATTTTAATGACTATTAATAATTACTTTTAATGGTTATTCATAATTAATTTTAATGACTGTTAATAATTAATTTTAATGGTTATTCATAATTAATTTTAATGGTTATTCATAATTAATTTTAATGGTTATTCATAATTAATTTTAATGGTTATTCATAATTAATTTTAATGACTATAAATAATTAATTTTAATGGTTATTCATAATTAATTTTAATGACTATAAATAATTAATTTTAATGGTTATTAATAATTAATTTTAATGACTATTAATAATTCATTTTAATGACCATTAATAATTAATTTTAATGGTTATTCATAATACATTTTAATGGTTATTCATATTCAATAAGGGAATTTTTAATCAATGGAGTAGGAATACCTTATCTCTGAAAAAACAATTTTTTTTTCATTTTAACTTAAAATAGCTTCTATTACAAGTATCATATTGAAGTAAAAATGCTTGCGTGTGTGTAAAGTGTTAATTTCAGGGTTAAAATTGATAATAGACCACTGATTCGGTTAATCTATTTTAAGAGAAGCCGTATCAATACATTGCTCTCTCTCTCACAAAATCAGTGATCCGGAAGTGAAGCTGCACAAATGTCCCTTGGACTTATTACAATACAAAAGTCCTATTTATAGGTTTTTTAATCGAAATTCAATAATTTATTTTACAGACGCGTAATTCTATATTACAATTGTACATATATTGATTCCAATGGCGTACGCAAAGGGGTGGGATTTAAAATCCCTTCCATTGGCTATGAAGTGTAGAAAGCAACGTTTTATTTTTATGGTGTCAAATAATAGTATCCCTCACAGTAGCACATTGTTTAAGACATTTTCGAACGCATTTAATTTAATACAAGAATATTTTTTTTAATTGAAAATCAACGGAGATAAGGAGATTTTTAATTTGCGTAAAGTTAGTCGATTTGTCACTTTTTCGAATTATGAAGCCCGAATTTGTTAAACAAGCAAGATACTACATTATTTCACCGATTATTTTGATTAATAGCTTATATGATAGCTTTATGGCATCACTTAGATCACATGTTACTTTTAGTTTAATATAATTTAGTTATATATGGTTAATTAGCTAAAAAAGTGATTAAATAATATAAGTCAAAATTTTTGCCGTCAGGCGATTATTACCCAAATATAAAGGCTTCCCCTTTCCAGTCGCCAAAGAAAATTATGTTTTAGAGCGGCTGAATAAAAGTTAAAATTTTCGTTAAATAGTACGCTCTACAAATTAAAATTATACCATCTGATAGATGAAAGATCCTTTTAATCGATGGATCAATTTTCATTTAACTTGGACAATTATTAGTGAAGATAGAAGCATTTGAAATAATTAACATTATTGAATATATTTACTTTTCTAAAGTTGTTTTGGGGGGATAAGTTTTTCTATCGAAGGTCTGTTAAGAGATATCTATTTTTACAATGTGTCCGTTATAGATTTCACGACGATTTAACAGTGCTTATGATGCATGTAACGCCACTAAAAACTTTCGTGGTTCCTCCCTGGCACTTAATGATAATGATCAAAAGCAGTAACTCAATCAAAAAGTTAATTATTGGTAAACAACAATAACGGTTGACAAGCTGTTATTCGAGATACTCAACTATGCACCCCGACCAGCCTTCCCGAGGGAAGCTGATACCAGGCCCCTTGTCATCAACTCCCTCCTCACCCCCCTGTAATCATGGATCATCGTTTGGCTTTTAAAATAAGACGGGGCAATGATGATAAGTGCCTGTTTAGACTGCTGACATCCGATTGGATGGTAATAGGCGGTTGGTGACAGCGTGCAGTTATCGGTTGGCGTTGATGTTTTGGATTTTGAGGTGGTGGTCTTGGCGAGCTCGGTAAAGATTTTTGGCGATTTTTGTATAATGTTTAATTTTCTGTCGGCTCGGTGGCGTAGTCGAGTAAAGGGGGAAAGTTTTTGCTCTGTTTAAGTACAAATGAGGAGGAAATTTTCAAAAGGGAATATTTTTCTGGTTGGGATTTAGCGAACGCTGCTTGACGACGAAATTCGAGCGATTCACTTATATTGTCTCAACTCCACATAAAAGTGGTTTGTTTGTCTGTTTGTTTGTTTGTTTTAATTAAGTCGCACTAGAGCTGCGCATTGGGCTGTTGGCGACGGTTCGGGGCCTATCTCGAACAAAAGACCCGGGAACAATGCCTCGTATTTTTGAACCATGACGGGAACAACACCTGAGTTGACACCCAACGCAACCTCAATAGGCGTGAGGGCATTGGTACCCGATCAGATTTATCATGCGAGATCAGATTTATCACTAGTCCCGTATACACGCCAGTATAATTTTTTGGCTGTTCTGGACGACTTTTTAGTATTTTTGTAGCGAAGCTGGCAATCCTCCAATCGCAAGATAACTACTTTTTTACGTTTCTCTATCAAGTCCACCTTACGAGTTCGAACTAGTAATCCTCTGATTACCAGCTGAACGCCTTTATCCACTGGGTAAATGGAAGCTCCCACATAGAAGTGAATCACTTGAATTTCGTCACCAAGCAGCTTTCTCTGCAGTTGTTGAATCCCAGTTGGAGAAATGTTCCCATTTTTACAATAACCTCCTTAAATAATGGCTTCTGAGAATTATTTTTATTTAGATTACAAAAGCAAATATTTTTGGTTGGTTGGTTGAATTAAGGTCGCACTAGAATTATACAATGAGCTATTAGGGACAGTTCAGGATCTATCCCGAAGGAAAGACCCGAGAACACTGCATCTTAATTTTAAACCAAAGTCAAATATCGAGGTCACCACATGAGCCTGGCATCCCACGCAACCTAATATACACATGAGGACATTAAACCATGACAGATTTAACGTTCACCAGTCCCCAGTACACTATGCATTATTTTTGGTAGTCAAAAAGGAACGTATCTGACAATCCTCCGATTACTAGATCGCTCTTATTATTATAAATAGCTTTTATGGATATATGCAGCTTTTAGATATAGTAAGAATGACCTTTTTTTTTTAATTCTATAAAGGACATAACTCTTTCATGTGACTGTCATTTTAATATTTAAAGGAAAGATTGTGCGATTAGCACCCAAATTGGCCAACATCAACCCACCAATTAAATTTGATAATTTACAAAGCAATTAGCATAATTTCGAATTGGTTTTCGTAGAATTCATGCATTCCAATTCCAAGGTTCAATAAACATTTCGAACTCTCATATATTGGGTTCAACTTTATTTTTATAAGATCTACTATAATTGGGTTTTTCTGTTATTGTTAAAAAAAAAGTATTTAGCTTACTGTTTTTTATTGATTTCTTTCTCGAATCGCTTATAAAAAAGGCATTACATTCAAAGAACTGATCTGTTCCGTGTAATTTGCGTAAATCGCAGTTAAGTAGCTTTAGAGGTTATCTGAAATAGGTTAAATTAACGTGGCTTATTTACAAATTGCAATGTTCTATTTAAAGCAGTATGAAAATTTCTGCCTAAATTGCATTTTTTTAAATAATCGTTATTTTATTAATGTTTGTTTTATCATCTCTTGATTATACATAAACAAAAATATTATTCATTAATGGATCAAATAAAAAGAATAATAGAGCAAATATAAGAACAATAAAGAATTATTGAGCTATTTTTATTTTAAAAAAATAGCAAAATTATGTATTTATTCTGAATTTCTCAAAAGCTACAGTAATTATTTTTCCTGTGGGCTATTCTGAGGTCTTATAGTGGACTTTTAACTATTTGCAGCGTTCTGGGGACAAAATAACATGTTCTTTTATTTCCCTGTTCTTCAAAGTAAACGAGGCTCTTCAGTTTCGAAAACTGAAAAATATTTCATCTAGAAAAAAAAACACTTAGAGATATTTAATCCACAGTTTGAAAACGACATGGCTCTGTAAAAAGAATACCGAACTCGTAATCCAAGGGTTACGAGTTCGAGCCCTGTCGTCCGCCAGAACATTCGCCGTGTAAGTACGGCTGGTGTACGTTAAATCTTCCAGAATACACATGTCCTCAGAATGGCTGTGGTGTATAAGTTTGGAAAGTAGGTTGCACGATCAGGTGTTCCTTCTCATTTGACCATGGCTCAAAAAGAACAAGACGTTATTCCCGGGCCTTTTCTTTGAAATAGATCCCGATTTGTTGCAAATAGCTCATTGTGCAACTGAAGTGCAACGTTAATTTAACCAATCAAAGGAGAATGACAATGAGACCGTATTTTTAATGTTATTTAGTGAAAATCTGAAAATTATCTTTGTTTTCCGTATTAGTTGGTGGTCTTCAGCGGACGGGGACGCTGAAGGGCGGCACCATGAAGAAGGTCCCGCCCCCCGTGGTACCGGAGCTCTCGTACCGGAACTCGGGGTCCAGCTTCTCCAGCGGCTACGGGAGTCAGGCGGCGGTGGACCGGAACTCGTGCGGCAGCCTCAGCGCCGAAGAGCCCGTCTCACCGCCCCCGAACTCGCCAAACTCGGGTGAGTATTACTTGAACAGTTGTTATATAAGTTATAGATGAACAATTCTAGAATACCTTGAGTTATAGATGAACAATTCTAGAATAGATTGAGTTATAGATGAACAATTCTAGAATAGATTGAGTTATAGATGAACAATTCTAGAATATCTTGAGTTATAGATGAACAATTCTAGAATAGATTGAGTTATAGATGAACAATTCTAGAATATCTTGAGTTATAGATGAACAATTCTAGAATAGATTGAGTTATAGATGAACAATTCTAGAATAGATTGAGTTATAGATGAACAATTCTAGAATATCTTGAGTTATAGATGAACAATTCTAGAATATATTGAGTTATAGATGAACAATTATAGAATATCTTGAGTTGTAGATGAACAATTATAGAATATCTTGAGTTATAGATGAACAATTCTAGAATATATTGAGTTATAGATGAACAGTTCTAGAATATATTGAGTTATAGATGAACAATTCTAGAATATATTGAGTTATAGATGAACAATTCTAGAATATATTGAGTTATAGATGAACTATTCTAGAATATATTGAGTTATAGATGAACAATTCTAGAATATATTGAGTTATAGATGAACTATTCTAGAATATATTGAGTTATAGATGAACAATTCTAGAATATATTGAGTTATAGATGAACAATTCTAGAATATATTGAGTTATAGATGAACAATTCTAAATATATTGAGTTATAGATGAACAATTCTAAAATGATAATATCCAGTGAAAAATTCAACAACAAAAACCTATTTTTTCGTCTCAAGTCAAATTATTAAGTGAAAAATTCAAGAGAAATCATATTATTTCGACTCAAATTAGTCTAAAAGTTTTATTGGTTAATAAATGTTTTTCTAATGTCTTTTTTTGCCGTTTCAGATGTTTATGGATATGGACCTTTGCCTTCTCCCACCAAACCGTCTCATTTCTGTTTCCCAGATGTTCAGGTAAAATATTTTCACATATCATATTACTTTTTTTATATAATCCATTTATAATTTTCTACCAGTGGTTCTCAAAAGGTGGTTCGCGGACCCCGCGAGTTGATGTTAGGGTGTCCGCAGGGTCACTAAGAAAAATGGTTCAAATGCATTGAACAGTCCCCCTTGGCGACTTTTTTGAAAAAGCGGTTACATATAGTTCAAAAATTTTCATTTTCGAAAGTTTAAATATTAGTATTAAATGTACATGTAAGAGACTAAAAGTAATTGAACTCCTGATTGCGGTATTTTCTATTTGTTGGGTAAATATGCATTCATATTTTTAGTGAAAGCTATGTAACTTGTAAATAAATTATTAAATTAATTTCAGAATTTTTCTTTCCGTCATTTTCATGTTCAAACAAAATTGAAACGTATACATGCCCAGAAAGCGGGCGGGACTTTCATGACCATATATGGAAAGAGATCCCTATACCTATTTTAAGTTTAGCTAGAACTACTTGGGGATCGATGATCTACCATATGAAAGCTATTAGGATATCGATATAGTTTCACAAAATGTATAATTCATCTATATAAACCAAAGAGTTTGAGCTAAATAAATCTGCAAAAATTTACAATATTTAATTAAAATATCTGTTTTTAAACGTTAGCCTGTCATATAACAATGTGATTGTGTAACTTCTATTGTACAATATACTGAATGTGGTTTTTTTTCTTCTGTTTCAGAGTCAGTATACTCAAGTGATTGTCCATGCTCAACCTGGGAGTGGGGGCTCCACGCCTGTCGACAATCCGCCGGGTCCTCTGGGGTGCCCATCAGGTATGCACCACAAATTTTTCATTTTTCTTTCGAACCTATCGGAACATTAATAAAATGTACAGTTTGTTTTATATTTATCATTAGTAACCTTGTACGGTCTGGATTTATATTAAAAAAAAATGTACATCTAGACACTTAAATGAATTTCGACAAAGAGCCGAATTCGCCACTGCCGTGATCACTCCAAACTTACATCGAAGTCCTATTTTAACCTTTTGCGCTTCACTTGTGATGAAATAACGACATGTTGTTTTGTCCCTTATTCTTCAAAATGAATGATAACAGAATGTTCTTGGGTTTAACCCTTTGGCACTCCAAGAACACTTTACGTTCTTTTTACGGAACAGTTATTCCTCTTTATGTTCTTTTCACCATAATTTTTTTTTTTAGCTCAACAAGCAAGGAAAACAAAAGCATAATCTATTTTGGATCTGCAAGCCAACAAGTTTTAAAAATATCATGTTTTTTTTTTTAATGCATGATCATGTTCTCGTTTATTTTAAAGAACAGGGAATCCAAGAACTGGTCGTTCTGTTGGGGACAGCGGAGTGCAAAGGGTTAAAATAAACGAGAACATGATCTTGCGTTTAAAAAAAAACATGATATTTTTTCAACTTGTTGTCTTGCAGATCCAAAATAGATTATGCTTTTGTTTTCTTCTATGAGCAAAAAAAAAAATTACGGGGAAAAGAACATAAAGAGGATAACTGTTCCGTAAAAAGAACGCAAAGTGTTCTTGGAGTACCAAAGGGTTAAAAACTCCTTTCTTGCATCCAGGAGCGTCAGAGATTTGAAATAAAATAACATGAACAGTGGTAACTGTTTCTGGCCAATGGCTGTTCAATGGCCAGATATTAATAGAGGTTTTCTTATTTGTATCTTTCAGTATGCCATGCGATGTTGGAAGACCAGGGTATCGACGTATGTCCGAGTCCTGGGGGCAGCAGTGCCAGCGGCACTTCGTCCAGGCACAGCATGTCCAGCGTGGACAGCGGTCGGGCATCCGGATCTGACAAGGTAAATAAATGCTAACCATGGGAAAATAACCCGACATAGAAATATTACTCATTTTATTGCTTTTGTCATTCATCACTTTTAGCAGGGAAAATAATACCACAGATTTGTTATTTTCATGAAATATAAATGTGCCCGCGTGTTTTTGTTGCAAGAACGTCGAGTTCGTAATCGGAGGATTACGAGATTGATTCTCATCGCCGTACTGCGAGGAAGACAATGCACATTAAACCTATCGAGGCCAAAATGTCCTTATATTAGTCGCGGTGTGGAAGTCTGGAGAGTGGGGTAACAGCTCAGGTGTTGTCCTCGCCTTTTGACCATGGATTCAAAATTACGAGGGAATATTTTCAGGTCTTTCATTTTCGGATATTTCAGGACTAGTTCAAGCCAGTGCGAGTGGACTTAACAAAGAAAAGTAAAAAAGTTGTGATCTTGCAATCGGAGGGTTGCCAACTTCACTACAAAAATACTAGAAAGTCATCCAGACCATCCAACAATTTATACTGGCGTGTATACAGGAGTGATGCACGATAAATCTGATCTGGGTCCAATGTCCTGACGCCTATTAAGATTGCGTCTCAGGTGTTGTCCTCGTCATCTGACCATGATTCAAAAATGCGAGCCATCGTTCCCGGGTCTTTCCTTCGAGATAGGCCCCGAACCGTTGCCAATAACCCACTGTGCAGCTCTAATGCGACGTTAATAAACCAAACCTTTTCGCGATTGACACGGAACTGTTTCCGATAGCCCATTCTATAGCTCTAGTCCGTTGTTAATTCAACCAACCCACTAACACCTTCATTGCGACAGCCTTTGTGCATAGGAAAAACCTGTACTCGTGTGAAGGCTACATTAATCTCACTAACTGAAAAAAAACATTAACTAAATGTTCATATCGTTCATCAAACAATTGCCTTTCAATTAAAAAAAAATACTTTCTGAAAAGTTTAATCTTGCCATGATATATACCCACTAGCTTAATACAGGTAGAAATATAATTAAAGTTTTTTTTTCCCCTCTTATTGAACTTTTGAGATTTTTAAAGTTTGTAAGCTGTGCACGTTTTCCCTTGCGTGTCGTTAAGGTAAGTGCTTAAGAAAATAAGTATCCTTTCCTCGTTCAGAATTTCAGTGTCCCGGTTTTCCAAGCACAGTGGAGATTCTTATACTTATATTTCGTTTAAAAAAGATGGTCAAATAATCTTAATTTCAGAATAGGGATTTTTAATGAGAATAGTGATTTTTTTTTGTTTTTACTCATGGGTAATCAAGAATCGTTTCTTGTTTCTCTGTTTGTTCTCAGATTCTGTTGATTCCCAGTCCGAATACGTTAATTTCTAGTCCGTTTCAGAAAGCCAATTGAACTGTTGTCAATTTCTAGGAATTCACGATCTTCCTTATGGTTGAGTGAATAAACGTCGTACTTGAGCTACACAATGAGCCATTAGTGACCGATCTAGCTCGTTTGATACAATGTGAAGTAAACACTTCGGCTTTTATTAGCTGGCTCATAGTGTGAACGCTTCCTAAGGTAAGGTTACTATTTCGGCAGTGTCTTTACTTTCGATTACTCAGTGTCTATATATATAAGGTAGAGTGTCTATGGTTTGTTTTTTATACAAATCTGCAGTTTTATTTCGAGTTTGATGGAAGTTTTGCATACTTGACCTTCAAAACAAGAGGAAGTTCAATGCCTACATGAGATTTCGAAAAACCATCCCACCCTTTACAGGTTACTGCTGCCATGGCTCCCTGGACTATACCGAAGGTTAACAGGTGGCAAGCCACGACTGCGAACTAAAATTGTAATTTGATAAAAATATATATATATATTAAAGTTAATGACAAATAGGTAAATAATAATGACATTAAAGATAAATTCATTGACAATTAAGTAATCATGATAATTGGTTATAAATAAAATTTGGTTGTAATGGCAAGTAAATAGTAATAAGAGTTAAATATAGTAATGGTAATTAAGTAGAAGTACTGATGATGAGTAAATAGTATTGTCAATTAATTAAGAAAGCATGAATGACTTCTTACTACAACCGCCAGATGGCAACGCCGGGTACTTTAGCTAGTTCCACTACATTTATCAACTTTTTCATGAATTTTTTATAACGATTTGCATGAAAGTGAAGTTTTGAGACGGTTAACAAAGTAGCAACTGGGAAGGATGCAATTTGTGTGATTCCGAACGCATTTCGCAGGTGGTGTCCCAGAAGTCCAAGCAGCACCAGCAGCACATCCTGATCGAGACGACGTCCCAGCACAGCAGCAGGCACAGCTACCACAGCTCCACCTCCAGCGTGTCCAGCGACGACCTGCTCATCATGGGCAGCAACGTGGCAGAGATGATGCTCCACGGACTACCCGTGAGTACTTCTATCTTTTGATATGGATTGGCTGCCCAAGTGGTCACGAAAGTCCGAAAATGAAATAACACCAGTTTTCATTACCAAGCAGTTAGTCCATCATTTGGCCCAGTGGTGGGGCCCCTAGTTTCAAAGGCAATAGCCCAATTGCGGCCATAGGGAGCCAGGTTTACCATATTCTCAAAGAAGAAAACAATTGTTTATCGCCCAGACAAAAGGTTGCCATGGGCCGCAGTTGGAACTTTCCGGTTTCAAAGATTGCCCAACAAAGAGTTGAGTGTCATTCCACTTAGCATTATTGCCATGGCTAGTTGCAAACTTTAAACGCTCTTTTCTCGAAGGTTTCTTTTTGGTCTCATTTACCACTTGGCAGCCAAGCTGTCCATTAATTAAATGAGTCCTTTGATGCAGTCGACACTCCTTTCAATTACCCTACGACATTCCCTTAATTATGACGACTGCCACTTTCTGTCCCTATCGGTTGTTTAATAAGTTTTGTTACTCGTTATACAACAGCGGAAAAAAGGTACTTCTTTCTGCGTGCTTATAGGAGCAATTAACTCAAGATCTATCTTATTGCGTAAAAATAAATGCGTGTCTATTAAGGTACGATGCTGTGCGCGCGAACTGTGATTATTCCAGAGAAGAGGGGGCTGGTTAATTTTTTAGCCAATTATGTAACGCCCTCTATAGCAACTGTAGCGCCCTCTTCTGGTTTGTGAGTGAAATCGACAGTCGAGAGCCAGATCTCAGCATGTGAAGTCACCTGCGTTTTATATCCAAATTTTGTATGGCTGTGCTGTGTGTAACTTTGAATTTTAATTAAATTTGTTACACTAAAACACAAATGCCCATTCCTTGTCTTGATCATCAAAGAACCCTATCCGTAGCCCTAACCCCACGCTACACAATTATAAATTTACATGTAAGTACCTGTTTGTGTTCTACTATTGGTATACTGGCTGCTACAGCATTCGAATATCACAAGATGAAAAGTTATTCTATCAAATAAAGTTATCTTCGAATAAATTGTTCCAAGAAAACAGCTGGAAAAGCATGAAACTGTTTTTCAAGGTTCACGCTCAAAGCGCGTGTTTTGCGGCTACCACTTTAAAATACGACGTGCGTCCTAGCCTTCCACAATCTTCCCGTTATTTACAGTCTTATCCCAAGAGAGATAACACACTTTTCCTTCCACTTCAACCCATTCACTGGAAGCGATTGAAATTGTGATCGACTCAATCCACACCCATTATCGCCCACAATACGTGTCCTCTTTCGCCGATACAAACATGTCCTCTGCGTGTCCATCACTAGAATCGTTTACGCAAGCTCTTTTGCGGACTTAACGCTTTTGCCGAAGTTTTATTGGATCCCAGTGTCCCAGGCGCCTGGACGGTCAAGTGTTTAGGCAACCGACCCTTAATGACTCTTCTTTTTCTTAGAGGGTCCTCTTCAATGTTCTTTTTTTGTTGGGTACTGTGAAAGGGTAGGAAGAGAAAGAAAGCCACTTGAATTGCTTGTTCAACTTTTAGTGTTTGGTGTTTTTTGCACTCTTTTAACTGTTTTTTTAGGGGTTAATTAAGCGGTGCTTTCATGATGGCCTTGCTAAGTTTTGAGTTGTTTTAGCAGTTTTGAAAATGATGGATAGCCTAGGCAGTACTTTTTTTTTACCGTCTTAAATTTTAAGCTAATTAAAATCTTAAGGGTTCTACACTTTTCCTTAACCCATGCAATTAACACAAAAATTTATAAAATATATCGAATTTGACTTGTAGTTTTCAGGTATAAGTTTTCCACTTTATATTCCGTAATGTTAAAAAAGGAATTAAATTATTACAACTAACTCTTCTTACTTCCCATTGATTAGCACGTTTTTAATTATTTTTTTGTTCGGAAATAACTTTGATATATTTTTTTAATGATGGATACAAGGCAGACAATCCCATGGTTAAATAGATTTTTCATGAAAATCTAGACCGTTCCTAGGAGAAATGAAAATTTAAAAAACCGCTACAGTTTTTTATAAATAAAAGCCCCCCTAGGCTCTAACTTCTTCTGTGCATTGTTTACTAAACTTCTCATTAGAAAATTATGATTTCTAAAGTGAGTGACCAAAGTGTGTGAAAAAATTTCAGCATTTTTTTTTGTTCAAGTTTTTCTACGTCAGGGCCCCCTTTCCTATGCCATGTTACACTCACCTCCTTCACATCTCAAAGGTGCGTGACATAATATATGAGCGACCCCTATCCTGTTGTGTTACGAAGTACAAATTTAGAATTTTCGAATGAAAAAAACATCCCAAACTATTTGAATTTAACAATTAGATAATCGATGTAGCTTATAAAAGACATTTTCCGGCTAACTATATGGTTTTAATTCAACACTACTTAGCTTCTGAAATCATTTACCGAATTTATTATTCAAACTATCCACATTATTTGACTCTTGATATCGAATTGCACCTTTTACCATTACCTTGCGATCAGATCGCCAACCGAGAAAATGTTGCTAAAAAGACTTCGGAAGCGTGCTCCCCATGAAAAGGCCATTGTTAAGCTCCAGTGACGTTCAAAATACACCGACACTTCAAAATTCCGCTAATTCATCACATTCTTGAACCACTACAAAGTCAAAAAGAATGCAAGCATCGGATAATGGGGAGTATCCGAAAGGACTTATCCGATGGAACACCCGTTGCGAAATGAATAAAGAACTTAATATACTTTGTTAGTTATTTTTAAGTGCGATCGTTTTATAAATGTATATATATGGGCCATTTAATGATGCATTGTATTGTGTCATTAATGGTGCTTAAGGTTGTCTCGCCAAAAATACAGGATTTCCTGTTAAGTTTAAAATTTTCGTTTTGCTTTCCCGCCTCTTTATTCAGACACTTTTCAGGAAACTGAACATAAAAAAATATATATGGAAAAGGAACATAAAAGCCTCTTAGAAATCCTTCTAGAAGTGGACATGCTTTTTAGCGAAGTCATCCATCAAAAATTGTATTCTTCCGTAAGAATCTCTAGAAATCTTAATAAGAATGAAAGAGGCTACTGCTTTGTCCGCGTCTCTTGCTTTTCTCTTTCACTATATTTTTAAACTTACATTTTCGAAATATTTCTTGACATTTTCGTTCTTGCACTCTTCACCGATACTTATATTGCCCTAACTATGGAGATATTTGACGTTCCATTATTATAATTTTAAAATTAAATTTAGGATGAAATGTTTTTTTGTTACAGTATTCCAATTATGTCCATCATCTGTCATCCTCCTGTGATGCTCATTGTCATAATGAGTATCACAAAAAGATGGTGAACTCTAATGTCCGAGTAAATCATTGTAATTGGGAATGTAACCCCTTCGCCTACAATATCAAGTGATACCTTTAATAAGTTTGGTTGGTTTGGTTAATTAACGTCGCACTAGAGCTGCACAGTGGGCTATTGGCGACGGTTCGGGGTCAATCTCGAAGGAAAGACCCGGGAATACACACACATTCAGACATGCACCTCGTTATTTTAGAACCATGGTCAGATGACGAGGAAACACCTGAACAGGCACACAACGCCTTCAATAGACGTCGGGACTTTGGACCCTGATCAGATTTATCGTGCACCAGTCCCGTATACACGCCAGTATAATTTGTTGAATATTCTGGACGACTTTCTAGTATTTTTGTAGCGAAGCTGGCAACCCTCTGATCGCAAGATCACTACTTTTTTACTTTTATATGTCAAGTCCATTTCACGGATTCGAACCACCAATCCTCTGATTAGTAGCTGAACGCCTTACCAACTGAGCAACTGGGGCTCTACCTTTAATAAGAAAATCGAGCCAAATGTGAATAACACGAGCCAGACTCGTGGTTTTCAGAGATAAACAACACTGGTCAGACTCGTGGGTACCGTAATAGCTTGGTGTTTATGCATGGCATCTGATTCGAGATTGGTTCAAAATTACGAGTCAGTGTCCCCGGGTCTTTTCTTCTTGATAAACCGTGAACCATCGCCGAAAACCCACTGTGTAGCTCTAGTCCCGGTCCGTTTGACGGCTTTTAATGTAAAGTTTATGGTTGTTAAAAGTAAAAAAAAAATTGTTAATTAAGGTCATAAAAACAGTTGGTTTATTTTTCTTGGTGAGAAGCGACTTGGTTGACGAACGTTAGCGAGTAAGGGACAGTGCCCTCTAGTTGGTATTTTTAAGGCCTCCGTGGCCGAGCGGTTAAAGGCGTCAGCTAGGAATACGAAGGTTCCCGGTTCGATGCCAGGTGATGGACTTGACAAAGAAAAATAAAAAGTAGTGGTCTTGTGATCGAGGGTTGCCAGCTTCGCTACAAAATACTAGAAAAGTCGTCCAGAACATCCGCAAAAATGTACGGCGTGTATACGGGACTGGTGCACGATACATCTGATCGGGGTTCAAAGTCCCGCCGTCTATTGAAGGCGTTGGGTGCCAGTTCAGGTGTTTCCGCGCCATCTGACCATGGTTCTAAAATAACAAGGTGCAGGTATGAATGTGTGTGTGTTCCCGGGTCTTTCCTTCGAGATAGACCCCGAACCGTCGCCAATAGCCCACTGTGCAGCTCTAGTGCGACTTTAATTAACCAAACCAAACTAGTTGGTATTTATTTTTCTACGATGTGGAGTGTGCGATTAGGATCATCCTTTAGAAATTTCTAATAGTAAGTGGCATTTTCCAAATTCTGCACCAATCTCCATCATGCAGTGTATATTTTTAACTCCCCCGCTCACCATATTTATCAAACAGATGGACAACTTTTTCGCCGGCGTTACAGTCGCAGCATGTCCCCCACAATAGCAGTCAAGTAGTCAGCTGCCGAGTCTCGATGGCTCTCGTATCGGAAGCAGCCTCACGTCGGTGGCTCAAGTGGCTAAAATGGATTGTCGGCTGTTTATTTATTAGCCAAAACAACATGGGTTCTTGCCAAAGGGTCTCTCTCTGCGTCCCTTTTATCCTGGCCGCAGAGGTAACAATTGGGATAACAGATGGCGTTTCGGCTTTGCCTCGTTGGAAGTGGAACGAGTCTTGTGTTTGTTCGGTTTATCCGATTAGTTTTACTGGGATTATTATATTTAGTTAGTGACAATCCTAAAAATGTGATTGGTTGTTAGTGTTTTCTCGTCGAAATGGAGCAATAAAGATAGTGACAGTGAAATGACACCGTTATTTAAAAAGTTGTGACGGACTAAATCAATTGAAGACGTGGGTAAGAACCTCCCGTTTTCAAAGTGGCTCAGGGAAGGACGAAAAACCTTGAACGTTTCTTCCATCGTATAATGCTAAAGTACGGCTCCTTTTCACTTATATCTCTATAACTATTGTTTAGAGCTATATCTGATTCGTGCACCAATCAATAGAGGATTATTTTCTTTATAGGAATACGAGGAAAAGTATAAAAAGGTGATCCACTCCGACGCTATAAATCCGTGATGAATAGCACGGTTGACATACACCTGGTCTCGTTCAATAGAAAATTTGGTATCCGTTAAAATCTTGAAATATATTTTTTAAAAAATACGGTAAATGGATAGGTGTAATAGCTTGCGGATCTTCAATCTACAAAAAAAATATTTTCCGTTATCCAAACCGGAGAAATTGCCGCGTGAAATTACCGATTTTTCAAAAACTTTACAGAAAAGTTAGGTGCATTGAGTGCACCAAAATAAAAAAAAATTGAGGTGCACTACAAAAAAAGGTAGGTCTACTGTGCACCCGCTAAGAGAAAAATCTATATATATTATTTCTTCCAATATTTTTACTAAAAAAAAACGGAAAGATTGTTTTTGCCGTGAATAATTTTGTAGCGACTTGAATTTTACTCTATTGAGAAAACAACACCTACCCAATAACTTAACCACCAAATAGACTAAATCTATCCTGAAACGATAACACAACGCCGTAAAAGCTCCTATCACTTTCATCAAGCACAATAAAACCTGTCCTATTCCTGAAAGAGACTATTATTTCTCTTTCTTCCTATGATATCTTGTTTTTACTCCTTATACTTATTCCTTTATCTCCTTCCGAGGATAAGGAGCAGCTTTCCGATATGGGTATGCGGATGTCCATCGTAAATAATCCTTCCCTTTTGTTTTTCCCTTTATAGGGAAAGGAGGGAATTAATGACCCAGGATGAATCCGGAAATCCACTTGTGGTTGGTGCCCATCTTTCTGGGTTTGATCTCGCATCGTCGTTTGCTTGGCACGCGTTTTGGCGATCTTTATTGGCGGTTTATTTTAATTTTGGAAATGACGGGATTATTTTAACTCAAAAAGAAAATCGGTTAAGGCAGGACCACTGATCTCTTAACTATAACAACTTCTGGGTTGGGCAAGATATTTTGTTGATTTGAAGCCCGTTGAAGTGGTAACCTGTACCTCACTTTCATCGCTACCACAATATTTCGTACATTTTTCATGTTAAAATAAGCCGACATGTATTGCTTTTGGCTGAGTTTTTTATATTTTGAAACCCATTTTAAATGCAACCTGCTATTAAAATAGAAAGTCATGTGCAAGTCAAAGTCGAAGTGGTTAAAAAGCAAGTGCAAAAACTATTCGTTTGGCAAAATAAAAATTAATTCTATAAGAAGAAAATATAATATTTATGTACACTTAATATTTCTTCAATGCCATGGTATTAAACACCACTAAATCACTTTTTAAAAAAAATTAGGGTACTGTATGGCTGCTTCCGCATTGGCTTCAATGCGCCCATAAAGGAAACAAGCTTTGAGCCTTCTAAAAGTTACAGTTAGAGTTCAGTGGGCAAGACCGGCCATAAGGGTTTTACACGAAAAGTCATTTCAGCAGATTTTGTAAAATTAAAGATTTGTCGCCAACAAGGGAAATATACTCAAGCTGTTTCACCGAACACCGCGAGCAGTATTTTATTTCAAGATTTTACACGCATTGGTGTCTAATTTTCTATCGAACAAGACAAACTTTATGCAACCGAGGTATTTTTTTTACGGATATCTAGTGTCGGAATGGATCACCGTAAAAGCTTAACATAGTTAGTGTTTAAATCTTGAGGTGTTTTAAGGATATTTCACGTCAAAATTATATTAGAATTTAATTTCATGTTTAAAATACTTTTCTAAAAATGTCTCAAGACGTTAAAAATGTTATGCCATTCTTATTTGACAAAAAAAAAACACAAAAAGCTCATAATATGCTAAAATAAACTTATATTTTAATCGTCAACAATGTTTCTATAATTATTATAAACGATACTCGAGTTATAAAGTGTAAAAAAAGTCTTAACTTTCAAAATAAAATTGCATTTTACCCAATGCCGCCAAATTCGGCGCTTTATTTCCATTCCCAATCCCCCTCTCTCTCGGAAGAAACTCCACCATCACGCGGCAACCCTGCAGATCGCGAGTAGGGGGAGAGCCGGAGGGGAGCGGGCCATCGGCCACATCATTTCTCGCCGGTCTTTCACTCGATGCGGCCGCGACTCGCACAGGAGCGCGCTCGGAACGCGCTTCCGAATTTCGCTCCTCGTCCCTTTTTCCCTTGGATTACTCTTGCGTCGCGATCATGGGAGTCGTCTGAACTTTCACCCCGGGAATGTCGCGGGGGGTGAGGCACATTCTGGACGCTCCCCACTGGATGGCACACTACAAGGTGAGTCCTCGGAGGAGTCCATTTGTTTGTTTGTTGTTGGGAATTTGTTGTTTACTCGGCGTGATAGTCGGGGATATTGTTCGGTGACGTATTGTTGTGCCGGGGAATATATTTGTCGTTCGATGAACCTTTGAGTTTTGCGTTTTTTTTTTGTTGTTTTTTTACTTTTTGGAACACCTCAACTTATATTTTTGTATGTGAATAAGCATTATAAAATGTATTGGGTATTGAGGTTTTATGAAGCACTTTATACCCAGCAAAAAAAGTCAGCATGAAACCTTCATCAAAATTGTCAAATTGAAGGTTTTATAAAGGATATTGAAACAAAAACTGCTGTTTTTTTAAGTTTTTAATTTTCCTGCATAAAACCTTTCAAATATATACATTTTGCCTTCATGATTAAAAATTGAAGGTTTTTTGCAGGTTTTTATGAAGGTTTTTTATTTTTTTTAAGAAGTATATTGAAACAAAAACCTTTAATTTTATAGATCTTCAAAAAAAACTGCAGTTTTCCTGCATAAAACCTTCAATTTAAAAATTTTGTAAAAGGTTTTATGCTGACTTTTTTTGCTGGGTAACTTTACAAAATTATTTCAAATTGAGATTTTTATAATATATGAAATGAAATATTATTCCAATTTTTAGCCTTTATTGCTAATACTTAGGCAACCTGTGTATACTTTTTTTTTAACGTATATTGGTTGAACGATTAAAAAGTAACTTTTATGAAAAGTTAATCTACCGCAAACAGGGGATAATTTGGCACTTTTAGCTGTAACTTTCCTTAACAGAAAGTGAGGGGAAAAAACAGCAATACTGTTGGACAGCAGGGTTGCCAAACAAAATAGCTTTCTATTCGAAATCTATTTCATTGAAAGCTTCATATGATTTACTTAAATAATTTTAAAGAAGTTAAACACATAAAAAAGCAAACTATTTCTTAGCTTCTAATATTATACTCTTCCGTTGCTTAGGAATAGCTTCTCATACAACCAGAGTGCTTTTAAAATATCTTTTATGACAAATCTTAAAAGCAGTTTTGATCGTATAAATATTCATTCCCTTTTTTTAATATTTTTTACTTTGTTTAGTTCAAAAGGAAGTATATATAATCCTAAATATAAAAACGCATAAAGGTTTTTTCTGAATATATTTACAAAGTAATGCAAAATTTATTACCCCCTTTTGTAGAGTGCATTTGAATGGCGATAAATTCTGCTTATCGCTTTAGAAAACGGACAGGCTCATCTTAAAAAGATGTTTATGTTAGTTTGAAAAGATAAGGGACGAAAAAGTTGCTCGTGTACAACATGTTTTTTTTATAAACTACACATATAAAATATTTAGATCGACGGATCGATCCGTTGATAAATTTTAGTTTTGTTTGGAGTTTTTAAAAGCATACTAATTTAACTTTTGATGGGAAGATGTGTGTGTGTATTTAAAACTGTAAATTTAATCTTCTTTGTGAATTTTTCACTGTTACAAAAAAAAATCATCAATCTTGCGAGAAAAAAAGGCTTTACTCAATTATACTTTAAGGGAAATAAAGAAATTCCATCGATCAAACGTTAACCGAAAGGAAAGGTTAAGATAAAATAAAGGAATAAAAATGGTTTGAAAACATGTCTAGTACTTTTTGCAATTCGCGGGTATTAAAAAGGAATATTGGATTAAAGCGCAAATATATATATATTATATATATAGCTGAAATACCCGTTCTACGCACGGGAAGGAAATAAGTTACAAAATAGATACAAATAGGTTACATAATATTAAAAATTAAATTTTTACATGTTCTCCATGTTAATCCTATAGAAAGATTTTTAAAAATTCGATTGGCAGTTCGAATTTTTAAAAGTACTTTATTAGTGCACCCCTAGGGCCCCAAGATGAAAGTGTGTTCCAATTTTCAGCACTCTATGTTTTTTTGGGTATGTAGATTCTCGAAAAAGGGGTTTTACACCCCCTTAAATATGTTCGATCGGAACAAAAATAGCTTACTTTTCCTATTTAAGGTAAAAGGAACAACTTTGCCAAATTTCTTTTTCATGGGTATACGGTAAATTGGAGTATTAGTGATAAGCGGCTAGGGCTTTCACATTTATTTATATCTATATATAACGAGTATTGTGAACTTTATTTTTATCCAATGCCTTGAATTTGAAGACTGTTCATTTTTAATTTATAATGCGAGTATTGAATTTATTATTACAACCATATTAAAGCACTACTGCCCGTTACAATAGGCCCTGCTACCAACTAACCATCTTAAAAGGCCTGGTTTGAATCAAATCCTGCCACCCAGCGGAGCATCGCCTCATATCGCTGATTTTTGATTATAACTTTTGGATTGGGTTAAGGCAGTTTGTTGACTTGAGGCCGATTGAAGGTTAAAAAGTGTACACCACTTCCATTTCTACCTCTATATATCGTATATTGTTTATGCTAAAATATGCCGAATTGGAGGGTTTTTTTATATTCCATTAAACTCAGTTTGAATGCATATTCTTTGAAATTCGTTTTAATAAGTGGATTAGCAGCAATAAGAAAAACTACATTTTGGCGATATACAAATTGATTCTATATGTAAAAAATAAAATATCTAAACATATTTAACATTTCCATAACGGTTTGAGAAGGAAAAAAAACTCCCACAAAATCACGTTTAAAAATTAGGTGGGGTAGAGTATGGCTGCTCGCAGTATGGCTTCAACCGCGTCTATAGAAAGAACTGGTTGTGAGCGTTCCAGAAGTTACAATTAGAGTTCACTTATTTTGTAGACCCATCAAACAACAGGAGCTCCAGAATCCGAAATCCAACCCGAGTATAAATCGTCCCGAAAATCGAAATTCAAACAACTTGAGGGGATTCTTCCCCGCAGATGCACTGCCGTCCCCCCCGCAGTTTCATTTGCCTCGACGATAATTGCCGCCAGCTCATGCCTTTCCCATGAATACATGAATAGAGAATGCACCCCCACCCCCTTCCTACCCCCGTATCTATTCAGATGCTTTATGGAAGATATCGTTTTGCATATCCCCTTTATAAACGCTGTGCAAATGCGGGAGGTCTTCAGTTCGCCGCAGTGTCACTTTTTCACGGAAGGTGGTGTTTTTCGAATGTGCGGGTGGGCGACTAAGTGGTAGAAGTAAAAAAAAATCTGAATTTTGATACAAGAGCTATTAAGTTTGCGAGACTAGCCTTGACTATAATGTTAAGTGGTATGACATTCGATTCATTATTGGGAAGCCTATTAAACTAAGGAGCGCTCCACTTTGTGATGTGGTTCATAGGGCTGACTAGTAGTGGAAGATAGTGTTAGGTAATTCATTTTCGAACTTTTGTGATTTGGTCCGTCCTACATGGTTCGCACAGTCCTTAAAAGTCCTTAAGAACTACTTAATTAAGTAGGTCCTTAATTAAGGGCCCTTAAAGTCCTTAATTTTCAACGAAGGTCCTTAATTTTTGTCGAGCATGAGCTTTTTTTTTACTTATTCACATGGGAGGTATTTTTTCATGTCTAACCCGAAATTCCAAGTTTTTAAAATTTTCGGAACCCAGAATTCCGGGTGCAATAAAAATATCGGAATGTAGAAATCCGGTTTTTACTTTGATCGGGTCCACACTTTTGACAGTTATACACAAGTGTAAATCGGCAAGGTGAGAAAGGCGTCAATAGACGGATTTAGTGTTGTTTTGTGAAAAATCGATACTCATTCTAGAAAATCGGGGAAATTCAAATGAATGTAGCATCTTTAACATTTCTGCGCCAGAGTTTGCCGGAAGTGGAATCATGCGTCAACCTACGAAACCACATTTACATGCGCTTCTGCACCAATTTTCACCAAAAAATTATGATTCTCCGCCAACGGCACCAAAAAATATACTAGGTCCTTAAAAATTATCGAGAGGTCCTTAAGAACTACTTAATTTTGTACTTTTGAAAATATGTATGAACCATGGTCCAAATGAGGAAGAATGACGTATTAGGAAATCTTGTTTAATGTGTGAATTCGTTTGAGGAATAGAGATGTGTTCCTTAAAATAAAATTTTACTGTGACACTGCTACTGAGAAATGAAATTAAGTCCCAGATAAATAAATGGTGAAAGATGTTACCACTTTCAAAATATCGTCAAGATATCATTGTGGGAAAAAGTCATTAAGTCATTTTTTGTTTAGTTTTTAATGTGCATGCACAGTGGCTAAAGCAAACTTTTGTTAGGGAAAAGTCAGTATAGCGAGAATGATTGAAATATATACCACTTGTTGCATATTGAGATTAACGCAGTCTCCTACGGCTACATTTAAACAAATACCTGAACATTTCAAAAGAGCCTTTTGTGACTTATGATGTTTTACCACCAAGCCCCATGATATATATAAAATTCAACTGCACTAAAACTTTTATACTTACACGTTTCCCTTTAGAAGGATAGTTACTTGTGTTAGCGTAACTTGGCCGTCACACCTATCAAAAATATAATTTAAACGATTGGACAGCAGAGCAAACTTCATTGTTGTTTAGAACTTGACATTATTTTACATCTCATTACGTTTGATGGGTAGTTTTATTTTTTCTTTCTGTAGAGCTTGGCCCTTTTTTAGATTGATATTTTTGTTATAGAGAATTTCACTCTAAACAAATATTTAGTAAGTTTTTTTTTTTCATTTTAACTCTTCATAATTTAATGCAAACATTTTTTTTTATTTTTCTCAAATCTAATTAATAGTTATATAAAATAAACTCAGAGAAAGTGAATCATTTAACATTACAATTTCATTTTATATTTTATTTCATATTTTTTTTTTCTGAGAGGTAGAAACAAATTAACTATTTTTAAGAATCCACACATGTCATATCAATCGCTATCTAATTAGTTTTATAATGTTAACCTATCTATTCCAAGTACCATTTAACATTAGCCCCGTGGATATATTTTATCAAGAACTAAGAATTTGCTATAGAACACGAAATTGTCGAAGAAGAGCAATAAAGTAAAAACCTTCTTTTACTTCCGCCCTTTTTTGCGGTTCCCTATTAAGGCCTTTTTTCTAAATCTAAAATGCCTCTTTCTTTCCCTACGTTTTCTTTTTTATGAACGCCTCATTTTTCTTTATGTCCCTTTCAAGCTTTTCGCAACCGCAGTGTGTTTTCGCCTTAAATTCTCTTCAAGAAGATGTTCTTGAGAATAAACGTCAACTTGTCTTTATTTTGTATCCGGCAGAAGTTAATTTTCTGCTGCGATATTTTTTTTATCCCACTTCTGGGTCCTGTCTCTTAATTTCTAATAAAGTCTCAAATTTTCAACCTTAATAAAGGTCGCGGAAGTACCGAGGTTTGGTATAAAAATAACCCAAAGTGATAGTTGTCTCTTTGAAGTCTCAGTTTTTTTAAGGGGGCATTGATTTTTTATAAGGGATTTGCGTTTTTTATCATTGCACGTAACCCTATAGACTTAAATCTAGTTTTAATTTTTATTTTCTTTTTATGGAACAATTAAACCCTGTTTATGTAATTTTTTTTAGAAATTTTTGGCAATTCTATATTCCAAAAAAAAAAAAAAAAAAAAAATTGAGAGAACAGAATCACGACAGAACGACGTTCGCATTCATAAAACATCCTATGCATTTGCGTACTTTTTATATAACAGTTACCTCATTTTATCTTTTCTCCTAAATCTTGAGTGCTTTTAGATGATAATACAATTTTTTTTTTCTAAAAACAAAGGAAAATCAGCTTTAAGGGAAAAAAAAGCGCTAAAAAGTTGTTTTTTCTTTTTAAATTTAACAATCAAGTTGAAACAACTTCAATATTTAATATTAATTTAATACGTATTAAAGAAAATTTAATCAGCGCCAAAATTTAGTTATGGTTTTTGTAAATTATTAGCACCAACTTCAAAAAATTTAATAAGTATATATGAAATATTTAAATTGTTCATAAAATTAAAAATTATTTTTTTACTTTTTAGCGCTGTTTTTCTTAATGCTAGTTTTCCTTTTTTTTTTTAATTACTTTATTTTCCCTTTTATTTTAGAAGGGGGCTTTATCATTTAAGTTCAAATTGTCACTCACCTTTTCCTCGCTCGGTATATATTATATTTTGATATTATCCGGTTTAATAAACGAAATTTCATTGTTATGCAATCTCTATCCAACAATGAAAGAATGTTTTAATGTGGGCCATGTCGGGTTGTTTCCCTTGTATCTTTCGTATAATCTCGTTTCGAAATTAGCAGATAAAGTTAGGCATCATTTGCACATAGCATTTTTTTTAGTTGCCAAAATGTTCTGATTAGCATAATTTTAAAATAATTCTGATTGCTTCACCAGAGCTATCAACTGTTGCGATATTTTTGTAATAGTTAAACTTTTTTTTTGCATAAAAATAGAAGCATGTTTCCATTTGTACTCTAAAAATATCACGTCTTACTGACAAAATTACTGAAATGTATATGAGGAAAAGCATTATTGAAAAGCAATTTTTATTATTAAAATATTTTGATAGGTTGGCAGCTATAGTTAAGTATTTGCATATATAGACCTTCGAGCATGAATGGTCTGTAGTAGAGAGAATATGACGTCATAATCGTGAAGCGCACATCTCAGAGCGAAGGGTGCTCACGTGCCATCTCTTAAAAATTATGAATTAAAAAATACTCGCGATTGGCTGATGAATTGGGAAATATGTAACAGTGAAAAATTATGAATGGAATGACGTAATTAACCACGTGTCTGGGGCCATACATGTTGGCTTCAGTTTGATGTTAGCTAGAGTGACTTCATGACTCCTCTACTACAAAGGATCCATGCTCGAAGGTATAGACACTGTAAAGACTTATAATGATTATAAGAAAACTAAAGGCATTTTATAATTAACAGGAGAAAAAAATAGATTAACGAAATACATTATTTTTTAAAGTCTGGCCGTCTTTTTCTGCCGCTTTCTACATCATTCCGAATGATGTAAAAAATGACGACGTGTACAAAAATACTGTCGCCAAACTGTACTTTTATGTCTAAAATACGACTAACGGCCGCTAATATCGAACACTGGTCTCGTTCATTTAGAACAGAATTATATGTTTCGGCTGAGAGGATACAATCGAATACAAAGGGTTAAAATAATGTTTAAATATTTACAATTACTGTATATGTAAAAGAAATTGCAAACGATGGGCCCACTAATTGGAAATTGAAGCCCATGCGCAAAATAAATTACCTACTATTTGCTTAAGCGCTACAGGTTGTTTGACTGAGGTTGAATACCGAATATTTACGCTCTTTCGTTGTTTGCATACGATGAACCTGTTTATTCTTTGGAATTGCTTGCGACCGGGATTTCCGGCAATTCCATGAAACAAACGAAATTGATATTTCTACGAACTACAGATGTCGGGATTATAGAAATAGTCTTTTCTATCGTAATAAGTTGCGAAAAAGCAAAATCCCGTTTTTGCTGATGCTGAATATTTGTACTGTTCGAATTGAACTGCCGTTATGTATCTCTGAATTTTTTTTTAATGAATTTGTGTTTATTCAAACTTGTTATCTGGATCGATGGTTATTGTGATTGATGTATTCTTTCATCGTAACAACATACATTTTATTCAATTTGTTTGATGAACGTTTTCGGTAAATGTTGAAGAATATTTTCTGGGAATTGTTCATTTATTCTAGTCTTAATAGTAATACAATTTCTTCGAAATATGTTGAATACCTTATTCATTTTCATCCATTTTTTTTTACCCTTTCGTTTTTTCACTATCGTAATATTTCAGTAGTTCCGTTAACCTCAAAAATATTTGTAAATGTATGGTATTCATCTTTTTGATATTCTTTGATAAGATTCTTCCGCCTTTTCCAAATTATTTCAATTGTTTTTTTTCCAAAAAATTACTTTAGAAAAGGTTTTTTTTTTATCTTGAGATTGAAATGAAAAAAATCTAATATATTTTTACTTTAAGTGATAATATCCTTTACTTGGGTAATTAAAAGGAAACTAATATTTGATACTATGTTCAACCATAAGATACTATGTTCAAGGCTCTAAACTATTTTTAGCAAAAGGCACCTTACTTTATGGAGTGGCTACTACATATGCTCTTGCATACTTCTGCGTTGTTGAATATGCTACAAAATGTCAGTAGCACACAGGCTGGACATTTTTTCTAATTTTTGTGTGAGCTCCCTCGTCTACTTCTATGTTAAATGGGTTGGTTAAACAAGAATTTACGTTACCATATAACTAATATAATATTGAAACGTTGTAATTTCCAAGTTTGTTTTATATTAAATCATTATTTCTCCAATGTAGTATTTTTGTTAGAACGTTTTCCCATACTTACTTTCTTACTTACAAGTAAAAAAAACAAGATGTTCCGAAAAAAAACAGTTTTAAACATTTCTGTGACGTCACATGAAACACCCGCATACCCAAAGAACGAATGTTTTCTCAACCTTTCTTCCTAATTGTACGCATCCGCGCGGTACGGTAAAGTATATTGTCGCCCAATAGAAGTCCACGCACAGTACTTGTAGTTGTTTGTGTATCTCTAGTGCGACATTTTTTTATCCAACCAGTACCGAGTTCACAACCCCGTCCAATGACGACTCCGGGGTGGAAAAGTAGTTTAATGTTTGATTGCAATAAATATTTTTTTTTATTAGAAGCCAAATTATTTTATAACTTATTCATCTTCCTCTCAAATCCCGTTTATTAGACTTCTTATCAAAAGGAGCATCTCAAATCTCTCCTAATAACACTAAAGTCTAAATATTCCCTTTTTTCATAAACTTTATTCCCGAAATCCCGTTTATTGTTCTGGTTTTATGATCACCGATGAAGTGACATGTCCTTTTCATTTCCCGAAAGAAGAAAAACGGGAAATATGACCGGAAAAATAAATAATAAAAAAAAAGTTTTCGCTGACCATAAACACTGGAGATAAGGAACGATGCCACCACACGGAAAGGAATCGATAAACTTCTGGAGACCACCCCCTGCTCTGCAAAAAAAAAAAAAAGGGAAACTTGTTGGAGTGTTTGTGGTGTCGTGGGCATCGGGCCAAGTTGTCGGTAGGGATGCTGCAGTTTCGATTTCGGACTGCCCTCTGAATCGTCTGAGATTTGTTTTTCTTTGGTATTGGCCAAGGGAAGCCCATGTAGTGCCTGCACCAAGGGGCCGTTCAACTTTGGAGCTTGATCGGGGACTTATGGAAAGATTTTGAGGGGAATCATCGCACGGTGTGTGTGTCAAGAAAATTGGTTATCTGAAGCCTTATGTTCAGAGCCGGATTTAGAGTTAGTGGATTATACGATTTAATAGTCGTAAAATTGATATATTCCAAGCACCGGATTTAGAGTTAGTGGACCCCTAGGCTAAATATGTGTTGCCCCTCCTCCAACTACTACTATAAGAGGGGTATGGAATACTCCCCGGTCAAACGGGAGGGGGGGGAGGTCGGATTTTTAATCGATTGTTCGCATTCTTGGCGTCAAATTCAAATGCCTAGGCGCATAAGCGTTTATTATTGGATCGAGGAATCGCGCCAGACAGAATTAACTAGAATAATACTCTACATTGATGTATTTATTATACGATTTAATAGTCGTAAAATTGATATATTCCAAGCACCGGATTTAGAGTTAGTGGACCCCTAGGCTAAATATGTGTTGGCCCTCCCCCAACTACTACTATAAGAGGGGTATGGAATACTCCCCGGTCAAACGGGAAGGGGGGATGTAGGATTTTTTTTTTTTACAAATATGTATTCCAGGACTGCAAATTAAATCATTTTTAAGTGTACAAACGAAAAAAGGTTCCCACGCATCTGGAAAACAGGAAAAATCTGAAATTGTCAAGGAAAATGAAAAGGGCCTAAAAAGTAAGGGAATTGTAATGAAAAATGAACAATTTAAATTTTCTGGAAAAGTCGGGGAAAATTTCTAAAAATGTTACCTATCAATGCCAGTTATATTCTTTTTTTATTGTTATTGATGTAAAATCGTTAAAAATAAAAATGCTAAATTTTTTATTTTGTATACTTTGCTAGGTTATTATTTATAAGCACTTTATTTTTCTCAGCTTCAAGATAAATATGTGAAAAAATAATTTAATTCTTGGTCTGGAATTTTTTTTTTTTTTAATTCTTCTGGAAAAGTTAGGGAATTTTGATCTAAATATTGAGTACCCTGGAAAGTGGGGTACACTGTTTTTTTTGTAAATTTCCACTATTATGTTAGACAATTTAAACGGTTTCAAGGAATCTCAAGGTGCAATGGCTTCCTGGAATCTATGAAAATGATAATAAAATATGGCAATAGTCTTCGTATTACCCTTAAATGACTCGCAAAATAAAAACATTTGATTTCCAAATATATATATATATATATATATATATATATATATATATATATATATATATATATATATATATATATATAAAAGCTTAAACGATACCTTGTAATTATCACAAACTAAACATATATTTTTTAAAGAATATAAAAGTATTAATGTATATTTACAGTGTACAAAGCTGTTAAGAAAATAGAATTTTTCTTCCATATAAAAAAATATTGTGATATAATATTTTCATTAGGATTTGGATTACCATCCTTTTTTAATAATTTTTTACGCCAGTGGTAAAAATTGCTGGCTGTTTGGCGCGTTGCTTGAGAAACACGTGGCAAGAAATTTGAGTGGCCGATTTCGCTACAAAAGACGTTTTCCTTACTTCACATAAAATAATTATAAAATCCTTGAAAATTAGAACCGTTTTTCTTCGTCCATCTATCCCCCAGCAAAAAATGTCTGCATAAAACCTTCATCAAAATTTTGAAATTGAATGTTTTATGCAGGAAAACTGCAGGACCTATAAAATTAAAGGTTCTTATTTCAATATCCTTCATAAAAACTGTAAAAATAAACCTGCAAAAAACCTTCAATTTTTAATCATGAAGGGAAAATGCAGATATTTTAAAGGTTTTATGCAGGAAAATTAAAAACTTCAAAAAAGCTGCAGTTTTTTGATTCAATATCCTTTAAAAAACCTTCAATTTGACAATTTTGATGAAGGTTTTATGCTGACTTTTTTTGCTGGGCTGTCTTATGTTAACTCTCATGCTACCAAATTTTTTGGAATAAGGATTCCATAGAATTCCTTACTGTTGTTATACCCTACTTTGTAGTAAAGAATTCTTTAAAAAAAGTCTAATCATGCTAATTTTTTCTGCTATTGTATATACCCTATTTGGAGCATAAAATTGTAATTTTCAGCAGGAATAAAATAAAACGTCCAAAAGCAATTAAACTTTCAAAATCATTTTTCAAAAATCAGTTCAAAATCTTTGTATTTAATTTTCACTTGAGTCTGTATTTCATTTGCTACATGCGAATCCCACATATTTTTAATAATGTTTGACTTATCATAAAAAGGAAAATGCAAATTTGCCGCGCAAGAAAAAATTCACGTATTAGAAATTTCGAATGTAGGCAGAATGATTAAACACAAAAATGTTTCCTACTGAAACTAATAAAAAAGAGTTGATATAAATTATATTATAAGCGAAATAATAGGTCAAAAATGTTTTTAAGCTATAATTATAAATTTCATTTTTATAAAATATAGATCGTTTCAACATTTTATGTCAATAAAAATTTTAAATGTCATCTATTTCAAAACACAAAGTTCGATTAAAAATATAGAATCGCAACAAACACACGTAAACTTTTATCACTCTTTCAGAATTTAAAAAAAAACATTTACTTTTTTATTATTATTATTGCTAATCATCCGAAATGCAATACTTATTTCTTACAAAAAAAATTCATTTCACATTTCGTTTCTGGTTACAACCTTTATCGGTTTTGAAAAAGAATTTTTTTCCGGTTTGAGGTTTCTTTTTTAAAAAAGTTGTTCGATTTTTATAATTTTTAAAAAGAATGTCAATGTAGTTTTCGAAATGCTCCGATAAGTTTATTTAAATTGAAAAACTAAAAGAGATTATTAGACACTTTAATTTTTCTACTTTTGTTATTCCTATTAAAAATAAAATCGACGAAAGAGTTGAAAGCGGAATAAACAACGATCAACTTTCCGAACACATTAGCTATCAAGTAATTTACTTAACACCATTACAACAAAATTCTGTCAGCATTATTAAATCAGAAAGCAAACGATTCAATATAAAAATTCTTAATAAAGCAAGTCATTAAATTCTGGTGGAATCATGAGATATTTCTTTTCTTTCGTTCAGAAATTCGAACTTTTATTGCATTCCATTAACTTTCGTTGTGTTTATTAAATCAATCCAATTGCAATGTATTTTTTTTTAATTTGCGATAATTTTAGCAAGACTGCGATTAAGGTTAAATGTTTTTGTTTAGAAAAATACATACCTGATTGTTTTACTGTCCCATATTTTCCAGGTTAAAACATTTACGAGAAGATTCGATTAATCAATTGTTCGCATTCTTGGCGTCAAATTCGAATGCCTAGGCGCATAAACGTTTATTATTAGATCGAGGAATCGCGCCAGACAGAATTAACTAGAATAATACTCTACATTGATGTATTTATTATACGGTTAATTAGTCGTAAAATTGATATAGTGCAAGCACTGGAGTTATTGACAAGTGATGGGTAACTCCAACAAACGGTTATATAAGCTTGCACGTGAAATTAAGGTAGCTGTGTAATTTACCTGATACCGTGTACTAATTATGTGTAAATTGTATATAGGAATTTTTGATTTGCGATAAAATTAACGGAATTTGTTTGCATTTTTTATTTCTAATATTTGTTTATCAGTAAAACAGGTAAATATGTATTGTTCCAATGACATGTTCATCTTAGCTTCAAATTAAGGTTACAAATTTTTTAATTCTAAAAAATAACGTTAGCCCATATTTTCTATAATATTGAACTTTCTAAACGTCGCGTATCTATTCTTTGGCGATATGGTGGTTGACACGGCGCCCAAATCAGGATTAGAGGGTCTCGCGTTCAACTCCAGATACATCGAACAGAAAACTCGTCATGTAGAGGACTGATACTCCTTAAATCTGGTTCAAATGTTCTTATATTGAAATTGTTTAAATGTTCTTACATTGAAATTGTTTGAATGTTCTTACATTGAAATTGTTTAAATGTTCTTACATTGAAATTGTTTAAATGTTCTTACATTGAAATTGTTTAAATGTTCTTACATTGAAATTGTTTAAATGTTCTTACATTGAAATTGTTTAAATGTTCTTACATTGAAATTGTTTAAATATGTTTACCAATGTGTGTTATACATTGTTATGTATAATTATTTTAATGACTGACAATTCCATTGAAGTGTTTATTAAAAAACATCTAGTCTTTAAAAAAAAAAAAATTCATTCATTCATATGAAAAAAGTAAGACTGCTAAAAAAAAGTATAAAAATAAAATCTTTAAGGCAAACGAGTTCAATGCGTTTTGAATACAACTAAAAACGACTAAAAGTTCAACTGATTTATCAATTTCTTCTGTGACTATTTCCCTGTTATTTGATGACCTAAAACTTAGCTTTGGAGATAATCGAAAAACTTGATTTATAGTGAACATTTGTTTTTATGATTTAGATGTGTAATATTTTAAATGGTTGTAGTTTTAAAATATTCAGTAAAAATAACCTTAATAATTTCCCCCAAAACCTATCTATCGATTCTATAATATCATTCTGCGCCTACTTAACAATAAAATTCATTACAAAAATAACTTTTCACGCATATTTAATCTGAAATCTCACTTGGTTATTTGATAAGGTCCAGTACTTAAATAGCCTCAAAGCATTTGCAAGCAAGGATTTTATACCACTTAAATGAAAATCAACCTGTACATTTTCAATTATCTTTTTGGCTACTCTGAAATTACATTTTCCTCGGAGCCTTCACCTATAAAATAAACGTTTCGCTTAAAATCTTTAAGGCGAAAATTAAAAAAAAGGCCCTTTATAAAGAAAAATCTCAACATCTTTCGCAGTTTACTGCTCTGCTGGCCCTAATTTCGTCTGGGGGGAAGAGCTAATCTTTTCCGAATGCTGTCACTTGCGAATTAAGATAAGGTTCGAGCAGACGACTTTTCAAGTCACGGCTTCGCGGTTGCAGTTAACAGTTTTAAAATGGCGCGCATCACTTTTTATTATTATTATCATTAAGATGGCTTCTCTGTTGCAACATAGTGGTTTTATTTTGTTGTTTATTTTGCGAAAGAGGCTGTGGCCTTTGTTTTTAGTATCTTAATTGTTATTTTCCCCTGCCTTGTTATTTGAGTAAGAGATAATAGGAGTTAAGGTTCTTTGCTCCTGTTTTTTTTTTTTTTTTTTTTAGGTAACAAAATTTCATTTAGAGAGGTTTTTTTTTATTGCTGGTTTTCAGTAGTTCTAACTTGATTTTCGCGAATCGAATTTCGATATGAAGAATTTGGTTACTATGTAAGTAGTTGCTAATTATTATTCATCAGCTTATATTAACGTAAAGGAAACAAATTATTTCCGAACAAATATATGTTTACCTTTTATATGAACATACATGATCGTTTGCCAAATAAAACTTTATAGGATAAAGAATGCTTACGAATTTCCTACGGAACCAAACTATTTTATTTATCGGAAACACAATTTATTAAACTGAAATTTACTTGGAAAAGATTGGAATTTGTATAAGAGCCAATGCATTTGAGGAAAGTTATTTCAGGATTTGTACGAACCTTAAAAATCCTTAGAAACTTCTTATTTTCCTTTCATGGTCATCCTTATAAAGTACTTAGAAGCTCCTTATTTTTGCCCAAAAGGGTCCTTAAAACTTACAAAGTACTGAAGCCTTTTAGAAATTCTATAAAATGACTATCATTTAAATTATTTTACTAAACCTCTATTAAAAATGTTTTATTTTAATGCGAATTAAACACGACTTCGTATCTGAGCAGAAAACCACGTCATTTTTACACCCGGTGTAGCTTTTAGCTATATAGAAATATTTTCCTCTTTTATATTAATTTAATTTTTTTTACCAAGAAGCCTATTTTTACTTTAACGTTTCAATACAAATGTATGTAAAAAAAATTGCGTTAAAAATAAGGTCCTTGTAGGTGGTTTTTAAGGTCCTTGGAAATTCCTTATTTTTATTTTCGGAAAATGCGTACAAAACCTGTATTTTCGTTTTTTCCACAAATCACCTTAATGCGACAACAAAACACATTTTGAAAGTTTGCTCCTTCCACTGTTAAAAATTTGTGAATTTGTAAATATTTCGTCAAATGTGACAAAATATTTTGTTAGTGTTTCCTAAACAACGAAATATTTTATTACTAGGAGGCTCCGCTTTCAAAACTTCTATTTTTAAAATTTAATAATGCTTATATTCTTCCTAATTTAAGCTGACATCATCAAAATAATTATTTACCAATGAATTGAAGGGGTTAATCGTCAAAATGGCTTACATAATGGCAAAATAAAAATGCGGGCGAAACAGAATTTTGTAAACAAAGTAACTGTTGCCATTCCACATAGATAAAAACAGCGTTTTTCCATTACCGCGTAGGAGAATTATATATAAAGATTCTTTGACGAATACACTCGTCTCTTTTAACGACGAACAAATTTAATCGAAGCATATATAACGAAACATTCGCCATATTTGAGAAAACATTTTCAACAGTGCCTAACTTAAATCAACCGAATATACATACACACAATACTATCTGAGCATCAGCGCTCTTTAAAAACATAATATCGCAAATGACTTTTAAATTCTTTAAAAACTCATTTTCATGCTCCATAATGACTTCCGCCTGTGATTTGTAAATCAGATCCCCAACTCGTCATTTTCAGCCAAGATATAATCCGAAAAATGCTCTTCCCTCATTAAACCACAATTACCAAATCTCTACCTTTGGCTGAAACCAATACAAACCGCCCATGGATAGTAGGATATTCCTTATTCCTTTATGCAATCGGGCGACTTTTCCCACAGAGAGGCGCTGCAATCTTATCTCCGAAACAAAAGTCTCTGTGATTTTTATGAGTTTCTCGAGGGCCTTTATCTACCCCTTTTATAAGTCGAGGGACGCACTCGAGCCTCTGCATTGTATTTTTGAAGTGATAAGCGCCATTTTATCTAAAGAAGTGTGTGTTTTTTTACTTCAGGTAAAACTGGTTGTAATGCATATGCTTTTAAAGCGAACTAAAAATGCTTGGGGTTAGTATTTTGCGGGATGAGGGGTTAAAATGTATAGTTGCTGTAATCAGTGCCGTTACACTAAAAATATTTTTGGTGGGGTTGAAACAAGAAATTTCCCAATTTAACGATTCGAAATTCTCAACTCAACCGTGCTGAAAATCCCCAGAACTTATCGACATTTTTCATATTTTTTAAAATTTATTTTAGGTAATATTAAACACATTATTTGTTGCATTCATATTCCAATGCAGTGTCCGTTCTGGGGTCTAATTTAAATGTAATCTTACAAGTTGGGCAATTTGTAATCTTCCCTGCCTTTCATTTGTTAGTAATATTAATTTTCTTCAGGCATAAAATTTCCCAACTCGGGGTTTATAGAAGTTGAAATTCCCAACTTCGTTTGATGGTATTTTATCATTTTCATTGACTTAATATAAAGGTCATCCATAGATTTCATTTTTATGTGCATTGCAACTAGTCATCAGAGGCAGTAATGGCGATCGGGTGTTAAAAGGGAGGGGCAAGAAATTTTACCTTGTTTTGGTAATGCAGTAAAACAATAGACTTATATTTTATTTTAAAAAAGTGCTATATTAAAAAAGTGCTGGGGTAACATACGAAAAAAGTGCGGGGGCAACCGCCTGCCCGAATCGCCGCCACTCATCAGAGGACCAGTGTCATATCCGCTAACAGATCAACAGGGATTATAGAGGAAAATAATATTTACCAACGAAGTAAAAGCTTTAGCGAAAGTTTTGTGGGAACACAAATTTGTTTTTATCCAAAATTTAAAGATTTTACGTACGCAAGTAAATATTTTTTTCACAATATTATTATTTTTTTTTTTGTCAAAAAAAACCTTCCATTGATATTCAATATTCATCAGAAAGTCGTATTTTCCAAAGTATAGTATTAAATTAATAAAGTACTCATATTTTTAGTGTTTGTTATAGTTATGTGACAAAACAGAACTATTGGTTGATTGACTTAACATTGCACTAACAATGGTGTTTTAACTTGGGTACGGGATCTATTTCGCATAAAAGACCTGGGGACACAACCATCACCAAACCTGCCAGCACCTGAGCTCTCCTAACTCCCACACCATGACCAACATGAGTACTTTTGGACCACAAATTTAATGTGCCCCACACCTTTACACGGCGAATGTTTTACTTTCGACGAGCAACCATCCCTACCACAAACTCCCTGCCATTTCAAAATGTTTAAAATATCATTTCTATTTCCCACCACCACTGTCAATCGCCAAATCGCATTTCACCACGCCTGACTGAAACCCCCATAGCGGCCTGTCATCGCTTAACCCAAACAATACAAACCGCGACATCCCCCCCGCAACGGACCCAAAATCAAGTGGCAACTTTTCGCCAACAGCTGACAATAAGACCTGGAAATCCCCCCAAAAAATGTAATAATCTCTTTTGAAACCCTCCCACCATTTGGCGTTATGAGAAGAGGGGAGGCTTCCACACACCATCTGGTATGTTCTTCTCCTCCCATCTGATTAGGGAAGACAACAAGGGCAGGAGAGATGCACAGGCGGCCAAGTTGTCCAATCTAATGCACATCTAGAAGAGATCGATTTCTTTGGCGGGGGGCTTCATCGCCAGAGAGATTAGTCCACCCAGGGACTATCGTGGTAACTGTTATTGGCAGTTGACGCCACGTGGTTAATGTCCTCAGAGATGGGGCCGGCGATAGACTTGGCCCGAAATGAGGTTTCGGACTTGGAACTTTGCGAGATTGTGCCAAATTGGGATTAATTTTATTCTTGTGTATTGGATGGGACTTGCGGAGAGTTTGTCGCCATGCAGTATATCTGATCGAACAAATTGTTTTATTTTAAAAATCTAGAATTTTTTTTGTTGTCTTAAATAGTGTTGATGGTTGTGTAGACCTTTTAGGAAATAATAAACACATTGAAGTGCCGTAAGTGTTTTTATACTTAATAAACACATTGAAGTGCCGTAAGTGTTTTTATACTTTTATCAAAGTCATCGAAATTAATTCTGAACCCACTGTAGTAGAGCGCATATGACGTCATAATCGTGAAACCAACATCTCAGACCGAATGGCCTTAGACGCGTGACTTCTTTTCAAAATTATGATTCGCTGATGAATTGGGAAATGTGTAACAGTGAAAATTTATGAATGGAATGACGTAATTAACCACGTGTCTGAGTCCATACGTGTTGGCCTCACTTTGATGTTAGCAAGATTATAACATTATGTTTTCTCTACTATGAAGGATCCATGCTCGAAGTTCTGAACGGTCTTTTTGGTGAGGTTTTTCTTATAGAGGTACATTTCTATAGTTAGTTCAAAATTACGTGGCATTGTTCCCGGGTCTTTTATTCGAGACTCCGAACCGTCACCAATAGCCTATGTAGCTCTAGTGCGAGGTATTTTCAACCAACCATAATGTCGATAACGCATTTTCAAAACTTGCCTCTGTCAAATTTTTCAATATAAAATGATCTGAGATTATTTAGCATAAACTATTAATTATGACTGTAATGTAATCGGAATTGCATAAGTATGCTTAGTTTCAAGCCGATGCGATATTTGAAGGAGGTTAAAATTAAAATATAACTGCAAGAAACGTTTTGCTATTTGAATTTCTCGAATTAGCATGCAACTTTTCTTCAAGTGTAAATTTTCAACAAATTAAATAAAAATCGATGTTTGAATGAAAGTGTTCTTTCAAATGAAGCGTGGTTTCATTACGCTATTAATTAAAGATGGCGATATTTTCACTGTGCCTTCGTTTATTATTTACCGCCCTCGTTAGTCACATAGTCAGGATTTCTCAATAATTGAATATAGTAATATCTTATGACAATTCGGATTAAAAGGGCGGGTCTGTCTTCTATAAGTGCAATGTCGAAAATGAAGAAGCAATAAGCCCATTCATATTTCAAGCTTATCATAACAATCCAACGACTGATTTATCAACCATCATCATGCTAACCTAACTGCTGCAGCAGTAATTTACCACCAGTTTTGTTTGAGAAGTTAACACACCTTCGGGAGTTGGTAGTCAATTCCGCGTGAGTTTTGTGTGCTTGAGCATTAAACGGCAGAAGGCAGTGCGTGTGAAAAATTTTATCGAGCTCGCGTTTTCCCTTTGTGCAATATCCGTCGGAGGGCGTGGTTCTTCCAAATAATATAAAATAATTGTGAATTACCTAATGTGTTTATTAGTTCGAGAATAGGTGAGTAAGCAAGCTTGTGTTCAATGTAAATCAACCCGTAAAACAGCTGTTCTTAACCTGTGGTACGCGTACCCACGGGGGTACATGGCGCGGTCCGGTCTGGGGTGTAGCATCGTCTTCGCAAACCTATCAATAACGACTGGAGCTCCTGTGTTCACTGCAAATCACGCTACAAACATACTAAACCAAAACTTCTGTCCCAGAAATGAGAGACTCAAAATTAAATTTTGAAATTATTTAATTAAAGTTAAATTTTTAGAGGTTAACATAAGGTTACAGATTATTTACAAATAATACAAAAGAAAACCGAAAGGACGCCTGGCGACTGGTCCTTTCTAAGCGACATAAACGTCATTCCAGCTAAGTGTCCGAAGAGTCTCTGATCTTCTTTTTAGTTTTCTCAGAGATAGAAAAGAAATGTTAATTCCCAACGCATCAAGCTGGTGGCTCCACCCAGTGTCACTAGATAGAGATAGTCCTTGATGATGGTAAAGATAGATTATAGTTCTTGGGATGGTACAGGGGTACACGAAAATAATATTAGTAACGGCGGAAAACTCCTAAAATAAAATTAATGTAATACGTAAAATCAAAACTAAAAGCCATTAAGTGTCATCAATTTGAGCCTATTGATAAATTTGTTATCTAATATAACAACATCTGCCAAACGCAAAACAAACTTTTTTTTTGTAGATGAATGAGTGAGAAGGTTTAAATAAGAAAGGGGTATACTCATAAATGAAAAAATTTGAGAACCACTGCCGTAAAAAGCAAGTTTTTGAAATGAAACATCTTTAAAATCAGCTGCATGTCAAGGTCTGATTTATCATTAGCTCCGATCCTAGGACCCACCAATTTTTATTTACTATCACATACATTTTGTAGTGGTTGCCTGTAATTTTTTTTTTAATCGTTATTATTATTATTATTACTATTTTTTTACAATTTCGTTATTTTAGTTACAATTTCGTTATTTTTTAGATGCATAATAAATTTAATTTTTAATGTTATGAGATTATTTTTTTACGAGAGGGGCCCCCATCATTGAGGTTGTGCCTATAGTACTGAACTTTTTCAATCAGCCCCTGGCTACATGGGGTATCAGGATAGAAACACCATGTTACAGTTTTAGGAAGATCCATTCCAACATTATAAAATAACACGATTGGCGCAAATTTGGTCTACTTCGATAAGAAATTAGTAACCGGTCCGTGTGAAATCTTGAAACGACTCTCAAAGTCATTATAAAAACTACTTTTTCGGACTTCAAAACCGCTAAAAACCATTTTCAGACCAGAAAGCAATAGTTTCCCTTACACTATTTCATGTGGGGAGTCATAAAAAGTATTAAAAAAATAACAGTGGAAAAAAGAACCCATTTCATCAAGAAATCCGCGGAAACCAAGCGAAAAGAAAACGTCCAGACGAATGCAGGCATCTCGGTTCTCCTCCCTGATCAATCAGCCGGTGGAGAAAGTCATTTCTGGCGGAAGATGGGAACGTCAGCATCCGTCATTGCACCCCCCCCCCCCTCCCCTCACCAAAAGATGCTGCTGCTGCTGAGACAGAGAAGTGTTTCATTTGGCCCCTACTGATGCCTCATCAGCCCCACCACCCCCCATTGGGGCTGCCGAATCAGAGTTGGCGATGTCGCCAAACTTATTAAATCAATCGCCAAATTAAAAATTGGGGGAACTTAGAAAATTTGCTAACAGGGATCTGTTGAAGTAAATAGATTCTGAAATTTGAAGAAAAAAAATTATGTATAGAGTTTTATAAAGACTAGAGTTTATAATATTACACTCGTAAATGAATATTATTCATTAATTCCATGTCATTGGTAACTTTTTGGGTTATACTAGTTAAAAAAAATTCGTGTGATTTAATTTCGAAAACTGTTTACCAGCTAAAAGTAGACCTCCTCTTTCTCCCCAAAAATGTATTATTAGGTCAGTTAATGAAAGCCCAAAAATGGCAAACGTCTTTTTAAACCATTTTCAGTTACTGTCCATCTCTCAGTCAAAAAAGTAATGACTTGTTCTTCTGTTCCTTGTTCCACAAAATGAACGAGAACAACGTGTTCTTGAGTTTAAAAAATAGCTCTTCCTTGACCTTGTTATTTTATAAATTCCGAAACGGATAATTATGTTTCCATCCAGGTGCACCCAAAATTTTATTGGAAAGAACAGGGTTTGTGTGACTGTTCTATAATTTAAACAAAAAAAAATTGAAAAAACGTACTTTTATTCGAAAAAAAAATTCTTAGACATTCGCTATCAACAGCAAAATTTTTTTTATCTGAATTTGAATAGAAGTTACGCTTAATCATACATTAAAAAATACATACAGATCCAATTGTTGACGTCATTTTTGACGCTGAAATTTTGAACAGTAGTTAAAAATAAGAGTTAACCCGTTGAGGTCGAGTAACATTTTTGATATTTATGTTCTTTTTATGGAACAGTTAATTTTTTTTTCCTGTTCTTTTCCAAAACCAATGCCCCGATGATATCCAAGTGATCTCATATTTCTAATTGGAGTTGGATAAAGAACAACCAAACGAAAGAAAAACTACTTTTATCTTCAAGAACATGCTGTTCTCGTTCAATATGCAGAACAAGGAACAAAAGAACAAGACGTTATTTTTTGTAACTGAGATTCACATCTCGACCGCAAAGGGTAACACTTTTTTTTTTAAATCATAAATGATCAAAATTAGCCAATAGGGCGAATTCTCGCCATGAATAATAGAACTCCTACAGAAAAAAGGGGAGGGGGGGGGGGGCGAAAGTTTTATAGTGGGGGGAGGGGGGGGGGGGCTCCTCAGCTTGTGAAGATGACACACGTAGCGGGGATTGAGGGAGACTGAGGAGTGTCATGTGGGGGAATGGTTTGGCTGAGTGAAACGGATATAACGACTAATGTTCGTTGGGTTTATAAGGGATGAGGGTTTCTGTTTCGATATATCGCCGTGATGAGAGTAGGAGGGGTGGATAGATGGGAAAGGGTTGTGAAAAGCTTTACAGAAGTTTTAGGTTAAAGAAGACAATGCGTTGTTTTGAAGATTGCGTTTTATGTCGTGTTCAGTGTGATACTTTTTATTCAAACTTTAAATGTTCGCCACATTTGAATATAGAAAGTGTAATATGTTTTTCTTTCTTCCTGTTTATATACTGAACGTATTTTTCACACGTTCAATTTAATTAATAAATACCAATATATGCATTTATTGGAAAAAGTGAAAATGATATCCGATTCTGACTCGGAACTGTCTAATTTGAGTCATGGATCTATGTTTAGATATATTACTCTCTCCATATCCAATCTTGTTCAGCGAGCTTGCACAGCGCCCACTGTATAGAAAGCGCTGGTTGTACTATTACGTCACTACTTTTTACGTCACTAACTGAAGGCCTATTTCAATTTCCGAGTATGCCGTGACCAACAGGAGTTACGATTACGAACGTTTTGAACATTTTGAACGATCTATGACAGATAACACTAAGCGACTTTGTTAAATAACAAATGCTTGATATATTTTCCCATCAGTTGAAATCAAAGAAGAACTGTAACCCCTTCTTTAACGTCGTCCAATGTCTTACGTCCAACATCGTCTGTCTTATATTGTCGCCATACAGGCCAGACAATTAGCAGGATAATACTTATGAGCAAGACAATTAGAATTCAGGATAAAACATGCAAGAAAAACAAGCCTGTTTTTATAACGGAAATTAAAAAAAGAAAAATCGACCAAGAAGGGTTAAATGTGTTGTTAGTCGAATGCGAGCTAATTACATTCAAGCAAATTAACTAGAGTTTGAGATGTTATTTTCAGTTTAAAAATTCTGACAAGAGACAGCAGGTCTTCTATAAAGTGGTTTTAAATAATAGGCTGCAGATATGCCAATGGCTACGAAAAGTTATAAAATATGCATGAGGATAAATGCATCTTCCTGCATCGATAAAGTTACCAGATATACGAATTCTTATTATTTTGTGAAGAGTCGATAATATTTTTCTATCGAACCTATTTATTTTCAAGTAGTTTTTTATCCAAGCAAAAAAGAATAAAATACCACTATCAAGATTTCGAGCAGAGAAGGAAAAAAAACGCGCACAGTCTTATCAAGTAGTTAAAGATGTTTTTTTTTTTTTTTTTTTTTTTTTTTTTTCCCTTCAAAACAGTTCAAAAACACTTTGGGCACTCTTGTAGTTAGGTGCAATTTAACAGATCAAAAGGCAATGGTCGTAACAAAGAAAGATTGTCGAAAAACGAGCAACCCAACTCTCCCCTTAAGGTGTTGACGTGAATGACACGTAATTTTCAGTTACACGACGTTGCAGAACAAAGAGAAAGAAAACAGAAACTTCGAACACAAGCAAAAAAAAAAAGTGGGGCTATTAAGAAAAGGGCGTTCCCCCGTTTCGTACGCCTCCCATTTCGAATGTCAACTTGGGGCGTCGGGAACAGGCCCGCTGAGTAAGAGGCCACGAACCCCTTTTGCGTTTCTGTGTTTCTGCCCTCTGAGTTTCTTCTGTGAGATAGTTTTGTAACATTCGGTGTTCCTGTGGAAATTGCTGCGAATTTGAAACCTCAAATAATCGTGACAGGACAAACTAGTTCTATTTTGTCTGAGGTTTTATATTTAAGAACCACCTGGATCCGAATTGAAGAGCCAAAGCTTAGGAATTTCAACTTCTAAAAACCCCGAGTCGTGAAAATGTATGCCTGAAGAAAATTAATATTATTAACAAATGAAAGCTGGGGAAGATTAGAAATTGCTCAACTTGTAAGATTACATTTAAATTAGACCTCAGAACGGACACTGCATTGGAATATGGGTGGAACAAATCAAGGCTTGTGACAGAACTGTTTAATATTACTTAAAAATATATAAAAATAAAGATGAAAGATATTGATAAGTTGGAACTGGGAATTTTCAGCCCTGTTGAGTTGAGAATTTCGAATAGTTTAGTTAAGAATTTCGAATAGTTTAGTTAAGAATTTCGAATCGTTGAGTTGGGAAATTTCTTGTTTCAACCTCACCCCCAAAATATTTTTTGTGTAACGGCACTGATCCTAATCACATATAATCTACAGCACGCTCATCTAAATTGTTTAAAGCAAAAAGCAGAGTCTAATTTTAATCTCCGACGATTCTATTGTAAATTACATTGTATGAACAAGTTAAATTTATGGGGATTTTACTTCCTATTCAATGTTTACTTGTTGAGGGGATTATTATTCTTTGCTTCTGTTACTTTTCTTTGATTATTTTGTTCTTTCAATCGCTCGGGTTGAAAGTCCTGTATTTCAGGATTTCATTTTGTATTGTTGTGAATGAAGTTCGGAATGTCGTTGCATTGCTTTTCTGATTGTTATTTCTGTCCACCTTTTTTAAAAGCGCATTCGGACGTAAATAAACATAATATATTGTTTTGTGATCTGATGTTCATATATTGTTTTTTCTCCGCATAAGGTAATATTAGTCTGTAATTGCAAGCTAGACTTTCTTTAAAGGATAGAAAGTTGTTTTGAGATTGTTTTTTTTTAAAGTTGTAAAATTAATCCGTTTTAACTTCCAGGATTCAAAGCTAATTTTTTTACCTATTAATAAAAACTTTTCGTCCTAACTTCAGTGACTGTTTCTTCATTTTAAAAGCGGACGACTTTTTATATATTATATATCACTGAAAATATTCACCATTAAAAAAAAATCTGCCATTCTCACGATTCAGAATACAATGCAATCCACCTTGTAATTTCTTTTCACTTTTCTTCGGTGAATGTAAAAGAAGTTTAGGAATTTTTCCTGCGCATTCTTTATTTGCTGAGGAAAAGAATCTTAGACTGGCCGAGAAATACGAAAATGGTCGGCTATATAAAAAAAAATGATGCGAAACTGAAATAAATGCTTCCGCAGCTTATGAATAACGTTCGATACTGCCGAGTCTTCGATTACGAATCCATATTTATGTCTTTTTTCTTCATTATATAAGAGATATTGCACAAAAAAAAATCGGAAGCACTAAATTTTGAGTTATGAGAATTTTCACTCCACCGATCAATTTTTCATATTCTTGATGGAGACTTCGAGTTTTTTTTCTTATGAAAAATAATCGATTATTACGAAAAAAAATCGATTATTTCGCTATTCGTTTCGAAATCGAGTTTTAAACTAGTTAAAATTGAAATTTGCATTGTATAAATTTTATAATGCTTATCTGATTTTGTTTTACGAAATTAATCACTCTGGTTATCTTTAAGAAATTCGAAACCGACCAAGACAAGATTCGCAAAATGTACTATGTCTATTAATCTGCATATATAATAGGTATCGGAAAACAGATAAAGGGATTTCGAATTTGGACTAGCTAAAAATACGTATTTGCATTAAATCTTCCCTTTTTCCGCATTGGTCATGGAACTTTGTAAAGTAAGTTTGCCATCTTAGGCTTAATCGTTATTAAAAGACAATCCTTTGAATGATCTTTAGGGTGCATCAATCTACAAATACAACTAGGAAAGAGTTTCCGGCCTGCCATTCTTAATTACTAACATTATAAAATCAACATCCTGTAAACATGGCTTAGTGTAATGCGAATTATACATTCATCTCATTTGCATAATCACTGGGATCGATATTAGTTTTACAATGCCGATGCTTAATCTGTAATTTTGACCAATCACTCAAAAAATATTTCGTTTTCCTGGGACCTTGAAATCACCATGTGCTAAATAAATTAAGCCAAGGTAAAGGATATTTAAGTCCAGCATGTATAATTACACAGTATTAAAGATTTTTTTTTCTCGTATGTGAATGTGGCGCCGAATCTTATTATGATCTACTTATATCGGCTATCTTTTTCATCTGATAGAAGCCAAAGATGCCACTAACTTTGCCATTGATATTCCCCCTCAGGCGCCGTTTTTATTCGCCAAATTGTCTTCTAATGGTCAGTTTGGGCGCCATTCTTGAAAATTTGAGAGTATGTGGCGTATCTTTGGCGAGGTTATAGATGCATAGATTAGATAAGGTTTGTTTACACTTTTTCGGGAATACATGTTTAAGAAATCGTTCTCAAAATGTGCTTGTTTGTTTATTCAGATTGTCTGGGTTATGATACACAATCACTATTTTCGAAAAAAGCGTGAAGAGAAGATAGCGGGAAGGTGTTAGTAAATTTGCAATAAATAATCTTTTTAAAAAAAGGGGAAACTGACTTTAAGAAAAATGCACTTAAAAGTAAAAAAGAAATATCATGTTTAAATTTACATACAAGTTAAAAAAATTGAATTATTTAATATCAGTTTTGTTCTTATTACAACCTTTTGAAATCGGCACCAAAATTTAGGTATGGTTTTTGTAAATTGGCCACCAACTTTAAAAAGTTGTAACAATTAATATTAAATAATTCAATTTTTTCAACTTGTACGAAATTTATTTTAAAAAAAATACTTTTTAGCGTATTTGTTTGTTTTTTAAGTCGGTTCCAACCAAAAAATAATATTCTGAATCGGACAATATTTTTTTCAAGCTGCCCAATTATTTGAGATTTCCAGATATTTAAATACCGGATAACCGGATCTTTTTTTCAAAAGGTGTTCAAGTTCCTCTATCCAACAAAAAAAAAGATTTTTTCGAATATCTTAATTAAAACGGAGATCATGCTCGAACATACATAAAAAAATCCCTAACAGTCAAATTGATAACAACAGTCGAACGGCTAAGCTACACATTTTGTTTACACATACTCTTCTGATGATGCCTTATTAGCTTTGTAATATAATTAAGGCTTGGGCACAAATAAGTACGTGCTTTTTCTAAAAAAGTTGAGACTAAAATGTGACCTCGCCCGCTTTGCTCCGTACGGAACGATTTCCTGTTTACTGAAAATTTATTTGGGACGGGAAAAATCCATGATAATTTCTGTGTTAGGTAAAAAGAAAAAACTTCAAACTATACACCGTTATATTACATAACGTTTTCTAGGAATTTTCAACGGAAAATTGGTTTTGACCGAAAAAGGAATCATTCCTTTGCTCTACAGCAGACATAAAAAAAATAGAGGCTGTTTTCCATGTTAGGCTTAGTACCAGTGGCTGCTTATGAATATAAAAAGAGAAAGAGGCCCGATTAACAAAAGAATCCAAGCGTAACTAAATATTAATAATTATTAGGGTCAATATTAAATTAACTGTGTAAATTTCATTGGCGAAATATATCAAATTGAAGAAAAATATGCCCTTGATTTTCAAAAGCTGCTTGCAAAATAATTGTTAATATAACTAACTACATTTCAAAACAAATTGTGGATCATGTGACTATTTAATTAAAAAAAATATATAAATTCCTTGTGTACAAATATTTGAAAATGACTGCAACGGAATTTAGTAACAATTTGTTTTAAGACCGTAATCTTATTAAAATGATTATTTTTAACTTGACTGGTGAACTGACGTCTGTCGTCATTATAGAAACCTTGCCACATTATGTTCAACCAGGAAGCAATGTTATATTTACAGGAAGATTACTGTTTATGTTATTTTATTGGAATGTTGTTTGTTGTATCGAAACTATTTCTAAAAGTATTAGATCTCTTTTCAAAAACAGGCCTTAGGCGATTTTGCTGAATAGGAATTTAGCTTTAGATTTGTTTTGGATAGGTAGACAATGGAAAATAGGTATGGCTGCTGCCATACCTATTTTCATACAAAAAGTGTGTTGTGGAAAATACATATATTTTTAAATGCCAAATTCTAAAAACGTAATTTTTCTATCTGATATACTCTCTCTTTTGCTCTGTTTAAAATAAGTTATGGCATCATTACTATAAAACTAAAATATGAATAATTTAATACAGCTTGGCAACATAACCTGGGAAACCGGAAATTTATCATAGAATTTTTTAATTCTGGAATCATCAGGGAATTTTTCAGGGTAGTTTAATTATCAATATTACATTTTAGTTCTAAAAAATAATTTTTTAAAAAAACATAATTATGCACGTTTTCGTTTTTTTAGGTTTTTTTTTTACTTTAGATTGTAAGCAAACAATGAGTGGCTAATGAATATGCGATTTATTGAAGATTGGAATAGGAAATAGGAAGCATATAAAACATTTAAAATTATCTCCAAAAGAAATAATTGGAAAAACTCGTTTTTATTGCATTATCTCAGGACCTATGGCCCCTGGCATTATCTGCTTCCAGAGAACATGTTTAATTACTATTATGCCTGCCGCAATTGCATTATATAATTTGTGTTGTATCCATAAATTATTATTTTAACTGACAATTATTATTGTTTATAATTTTTCATATAATGCAATATATTTATTGTATTATTATACCGTGGATACTTGTTTCTATACAAAGGATATATTGCAACATTTCTTAATGTAATTGTAAAATCAGGGAACTTTTTTTCCAAAATTTTTTTGCCGCCCTGTAATAAGACTGCATTTATTAACGGTAAACTCCACGTAGTTTAAAATCTAATGAATGGTTTAATTAGTTAAAAATATGTATACAACTTACAATAAAATTATTGTATCTAACTTTTCAATATTACCATAATATTTACCCCTCCCAAGAAATAATTTTGTATCCGTCCTTGTTAAGAAATTGACCAGATGTCGAAGCTTTTGTTTCTGATGTTAATAGAGGTATTTTCTTCATTTTCAACGTTCCTTTAAAATTGCGCAGCAAATATTTTGAAAGAAAAATTAGCAGTTTCATTAGTTTTGTTACAATTGAAATATAATTACATTATTTTTAATGGCCAAACTTATAACGCTTTATTAAACGACATCTTCAAATACAATTTGTGTAATGAATAGATTATATTTGTATGAGGTGTTGCATTAAATACCATTCAGGAACTAATATAGAATTTGAAAGTCGGAAATGCTGTAGGAAGTCAACGATTGTACTTTCCTTTTAAAGGAGAGTATTTACATGCAACAATTATCTGACTTGAAAAGAACACATTACTCCATATGTAATTCACAGAAGTAGTATTCAGTTAACTCTTCCTAACAAATGTATGTAATTTTTTGCCTAAAATTCTTCTTTTTTTTTTTTTTTTAATATTATTAAAAAACTAATTCCTTATAAATCGCTTTTAAGGTCCTTAAAAATCCTTGGAAACACCTTATTTATTTTCTGCAAATGTGCACAAACGAACTTATGGGAAAGTGGTCAAGAGTGCAGTGTAATAGGAACAAAGATAATGTAGGGAAAATATAAGCTCTAGTACATGCGCAGTAGAGACTAAAGAAGCCCTAGGAGCAATGCATCTTGGGATACTGCCAACAGTTTCGTTATGCGCAGAACTTGAAAACCGGTCGGAGCGCACAAAAAAACCTCATCGGCGCAATGCATCTCGGGATACAGATTCCTGCGCAGAAACGGTCGGTAATACTTCATATTCTGTCACTTCTAGGGCTTCTCCTTGAATGGGAATGTTCCACAACTATTTGCCCCAAACCCCTCACAGCCATTCTAAGAGTTCAAATTTCGAGAATTCCGCCACTTTTATTTATATTTAAAAACCCGAGTCACTGACCCCTATCCGATCGAAAAATGCCGATTCTTGCCTAATAGCATATTCATAACCTATCACTTGACCCACCTTCATACAGGAGCACGTCCCGTAAAAGGATTCCAAGAAAACCCCAACCGTCATTTAAATTCAGGTGCCTCGGCATCTTTTTCCTCTGTAGAAACAACTGGGCGAGTTGGCTGCAAAGTGGTGTATGTTCAAAAATCAAGAGTTCCGAAGTAGAGCGTTTAAAGCAGTGGTTCCCAATTGGGTGTTAATGATTAGAATCATTCGATTTAGAAATTGGTTAAGAATTTCTGTATCACTGGTGGAACTTTTTTCATTGTCACTTCAACTTTTCTTCCTTATTCTGGTCTTTTCTCTAATGTTTATTTTTCACTTGCCCATTTATATTTATTCAAAGTCCTTTCCAGCCCTCTTTTTCCTTACCCTACAAGCCTCCGAGTTAATGACAGTTTACACCATTATTTGTCTAAAAACAACTATTTTCCAGTTTTCCCGCCTGTAGCTAAATAGGATATGCCCAGTTGGAATTATTTCCTATCCTATGTTATAAACTGCTTAGAATGAATGTTATGCTTGTGCTGCTTAGAATGCTTGTTCATAAATATGTCGTATGAGTTTGTTTAAACAACAAATACGTATTACGTTAAAAAATTCAGTTTAAATTTTTGAATAAATAGAAGTAGCTATTTACGTATCTTGAATACCTAGGTAACTTTTTCTTTCATAAATGCCCAAAATATGTAAAAAAACTGGGTATTTATAAAATATGGCTTCAGAATTCATTTTCGAATTTTTAAGACTTGCACCACTAAACATATACGACCGGCCAACTATAAAAAAAAAGAAGCCAAATGGAATGACTCCCGGACACAATTTCGGAACAGAATGTAAAATTCTTTTACTTAACATGCAAACCGCATGGCCGTTTGGATTGGATGCGATCCAAGTCCCCCCACCCCTATTTCTTTACAGCCCCGTTTTTATTCTTTATTTTTTCGAAGGGGGGTGTCTGTTCCCGTTCCCGGGGCTTTGTTAAGTGAGTCCCTGTCTTATACCGAACAGAGGAAGCACGTAATTACAGTGCAGTAATTAATTACGTGGGATCTTCTTCGGACAACCATCCTAATTGGAAGACTTCCGTTCCCGCCTTTTTATTATTATTATTATTTCGGACGTTGGCACCAAACTTTGTGTTGCTCGGATTTTGCGACGTCGTTTCAGCGCCAAATTTTAGTGGCATGCAGTAACCTCTGATCTCTAATTGTTACTTCTGGATTGGCAGGGCAGTTTATTGACTTGAAGCCAATTGAAGTTCAAAAAGTGTACTCCACGTCCATTTCTACCTCCTGTATTTCGTATATTGTTTATGCTAAAATATGCCGAATTGTAGTGCTTTTGGCTGTTTTTATTTAATTTCCCATTGAAACCCATTTTGTATGCCTATTCTTTGAAATCCATTTTAACTAAAAATAAGTGGATAAGTGGCAAAAACTATATTTTTGACGATTACAGTAACATAATGAAAAGTTCTTTTTTTTGTTGTTGTTTGGGTGTTAGTTGAATCAACAACATTTTAGATTTTTCGAACATAGTTTCAAAAAAAGATTTCCTTAACATACTTGAAGTAATTCTTTTTTATTTTGTATACTCTTGATAATGAATGCTATGATATATTTAAACTAACCTTCGCCCACGGAGCTTTTCATATGCAAATTAGAATGACAATAACATAAATTTCGATGTTCCAAAACGTAAAGTTCCAATTGCGGCCCATGGCAACCTTTTGTCTGGGCGATAATGTTTTCTTCTTTGAGAATATGGTAAACCCGGCTCCCTTCGGCCGCAATTGAGCTATTGCCATCCAAAAACCGATAAAAAGCGTTAATTGACACAGTAACTACCTGTACCAACATGTACCTCAACTTGGAAGATTGGGCTGTAATCTCTTTCCAAGCACTGTACAGTCACATGATTGCCAATTTAATATTTCAATAAGAATTATGCGTTTGTCACAGTACTTCGCAGTCGCCAAATCTAATTTTTAAAAATAAGCTTCAGATTATTCCATTGATTTGATCTCACGTACATTCTTTTCCTTATTTGTCCCATAGTTAACTCTTTGTGTTAAGAGAAAATAAATCTTCGTTAGAGGATTAACAATTTTTTTTAACTGCCCGAAGCGAGAAGAAGAGATTTCCTTCCAATCTAACATCCATTTTTGGCTATTATCCAATTTATTACTTAATTTTTTTGCCCTTTATCCTATTCTGGCTAATCGCATCCACCTTCTTTTTACAAGATTCGCCAATCCAGATGTTTAGTGCGAACTTAAACTCCAGAAAGAACTTGTATCGGCTTTATGGATCGACATTTAAGCTCAAGAAGTTAACACTAAAAAAAAATATTTACGGGTTATTTCAAATAGAATACTTAAACCCTCTTTCAATATTTTACTAAACCATTTAAAATATGCACATTTAAGACCTATTACCGTATTCCATTTCAGCGTTGTAAACGTGTAACGACTAAAATAAGACGCTTCCTGAAATTTTCAAACAGATAAGTAATGATCAAACTTCCTTTCATTGGCTAAAGGCAGTTTGGAATCCAATTATTGAATGGCTGATTGTCAATTACTTGGTGCATTGGATTACAGCATCAATTCGCGCTTCGCTAGTCAACATGTTAATGAGAAAGCTTAATTGCTGCATTTTGCGATGTTGAACATATTTATGAATCTTAAAAGCGTTCCATTTTTTTTTATCCGCAATGCTGGTTTTTTCTTCTTCTTTGGTACATTGTAAATAAACTACCTAAATATCGGTAAGCATGGTTGTACACAATACGATATGGACTAAATCTGTACATTATAAAGAGCAATGTCTTCTCCCCTCCTGTTGTTGATTAATTACAAGTTATATATATATATATATATATATATATATATACACACAATGATTCAGTCGATTAACTACTGTAAATAGAAAAGTTAGATATTTGTGCCATGGCCACGTTCATGCCTAGGTAGAACGAGGCATAGACAACGCACGTATCAACTGCAGGAGAGATCATTACGAAACACAAACAACTTAATCGAACCTGTGTTTTTAATTACTTAAGCAATTATATGGCATTACTGTTATCATTACTCAATTTTTGCAAAGAAAGCCATCTCCAGCATAATTGGAAAACTCTAACAAGCACATCTGAATACGGAATAAAACACGTTCTAAAATCTATATTTCCCTATTGGCATCCGGACCCTAATACCAACAGATTTACATATTATATTTCCAACGAAACCGATTCCAAATCCCCCCCCCCCCCCCCCCCCCCCTGATTTTGGGGACTGTGTGACCATCCTGACCCTGGGTATATATGGAAGTGAATTTTCCGTTTTAATTGCTTTCCGTTTTGCATCTCTCTCTCTCTTCCTCCGCCCCTGCATCACCCAATTGGCCCCACGCCCACGGATGATCTAATTACGCGCAATTACACAAGCGCCTCTGGGGGCTGACTTCGTTATTGTTATTACTATTACCGGCCTCCCTCTCTACTAATGGTTATTGTGTGCGCGCCCTAAATTGGACGGACCCCCTCCCCCGCTTTCGTCGAGGTCGTCTCGGTTGTTTTTCCGCACGTTGCTTCTTTTAAATTATGTATACAATGGGATGTTTTAGATATTTCAAAAATTGAACTGGTCAGTTGTAGGCCCAGCTGTGAAGTATGCGGCTGGTAATCGGTGGGTTGTGAGTTCGAATATTGTCTTGGACAGTGCAACAAGATTGTATCGTAGGTTTGCCAGTTTCATGTCTCATCCATCGCCCTCAAAAAAATATTCGACTATTCGAAAACTTGATTTTCCTGACCCTGTTCAGGGTGGTAACATAACCTGGAAAACCGGGAAGTCAGGGAATTGTCATGGAAATTTTTTATTCTGGAAATATCAGGGAAAAGTCAGGGAAATTTTCGAAATTTCACAAAAAATCAGGGAATTTTCAAATTTGGAACATTAAAACGGCAATTATCCTCCATTATGCACTCTATTCTGGGTAATTTAGTTGTCAATATTTCCTTTTAGTTCTGAAAAAGAATTTTTTTTAAAAAAGTATTGTTATGCACATTTTCATATTTTCAGTTTTATTTTTGTAAAAACGTGAATCACTGCTGAGGGAGCAGCAAAAGCAAAGTGCATTAGACCTTGAAATTGTGAGCAACTTGTAAGGGGCTAATGAATGGGATTTATTAAAGATTGGAATAGGAAATATTAAGCATATAAAACATTTAAATTTATCTCCAAAAGAAATAGTTGGAAAAAATTGCATTCCCTGCTTACAGAGAACATGATTAATTACTATTATGCCTTCCAGAATTGTATAATTTGTGTATCCATAAATTATTATTTTAACTGACAATAAGTATTGTTTATAAATTTTTATTTATAATGCAGTAAATTTATTGTATTGTAGCGTGGATACTTTGTTTTTATACAAAGCATATATTTCAACGTTTCAATGTAATTTTAAAGTCAGGGAAATTTTTTGACACCATCATGGAAGTCAGGGAAATATCAGGGAACTTTTTTTCCAGAATTTTGTTGCCACCCTGCTGTTCTTTTCAACACAATTTTTGGTGCACCTGGATGAAAATATAATTATCTGTTTTGGAATGAGTGAAAGAACAGGTTAAACAAAAAAACTAGTTTTATAAACTCGAAAAAAATGCTGTTCTTGTTCATTTTGAAGAACATAGAACTAAAGAACAGGTCGTTATTTTATCCCAACAGTAACTTTGAAGGATAAAATCAAACTCCTTAAGCTTAGGGTAACTTCCTTTTGATAAAAACTTTTTTAAAAATCCATTCTTAAGCAGGTGCTCCCTCTTTCAGTAACAGATGCTAATACATCGAAGGAAATTAATTTACGAACATAATTGTATGCAAACAGTGGAAAAAGTTGAAAGGGAAAAGTGTTACAAATAACACTTCTAGGAAAGATTAACGGTATTATAGTATTACCATCGTCTATATTTTACTCCACCAAGACCTCTGTGCCAGGCATGAGACCGGAAATTTATGCATAGCATCTTTTATCTATAAAAAACAACATTAAATGGCATGGCATTGTCCACCTGTCTCTTCGATTAAAGTGCCCATTTCTTATGACATTCACCTTTCTATTTAATTCCAGAATGAAATAAGAGGAAAGTGCCCCGACACTTCTTTGTACGATTGTGATTAACACTCGAAGGAAATGCGTTTAACTGGTAATTAAGGAAATAACTTATTCTTTATTAAAGTCTAAATAGCTTCCTCATATATATAAGCTTAATTACGTAACGTTAGATACAAGGATATTGATGTACGATACGTACATAATCAGAAAAGCGTAAGACGTTATCAGTTCTATCTTAAATACAATCGCCAATCTTCGGATCTAAACGGATGACTTCTAGCGATCGATAGAAGTTTCCTATAAGAACATTTTGTCACATGTACTTGAATATTGTTTTTTTACAGTAATATATTGTAATATATTTTACCCCCCAAAAAAACTTTAGAAAAGTAAAAAACGCTAAGCCCCCCTCCTTCCCCCCCCCCCTCCCCCTCCCCCCTAAAAAATCTTCTAAACTGTGGCTAAAAAAGTTGTGATATAAAAAACAAACAAGCCAATTGCACTAGGGGGATCAACTCTGCACACCCTCTCACTAGCCTTCTCCCGAAAAACAGCTGCGCTTTCTTTTCTTAGCTCGGTTAAAATTTTATGTGTGTTTAAAATTTTAACCAAGCTTCATAATTTGAAAAAGTGTATTAAATTAAAGGTTTGACAGATACGGTTCCACCAATACTGGTTTTATTTTTTTACGAAATGTAGTTTGAGTTCTGGAATATATTTTACGAACACGACTTAACATTACGAGTTGTGCGCTGTATATATAAGCTCTACCGGTCGGGCGTTCGTTTCTTGTTGGCTGCTTTGGCGAGATGGCGTTATTTCTTCTTTTTTTGGCTTAGCGTTGCGAACCTAAACGGGTCGCTTGATTATAATATATTTTAAATAATATTATCCCTTCAATTAGGATGCAGTGTTTTCGAGTCTTTGTTTTGAAATAAATCTTTATGTTCCTCTAATAACATTAAGGAAAATTAATCATAGTCCCCCCTTTTTTTTACAGCATTACTAAAAGTATTAGCATGAAGTTTCTCTTTTTAATATACCTTCGTCCTTTAATGGAAATAAAAACTAGTTAATTTTTTTATTCTTAATCCCTTTCCCATGTCCTAAAATATGCAATTATTTTTGCTGTTAGCCGTTGACTAGATTCTCAACATTTTCCGAAGGTACGTTAGTATATATAATTTATAACTCCTGCATAAATTATAAAGAAGAACTCTGGATTTTAAAAAAACAACCACCGAATTTCTTTGTTTTGTATTAATAAAAACATCGTTCTGAATTCCTATTTTTTTTTTATAACTTTAAAAAGCAGTACAATACATTAGAAATTCGATGCTCCTGTATCCATAAGAAATCATAAAATTCTTCTGTAACTGCACACGTTTGCTTCGCCATCGTCGTTTCCAAAATGGAGGGGCTTAAACGTAAATCCTCGTTTTGAATTTTTTTTCTTCTTTCCATTTTACATTTGGATTTCGTCCAACTTTATCACAGATTGAATTTTTTTTCTCTCTTTCGGCACACGTCTGGAATCGCGTTTCATTGGTAGCCATACTTCTTTTTAAGAACTTGTAATTCGAATCTCCTGGTATCTCAGGTCTCCTCACGTTCTCTTGTGCAGCCATAATAATCTGGGCCGTCTCCGCTTCCCCTTTGCGTTACCATTGTTCCGCGTGTCTAATCTAATTTCCCCCCTGACCTTTTATATCGTATTGCAAATGTTTTTTTTTTCTACTTATCAAACATATTTTTAAGTTGTATCCGTTTTTTTAAATTTATTTATATTGTAACTCACTGGTAAAAGGACGAGCCCCAGTTGCTCAGTTGGTAAGGCGTTCAGCTACTAATCAGAGGATTGGTGGTTCGAATCCGTGAAATGGACTTGACATAGAAAAGTAAAAAAAGTAGTGATCTTGCGATCGGAGGGTTGCCAGCTTCGCTACAAAAATACTAGAAAGTCGTCCAGAATATCCAACAAATTCTACTGGCGTGTATACGGGACTGGCGCACGATATATCTGATCGGGATCCAAAGTCCCGACGTCTATTGAAGGCGTTGGGTGCCAGTTCAGGTGTTTCCTCGTCATCTGACTATGGTTCTAAAATAACGAGGTGCATGTATGAATGTGTGTGTGTGAATGTGTATGTGTCCCCGGGACTTTCCTTCGAGATTGACCCCGAACCGTCGCCAATAGCCCACTGTGCAGCTATAGTGCGACGTTAATTAACAAAACCAAACCACTGGTAAAAGGCACCATCCATTGCATATAAAGAGTTGTACAGGATATATATATATATATATATATATATAAATCAATTGAAGTTCGCATGCAATAATGATTTATGGTGTTTTTAAAATAAAATAAAATATCTTTAATTTACTGTCAACAGCGTTTTATATGCAGCAGCGTGCGCAGAAAAGTTTCACAAAAGAGGAGGCCATGCCTTTTTATCACCTTAAAATAGCACATATGTGTATGTATGGACATATCGCAAACCGGCAAGAAAAATTGCATAACTCAAAAATGCTGCATTTATGAAAAATCAAATTAAAGAATATTATAAAACTTGTATTGAAATTGTATAAGCTTCTTCTAAATTTCAGGTAAGTATTTATGGCGGCAAATTCCATTATATTCTATAGAATAGTAATATAGATATGTAGATTAGCTCTCGTCGAATGTTGTTATACGTAAACTCCGCATTGTATAAACTCAAAGCCCTACTGTTCTCATTCATTTCCAAAAACGGGTAATTATTTTGTCGCCCACAAGGCTACAACCGATTGCAAAGGGTTAAATCTAAGTTATCAAACACCGTCAAGTAACTACCACGAATAAATCTTCGGAAAAGACCCTTTAAAGTGGCTCTTTTCCCAACCGAATTGCTTCTCTTCGGATTTTATGGTTCGAACTTGTTTCTAATGTCTCTCCGAAATTTGTGTTGCAGGATCCTGAAATCTTATCTGCTTGGTTGACCAGTTTGAAATTCGAAGAGTACTGCCAGTTGTTCCTGCAGGCCGGGTACGACATGCCTACCATATCAAGAATGACGCCGGAGGTATGTTTATATTTATCATATCCACGGTATTTTACCACGACATGATTGTCGAAGTTTTATGTCTCTGAACAAATTTAGAGACTTACTCTTGTGGTAAAGTATTGTCGCCATAACTGAAAGGTAGCTGCAATGTCCCTTGGAGAGGTTCCAGTGGCTTCCGAAATCGATAATTAAAAAAAGAAGCAATGAAATATAAGAAATACTTAGCGCAGTTTGATTTTGGTAGGGCCTATTTTGCCTCATACTCAATCGCATTTCGTCAAACGCTCTGAGATTTAAATTAATCCCTTTATGTCAGTAGCCGTTAAATGAATTTTTCTGCTACTTTATAAAGTTGTAAAATGTACTGATTTCGTAGGAATATTGTATTGCCATGATATTTGTTTAACATAACCTAATAACAGTTTTTTTTACATGAAACGTCTTTTAGTTTGGTTAATAGTGTGTCGCTTGGTAAAACTGTATGTAACGGAAGTTTGTATTGCGCTTACGCATATGGCACCGTCATCGGGCCACTCATGACGTATGCGAAGCTAAATTTACCTTCGCACGTGTATTTCGCATATGCGTAGCTGGGCAGTACGTTTGTCGATTTTAGTAGGAGTGGTGGCGTTTGACGAAAGTATAATCCATCTAACTCAAGCCGGTGCTTATCAGGAGTTATAAAGCTTATAAGTATTTAATTTATTAAAGTGTTATCCTAGTGCCCAGACACCCTCTGCAGCATACATAAGACGTTTCACGTACGCCACTGCGGTTGTGTCTTTTAAATTTTAAACATGAAATTAAATATATATGCGCGCTATCCGATTAAACTAAGCAAACGTATTTAGGTCATCGGTAAAATATTCGACTCGTAATCAGAGGGTTATGAGTTCGAATATCGTCTCTGACAGTGAAGCGAGCTCGTTATCGGAGGTTTCCCAATTTCGTTCCTGGGCGTCCGCAAAACATCCGCCGTGTGTATTGGACTAGTGCACGTTATATCAATCGTAGTTCAATGTCTTCACAAATGTGTCAGGTGCGTGGAGTACCAGCTCAGGTGTTGTTCTCGTCCTCTGACCATGGTTTAAAATTAATAGCCATTGTTCCCGTGTCTTTTCTACTAGATAGGTTTCGAATCGTGTACCTCCAGTGCGACATTACTCCAACAAAAGTATTTAATTTTCAGTTTAGCGCATCAAAATGCTACTTTTTAAATGGAAATGCGATTTTGCGAATCAAAAAACCACCTACACCAGCTGCCGAGACGAATTCATTCATTGAAATCAGGTTACCTAGGAAACACGTCGAAAATATGAAATACACAATAAAACATATTTTAACTCGAGAAGGATCGTCGATTCTTTTCAGGGCATGTGACCAAGAATATCAATAAAAAACGACGGTCAATGTTCAAATTATATTCCTCCGAAAAAGAGATTTTTTTAACTGAAGGGCGCCCATATCTTTTAGTGTCGCGGGAACTCTTTGAAGCGGCTCTCAATAAAAACCGAATGGCCTTATCGAGTTTTTTCCCATTCTTTCCGCATCTCAGACTTTAAAAAATACAATTCTCGTTTACCGAAACAATATCTGGCGGAATTTATGGAGAGCCCATGTTAATCGGCAAGAAGATTCGGCGCGTGGAAGCTTTTAGCTTTTTGGGGACCCCGACAAAATCCTTTCCGCGCAGTTGCGCTCGACGATAATTCAATTTGCTCGCAATAACGTCCGTCTGATGGATTTTTACTCTGGCCCTTTTTTTTTGTGTGTGCCCGGGCCCTGTTTGCCCTTGTTCCGTTTCCTGGCCTTTTTGATAGGTTTCGTAAACGGATTAACCTGGGGGAAATAACGAATAAGGATTTCTTTTGTGTTTGGCGTCTTCGAAGTACCTGTCGCTGCCCTTTTCTGGTAACATCTCGATGGGAATGTCGAAGTGATGTTTGTTCGATTTTTCGAACTTCAAATATTACCTGATTACCAAGAGTCTGTGAAGTCGAAGGTTTTACAATTTTGGGGAACCGAGCATTTTCGAACTTTAAAACTATTAAGCAATCTTACTGTATTCTACTTCTGAATTCTCCTTTAAAAAAGATGAACAGACTTTTGTAAAAAAAAAACATCCATTTTCCCCCCACTTGTTAGAGAAATTTGCTATTTGATCCTATGATCAGTTATTGAAACACAAGAGGGCCGTGATGTTTGGTGATCACTGCATCGATTTGTGGATTGGAAGATTTCGAGTTTGAGTCCCATTTTAAAGCTAAAACTGGTTTCGTTTAAATATGTTCCGATTATATTTTTTGTCAAATATGAAAAAAAAAATTGATATTTTTGACGAAATATTTAATCGGAGCTTTTAGCAGGCTTCTATTTTGTCAAAATGGCGAAAGTTTCTTGAAAAATGAGCGTGCATTTTTTACAGTGTTCGGTCAACTAAAGACTCGCTTTGTAGAGGTTATTCTGGTGTACCCTTCGAGTATGGATCCTTCATAGTAGAGAAAACATAATTTTATAATCTCGCTAACATCAAAGTGAGGCCAACAGACACGTGGTTAATCACGTCATACCATTCATAAATTTTCAGTGTTACACATTTCCCAATTCATCAGCCAATCGCGAGTATTTTTTAATTCATAATTTTGAAAAATGAAGAAGGAAAGAAGACTGAAAAGAAGTCACGTGTCTGAGGCCATTCGGTCTGAGATGTTGGTTTCACGATTATGACGTCATATTCGCTCTACTACAGTCCATTCATGCCCGAAGGGTGTACCTTAATTACCCTTTAATTCTCAAGATTTTTTCATGTCAGTTCTTTTCGTTTGAACAGCCAATCTTTGGCGCCAAACACTCTGTTGGCTCAATAGCGAGTGTGTACGTTTTGGTTGGTTAAATTAAATCAGTCGCCGTTCAAATGTCCTCACATTGATCGTCAAGTGGAAATTTGGGGAATGAACTATGAGCTCAGCTAATAAGTAACGACTTCACGTTGTTGAAAATAAAACCATGTGAGGAAAACTAACCTTTTATATAAGAATACATTCTTGGATTGGAAAGTTGAAGAAGTTCAAAAGCAGTGGGGAATTAATAGATGGGGTATGTTCTACATGTAATTTAAGGTGAAACAAACCCATCCCATACCCATTTCTGTAAAAGTATAGGTCAATTAACATTTTGATTCTACTTATTATTTTATACACTCGAATTTTATCTTACTTATAAATGGAGTCGATATAACAGAACAACTTGACTCAAAGAAATTTAAACCCAATGTTAAAAACTTCTTCAGCTAAACCCAACCTAAATCTGCAACGGAAACAGTCACACCTTAACTACTCTCTTGCAATGATTGCATCTCTAGATTCGGGAATTTGTTTCATTATGAAAGCATCCTGAAGCTGTCTCCCTTTTGGTGTACAATCAACGCATGGCCAAATTGCGTGAGCATCGACACGTCAAATGCGACCGTGGTGTTAATTAACACCCTTCACTAAGGAATACGGGGAATTTCATCCTCAATCATTGCTTCTCGTTTGTATATCCTCATCATCGTAATAATCCTTTAGTTAAAAAAAATTATAAAAATTTGTCATAACTTCAGCTATTTCATTAAATACGAGAGGCCTCCGTGGCCGAGTGGATTAAGGCGTTAGCTGGGAATCCAAGGGTCCCCGGTTCAAACCTTGCGATGGACTAGACTGAAGAATAGTAAAAAGTAGTGATATTGCGATCGGAGGGTTGCACACTTCGCTACCAAAATACTAGAATTTCGGCCAAAACATCCACACACAAAATTAACGGCACATATTCAGCCTAGCAGCCAGCGCCCGATTAAGACATTGAAACAAGGGAATCCCGCCTTTAAATGGGAGCCCCATTGCTCCCAAATAGACTCTAGAAAGTAAAATTGAACAGTTATATGCACTAGAATTCTTGCCCCTGAATGACATTAAATCGAAACATTATAATAGAACAAAATATATTAATAAGTAATGAGTATTTTGTATGTTTTTTTTCTTTCAATATTCGAACAAATTTTACACAAGTAGCAATATTTTTACTAAAGTTTGTAATACAATTTTTTAAGGTAAATTTAGTAGCAAACTATGTTAAGGGTGTTAAATATTTATATAAAATGTGTGATTTGGGGGCCCCTCAAAAATGTAACGTGTAAGCCTGGGCTTCACGGGCCTATTCGGTAATCATCAGGTCCTGCTAGCAGCCCAATAACTCTAAATCCGGTTCTGACCACAGAAACGATCCTATATATTTTCTCATAAAGATCAGGTAATTACCGCACAACTTCAAACCCTATATTAAAAAAAATAATGGTCAAATAATGGCAAAAATATGTAACCCCCTAGGCGTGAAATCTAGAAATCCGTCACTGGTTTTGAGTTTACACGAGCTCACTGCCTCATTTGAGAACCCATCAACTAAAGAATTCTTCCACAAATGAATGCGAAACCCCTGGTTACACTCTAACCGGAGTATGAAGTCTAAAATTACCACTTACAGCAGAGAGTAAGAGACCACTTAGAAAATTGCCCCATCTCCTCTTCGAATCCGGATCGCTCTTTATACTTGAACCCATTTTACATTTTGCAACATAAAAGTATCAGGGGACATTTTATTTAATATGCCACGTGGAGAGACTGCACCTCTGGGATAATGAAATGGGGCGCCTTTTAGACGCTGGGGAGTGGCAACAGTGTCGCGGACCTTGGTGTTGCCATGGTGACAAGGGATGCCTGTCGTCATCTGCGGAGTTCCTTTGCACTCGAATTGTTTCGGTCTCCAGAATTGTTCTTTTTTTTGTTCTTCGTCCTCTGAAGTTTATTGCCTTTTTGGAATAAAGGCTCCGATGATTTTGTTATGCCCCTGATATTTCCACTTCTTCGGAATTTTATGGTCTTGATTCGAAATTGAAATCCTTAAGATGTGTGTTTTACGATGGTTGCTTTTGAGCTTAGGCGGAAGTCAAAACTTTAATTAAATTCTGTAGTAATTTTTCGAATGAATGGATTTAGAATATTTTCAAGGAATGTCCATGAAGGTCTTAATCTGGTCGAAGCAACATTGGGTTGTTATGTAGCATGTTTCTTTAAAAAAAAATGTTCTTTTGTTGTGCATCTACTTATCAATAATAAAATTATCATTTTCCAAGAAAATGGAAATTTAAGTTTTAATACCTTATTTTAAAAGCCTCGACATAAAGAAAAATAGATTTATCCATTTCAGTAAAAATCTGTTGTTGTTTTTTTAGAATTTTTGAAAATTGAGTTTTATTTTTTAACGAAATATTAAAATGTTGGTAGAAATTACATTCAGTGTTCCTTTTGGTCCAATGGTAATGTTATAGAGGTTATTTGTAATTTTTCATTCAAACCCTATTGGAAAATTGGTAGTAATAATCTTATCGTATTTTGTTCCATAACGAAATTTAACTATTACCTTAAACTCGTTTTAATACTATATTCACTATTTATATCCCAAATAGCGTGATTTACTATTGTCATTTTCGTCGTGGTGGGAAATTTTAACGTGGGTGCACACTAAATTTGCATAATTGATATGACAGACATTCGACATCACCGCTCCTCGAATATACTCTATCTACTCATGCATTCGAAACTACTCCAGATGTCAAACCCGTCAGGAACCAACAAGAACTGTCTTTTCCACCTAATTGCATTTACCAACCCAAAAAGGAACAGCGATGGGAAGGACGCTGTCATTCGAACGATTCTTCGAAACGGCGGGAAGAGAGAATGCCCCCGTTCCGCTAATGGCGATTTAGTGTTTTCGAACAAGTGCATAAATTAGAGGGACCCCCTGCTCATTCCCAACTCATATACGCCGAACGCCCTCCTGTCAACTCAGTGATCGCAGTTAATGGCTGGAATTCCGATTCCTGCTCATTTATATATGAGGAAATGTTCCTTCCGCACTAAAAGTCAGCCGGATATCTGGCTCTGATGCAACGTTGTTCATTGCCCGAGTGTGCCTATTTACATATTCCCTCGGAAATCGAATTTTTTTTCTCTTTAAAACAGCCACGGTTTAAGTTTATAGTGACGAACAAAGTCTGAAATATTGGAAATTCAAAGATTAAAAGTTTTATTATTTGTGTAAAACACAGTTTATGGTATTTTAAATGTTTAATTCCAATTTTATAACTTTAATTTAATGGACACTATGCACGATCTGGTGTCGAGATTAAATATAATAGGATAAACAATCGGTTTTACATTGGCGAAAGTTGGTTAATAAACGTTGCACTAGAGCTACATAATGGGCTATAGGGACGGTTCGGGTTTGAACCCAATCATATTTAACGTGCACCAGTTCCGCATACCCGCTGGTGGAAACTGAGGATAATTTCAGGCGATTTTTGGAATCTGGCAACCCTCAGATCACGAGATCGCTATACCTTAACTTTTGTCAAGTCCTCATGCCAATTCGAACTCGCGATCCTCAGATTGCCATCCGAATGTTGTACCTCTTGGCCATCGGGCCAACGCAAAAGAAAAATACTTATTAGGAATAAAACCAAGTGCCTTGTTTATCCCGCTTATGACGTCACGTACTTAGAATTCATTACATTCTTATAAATATTTCTTGTTGCCAGGTTAGATAAACGTAAGTTTGTTATTCTGCTTTAGCAACAATCAGAAAAGTTTTGGTTTGTAAACGATCTGCTGGAAAGGAAATAAAAGATTTTTTTAAGGGAAATAAGGAGTAATATTTTTGTGGAACAGATGTAGTATAGGACATTTGGCGCGTTTTTGTTTTTGGCGACGAAAAATTGCCGTTAAACAGCACTATGACGTCATAGGGTTGCCAGATTGAAAGTCGCCACAAGAATCGGAAGATACAAACAATGTCAGGTGGGGTCGCCATACTATAAATTTATCTTCCCTAAAAAACACGCCAAAAAAAAAACTCGCGCGCCAAATGTCCTATACTACATCTGTACCATTTTTGTTTGTGTATGTCATTGAACTAAACTACAAAACAAAGTAAACATAGCATGAAGTAGTTGCCGACGATTTGAAATTCTTCCGTACTAAGTAAGGTAATCATAAAGAAAATCTGTTATATATACTATTGGAATTTTTATAACATTGTTTATTTAAGAGAGTTGAAAGTTAAGACGTTGGTTAATTGTGTAATGGATGTATATAAAAGCGGAATTCTATCAATAATCATTTTATAGTGTAACATGAAGATTGCTATTTTCGATCCTCATCGACCAACTGAACATCGGTATGTAGAGGGGCCTGATACACGATAAAAAATGTGGGTAGTATAGGACATTTGGCGTGTTTTTGGCGACGAAAAGTTGCCGTTCAACAGCGCTATGACGTCATAGGGTTGCCAGATTGAAAGTCGCCACAAGAATCGAAAATACCAACAATGTCAGGTTGGGTTGCCATACTATAAATTTATCGCCTCTATAAAACACGCCAAAAAAAAACACACGCGCCAAATGTCCATACTACATCTGTACCAAAATTTCTTCTTACATGTTGATCTAACCAACCAATCAAAGATTCGGATTCGTTTTAATGCTGAGATTTTAAATTAATATTTTATCTATTGAATTTCAATACAAAGCTAATTGCCAAAGATGCAAACGGTTGACATACATTGTTTAAAGGGAATTTCTTTTTCAATTTTAAAAGTATTTATTCATATTTTTAGAAGCAGTATCACTATTTGTAGTTGGCTGGTTAAGAAATTAGTTGTAATTAGATGCAGTCTTAAACTAAACAGGGTGAAAAATTAGCACTAGACAAAGATAGCGATTTTTTGGTAAAATTTTAATGCTTACCAGACCAGAATATGATGAATAAAAAATATTTTCGGAACTTTTGAAAATAGGATAAACCTAAAATGTGTCATTATGGCTATCACCAACAATGTAGTTATTAATGGATTATTTTATAATATTATTTGGTCTGATAATTTTTCATATTTTTAGACCAATTTGTTTTGAATATTTTAATTTTCAGACTTGCTCAACCTATTCAATTATAAAGTTATTGATTTTTTTGGATTGACAAAATTCAGCATTTTGAATATCATTTTCAGCTTTAAAATCACACTAGCTAAACATATAAAACTGAGTCATATTATAATTTTAGTTTTTGGAGTGACATGTTGCTTTTATAAATATGGCAATAAAGTATTCTGATACCATTTAACCTAAAAGCATATTTTTGCAGACTAACGTTTTAAAAAACCTTTTTAAAAGTCATTATAAATGTACATATTTTTCAGGATCTGACAGCCATTGGGATAACAAAACCAAATCATCGTAGAAAACTCAAAGCTGAAATAGCTCGACTCAATATTTCGGATGGAATTCCGGATTATAAACCTGTAAGGATTCTTGTCGTATTTATTTTTTATTGATTATTATTCAGTTTTATTTTTTTATTAATATTTATACTTTGATTAAATTGCTAATTAACTTTTTTTAATAGACAACACTGTTGGAATGGCTGCATCTGTTGCGATTGGAAGAGTACTTTGAGACATTGTGCGATCAAGGGTACGATTCAGTTGACAAAGTTACTGAGCTTACTTGGGAGGATTTGGAAGAAATAGGCATTCAAAAATTAGGTATTATGTTGTGTAAAATTGTGGTTTTTTTTATGATGTTTGTTAATAGTTTTTAAAAGTAACTTGGATTTTTGGTTACTACTAAACATGGTTTATTAGTATTTTTTTTTATATAATTCTTAAGCAGGTTAATTTGATGTTTGATTTGTGAATATTTCGCTTAATTCTATCTAAAATCCTTCTTTTCAAGAGCTACCATCTATTTCATCTTAATATTCAAATAGTTAGATGTGTGTTGGATTTTTACGATTCTCTATTCTCACTTGTTTTAAGGATGGCAACCTAACGATACTCGCAGCACAGTACTCAAGTTTTTCCAAAATTGTTTGTTTGCCAAAATTAAAATATTTAAGTCATATGTTTCTTGCAATCCAATTCGTTTAAAAAAAATACACACAGTATCCACATTATTACCATTCCATTAATCTAAATCAATATTTATACTCTTCGACTTTAAAGAATTATTTTTGCAGAACTTCAGAGAATTCTCGTACTAAATGACTGAGGTTGCCATGCCAGGGGACCAGGTTCGAATCTCGACTAAGGAGTTAAAAAAAATATGCATTAAAAACGTGTTTGGCATTATGGAAAATGTACACTATATTCAGGGTGGCAATATAATGGGGGAATTATCATAGAAATGTCAGGGAATTTTTCAAAATTTCACAAAAAATCAGGGAAGTTTTCAAGTTTGGATAATTAAAACGGCAATTATCGTCTATTATGCCCTTCATTCTGGATAATTTAGTTGTCAGTATTTCCTTTTTGTTCTGAAAAAGAACTAAAAAAAACATGGTTATGCGCATTTTCATATTTTCAGTTTTATTTTTGTAAAAACATGAACCACTGCTCGAGGGAAAACCAAAGTGTGTTGGACTTTAAATTGTAAGCAACTTGTAAGAGGCTATTTAATATGGATTTATTGAAGATTGAAATAGGAAATATGAAACATATAAAAGATTTAAAATTATCTCCAAAAGAAATAATAAGAAAACTTGCTTTTTTTTTCATTATCTGCTTCCAGAGAACATGTTTAATTACTATTATGCCTGTCGCAATTGTATAATTTGTGTTGTATCCATAAATTATTATTTTAACTGTCAATAAGTATTGCTTATAATTTTTCATTTATAATGCAATGTATTTATTGCATTATTGTAGCATTGATACTCAGTGGCGTACGCAGGGGGGGGTTGAGGGGGGTCACAACCCCCCCCCCCCCCCCCCCCCCCCCCCCATCGGTCTGTAGTTTTAACAAAACATTCAAAATATAATGCTTTTTTTATTTTGAAAAAAAAAAAAAAATACAAATGTATTTTTTTCCATTTAAGAATCTACCTTTGTTTGCAAAAAATAATATATATATTTTTTTTGGAATTTTGTCACTGAAAACTTTTAACAGACCCAATTGGAATGTGGTCTCGGAAGTATTCGAGCCTGAGACGGCTTTCTATAAGCAGCTGCTTATTGGCATGGTCAGAACGGCGTTTAACGAGTCGGCAAAAGTAAACCATTCTCCATTTTCACCCAGACCAGTGGCGTACGCAGGCGGTGGTTGAGGGGGGTTGTAACCCCCCCCCCACACACACACATCGGTATGAAGTTTAAAAAAACATTAGCACAAAAATAATGCTTGTTTTCCCAATTAATAAAAAAGTCCAAAACAAAACAAAAAGTTTTTTAAAAAATACAACGTTTTTTTTTTACATTTAAAACCTTACAATTGTTTGCAAGGAAAATGACACAATTTCGGCGCGGGGTACTGACAAGCGGGAGGTTTATGCTAACAATTTATGCATTTTATTACTGGGTAGTCCAACCCGATGTCCGCCGACAGGCACCATCATTTTCACTTAGACGTAAAATTTTATTGTTCAAAGATCTCCTTTCGTAAATAGGAAGAGTTATGTATACATTCTGTAAAGAAGAACCTTTTTAAAATCATTGACTGTTTTGCTAGAGGGGGGTTGGATGTTGCCCCCTCACTTTTTCAATATTGTACTTTTAAAAATGAAACGTAACCCCAACACTTTCCTACTACTACAGGTGATTAGAGGGGTGGGGGGTCACCACCCCACTTTTTTTGGATGTTGCATTCTTTTATTTTAAATTTGCACTTAAAAAAAAAACATAATACATTTTGGTACTGAATTGACGAACCAAAGAAAAATTTCGTACCCCAACCCTAATTCTTTTTGTTACTAATATTACATTTACTATCGATTTTATTTTCTCGTATTATTTTTTCCCAATAGGCAGACAGCTAATAGCCATTTAGGTGCCTTACTTCCCATTTCCGTCATTACAAAATATTCATCGTTTGACTGAAAATAAAAAGAAAATGTAAAATAAACATAGGCAATCGGTTTCGATTTCACAGAGCGGGAAAAATGTTGGCGCCGATATATATCTATGTTGAAAACTTAATAAGACAATATGAAATATTTTTTTTCAATGGTAAATAAAATATTGCTTTTTTTTTTTAGTTTAGAATATTTTGTTTCAAAAAATTTCTCGACGGCATCATTTAGAATATATAGACATCTTGTAAGTCTAATAGTAGAAGTAAAGAATGACTAAAATAGTCAGGTGATATAAAGTTCAAATGAAAAGATGTTTTGAACACTTTCTACTTATTGTACTCCTGAAAATTGGACTTTTAGTTTTTGAGGCTTTATTTGTTTAGCATTTCGGAAAGTTATGGTGCTTTGTTTTGCCTTTTATAGCCAAAATGAAACATGTATTAGATGATTGTGTTAAATTATTTTCTAGAAGAAAGCTAAGGTAATAACAATCCAGTTTATTTGATTTTTTTCTTTAAAAAAAAACAAAAGCGAAGAAAAAGACAACCCAACGAATCAATCAAGAAAGGTGAGATAATTCCATATGTGTTTTTAAAAGACTTCATTCCTATTGTCAGTTCCCATGCATACTAATTAAAAAGAATTATAACAAATGTACTACTTTTACTTTAAAATTCAATTGCTAACATACAAATGACTTATATTTTGTACAAACATATGCAATTTTTTCTAAGCGTATGTGAAAAACAGTGGCAGATTCGTAAGTATAAAAATTAATTTTGCCCGAATTACAAGTAAATTCAAGCATAATAAAGAATTAATACTTATATATAAGAATGGAGTGTCTGTCTGTGGAATCGAACAAAACACCTCATTTTGAGTTTACTTCACGAATTAGGATACACTGATTCAGAAAATCACATTAAATATTTTTTTGTCTGTCTGTTTGTCCAGATTTACTTAAAAAACGATTGAACGGATTTTTATTAAACTTGCGCCATTTTAACAATATTTTCTCAACTTAAAATCTGCACTTTGTTTCATGTGGATATCTCGAAACGTTACAAAGTTTTAGAACTTTTTCTGTTTTACCATACGTTATTCCTATTGGAAATTTACATGTAGATCTTCTCTTCATAACATGATTGTTAAAAATCACCTTGGCTACCAAAAATATTTTTTGACAATAGGGATAAACGATGCATTTTGATTGGGTGATAAGTAAATTTCGCCAAATGAATTTAAAAAGCGCCAAATGAATGAAAATATCGCCATATAAATAAATAATTTCGCCCAAAAAATTAAAATGTCGCAAAAAAAAATTTAATGTGGCCAAAAAATTTAAATATTGCTAAATGAATGAAAATGTCGCCAAATGAATAAAAATGTTGCCAAATGAGCTAAAATATGGTCCTATATTGAAAAATACCAGCAAAATGGCGAAATTAGTGTCCAAATAATAAAATTAATTGCAATTCGGGAACATAATCGCACAGCTCTTACTTCGCAAATTGACCACGAGCAACGCCGGGCCATATTGCTAGTAGTTAATATGAATAAAATATAGTATAAAATAATCTTTTTTTCAAAATAAAAACCGACTTTAAAAAAAAGCTATGAAACGTTTTTTAAAAAATCGTTATTGATTTAAGGAACAAAAGTGGATTTTTTTTAAATATTTAAGTATTTTATGCACATTATCACTTTTTGAAATTGGCTCTAAAATTTAAGTGTGGTTTTTTTGTGAATTGGCACGAACTTTAAAGAGTGGTAAAAAGTACAAAAATAATTCTAAATGATTAATTTTGTTCCACTACTCCCTAAATTAAAATTTTTGTATTCTTTAGTATTTTATTTCTTAAAGTAAGTTTTTTTTTTTTTCATTTTAGTTTAAAATGTAAGATGAGTACTTCGCTCCCTCCCCCTTATATTGTTCAATCAGAAATTCAGGTTGTTGATGACTTTGATATATATATATATATATAAACGTGTAAAGTAATCTGACTCTCAACCCCCCCCCCCCCTTATAAATTTCCTGCGTACGCCACTGTTGATACTTTGTTTCTATACAAAACATGTATTGCAAATTTTTTTTAATGTAATTGTAAAATCAGGGAAATTTTTGTGTCGCCATCATGGAACTTTTTTTCAAGAATGTTGTTGCCACCCTGATATTTGCACACTCCTTGTTTCATGCTCGAATTATTCACATCATTTGAGTATACTTTAAAGTTGTTAATTGTTTTAGTCAATAATTGTTTTTGTGTATTTTGCAAAGCATCTTTTGGTGATAAGTTATAATCAGTAACAATCGATTAGAGTTTAACAGAAGACTACCACAAGATCACAATTAAATTTTATTAAGTAGTGGAAAATAAAATAGCAATATCTATTAGGAATAGACACTTGATCTTTTAAGTTCCACAATTTTCCTAAATGACATTACATACTTAGTATCTTTATATATAATTCTCTTACGCGGTGATTGAAAAACACTGTTTTTCTCTATGCGGAATGGCAACAGTTAGTTTGTTTACGAAATTCTGTTGCGGCCGTATTTTTATTTTGCCATTATGTAAGCCATTTTGACGATTAGCCCCTTCAATTGATTAGTAAATAATTATTGTGTTGATGTCAGCTTAAATTAGGAAGAATATAAGCTCTATTACATTAAAAATAGAAGTTTTGAAAAACGCTTTTCCAAACTTTATTCGAGCGGAATATTGAGGTGGCGCCATCTGTTGGCAATTTTGAAAACTAGATTTCTATGAACTTCATTTGTATGGCGTGTTAACTCAGTAACGTACACACTTCTGGTCAGTGGCGTACGCAGGGGGGGGTTGAGGGGGGTCACAACCCCCCCCATCGGTCTGTAGTTTTAAAAAATATTCAAAATATAATACTTTTTTTATTTTGAAAAAAAAAAAAAAATACAAATGTATTTTTTTTACATTTAAGAATCTCCATTTGTTTGCAGAAAGTATAATTTTTTTTTTTAATTTTGTCACTGAAAACTTTCAACAGACTTAATTGGAATGTGGCCGCGGGGGTGTTCGAGCCTGAGACGGCTTTCTATAAGCAGCTGCTTATAGACATGGCCAGAACGCCGTTTAACGAGTCGGCAAAAGTAAACCATTCTCCATTTTCACCCAGACCAGTGGCGTATGCACGGGGTGGTTGTAACCCCCCCCCCCCCCCCCCCCCCATCGGTATGAAGTTTTTAAAAAAAATTAGTACAAAAATAATGCTTTTTTTGCCGATAATAAAAAATTCCAAAACAAAACAAAAAGTTTTAAAAAATACAACGTATTTTTTTTTTTTTGCATTCAAAACCCTACATTTATTTGCAAGAAAAATGACACAATTTCGGTGCGGGGTACTGACAATTTATGTATTTATTACTGGGTAGTCCGACCCGGTGTCCGCCGACAAGAAGAGATCAAAGAGATCTCCTTTCGTAAATAGGAAGAGTTATGCATCCATTCTGTAAAGAAGAACCTTTTTAAAATCATTGACTGTTTTGCTAGAGGGGGGTTGGATATTGCCCCCTCACTTTTTCAATATTGTACTTTTAAAAATGAAACGTAACCCCAACACTTTCCTACTACTACAGGCGATTAGAGGGTTGGGGGGTCACCACCCCACTTTTTTTGGATGTTGCACTCTTTTATTTTAAATTTGCACTTAAAAAAAAGCATAATAAATTTTGGTACTGAATTGACGAACCAAAGAAAAATTTCGTACCCCAACCCTAATTCTTTTTGTTACTTATATTACTGTTACTTATATTACTATTCTATTCTGTTACTTATATTACATTTACTATCGATTTTATTTTCTTGTATTATTTTTTCGCAATTGGCAGACAGCTAACAGACATTTAGGCGCCTTACTTCCCATTTCCGTTATTACAAAATATTCATCGTTTGACTGAAAATAAAAAGAAAATATAAAATAAACATAGGCAATCGGTTTCGATTTCACACGGCGGGAAAAATGTTGGCGCCGATATATATCTACATTTAAAATTTAATAAGACAATATGAAATATTTTTGTTCAATGGTAAATAAAATATCGCTTTTTTTTTTTTAGTTTAGAATATTTTGTTTCAAAAAATTTGTTGGTGTTGAAATGAAAAGGTGTTTTGAACAGTTTCTATTTATTGTACTCCTGAAAATTGGACTTTAGTTTTTGAGGCTTTGTTTAGTATTTCGGAAAGTTATGGTGCTTTATTTTGCCTTTTATAGCCAAAATTAAACATGTATCAGATGATTGTGTTAAATTATTTTCTAGAAGAAAGCTAAGGTAATAACAATCCAGTTTAGTTGCTTCTTTTCTTTAAAAAAAAGCGAAGAAAAAGACAACCCAACGAATCAATCAGGAAAAGTGAGATGATTCCATTAGTGTTTTTAAAAGACTTCATTCCTATTGTCAGTTCCCATACATACTAATTTAAAAGAATTATAACAATTGTACTACTTTTACTTTAAAATTCAATTGCTAAAATACAAATGACTTATATTTTGTACAAACGTATGCAATTTTTTTTAAGCGTATGTGAAGAACAGTGGCAGATTCGTAAGTATACAAATTAAGTTTGCCCGAATTACAAGTAAATTCAAGCATAATAATCAATCAATACTTATATATAAGAATGGAGTGTATGTCTGTGGAATCGAACAAAACACCTCATTTTGAGTTTTCTTCACGAATTAGGATACACTGATTCAGAAAATCACATTACATATTTTTTTGTCTGTCTGTCTGTTCGGATTTAACTAAAAAACGACTGAACGGATTTTTATTAAACTTGCGCCATTTTAACAATATATTCTCAACTTAAAATCCGCACTTTGTTTCATGTGGATATCTCAAACCGTTCAAAAGTTTTAGAACTTTTTCTGTTTTACCATGCGTTATTCCTATTGGAAATTTACATGTAGATCTTCTCTTCATTGTTAAATTCACCATGATTGTTAAAAATCACCTTGGCTACCAAAAATATTTTTTGACGATAGGGATAAACGATGCATTTTGATTGGGTGATAAGTAAATTTCGACAAATGTTGCCAAATGAATTAAAAAAAGCGCCAAATGAATGAAAATGTCGCCAAAAAATTTAAATATTGTTAAATGAATGATAATGTCGCCAAATGAATAATAATGTTGCCAAATGAACTAAAATATGGTCCTATATTGAAAAATACCAGCAAAATGGCGAAATTAGTGTCCAAATAATAAAATTAATGTCAATTGGTGAACATAATCGCACAGCTCTTACTTCGCAAATTGACCACGAGCAATGCCGGGCCATATTGCTAGTAGTTAATATGAATAAAATATAGTATAAAATAATCTCTTTTCAAAATAAAAACCGGCTTTAAAAAAAAGCTCTAAAACGTTTTTTAAAAAATCGTTATTAATTTAAGGAACAAAAGTGGGATTTTTTAAAATATTTAAGTATTAATTTTAAGCACATTATCACCTTCTGAAATTGGCTATAAAATTTAGGTATTTTTTTTGTGTTAATTGGCACGAACTTTAAAGAGTGGTAAAAAGTACTAAATTAATTCTAAATGATTAATTTTGTTCCACTAGTCCCTAAATTAAAATTTTTGTAGTCTTTAGTATTTTATTTCTTAAAGTTCTTAAAGTAAGTTTTTTTTTTTTTAAATATTTTTTCTTTTCAGTTTAAAATTTAAGATGAGTACTTCGCCCCCTCCCTCTTCTATTGTTCAATCAGAAATTCGGGTTGTTGCTGACTTTTATATATATATATATATATATATATACGTGTAAAGTAATCTGACACTGAACCCCCCCCTTATAAATTTCCTGCGTACGCCACTGCTTCTGGTAGCCAAGAGCTTAACGTCAATTTTGAAAAAACAAACTACCAATAATGTTATAAATTAAAATAAAACGCAGGAAAGGTGTGAAATAATGTGGAAAATAATAAATAATGGTAGAAATAAAATAATAAATAATGGCTTGCCAGTGGTTAAATTGTTTTCATTTGTAGTTTAAAAGAAATTAAATGATTTTATATTGATTTACTTGGCAAAAAAAATCTATTGATGCCAAGATGAATTATAATTTAAATTTACAGTTTTTACTAATATAATTAAAAAAAAGTATTGTTACTAGGACACATTGTTATTGTGTCTTATCATTTAGCGAGCAAAGCGAGAAGTGGTTTGCGAAGCAAACCTATGAGAATTGCGTAGCAATCCTCCGGGGTTTGGCGGAGCCTCCTAGTAATATTTATTTTCCAAACTTAATATATAGTTTTACGTTAATTGAATGTTTAATTAAATCTTCTGTGTTTGACAGGCCATCAGAAGAAAATAACTCTAGCTATCAAGAGAGTGAAAGATATCTCCAATGGCATCAAGCGTTCAAGTCATGTACCTGAGCCCCACGAGTTAACTGGAAGTACTTTAAATACACTTTCTCGGCCTTCCACACTTAGTGAGTATTTCCATATTTTATTTTTATATTACTGGTTTATGCCCATTTTTTTTTTAAATTTGAGACTAAAGAATAATGGTTCATGCTGAAAATAAAATGTAATGACAAAATAGCATATTGTAAAGATTAAGTTGTACTTTTTATCAAGTAATTGAAATGTTAAAATAAATGTAATCATAATTTTTTTATTCTATAAACATTGATATTTCTAGTATGTGTTATATGTACTACTCTATTTAAGTATATATCATAGAAAATTTTTTAAGATATTTCAAGCACTTTTCTGAATTTTCATTAGCAACCCTTAATTTACCAATTTTTATCAACTCTATTTTAGTGTATGATGATATTAAAAGAAATGTACAATTCAAATTTCATGTTGCTCTTTTTTTTTAATATATGCTTTTCCTTTAATAAAATAATATATGTACTGCATTGTCACAAAATTAGATTATCATTTTTGTAACACCAAATGGTGTAATTTTGGTGTTTTCCCTCCAAAAATCTGCTTTTTTTTTATCATAACTATGTTAAGTCAGTGTTATTTTACACATTCTTTTATCTATATATTCTTTCACATAACATCTTGTATTTAAATATCCTTTAATACATCCAGTGTAATATACCCAGTTTTAAACTTTGGTTTCTAATCAAATTAACTTTATTTCTTGAAGGCTTTTGTCCATCTTAAGTCTTTATAATATTTTATTAATTATATATTAGTGTAATATTGAAGAAATTTTTACCTTAAAAACATGAAGTTCAAGCTATACAATACATTTATATTATAAGTATTTTATTGTCTATTAATAGATGCTTATTTTTCTTGCAACTTCATGTTTTGTATTATTCAATTTAAATTTCAATAACCAACTCTGAAAATATTTATATAAAATTTTCTTCACAGTGGTTTATTAAGTTTGATTACACACATAATCAGATTTTATAATGTGTACCTATATTTTCACTCTTTAAAAACAAAAGAACAATATGTTTACATTAATACTATAAAATGATTTTTTTTAAAGTTTATTAGAATTAATTGTATGATTTGTGAATCTTGTAATAATTATAATAAGGCCCCAAAAAAATGCTTATTTTTAATACTGTAAAATGTAAAAGAGTCATTGAGATTTTTTTTTAATATATTAATATTGATATTGCATTTATAGTTCCAATTAATGTTACTGACATTGGGAAGTTGTAGAGCAAACATTTTTAACCAGATGGCGCCATGAGTAGGGGATTGTTTAAATCCTTTGTAATCATTAACCATATTATACATTTTATTTTAAATGCTTATATAAGTAATAATTTTATCATATTCTCCTAATTAGTTTTAAAAAACTGTTCACCCTTAATGCACATTCGTCACACAATAATAAAAATAGTAAAAGCAGGGAGAAAACTGGTGTTTGTTTTTGGAATACCAACACAGACAATATTTTTTACTAATATGTTTTTTTTTTATCTTTAAAAAGCTGGGGGCGAAATACAATTCTGCCCCTTGTTATTATTCTTGTATAAACAAAAATAAATATTAAAAATGTAAGATCAAAAACAGAAAAAAAATTCAATGTAAAATCTCTAATTTATTTGTCAAAAATTTACACATTTCATTTGGTAATTACAATTTGCATTATAAATTAGTACATATCGCAAAAGAACTCGGTTAGTAATTTTTTTGAAAAGCAGAACTCATAAACTTTTTCTGTGGTCATTAAACATTAATCAGGTTTATATTCTCTCAACCAAAGAAACTGTTTTCTTGTAACATAGAAAATTTAATTAAGATTTCAGTGGCAGCTTTTGTTCCTTCATTGTCTAATTGGATGAAATTATATTACGAGTAAACTTATAGTAAATATAATAGAGTCCAAGTAAATGAAGTTAAAAAAAGCTTAAATGCAATTTCACTTTTTTTAAATCAAGATTTCGCCTCCCTATGTTAGCTTTGGGACTTTACTTTTATAGTATTCCAAAATTTAAAATGGAAATATCTATGACAGACCCTAAAAAAAACATTTTTTTTTCTTCTTTTTTTTGCATAATAATTCCACAAAAACATGTCATTCTCCTCTGGGTCTTCCATATGTAATTATAAAAAATAATGCATTTAAGGTTTTACAAGCCACACCAATATTGTTTTCTTTATAAAGCAATACTCTCGCAACATAATTTCTTTTGTCGTAACCCTCTCTGGGGGGGTTAGGAAAGGCTACGATAAAGTAGGACTGGGAATTATTGTGGATTCCAGAAGATTGTGGTTCGAATCTCGACATGAGAAGCCAGCAAACTCATTCAGAAAGTTGTCCATTTCATTCCCAGCAAGAAACCTCTTCTGTGGGATAGTTCCCTTTACCTGTCTTGTTGCTCATACATACATCAGATGCATGTGGTCCCAGTTCGGTATCTGACCATGATTCACAATTATAAGGCCCTTGTGTCTTTTTTTATTCTAAACCAATAGCCCATTGTGCGTGAATTCAACCCACCTAACCCTGTCCCTTCCCTTTCTAGACAATGTGCCTCCGTACTCCTACCACAGCCAGGAGATCGCCATCACCACTGCCCGCTCCAGGATCTCCCCCTCCGCGGCTGATGCCAACCTGGAGTTCAAGACGTTCCAGCAGTCTCCCCCGAAGGAGGAGATGTTCCAGCACTACATCTCCAGCAGGGAGTGCAACTCTCCATCCCAGCTCGGGAACCTGTACCAGCCCAACGTGGTTACCATACAGGTAGAGTTTTTAATTTTCCATTTGATGTTTTTATGTAAAAAGGCTATTGTATTTCAGTAATGACTATTCACAAGTGGTCTGATTTTTCCGATAAATGTTTATTTTTAATTTAACCTTTACGGGAATGCTTGTCGATATTTCCACCAGAATCCCATATTAAATCTAAATACCCGCATTGTAAATTTTAATTAACTTAATAATTTACAAAATTAGTATTAAGACATCTGGAAATTATAGTAATTGATGTTTTCAAAGTACTTAGAAATTGTTTAATTGTAAATGTCCTTAAAAAGTGTGAACCCAATAACTTGTTCAACATTCTTGAATTAGCTATCAAAATATTTTAGAAAACATGTATGGCAAATTATTGTTTATTCACAGTCACTTAGTATATTTGAATACCGTAAATTTTTAATTTAGTTTAGTAAAATACTTTTTAGCCTGGTATTCTTTAATGGTCATTGACCAGGTTTCTGGTATATATTTTTAAATTTTGTAACCTAAATTTGTTTTAAGTTTCTCAAATAGTGCTATATTCTGTTTATGAATGGAAACATTTAAATTTCTGAATTGAATATTATTATTGTTGTTTTGTAGAATTAGTTATATAGACAATAAGCGTAATTCCATACTTTAACCATTATCACCTATATTTACCTATTCACCTTATTAACACCTATTCACATTATCACCTATATTAATACAGATATCAGCCCAGTTTTGATTTACATACGTATTCATATTGGATTAAAATGCATTGCTTCAATTAAAAAAAAAAGCATATCTATGAAATGTGTTTCAATGATAGAACCATATCTTCAGCTGTGTTTAAATATTGGGTCAAATTATAAATATACATAATTATAAAGTTTCTTTTTTGAATATAAAATACCATAATATATATTTTAATCCCTTAATAAATAGTTAAAATAAAAAGAAACTTGTGCAGTTCATTTTTATTCTTAAATAATGTAAAGATAGCCCAGTAGAGATAGGATTTTGGGTTGCAAAAAATGGAGTAGTTTTGATTTTCGGGTATGTTGTATGTATCGACCCCCTCGTGAAAAATCCAAGTTTTCGACCTCCCACCCCTTGTGCGTTTTCCGCCATCTTGAAAAAACCGCTAAAAAAAGGCCCTTTTTGAAGTTTTTCCTTAATAACTCGCTTCTAACGCATTTTAGGCTAATAGTTACTATTACAATTTTAAAGAGCATTACATTTCCTACAAGTTTAATGTATAACATATTGGAAAATTCTGAACATGTACTGAGATATAGGGCCGTGAAAATCTACAAAATTTTCAAAAAAATTAAAAAAGTCAGATATAACGTTAGTTTTACTTGAATAACTTTTTTTCTGTGCAGTTTAGCATAAAATGCATAATAACGAATCTTGTAGAGGATTAAATGTCCTACAAGATACATACAAAATATTTGTAATTACTACAAATAGATGACGAGAAATGTTGAAATAACAATAACAATGTCACACGTACTTTCCCTTCCACCCTCTCTCCCTTCCTTCTCTTGCATATTTTCACTTGTAGGAGTTTCGGTTCTCGTTTTCTTGTGTTTGCTCGTTTTTTGTTTTTAAGTTCTGTAGCGTCTGCTCTTTTGTTCAAAATGTCGGGTTTACATGGAACTGTGTGCTTTATCTGTGCTGAAAGTTTGAGTGAAGGTGAAACGTTTGTAGTGAAAGAGCGAGGTGTAAATAGATTACGTGAGTCCAGTGTAAAGCGTAAACTTTCAACTCATTCTGCTTCTATGAGTAATGTGAACGAAGTCAGGGTTCATACTTCATGCCAAAAGAACTATAATAATGACAAGCTGATTGCATCTTACCTCCGAAGGGCAGCTTCTCAACCTGCGCCTGGACCATCCTGTAGATTGTCGAATGAACGTGTTTTCACTTTCAAAAATCACTGCTTCCTCTGTGGCAACGAATTATCTAAGGATTTCGAGGAAAAGCAGAAAATTATCCAATCCGCTCCAGACAATCCATATTTCCTTAGTGTCAGTGCAAAGTTTAATGAAGAATTGGAAAGATTAGAGAAAACTGGTAGTACAGCCGAACTATGGGTTCAATATTTCAAGATGATTACATTGATGAAACAGTGTGTTGAAGCAGAAAGGATGGGCAATCGGCAACTTCATCTTGACACTATTCAGAAAATGATTCCTTATTTTCATGCGAGTGGACACTTCCACTACGCCAAATGCGCTCACCTATACGTGCAAGATATATTTTTCCCCTACTCTTAAAGATAAAATGGATCCCATTGAGTTTAAAAAAATCACCGCTTATGGCTTCTTCATAATCAGACGCTCAGATAAATTTTGGTCCGGGATATGGTCGGATATGACAATTGAGCAAACCCTCATGAAAACAATGAAGAGTTCTGGTGGGTTGACTCGTGGACGAGGTATAACGGACAGCGTTCTCACTTGCTGAACTCTGGGGTTAACTGCATTACAGAATGTGTGTGATGAAATTGAGAAGTACTGCAGCTGTGAATCGGCTACTACAGAACAACATGTTGACATGAGACGTTCCCGCATCGGCAGGGATGATAATGATGTTAAAAAACTAATTGAATGGTTTTCCAATCACAATCCTTTTCCAACTGTTAAATACTTAATGTCAATAAGTAATGGAGTGATTGGAGGGGAAGACGTCAATTGCCACCTGTCCTGGGAGATTGGTTCTAAAGGAATGAGGGGAATTGTGAACAGCAATTTTGGAAACGTACATTTCAGACGTAAAGATGTAGTGGTTTCCCTTGCAACAGTAACTAATAACATCAACATGAAAAAAGGTAAAATAGCTATAGATCCTTTCATGATTTTCTACAGGATGCTAATCTCAAAGCAATGTGACGATGATCTTAAAAAATACTTCGAGTACGAACTTGCTCCCTTTCCATTGTCACTTTTCTCAGAGGAAGGTATACGTAAAGGGACAAAATCCACATTTTACTCTGCTTTCACGCCTTTGCCAAGTGACACAGACATGGGAAAAAGCAAGGTTGATGTAGTAGATACACAAAGTTTACTGGAATCGCAACGAGTGTTTTTCAACTATTTTTAAAAAATATGTGACCTACGTACAGCGACATCATGGTCAAAATGCTGTGGTAGTCTTCGATGGTTACCCCACTGAAGAAAATAAAAGGAGTACAAAAAGCACTGAAAGAGCACGTCGTTCCAGGCTACAATCTTGTGCAGACGTTATATTTGATGGAACAATGTTTCCGCAGATGCCGAAGGATAAATTGTTATCGAACGAGAAAAACAAATCACGCTTCATCTCATTGCTTCAAAATGCATTCTAGCAAGCACAAATGGTTACCAAGCAGGCTACAGAAGACGCAGTTGTGTTAATTGTAAAAACTGCCTTTTCATTGTCTTCTGCATACGATTCTGTTGTAGTTATTGGTGAAGACATTGACCTTTTAGTATTGGTCACAGCTTTGGCACCAGACAATGTGTTCTTTTGCAAATCTGGTAGGAGCAACATGGCAGATGCTTTTTGCTCCAAAAAATCTTTTAAATATATAAATATTGTGGAAAACATTCTTTTCTACATGCGATAAGTGGCTGCGATACAACCTCCGCTCTATTTGGGCAGGGGAAAATGAAGTTTTGTACCACATTAGAAAGTGATGTATTCCACAATGAAAATTTTACCATTTTCAAAGATCCAGTTGCAGAAAAAGAAAAGATCACGGAAGCCACTGAAACTTTCCTTGTGTCCCTTTACGGTGGTGACCTAAACACTTCTATAGATGAGTTGCGGTATCTTCGCTTTGCTAAAGCTGCTACGAACACAAAATTCAATTTGGCCCGACTACCTCCAACTAGGGATGCAGTTCAATATCATGCAAATAGAACTTATCTGCAAGTTCAAAACTGGATGGGGTATGAAAAAGACGCTCTCAACTGGGGCTGGAAGAAGGATATTGGTGGCCTAACTTCAGTCCCAATGAATAAAGAACCAGCTCCACAGGCATTGCTAAACATGATTTCGTGCCAATGCAAAAAGACCTGTGGTAACAAATGCAGCTGCAAAAAAGCAGGTCTTCGATGCTCGGTAGTATGTCTTCATTGTGGATTCGAGTCCTGCAGTAGTGCACCAGAGGTTGAATTGAACATGGAAGAAGACGAATTAGACGATCTACTGCTTATTGGTCGAAGTAATAAACTATATACATCAAGCATACCTGGACTAAAACAACAAAAACTCTATGATGGATTTTTAACTTCAGTTTATTATGTTTAAATATAGGTAATTGTTAATGCTTTAAAAATTTGTGTATTACATTATAAAGTTTTTGTATTTTTCTAAATTTGACATAAATCTCATATATTGCATGCAAGTTCATGTACTATATACGTGAACTACATGCATATATTACATACATAATCGATTAAATATATTACATTCAGGAATACTAATTTCAACAAAGGGTGATATTTGCAGTTTACAATCAACTTTCACCAAAATTGTTATTTCAACATTTCTCGGCATCTGTTCGTTGTAATTACAAATATTTTGTATAGATCTTGTAGTAAATTTAATCTTTTACAAGATTGGTTATTATGCATTTTACATTAAGATGCACAGAAAAAAGTTATTCAAGTAAAACTAACGACGTATCTGACTTTTTTCATTTTTTTGAAATTTTTATAGATTTTCACGGCCCTATATCTCAGTACATGTTCAGAATTTTCCAATATGTTATACATGAAACTTGTAGGAAATGTAATGCTCTTTAAAATTGTAATAGTAACTTTTAGCCTAAAATGCGTTAGAAGCGAGTTATTGAGGGAAAACCTCAAAAAGTGCCTTTTTTTAGCGGTTTTTTCAAGATGGCGGAAAACGCACAAGGGGTGGGAGGTCGAAAACTTGGATTTTTCACGAGGGGGTCAATACATACAACATACCCGAAAATCAAAACTACTCCATTTTTTGCAACCCAACCCATTTTTTTGAGCTATCTCTACTGGGCTAAGAACATAGAATACAAAGTAAAAGGGGTGTAAAATTAAAAGAAATTATAAAATTTATTTAAGATTTTTTTTCTTTCCTTCTTTTCATGTTCAAACAAAATTGAAACGTATGCATTTCCAAAAAGGAGGGGGACTTGCATGAGCATATATGAAGAAAAAGTCCTCGATCTAGTTTTTGCTAGGGGTCTATGGCTTAATACTAATTGGGAAATGCTGGTCTACAGGATATACTGCTTGGTTATGTAGGCTCAATGGCCTATAGGTGCAGTTTTTAAATATGTTTTTTTACGGTCAAACAAATAATGAAAATAGAACAAGATATAGTACTGAATATGAGAAATAATTATTTCCATAAAATTTTTATGAAAAATTATGCTTATGCTATCTTTATCACTTTTATGTGTAAGAAAATTGCTCATTTGTATGAACTCCTATTTAAGACATCTGCATTTATCACTTCATTGTAAAAATATATAACGACATTTAAAATGGACTTTTAATTTTATATTAGATTTGGTTATACAATTATCTGAGCTGTAAATAGTCTATTATAGAGATAAGAACTATTAATATATTCTGAGGTAAATTCTTAGGTATTATAACAAAAATAAAGATAAAAAGACATTGTGGTGTTCACTTTAAATAGCAGACACCATTGCACGACCATGGCGATTGTTCTGATCCTGAGGCGAGGTATCTGGCTATGGAGCAAGAAGTCCTGTGTTCAATACCAACTTAATGCATATTAGTTATTTTTAATTTTGTTTATATATTTTTGTAAATGCCTAACCTTTCCTTTCACCTCAGGTTCGGTCAACCAGCCGCGGTCGTTCTCTTGAGAGCCTGGATATGGACGACTCGGTCTCGACCGTCATGCACCCCCCTTACTACCCCAACTCCGACTGCTGGTACGACACGGTGAGCGCTTGGCGGCACAATGGCTATGACACAGACAGCGAACTCAGCGTCCACGACCACTACTCCTCTTACGAATCCAGCGGTGGGGGCACGGCCACCCTCAACAGACCAAAAGGAATGGTCAAGCCACGTCCAGTCGCCAAGATAACTGCCAAAACGCGCCAGTCCGACCCGGACATCAACTTTGACCTCGATGACGACCCCAAATCCCTGAAGAAGGCCAGCCAGCTTATCGACAGCTGGTCACCTCAGCACACCTGGTCCAACATGAACTCCTCCCAGCTGTACGGGACTCTGCGATCAAAGAGGAATCCCCCACCACCGCCTAAAAGGACTAACTCGATCAAGAACGAGAGAAGCATCGAGGAGATGAAAGACGAAGCTTTTGCGACGTGCGTGAAGGGGTTGGCTTCTCGTTTTGTTATGAGCGGAACATCGGACTTGCCTCCTCCGCCAAACGGCGACTTGGATCGGTCAGCATCGCCGGCCTTAACGGAGGATTTCCCGCCGCCGCCGACACCCTTGTCAGCTTCTGTGATCGATCTGACTGAGCAGAGGGAGGATCGTGCCAAAGATTCACAGTGTGGCGGTGGCTCTAAGTTCAGGCAGCGCCGGAAGGACTCGGCGGACTCTAATATTTCGACCTCGAGCACAGAGTCGAACTCCCTGCCCTTTGCCAATGAGAATGTGGGGACTATCAAGCAGAGGGCAGCAAAGTGTTCGACGAGTGAAAACTCGCCGGCGGCTTCCCCGTCTACGACGCTCAGGAAGTCTACGCTACCTTCTAGCCAGGGTAAATTGTCTAGAATGTTTTTTTTTTAGTTTGGCTTTTTGTATACAAAGTGTGCAAGGCATGGTCTGAGGAAAATTTAACAGCCCAATTCAGGACTGTAGCTAAATAAAGGGAAAGATGTATGATGCACTCCCTACCCAGTACTGTATTAACCACTAGGCCGTGGGCTCAGGGGAGCCGCAAGCTAAAGAATTATGTTTTAGATTTGGTTCTTTTATCAAAGAATAAAAAAAATCTAGACGTTTTTTAATGTTATAAAAAAAAATTGTTTACCTAGAGAATAAAAAAGTAATTTTTTTAAAAGTTTAATTACTGGTTAAGTTACTCTACTTGAAAAATAAATTAATTTGCTCAATTCTTTTGTGTGGCTCTTAATATTTTGAAACAAGTTTTCAAATTGAAATTATACTTTTTTATAGTAACCTACTGGTTTTAAATTTGATAGGACTCTTTAAAATCACAAACCACTTGGGGGCTGCTTCAAAAACTTGGCCTAGAGTTGTAAAAATCTTAAATCCGGCGCTGGACCTACCTAAAAATACTTGCCCTGACTCAAATATATAAATACAAAAAAATATTTAAAACCTTCTTAAAACAATAATACATTACTACAACCATTTTTAACACCCGAATATTGGAAAAAAGTCTTCAAATATGGTAAAAGCTTTTCTAGAAGAAGAGGACAATGTCCAACCTTGCTAGTCACAAATTTGCTACCTGTCCATTTTAAATATCTGATTGTCTTTTTATAATTTATGACTATATATTTTAATTTGTGACTGCCTAGTTTAACCAGGACAGCTCATTAGAATAGGCCCTGGAAGTGTGTGCATTTAAAATTTATCTGATTCTAAAAGGTTGAACTAATCAAAACCACTTTTGTGCTATGTTTGTCTTCCTGTTTTAGATTATAACAAAAGGAATTCTGGCTGATTTTTTATTTTTTATATTGTACTTAAAATGCATTTTTAACTATAAAACTACCATATAATTTTAATGTTTAAATATATGTTTATATGGTTACATATTTTGTTTTAAAATCTTACTTTACATCAAAAACTTAAATTGCTTATTAAAATTATGTTGTGTGTTTGAAAAGTTATTAATGCCTTTTGTAAATATGTTTACAATAGATATATTTTATATCAAAATTTAAATTATTTCTTATTATTTTTTACATGAAAAGTCTTTAAAATCATCTACTTGATGTATCAATTTGGAAACAATGTATTTCAATTTTATGTGGATCTATTCTGATACTGTAGCTGTGACAAATAGCCTGATTGACATAATTTTTTTTCTTGTTCAATAGAAAATTAAGTACTGATACATTTAAAATCTTGAAATAGAGCTAAGTACATACAGGGGATTGGTGAGGGCAAGCAAAGTCAAATGTAACAGCTTTTGTGTATATTTATACATATGTCTATTATCTGCTGAAATGTTTCACATCAAATCATTCTGGTCATGTTCCAACACAGCTATACCCATTTTTTTATATAAAATAGCTAATATGAAGAGTATTTTATATTAAAAATTTGTCAATCTAGTATTTATAAAATTTATTAGAAAAATATCCTTTCTGGATAAGAATTTGCATAATTATTTTTGTAATGTGATTTTTTTTTTTAAACCTTGTGCTGGAAGTTGTCTTTAATTATTTAATTTACTTAAATTTTTTTCTCCTTTTGTATTGTAGCCTGTAGGCGTAGCTCGGCACCTGAAAAGAAATTGCTTAAAGAAGGAAGTGGACGTGCCATGGAACAGTGAGTTGGGTTTTACTTTCTATACTGATTTGCCATATTGTACTATAATCTATCACAATGTGTGTGTTTTTCTTGTACAAAACTTAATATCTCTGATAATGATTTTATTTTTCGATCAAAACAATTATTGTTTTAAATTTATGAAAATGGAAATTTTTTAAGTAAAATGTAGGATATCAATGCCCATTTTCCCATCACCCCTGCTTGTTTGTAATAGAACAACCCACGCATATAAATTTGTAACTTGGTGGTGGCAACACCCTAATCATTCATGTTTACAATCTTCATGTAATCAGTCCTGTGTCGTCCCAGTGGGTCAATCTCGTAGGCACCCACTTAAATGTTCCTATCTTTAAATATTATCTTAGCTTGAACCTAAAGTTTAAATATATTTCAATAATGTCATGTCTACCCTCTTGTATTCTTTTCTTTGCTAAAACGCCCACAAAATAACATGCATAACTCTTGGAAAATATTTTATTATTGGTGCCAAATCATTCTTGTAGCATAAGCAATCATAGCATATGCCTATGTTGCAATTTTATAAACTTTTGTCTACTCTATTTGTTTGACCATTGGCCTTACTTTGTTAACGACTTAACTTAATAAACAATATGGAATTGTAGCCATGCGTGTTAGGTCTAAAATTATAATTAACCTACCAATATTTATGGACGTGACATTACACCCTTGGATGTCCTATTTTTCCAGCAATGCATTCAATTTTTTAATTCATTAAAATGCCAAATTGTTCTTATCCATTGATTTTGAATGTAATTTAGAAACTGAATTTTTAAATATATAAATAAAAAATTTAAAAAACATATACTTGGAAACTTGGTATAAACTCTTATGTTGTGAAAACAACTTTAAGATTTTAAAATTCATATCTTGAGATGTTCAGTTTTTCCAACGATACACCTGATTATTAAATTTACAAAAATACACTCCATTTTGCAATGTTTCTTATCCATTGTTTTGAGGTATTGTGTTAAGATTTAAGATGTAATTTAAATGTCCCTTTAAAAACAATTATGATGTAAAAAAACCATGCTATGTAAAATAGGAAAGAATTATCTACAACTAATTCAGTGGATCGCCTTAACGATTTCAAATGTCGTTTAAAAGTGTGTAGGTTAGATGATTAAATGCTAGTCACCTCTTCTAATGAAATCCCCAATCTAAGTTCTTTTTGTTTTCCAGTTCTTCTGGTGCCACCGATGTGATAGTCGACATCGAGAATATGCTGGCCAACCTCTCAACCCAACTGGATGCCATGTTAGAGTATCAACTGAACGAGGGATGATCGCTCTCCGAAGCAGCCGCATTCAAATTTTTAATCGAACAACACTTTTTATGGCTTGATGTCAAACACGATGTATAGTGGACTCTCTTCTTGGTTATTTAAGTAGAAACTGTAGCTGGCTGCAGTGATACTGAAACCTTCTCATTGTGGTATATTCTGTTCTGTGGCCTTAAGAAAAAATGAATTTGAAAAAGTCTTATGTGTAGGTAGGGTGTTGTAAAGAAAGTTTGTATTCAATTGAAGCTGGATTTGACAGAACAACAATTTGGTTAAAGGTTATGTCGATGTCATATTGCACATGAGTGTTAAGTGCATTTGTATTTTCTGGGTACTTAACGCATCTGTACTCTAAGGCATACAAATCTGGAAATAATTTAATTATTATAGCAGTAATTGAATTGATTCAATTGTTCTACGTGTTTTGTTAAATTGCCTATTTTTTACTTTATTTTAATTTAAAAACATCTAAAATTAATCGAATACTCAATCAACACATTCCAACTATATGCATTTATTATCTCCATTATGTGCAATTAAATAATTCAATTTAATATTTTTTTTTATTGCCTTGGTATCTCAACCATGACCTGATTAAGGCTTTAGTGTCAAAGAAAAAGACGTTCATCAAGGAACTTCAACGAAGAATTTCCAATCACAATCGCTTTGGCAAATAAAATAAACGTTTTCTAAGCATAACATTGTTCATCATATTTTAAAAACGTTAATTTGCCAACTGTGGACATTTTGGAATTCATGTTCCAAATATTTTATAAAAGTTAATGGGCCAGTTTTTCATTGTGTCGATTTTATATCGAAAAACCAAAACTTGTCTGCAGTTTGAATGTTAAAATAAACTGCACTTCACAAAGTACTAAGTTGCGTTAATAAGTATTAGGAACTTACCTATGCAGATTTCTAATGTTTAAGTTAATAACTATAACCGATTATAAATTGAGGCAAAATTTCAATGGTGTAAAAAATGTCAACTCGTTCTATGGTAAATGTAACATTGAGTTCTTCATTTATTTAAATTGCAAATACACGTTCATTAAGTCTTAGAAAATACAATGCGAAATACTTTTCTAGCAAATCGTACAAAGATCACTTAACATTTTCAAAGTTCGGTCATTCACTATGAAATATAAAGGTAATATCCCAGCCTTTTCAAGTATTTTAATCAGGTTTTGATATCAATAAAACATGATAAGCAAATTTGTCTTACAAAAAAAAATTGACCGAATTTGCAATTTAATGGAAATAAGTTACTATTACGACTTGCAATTCACTGAAGACCATTTCTGTTCATTTTATCTTGATGTGCCTGGTTGTTTGTGCCACACACAACAGAATATACTACAGCATCTTGCAGTTACTAGATAAATAAAAGTTGTTAATGATGGTACAGTTTCATTTCAAGTAAAATTTTTAATAAGAAATAGTTGTTGATTATATATGAAACTGAACTATTTTCGTATGGGATAGAATAATGTGATTTCTATGTTTATATCAAAAAACTAGTATTCATACAATTCATTTGCTTTTATTTTCTTGGTTGTGTTCCTTATAAATTTGAACTGCATTCAATCAACTGCTGCAATTATTATTTACAGATATTGTGTTCCTGTTTTTTTATACTTTTTCTTAAAGAGTATTAATGTTATTTTATATTTTGTGCAGCTTTTCCAAGTAATTTTTATTTTTTCGTATTACATTTTTAATGAAGTTCTCGATTACTAAAGAGGAAAATTATGCCTAATTTAAAAAAGCACCTTCATGCAAATTGTATTAAATTTATTTGGAGGATTTTTTTAAAGTAATTACTAATTTTTAAAAAAAATAGCAATTTTACAACTATAATGCAATTGATTTTGTTTGAGATAATTGTATTATAATCACAAAGCACCATATTAAAAAAATATGGTATTATTAGAGAAAGTGAAGATGACCCAAGTCTAAATAATCAAATATTAAATTTATTTCTTTAAATTTTGGATTTTTTTTAACAAAATCTAAGCTGAATGTGTTTTATAAGATTTTTTCTTTTTAAGGTGTGAAAGATATTTAAATTTCTATTATAATTTAAAATAATTTATGAATATCAATAATATAATTTTAAATAATGAAAATTCTAATCACATGTTACATTGTCTTTAAAAAATATTTTGAATATTTTTGACAATGTGCTGAATATTAAATATTTTTTTAATGTGTGAAGGTGGTTTTTCTTTTCTTTTTCCTTAAATAAAATATTTCAAAAAGTGACAACTTTTTGACAGATTGTAATATTTGTTATAAAGTACTATTGTTATTCAAGAAACAAGTTTTTAAATATTTGAATAAACAGTTGAGCTATTACTAATTTGGATGTTCATTGTATTTTTTTTCTTTTCATTTTCTCGCCTCTCAAAACAGAGTGGTTAAAGATGGCTCCTGTCTGTTGTGTAAATGTCAAAATGTGTGTGCTCTGGATTCAGATTTTTAAGTAGAAAGTTCAAGTTGGTAGATACTGTTCTTGACAATCTTTGTGTTTTCATAACACAAAGTGATTATACCATGTGAAAGAAATTGTTTCTTTTTTTTTTTTAAATCAATTTGAAAACTTTGTGTTTTATTTATATGTGAAATTCAGCAGAAAAAAAAATGTTTCCTCCTTTTTATTTATTTTTTAAAGGGAGGTTCGATCATGTAAACAAAAAGCTCTTTTATGAATAAATAAAAATTGTAGAACTTCCATCTTAATTTTTGGAGAAAAAAAAGTTATTTGTCTTATTAAGAGAAACAACAATACACATTTGTCTTCTTTTATACTTTGTTGGTTAAACATTTTAGATGCTCCACACAAATACTAATTTCTTCACTTTTATCATGGAAGCACAGCATTCTTACATCCTACATTAATGCTTGTTAAACAAAGATTGTATGTATATGTAGAAATTTAACATGATGATAAGCAACTACTGAATGTAATCCTTTTCGAAACAGTCAGGGGAAGTAAATGTAGTTCTATGAAATTAAGAATTGAAACTACCAATAAATTAAATTTGACGAACAGAAACGGAAATTTATCTAACAGGTGTTGGAGCCTTGTTAGAAAGATGAAGTCCTTAAATAAAACTTTTTATGGCTTGATGTCAAACATGATGTATAGTGGACTCTCTTCTTGGTTATTTAAGTAGAAACTGTAGCTGGCTGCAGTGATACTGAAACCTTCTCATTGTGGTATATTCTGTTCTTGGTGATGTGGCCTTAAGAAAAAAAGTCCCTAAGAATGTTCCTCACTTTTACATTTTTTCATGAAGTGAACTCCTTATGTTTTCTTCTTTTGAATAATATCTGCCAAATTATTTTGCCATTCAGTTCTTTTTTTGTTTATCAGAACGAATAAGCTTCTTGCATCGATATAGCGATTGGTCTTCATCACAAAATAAAAACTTTTAATTGAACATATATTTTTTTATTTGCGGTTTGATAACTTTTTCAATTATTGTATATTAGCTTTTCTAAAATCTCGCAAACAAACCACCGTTGGTGCACGATAAATCTGATCGGGGTCCAAAGTCCCGACGTCTATTGAAGGCGTTGGGTGCCAGTTCAGGTGTTTCCTCGTCATCTGACCATGGTTCTAAAAATAACGAGGGGCAGGTATGAATGTATATGTGTTCCCGGGTCTTTCCTTCGAGATTGACCCCGAACCGTCGCCAATAGCCCACTGTGCAGCTCTAGTGCGACGTAAATTAACAAAACCAACCAAACCGCAAACAAACCAATTTGTTAGTTTGTGTGAAGGATTTAAATGACCCAGACTAGTTTTAGACCTGGGATTGGACTCTACAGCGATCTGAAATTTTGTAGCGTTGTAGAAAAGTAAAACTGAGATACTAAGGTTTTGTTAAAAAACGTTGCACTAGAGCTGCACATCGAGCTATTACCAAAAGTTTGGGTCTATCCCAAAGGAATGATCATGGAACAATACCTCATAATTTTGAATCGTGGTCAGACGAAGAGGGAAACACCTGAGCTGATACCCAACGCAACCTCAATAGGCATCAGGGCATTAGACCCCGATCAGATTTATCGTGCACCAGTCCCGTATACACGTCAGTATAATTTTTTGGATATTTTAGAAGAATTTCTAGTATTTTAGTAGCAAAGCTGGCGATCCTCCGATCGCAAGATCACTGCATTTTTACTTTCCTTTGTCAAATCTACTCAGAATTCGCAATCCTCTGATTGCTAGCCGAACGCCTTTATCCACTGGGAAACTGGGGCCCCCTGAGATACTAAGCAATTCTATTTTGCACTTGACACTAAGAGCTATAACGGAGAGGTCACGACTGTAACCCCAACGCTCCCTCTTTTGAGAAGGAGCACCCCTTCGCTAGAGAATTACGCACACCCAAAACAGAATCGCGTGCAAAAACTGCAACGCGAACAAATCGTTTGCTATTAATGATCTGCGCTGCCTCCTTCTCCTCCCACTCAACTCGGCACCGCGAGAAGAAAAACCGGCGGGAAACAATATTCTCCTTTTTAATAACTAAAGGGGGAAGGAGCAGGCCACACCTTTAGTGACGTCACGAAAACGCCCTTTCTGACCCTGAGACAGAACAAAATGATCCTCATATCGCCTGATTGGCATTTGCAGACGACGGCAGAGAAGGAGTAGAAGTTCTTTTTCCCCGCCGGACACCCACGCAGGATGGAGGTATGTCAGTTCCGGTGTTTTATTTCCGGCGTTTGCCGCTGTGTGGCGTTGCGCGCTTGTGACGTCCGGTGTCGATGTTTGCGTGGGAATTTCTTAAAATTCTGAATGGTGAAGAAAAAATTATGAAGTGTAAAGTAAAGAGCAAAAGCGCGAATAATTATTTGTTCTAAAATAGATTTCGTAGAAAACAACTGGATGTGGACAACTTGGAATGTGCTGATTCGAGAGAATAGAATACAGGGAAAATAATAGCAATAAGTAAAACTGATATATTGCAAATATAAATACTTATATATTATGCTAAAATAACTATTTATTCTCATTTCCAAAATGGAACCGCTTGCTTTTAAAAGTATTAATTTTTCCGTCTTAACTTTCGCAGATCTTGCTAATTAATACTCGTTTTTAGTTACTGAATTTAGAGTAGTTAAAATTATTAAATTTTTGGTTCTCTGCAACTGCATATCTGATTTATTTTTAATTGGTAGAAATTGGTTGTTTTTCATATTATAATTTAAAATCGTATACTAAATTACAAAATGATTTTCTGCAAATCTCGTTTAAAATCATTTTATAGGAAATAAAATTTGTATCTAAAATGAATTTGTTTAACTGATAATTCTCCATTTACTATTGCAATACATTTAAGCGAAATTTTTGTGATGCTTTTGTAATAACTTTTCTTAAATTTGTGGAACATTATAGAAAAGATTATTGAAAAAATTGCAACTTTTCTAAAAAGGGTTATAAAAGAATTTTTTTTTTATATACCTTTATAATCTCCAGTTGGCTAGTTAAGGCACGTTGTAAAATTATATGTAACCGGACAATCATGCAAAACGGTATGACAGAGAATGGAAAATAAAAAAAAGTTGCAACAACTCAGTTGCTTTTTAACATATCAACTTAAAATAAACTTCTTCCAAACTGTTTGTTTAAGCTTCAACATATTCTTAAATTAGCGCAAATTTAATTAGTATAGTATTTACGCTATTTCGAAATATATATATGGAAAACATTTTTACACTATAACTGATTTTTAAAAAAAATTAAGATATCAAAATAAACATTGCGTTAAAACCATCTTAGTTAGTGAGATGGTTAACGACCGCAAAATAGTTTCAACTTAAATTAAAAATGTATTATAAATTTATATATTCAAATATACCTTATTCGATAAAAATGTTCTGCATAAAAAAATATGTCCTGTTGGAAGTTACATCGGAAGTACGGAAACTATATTTAGTACGAAAACCAATGTTTTCCACTTCCTAATTATGTTCCTAGTTCGAATATCCCATACCTTTCTTCTTGGGGACTCAACATTTAGCAGTAGAGGTAGAACTGCAGCTATTGATGCAACTACTTTGGGATCATTAAGTTCTATTTTTATATATCCCTACAGACAGAGGACACGTGAACTTTCTCAAAATAATCATTTAGTTATACAAGCAAACGTTATAATAAGTTTTATGATGTAATTTACTATTTCAAGCTTACTACAATAACTTCAATTTCGAAGAATTCCCCAACGCTGGAATAACTTATTTTGGTGGTCACAAATTGTTGGGCGATGGTTCGACTGGTAATAAACCTATCTTTATGCTATACTTTCCTGACTACGCTATTAGTTTTTAAAGTATAAGCGAAGTAGTTGAGTAAAAATAACGTTTTATTGTGCCAATACAGCTAAATGTGATACAGCCTGCGTTTCGATTGCGCGTGTTTAAGCCCATCAAGTTTAAAACAGTAAAACTAATAATTATCTTTAAAAATGGATAAACCTAAAAAATTAAAAAGATTTATTTGAAAATTTAATTGTTTTTCACCTACCATGATTAGACACTATATAGATTACAATTTGAGGATTCAAATGATATCTTAACCCTTTGAGTACTGAATTATTTGAAGATATGCCCATGGGACGGATTTGGCGAGTTTCAATTGATCCCATTCTTGACCGACCCTACAACAAATTGTTTGCGATCAACGCTCACTGGCGGGGGTGCCGCAAACGTCAACGCCTGCTTCTTAAATTCCGATGACGAGTCAGACTCGTCCACCGTAACTTCGCCCAAGTAAGCAGTAGACGAGTTTCACTCGCCAAAGGTACCCAAAGGGTTAATCTCAAATTTACACGTAACAAATTTGTGCACTAAGACATCGATATACACTGAGTGATTACAATGTTATGACCCCATCGGCTGTAATTTGCTACACTGTTGGCCTTCGGTTGTCCCTTACAAATCAACACTCTTCTTTTCGCTTGAGGATTCAGAAGCCGCTGATGACCACAGGATGCAAGTTGCGACCCAGTTTTTTGGCAAACAATGTAGTTTGTAAACATTTTCACTACAGCTGCTCTTGAACATTTCACAAATGCAGCGGTTTTTCCGATGCTCACTTCAGGACTCCGAGCCCTCGCAATCATTCCACTTTCAAAATTCATTAAATCGAGTGTTGACCCATACCTGCACAAACAAACACTTCTACTAACATTATTTACCAATACCTGTTCAAACAAACACTTCTACTAACTTTGTAAGCAAGCACCTTTCCTTTTCTAATACATTTATCGCCAGCGGACGAAAACAGGGTGACGTCATAGCTCATTTACTTAAAAACGTCAGGTAATCATAACATTTTGGCCACTCAGTATATCTATATATTTTGTTATTTCTTTCCTGTGCGTACAACGGTTACTTCAGATTGTAATATAAATAAGTCCATAAATATAAATCATGCAAATTTTTGCTCCCAAAATTATTCAATTATCTTTGTATATAAAATAGAATATGTTAACTATAAAACACAAATTGAAGTAAATTAAGAAATCTCGGAAACTTATCAAAGTAGTCAAAAGAGACAAAAATAAAAGTTCGGGGTGTCCATGCGAAACCAATAAGAGAATATAATTTCGAAGTCTAATTATAGAATGTTTGCGAAATTACAAAAGCAATAGAATCAAATCCTCGGAAAATTCCTTAATTGCCCTTAATTAAGAAGTTCATTCTCTAAAGAAAGGCAAAATAATTGTTCATTCATGTAAAACTTACAGGTTTATTGAGAAATCATATTGATTGGTTGATGGTTTTCGTAATTCTCGCCGTCTGTTATTTAAAGATTAGTTTTGGGAAAAGAAACCTGAACCGTAATTTGTCTTTAATTGTCCATTTTGTTATTCTTTTTCTAAAGATTTTCGAATGCTTCATATCTAGAATATACCGAAATGTAAAGGTATTATCAAAAACATTTGAATTGATGTTCATCGTGATTCATTTGTTAAATTATTTCGATTTCATTTGATAATTAAATCATTTTATGGTTCTATAATATTTTTTTATGTTTATGCTAATAAAATTGCAAGGGGATCGATCTGGGTTTGGCGGATCTAGGTGTAGGGCATAATGGGCAATTGCCCCTCCCTGTAACTTATCTCGGATCTGCCCAGGGTTTGTTCATGCTTTAAAAGTGTCTTCTCTTTGTATTTTTCCTATTCAAGTAGAAGTCAAATTTCGTTTGCGTTAACCTAAACATCTGTTTTACCGGCCTTAACGACAGACAAGCTTAAAATATTGTGGTTGTACTATAAATAAGGTTTTTCATTTTCTTTAATGTCGATATTTTGAAATTGGAAATAAGGTAGGGGACCTAAATATCACCCAATTAACCCATTGTTTCAATTTAGAGGATTAATCCATATGCCATTTGTCTAAAAATGGTTCAAATCTGTTATTTAGTCTGTTATCCAAAAATAAACTGAAGTACAACTATAACTCATAAATTTTAACACAACGAAATATTTTTTTGGGGGGGCCCTCGGCATTTTTCCTATTAAAAAAAGTGTTCCTAATATTGCCTATGTCTAAAAGTCTAAAATGGCTTGAAATAAAATTTAATTTATGTTATGATTATATTTTCTTTATTAAACGTGAAAATTTAGGACACAACAAAATTTAAAGTAATACAACACAGCTTTTTTTGTATTTTTAGGGATACAGTTAACATGCATTTTTAACACTTATCTAAATACAACATATTTTTTTGTTTTAAATAATAATAAAAAAAAGAATGGTCATGAGGTCATTTGTTACATATCACGCAATTTTAGCCATGTTTCTTCTAGATAGGTAACAGGAACACTGAAGTGGGCAATATTCGAAATAACCTAACTTCCGAACATGGCAGCCTCCACCTTCGAAATCGATCAGCAAAACAAGAAACAAATTATACCAAAATGTTGCCTGTTACAGTCACTATCTCTGCCTCAAATGATATAATATTATCACTTGAACCTAATGGATAATACTAAAAGTAATGAAATATATTTATTAATTCACCGTGCACGAAAATCGGTAAAAATTCCCAGAGAAAAGAAAAAACAATACAGGTGCGTCAGGTTTCCACAAACAACTACTGCGCGGGAAAGCTTCATATTTCCGGTAGTGGCTACCCAGCACTAATCAAGAAGAAACAGTAGTAGGTTTATATTAGGAACGTAGGCGATATTTAGTCTCCTACCCCTATATATTACAGATTAATCCTATTACTTTATATTCTTTGGCACACTTTTTTGATGTTTATTAACAAAATAATTTATTATGTGCGCCAATTTTGATAAGTTTTTAAGGGTTAAGAACTATCCGTTGATAAACCCATCCCAAATATATACAGTCTGAACAATTGAACGCATTACCGTTACACGAAAAAAAGTTTGGGGGTTTGAAATAAGAAATTTCCAGTGCCGGCTTCCCACTTTCCATAACCATACATGAACGGACATTCTTTAAAATTTATTACTCGAACTCAAATCAAAGTTTCCTTTCAACTTTTATGAAAGATAATATGTGAAAAAAATAGAAAACACTTATTTTTTGAAAAATAAATCAATCCTCCTTTCTTTTAAACTTGCGAATTGGTCAATTTTAATATTAATTTAAGTAAAGAAACAACAACACACGTGTAAACTTATAGAAAACTATTTCCGTTTGGAGAGATTCTTCGAAAGCATTCTCACAAGCATTGATTTGTTGCATCCATATTCCAATGCAGTGTCCGTTCTGAGGTCTAATTTATGTAATCTTACAAGTTGGACAATTTCTAATATTCCCTAGCTTCCAGTGGCGGCTCGCCCACTACAGCAAGTACAGCCGGGCTGCACCTAGATTCATTAGTGTATTTTAAAACTAAAATCAGATATTTTACTAATTTTCTTAAATGAAGATTAGAATTGAAAATGAAATTTCTACGGTAGTAAACAAAATCTCCGATAAATAGCACGCCTGTTACCGTAATGCACAATTCAGGAGGGGAAAAAACTCCATTCAATCAAACTGCAGCCAAAAAGCGAAATTCGAAATCGGCTGCTTCGTTACCATGGCAACCGCTACGTAGTATGGAGATTCCTCCCATGCTAATGCACTGCATTTGTGAGAAGGTACAGCCGAAATGAGTTTTCTTGTTTTAGCTGCACTAGAGGTTCGATATGCTGATTGGCTAATGGGTGAAACGAGAACTTACGAGATTATATCCAAACGGAAATGGTTTTCGTGATACATTTACTGTGTGCTGTTGTTTCAGGACATGGTCCTGCTGTTGTTTTGTTATGTAAGTTAATATTAAAATTGATTGATTCGCATGTTTAAAAGAAAGCAGGATTGCTTAAATTTTCAAAAAATAAGTAAGTGTTTTCTATTTTTTTCGCATGTTATCATTTCTTAAAAATTGAAAGGAAACTTGATTTGAGTAGTGAATAATAAAGAATTTCCGTTGATGTAAGGTGTGGGGGGGAGAGTGGTGCGACGGGCCTGATTGAACGTGTTTCGAGAAACGCCATCTCTCCACATCAGCAGATCATTGCTACCTTGCACATGTGTGGAGCATCGTTTTGATATGGTGCAAGTTCTGTTTCAGTTAGAGATAAGTGTGAAAGAATATAAGTCCTCTATCGGTGGAACAGTTCTGGACACTTTACGATCTTTCTCGTCTCGAGAGAAAGTAGGCAATAAATTATATTAATATCTACTTCTACTCGCAATAAAGGGTTGATGATAAGATATAAAACATCGCGTCGGTGTCTCCTTTACGTAAAGAGCACTTCGCGTAAACGAGTTACAAATTGAAAGTCGTAAGAATTGAAATTTATAAGATGGAAGATTTCGAAAAAAAAAGAACGTTTTGTAGTCATGTATAACTTGGAAACCAATTGAGCACTTTAAAAATAATTTTTAAAATACAGTTCTATTTGTTAACTGCCTGACGCACGAGACCGTATATTGCGTCCAGGGACCTCCAGTTTTTTTAGCAATGTATGCACCTAATTTTTAAATTCTTAAAAATGCTTTATTTTACATATATTTTTTTTTAATTTAAAGGCTTAAGGTGAAACTTCCAAGATATATCTTTAAAATTAATTAAAAAGAATTAAATAACATAAAAGATCATGGCCACAAAAATTATTTAAATTTCCAAGCAGTGAAATCAGCTTTACAATTGCAAAAATCGTATGGACATCAGTGGATACATTCTGTGCACATAGTTTTTCCATATCCCCATGTTACGGTATTTCCCAACCCGTAATCTATGAGAGGGTCACAGAACTCTGTGGTCTAACAGTGGCTCAGAACCATAATGACAGGTATTGCAGCTATCAAACCATACATACTTTAACCCAAATAATATGTTTTAAAAAAAATCACAAAAAAACCTTAGACTTAAAATTATAATTTTTTCCCTGTCATTCCTCTACATAATTTTTTTCCTGCCATACATATTTTTCCCCCTACCATACCTCTTAAAAAAACTATGTTCCAGCACCGGTCTAAAGTGATGACTGGTCCATGCAACAATTGTTCAATCACAATTTTTTTTCGTTAAATTTTTTTCTTCCAAAATAAAGGTTTTTAAGATATATTCTAAACGGAATATATAATTTTATAAATAAAAAAGAATATTATATAAACAAAATTAATTGAAATCAATATTTAATTGATCTAAAAGAAACAGCATTGTATGGCTTGGGAATCCATAATTTAACATTTTCATACGTTTTCTTCGATTATTACATTTGACCAGAAATGATTTCGATACATTTTGTTAGTAAGAGTAATTTTTCCCTTTTTGAGATGGCACCATAATCTATTTGCTGAGCTATTTTGTAGAATAAAAACTTGTGTTTACCAATGAAAATTGTAACTTAAATCCTTCCGATTGTGTCTTTAAAGTAAGGCAAATATATATGTTTTTAGTTATGTTTTAAATGTTACCTCGCTTAATAAAATAATTTAAGTTAAAATTGATTAAAGTGTTTGTAAATAAAAAAATTCGGGTTGTTGTTATCTTTGTACCATTTTAAATATTGATTCTGTGTTCGAAAACCTTTAATTTTAAATATCTTCATTTAGTATATTATTATAGCCCACTAAATTTTAAACAAAGATAACATTCTACATTTAAAACACACACAAAATATTTTTTATACCAAAATGTCTGACAGGTTTTATTTACGAAAATTTAATTAATTTACATATTTTAGTTATGTGTAAATAATATTTGTATTTCTTTTCACATACAAGCAAAAATCCAGTTTTAGTTTATCTTAAAAGTTTTACTTTTGAATTTGCATTGTTTAGTTAGTAGAGTAGATATTTCTTATACCTTTTAAGAACGAAAAATATAAAAATGTTGGCTCCAAAATAACCGGAAGGAAACTTTTTACTTAAGAATAATTTAAGATAAAATATAAAATATTTTCATAATATTAAAGAAACAAGAAAATGACTTGAAGAATAAACTTTTCTTGGGATTTCCTTTTGAAAGAAGAAAAATGTTTAATTAACTAACTCAACTTTCGAATTTCCGCGAACTAAAGTTTGCCTTTTGTCCTTTTATTATTAAAACTTAAAATATTTTTTGGGGAAAAACCTTATTCATAAAATCTTACCAATATCAAACCTTACATTTCTACTTTCTAATATAAACTAGTATTATCAAGACCATACGTACTTTTGAAAATACTTTAAAAAAAAAAAAATACTTTCGCAATTGAAATATTTTATAAACCGTCGTACCGTCGTCAATTAAGTTAAGAGATAGGTTTGTATGCAGTTCTAATTATATTTAAAATATTTTTGTTTTTCTACAATTCATATAAAATGTTTATGTTGTTCACTTCAAATATCCGACACTTTTCTCGGACTCGAGTTATTACTTTGGCTTGACAGTTAAAGTATCGGCGTAGCATGCACAACGGCCCAATTTCGATTCCGGGCGTCTTCCAAACTCACCGCACTACATATTAATATGAAAATTCATTATTAATATAGTGATAACTTAGTTAGCGTTAAACATTGAAGTGAAAACATCTAAGTATTCAAAAAAATTTAAATGAGCATCTAAGTATTCAAAAAATTTAAGTGAAAACGTCTAAGTATTCACAACATTGAAGTGGAAACATCTAAGTATTCGAAACATTGAAAGTGAAAACATCCAATGTATTCGAAACATTGAAGTAAAAACATCTAAGTATTTGAAACATTGAAGTCAAAATATCTAAGTATTCAAAACATTAAAGTAAATACATCTAAGTATTCGAAACATTAAAGTGAAAACATCTAAGTATTCGAAACATTGAAGTGAAAACTTCTAAGTATTCATAAGATTGAAGTGGAAACATCTAAGTATTCATAACATTGAAGTGAAAACATCTAAGTATTCGAAACATTGAAGTGAAAATATCTAAGTATTCGAAACATTGAAGTGGAAACAACTAAGTATTCAAAACATTGAAATGAAAACATCTAAGTATTCAAAAAATTGAAGTGGAAACATCTAAGTATTCGAAACATTGAAGTGAAAACATCTAAGTATTCGAAACATTGAAGTGAAAACTTCTAAGTATTCAAAAATTTGAAGTGGAAACATCTAAGTATTCGAAACATTGAAGTGAAAACATCTAAGTATTCGAAACATTGAAGTGAAAACTTCTAAGTATTCATAACATTGAATTGAAAACATCTAAGTATAAAAAAATTTAAGTGAAAACATCTAAGTATAAAAAAATTTAAGTGAAAACATCAAAGTATTCACAGCATTGAAGTGCTGCGAATACGAAACGTATTCTAAGTAATCGAAATGTTGAAGTGAAAACATCTAAGTATTCAAAATATTGAAATAAAAACATCTAAGTATTCATAAACAATTCATTCCTACAAAAAAAAAATTATAGTATTATTAGCAGAAATACTCGTTTTCTTCATACTGGGATAATGTAAACGACGTACCAAAGAAATACATAAAACACATTATCTCTCCTTTAAATCTAACACAGCCACGCCTAAAGGTTTTGGACTCTAGGGACCTCAATACATGTAAAAACACGACATCAATATTTTAGCCCGAACACAGTATTTTCATTACGTACACAGTAATTGAAATGTACCTATTGAAATGTTTTTGCATTACGCATACTTTAATTGTTCATGTATATTTTCCCTTTTCTTTTTATTTGATGTTTTGAGCGTTTCTGTCCGTGAATAAGATGCGAAACGATTGTTTAGTTATGCGATAACAAATTATGCGAAAAGCGTTGTACTGTTTATAAATTTCCAGCTAGCTCGGAAGAATGTCAGATTCGTGGAAACGATATGTGGAACTACCTGACTCGTGTATAGCCTCTTGCACGAGTTGGAGTCTCGCCAAGATGTTTAAGAGAACAAAATAATTTTGAGTATTCGTTTGTGGATTGTGGCTAGAGCACCGTTAATATTCTGGCGGCTTCGTTTGACTAACAAATAGGATTTACCAAAAAACAATTCCTAAAAACTTAAATATTTCTGATGATTTGGTTGAATTTTTGTTACACTAGAGGTTTATAACTTTTATATAGCTACGGACTACTAAATTAAAAGTTCAGAAAAGCGCGGACTTGCTTAATTTTGGATTAAAAAGAAAAGGAATGTGTTAAAAATACAAATTAAATTATCTGGCATTGTAAAACAAATGTACAACATCGAAATTTTGCTTACCTCTCAGAATATCTTATCAAATTAGAACAAAATTTGACCTTTTAACGAAAAAAAAAACATTATTACGTTAACCAATCAGACACGTTCATGTAGATGTAAAAAAAAAATGTGTTCTATGATAAAAAATTATTAAATTTATAATTTTAACTCTAACAAGATATTATCTGCAACTATGAATGTAACAAAAAATTGGGCGCGACTGTGCCGAAGCGTGAAGTTTACGTGAAGCGTTTTACGTGAAGCTTCATTTCAGCAGAGTATAGAAATAGGGATTAGTCGCCACCAAAATGTTTTGAATCGATCTTAATGAAACTTGACGTGCTTGAAATAGTAGTTCTGAAAAAGGTTTTCGATTTTATTTTGTTTTGAAAACGTTGGCAAGTTCTTTTTTATAGTTATAAAAGAAACTGAGTTATTACAAATTTGTTCTCTTGCTTCCCGTTTTTTGGAACAATTTTTTTTTTAATTTTACTTGATATGAGCAGACTTTTTAATGTATGCATCTATAGTGGTCTAACCCCATTGAATTTTCGTGAAAATAAAAAAAAATGCACGATAATCAAAATTTGAAAATCCTTTATTATTGAGATATTTTTCTTCTTCATGTAGTTAAAATATATGCTTATTATTTATTTCAATGATGCGTTATTTTAATTAAAAATTTTTGTATAGAACGCGTATTCTTGCAAGTAACTTTAAAATCATTTGGCGCATGTCCCAAATAGACACGAAAACTAAATGGGATATTTTCCTTTGGAAAAATTCGAAGGCAAACAAAAAATATTTATTAACTACATCAACCGACGTCAATCTTGTATCTTCCATTCCAATCTCGCATTGCAATTTACGAAACAAAAGCTGCTTTAATGTTAGGACACCTGTTCGACGTTGCAACCGGAGTTGGCATTTGCACGACAAATATATCATTATTTAGACTAATAGATTAATGCAAAACAAGAACATAGACTGTTTTGTCAATGCATTCTTAGTTTTGAAGGAACTTTCGTTATTTCTAGCGAAACAGACGTCTGCTGAATGTTGCGATTAAATATTTCGTCAAACTGATGAAATTTATTTTGTCGTTTTTTTTTTTTTTTTGTCTCAAAATGTTCTCAAAAATATTTCATATTTTTTATTTTCTCAAAAATATTTCATATTTTTTATTTTCTCAAAAATATTTCATATTTTTTATTTTCTCAAAAATATTTCATATTTTTTATTTTCTCAAAAATATTTCATATTTTTTATTTTCTCAAAAATATTTCATATTTTTTATTTTCTCAAAAATATTTCATATTTTTTATTTTCTCAAAAATATTTCATATTTTTTATTTTCTCAAAAATATTTCATATTTTTTATTTTCTCAAAAATATTTAATATTTTTTATTTTCTCAAAAATATTTCAGTATTTTTATTGGTTTAACTAAGTTCAATTCTTTATTTTATGAGCTACACATATTACTATATCACTGGCACCTATTTTTAATGTTTATTGTTTTCGTTAGTTATAATTTAGAGACCCTTGTAACTTGTTTATAGACTGTTTATTAGATAAATGCTAGAGCAATAAAACAACATTTGTAAGCGTGCAATTCTGTCGAACTTGAACTTATCGATCAGTATTTGTTGCTACACTATCGCACATGTTTTTGTTTCTCAAATAATTTTGACGTAAGATATTTTTTTCTATCTTTTGATCTTATCATATCTCGCTGATAACTTGTCAGTTAAACTGGAGAGGATATCGACAAAGTGTCACTGGGAATTTGAACATATTGACATTTTCCCTACTGTTCTAATGCATTCTAAGTTTGCGAACGAGCAGAAACAAACAATTCAGTTTTTGATAGTAACTTTTCTGCACTGTCTGTAAACTGGGCAACAAAATGCGTTAGATATTTACAAATTTTCGTTGAATAAAAAAAATGGACAGGTTTCGACGATATTTCATTGTTGAAATATTTTTGTATGTTTAAAAATATAAATAATTGTTTTCCTGATCGAGTATTCCAAGTAGAAAAAATAAACAAAATATATCAGAATTATTACAAAGATATATTTTTTATCAAAATTATAAATATATACTTTGTGAAAACTAAAACAATTTAACTGTGCACTGTCAAAAATTCCATTTCAACATTGTATCATATATTGGTGCTCTGCAACAACTGGTGCAATCTGGGTTGAACCAAAAATCCTTGATCGAGAATAGTGCAGCTTTTACCAAAAAATGGTGCAATCTCCTAAACTGCAAGCGAAACCTTTGCTTTGTTAAACTTATGTGAAAGTTTTGATATCGCTCTTTTTTTGTAAATTGACTTAGTTAATAGAGTACATTTTACCAAAAAATTAAATTTCTGGGTGTTTGAAATCAAGTCAAAATATTGATTTGTTTGAGTATACAAAAAATTGTGATAATTTGATACATGAAAACTTCTGTATATAAACTAGAAAAGTCGATTTATTTACCAATATTCCTGGGATTAGTGTAGAATAGAATCCCTTTTGAAACGTTCCAATGAAAAAATAAGAACAATTTATAATTTATTTAGGAATTTTTTCAATTTTTTTGCAAAGTGGAAAAAAAAGTTTTTCGAATTATTAATGTTAAAGAATAGGAAATTCGTAAAAATTTAACAATCTTCAGCAAAAGTGCAATTATTCTACAAAAATATGAATTCCGAAGCTTATAAATGACAAAACTAACTGCAATATATTTAACAATGACTATATATGTTAATTTAATGAAGTAACATACCTTATTTTTCAAATAAACTGTCAATAAAAGAATATATTTTGATTAAAAAAAAATGACCGCCATTTGATCGTTTTATTCGAAGTTAAATATGTTTTAAATGAAATAAAAGTCGTCTGCGAAACAAATTAAAAATAAAGTGCATGCATCATAATTTTCTGAATCAAAATAAACCAAGAATAATATTAGCAGGTGTTCTGTTAAGAAGGAAATCTAATACAAAGGAAATATATTATGCAATGTTGTAGATTTTTCAAAATTACGAATGGCGGATTACAGCGGATTACAGATTATTATTGAAATTCTTATTCTTTTGTGTTTTGTGTAGGTACTTATACGAATTTTACAAAATTATAATATTTGCTTTTGTTTTACCTATGAATTTTAATTTTGTACGGTCATATCTTGTTAATACTTTTACACAAAATCATCAGCAATTTTTTTCCAGCAAAATATGCATACTTGCCAAACTAATACCCTAATAAGAGCTCTGTAGTGGAAATGTAAAGTGCAAAAGTTTTCAAAACATATCAAACTCGAAAAAAAGATTATAACTACGCAAGAAAATATTTAAAAAATATTATTTAACCTCGAATTAAAATTATGCGAATTGACTTCTTTTTGTATAATATTCTATTATATTTACGAAGTTTTCTTAAAAAAGAATTTTTTATATTGAAAAAACTCTTGGTAAAGCTTCGAATGAATATATTTATTCAATTTTGTTTTATACTTTGGTTTATTAGAAGTAAGTGTATTTTACTGTAATCTAAATGGATTTCAAATATCCTACATTTCTTGAAAATGCAATGTTCCGTCTCAAAAAGCAGAAAATAAAGAATGAACTCGATTTTCTACATCGTTATCGTCTGACTATCGACCAATAAGATCATTTTTGGAAATTCTGCTTGTAGCCAATAACATGTTAGCTAAGGAAAAGCTATTTTTAAGCGAAAAAGGTCATTAAAGTTTCTTTTCCTGCATAAGCTATGTGTCATGTTAAAAAGTTCTGTCATCGTTTGATCGAATAATTATTTCCCTTTTAAAAGAAACAAGTTTACTTTCTATGACTTTTAAAATGAAAAAGGGTCCCAGCTTATATGTACGGAAATCTATTTCAATTCAATTAAATGCAAGCATTTATGTTAGAATTATTGTGTTAGAATTATTGTATATATATATATATATATATATATATATATAGGTATAAAGGTATAAAGTTTCTTTCGCACTTTATTTCTTTAGAAATTTGCCAAAGTAAAAGATTCCAATTTAAAATCTTGTAAATAAAAGAACTTAATTTTTTTTTCAATTTCTTCTTAACCGCAAAAAAAATAAGTTTTATAAATTCAGCTATCAAAACGCACGACTATTTATCTATAAGTTTAATGCCTCTATCTTTTACTTAAATGAAATTATAATCAGTAAAAATCTTATTTTTGTCACTGTGTTAAATATATAAAAGAAATAAAACCGTAATTGTGTCGGAACTTATTATTTTTACATTCAGATTTAAGTTTATTCTTTACGGCTATTGAAAGTTGAGTTTATAGTTTCGAAATTCAAAGAACGTTATGGAACATAAATTTCAAAAACATAATTATTAAAAATATTTATAAACCTCAGAATAAAATGGTGAAAAAAATGGTAGTGTTTTCAATGAAAACGTTCACAAAAAACGTTTTCAATGAAAACGTTTATAAAACAATTTTAATGAAACCATTTTATACAGTTGGAAATTAAACTTTAAACTGAAATAAATGAGTTTTCATCCCGCCTCCTTCCGTACAATCTAAAATTTTATTTTATTGTTCACGCTATTGTAATAACAACCATTGTTCTCAAAAACAAAAATGAAAAATATTCGAACTATTCACTCCATGATCACCAGCAATAAAAAACTATATATTTAAAATTTCTAAAAGCGATGAATATATTTTAAATGTATTATGAATTCAAATCGCGAACGACAAAACTGCAAATTGATTTTTTAAATTATAGCAAAACACAATTAAAAAACAGGGCAAAGCTGTTTTTACAAATATAAATTAGTATTGTTCGATGATTCTCAGCACGTTATGTTGATCGCATATAATGGAATATAAAGAATTCATAAAACTATTTCCTCTAGAAGCTTATAATTTATCTTAAAGAAAAAAAATAATGGCAACTACTTTTAAAGTATTGACAAGAAAAATTTATTCTTAAGCATATTTCTATATATCTGAATGTTTTCGTTAAAATCATTTTAAGCAACTGATTAAACGTAGAACTGAAAAAAAAATCAGCTATGTTTAACTATATTTTATGTAAAACGAGAATTAATTATGGAGTTACGAAATAGATTTTTTTATTGATTTTCATATTTTCATCTGTAATTGCTGACATATAATCAAAAGCTATTTTTTTAGTTGCTTGGAAGGTTGAAGTTATCCATTACCTTTTCTAAGATTTTTGAAAAGTTAACCAATTAGTACAATCAAATAATTAATTAGAATTATTGTAATTTGCATGAATTTGTTTGCTGACGAATTACCATAATTATATGTATAGATATAAATCATTAAATGTTTGGCAGGAAGATATTTCGCTTTTTCGTTTTGACGAAATAAATTTCGTTAAAATAACCAGGAAACGAATTTCCCCAGCTTGACGAAATATTTATAGCTGATGCTGGTTCGTCTAAAATGTCACAAGTTTCGTCAATTACACCATAACCCATAAACTGTATATATTATTTTTTATATATATAATATCCATTATACGGTGGACCCTCCTTGCGGTGACTCCACGATCTAGCGATTCCTTCCTTGTAAGAACATTACTAAAGCCTCAACAGTTAACTAATTTAAATTATATGTGCCTAGTGTATGTAAATATTTTTCTTTTATTTCATTCATGGTATAGACTTACTTTTTAAGACCATTTAGTGCTGGTCCCGTGAGGAGTCGCCGTGGCGAGGGTTTACTGTGCAAGTAATTAATTGTTTAACCAAGGAGAAGACTAATTTTTTTTTTATGTATTTTAATAATTGTCCTAAATCAGACTACGCAGCAGTCTTGGGCCAATACCTGTTAACCTTCGGTATAGATCGGGGGCCTAGGACTGCAGTCATAAGTCATAATGCATTTTTAACAGTGCAAAAGCTATTTAATTCGGAGCCTGTCTCGTCGAACAGTTGACAAATAAACCAACGACTTCCCAAATTTGCATGACCTTAAGAATCCATATCACGAATCTTGCCACTGCATCTGACCTCCCACTCTTATCCCCTGCCTCTACATTTCCGGTGTTGACCTTTTTTTTTGGCGTAATATTGACAGAGGCGCAATAGTGTGTACACACAGAACAGCCAATTCCCTGACTACAATACACAAACCGTGATCTCAACGCCGAGATCCAACTAGTAATAAAAGAAAAAGAAAAGACATGAAGCATGGTAAGTTTATACGACGTTTCACTTAAAAGAGACCGGTATTATCTTTCAGTTTGGACTTTCTACCGCTGCACTGTTTTTTTTTCAAATCTAAACACGAGTGGAAAGAAGCTTCGGGGTTTTTAAATTCGACAACAGAGCACTTTGTGGGGACGGGCGGCGATGTTCCATCTTGTGTGACAGCTGGTCGCGTCTTTCGTTTTGTTTCTCATTGTTTCGGATATTTGGATCTACACTAGATGGCGCAGGTGACAGACGATGGGTTTATTGTAAGTAGACAATGATGATGTATTTATTTTTATTCTATTTTATTTTTTCCAAAATAAATAAAATGTCTTTGGAAGAATAATAGTATACACTCCTTACCATGACCTCATGTTATGACGACACAGTGGTGTTTAGCTCATGGTCATCCGTAACTTTTTTGGGCCCTGACCCTAATAATTTTTAAATATTTTTAGACATAATTTAAGAGAAAAACAAGAGTTTTTCTTATTAATTAAATTAATTTTTTATTGAAAAAATATTTTTTTTAGTATATTTTCCTTGTTTTTATGCATTATCCATTATTGTCAATTAAATGTGTGTTTAATTCTTCACCTTTTAATGTAGTTTTTTTTTCTCATTTATTTACATATACAAAATATTGACGACCGTTAAAATTCGGATTAATTTTCAGTTTCTTTATATTTGTATACTTACAAGAAAGGCTTATGATTTTTTTTACCGTAGTTTATTTATATTACCTGTTTAATGACACCGTTATGCCTGAATTAACTTGTATTCGCCACCCACACCCCTCCCCCCTCCCTTTCCCCCTCTCCCCCTTTGCATACTCACGAGCCTCCACTGTAGCGACTCCTCTATAAAGACCGCAACTGGAACTCCTGATAGGTTAATTATTTTACAATTATCATAACGAGTCTATGTGAAGTCGTTATATCGAAAGCATACTGTAGCTTCAAAAACTTTAGAACGCCACGTGTAAGACTTCTGCCTTCCCAAATCGCAATAATAGAAGGCAGCCAGTATTGTCGAAAAATATTTTTGGTCGCCAAGGTGATTTTTAACAATAATGTTATGAAGGGAAGATCTACATGTAAATTTCCCATAGGAAAAATGTATAGGAAAATGGAAAAAGTTCTATAACTTTTAAACGGTTGCAGATATCCACATGAAACAAAGAGCAGATTTTTTAAATTGGGAACATACTGTTAAAATGGTGAAAGTTTCATAAAAATCCGTGCAGTAGTGTTTGAGTTAAATCCGGACCAACAGACAGACAAAAAAAAATGTAATGTGATTTTCTGAATCAATGCAAACGCAAAATGAATGGTTTTGTTCGATTTCACAGACAGACACTCCATTCTTATATAGATGTATTGATATATCACAAACGCAATTTTAAAAATAAATTACATTGGGGTTAGTATAAACGCTGGAAAAAATTTAATTAAATTGTTTACCAAAAATAGGTTCTTTTCATGCAATTGATTGATTTGATGTGCCATTCAGTATAATAGTTGGATCAGTAATCTAGGCTGGGGCCTAACTTGAATTTTGGGAATTCCTGATTAAACGAATAAACTAACGTTTTTGGAACCGAAACTTTTCGTAAAACATTGACGTTAGAATTCATGTACTTTCCCCCCACAATTTTAGGGAATACTGGAGCTGTACTTAAGGATCCATAATCAATGCAAGTTGAGCTCTGTTCACGTCCACACTTCAACAGAGAGCATCAAACGTTAAATAGCCTTATAAGAAATAGACAGTGTTTTACATTTTAAATGCTATATATTTATAAAAAATTAGTTTATTCTATAGAAATTAATTTCTTTTTGCGCTAAATAATAGATTTGATGTAGGCTAATAGTCGTTAGTCAAAAACCTGTTTTGTACTAGTGCTCAAAAGCAGTTGCTCCTTTTTTTCTAAGTAGTTTACTTAACGTTCAAAAATTCCTTATTAATAGTTGAGCAGAGATTAATCATTTTTAATGTAATAGTTTTATTACTTTATCGGGCAGAAAAAATCTGTTACTTTCCTACAAGTTTTATCCTATTATTATGCAGCGAAGATTTTTTCTGTTATTTATAAATAGTCGCAAAATTATTCATAAACAAAAAATATTCATCCAGTATAAAAAGTTTAACTCATTTTAAACAAACTTTCCGATAAAACTCAGAAAATTTAATTAAAATTATGTTGATTTTTATTCAGGAAAAATTCCTTGCATTTCATATTTAATCCTTAAATGCATATAGTGTAACTCAATTAATGAAAAGTGCAAATTTAGAATTTGTGTTTTTCACCATTTTGAGCCGTCTAGTTTCAAAACCAGATAGATCCATTTTTTCGATTTTCAGATTATGTCATTTATTTTTAGTTTTCTTACAGACCTATCAGTAGGCTGGCGAAGTCATAACATTCCACAGCAGCTGGATGCTATTTATTTTGCATTGTGAAAGTAGTGGTTGGTTGCAAAACTAGATAAGAAATTAGTTTTAAAACCAGATAGATCACGATGCGCGTAGGCTACTGCGCACACGAATCACTCCATAGTAGTCGAGCTACATCCTACATATTTGTTGCAAAACCAGATAAATCCCATTGATTGATTTTAAAACCAGATAGATCTCATAGCTTGGTTTCAAAATCAGTTAGATATAAGAGATTTTTTTTTTTCAATTTCTCAAAGTAATACTTATATAGAACTAAAATTTGATCAAATACCCATTTGGGAAAAAAAATTATAAAATTCTTCAATAAATAATGCTATTAATTATTTTATTTGTTTCTGTTAAAAAAAATTTCAAAAGTGATATTTCTGGTATAGAAGCTAAACAGCTCATTTCGGTGAGAACTACAGAGAAAAAAGAATTTTGGCTATTTCAGTACAAATACAAAAACTCAGTAAAATAGTAAAATGACGTTTTAGTACAAAAACGCATTATATCCAAGTGGAAGGTTGATTTGAAAATATTAGTGGGCGTTCCAAATCCTGTGTCATCCAAATGCACTGTTTTTTCGAAAAATGTATCAATATTTCTATATTTCATACTACAGCCATTATAAAGGAGATTTTTTTCCCAAACTTATGTTATACAAAATAATGACGATACTATTGATTTCTAGAAAACAGCTGACATGAACAAAATAAGTTTTTTGGAACTGTATTCCTCAAATGATCTTAAGGATTTTGTGCTTTTTATTGGTCATTGTTTGAGCTGAGTTACTTAGCTAGTACAATATACATATTCGCCTTCGGAACTGTTTTAAATTATTTCAGAGTGTGTTGTGACTGTTAAGTTAGAAATTTAAATTCTTTTAAGGAAATATAATTTGCTAGGGTTTTGTTTAAAGTTTTTCTATGAATTCTTACAGAATATAAGTTTTTTTTTTAATGGGAACTGTGCCAATGTCGGAGCACGGCTACCATAAAAAAAGAAGTACTTAAAAATCAGTACCTGAACATACTCGTTTTCCTTTGAGTACAATTGCATCGAAAATGAGGGAGGACGTACTCAAATTTAAGTAATCGTACTTTCTCAAAAATCAGCAGTGCGGTTTAATATTGCTAATCTCAGCTTTTGCTCAAACCATCTTAACAAAATGACCTGACAAATTTAAAATAGTTGTTCAGAAGACGGTTTTTCCATCATTTGATGTCGATTACTTAAATGAAAACCGAGTTGTTACAACTGAATTATCTTACTTCCGATTCTTTTGGCTCGCCTTTTTAACATTTCTTCTGTTTATAACTTCTTCACGTTGCCCTGGTAGTACAACGGATAAGGCACTGGACTGATGTGCCTTAGGATATGGCTTTGATCCCCGTTAAGTCTTGGTAGTAATTGTTGATATTTATTGAAAGGGATTTGTGAAGGCAGCCTTTGTAGGCAAGCAACTGCTCTCGTTATTCATTGTACTCATTTTTGAGTACACGTCTTTTTCAAAAATGAAGCTTATGTAGTCGAGGCTATGATAAGCATCGAATGTACTTAAAAATGAGTAAATTTTATTTATGTTTGAATACCTATTTTTAACAGTGTAGAAGGACCATTTCAGTAGATTATAGAAATAAGAATTGGTTGTCAACAAACTAAATTTATAACAATCTTAATATTCGTCGCGGAGTTATAGTGTTGGAATAGATCACCTTAAAATCGTGAGCATAGTGTTTCTGTTATACTACCCTGCGTACCTGATTATAAAAATGTAAAAAAAATGTAAATCATGCATAAAGCATTAATATGTGCATGAATTTACTTAATAAACGTTAACCTATTTATTTTAAAATAACCTAATTAAGGTTTCGGTTATTTTACATTTAATCTTTACTTGATTTGAAGATCCAATTAGTTAGTATAAAAAAAGTCGAAAGAACGGAACAAAAACTAGCTTTGTGTAGTTGCGTTTGCCAAAGGAAAAGTTCGCTGACATTTTATTTTCTGTCTCGACGAATAAATTTATCTTTTTTTAAATCCCTGATGATTGGGGAGCAAACATTCAAAACGCGTTTTGTCACATTCAGGTGACTCATGGGGTGAAAACGCAAATAACTTTTCCCAAATGCACTGACTCATGTTCAGATTCCGATCTTTGCAAGTTAATTTCAATGGGACAAAATGTATTTTGGACGATTGAAATAGGTTAGTTCTAAAGCAAATTCTAATGCGAATTCAGTGATACAATAAAATAATTTTCAGAACTTTTATATAAGGCACGTTTTGAACGTTTGCTCTTCAATTCTAGTTTGTCCTAACACCAGTTTTCCTAAACAATTGGCGTATCATTAAAGATTCCAAACTTTAATAATAATAAATATATATTTGATATTGTCAATAATTATATTAAGTTATTAGTTCATTTTCCTTTAAAGAGATAAACTGTTAGGATCGAGTACAAAACCGCACTGTTAAAAATAAGTACTTAAAAATAAGTAACATGTTCTCATTTTTGATTACATTCGATACTTATCATAGCTCCGAATACTTAACTTTCATTTTTGATAAAGACATGTACTCAAAAATATGCACAATGAATAAAAAGAGCAGATGCTAGCCTACATAGGCTGCCTTCATAAATCCCTTTCAATAAATTTCAGCAATTACAACCAGAACTTTTCGGGAATCGAACACAATCCGTCAACCTGATGTCGTCCGCATCGTAGTTCACGGCCATATCCGTTGTACTACTGTACTACGAGAGCTACGTGAAGAAGTTATAAATAGAAGTAATGTTAAAAAGGCGTGACAAAGGAATGGGTAGTAAGATAATTGAGTAGTAATTACTCGGTTTCCATTTAAGCAATCGACATCCAATAATGTAAAAACCATTTTCTGAACAAATATTTTAAGTTTGTCAGGTCGCTTTGTTAAGATGGCTGGGACAGAACCTGATATTAACAATATTAAACTATACTGCTCATTTTTACGAAAGTACGATTACTTAAATTTGAGAACGTCATCGCTCATTTACGATGCAATTGTACTCAAAGAAAAACGAGTACGTTCATGTACTCATTTTTAAGCACATTTTTTTTTTACAGTGCGCGTTTTAAATGTTAATTCTAGTTTGCCTTAACACAAGTTTTCCTAAACGATTGGAAAATCGTCAAAGATAACTTTAATAATAATAAATATGTATTTGATATTGTAATTAATTATATTAAATTAATACTTCATTTTCTTTAAAAGAGATAAACTGTTAGGATCGAGTACAAAACCGGTAACATTTTTCAGGCAACGGTAACTGAAATACTTGAATTAATTTGAATTAATGGACATTGGAGCAGTCGTTTGAAAGCAGTCTAAAAATTGCAGAGTTTTTGTCATATTCCGAGAATTGAGGGGTTTGCTGTAAAAAGGAGATAGCTCCAATTATTAAAGTTTGCAGAAAACCGTAAAAAAACGTTTGAAAATTCAAAATACCAAGTTGTGTGAAGATATTCTTTTTGATCAATCTTCTTAATTGTCCCTACATATTATGACAGTATTTTCACTCAAAAATATATCTTCCAGATGACGTGGCACATGTTGGATTGTTGGAGCTACCTCTTTCTTGCAACCAAATAGATGCTCTGTCTACCTCTATGAAAAATATTTCACAAAAAAATACAATTTACTATAATATTATTTTATTTAAAGAAAACTTCAATTGAAGTATACTTATAACTTGGCTTTAAAAACAGAAAATTACATTTTTAATCATTACACTCCTCCTCTGTAACGTCCGGCTCATCTGCTGCGTGGTCTGGTTGTAGTCCATCGTAGAACCACAAAACGTAAAAGAACCAAAAACTCCTGTTTATAAGTGCTGTATAACCTTCCTGTAAGCAAAGCACGTCAGTCGTTTGGGGGAAAATGGCGGTAGCTCCAGGAGCTACCGCTATTTAATGAGACAGACAGCTCCATTTCTTGAGTAACGCGAGAACTAACGATTGGAGTTACATCTTTCTGGTACCAAACGAACAAGTTTTTTTTTACCACAAGATAGTACATGTAACTCCAAATTCCCCTAGGTTGGAGCTACATCCTTTTTGCAGCAAACCCTTCAAATACTTTTGGGAGATTATTCTGAAAACAAAGCAATTAAATACTTGTATAATATACGGTTTTTGAAATATTTGATTGCGATTGTATCGATTTTTTACCATCGGAACTTTGCTTTAGAATTGCCGCATAGGAGTTTTTATTCATTACTTCATATTCTCATAATTTTGCTTAATTTATTTTGTTAGTATTTTTCTCTAATGTCACGACACGCGATGCCATTTTCTTCTTTTGTTTCTCAGTATTTTTAAGAATAGAAAGAAAAATATTGTTTTCCGGAAAAGACGTGTTTTGTTTGTTGAGCGATGCATTTGAACAATTGATAGTAAGTAATAAAGCGTACCGCTTGGAATATAAAAGTTTTTTCCCTTCTATTATATGTAATTTTATGTAATCTCAAAATATTAGTATACATTTTCAAAGCATTTTATTTCTACTAAACAAAGGAATTATGAAATAATTCGTTTGCTTTATAGAAATAAATTATTTGAGGAGTGTAATTCGGAAACTTTTCTTCAATATCAACAATAATAACAATATGTGAAAAACATATTTTTACTATCCCTGAACAAATGTGAATTCATTAAGATAAAGATTTAGTTGAATAACAGATTGTTTCGTATTAGAATTGAATTGATAGAAACAAATATTAGAACAAATATATTAATAGCCTTTTCCAAATGCACTGTTCGCTGAAAATTGTATTTTTCTGTTGCTACACTTTACTGCACTGTTAAAAATATTTACTCAAAAATAAGTAAAATGTACTCATTTTTGATTATATTTGATTACATTCTTATCATAGATGCGAATACATAAGTTTCATTTTTGTAAATGACAAGTACTCGAAAATCAGTACAATGAGTAAAAATAAATAAAAAAGAGCAGTAGCTTGCCTACGTAGGCTGCCTTCATAAATCACTTTCAATAAATATCGACAATTACAACCAAGACTCACCGGGAATCGAACCCATAACCTCAGGCACCCAAGTTCAGTGCCTTATCCGTTGTACTACCAGGGCGACGTGAAGAAATTATAAACAGAAGAAATGTTAAAAAGGTGTGTCAAAAGAATGGGAAGCAAGTTAATTGAATTGTACTAACTCAGTTTCCATTTAAGCAATCGACATCAAATAATGCGGAGAACCATCTTCTGAACAACTATTTTAAGTTGTCAGATCGCTTTGTTAAGATGTCAGCAGTTGTGTTCCCAATTTCTTCAACTCTAAAAAATATATAATAATTTTGAAAATAAAGAATAAAGCTCCAAAACGTATCTTATACAAAATAATGACAAATGTATTGATTTCTCGAAAAGAACAAACATGGACAAGGTAAGTTCTGCTACGCATTTTGAGGATTTGATTTATAACCGATTTAAACAAAAGGACGTTTTCAAAAGTGCTTTTTGTTTGTTTCTGGAACATCTTCTTTATTTTCAGTAATATTTTTTACAAGTTTTATTTATTTCTGGAAATGATAAAGCCTTAGAAAAAATAGCCTCCATTTTCAATATGGCTCTTTTAAGGAAAACGGACAAATTACATTTATGGTTAAAATGGCATCAACTCTGCGAAAATCAATCTCAGCAAATATATATATATATATATATATATATATATATATATATATATATATATATATATATATATATATATTGGATTGGAGGGAAAGTTCTGTCGTATTTTAAAGAAAATATTTGAATTCATTTATAAAAATATGTGTTTAATATTAATCAATTATATATGCTCCGTTATTTGTTACTACCTGTTGCCATCTTTCAGGTAACCTGTGAATTCCTGTTTTGTAGAAGTTCTCATCCTTGGAGTTAAAATAGTCAGCAACTGCCTTAGAAACACTTTCAAAAGACGTGAATTTTTTTTCCCGTTAGATAATTTTGCAGTAAGATTTTTTTCTCTTAATATTCTCGTAAAGAATCCACTTTTCATCTCCAGTAACCAACCTGTCCAAAAACGGCTCCACATTGTGTCTAATCAGATGTGATGAACACATTCTTACACGATCAGACAAATTCTTTTCCGTTAATTCATGTGGAACCCAAACACTTTGCTTTAACACAAACCCAACAGATTTAATGTGATCTCCAACAGTTGTATGATGAATGCCAAACTCTTCTGCAATTTCTCGACTTGTTAAATGTGGATTATTTTCCAACATGGATCGCAAAACATCATTATCGATCTTGGATGGTCGTCCAGATCGATCACTTTCTTTGAGGCTCAGATCCCCGGAACGAAATTTGCTAAACTATCTTTGACAAGTACGAACATTTACAATATCTTTTCCAAATACCGCACATAAATTTTTACATGCAACAGATGCATTGCTTCCTTTTTGGAATTCATATAAAATGCAGTGTCGTAAATGCACTTTATCTACTGACATGTTTTTCACTTTAAATATCACAAGTAAATGATGAACGGTAAAAAAGAGCACCTTTTATATTATACAGCAGTCTAAAAAAACAAAAAAAAATCCGATTGACTCACTAGCCAGATGTACTTTTTATTTACAAGCAAAATCACCTGCCTATTTAAAATACGACAGAACTTTCCCTCCAACCCAATATATAAATATATATATATATATATATATATATATATATATATATATATATATATATATATATATATATATGAATGCATTTGTCCCACTTTTACGATCATCACAAGAACCTTATATGTAACTTTTTTTTTCTCTATGACGTCACGTGGGTAATCTGTCAACAAGTGGAGTAATTTTATCTGATCTGTAGTTAGTTAGACGACAGATCGATCAAGATTATTTTTATTGGATGTATTTGTAAATATCGGGATTTCTCATGGATACTATGACCATATATGGCGGTAGAAGCTCTTTTTTAAATAAAAGCCCAATAATAATTTCATGGGAAAATAATGTTTATGTATCCTTTAGTTTTTGTGTCTGCATTTAACTGTGGTTGTAATAAATTGTAAGATATTTTATTTGGGGAAATTTATAAGCGATGATTTAGGAATTTATTATGAGCTAGAATCGAAATTCAAAAGTCAATTTTGCAGAGAAATTTTTAATAGGTCCATTTTTATAAAATTAAGTAATTGAGCATCAGCCCAGAAAAAAATTAACATAAAAAATTCAGCAAAGTTGTGAAATTGAAGGTTTTATGCAAGAAAAACTTTGACAACATTGATGAATGATGATTTTTTTTAATGGAAATGCTTCTTTAATAATTTAAGTCATTATGTGACGTATTAGACTCATTTACTATTAAAATTTCGTATCATTATATTTATTTATTAAGTAATTTAACATGAGAGGGGTATGTTGAATTAGATAACTGAAGAACATTTTAAGACAAATTAAATGTTTCTATCACACAATAGTTTGTTTATAATCGAACAATTTGTATTCTAATGTTCTTTTTAACATGTGCTGCTTTATTTTGTCAAATTTATTATTTAATGTAGGAAAAATATTACATTAATATTGTTCAAATTCTCAAATTACCGAGTCACAATAATTGAAGTGAAACTTTTTTTATCGAGAATAGGGAATGTGAATGCCCATGACACGGAAATCAAACATGAAACGGAAGGATAAGTAAGCGCATGCGCACAAGTCAACTATAAGTTTAAGTCGGTATCGATGCGTCAACTGTTGTGTGCTGCATATTTTTGTACGGTTTATTTGTTAAAATAATATATTAATGAACACGATGGAAATTTCGCTGCAATACTTCTTGGTTTTCAATTTTTCTTTTTAAAGTCAGTACGTTTTTTTACACAAGTGATTGTGCTATACACAGTTCATCAGGGCGCTGTGTTTCTTGTGCGAGCTAATCGTAGCGACACCCCAGACAGCAAAAAAGAACGTATTAATGGATGATGTAGAATTAAGGTCAATCTAATTCTCAGTTCTCAGTCTTTCAATGGACCTTTTGTCGATGACATTTGCACTGGGTGTGTTGTTCTTCTCATAGAAGTAGGGGAAACTGGGGTCATTGCACTTCATTGTACTTTATAAAATAGAGTTCAAATTAAGCTAATTGCATTGGGAAAACCTATATTTATTGTTCTTTTACGGTGTACAATGTTAAAAACAGGTACTAAAAAGTAAGTGAAATGTAGTCATTTTTGAGTGCATTCGATGTTTATCAAGGATGCGAATACATAAGTTTCAATTTTGAAAACGACATGTGCTCAAAAAGGATAAAAAGAGAAGATGCTAGCTTACATAGGCTGACTTCATAAATATCTTTTAATAAATATCGACAATTACAACCAAGATTTACCGGGAATCGAACCCAGATCGTCAGGCATTCCAGTTCATAGTCTTATCCGTTAAGCCACCAGGGCGACTTGAAGAAGTTATAAACAGAAGAAGTGTTATGGTGTAATTAAAAGAATGGGAAGTAAGATAATTGAGTTATAATAACTCGGTTTCCATTTAAGCAATCGACATCAAATAATTGGGAAAACCGTCTTCTGAACAACTATTTAAAGTTTGTCAGGTCGCTTTGTTAAGATGGCTTGAACAGAAGCGGAGATTAGCAATATTACATCACACTGCTCAGTTTTAAGAAAGTACTGTTACTTAAATTTTAGTAGGTTATCGATTTACGATGCAATTGTTCTCAAAGACAAACGGATAGGTTCAGGAACTCATATTTAAGTATCTGTTCTTTACAGTGTAAGTTAAGATTTTATTATTAAGAGATTTATGCTTACTCGGGAAAAAGTAACACACTTCAATACGTAGTAAATGATTAACAGCACTTCAACAATGAAGTATTTTAGACGGGATTAACAATTCGTAATGGATTAGAGTACAATGAATTAAGTATAGAATAGATTTCTGATATAATAACGGACAATTTGTAACGTTTCGGGATCCTTTTAAATGAAAATCAACGTTTACCACATCGAAATTTTTTGACGAAAAGTTTAATGGAAGCATTATAAAAGGCAACGTTTACATTTGTTTTAAAAAATAAAAATGGTTCTATCGGAATATACATATTACAAATCATTCATCTCTTTTTCAGATTTCAAATTTTAACACAAAAATTAGTATAGGATGTGCATATCGAGACAGTCACAGGTTTTAAGGAGCGTAACGTCAAATTTAACAGTGGGTTCGGATGCATATTTTATAAATAACCATGATACACAAATGCAAATTGAAATGGTTAGAAATTCATATTTTTGTATTTAGAATATTTCACTTTTTCAGAAGTTCTATTAGTTTCAATTCTATTACTTTTTCTATATTTTACCATTAAAAACTCGAAAAAATAAAAACATGCGGTAAATATTTCTTGACAGGTAAGACATATTTACTGCATATTTTATAGAAATGTTTACTGCATACTTTTACTGCAGAAATATTTACGTATATTTTTTTTTATTCAAAATTACTGGAATTCAATTGACAGGTAAGAAATGTTTCTTTAAACAGGAAAAATATGTTTTTAAAACTTTCCCATTGTTATTGAATTCACTTGGAAATCTACAAATAGAAATATTGTTCTGTTTGTTCGACAGAAGTTTTGAAGCACTGCAATATTCCAAACAAATGCATCTACCTAAATAAAATGATCTTTTGACTTAATTTAGAATTATCGCATTATTCATTATGTTCTAAAACTTGATTGGAATAACTAAATTTGAATACAACGCAAAAAGGAGCAACTTTCCAATGAACATTGTTAATTGTACAGGTGTAAAGGAATTTCAAAAGTTAGATATTCATATTGGGGAATAGTTAGGAGATACTAGCTGGACCAACGTTGTTGGGCCTTGAGCCTGTTGTTGGTCGTCAATATTTGTATTTGTATTAATATAAATTTAAAAAAAAAAAAGGAAATTTTATTTTACTTGTAAATGGACCCATTTTACCTCACCTTCTTGCACTCAAAGCAGACTGAGTCGATGAATCAACAGGTTTCTTGCGCGCGCACGCAAGGTCATATGACTCAAATAAATCATGTTTTCTCATTACTTCCGTATCCGTTATACTACTACCGTTGCGATCCAACTTTACCTTACCTCTTACGTGAAATCTATTTGAAGCTGGGGAGTATGACCACGCGTTTTTCATCAGTAGACGCTGCGCTTGGCGTTCGACACACTGGATGTGTTGGTTTCCCTCCGAGACACTGAAATCAACTAATCCAGTGATAAACAGGAGTAATGTTAAAAAGGTATGCAAAAAGAATGGGAAGTGAGAATGGGATTGTATTGAAATAACTCAACTCAGTTTCCATTTAATCAATCGACATCAAATAATGTGGAAAACCATCTTCCGAACAAATATTTTTGGTTTGTCTGGTCGCTTTGTTAAGTTGGCTTGTACAGAAGCTGAGATTAGCAATATTAAATCTCAAACATTTCATTTTTGACAAATTACGATTACTTAAATTTGAGTACGTCATCGCTCATTTACGATGCAATTGCACTAAAAAAAACGTGTACGCTCATGTACTTCTTTTTAAGCACCTTTTTTTATAGTGCATCCAAGATTAAACTCTCAAATATCAATTGCAAAATACAAACCTTAATTCCTTGATCAATCCCGATATCAATATCAAATATAAAAAATAACTTATAGCAATCCCACTCCCAATCTCTTACAAAACGTTTAAACCAAAATAGCAACCACAATTAATAATCCTCGCCTCTCAATAAACACCAAAAAAGCCCCCTTTCCCCTTATCCCGCCAAACAGGCATTAAACGAGCCGCGTCTAAAATAAGGTTTGGCGTTAGTTAATCACTTCTAATGTGTCCTTCTAAAATTAGCCCCTCCCACGTGGCCGAAATAAACCGATAGAACAAATGATCCCGGCAAACTGTCCAATGAAAACAGACCGCTTTGTTCCTCTTGGCGCTTGAGAATTCGATTCCCGGCTTTTATTTGGTGGGGGGTTATTTTTAGCGTTGGGGAATCGATAGGTTAGAATCCGAAATTATTCCATCCTCTTGGCGGCAATGGAATGTCTGGACCAACTGCGAAAGCGATCCCGCTTTGATGTGGGTCAGAGTTGTTGCGCAAACACTTTGAGGATATTTCGGGGGAGTAAATCCGTTAATTCTAACAGTCTGCATGAGACTACATTTTATTTCTTTTCAGCAAAAATCACGCGTACAGAAGGAGAGTTTGGGGTGTCGTTTGCTAAACAACAATCCTCCCCGTCAACTGCTAATTCACTAAAACTAATAATTGAAGGTTTGGTTTGGTTTGGTTGGTTTTGTTAATTAACGTCGCACTAGAGTTGCACAGTGGGCTATTGGCGACGGTTCGGGGTCAATCTCGAAGGAAAGACCCGGGAACACATACACATTCACACACACATTCATACATGCACCTCGTTATTTTAGAACCATGATCAGATGACGAGGAAACACCTGAACTGGCACCCAACGCCTTCAATAGACGTCGGGACTTTGGACTCCGATCAGATTTATGGTGCACCAGTCCCTTATACACGCCAGTATAATTTGTTGGATATTCTGGACGACTTTCTAGTATTTTTGTAGCGAACTAATAATTGAAGAGCAAAGTGGATGAACATATTAAGTGACAATTTAGTGAATTGGAGAAAAGCGATTTTAGAGGCAATAAGGTAACAGTATGATTAGGGACGGTTCAAAGAATTTTTGCGACACAAGCAAACATGAGTTTCGCGCCCCAATTTTCACAATTTTTTTTTGTATGGGTTATACTTGGCATGCTTATACTAATAACACTGTTAAAAAGATATATTCAAAAATAAGTAAAATGTACTCATTTTTTAATACATTCGATGCTTATCATGGCTCCGAATACATAAGTTTCAATTTTGAAAAAGACATATACTTAAAAATGAGTACAAATGAATAAAAAGAGCAGATGCTAGCCTACATAGGCTGCCTTCATAAATCACTTTCAATAAATGTCGACAATTATAATTAAGTAATCGAGCCCAAGTCCTCAGGGATCGTAGCCCATTGCCTTATCCGTTGTACTACCAGGGCGGCGTGAAGAAGTTATAAACAGAAGTGATGTTAAAAAGGTGTGCCAAAAGAATGGGAAGTAAGATAATTGCATTGTAATAACTCAGTTTCCATTTAAGCAATTGACATAAAAAAATGTGAAAAACCATCTTCTGAACAACTATTTTAGGTGTGTCAAGTCGCTTTGTTAAGATGGCTTGAACAGAAGCTGAGATTAGCAATATTAAATCACACTGCTCATTTCTGCGAAAGTACCATTACTTAAATTTAGTATGTCATCGCTCAATTACGATCCAATTGTACTTAAAAAAAACGAGTACACTCCTGCACTCATTTTTAAGCACTTTTTTTTTTACAATGAACCAGTGGTTAAATGGAAAATACACAAATGTATAAAATGACACATATGTACAAAAGACATATTGTATACACACGCCTGATCGATGTATAAGCAAAAAAAGCAAAATTGTACTTCAGCAAGTGCTTAAATCGTACATTTTGTTATGAAATATACCAAAAAGCCCTTTTTGCACGACTTGACAACCATATCACAGAAAAGTTGATCGTAAACGGAATAAAATTGTTCCTTTTTGGCAACGTTGTAAAAATGCTTTTATTACGCTTTAAAAGAGATTTTATAATAACGTTTTACTACCTACTTTAATTTGATTTTACCGACTCGAGCTAAAAAGCAAGCAATTCGTGCAGCATGTAACTTACACAGTTTTATAAAAGCTTGAACATCTGTGGTAGTCACTTCATATACCCGTTACTCCCACTTTGGATCGAGTAATTACTTTAGCTCGCTTGGTATCGGCGTAGCATGCGCAATGTCCCTGGTTCGATTCCGGGCGACAGCTAAAAGCACTACACATTTCTGTAATATCTGAGAAATGTTTTACAAACTTTTTGAAATCAGATTTTTTGTTTCAAAACGTTCTGTTTTCTCACTGTTAAATTAAAATGAAAAGAAAGCAATTTATTTTATTAAAGGAAATTATTTTTATTGGAATATATCCAATAATTGAAATATTTATAGCCAAAATGGCATAAGTCCATTTCGTAACATTTTCAATAACAACCAAACCATTAATTTCAGAATTTAAATTTAATAAAAATTTTTGCCTTACTATTGTAGTGCTATGCCCAAGAGATTTGTTGCCGTATTAAATAAGCAATTTTTAAAAACGCCTACTAAGAAAATCAGGATCGCACTGTTTTAGCCAAGATATGACCAAAAACATTTCAGTTGCTTAAAATTAATTGATAAGTTATAAATGCTTGTTGTAATTAAACTCAGTTTCAAACTCTACTATGGTTTAATCATTATTTAGATATCTTCAACGTGTTTTCATGTACTAAAATTTTATTTTATCAGTGTCTTTATTTTATCAAGTAACGTTATAGTAATACACAGTACAGTAATTTTATTAACCGACTGCCCAGCGAGCCCACCAAAACTCCAAAATTAAACCACCAGAAACTTTAAATTAAAACCGCCAACAAGTCGAGAGATTATCAATTCGTCTGTTATGTTTTTTTTTATGTATGTTCGCGCGGATTCAGTTCTACTTCAGATATATTGACACTTTTTTTTTTGTTGGATAGGGAGCAATTTGAAAAAAAATATTCGGTTATCCGGCATTTAACTATCCGGAATTCTCAATTAACTGGACCGTTTAAAAAAAAATATTGTCCGATTTCGAAAATTCTTTTTTTTGTTGGATAGAGAAAAATCTACTTAAACAAAATCTGTAAAAGAAATATCGGTTATCCAACTGTTTTATACCCGGAAATGTCGATTAAGCGGACGTTTTTCAAACAATTTATCCGATTTCATAATATTTTCATAGTTTAACAGAAGTTGTACAACACTGACATTTCATTTACCCAGCATTTATTGCCATGTATAGGGATTGTTTTACGATATACAATGTTGAGACAAAATGTAAGTACAAGTTGTTACTAGAATTTCTTGGTATAGCAGGGGGGCGAGCCCCCCCCCCCCCCCCCCCCCCCCCGCTAAATTAAAAACTAAAAAAGGACAAATAAAATAATCTTTTAAAAAAATTTAAAAAAAGGAAAACCGACTTAAAGGAAACTGCGCTAAAAAGTAAAAAATAATTTTTAGTTGGAAAAAATTGAATTATTTAATATCAATTTTATACTTATTAGAACTTTTTGAAGTTGGTGCCAATTTACAAAAATCATACTTAAATTTTGGCGCCGATTTCAAAAAGTTTTAATAAGTATAAAATTGATATTAAATAATTACATTTTTTCCAACTTGTTCGTAAAATTAAAAATGATTTTTTTACTTTTTAGCGCATTTTCCTTAAAGTCGGTTTTCCTTTTTTTTTTAGAAAGATTATTTTATTTTTTCAAGAACTAAATTTTATATTATCATCTCCGGTAAAATTTATTAATCTAGTTAGTAAAGTTAAATTTAAAAAAATATTGGTTTATACTTGCAATTGATTATTAATCACCATTAAACTATTAACTAAAAGTAAATTAATCGCAAAAAACATCCAATTATCCATGAAATTATTAATAAAAAATATTCGTTTATATCTTATAACCAGCGATCTTTTAAATAATTCAATCTTTAACATATTATCATATTTTGTAAGATTTATTTTTATATGCTTATTACACGAAGTAGTAAAAAGTTACACTACAATTTTATTACAAAATTTGTTTTTAAAAAATTTGTCGAAGATCCCCTAAAAAAGTTTAAGAAATAACTTTTTCTTGTAATTTTTTTTTTAATTCGTATGTAAAAAAGTCCTTAGGGAACTCACTATCAATACAACATAAAAGTCTAAGCCAAAGACATCCTAATAAAAAAATTTAGAGGAGAGTAACTGATAGAGTAGATTTAGAATAAATTACAGTAAACAGTTGAAATAGAAGGTTATTGATCTGTTATTAAAATTGTATGAAATCCTTATTGGCATGTTTATTTTTATGGAAGATAATAGAAATTGTGCGCATAAGATTAAAAAAAAATTACAGAAAGTTATTAAACATAATTTTAATTTTCATTAATTTTAAAAAACATACAATTCTAAATATATTTTTTAAATAACGCATTACAGAATTTGTGCATATAGTAACCAATACAGGAATATTCTTTATAGTCTGCCTTTGAATTAAATTATTTTTACTTTTTCACTTCAGTTTAAACAGTTGAAATTTCCGACATAATGTTTAATGCGAGCAATTTTGAACTAAAATACTTTTAATTAAAATCAGATGAGATTAGTCTAAATGCAGGCAGCCTTTTGAAACACACTTTTATTGCAAATGCTCCCACTCGTTTTGCGAACGAGTCACTTTTAATCTTATTGTATTTAGCCCCCACTGAATTATAAATAAAACCATTAACGGAATTTTTAAATGCTCGATTTTTTCCCCTTTCCATTACTGTGCGAATTTAAATACATTTGATGATGACATACGATGATTAAAAAAAATATATTGGAATCGAATAAAATCTAATCTTAATTATAAATTGACATCGAAGCGAGTTTAAAATCCAAGCATAAACGAAATTGCTTTTTGAAATGCGATCCCGATCTTTTGTTTGATGTACCTATTTCTTTTTAAAAAAAAATGAGTTTCTTGGTTTAAAAATAGGATTACTTATATAAAATAGTTCAAAAGAAATCCTTTCCGAAAATGCTTTTAATTTGATATTTTCACTGTATTCACGAACTGCTTTTCTCCAAATTTTAAACTTATTTTGTTAGATCAACATCAAAAGTAATGGCTTCCCATTCAAATTGATCCGATTCTGTTTCTTTTTAAAATTCGGCGATCGTCAAGGCTAATTTCGTCATATTTGACAATCGTTTCGTCATTGAATCACGTGACTTTTGACGAAACAAGAATCCTCAAATTTTGAACTCTTTAAAATCAGCTATATGGGGTATCAGGATAAAAAAAAAAGTTACGCTTTTAAGGGTATCGATTCCGACACTATAACTTCTTGACAAATATCAAATAACATAAATTTAGTCTCGTTCGAGTGAGAATTAGGCATCGATCCGTGTAAAATATGAAAATAAAATAAATCACGTATGGGTCGTGAATGGCAGCCCACTTGTTTATTTCCCTTTCGTTGGGTACATTTTTATTGACGACCAATCTTTATTTCTATAATATGCTAAAATGTGTACCAGAAAGAAAATCAAGCTAGTGTGAACAACACCTGTTAAATGTATTTCGTATAACAATTAACAATGTTGTGACGTAAGGCATGTATGTCATTGGTATTTCAGCATGTATACAGCTTGCCGTATACAGGTATGTCCCTGGTGCTGAAGATAAGGCCGTAGCCAGGATTTTCTTTTCGGGGTAGGGGGTGGGGGTTAATTTCCGTTGTTACGACAACACGAAGACAAACTTTTCTTTTATAATTTTCGTATCGTATCTAAGCAATTTTCTAAACTATTTAATGCAGTTTCTACCTCTATATTTCATATACTGTTCATGCTAAAATATGCCGAATTGTGTTTTGGCTATTTTTTTTTAATTTTACATTAAAACACATTTAAATTCTTTGAAATCCATTTTAACCAATAATAAATGAATAAGTAGCAAACAAAAAATATGTTTTTGGCGATACACAAATTGATTCTATATGTAGAAAATATAAAATGTTTGAACATATTTAACATTTCTATAACGATTTGAGAAGAAAAAATCCACAAAATCCCTTTAAAAAATTAGTTGGGGTACAATATTGTTTCATACGCGACCATAGAAGGAACTGGTTATAAGCATTTCAGAAGTTACAATTTATAGTTCAGTGCCGAAAGATATTAAACATCGGGAGTTCAGCTCACTTCCGTTCAGAACACTCCCAGCCGATGTAGAAAAATAGAATATGATTGGCTGTGACGTCATAGTTAATTTTTATAGTTCTACACCATCGGTGATGGTATTAGGCACTATAAGTAAATAGTTTGCACCAGGCACGTAGGTATAGATTCTCCATGGGGGTGATTCAGTAACTGAGCAACGGATTTCTTTATGTAGCTTCCCCCCCCCCTTTCCCAAATTAACAAACTCCCCCCCCCCCCCCCCCACCCCTCAATTTTTTCAAACTTATGAATTTTTGTTCAGGTAAACAGAAATAAGTTGACATATAAATATCAAAACAGCAAATGTTATCATTTATTTTTCATGAAATCGTTACCAATATCATTAACTATATTAAAAATTAGTAAATATCACTCCTTAATTACGAAATAAATTTAGAGAACAAATTTAACTTTAAAAATTCCTTGTTTAGAATAATGTATTATTTTAGTTACAACGTGTTTATACGACACCGTTTCGCGATCTTTTCCCTTTGTCACCGAAATTTAAATACATAATGAAACACGATGACGTCATGTTACGCTTAGTTTGAGATAAAAATGCCCTCCAATCATGTTTTTACAGCTTTTGAAAACTATTTTCCTTCATGCAACTCACCAAGAAGTATTATACTAAAAATTGAAATTTTTCTAGTTTTTTTTAAAGTATTTTTATGATTTTTACAGTTTTTCGATTTTTAATTATTTTTTATCTTGACTTTTCATGGGAGGGATTTGAGCCCCCTGAACCACCCCCTTACCTACGTGCCTGGTTTGCACTAATAGTAAATAGGGGGGGGGGGTCCTGTCGCCCCCCCTCCCCCCCCCCCCCCCCCCCCCCCCGTCTACGGGCCTGTCTAATTCTATAATATGCTAAGATGAGTACCAGAAAGAAAATCAAGCTAGTGTGAACAAGACCTGTTAAACGTATTTCGTATAACAACTAACAATGTCGTGACGCACGGCGAGTACGTCATTGGTATTTCATCGTGTATATGACGTACGACAGGTGTAGAAGGGGTTAAGCAAAAAATAAACTTAATAACTTTTCACGGCCTAACCAAAATACACTCACATCCTTATAATATGCACCATTTAGTTCCCCGAGTCCATTATTCATACGCAAATAGCAACAAAGTCGCACGCTCTCGGCATTCCAAATGCAGCTCCTCATTGACGCCTTGCGGGGGACTACGCCCTTCCCAGCAGCGCTTCTCATTTTTAATAACCCCCCATCTGGTAGCAGCATCCGTGTCTCGCGCATTTTTGGCCCAGCGTGGAAAACTCATGGGACCTTCTCGTCTAATTGGACGGAATGGGCGAGATGCTGATGAAAAGCGACCTTTGATATTTTAGATCGCCAACAACGGTTCCTGGCGGCTTTCGAGATACAGTAGGGGGGGGATAGGTATTTGAACGTTCTTGTTTGCACAACAATGTCATTGTAAGTAAATGACAGTGGAGGTTCGTGCACTACAGCAAATACAGCCGGGCTGCACCTAAATGTATTAGTTTATTTTAAAACTAAAGTCAGGTATTTTACTAATTTTCCTAAATGAAGATTAGAATTGAAAAGGAAATTTATACGGTCTCCGATAAAAAAAAGTCCGGTTAAAATCTCCGATAAATAGCAAGCTTGTTACCGTAATGCATAATTCAGGAGGGAAAAACCTCCATTCAATCAAAACTGCAGCCAAAAAGCGAAATTCGAAATCGGCTGCATCGTTGCCATGGCAACCTCTACGTAGTATGGAGATTTCCCCCGTGCTAATACAATGAATATTTGAGAAGGTTCAGCCGAAATGAATTTTCTTTTTTTAGCTGCACTTGAGATTCGATAAGCAGATCGGCTCGTGCGTGAAACACGGGGATGGGTGAGTAAAATGAGAACTTACGAGAATCTCTTCAAACGGAAAAGGTTTTCGTGATAAATTTACTGTTTTTCTGTTGTTTCAGGACCATTATGGTCCTGATGTTGTTTCGTTATGTAAGTTAATATTAAAATTGACCAATTCGAATTTTTCCATTCACATGATTTCGGCTGTACTAACATTTTCGACCACGGGCCGCTACTGGTAAATGAAATCAATTTCAGTTTGAATATGCATTAGTCACACATATTCTTACGTGTAAAACAAGAAATAGTGTGCATTTTATCATTCATAACTTATGAATAGCAGAGCGTGCAAAATGCTGAGGGAAAAAAAGTGTTTAAGTAGAATATCACAAGTCAGAGATCGAAATTGAATTTTAAAATAAGTAATAGTAATTTGCAAAAAGTATCCATTACTATTTTTTCAACAGATTGTAACCTTCTACGAATTGATTTGATTAACCTTTGGTTACATCTGATAACGTTTTATCCATTTTTCAAAACATAATTTTTTGAAATATTTTTTTTTATATTTCTCACCTTGTTGTGTTGGATGTTTGTTGGGATGTTTTTTGGGGTTTGGTTTGGTTAATTAACGTCGCACTAGAGATGCACAATGGGCTATTGGCGACGGTTAGGGGTCTATCTCGAAGGAAAGACCCCGGATGTTTTTTGGGGATTTGCTTAAATTTATAGACAAGATACTCCTTTGTAGTATTTCGTTTTGTTTGTATTTTTTTATTGAAGACATAAAAGATATCCGCGTATAATAACCATATGGAGTGTCATGCTCAACTGCAGCATACGCTTCCGCTACCATAACTGAACATGGAATCAGCCTATATGGACAAATACCATACCATCGTGTAAAGGAAGGTGGTAGTTTCAACCATGTTGACCATTTATCCTCTCCCCTTCTGAACTTAGTACCGTGTAGGTCCCAATACAGCGCGGCCTGTACGTACCCGATTTTTTAACACGCATTTCGCAATTTATTCGAGACATGACTATATTTATATTTTAGTTTTCAGTGCTTACTTTAATTGATAAAATTTGAAAATTACTGTTGTCATCATTATTGAAGGATAATGTGTATTATAATAGGATTTCTATAGTAACAAGTATTTACGTAGAAGTAGGATTTATTTTTATCTAAAGGGAAAAAAAAGTATTAAATTAAATAATAAACAAAGCGGCTATGAACATCATTTTTATATTATTTAAAAAGAAAATTACCATCAAGAAGAGTTTCATTAAGTTGCAATGTTAAAGCATTAATTCAAGCGCGATTTTTAATGAAACTTCTGAATCAAACTCGATATTGAAATGTTCTTAAGCCGTATGGAAGTGAAAAAGGTAGCGAAATGAGAAGTTTTTAAAGTTGGCCAAATTAGGAAATTTGATCGTGAACTTCAACGATTTAACTTTAAAAACAATCCGAATTTTCCTTTTCCTAGTATTGCAATTTTTATTTGACGTATTTCCAAATGCTTTTTCCATCGAGATATTTTTATGAGATCTCCGATGTCATCGACTGATAACAAATCCTCATTAGGTGAGTGAAACTGGAACTGTTTTTGTGAGTGATGGGGAAATCTCAATTATTTTCCTAGAATTTTCCGAAAAATAACATGTTTCATGTAACAACGTGATCTTACATAAAGATACAATTTAAACTACTAAAAATGTAGGGAGATCTGTTGTTGCGCGATATAATAGATGGAAAAATAATCATTCGATTTTGTAAAAATCATTATTTCCATTCGTGAGGTTTCAGCGCCATTTTTATTTTTAATCTTAATTAAAAGATAAATTATAACTTTCAAAAAGAAATTTACCATGAATTTTTACTATTGCACGAGACGCAGAAATCAAATTTTCTTCACACTATTCTCAGCATTTGATGTCAGTGGCTGCCCGTGGTCGAAAATGTTAGTGCAGCCGAAATCATGTGAATCTCCCCCTATTTTTCACAACCATACAGGAATGGAAATTCTTTATTATTTACTACTCAAATCGAAGTTTCTTTACAATTTTTACGAAATGATAACATGCAAAAAAAATTAAAAAACCCTTATTTTTTGAAAATTAAAGCAATCCTCCTTTCTTTTAAACATGCAAATCGGTCAATTTTAACATTAACTTAACGAAACCACAGCAATACCATAATGGTCCTGATACAATAGCGCACAGTAAATTTCGAAAACTATTTCCGTTTGGAGAGATTCTCGTAAGTTCTCGGTTCTCCCACCCATCCCCGCGATTCACGCACGTGCCAATCAGTTTATCGAATACCAAGTGCAGCCCAAATCAGAAAATTCATTTCAGCTGTACCTTCTCACAAATGCAGTGCATTAACATGGGCGTGAATCTTCATGCTACGTAGAGGTTGCCGAGGCAACGATGCAGCCGATTTCGAACTTCGCTTTTTGGCTGCAGTTTTGATTGACTGGAGTATTTTCCCCTACAGATTTGTGCATTACGGCAACAGGTTTGCTATTTATCGGAATTTCATTTTCAATTATAATCTTCATTTAAGAAAATTAGTAAAATTTCTGATTTTAGTTTTAAAATACACTAATAAATCTAGGCGCAGCCCGGCTGTACTTGCTGTAGTCCATGAGCCACCACTGTTGGTTGTACCGATTTTAATGAAAGTTGACAAGTTGAAAATAGTAGTACCGACGAAATTTTTTCATTTTATTTTATGTCAATAGGGTAAAGTGGGTGAAAATGGGTCATGTTGGTAAGATGTTTTTTAATTAAATACTAAATTACACATTTATTAATTTACAAATACAACGTTAAAATACGCAATAAAAATCCATCAAATTTGCGTTGTATTTGTATTTTAATATTCTTAACGCAATGTTCTATAAGACGAGTTTTTATCTTAAATTACACATTGTTAAACTTGTGTTTTGATATCGTTATTTTATTTTATTTAATGTGTTTAATAGAGTACATTTTAGCAAAAAATTACATATCTGGGTGATTTAATTCAAGTCTAACAGTCGATTTGTTTGAGCATACAAAAAAGGTCGCGATAGTTTGATGAACTTGAAAAACTTCTATATAAAAACTATAAAAGTCGAATTATTTACCAATATTCATGGGTTTTGTATGAAAAAGAAACCTTTTAATACATTGTCTAATGAAAAAATTAGAAAAAATTCTTTATTTTGCTTTTATTTTAATGTTTTGCAAAGTGGGAAAAATAGTTTTTAATTTATTAATGGTAAAGAATTTAAATTCGTAAACATTTCACGATCATCGGCAAAAGTGCAATTATTCTACAAAAATATGAATTTTGAAGCTTATCAATGACAAGAGTTAACTGCAATATATTTAACACTGTTTATATATTAATATAACGAAGTTACATACCCGTATTTTTTAAATAAACTGTCTGCAAAAGAATATATTTGTATAAAAAATTAACATAGTTTGCTTGTTTCATTAGCAGGAAATACAAATAATGTTTTAAATGAAATAAAAAATCGTCTGCGAAACAAATTAAAAGTAACGTTAATACAGCAAAGGTTCATAAATCAAAATAAAAAAAAAATATTCTGGCAGATGTTCTATGTCGAAGATCATAAATAATAAAAACGTCGGTTTTTTTTAAAATGGTGAATTACAGAAAAAGGTTTAGGAAAGGTGTAACAAAAATATTCCCGTAATGATCAAATATACTGAGTTTTTGGGAGTTGACGGTTTTTATTTATTCTATTTTATTCAAAATTACAAATTTGACTAAAAGAAAGATTTTTCCATAGATCCCACTAAAGACGCATTTTACCCCTTCTATGAATCGAGGTAGGTTACTTTAGAAAAACAATTATTTAAAAATATTTTTTTAAAAACGCAGAATTAAAATGTTATAAGATTATGTTTCTAATAAATATGTGAGCGTGTACGTTTTCATAAAACAATTAGTTTTTTCCAAAGAGTAATTGCACTGTGAGAGTCAAAAATCGAGTTTTTAAACCTATTTTAATCGACTTACACTATATTATAAAGGAACTGAGTTATTACAACTTTCTTCTTATAGTTCCTACTAGAAAAATACATTCTCATTATGCCAGATGCTAATCTCAGCTTCTGTTCAAGCCATCCTAACAAAGCGACCTGACACACTTAAAATAGTTGTTTAGAAGATAGTTTTCCTGAGTATTTGATGTCAATAGCTTAAATGGAAACTGAATTGTTTAAACTCATATATCTTACTTCCCATTCTTTTGGCATACCTTTTTAACATTTCTTCTGTTTATAATTTCTTCCCGTCGCCCTGGTAGTATAACGGTTAAGGCATTGGCCTGCCGATCCTTGAGGACCTGGGTTCGATTCCCGATAAGTCTAAATTGTAATTTTCGATATTTATTGAAAGTGATTTATAAAGACAGCCTATGTAGACTAGCACTTGCTCTTTTTATTTATTTTTACCCGTCGTACTGATTTTTCAGTACAGGTCTCTTTCAAAATTGAAATTCGGAGTTATGATTAAGCATCGAATGTACTAAAAAATGAGTAATTTTTTCTTATTTTTGAGTACCTATTTTTAACAGTGTGTGTAGTATGTGTTTAAATAAGTTATATAAGAGCCATTAAAATGATATTGCATAAATTTGTCAAGTTATTGCAAAGCCTAAACAACAATTATTTATCAAATTTATTATAAAAGGATTTCAAAATGGAACAAATAAACTAAAAAACAACAATCCTGAATAAAGAAATGTGTATTGTTCTGATTCTAAATTGAAAAGAAACTTCGTCATTGCTTAATATAGTTTAGTAATACCTTTGTTATCCACAAATAAAACTCACACTTTGTTCTGTCGCAATATTAAACGGCATCATCAAATGTACAGGCATTTCGCAGCTGCGTTTTACACTCAATAGCCGCTAATTTGTCGGAAATCAAACAATCGAATTCCGTCCTTTATTTCCTCGTTCACAACTTTCTAGAATCTATCATTTCTGGAATTGTGATTTCATTCGAACAATCTGATAGAACAATTATGAATGAAATGCGTCGAATTCTGCAATAATTTTTATAACGAAATGAATGTTTCATTTGACTTCCTATTGCCTTATAGCTGATTTTCAATCAATGTAAATGTAGGTAACGAAGTCAGAGGATAATCATTGTTATGAATAATGTTGAGGGGAACCATAAGAGCTCAAAATATCTACAACAAATTTCTGGATATTTCCTAATATGTGTAAATTAAAATTTAATGAGTTGAAACTCAATTTTATCTTTTTAATAACCAGAATATATAGTTTATGAATTTTTAATTACGAAATAATAATATATAGTTTAAGTTGTTAACAAATGATTTCTGAATTTGCGAGTCTTTAAAATTTGTAGCCCTCTGAACGAAAAAGAAAAAAATCGTTTTAAAAAAAGGATAATCGACTTTAAGAAAAATGCGCTAAAATGTAAAAAATAATTTTTAATTTTACGAACAAGTAGAAAAAATTAAATTATTTAATATCAATTTTATACTTATTACAACTTTTTAAAGTTGGTGCCCATTTACAAAAAACATACATAAGTTTTGGCGCCGATTTCAAAAAGCTGTAATAAGTATAAAATTGATACTAAATAATTCAGGAGTTTTCAACTTGTTCGTGAATTAAAATTATTTTTTACTTTTTAGCGTCGGTTTTTCTTTTTTTAAAAAGATTATTTTATTTTTTATTGGTACTTAATATATCTATGAGCTATAATTAAATACCCATGCTCTCTAAGATCTATGTATAGATTCTTATCTATATGCTCTAAGATAAGAATCTATGTTCTAAGATTACTCTTACTTTATTTTTCGAAAGTCAGCTATTTTGATGACATCCTGTAGTTAAATTAAACGATGCTGCGCAATCGCCAATCATCATAAATATTTACGAATTTTTATTTACTGGTTTGTTGTTGTTGTTGTTATGGAAGGTTTGACATCATACCACGTAGCTGTAGATGCTACTATAGATGTGCGTAAATGTGTTCGTTCATAGACTATGGAATATGAGTAAATTGGCGATGGTTCATTTGCTTCAGAATTGGTATCCTAATTTCCTTTATGATTCACTAACTTTCTAACTGATTGACTAACTTCATAACTGGTTCACTTAATTGCTAGGGGTATGAAAAAATACGGTAAAACATTTTTTTTACCCTAGGAACCGTTTCTGAAAAACGGGGATGGTTTCCGAAAATGTAATATATGTAGTATGTGGTCACCTTTACTTGGAAGTGATTCTCAAACTTTTTTTCTCACACGTACCCCTTGAAAAAACTTTTCATTTACGAGTGTACCTCCTTCTCTCATAGCACTTCTCACCTATCCCTCTGTGCCAACATAATTTTGTTTTTGTTAAGCAGTAATGTTCTTAGGTTACCTGGCAAATGAATCAAATGACTCAAATTGATGACCCTTATAGGCTTTTATTTTTATTTTACTTATTACATATATATTTTATTGTAGGTGTTTTCCGCCATTACTAATACTATTTTAGCGTACCCCTCATCGGACCGCCATGTACCCTTGGAGTACGCGTACCACAGGTTGAGACCCGCTGACTTAAGGGATGTTTTACTTTATTTCAATTTACGTAGTTGCATGCTTAAGTAGAGCAATCATCAACAACCAAAATAAAACTTTACTAGCCAAGTTTTTCTATTGTGGCGTCATCTTACTGACTTGTAACGTTTATACCGAATTTGATTTGAACATTATCCGTTTTTCAGATATTTTGTTCATAATCACAGAGATAAAATGCTATTTGATCATTTGGTTGGGTTTAGTAGCGTAAGAGGTACTAAGTATGCTGAGCCGAACACTAAGGTGTACAGAACACAAGGTGAAAAACTTAAATGATTTTATAATAAAATGATTATATGAAAATTGAAGGGGGGGAGAAGCCAAGGTGTGCAAGTGACAATTTCATCATTTTGTGAAAGCGCTTAGTTAAAACAAAACAGCTGATTCTTGAAGCAGTTGATTCTTACATCGCTGGATCTCAACACATTACAGACATTTACTTGTATCCCTTTATGTATTAATGTGTCGTATATATTAACCATTAATATTTATTAACTATACACGACCGCACTTAACTTTATTTTTTTTATGTCACTTCTATCCCTTTGCTTCCCCCCCCCCCACATTCAAATTATTAAATTAAATAATATAAACCAATTTGGGTTATAAACGAAAACAATTTGTGATTAGAAGGATTGGATAAAATTTGTTGAATTGGAGAATTTAATTGCTAAAATCGACGAGTCTCTTCAGTGGAAATACTGAACTCTTTTCTAAAGTCAAATGACTGCAAAAAACAATAAAACCCAAAATCAACTTTTTTTAATGTAAATAATTTTTTCTTGGTAATATATTTCATACTGGGTATAATACAATGGTTCATTTTGAAATTTAAAATGATCGCATGCGGCCACAATAAATGAGCTTCTCTGAAGATCGCTGCTAACAAAACACGCTGTATACTTAAAAGTCACATTCAGGAACGGTTTTTATTACCACTTATATTTTGAAATGATATTAAAATTTATTTCCTTCGGCATCATTAAAATTCAGTAATTGCTGAATTTACATTACAGTTTTATAGTTTTCGTTCTCTCAAAGTCCGTGTTTTAATGCAAATCACCTCGTAATTATGTAAAATATTGACTGATCATGAAGCAACCAAATGCCATTTCACTTCCAAATAGTTCCAAAACTTGCAAACCAACGCATTTCAACCATAGAATATTTTATATAACCCATTTTTAATGAGATCCCGTTTATTAACTGCCTCGCAAAAACGTGAAAAGCAACAAATCGAATAAGAACCGTAATTTAAGGGAATTTATTCGAACGTCAAAAAAAATTCCATTTAATGCATAATTAGTTCGTGATGAAGTGGTCCACTCTTTCGAGCTTTCGAACCCTTCATTTGCCGAATTTCACGATTTCATCCACTTAATATTTCCCAAGAAACGCTTTTCTATAAAACATATGATGTCATTGGGCAATCTCGCAGCGCCATTTTTTGTGTGTTTTTCACCGAGACCGAAAATTCGGGTTCTTTAATAGTTTATGTTTGGTGGGACTGGAAAGGAAAAGGATTTTGCCCGATTTTCCATTAGTGTGGCAAAAGCCATATAAATTCTCATAACTGTAGAAGATTTTAAAAAGAACAGATTCGCATGGTGAGTAGTAAACAAAGCAATGATTAAATCATTTGTTTTCTTGCATAAATTTTATAGACACCCATAAATTTTGCTCCTAACAATGCAGTTTGAAATTATTGAAAATACAGTGGAACTCCAATTATATGAACTCCGATTATCTGTATCAAACAAAGCGGATCGCCAATTATCCGGAAACGGATCGCTTTGAGAAAAAAAATCAGTAAAATCCACATTTCAAAAGTTTTGTTATCGGTGAATGATATTGTTTTTATAGTTATTAAATTACATTACATACTAAAGTAGAATTCGTTTTTTACTAAGAAATAACCTTTTCACGTGATTTATCCAATTTCCGCAAATTCTCATAACTGTAGAAGATTTTGAAGAGAACAGATTCGCATGGTGAGTAGTAAACAAAGCAATGATTAATAAATCATTTGTTTTCCTGTATAAATTTTATAGATATCCATAAATTTTGTTCCTAACAATGCAGTTTGAAATTATTGAAAATACAGTGGAACTCCAATTATCTGAACTCCGGTTATCTGTATCAAACAAAGCGGATCGCCAATTATCCGGATACGGATCGCTTTGAGAAAAAAAAAATCAGTGAAATCCACATTTCAAAAGTTTTGTTATCGGTGAATGATATTGTTTTTTATAGTCATTAAATTACATTACATACTAAAGTAGAGTTCGTTTTTTACTAAGAAATAACCTTTTCACGTGATTTATCCAATTTCCGCAAATTTTCATAACTGTAGAAGATTTTGAAGAGAACAGATTTCGAATGGTGAGTAATAAATAAAAGAATGAATAAATCATTTGTTTTCCTGCATACTTTTATAGATATCCATAAATTTTGTTCCTAACAATGCAGTTTAAAATTATTGAAAATACAGTGGAATTCCAATTATCTGAACTCCTGTTTTCTGTATCAAACAAAGCGGATCGCCAATTATCCGGATACGGATCGCTTTGAGAAAAAAAATCATTAAAATCCACATTTCAAAAGTTGCTTATCGGTGAATGATATTGTTTTTTATAGTCATTAAATGACATTACATACTAAAGGAGAATGCGTTTTTTTTACTAAGATATAACCTTTTTACGTGATTTATCCAATTAACCGAATTTTCGATTATCCGGGTGGGATCTGATCCCAATTTATCCGGATAATTGGAGTTTTATTGTAATCTTGCCTACCAGAATTGTGTAATTTACTGAGTTAATACGTCATAAAGATGAATATCATGCAATAAGATCATATTTTCAAAATTGCCAACAGATGGCGCTACCTCAATTTCTAATCGCACATTTAAAATTTTGATACGTTTCTCAAAACTTCTATTTTTTAATAAAATAAGACTTATATACTTCCTAATTTAAGCTGACATCATAAAAATAATTATTTACCAATAAATTGAAGGGATTAATCGTCAAAATGGCTTACATAATGGCAAAATAAACATGCTGGCGCAACAGAATTTAGTAAACAAACTAACTGTTGCCATTCCGCGTAGAGAAAAACAGCGTTTTTCAATCACCGCGTAAGAGAATTATATATAAAGATTGTTGATATACGCATCTTGAATATGAACCGAATTGAAGAAATAATTAATAGTTCATGACATTTTTGAGATATTTCAAATACAAGCGGTTTCTGAAATTCTTAAGTAATTTTCTCTGCACGTATATGTTTATACAATACAGTACGACTACGTTCAAATAGTCGCTGTAATGTCACCTTGTCTACTGGGTATAAATAAGCTGTTAATTTGCTGAAACCAGTTCACTCAACCGACAATCGGAGCCACACAAAACATGCTTTCTGAAAAAAAAATTTAATCTTATTAATTTTTAAAGTTTTTTTTCTAAATTGTACATGAATCTAAATATGTGTTTTTGTGTATTTTTAAGACGATGAATTAAAGGAAGAATTAATAGTTCAGTATAGTTTTTTTAGATGAGATATTTCAAATACCAAATGTATTTAACACATATTTTTAATTATTAGGAAGTTTTTCATTTCTAACACTATTTCTTTTTCAAAAACTAAGTTTTAATCATCAGGTGCTATAATAAAAAAAATAATGTTTTTATCATCCCATTTTACATTAAAAAAAAACTTTGATAAAATATGTAAAAAGTGTGCCAGGAAAACTTGTAAATGTTGTAAAGTTTCATCATTTTTCGGAATTTTTTTTGCTACCCCAAAAACGCTCTATAATCTCTGAAAATATACAAATATGTTATGCAATAAACTCACATAGTCATAAAATCTTTAAAGATAATTAAAATAATACTTTTTAATGAATATTTTATTATTTTTATCTTATCTATTTTGTTAGAAACAAATATTCGATTTCTCTTGAGATTCAAACTTTGCTATTAACCAATGAAATGCAAAAAAATCCCAAATCTCCAAACAGCTCATTTGCTAAAAGATCCAAAACTTTCTACCAGATTCAACTAGTCTTTATCCGCGAATACCCTCGCATCGATCAATAGCCACCACGAAATTTTCTTTTTGACTATGACAAAATCCGTACTTACAATTAATTCCTAGCCTGAGAAAAATAGACCTGCAGCAAATGTAGACTAATATCGATTACTTTCAAATGTCACGTACTTGTGGGCGTTATTTATGGAGAGTTCCAGCTCCTAACCGGCTCTGAAAGACTTTTTTTCTTTTCGTAAAGAAACACTGTAAATGTTAATAATAATTTATTTATATATATAAAGCCACCTCGTCAACTTTCGAACGACACTCAATACAGAAAAGGATAAAGAACAATTTGTTCTCGATATCGTTTGGCCAAATCTCCTCCTTTCGTGTCTGCGAGCGATGACAATTATGGTATCTATATTTTTTATTTGTTTTTTGTTGTTGTTAATGTTTGGATTTGTAAAGAATATCGATATTCTCCAGGGGTGTGGTTAACATATTGCTGAGGTTTCGTGAAAATAATTTATAAAACGATTTAATAATGAGATAAGAGAGAATTGGTTTGGAAGATAGTTCTACAGAGTCTTTGGGAACTGCCGTGTGAATGATGATATAGAACTTTTATCAGTAGTTTTACGTTATTTTTTTTAAAGTTATGCATATTTTTTTTAGCTTTTACTTTTTGATATCAAGATATGATTACTAATTGATAGCTTTTCTGTAGGAATAAATACTTCTATTTCAAACGGAAGCATTCATTATATAACTGTAAAAAATAAATCAAAAAAATATATATATATATTGTGTATTTATCCCTATTCCTAAAGTTTAAAATATTTTAATAGCGATTGTGCTATTAATATAATTATTATAGATCTACCCATTTATTAGAAATCTTCTTATATTTAATAGATCTTCCTATTTTCTGCAATATTGATTACGTATTTGTAGTTTTTTTAAATGTTACTTGAGGTTTCAATAACGCAAATAAATGTATGCTTATACGACAGATACTATGCACGATCTGGTGTCGAGATTAAATGTGAAAGGTTCAATCCAAACTGCATTGAAAAACGATGTGGAATTCGAGACAACTTCTTTTGACTATTCGTTTGATGTGACGTGCATATGTTTTTTAAATATGGATAATGTATACGAAACCAATTAGTGTTGAAAATTTAGTAACCAATAGTTGGACGTGTTCTTTTGCAAAACGTTCATAGGCATCTTATACTAACCAGACTTCGCAATGGCAACGTTGCCAAAAAGCTCTGGCCTTTCGCAAATTGAAAAGAGAAAAATACGCCATTAGCTTCTCACTTTTAAGTTTCGTATGCAATAATGTGTGAGACAAAACTGATTCCTGCGCAACTGACAAGTATCATTATCAGTTGACTTTAAATTAATTTAAAGAGACTTAATTATTTAAAAAGACACTGATAAGTTTAAACGATGTTTTAAAGTAGTAATTATAGCAGAATATATTTATATACACATCCAACATAACTTCGTTATGAGCTAAACCCGAGCAGATACAAGTATTTGATGGAATAGAAATTTCCTTACAAATGTTCTGTGTGCTTTATGTTTATTAATAAATAGATGCAGTTGTCATTTATTTCAAATATTTTTGAAACACTATTTATTAACTTCATCTAACGAATGTTTAATATTTGTATAGATAAATTCGAATTCAAAACAATTATTGTCGAAAAATTCGAGACAAATGCTTTTGTTTGCTTCCGTGATTATATTCTACTAAATTAAATTTATAAACTTTTACAAATAAAAGGAATTCCTATATAAACGCGTTTATATGTATTCTATTGACTAACCAGTTTGTCAATATAATTAAATTATATATTCTGTTTTTTAAAGCAAATTTTTGACAATAGAACATTTATTCTTAACATTTATGAATACTCGCTTATTGTAGTAACCCTTAAAGAAAGGTAAACAATATTTTAAATGAAACAATAATCGTCTGTGAAATATATTAAAAATAACATAAATGGAACATGGATTTTCAACAAAAACTTAGTATATAAGCATAAACATAGTAGCATAAATAGAACATGGAAACCACTAATTATCAATTGTTCTTTTTCGACGATAATGAATAAAAACTCTGTTTTCTTTCAATGGTGGATTACAATTTGCTTTTAAAAAGACTGTTATAAAAACATTCCCTTAACAATCTATAAATGCATTGGTTTTTTAAGAGTTGATTATTGTTTTCCTTTCTATTTTATTAAAATTACTAATTTGTCTGACCATTTTGTTTTAATAATGCCGTACACAAATATTCCACGGGTGAACTATATTTTTTACCTGTTAATCGAAGAAGAATCGAAAAAATATTATTAAAAATATTTATAAACCCCAGAATTAAATACAAATAAAGGATTGTGTTTTCTATGAAAAAAAGAACATTTTTATAAAGCATATGTAATTTTACGTTTTTTACACAGAGAAATTTGACTTCCAATTTTAAGTTTTAAAAATTTGATTCTGTACTTACTTGTGAATTGACTTTTCTGTAGTTTTCTTTCGGAAATGCTTATACGAGCAATTTATTGCACAATATTAAAAATACTTTTAATATATATCAATAAATATAGCGATTAATTAGAAAACGTGCATATTTTAACCTCACTCACTGAAATCGGTAATAGGGTTCTACCCAAGGATAGTGGAGACTATATATAAAAGGTGTGCTGGTTCTCTCGCTTTCTGGCGGAGGGCGGGGAAATGTATATTTTTGACGTCATAGTGACGCCTTCCTCCGCCTTCTGTGGGCGTGTCTAATGCTCTCGTTTGTACAGTCGTTTTAGGAGTAATTGTCGCTATTGACAAGGAGTACTTAATTTTACAAGAATTCTTGTTTTTAAATAATCATGAATTTATTTAAAAGAAAACATTAAACATTTGCTTCAAAAAACAATTTGAATCGATTTGCAGAGTTGTTTCGTTAATAAAATATTTCGAAATCGATTTGAACCAATGGTTCTTGACGTGCTGCCATCTATTCGTTTTTTTGTGAACTATTTAAAAGTGATAATCGTTCATTTTATTTAGAATTTGCTAAATTTTAAGAGTTTAAATTATATTTTAAGGATTGTATTTAGTATATAAAAATTGCAAAAGAGTTGCTTAATAAATTAAGTGTATTAAAATAATATTAGCTGCCACAAGAGCATGTCCATGAATTTTGAAAGAGAAAAATGGGAGTTGGAACCATCATGTCAATGCATTTGTATTTTATATATTAAATGAGTTACAATTTCAATCAAGTAAAATACGGGGACATAACAAAACAAGGACGGATTAGCAGTGAAGCTACCTGAACACAATTATTTACAGATATTTATATTATTTTGCTAATTAAAAATTAAATCACCAGTTGTTACCCAACCGGGGATCGAACCTAAGTAGCAATGCTTTTAACACACAGCCAATGAGAATGATCAAAAACTCATAGTAAGGCGGAGCTAAAATGACGTCAAAAAGATTCTTTCCTTGCCCCTTTCAAAAAGCGAAACATGAGCACACCTCATATATCTTCACTATCCTTGGGTTCTACCAAATCAATCAAATTGTGAAAACTCGGACTGTTGCCATAAAAAAAGTTAAAATCCGCTCACTAGTTCGATATTTGTGATATTACGAGAAAACGTTAAACTTATAAACCTACCTACTTTCCTATAGAACGTATAAAACTTCCTACTTTCCTAGTGCTGTTAAAAGTAAACAATTAAGGGACTAAAAAGAAGAACGAAGAAGACGATAACTTAATGGAATGTCAGAAACTTCGATAAGTTCCTGCTAATTTCATTTAAGATAAGTAGAAAATAATGCAATTGTTGTCAGTTTATAAAAGTGTTAAATTGACTAAAAGAGTTATTTTGTTGTTAAAGTTATTTATTTGAGAAAAAAGTATAAATTGCGTAATAAAAATTGAAATTTCAATTAATTAAATAAAGTATTGGCAGCAAAAAAAACTTTCCCTGTATCGTTTTCGTCTTTTTTTTTTTAAAGAAATTATTTTTCGGACTTCGGCGATAGCGCTGACAAAAATAACACTCTTATTTTTTTAACATTCTGCGATCGCCATGGCTACTTTCGCCAATTTTGACATTCGTTTCGTAATTGAAATCACTTAACTTTGGAAGAAACGAGATTCTTCACATTTTTAACGAAAGCAATTTACTCCGATTTCTTTACGATGGTATCAACTCATTCGGTTCTAATATGTCTATTACCACGATTCAAAAGATTTCTAGCTCGGCCGATAACGCGAGTAACTTTGGACTAAAAGATCCCTGGTTGTTCGAGTTGAGCCGTCGATTTTATTTGAAATCGTTCTCATTTTTGACGAAATCAATTTCGGGAAAAAATTACAAAATGAATTTTCTCAGTTTGACGAAATATTTAATCGGAGCATTTAGCAGGCGTCTGTATCGTCAGAAATTACGAAAGTTTCTTTAAAGATGAACATGCTTTTTTAATAGTGACTGTAACTGAGTAAAGTTATAACCATGTAGAAAATTTGTTTGTTTAGGTTTAATGGCGTAATGCCAAACTGCGATACCATGCACAAAATAGTTCCATAAATCAAAGTTTCGACACATATTTGTTCTTTTTCATATAAAAAAAATTTAAGAACTTTTATATCCTAGACAGTGATTTTGTATTTTTATAAAAACGCATATACGTTTTAGGCTGCTGAATTTAAAGTTCCATGTAAATGTGCTTTCTCCTTGAATAGAAACATACAGTTGTAAAGCCAACAATAAGTGTTTTAAATAAGCATACATAGATTGAAGACTATTTTAAAGGCAGTCTCGACTGAATTGGGCATTTAGACATGCCCAGCAAAAAAAGTCAGCATAAAACCTTCATCAAAATTTTGAAATTGAAGGTTTTATACAGGAAAACTGCAGTAAAGTGTAAGCCTTAGCTTCACGGGCCTATTCGGTAATCAGGCCCTGCTGATGCATGTAAAATCTTAAAATAAACCAAAACACGTACGGTGCGAGAATAAGAGTTAGCGGGGATAGACGGAACAGCTTATTTATTTTCTTTCTGTTTGCGAGATTTCCGATGGTTACCACTAACCGATCCCTATTTCTGTAACGTGCTAAAATAACAATTCACCGAAAACTCTTTTGGCTGTACCCTCACGCAGCACTGCAGTATGCGCACTTTCGACCCTGTAACTCCAGGCGAATCGGCCTATGGAGATAAATGACCTATCATCGTGTGAAGGAAAGTAGACCGCATCAACCAAATTGGCAATTAATACACTTCTCCCTCTGACCTTTGTATCCCGTGGGGGGAATTAAATCAAATTTCGGCCAAAGACGCAGCAGGTCGAGCAAGGGTGCGCACAAAGTATTAACAAACCAAACTTGACGGCACAGTAAAAACTGAGCCTGCCCGATTTTTTTTTTATATTTAGTTATTTAAACGTTTTTATTGTCCAATTTTGTAGAAAATTAATAAATAAGAAACGTTCTCAGAACTATCGTTAAAAATAACAAATTTTAACTTTAGCGTGTTTAACTAAAAATTATAGACAAAATTAAAAACTATGATCAATATAAAAAGCATGGCGTGTTATACCGATTATATATTATGGCGACCCTTTATATAATATGGCGATATATATATATATATATATATATATATATATATATATATATATATATATATATATATAAACTAGCCATATATACATTATGTAATTATGTTTACTTCTAAAGTAAAACTATAAATAATTATGTTGAATTGCATAAAAAAATCCACATTCTGTTACGAATTCAGATAAACAAAATCCTATAAATAATAACATTAAATAATTTTTCGGATAAATCGGTTCGGGCAATCCGAGTTTTTTACCTATAATGCAGTAAAACTTAAATTAATTTTAAATAATATAAAACGAAATAAAAAATATTGATTAAAATGTGTGTTTAGACTTTATAATATGTATTGAAAAATAAAAGCATTTTTTTTGCATTTGTAGTTTAGTCTGAAAATCAAAATTTGTTGAAATTATTTGTAGTATTTTCTTATTAAACCGTTATTTTTTTTAAAAATATTTTTACATCTTCTTTGTGACGAAATTCTTTTTTAACTTTCTTTTGGGGATACATACAAAATATTTATTTTAAATATCTTCCTGGCATTTTAAGTGTTATTTTTGTTGATAAATATTAAATCTTTCACGTTTCCCCTTAGATTTTTGTCTAGTTCACTTCTGTCCCTTTGCCCAAGTTCGTTTGATAAGACACGAGGCAGCTAAACTTCCAATCGCTCAGCCCCTCTTTCGGTCGCTATTTATAAACCAACGGCCGAAACTCCGTTCACTACCCTATAATTCAGATTATTATTTGTCAGAGTCGATCTATCACTGGGAAATACCCAGACAAAAACCCACAAATTTTCAATCTCAAAAATGGTGGCGGCCCATAAAAACGGAGATTATCCCTCTGCAGTTATCCACCAAAAATATGTTACAACTGCTCTTTGGACCGGTTCCAAAATATAAAATTCACAAAAATATCCCGCGAGGTTAGCAACGAAAATAGCTCTCCGCATTTTCGAAGAGAAGCTTTCAGAAGCTGGCAGTCTTTTTCCTTTTGTTAAAAAAAGAGCAGACAGAAGCCGCCGGGCAGAACGTCGGACTTACAACTTTTGCCGATCAGAATCCGATGAGAAATACACCTTCCGAAATATTGAATGTGAAAACGCGGACGGAGCAGCCGAACGAGTAACAACAGTCTGACGTCACTGGTTCAGAGTTCCACAAGCAGTCGGTCAAACGGAGATCTTCTATGGTAAGCAAAACACCTAAGATGGCGGCTCATGTGTCTGACGAAGAGCAAAGCTTGCGGGAATGCGAGGCGTATGTCCAGCGACACAATATTCAGCGGTTATTAAAAGATTGCATCGTGCAATTGTGCGTGAGGCGACCGGAAAACCCGATTACTTTTCTTAGGGAATATTTTCAGAAACTGGAACGGGTAAGCATTTTGTACAAAATAGGCTTAGCAAAAGTCACTCCTGTTTTTCAAAATTTAAAGGGCAAATCAATCCTGTGGATCCATATTTAAGAATTATCACCATTTAAGGGGTGTTTTTTTTATATACAAATTCAAGTATTAATTGAAACTGATCGTTTTTACTCAAATTTAGTCTTGGATTTGTGAAAATTGCATTGTTGTAGCCAAGTACTGCTACGATGTCCAAATATAAACAATAAACAAACATCGGGATATTCATGTCGATCTTTATGAATCGTCAGCAAGTACAGCTTCTAATTGTTTAATATACACATTACTGATAAATTATGATTGTAAGAATGAAATGTATCACTTACATTTAAAATATGATTAATTTCACTGATTGAAGTCTATTTTAATTATATAAAGTTAAGGGGTGTCTCCGTATACTGGTATTTTTTGAACATATGAAAATAATTTCAGATATAATTAATCGTCTGTTTTGTTTGGTTGCAAGTAATATGTTTGATAACTTAATATTTTACTATTATGCTACCTACAATTACAGGGCCAAATTTTGACGGATGTTCACTTAAATTTTAACCTAATATTCCAATGGGCTATATGAATATTTAAGAAATTTTCTTGTAAATATTGATAGTTTTATAATAAAAAATATTAGCAGCATTGATAAAGATTTTTTTCAAAAGCGTGAAATATTTATGAATTAAATTGTAATATAGTTCAACCTGTGAAAATATGAAATGACGAATTTTTCGTTACCATTTGACTATATCGATTTTTTTAGTATAATTAATATTAATTTTACTTTAATTTATCGTATAAAAATTTATAATTCCTAGTTTATGGTGCTCCTTGGTATAATTAAGAAAATTGCCGTTTTGGCTTGCCGCAATCTTGCCAACAGTTTTAAGTGCGACTACATGCTGTGCGCTAATGTCACACTCCTAACGTCAATTTTGGTAATCTGCCTACAGTCTCCCGACTGCTCGGTATCCCAGCTGGTACCTCCTTCAAACATCGTTTATGGTCCTTACAGACAAACCTTAGAGCAATCGCTCTATGATCATTAATTAGTTGCCAAAATATAAACTTTATTGCTTACTAAATGTCGCCAAATGCCAGCCTGGTAATAACCTTAAACACACAAAAAAGCTACAAATTGACTTCATCTTTAAAAAAAAGATTTTAAATATTGAAGTTTGGTATATGTCATTAGTATTTCTATCTTTTTTTTTAGTTATGCAAAGTGAAACTATAGAACATGTTGTCAGATGGGCACAGATGTAGTATAGGACATTTGGCGTGTAAGTTTTTTTTGGCGTGTTTTATAGGGACGATAAATGTATAGTATGGCAACCCCATCTGACATTGTTTGTATTCCGATTCTTGTAGCAACTTTCCATCTGGCAACCCTATGCTATGTTTAACAGCAATTTTTCGACGCCAAAAAAAACCCTCCACCAAATGTCCTATACTAAATCTGTTCCGTCAACTGTTTAACAAATTCAGTGTTAATTCAATAATGAAAAGGGGCTGGGTGCTATTTTATGAAAAGGCACTTTTTCCCCTAAGGGTGCTTTAATGAGGGCGTAAAATAGATTTTTTGCTAAAATCAGTAATTTGGGTAGCTAATGATAACCAAATACCCAATAGATACTTAAAATATATATGCTAAAAAATGACAAATAATTTTCCAAAAATTAATTTTTCATTATCAAAGTTGGAGTAATTGTAGCGCCAATTTTCAAAAACTGTTTTCTATAAAATATTTTTTAGTTAATAGCTTATTGAGTTGTATTTTTTATCTCTAACCCTAGTCAAGAAGATATATTAAGATTAATGCAATTACTAAATGTGAGACCTATAATAGCTGAGGATATCTGAGAGATTACAGTAATAAACTTTAAATCGAAGTGTTGTGCGTTTGATTTTTGAATTTGTGAGTGCAGCAAGCTATAAACATGTGATCAGAGGTTGCCAGTTTCATTCCTTGTCATCAGCAAAAAAAAACATTGCCGTATTTTGTGCACATTAAACTTATTGTGGTCTATACGTTTTTAGGCTTAGACATGTACATGGGATGCAGCTCAGGTGTTGTTCCCGTAGTTTAACTATGGCTCAAAATTACTAAGCCAGTGATCCTGTATCTTTCCTTTGGAATAGATCCTGTAGCGTTGCCAATAGTACATTATCTAAAGGGTGCAAATAAATCTAAGAACCCTGAAATTTTCCCCTAACAAATTTTTTCTCCAACCAAAAATTTCCTCAACAAATATTGTAAAGATAAAAACTTGTCTTATAGAACATTGCGTTAAGAATATTAAAATACAAAGACCCTATTGACGACCTTAATAACTGGGGCATTTACAGTATTTCATGTCAATGTGGCATGTCATATATATCGGTCAAACAAAGAGATCATTAAGATTTCGTATTAAGGTGCACCAAGCACATACTGTTAAGCAAGAAATAAAGAAGTCCTCCATTGCCAAGCACTCTTGGGAACATGGTCATATATTTAATTTTTCTAACCCATATTTAATTTGCAAACCCAAATCTCCATTTGAACTTGACTTGCTGGAGGCGTTTCATATTTTTAGCAATATTGATTCGATTGTCAATGAAACATTTGCGGTCCCAGTATTCCCCGCCTGTTGGCACACAATAGTTAACTCCAACCTATTGAAATACTTTCTTGTTCTTTAGCAACACTTTCAATTCTGCATTTATTTATATTTCATTACACACAGACTTTTCATTTTCTGCTGATGAAGGGAGATGTATCTCCCGAAACATGTCCAGTTATGATGGACTTTTATTGCGTATTTAAACGTTGTATTTGTATTTTAATAAATATTGTAAAGGTTAATCAGGTTTCTTCATTAAAAAAATTAACCTTCGGGGGACATGCTATTGTTGATAAACATGTTCATCCTCTATTAGTAAAATTACATAAGAAAATCACTTGCACACTCGGACATATTCTGCACCCTTGCATTATCTTTATATATAAAAGGCTTATGTGGCCCTTTTTGAAGGGTCTATTTCTATCATCTGAATAGCAGCACTTTCGTTCAAGCACCCACTTTAGTCTCGGTGAGTCGGCCAAAATAGGAAACTACAGAAAATCATATCACCTCTTTAATGTATTGACAATAGGTTTTTCATTTTACCTAACTAAATGTGCATTGCAGGAAGCCGCAGCAACCGCTAAGCAGCAGAAGAACCTCAATGCTACTAGTCCCTGTGACGAGCGAGAGGATGACATTTGTGCCACCCCCAACATTGCCCCGGCACAGAGAGTGCGACGGGGTGCCGTCAGCGCAGAAACATACTCCGAGGAAGATGCCACAACCTATGTCAAAAAGGTTGGTCCCAACTCTGTGGATCATAACTATTTATTATTGTGTGTGTGTAAATATTGTTAATTTTTCTAGAGTTTGTAAAAATGTACTGTTTTTATGAGAATTATTCATTTTTATAAGGGATTTTTCTCCAAATAATTTCATGAGAAGAGTTAGCAAATTACTAATAATAAATATCTTTATTATTTATATTTCTTTAAACTTTTTTTTCTTCAGTTTTTTGGCATTTATTTATTCTTTTACAATGTGGCTACAATTCTGTAGTTTATTTTAATAGATAATGGTATTGCATTAAATTATTCATTAGTTGTAGCGTAGATTCTTTGTTTCTATACTAAACATGTGTTGCGATATTGCTTAATGTAATTGTAAAATTAAGGAAATCTTTGTGACAACATTATGGAAGTATCAGGGAACTTTTTTTTCTTCAGTTTTTTGGCATTTATTTATTCTTTTACAATGTGGCTACAATTCTGTAGTTATTTTAATAGATAATGGTATTGCATTAAATTATTCATTAGTTGTAGCGTAGATTCTTTGTTTCTGTACTAAACATGTGTTGCGATATTGCTTAATGTAATTGTAAAATTAAGGAAATCTTTGTGACAACATTATGGAAGTATCAGGGAACTTTTTTTTCTTCAGTTTTTTGGCATTTATTTATTCTTTTACAATGTGGCTACAATTCTGTAGTTATTTTAATAGATAATGGTATTGCATTAAATTATTCATTAGTTGTAGCGTAGATTCTTTGTTTCTATACTAAACATGTGTTGCGATATTGCTTAATGTAATTGTAAAATTAAGGAAATCTTTGTGACAACATTATGGAAGTATCAGGGAACTTTTTTTCCAGGATTTTGTTGCCACCCTGAATATGAACTGATAATTGAATTTTGCCACTGCACTCATTATTAAAATCTTTAGTCAATTTTAAATATATTTTTAAACTTTTAAATTTTTTTTTATTTAAAACCATAAAAAATTTCACATAAACATTATTACTAGCTACTTTTAAGCAAAGGAAGGTTTCTTTTAAGGGATGAATATTAATTTTGTTTATTAGATTAAAAAATTCTTTATTAAATTACTGGTTAATAGTTGCAGTTAATTGACGAAGTAGGCTGTGTTACCTATTTGTAAAGTGATTTAAAGGATTTTTTTTATGCATGAAGGAAACATAAGAATCATATATGTTAATTACATGATTCACAGGTTGTACCAAAGGATTACAAGACTATGACATCCCTGTCCAAAGCCATAGAGAAGAATGTCCTCTTTGCTCATTTGGATGACACCGAAAGAAGGTGAGTGTGTAAGACCTCCAGAAAAATTACATTGCTCGACTTTTGATGTAGTTCATAAAGTTTTTAAGTTTATTCATTTGCACAAATTTTAATTTGATCATACTTTGAACAGAATTTATTTTTAATTGAATAAAATTGTTTAACCCTCTTGCAAATATGTGTGAGGTAAGCCATTGAAAATGCATTGGCCACCAGCCAATTTCGGACGTTTAAGTCGAAAGTTGAGCTTGTAGAATTCTCAAACATGGCTTTCGTACAGCCTTAAAGCTTTGTAGGTTGTTTTTAAATAAAATCCTAACAGTCTCCTTGCAAATAGACTATTCACAATAATTAATCGAATATAAAAATTGGAGGCAAACTGGCAGTCAATTTTTATTTTTTCTTCCGGTTTTTCATGTATGTTCATAAATCAGAATAATCCAATGATAATGTAAAACAAACTTTTTTCAAATGGTAAAATGTCTTTTAAAATCTAAAATATACTTATTTTTGCTAAATGATTTATAAAAGCTAGCTTAAACTGTGATTTTATAACTAAAGAAAATTCTCATAACGCTTTTAGTTACAGTGCACAAAAATAAGAATTATTATTTGTACACTATATTTCCCGATTTTTTTTTAATAAACTTCGACAAGTCGTATGACTGTTCTAAAAGGCTCCAAGCTTTTTCTAAATGAATCAATATGTATTGACTCTTGCCATTTTAGGCTTGCTTTTTTTTAATAAAGATTTGTTAAAATACCTCTTTTTAGAATTTTTATACATTGCTAGGTTATTATTACAAACACTTCATTTTTATAGGCTTTAATGTTAATATGGTAGAAATAATTTTTTTTTCATAACTCTTAATCTAGAAATGATTTTTTTTAATGTAATGTTATATGAGTGTCAGCCCTGTTGAAGGGATTGGCAAATGTTATATAAGCACGTTGTTTAGCTCAGCTCCGACTAAATGACAGCTGTGGCACCAAATTGTTGTCATGTTTTAGATAGACATATTGATCAATTTGCTTAAAGTCTTTTGTTAATTCATTGGAATCGGCTTAAAAGGACGTTTACCAATCCTCCAATACTTTGTTTATAGAAGAATTGATAAAACATGGTAATTTTTAGTAGGGATGAAAATTTCTCAAAAGTTTAAGCAAACTTGAGTTTTCATGTTTGGAATGAAAGGGCATATGGTAAAAATACAATTATTCAGAAATTGAGTTTAAAGTGTACAAAACATACGCCCATTGCTAGCAGCACCCTACACTAACCCTTTGTAAATAAAAAAGTTTTGTGAATGTTAATTCAATCTTGGTATCACCTTAAAGGTAAGGAATTGGGAAATATTATAGGATAAAAAAATATTTTGTAATTTTTGACCGATTTTTGTTTTTTCTAGTGTGTATAAGAAGATATTTTCATAAAAAAGAAACTGCCGGATATCCGATCGGATATCTGGCAAAATCCAATTCGGATATCCTGTTTGTAATTGCGCCGGATATCCGGTATCCGGCAAAACCACTATCCGGTTCATCCCTAATTTTTAGTAATGTTTCATAGAACTTTCCTTTAGTGTTCCTCAGAAGATATTTGCCCCATTTAATTTAAAAGAATATACAATCCAACGTCAGTCTTACTTATTAACAAGGATTGTGTTTTGTGACGTGTGAACTATTTTTTGTTGCTAAAATCAAAGATTTATATTCCAGTGACATCTTCGATGCGATGTTCTCTTGCATGCATACGGGGCAAGAAATTATAATCCAGCAGGGAGATCAAGGGGATAACTTTTATGTGATCGATCAAGGCGAGGTCGAGGTATGCCTTTTATTGCTTTATCTTAGTGTATTTGCTCTTTTTACTAGAATACATTTACATCAATGGGTGAAAAAAATAACAAACATATTATCCTTACATATAATTGCACCGGACAATAAGGCCAGCTGCGCATTACTAACAGTTGGAAAATAAATAATAATTAAATTGTTTACACATTAATCTATGGTAAAATGCTAAAAATGAAATGTATGTATAAAAAAATCTTGATACATTTCTATATTAACTTTTGCATCTTTAAATAACATTTATTGCCATAGAGAACCAAGAAGTCGTCATATAAGCTGTGATAGCTGGCAAGTTCGAAAATATAAATATTTGTTTTTGCTCCATTCTTTACAAAAAAAATTCCCAAGAGTCATTTTTAAGGCCTATAAAGCAATAGGAGAGACATTTAGCAAGTCAGTGACTTTTAAAATGCTTTTACTTTCTAATTTAAAACTTGATATTTTTAGTTACGAATTATCATAGCTTAAGCGACTTTCTAATTCTCAAATGGTTAATGCAATGATAAAATTGAAAGAATTTATCTAGAAAGTATTAAAAAAATAATTTAACATGCAAGGTAAAACTTGTAAAATATATAATAAAAACTTGTACAAATGTATTTCAAAATATTTGCTATGTTATATTTAAAATTCGATATTTCTATAAATCAGATATTCCGAATGTATAAAACAAGAATATAATGATTATACACATATTTATTTTTTAATACATGTACTTTTATATTTAAAAAAAAAATGTAATTTAAAGGATATTTTTTTAATATAAATCTTTTTGTGCATGTTAAATTTTCTATTTTAAAAAAGGATATTTGGATACTTCATACAAAAATCTTTAAGGTTTTTTATATGTAAAAAATATTTCCCTTACAAATTATTTTTTGATTCTACATTCGAATAAAATCAAGCATGAGCTTAATTCTAAACCCTCTGAAAAGAATTATTAATTTATAAATAAAAGGGTTAAATAATACTATTGTTTTTATTTTAAGTTAACATGTGTCTCCTTTTCTTAGGTTTTCTTAAATGGGCAGCTTGTCACCACCATTGGTGACGGCGGAAGCTTTGGAGAACTAGCACTAATTTATGGCACGCCTCGTGCTGCCACTGTAAAGGTATATGTGAAATTTATTTAATATGCTGTTAAGTATTTTGACAAAGAAATTGTTATTTAATTTTTTAACCAACCCTTATATCTTTTATATGCAGATATTAATAATTATTTCTCAATTTATGAGCAGGTGATGTAAAAGGTTAGATCCTATTGTGCATTTTGCTTATATTTGTGCACTTTCATCTAGTACAAATTTTATTCCATTTGTCTGTAGCTTATTGGAACTCTTCAAGACTAAATCTTCCTATTAATTAACATGAACAAGTACATAGTTTTTTTTTAATTGTTGTGTTTTGTTGTTTCCACACTTTCTAAGTAATTAAAATTGTACTTTGCTTCTATTGATTGGCAAGATATCTTTAAAAAAACATCAAACGATTAAACTACGAAGTTTTACAAACAAGCTTCTACTATATGTGGGGTGCAAAAACAATGCTATGATTAAATCTACAGGTGCTATTTTATTTTGGTTTTTTAGGAATTGTTTGACTATAGCCCTAACATTTTTGTTATTGCTATTTAAAATATTTTTTTAGGTGTTCTTGCAATTAGGTAAAAATTCCTCTGCAGATTCAAAAGATTAGATTTTATATCTTAACTCTTACTATTGATATCTTAATTTCTTTTGTAAATACATGAATTATTAAAAAATCACAATTTTTGTCCTGAAGATATAACAATAAACTTGAATTTTGTTTTTTGTAGGCAAAAACTGATGTCAAATTATGGGCCATTGATAGAGATACATATCGAAGAATTTTGATGGTAAGTTGTATCAATATTTTATTTAAAATTCTTTCAATGCTACTATTTATTAATGTACTTTACATACAGAATATAAAATTAAACAAAGTTTTCAATACTGAGATTAAGCCACATTGTTAGTGTACAGAATAAGGACTAAAATACAATCTTGCTTCACTCACTAATCAAAATTAAATTGATATTTAAAAAAAATGCCGAAGACTCAAATCTTTTGGGCTCTTAAAGTAATATTAATTTTTAAAAAATCATAGGATTAATGCAAAAGTATTAAGAATTTGTGACACATGCCTTTTGCCACCACACCTTTTGCGCCTATTTTTTTTAGCTCTGTAGATTCAAAAATAAGTTTCTAATCACAATTAATATGAATTATGTGGTCTACAGTTTGCTTTTCAGCTTTCATTGAATCTGGATTTGTTTTTGTTTGTTTGTCAGTAAACTAAAAATGTTTAAAAATATTTTCTGTAATGGATTATTTATTGTTGCATCAATTTCCATGTAAAAATTACAACACCAATTAAAGTGAATTGCCACTGTTTGTTTTTTGTCAATATTTTTGTTTGTGTTTTTTGTTTTAAAAAAAACTTGTGTGGTGCTGCTCTCATAGTTTTCAATTACTATGACCCTAATATCTTTTCAACCTCTTACAAAAAAATTAAAAAATGCATTATGTAATTTTAAATTGATAAAATTATTTAATGTGTCAATCAACTTATTATTTTCACTTCTTTAATTGTGTTGTTATTTCCTTTACGTGTTTGACTACATAATATTCAAGAACAATTATTACGTAGCAACAACTTTAAAAAATAATTCTGTTTAAAATTTAGTTATGCTTGACAGCAATCTAATTTTTCACATAAAATCTGAAAATGTTCTAATATAATATAACTTTGTATTAAAAAAATGGTATAAATCAGCAGTATATAATTATTTATTATTTCTTAAATAGGGAAGTACGATAAGAAAAAGGAAAATGTATAAAGAGTTGCTTAGTAAGGTCTCAGTATTAGGTAAGTCACTATTAACTTATAAAGCATAACACTTCCCAATATTTTTACTTGAAACATTAAGTATTAAAATTTATTGTTTCTGTACTGTTTCTAATTCATTTGGAGGTTCCTGTTATCTGACTAACAAGATCTGTTTTTATTCCTGTAGAAAGCTTAGACGAATGGGAGAAGTTAACAGTTGCTGATGCATTGGAACCAATGCAGTTCAACGATGGGGATGTGATAGTGGAGCAAGGCCAGCCAGGAGAAGATTTCTTCATTATTGAAGATGTAAGTATTCTTATTGATGATAGATTCTTTTATAGATAAATGTTTCTGTATTCATATCTGGGATCCATAAATATTCGAATTCCTGAATGTATTTCAATGGTAAAAGCTAGGTAAAAGATTATTAACACTAGTTGAATTCTAAAACAATTTAGAGGATTATAATGCCATCTGTTAGAAAATAGCAATAGCAGGGACTTGGTTCACTGTGGCTCTAAATATATATACCATTAATAAGTATTAATCCACAACGAAATTTTTTTTGATACTTTTGGGCTTGATCCGTTTTAGCTCTGAATACTTCATATAGGCATTGGTGTAAACAAAACCAGCATTATGACTGGAAACTAATAAAACTGTAAGTACTTCGCTGATGAACCAATTGATAATCTAAAACGTACTATTAAATGTAAAGTTTCAGAGACTTGGTTAATAAAACTTTTTTTTTAATTAAAACTTGCAAAAAATATACAAAAATTGAAGTTTGAACTTTTTTGTGAACATCTACAAACGAATTGTTCTCTATGTATAAATCAGAATTCCACAATCTGTGATTATTCTATATGCTTACGAGGGTGGGGTGAAAAGTTTCCAACCTAAAGAACAATTTTTTTCTTTCTTATTTTTTTTTTTTTCAACATAATCTCCATCAAGTAAAATACATTTTTCATAACGGTGCTCTAATGCAGTAGATACCATTTTTATAGGAGAGTGGTTCATCATCAGTGCTCGCGAGACCTTTCTTAAATTCAGAAACCCACTGTTTGACTGTTGAATATGATGGAGAAGAGTCTTTCAGTGTTGAATCCATTTTTTGTTTGATTTGAAGTGGTGTTAATCATTCCAAATAGAATTATTTGATGACCGCTCGCTTCTCTGCTGTTTCCATTTTCACGTAAGCAAGCGAGGCGTCTTATTCAATAGGCTGCCAAACATATACTAACAGAGAAAAGTTATTATATAATCTAGTCAGGGATTGGATTGGATTGCTAGTCAGGGATTGTATTCAATACAAGTTGAAAGTGAGACCTGCTGGCGCCATTTCTGGGTCAGGCCGGAAACTTTTCACCCCACCCTCGTATATAACCAGACTTAATAATCACAATTATTTTTCTTATTCTTTGAAATTTTTTATTTGTAATAAATGACACAAACAAAACTTTTATATTAACCTATTATACGCAGATAAAGTAAAAACGACAACATAGGAGCCTTTGAAACAAAGCCATTTGTAACCCAGCTTTAAAGTCAGAACAGTCTTTGTTATAATGTTTTCCAACATTGTTCATAAGTTAACCTTACCAATTTGAAATATCTTTATGCAGCTGATAGTCATTCCTTTACTTTTACCATCCCTTTCTAAACGCAATTTCTCTTCAGGGCACCGCAGTCGTACTTCAACGCAGAGCTGAAGCAGAGCCTCAAGTTGAAGTGGGTCACTTAGGACCTTCAGATTATTTCGGTTAGTCATTCTGTCATTACCTTTGTTTTAGTGTTTTGTGACATAATTTAAGTGGACCTTTTTTTATAATTTCTATTTTTATTTCTATCAATACTAATTTTTATAATAATAACTTTTACACAGAATTTTATTGTTATTTTGTATACAAGATTTTATGAATGCTAGTCTAAAAAGTTAACTCCCCATTGTTAGAATCATCAATTCTTATATCTATAGAAATAAAATTTGAAAGGGTACTAATAATTTATATTTTATTGCAAACATTATTTTGACAATTTTTTGAAAAAATTAAGTCTTAAAATTACAACATTAGGGAAAGTCTGTAAAAAATATGAACCCTTTTCACTCGTATGTCCCGTATGGGGGACATCACTCGTTTTACCACCGCACTCGTATGTCCCCGTACAGGGGACATCGCATCTGTACCGTTGCGTTCGTATGTCGCCATAGAAATAGGAATAGGAAAAACACAGAATTATAAAATGTAGTTGTTTCTTTATATTGTGCTTTTTATTTTATTTCTTGTTTGTAGTTTCTTTGTTGTTTTTATTGTCTTTTAGTTAGTTTTGTTACAGTTACTTACTTCTTACTAGTTATAGAAAACAGAAATTCTTTGGGCAAACTGTGATAACTTAACCAAAACATTTCTGTTCGAAGTATTTCTAAGTTGATTTGCTATGGTGGAGGTGCCAGCATTACGTTCCTAGCCATAGAAATAGGAATAGGAAAAACACAGAATTATAAAATGTAGTTGTTTCTTTATATTGTGCTTTTTATTTTATTTCTTGTTTGTAGTTTCTTTGTTGTTTTTATTGTCTTTTAGTTAGTTTTGTTACAGTTACTTACTTCTTACTAGTTATAGAAAACAGAAATTCTTTGGGCAAACTGTGATAACTTAACCAAAACATTTCTGTTCGAAGTATTTCTAAGTTGATTTGCTATGGTGGAGGTGCCAGCATTACGTTCCTCCCCTAAATATTGTTGATATAGTTTGTTAATATTATTACATTTCTTAGATTTTTAATGCGGTGTAGTGTAATATACTTAAGTATTCTTAGTAGTTTCAATAAATTATTTTGACACGTTGAAAAATAAAATATTATGTGGCTACATTTCCATCCTAGGTCAAGGGGTGTATTCAGGGGTTATATTTTAAAATTTTTGATTTAAGGATGGTAAACCTTCTAGTTAAATTGGAACACATTTCCATAAAAAAAATTCATCTTGATCGAACATGAAAAAAAAATTCCGAGTTATTTCCTAACTTTCTAAAGCATAATTACGAGTGCAAAAGGTTAATACATGCCTCTCAACATGTCCCTTTTTATGTTTTCTTTGTTACTTGAAGTACTTAAAAGTCCTTTCTTTTCAGAATATGGTCTTTTTCCCTTATTTTAACAATATTTTTTTTTCCTTTTAGGCCTATGATGACACATTTCTGACCCTTTTCCCTCCCCTATTTAACCAAAGATTATTTTTTTTTGTAATATCCATTACGAAAATCACCATTTATGTTCGTTTTTATATTGAATCTGTTAATAGGGAGTTGCAATTCTCGAAATAGCATAAACTAGGAGCATACTTGTTGTTTTTGTCTGTACAAATGTAATTAATCACAATGGTGTAGAGTGTAGGCCTATGTGTACACAATTTCTGTTATAAATGGATATCGTTTATGCATTGTATCAAAAGCAAAATGTAAATGAAGAACTTGTTCAGGGGTAGAATGATAATTAGCAGGCGCAACCCAGTATTTCGTAATAAAACAAAATAATACTGTTCAATTTACATTTTATTTGTAAAGTATACATCTTTTTGCAGTAAGTGTCATCTCCGCTAAATTTCAATTCGGACCATAATTTAAAAAGTTACAAAGAAACATGATATTATTACAAAAATATTAAAGTATTTTCGCACAAATTTACTAACTTTTTTATTAATGCTCCCACTTTCTGCACAAATTTCTTGGAAATAATGCTTGAAATAGTTGAATGCTATGTTCAAAAGAAAATTCAAATTATTACTTTTTAAAATTTTTAGTAAGGGTACTGGAACTTTAATGAGGTAGGTCCCCTTTTTAAACAGTTCGGTCCCTTTTTTCCTAGGGACATATGTAAAAAGTGTTGCGAGCCCTGTTAATACTATATTAAAAAGAACACTTGTAAAATACAATGGTTAATCATTTTGTAAGAAATAATGTGTTAAACATTTAATTCTCAGTGATGGATGGTTCCTGTGTAGTGTCAACCTGCTTTTAATAATTTAATATTGAAAAATAATCACACAAGATTATAACTATTTAGATTCAATTGACCTTGAGCTTTGAATATGTTTTGCAGGTGAAATAGCACTGCTGTTAGATCGGCCAAGAGCAGCCACAGTTAGAGCCAAGGGTCCCTTAAAGTGTATTAAGCTGGACCGTGCTCGATTTGAACGTATCTTGGGGCCCTGTGCGGACATTTTGAAGAGGAACATGACCCATTACAATAGTCTCATTTCATTATCCGTGTAGTTTTCATTTGGCCAAATATTCAGGTGACTATTTTTAGTTTACATTTATCTGCTTCAGTTTTAAATTAAAGAGTTTACTGGTTTTGTGCAAAGTTGTCTACATTTAGTAATACCTTAATTATTCTAATATTTATAATAAATTTTTACACACGTACTTTAAGATGTTTTATTCTATAATATTTTATTCATAGAATCGGTAGAATGTTGAAATTATTTGAAAATGACTTTTTTTTTTTCCTCCATCCTGGTATACTCTTTACAATATTATGTGAAAAAAAATTTGCTTATTTTCTTTTAATTATGAATTAGTACTACATTTTACTACTGATACATTTGCTTTGTGTATTTAATGATCCTGACAATATGAATATCTACTACTGTTGAATCCCTAATGAATAATCAAAGTTCTGGTAGAGGGTTGTCATTAACCCGATAATCATGAAAAATTGGCATTTGTCAGGAAAAATGAATCAAATATATTATTTTTCTACACTTTACTAAACAGAAATTTACATATTTTATTTTAACATTAATGGGGAGAATATCAGTTCTATTCACAAGTCTTCCTCGGAGTAGAAAATTTTAAGTCATATGTAGGGAACAATTATGTTTAGGAATTGTATTTTCCAAAAATCACTAAAACCTATAATTAATTCTTAAAGCTATAACCCATGCTTGCCCAGGATGATTTCACAAAGAATAGCTAAATGGAAGCTAATGAATTATTGGCTATTTCCATAAAAGTTCCTAAGTGGGATCCACTATGGCTTTTATGGAAATAGCCAGTAAAAATAATTTTAATAAAAAAATTACAATTGATTTATTATGTACTCTTTAAACATAATTTTTCTAATGGTTATTGCATAGTTGATTCTAAATTACCTATATCTCAGCGATTATCAAACGAAAAACATTATTTTATTTTCATAATTAACGATTATATATATATATAAGGTGTGCTCGTGTTTCGCTTTTTGAAAGGGGCAAGGAAAGTATTCTTTTGACGTCATTTTAGCTCCGCCTTACTATTGGTTTTTGATCATTCTCATTGGCTGTGTGTTTCAAGCATTGCTACTTAGGTTCGATCCCCGGTTGGGTAACAACTGGTAATTTAATTTTTAATTAGCAAAATAATGTAAATATCTGTAAATAATTGTGTTCAGGTAACTTCACTACTAATCCGTCTTTGTTTTGTTATGTCCCCGTATTTTACTTGATTGAAATTGTAACTCATTTAATATGTCCAATACAAATGCATTGACCTGATGGTTCGACTCCCCTTTTACTCTTTCAAAATTCATGGACATGCTAATATTATTTTAATACGCTTAATTTATTAAGAAACTCTTTTGCAATTTTTACATACTAAATACAAAATTTTAAAATATAATTTAAACTCTTAAAATTTAGCGAATTCTAAATACTAGGGGGCTCTGCCCCCTGCTCCGCTGACGCTCCGCCAACCCCCGGAGGATTGCTATGCAATCCTCTTTGGTTTGCTTCGCAAACCAATTCTCGCTTCGCTCGCTATAAGGTGGGACACAATAATAATGTGTCCTAGCAAAAAAACATTTTTAGTAATATAAATCAAATTTGAAACTAAGAAAGCTGAAATTTTTTTAAAAGTTATAATAAGAATGTAAACAAAAAACATGATTAAACTGACTTGTGAATGCTTTGTTGATGAATTACAATTTCTAATGACATAACTGTTTGTTTGAAATGCAACATTTGAAATGAAATATAATTAAAAACTACATATAAACATTGCTGTTGGCAGATACTACGTAGAAATTCGTAAAAGTTTCCCTAAATTTTCAATTTTATAGTTTAAACAGAAAATTACTTACATTAGAACCTTTAAACACACAATTGTATGTCTCTGAATGTGTAGCTATTATTGAAACACAGTTAAATGAACTGTTGAAAGACTAACATACAATCGCCCACGACTAATTACAGGTTTGGCCTTGTGACTTATTAACAGTCTTAGAAAAAGCTAAACGGATTGCAAATTATTTTGTTCTGAACGAAAAAGGCATATTGTTGTCCGATGGAAAATCAATCTGTTAAAAAATCAAGATCATCATACAGTTATTTAATTGGATCTTGTATTGCTAGATAACTGAACAACCATTTTGCAAACTCCCTTTCATGAAGAAGAGCACGCATATTTTCGGATACAAAACATGAAATTCAGTAAACAAAGCATGCTTTTTCAAGCAGCTAGCAATTGTCAAAACACAAGAACTTCTAGGAATTACAGGTAACACTTGACGAAAATTTCCGCTTAAGAGCACAACTTTTCCACCAAATGGCTCAGAGCAATGAGTCAAATCTTGCAAAAGTCTGTCAACAGCCAAAAAGGCATATACATAGGTGCCTCATCCCAAATAATTAATTTGAATATTCGTGCTTCAGGTGTATTGGGTTTTAAATTACAGGTTAATGTTGCTTCAAGATAAGGGTTATCTTAAAAGTTATATGAGCAGTTCGTCTTCCACTTAACAACGTAGCAGCAATTCCAGTAGATGCAACATGTGTTACTTGGTCTCCTTTCCCCTGGCCCCATTTTATATGCAATAAAGTAGAATACACAAAAGTCTTTCCTGTTCCTGCTGGCCCATTTAAAAAAAAAGTTTAGACGTCTTCTTTTCATACACAGCACTTGGAACCATTGTAAGAACATTTTTCTGTTCAGCATTGAGCTTTTCAATGTTGAGTCGACCTTCAGCTTCTTTTTGTTCATTAATTTCAGAAGAGGCATTTTGTACTCTAGTTTCTTGCGAATACTGGTGCACAAAATCTTCACAAAGAACATTGCAATGCTGTGTCCATAGTGAAGGTATACCTTCTACTTCTCCAAACCCACAAATAACAACAAAGGGCATTCGTAAATGACGTGGCATTCTTATGTGTGATGCCTCGCTTAATGTATCATGCCAATGTTGAGCACCGTCCAGAAACCCAAGCTCTCTACACGCTTGCTGAAAACTATTACATACTTCAGTAAAGCATCCAAAAGACCTTGGTACAGCTCAATTCTCAAGTTCTCTTGGTTTAGGTGCAATAATTTAAACGGGAATCTTCTGTTTTCATGTAGGCATCTACAATGTATTACTGAAAGAGTTTTCCGCAAAATACTAAATTCCTCTCGCACTGCTAGCCTGTAAGCGTAATACTGCAATTGTGTAACTTGAATACGTTTGGCAGTGCGCCTTTCTTCCACTTGCTCGGCCAACCGAATTCTTCTCGAGAAAAAGTAGGGGATATACCATAGGATTTGGGCACTGATTCATAGGCGATATCTTTGGCAATGTTCACTTATAGGATAGATGCATTGTACCGTCGTTGGAATTTCCAAAAAAACTAACTTGACGTCTGCCGTAGGATTACTATTGGCTAATTGGTGCATTTGAAGATATGATTCAGCAAATGGATTTACTTCTCTCAATAAAACATCTAATTTATCCATAATGCTGCGGAAACATTCACTATTTTTATCCATACGTCGATTAGTTGTTTCAGTCCTTTTCTGTTCAGTTGCATATAAGGGAGAAACCATGTTGACGATAGTTTTTTTCCTTTGCCTGTATTCTCAGATAAAAAATCCTGTAATAAATATGGCAGGCGAACTTTCCCGAAAAAGGCCCCACAAAATTCGCTAACTTCCGTCATGCACTCGAAATTATCAACTTCTACAAATAGCTATCATCTACGCTTTCGCTGGATCTGCGAAGAAGCTTTCTTGCTCAACTCATTCTGCGAAAAACATTAAAATATCGAGACATCAAAATGGCTAGGCAATCCTAAAATTCATTTTCAAATACCGCGGCGATTGAAGGGCGACCACGATTGTTGATTTTGTAAACAAAAGTTCGTCTGACATAGCTTTCGCTGGATCATCAAATACGCTTTCTTATACACTGCAGCAGCACAGCTTCAACTCATTCTTTGAAAAACATTAAAATATCGAGACATCAAAATGGCTAGGCAATCCTAAAATTCATTTTTAAACAGCGCGGCCATTCAATGGCGACCGCGATTGTTGATGTAAACAAAAGTTTCGTGTTGCCATTCCACATATAGAAATAATGCGTTTTTCGATCACCGCGTAAGAGAAATATATATAAGATAATTAACGATTATCACTTTTAAATAGTTTACAAAAAAAACAAATAGATGGCAGCACGTCAAGAACCATTGGTTCAAATTGATTCGAAATATTTTATTATCGAAACAACTCTGCAAACTCGATTCAAATTGTTTTTTGAAGCAAATTTTAACTGTTTTCTTTTAAATAAATTCATGATTAGTTAAAAACAAGAATTCTTGTTAAATTAAGTACTCCTTGTCAATAGCGACAATTGCTCCTAAAGCGACTATACAAACGAGAGCATTAGACACGCCCACCGAAGTCATAGGTGTCACTATGACGTCAAAAGAATTCTTTCCCCCGCCCTCCATCAGAAAGCGGGAGTACCAGCACACCTTTTATATATAGTCTCCACTATACTTGGGTGAAACCAGGTTTTTTTTTTTTAAATTTAAAGTTGAATTTCTCTATCTAAAAATTTTAAATTATAATTGTTTTATAATATTAACTTTTTCCATAACAAAAATAATCCTTTATATATTTTTTTAATTTCTAGGTTTATAAATACTTTATAATAATTATTTCTCTGACTTCGAATCACACAAAGTAAAATGTGTTTGTCAGTAGTTAACGGTTGAGAACCACTGATTTAAAATATACTAACACAACTTTAAGAATCAATTTGAGCATAGTATAGTGTTTATCCTAACTTAATGTGCCAAATGGCACTTAATTTTCAAGAAATTTCTTTTACTAATAGGTATTTTTCTCTCTCTCTCCCTTCCAGTGTATAATCAAATGGATTTGTATCGCCTCCACCAAACTTCTGCATCAAATGAATTGCGTTCGGCACTTTCTCTGTGCTGCAGAAAGTGGTACATTCCCTTTCTCCACCCTGGTCAATAAAACTCTTCTTCTTCACTCCAACAGGAAATCAACAAAACCTCCCCAACAAAAAAGGAAAACCAGTCAGTCTGTGCATTTAGACGTGAAATGTGTGTGTGTAACTCTTCTTTAGTGAGTGTCTCCAAAAGGCTGGGTTTCCAGGTTGTGATTTCTACACCCCCCTCTCTTCTGTTCTTGCGCGAACCACCTTTTACGTTAGCTTGCTTCGGAGGCCGTCCCGAGGGGAGCGTAAATTCTGCTGCTGCGTCTAATTGACCGGCGTAATTTCTGCAGCTGCGTCTAATTAGCCAGCGTAAATTCTACAGCTGTGTCTAGTTAACCAAAGAGAAAGCGGTATATTGTTTACCTGTTAACTGCAGGAGTTGCGAGTTATGGTATATTTTACATCAGGGGATGAGGTCGCTGCTTTAACCTTTTGATTCGAAGGGAATGTGTAAATTTAGTGTTAAAACGCCCCGGTAATTTTTCTCCCCTTTAATTACTGTCTAAAATTGGCAATGCATCTTTATTTATTTGCTGTATTTTTCAAATTGTCCATAGATTCCTGGTAATTTAAGTATTCTGCATTTTCTATGAGTGTGTCAAAGTTGTGAAATATACTCTGAATGATATTTAATATATACTCTTGTTTATAATTTTTTCGTTGCCTCGATTATTGTCTTCGACGGGGACAAGCATCTGAGAATATTTTCTCAGTATTGTTTATTGTTTTTAATATGCTTTTCGATGATGTTTTAAATGGTAAATGATACATTCTTAGTAAAATTGATTAAATACCCAGAGTTTTCTAGAACTGTTGTGACAGAGCCAATGATAATGCTCTTAATATTATTTGTAGTTTTTATTTTATTTTTGTCTTCAAATTTGTTATTTATAACAATGACGCTGATATTTTAAACAGCTTATGCTGCTATTTGAATTCTATGTCACCTGCTTGTAAGTTTTAAATTTTTTTCAGAGTTTAATGTTCGTTAATGTATCTAATATTTGAATTCATAAAATCTTATATATATTTTAAAACTGTATGTGTATATATAATGAAACAAAATTTTCTGTGTAAGCTCGCTGGTTTAGTGCAAGCTTTCTAGCAAAATAAAGCAGTACTTAATAATTTTAAGATCTGACATGAAGATTTACTTTTAAACTAACAGTGGTTGCTACATTTTTAAAGCTTAAATTAATTTGTCGCGGGAAATCTGACACCTCTCAAAAATGGGATGTGTTTTATAAAATAGGTGTTTAATATATAAAATAAAAGATAATTTGCAATACTATGGAAAGACAATTTGTGCACATTTTCTAAGCGAATGATCTAATATCCAGTTTGTATCCCTGTTTTGTGTTATTTTTATTTATTGAAATAAAAAAGAGCATTTTATCACAGTTAGCTGTTTGATGTATGATTCCCCAGTTGGACAAAACATCTATGTAGAATTAATGTTAAGTTGTATGTAGCTCATACATAATCAAGAGCTTTAGATTTGTTTTTTAAAAAAAATCTGTATTCAGAAATTAATGTACTGTATTTTAGTTTTTAAAGCAAAAGATAGTGTAATCTGAGCGAGCTTGTATGGAAATAAATATATATGCTGGAACTGTCTTTGTGCTTGCGATATTTTTCATTTTTGTCAGTGTAAATAGTCAAAATGGTTTCCAATATTGAGTGCTATAATTAAAAACTAGTTTGAGTTATTTACAAATGAGGAGACTAGCTGTCAAGTAGTACAAAACCCAAAAATAGTTCAAGATAAGAACGTTTAAAGTTTGCAGCTCACCATGATTATAATATCAAGTGGAGTAACATTTAACTCGTTATTGGGCAATCTATTGAACTGGGGATCCACATCCCCTAGCCACGCGATTATCTAGGGGTCTAGTCATAGAAAATGTATTTCATTTTCGAAGTTTTCTGCAGTCGTGAGTGAAAGTTTTCCATCCCGACACGGATTTCTGTCTTTAATTTTTATCCAGGATAGAATGAAACGGAAAATTTTTGCATATTTAATGCTCTTATGTGGCTGACAATTGTTCTAAGCTAATAAAAAAAAGAACACAACTACATAATTTATTGTCTTGATTAATGTTAATGGAGTGATATCACACAATTAAGAATTAATATATTTCGCTTCTATCCGATTGTGTTGTAATCATGTTTGCAGTTAATTGCTAGCAATAGTAAATGTATTTTTAAGTGAAGGGAAATTTAGTTTCCATTAAAATTTATTTATAATTTTTGAAGAACTTTTGATAAGTATAGAAATGTGGCATATTCCTAAACGTTTAACACATTTCCAAAGGGCTACTAAATTTTTGTTTGAAATATTTCATTGCTGATCTCAAATTGAATATAAATGGTTTATTCCTCCTCTTCTCTAGAGAAAAAATATTCCTGAATATAAGCATATTTAATAAATCTACATTAATTAACGATAACAAAAAATTAATGGTTTGATGTATAAATCTTACAAAAAAAAGTTTAGTACCTAACCTCTCAGTAAAAGCAAAAATTTGTACCAATAATTGCCCTTCGCGAAAATAAATCTTGGATCCTCCCTTGTGCTATACAAAGGTATCCCGCCTACGCTGGCATCAATATCTCTTAATATTTTCAATGAAATATTAACCTCAATAAATTTAGTTTCGTATAACATAGATCAGTGATTCTCAATCTGCAGGTCTAGTGACGTTCTAGGAGAAACTTTAAAAGTGATCTTTGATAAAAGTAATTATCAATGAAAATGGGAAGGCGGTGAGACCACGGGTTGGGAACCACTGCTGCAGAGAGTTTCCGAGTATTTTCTTCTTCGTAACAAATTCTTATCAGTGGAAACAGCCAGGGCTCGATTACCGAAAAGGCCCGTGAAGCCCGAGCTTACACTTTAGATTTCTAGGTGGCCCCCAAATCACCCATACTATAATAATAATTAACATCCCTAACGGGATTTGCTACTAAATTTACTTAAAGTAACTTTTGAAATAGAACTACTTTTGTAAAAAAAATATCTGTGATGTTTGAGTGCATGGGGCCCCGATTGCACTCCAATTGGAACTTTCCGTTCTAAACGACCCAAATAAAATACACTAACTTTCATTACTTATATGTATATTTTTTAATTTTATTTAAATTAGGATATTAATATTCATAAAATTTATGAATAGCAACCATGCTATATTTTGATAGTGATGGATTCAGAAAAATGTTTTATATGCATATCTAAAATTTCATGATTTTCCTCTTTGTAGTTTTTTGGATATATTAAAATGTGCATAAGATGATCATTTACGGGGTCATACACAAATTTAAAATCTGCAGAACTTAACAGAAATCTACTAATTTTGAGAATTAAAAGCGCTGTGATCGCGTTGGCATAAAATTCTTATATAAAGGCGAGGGGTATACGGGAGTGGTGGAATGAATGACCACGGGAAAAGAAGAACCACGGCTAACGCCAAAATATTTTCAACCAGTGTACTTCATTTTGAAGTCTCACTAATACTTTGTCCAATCTGGAAGTAGCCAATCAAATAAGATAGATACATATCGTCTAATATCTCTGCATATAAATGTAGGAAATTAACGAAAATTTATATTTAAGATTATTTTGAGGGCTGGGAACATTTCTGCGCTATCAAAAGTAGGTGTTGCTATTGCAAATATTAAAGTTGTTGCGGATTCGAGTATGCAGATAGTCCCATATGCAATTTTTTTGTAAATCAATGTATAGTAGAATAAAATGGTATATTAAGTTTAGCTCTACTATAAAAACTAACGAAATAATCATCGGTGGTTCGTTTTTTTTTCAGCGGCTGTACAGCTGAGTTGCACCTAAATTTATTAGTGTATTTTAAAACTAAAATCAGATATTTTACTATTTTTCTTAAATGAAGAGTAGAATTGAAAATGAAATTTCTACGGTAGTAAATAAAATCTCCGATAAATAGCAAGCCTGATACCGTAATGCACAATTCAATAGTGGAAAAAATTCCAATCAAAACTGCAGCGAAATTCGAAATCAGCTGCATCGTTGCCATGGCAACCTCTACGTAGTATGGAGATTTCCCCCATGCTAATGCACGGCATTTGTGAGAAGTTACAGTCAGAATGAATTTTCTTGTTTTAGCTGCACTTGAGGTTCGATAAACTGATTGGCTCGTGCATGAAACGCGGGGATGGGTCATGGAGGTAAGAGGCTCTTACCTCCATTGGATGGGTGGGTGAAACGAGAATATCTCCAAACGGAAATGGTTTTCGGGATAAATTTTGCTGTTTCGTTAATTAAGTTAATATTAAAATTGACCGATTCGCATGTTTAAAAAAAAGGATTGCTTTAATTTTCAAAAAATAAGTGTTTTCTATTTTTTTCGCATGTTATCATTTCGTAAAAATTGAAAGGAAACTTTGATTTGAGTAGTAAATAATAAAAAATTTCCGTTCATCTGGAAAATAGGAGGGATGGGGGGATTCACAGGATTTCGGCTGCACTAACATTTTCGACCACGGGCCGCCACTGATTTATATAAGATTACTGAAAAAAACTTCTAAGGGACTGAAGTTTTCTTCTTTATTCAGTGGCGTATGGAAGGGGCGGTTGAGGAGAACCCCCAATTAGTCTATAAATGAAATTTTTACTTTTTATGCATTCTCAGAAATAACTCAAATTTGAGCATTCTGTAATCGTCAAGGCTAACTTCCGTCAATTTTGACAATCGTCTCGTCTTTGAATCACGTGACGTTAGACAAAACACGAATCCTCAAAAGTTTTTAGGCCCGTCGGTACTGCACGTGACTTCGGACTAATAGATCCGTGTTTCCAAGTCGATTTATATTTGAAATCGTCCTCATTTTTGACGAAATAAATTTCATGATAAAAAAAACGACAAAATGTATTTCCTCAGTATGACGAAATACTTAATCGGTGCATGCAGCAGACGTCTGTTTCGTCAAAAGTGACGAAACTTTCTTCAAAAAAGAGCATATATTTGTAACTTTGTAGATACTTAAAAATAGGTATTTAATAATATGATTTATAAGGCCCCATAACCCCCTCCCTTATAACTTTTTTGCGTACGCTACTGCTTCTATTCCTACTCTAATTTTCTCGAGAGTTTTATGTTTATTAATTAATATATTGTTTTATATTTTTACGATTCCAGTCTAATACATCCCGGATTTTGTTATTTATAATCAATATTTAAAAACCACAACCACAGAATTATATTCATTTTAATGCATGTTTGTAATAAAACGTTTAAATATTGAGCCTAAAACTTACCCAAAAACAAGCTCATAACGAAACTAAAAAAAAAAAAAAACTTGAATCGCTTAAAAACTTTATTGGAGGTAAACAAAACTGTGAATCATCAAATTCCGCATTCCAGCTAATTATGAGATATAAACTGAAAAATTGCACAATCGCTTCTTTACCCTCATAAATCGACCTCTCAAGCGGATTTCCGTTTGTGGCGATAAGCCGCCAATTCTAGGAAACCACCTGCAGGAATGGAAGACACCGCCCGTTTGTTCGCCGGGCCAGTGGGTCACGTGACGAGATGACGTCACTCAGAGACGGTCCCCATGAATGGGTATGCGGAGTGACTCACGACTGCGGCCGCAAGTTTACGTATTATTAACCAACACTTTTAATTAAGTTACGATTGAGGAGTTCACGGACTTGAGGAAAAAAGAGTTCCTTTGGTGGTTAAATGCTCAGATTTGGCGTTGATTTAGGATCTGGTTGCAAGAGAAGGAGATTGCGGGAGTTTATGGTAGTGACCTTATTTCTTCGATGTTTCCCTTTTAACCTCTTCGAATTCTGGGATAAATTTCTGTCCTAAAATGGATATTTATTATTGCTGGAATATTATTGGGTTGGAGGGAAAGTTATGTCGTATTTTAATGAAAATATTTGAATTCATTTATAAAAATATGTGTTTAATATTAATCAATTATATATGCTCCGTTATTTGTTACAACCTGTTGCCATCTTTCAGGTAACCTGTGAATTCCTGCTTTTCCTGTTTTTTCTCATCCTTGGAGTTAAAATAGTCAGCAACTGCCTTAGAAACACTTTCAAAAGACGTGAATTTTTTTTCCCGTTAGATAATTTTGCAGTAAGATTTTTTTCTCTTAATATTCTTGTAAAGAATCCACTTTTCATCTCCAATAACCAGCCTGTCCAAAAACGGCTCCACATTGTGTCTAATCAGATGTGATGAACACATTCTTACACGATCAGACAAATTCTTTTCCGTTAATTCATGTGGAACCCAAACACTTTGCTTTAACACAAACCCAACAAATTTAATGTGATCTCCAACAGTTGTATGATGAATGCCAAACTCTTCTGCAATTTCTCGACTTGTTAAATGTGGATTTTTTTTTCCATCATGGATCGCAAAACATCATTATCGATCTTGGATGGTCGTCCAGATCGATCACTTTCTTTGAGGCTCAGATCCCCGGGACGAAATTTGCTAAACCATCTTTGACAAGTACGAATATTTACAATATCTTTTCCAAATACCGCACATAAATTTTTACATGCAACCGATGCATTGCTTCCTTTTTGGAATTCATATAAAATGCAGTGTCGTAAATGCACTTTATCTACTGACATGTTTTTCACTTTAAATATCACAAGTAAATGATGAACGGTAAAAAAGGGCACCTTTTATATTATACAGCAGCTAAAAAAACAAAAAAAAATCCTATTGACTCACTAGCCAGTTGTTCTTTTTATTTACAAGAAAAATCACCTGCCTATTTAAAATACGACAGAACTTTCCCTCCAACCCAATATTTACATATTCCATTCGAATTTGAATTCGAACAGAAATAAAATTGTGTCAGAAGCAGTATTTTTCAAAGTAATTGTTTTTATTAACTAAAGAAATAACTGTCAAAATGCTGAATTAATGAAGAAAATAAATGAATGAGTTAAACTAAATACAAGATTGCAATTATTTTAGGATGGAGGGGAGATTATTATTCTATATATTGTTTGACATATCCTGGGTTTATATTTCGAGTGCAATTTGTTAAGTGAAATAACTGATACGCCTAACAATAATAGATATAATAAAAATATCTACTCAAAACTAAATCGCAATCTTATTTTCAAGTATTTAATTGTTTTTTTTAATAATTATTTTCTAGTTTTGTGTGTGGTAATAAAATCAGACAGTATTTCAGGGTATTTTCTTCGAGCATGGATTCCTCATAGTAGAGAAATCATAAGGTTATAATATCGCTAACATCAAAGTGAGGCCAACATGTAAAGCCTCAGACACAATCCGGATAGGATCTAGTCCAAATCATGGCGGCCCGTGGTCGAAAATGTTAGTGCAGCCGAAATCATGCGAATCCCCCCCCCCCCCCCCCCCCTCTTTATTATTTACTACTTAAATCAAAGTTTCTTTTCAATTTTTACGAAATGATAACATGCGAAAAAAATAGAAAACACTTGTTTATTTTTTGAAAATTAAAGCAATCCTACTTTCTTTTAAACAACTCAGCCAATTTTAATATTAATTTAAATAACGAAACAACAGCCGGATAATAATGGTCCTGAAACAACAGCACACAGTAAATTTATCACGAAAACCATTTCCGTTTGGAGAGATTCTCGTAAGTTCACGTTTCACCCACCCATCTCCGCGTTTCACGCAAGAGCCATTCAGAATATCGAATCTCAAATGCAGCTAAACAAGAAAATTCATTTCGGCTGAACCTACTCATAAATGCAGTGCATTAGCATGGGGGGAATTTCCATACTACGTAGAGCTTGCCATGGCAACGATGCAGCCGATTTCGAATTTCGCTTTTTGGCTGCAGTCTTGATTGAATGGAGTTTTTTCCCCTCCTGAATTGTGCATTACGGTAACAGGCTTGCTATTTATCGGAGATTTGGTTTACTACCTTAGAAATTTCATTTTCAATTCTAATCTTCATTTAATAAAATTAGTAAAATATCTGATTTTAGTTTTAAAATACACTAATGAATTTAGGTGCAGCCCGGCTGTACTTGCTGTAGTGGACGAGCCGCCACTGGTCCAAATTGATCCGTATAATTAGAGTTCTACTGTACTTTTACTGTTTCAGCACCCCCTTCATCCACCCATAAAAAGTGAAATAAATTTCCATTTACATGAAATCTTAGGGGGTTATATATAAATGTGATGACAGATGTATGAAATATAATTATGTTAAAATGAAAATAACTAGAAACGTCTAGAGGCAATAAGGCATATTAAGTTAATATTTTATATGTAATTCTTGATTCTAACATCGTGGACTCTCACACACGTGCTTTGCTTTATTTCAAGATTTCACACACATCGCCGTCTAATTTCCTATTGAACGAGGCTAACTTTATGCCAATCGTGCTATTTGTCACGGAGTTATGCCCTTTAAAGCGTAACGTAGTGTGTTTGTATTCTTTTTAAGGGAGGGTCCTGATTTGCTGTCCTGTTTAAGTGATTTTAATGCGTTTCATGCGTAAAGCGTTTCATGTCCACAAAAGGGTTAAAATTTTTAGACTAACTGCCATAAATGCAGTTTGTTCCGTGTACCAAATCAATGATTAAACTTATTCTTGGAAAATGCCTTAATCGCTAGGAGTTGTTATGCATTCGAATAGCTTATTAAGTGGTTCCAAGCAAGTGAGGCAACTTCAATCGAGAAGAATACTTCGTCGAAGAGCGTTTAGCTTGAAATTCGACCGCTTGACCAAATCAGGATAGATTGCTGGAGTTTTCTCTCTCCGTCTTTTTTTCCTTCTTCTTTTCTTTTTCTTACCAATCAACAATGACCTCTTTCTGTGTAAGAAAACTGTGCCTAAAATAAGGAAGATTTCCAGCTATTCTGTTTACAAAAGAACAAATGGAATACGGGTTTTTTCGCTTTTATTTAGATGGATCGGTAATTTTATGACGTGTTTAGATTGGGGTTTCGCTGAATTCATTCAGAGAATTTTGTTTCCTGAAAGAATCGGCAATAAAAAGAATATACTCAGTTTTGTAATATTAAGCTGCCACTGGCGTATAAATCGGGTAGTTTAGAAGTCCCATGAGTAATACCAGGGCCTTGACTTTTGCTAGGAGTTGAGAGAGTGGCAAATTTGCAAAACGTTTGTCTTTTTCTTTTAATGAAACTAAGAAGTTTCACTTTTAAAACAGCCAAATGTTTCACAAGCTTGCCAACTAGGTTTGTGATTTTTCGATGTCTACAGGAATTTACCAACATTCTTACTGCCCGGCCTGCGTAGGCATGAACAATGTTGGGTAAATTATTATAAAAAATGCTAAATTTTAATTATTTTTACTTCTGGTCAGATTGGCAATTTCTCATATAGTTGGCCAACTTGTGAAATATTTCGCTTTTTCGAGAATTCTTACCTAAGGGTAGCTTTAAGCCCAAGCGGCCCATGCACCCGTAAAAAAAAAAAGGAAAAAACATTTATAAAAAATTTTAGTGCTGTGAACAGTCCACATTCAAAATTATAGATTTTCAATTTTATTTTTTTCGGTAAACCCTATCAGTATGCGGAGTTTCACAATTCTAAAACAATCCAAAGTGTCGAAAACTAATGGTCCGATTTTTAAAGATTTCACGTGCAAAATTTTAGATATTCAAATTTTTTCCTTTATTTGTATGTTAAATTCTATAATTTTTCAAAATTTCACGATTATAGGATAATCAAAAGTAACCGAAAAATTTTAAACCCCTTATAACAATAAGGGGTTTAAAAACGTTCGATCCGAATAAAAATAGCTTACTTCTACTATTTAAGAAATTCAGTAATTAATATTAACTAATTAAGATATTCAGTATTTCCAGATTCATTTTCCTGAGTATACGGAAAGTTGGAGAATTAGTGATGAGTGGCTAGAGCTTTAGCATTTATATATATAGATTACGATATATATAGATATAGATTTATATATATAAATATATATATATATATATATATATATATATATATATTTATATATATATATATATATATATATATATATATATATAAATATATATATATATATATATATATATATATGTAAACGATTTAATAAAATATTATCATTCTAGGGGCACTGAGTCACTTTAAACAATAATTCCACACTAAGAGCAACAACAACAACAAAAATTCATATTTAAATAAGTTTTTTTTCCCTATGTACATGTATATATGAAATTTAATAATATATTATGAGCTTTTACGCTTAAGTTGGATAAAAAAAAAACTGGCCTCGTTTTACGCGGTCACACAACCAAAAGTCATGTGCACCTGCGCATAACTATTCCATTAAAATCTTTGAATCAGCTGCTTTTGTTTGAACAACAGCTGTCTGAGTTTTACATTAACAGTGGAATTCAGAAGGTAGATGTTGATTGTGGCCACAAAGAGAATTTCCTTTTTAATTTTGGTTTGATTTTAAATTATTTATCATACAATATTTTGCATTTTCGGAATCAAACGTTAAAAAGATTGGAATGCAAACTTTGAAAAACTCAAATCACGAGAATTTTGGAATAGAAATTTCCTAGTTTTACAAAACATCATGGTGAAAAGATTTCATCACTTGAAAATTTCGATAAATCGAACGATTGTGTACGAAAATGCTTGATGGGATTCTGACAAATGTATTGCATTATTCACATATTTTGACTGAACTTGTTCAATTCTATTTTATATGCATGAGATGGCTGTTTAAAACTGAAAGTCGGAGGTATTAAGTTTGGTTTGGTTAAATAACGTCGAACTAGAGCTGCACAGTGGGCTATTGGCGACGGTTCGGGGTCTATCTCGAAGGAAAGATCCGGGAACACATTCATACATGCACCTCGTTATTTTAGAACCATGGTCAGATTACGAGGAAACACCTGAGCTGGCACCCAACGCCTTCAATAGACGTCGGGACTTTGGACCCCGATCAGATTTATCGTGCACCAGTCCCGTATACACGCCGTTATCATTTTGTGGATGTTCTGAACGACATTCTAGTATTTTGGTAGCGAAGTTGGCAACCCTCCAATCTCAATGTCACTACTTTTTATTATTCTTTAGTCTAGTCCGCGAAAAGGCTCGAACCGGGGACCCCTTGGATTCCCAGCTGACGCCTCAATCCACTCGGTCACGGAGGCTCTGTGTTGAAGCGGTTAATCGTCAAAATGGTCTATATAATTGGCAAAATAAAAATGCGGGCGCAACAGAATTTTGTAAACAAACTAACTGTTGCCATTCCGCGTAGAGAAAAATAGCGTTTTTTAATTACCGCGTATAAGAGAATTATATATAAATATACATTTTTAATAATATTTTAATGGGTTTTACATTATGTAACTTAACTAGGGTCGGGGGATTTAGTAGTTACGTGGCGTGGGAAAACTTTGTAGGAGAGATATACTAAAACTTCTCTCACAAACTTTGATGTTGTGGTCATTTTTTTTTATAGAAATCACTATATTTTTAATCTGTAATGGGATGTTTGGTAAAATAAACAAAATGGAAGTTTTAACGACTGCGTTTTAACTGCAAAAATTTATTGTGACGTGACATGGGGTAGGGAAGAGGATTAAGGGTAACGTGACAGTGCGTGACATGGAGAAAGGGGTGTACAAAAGGACGAAAAATTGAGTGACGTAATAAATAAAAGCTCTCTAAAATGTTTCTTGATTGGTTAGTCCATATTGCGTATTTACATTTTTACCCCAAAAAAATTTTGTTGTTAAAAATATTTTTTAATAAATTCTTCTTTGAAGTCGGTTTAGTTTATTTTTAACCGACTGAACAGCGCGCCAACCAAAACTCCAAAATAAAACCACCAGAAATTTTAAATCAAAACCGCCAAATCGCGCGCCAAGGCGAGAGGTTATCAATTCGTCTGTTATGTATTTTTTTTAATATATGTTCGCGCAGAATTTCGGTTCTAATTCAGATATTTGCACATTTAAAAAAAAAAATTTGTTGGATAGAGGATATTTCACTTGGGAACAATTTGAAAAGAAATTCCGGTTATCTGGCATTTAACTATCCGGAATTCTCAATTAACCGGACTGTTTGAAAAAAAAAATATTGTCCGATTTCGAAAATTCTTATTTTGTAGGATCCACTTATACATAATCTGCAAAAAAATAATCGGTTATCTGGCTGTTATATATACGGAAATGTCGATTAACCGGAGTTTTTTTTAAACAATTTATCCGATTTCAAAAAAATCCGTTTTCCTTTTTTTTTTAAAAGATTATTTTATATAATACAGCTTTTCAAATTTTCTTTGTATTTCGTTTAAAAAAAACGGCATTTTTCAGTTTAACTATTGAAAACGTAATTTTCTTTACTTCCATCTAAATTTATTTAGTATCAACAGATTTTAAAGTTATATGACATACATACGATTAAATCTATGCCAAGCAATTACTGAAAACAAGGCTACGGGTTCAAATTTTCCGACAAGAAAGATGTCAAAAGAAAATTCACCGCCTTTATTTTCTATTTTCCCTTACCCTCTAATAAATAGCTAATAATATGCGATAAACGCATTAATTTTAGCACTCACATGCCGGTTTGAAGATTATGTATTTTTTTTATTTAATACATTTTAGCAAGATGTTTTGACATTCTATTAAATATTATATAAATGAGTTTATTCACTTGTATTTCTAATTGTCTCTTCGGTCCAGTGTAAACTTTTTAAACTCCCTTTTTAAAAAATATATAATTTAATTACAATCAGGGTCGCCTTTAGGGGTGTGCGACACGTGCCATCGCAAAAAAGTGGCACTGTTACTAAGTACGCACAGAATCCAGCGGCTTCTAAAGGCGGTCCTAATTACAATTTTTGACAAAAAAAAATAATTCGTTCATTGTGACTGCACAATTTCAATTTACACTTGTTCAAATAAACCACAATTACACATACTTTGGCAGACGTTTCTGAAATTAAAGAAATAAAATAATCTTAAAAAAAAAAAATACATACCAGTCAAATTGTTAACCTCTCTCCTTGGCGCGCGATTTGGCGTTTTTAATTTAAAGTTTTTGGCGGTTTTATTTTGGAGTTTTGGTTGGCGCGCGGTTCAGTCGGCTAAAAAAAAAGAACCGACTTTAAGAAAAATGCTCTAAAAAGTTAATTTTTTTTTTATTATTTTACGTACAAGTTGAAAATATTGATTTATTTAATTTATATTTCTATTTCAGCGTTTTGAAATCGGCGCCAAAGTTTAGGTATAGTTTTTGTAAATTCGCACTTTAACCTTTTTTCTTGACTAAAAAAAAAATTCATGTACCAAACTTTCCGACGCGATTTTTCAAAATTTAAAATTCTGCCGTTAATTTTTAAACGGAATAATTTATTGTATTTTTAACTATTCATTTATTGGACATCTTTTTTTTTTGATTGTGCATAATACGATATTTTACATTTACATATTTAAGAAAAATCACTCGTATGTTGTCAATAGCGTGTTATTTCCATTTCCAATTAAAAAAAATTAAGGATATATGCACAAGATCAGTAAATAAAAGCAATATAAGAATTAAAATGAAGTAATAATATATATCTAAGAAAATAATATATTCAAAACTTCAGATTTTATTTAATTAATAAAAAATAGTTGGACAAAGTTATATGTAGAGTAAAAAGTTCCAATTTGTATAAACTTTACCTTTTGTTACTAATATTCGTCGCCACATACTTCTGTTCCCCAAACGACTACTGATTACGGAAGCTTGGCGAAATATTTTATAAGACTGGAACGCTTCCAAAATACGAAGGGAAACATACATCCCCAACTCCAAAATACGAATAAATCAAATAAAGTACTTTCCCCTTCCCCATGAGGGTTTATATGCAATAAATGGCCACACTCCCTTGTTATTGTGGTTCCCCTTGTATGAATAAATGCATTGAAGGGCAACCCCCTCCATATCTCCTACAATAGGGAAAGCTTTCAGAAGTTTATTGTGGCAAACTGGAGGAAATATGACAGATTATCGGGGGAGCATTGTTAGTTCCCCTCACTGGTGGAGTTAATCAGGCGTAAAATAAATCATAATCGCTTCTCATTTTCCATATGATCTCCTTTTATATATTCGAGTATAATGAGCATGGATTCACTGGAATGACACGCCATCAGCATGGGTAGAATCTCTATATGGGTCGTTATCCAGAAAATGTAACTACCTTTTAAGAAACGAAGTTGCAAAAAAAAATTCATATAAGAAAAACCTAATTAATTTACACAATATTCCTGGAACGTTCGAGGCCTCCGTGGCCGAGCGGCGTCAGCTGGGAATACGTAGGTTCCCGATTCGATGCCAGGCGATGGACTTGACAAAGAAAAAGTAAAAAGTAGTGATTTTGTGATCGGAGGGTTGCCAGCTTCGCTACAAAATACTAGAAAAGTCGTCCAGAACGACGTGTATACGGGACTGGTGCACGATACATCTGATCGGGGTCCAAAGTCCCGACGTCTATTGAAGGCGTTGGGTGCCAGTTCAGGTGTTTCCTCGTCATCTGACCATGTTTCTAATATAACGAGGTGCATGTATGAATGTGTGTGTGTGTGTGTGTGTGTGTGTGTGTGTGTGTGTGTGTGTGTGTGTGTGTGTGTGTGTGTGTGTGTGTGTGTGTGTGAATGTGTATATGTTCCCGGGTCTTTCCTTCGAGATTAGCAACTTTGGAAAATAATCGACAATTTGCGATTTTGTATGGATTGTGATTTTGGCGATTTTTCATCTTTACTTTGGCGATTTCGAAATTTGATTGATCTGAGTGATTTTTCAGTCACTCAGTTGATTATCGCCGAGCGATAGTTGCAGTGCAATTATCGCTCGTGCGCGACTAGCCTTAAAGATACATTATCCAGAAAGAAAGCAAACCTTTTAGAAAACAAAAAGTTGTAAAAAAATTTCAACAAAAGAAACTGTAATTAATTTACACAGTACTCATGGAATATTCTTTTTTAAAGAAAATAAATGTAATCCTAAAATTTTGTGAATATTATATATACTTAAAGGTATATTTAGAGGTACAGCCGGGAAAAAAAAAAGAACCACCAATGATTATTTCGTTAGTTTTTATAGTAGAGCTAAACTTAATATACAATTTTGTAGGGAATAAAGTCTACTATACATTGATATACAAAAAATTTGCATAGGGGACTATCTTCATACTCGAATCCGCACCAACTTTAAAATTTTCAATAGCAATACCTACTTTTGACAGCGTAGAAATGTTCCCCGCCCTCAAAATAATCTAAATATAAATTTTCCTTAATTTCCTGCATTTATATGCAGAGATATTAGACAATATGTATCGATCTTATTTGAGGGGCTACCTCCACATTGAACAAAATATTAGTTGTACTTCGAAATGAAGGACGCGGGTAGAAAATGTATTGGCGTTAGCCGTGGTTCTTCTTTTCCCGTGGTCATTCATTCCCCCACTCCCGTGTACCCCTCGCCATTATATAATAATTTATAATTTTATGCCAACGGGATCACAGCGCTGTTAATTCTCAAAATTAGTAGATTTCTGTTAAGTTCTGCAGATTTTAAATTTGTGTATGACACCTTAAATTATCATTTGTTGCACATTTAAATATAGCCCAAAAACTACAAAGAGGAAAACCACGAAATTTTAGATATGCATATAAAAGTTTTTCTAAATCCATCACTATCAAAATATAGCATGGTTGCTATTCATAAATTTTATGAATATTAATATCCTAATTTAAATAAAATAAAAAAAATATACATATAAGTAATGAAAGTTAGTGTATTTTATTTGGGTCATTTAGAAGTAACACAGATAAAAATATCAGCTTAATAAAATTATTATTTCGAAAGATATGATTAAAACTTTAAGAAATTCATTTAACATTACGAGTTCTAAACTTTCGATATTCATAATTAAAAAACTACTTCACCAAATGACTTGCAAATTGATATTCAACGATAAATTTTGCCGTAGATTCTAAATATTGAATCAAAATTGGGTGTTGTTATTGGAAATTTTAAAGTTGGTGCGGATTTTAATATGAAGATAGTTCCCTATGCAAATTTTTTGTATATCAATGTGTAGTAGACTTTATATTCCATACAAAATGGTATATTAAGTTTAGCTCTACTATAAAAACTAACGAAATAATCATTGGTGGTTCGTTTTTTTTCCCTCCCGGCTGTACATTTTCTAGAAGCGTATCTTTTCAGAGAAAAAAAGTTGTAAAAAAATAAAAAAAAAAAATAAAAAAAATACACAGTACTCCTGGTATATTCGTTTAAGAAAATATATATAGTCTCGAAGTTTAATGGATATTTTTTTACCCTTTGTGTAATAAAAGAATCAAGTACGAACATATTATTCATACATAAATTTGCATCTATAAATTTGTACTTGATGGATAATTTTAGATGCAGTAGCTGACATATTTAATAATTTCTTATATAGTTTAAAGTTTAAGAATTTCGGTGTAATTTATATGTTTTATCAGCATTTTCAGAAAAAATAGTGTTAATAACAAATGTATTTTAAATTTGTAGGAAATGTCAATGAAAATTTAAAAACAACAAGAAATAAACAGAGATAAATAAGTATAATTGACCCAATAAAGGATGCTTTCAAAATTGGTGAGGAACGCTTAGAAATATTGCTTAATAGAATTTCGAACACTTCAGCTAGTTAATAAAAGTAGGCAACAGGAAATTAAAAAAATAAAATGATAATTCTCTCTATAGTATAAAAATGTTTTAAAAAACAACTCTCGTTTTTTCAGTCCTAGAATTGAATTTCTATCTCTAAATGTACCCCAAAGATTTATATCCGGATTTATACTATGTATAAGTAGTTGATCTAACACGATTTTGAACAATTTTTTAAAATAATTTTATTCTTTATGCTTAACAAAACAAAACGCAAGTTGAAAAACTGTCGTCCAGTTTAATATATTATGATTGATTTATATTAACCGGAAACTAAGTAGAAATGAAAATAAAAGTTGATTTAGAACGTGAACAAGAATTTCAATATGTCCTATCTGGGCATTCAAAAAATTGTTTATTGAGATCTTTCCAACTACATCCCTAAAAGGCGATCGTCTTGTTAGCGATTACAAGAAAAGCGAAACCTAAATATCTTGGCGCGGTTGCTTGGCGACGGAAACACGCTCCACCGCTTGCAACCCCACGATTCGAGCGCTAACTGAGAATCCGCTTTTCCCATCTTATTCACCAATCAAACGCGCGACAGAGTTCGCGGTCTTTGCTAAATCGCTGGGAAGGATATTTACCAGGCAACTGCCCTCCCCATCAACTGTCACTTGCCATTCAAAGCAATGTTTTGCCCACTGACCACCTAACTTTCCCAACGCACTCTACATTTTCGTTTAGAATTCTTATTTCTGTCCGTTTTGGCGGATTTCGTTCGCAACCACCGGCTCGCGACTCAAGATGGCGGATACCGCGACCATGCTGGATATGCAGGCGAATCCGGAGTTGAAATATCTGATCGTCGACAGGAATCTCGTCAACGACCCTTCCAAGCAGGCCGACTGGACCGGCAAGAAGCTGATATGGATACCGCACGAAACCCAAGGGTTCGTGTCGGCGAGTATAGTGGCCGAAAAAAAGGACGAACTCGAAGTCGAGATCGCCGAAACCGGTAAAAGATCTATTGTGAATAAAGATGATGTTCAGAAGATGAATCCCCCGAGATTCAACAAAGTCGAGGATATGGCCGAATTGACGTGCCTAAATGAAGCCTCTGTTTTGTACAACCTGAAAGATCGTTACTACTCTGGGCTCATCTATGTAAGTACACGTCTAACAATCTCATTAATTGTTTATATTCTGTGATTTAATTATCAAAAAACGTTAGTTCAGATTCTGTTTTGCCCAAAAAATAAGTGTAGTGAACTGTCATAATGATAAGAAACATGTGAAACCTGTCACTTTGACGGTTATAGTTAAGCGTTGCCATAGTTACGATTTTTTAAAAATAAAAAAGGGTGATTCCTTTTTTGTAGAGGGTGGAGTAGTGTTTATTTTGTGAGTGTTGGCAAAACGTTTTGGGTGGATCTTTAAATCGTCTTTTAATAGTTCCCTAAAATGTTTTGTCATTAATAAATTTTTACAAAAATAAGTGTTTACTTAAATAGTTTTTTTAATTTGTTTGCTAAACTTTTATACTTAGGATTTATGGGAAAAGAATAATTTCAACTGTTAGATTATTTCAGTGTTATTGTTCTTCAGTGGAAATTGCAGTTGTATTTAAAAAGTAATGTCTCATCGTGAGTAACAAGGTACTTAATCTAAAAATAACATGGGTTTTGGTGTTATTTTAAATAAGTGTATTTTGATTTAGTTTGTTTACCTACAAAAATTACAAAGCTGATTTTATTGTCCTGTAGTATAAATAATATCCTGTATGTAAAATATAGTCATAGAAAAAGCTATTAAAATCAAGGTCTATAAGTATAAGTTCTAAAATTTTAAACTTGTCTGTATATAGAAATACATTTTAAATTGTACATGATGAATAACAAGCAGAAATAATAATATAATTTTTACTTCCATAATTTGCCTATGAATTTAACTGGTTCTTATCCCTGAATTTGATTTAATTTTCACCTTTGTGTATTAAATCAAGCATCTACACATCTAGACATAGGCGTAGGAAGTAGGGGGGCTGGGGGTGCTCGAGCCCCCCTAGGAATTACTTTGAAGGGGCTCAGCCCCCCCTAATATACTATTTTTTTTTAAAAATTACTTAAAAAAACAAATTGTAGAAATAGAGAATTCTTACAAAGAGACATTCGAAAGAAAGCGTTCCTTTTTTATTCTAAACGTGTTTAAAAGTGGGAGGAATTTGCTTTGAAAGCTACAACGCTAAAGCTTTAAAGAGTAATTTTAAGAATAATGTAAAAAATACGCTTTTAAATAAAAAAAATATTATTTGTGGACATTTCATAAATTATAATCGTATTTCCCATAATTTATTCCCTTTGAAATAATAAACCATCAGATTCATGCACTATTTTCTAAACAGCTTATATAGTTGAAATTTCTTCTTTTAGAAAATTACATTTTATAGAAAGTTAAATAGAGACGAATTCCTCAAATCTGAAAAAAATCATATTTTAGCGTACAATACGGACATTTGAAATTACTATTAACCTTTTCCTGGTTACTTTATGTTCTAAAGCTGTCCAAACAAAAACGGATACAAGTTAAAACATTTTAAAGCATTGATTGTTTTTTATTGTTTAATAGCTCGCAACTCCGTACTATTTTATATTGTATAACAATATATATATTGAAAAAAAAAATTCAGCCCCCCCTGAAAAAAAGAAGTTCCTACGCCACTGCATCTAGACAATGGTTGCAAATTTTAAACAGTGCTCCCCGGTTTTTGCTCCGGGATAGATCCTGAACCATCAACAAATGCCCAATGTGCAGCCCTACTGCAACAACAATTATACCAACCCATCCACATAAATACATATAAATTAACTTTTCAAATATATATTTCGAACTCTTTCCCCCTTTATTGATAACTTTTTCCTTTTTTTGGTCAAGTACCACAGTTTGATAACACTTGCATAATACTAGATTTGCCCATAATATATTATTAATTAGGTAAATAAACAGAATTGTAAAGTGTGAACAGACCCAATGGTCAGGCTTTTTAAAAAATTTAGAATTTTTAGAACATCTTCCAGTGGTCAGTAAATGTAATTTTTTTAGTATGCATAAGTGGCTTGAAACCAAGACCAACTAATTTCAATTTTACCGCTTTAACAAAAATAACAAATATTTTCAGTATATCATTTTTAATCTTCTAAATGAAATAGAAATCAATGTCATCAAAGCTTCTCTAAATTCTTCAAATCAAACAATTGCATGATTTCTGTAAATATTGCACCAAGGCTGATCTTCAAACTTTGAAACCATTCTTCTCAAAACTGTCAATTATGACATTTGTCCTTGTTCCCAGCCTGGCAGGGATATGTAGAGTAACAACCACCCAAAACCCTCCATTCACTTTTTTGTGTATTTTTAAGAAAAGGTGTGTTAAAAAATAATATAAGGTTCAGTTATAATCTTTTCTAAAATAAAGTTTTTTGAGGAAGATACTTTTTGCAGAATTTTGTTTTGTTGATATGCTAAAATTGGTTAGATATCTTTTATATGCCTATTATCAATGTTAGTAATACCTCTTCATATAGGATTGCATTGTGGGTTAAAGTTGTTAATTATAGAATTTATTTTTAATCTGGTCGTATATATTCTTCATCATTTAAAAAGGTATTGGTATTACAATATCAGAAGACTATCTATTTTGAACCAAAACTTTTTTTTATAGTTTTCTAAGATTTAGTTATTTTGTATAATTTAATTTAGTGTATTTTTAGTAGTAGTACATGTAAGTACTTAAAACTTTATTTATTAATGAAAGTTATTTGCTTATAATTTCTATTAAATAACTTGAATTAAAGGATAAATTTTAAAAGAATCTGAAATATACAAATGTACTAAGTTTTACAACAAAATTTTGTGGATAATATTTCAAATGATTTAAATTAATGTTTTAATAATAAGGTTGATTTCCTGGGATGATGTGATTATCACTCTTATGATTGTCACTCATTGGGAATGTCTTTGTAGATTTTATTTTTATTGTTACCAAAAGTACCAATGTATTAATAGTATTAATTCTGTTGCTTGGAACAAGGACTAATGCTGCATTGTATTAACATTAGACATTGGTCCTTCTTATTGCAAGTCAAATTTCTTAAATGAAAATATTTTTCAAAATCTCCAATGTTAAAAAAAAAAGAGGAGGGAATTTCCTACTATTAATAATAATTACTATTATTTATTCAATCCTTCAGCTATACATTATGTTAATTTGGAAATGTTTAATGAGGCAATTACTAGTAATTCTCTGTAGTAAAACCTATTTAAAAATTTAATCCATTCATATGCTGAATTGTTTACGATACAAGTATTAATCTTTAAAGCTAATCAATTCTGTTTAATTATTTTTATTTATGTAATTTTTTATTGCACTATTGCATATTTTTTAAAGCAAACAGTTAAACACCAGTTAATTCCTTTTTGTTGCCAAATTCTATTCATAAATTCAAAGATCTTATCGTAGTTGTGTGGCCAGCTTATTTAAGGAATTCTATATTTATAACGCCCATTATTTAATAAAACTATCGTTTCCTGTGTTGTGTAAGTTGCTGTTCCCAAGATGAGCCAAGTCGTTTGTAAGAAGGTCCTGAAATGAAGAGAAATTGATAAGTTACTATGTGGAAGTGTGTTTTTCCTCCTTATCTGATAAAATAACTTAGTGCAATGAGTCACCGTATGTGTCTGATAATAAATCTTAGAGGGTTATGTCTGAGAAATCGGAGGAAAAAAACTGTTTCATAATAAAATGGGTCGTATTCGAAAAAGTTTATGACCCTTTTCATAGCATTGTTAACAAGCGTTCTTTTGTTCTTTGTTGTAACAGAAATCTGTTCAATGTGATGTGTAAAAATCGTCAAAAAGAGGAATGTTCCATCTGGGAAAAAATCTTCGATGTAAAATTAAAAAAAAAAAAAGTAACTCAACTATTTTTTTATTAGGAATTCTATTAAAAAAATATAATAGTCATCTAAAATATTATAGTCTTTATTCCATCCAAATATGATTCAATGGATTCTATGCACTTGACGTCATCGTAAATAATAAGTGACGTCAAGCTAATTTTATTTGTCAATCACAAAAGCAACATAGCTTTTTTTTTTTATCTTCAAACATTTAATTTCGAAAGAAAAAAATTTCCAGGTCGTGCAGTGCAATGATGATATCGCAATGATTTTATTCTTTTTTTTTGCGTAATCAATTAATCAAACATTACACTTTTATTTTTATATGTTTATTTTTGTTATGCAAAGATTGAAAGTTAAAACGGTGGCAAAAGTATTTTGAAATGCGATAATTACGCAATTAATTTTTTTAGTGCTAACGATAATTCGATTATTAAACCTATTTTTCTGTTGACGATTTTTTTTTTGTTGGAGGCCAATTCCATTTCTGTAATTACTTAAAATTCTTTTGGTCGTGGTTTGGTTTGATTTTTTATCATATCAACTTGCAACACCTTTTTTTTTAAATACCTATTTTGTAAACTTTTGAACTGCTGTTTTTCATTCAGGATCATTTATCGAAATAAAGATTTAATTAACGACTGTGATTACTAATCAAAGTTAGTTATTTGGCCTTTTATAATAAAGGATTATTAGTCATATATGGAAAATAGCTCTATAAATAAAAAGCGAGTAAAAAATAAATCCCAGAACTGAGTTCAATGGACTGCTACTTCCAAGAAAAAGAAATTGATCGTTTCGCTGAAATATTGATTTCTGCACTTCTAAACCCATCTCGCTTATCCTTTTCCCCAGACGATTTCCCTCTTAAAAGATTCTTGAAAGGGACGTTCTATGTAAACATGGAGGTGTCTGAAGTTAGGGAGTAGAATCTATTTATAGATTGTTTTACGTCGCGAGCGAAATTTGTGAATGAACTTGAAATCCTTGTGGGTGTAATAAACCATTGGATATATTTTTGCTCACTTATTTTAGTTTGGGGTTATTTTTTTGTTAATATTTTTTTTTTTTTTGTGGTGAAAAGAAATTGATGATACTAAAAATGACCATAAGCATTTTATAATCTACTAGCTGAAGTGCCCAGCGTTGCCTGGGAAAGAACGGTGATATTTTTACATGTACATATTTTAATTCAGTTGGTGACATTTTTATACCTTTGGCAACATTTTCGTTAATTTTGCATTTTGTTTTATTCATTTAGCAAGACATTTGTTAGTTTGACATGTTTTTTTATTCATTTGGCGATATATTTATTCATTTGCCGACATATTGCGTGTTATTCATTTGGCGAAGTTTTTTTTTTCATTTGGTGAAATTTTTTATTAAGCGACATTTTGGCGGTATATTGGCGATATTTCCTCATCAACCGATCAGAATGCATCTTTTATTCATCCTCGTAGCTAACTATGCAATATATTACAATGTTGAAATATTCCATTGCTATAGAATTGCATTATTAGAAATTTTGTAATAAGTCAACGAAATTAAGCGAATTAAGGGGTGAGAAAGCGGATGGGGGTTGTTTGAAATTTCATGTAGACTGGCCTTTCCCTTACTTTCAAAGTCTATAAAACTATAGATTTGTCTAATACTTTTTGACACATACTTTTTATATATATATATATAGAGAGAGAGATTCCTTACGTTTTTAAAAAATATCAACATTTTAGATATTCTGTTTGTGATGCAAACCAATCAATTTTTGAGGATGTACAACGATAGAATTTTTTTTACGCTTTTAAGGCGATTAATTCTGACACTCTTTGTGACAAACAGCACGATTGACATAATTTTGGTCTCGTTCAACAGAAAATTAGTTGATGATGCAAGTAAAATCTTGAAGTCAAGTAAAATAAAATATGGATGAGGTTTGGGGGGTTATAACGTAACTATATTTTCCTTCTGTGGACTCTGCCACACTTGTTTCTATTATCTCTCTTTTTCTGCAGTCTAAATTGGTTTATATGTATTTTTCATGTTAAATAATGATGATACAGTATATAGGTAATCTCGAACGAACTACGGTTTTATCTGATTGAAATAGCAACACCCTTTGACAAGTGCGTAGGTAGACTTTGATTCCCTACCTGTATGGGGCTCATTGATTATTTTATTATTTAACCCGTCAACTTGTTTCTCATCATAACAACTTATGGCTCTGTAGATTAAAATAAAATGAAGGTTCCTTTTGATTTTATTCCGATGTTAGACATTGCATAACTCTTGACACCTGATACGGGCTCGCGTCTTCGGTTGAATTTAACCCTCATTTGGCATGTTTACTTAGGCATAAAAAAACGATTTGTGTTTGACAAATGGCTCTGCCTTCAGCTTTTTTTTTTCTTTTCCACTGACAAAGCGAATGTTGTCTTCCATTTACGGTTAACGTCCGCGATGCGACATTTTTTCTTTTATGACATTCGTATTTATAGCGAATGTAAATTCGCTCCTATTTTATGACGTGGTTTACCTAGTTCGCTTTTGACGTAGGTAGTTTTTATAGTTGACTGTTTCAGTTTAAGTTTTATGAAAGTAGAATTTTGATTAGGTCTTTTATTTCATATGGAATAATAAAACTTCGGAAGTGTTGAGGTTCTGACCATGGTTGAAAAATACAGGGCAGTATTCACGGATCTCTGAACTGTCGCCAAGAGTCCATTGTGTAGGTCTAGTGCGATGTTAAAGCCCTGGCACAAGCCCTCGCTTTTTTCATACGCCTTTTTTATTAAGACGTCTGTGACACTGAATTGGGTTTTTCTACAAGACACGGGATTCAACCAATCCAATGCCGGAATCGGAAAGTTCCAGTTGCGGCCCAATGCAACCTTTTGTCTGGGCGATAAACAAATGTTTTCTTCTTTGAGAATATGTTAAACCCAACTCCCTTCGGCCGCAATTGGGTTATTGCCGTCGGAATCCCTGAAGGGTGTCGAGAGCGGCCTCTGCAGTTTAAAAAGACGTAAACGTATGCTAGGCTAATTTAACCAACCATCGAAAGAAGAGCCCTCTGTGTAGACAGTGTTCACTCTAGATATGAAGGGCAGGGCAAAAAAAAGGCAGGAAAAAGGCACCCAGGCCTTTATTGTTTTCGAAAAGATACTTCTTGTCTTTGAAAAGGCACTTTAAAAAACAAAGGTTGTTCATGGACAACCACTAAGGCATGGGACCCCTGTCTGGAGGAATGGGTGCTCAATTCTTAGCAGGAGTGTAGCGATTTGATCTGAGGAAAAAAACATCGCATACCAATAATAATCCGCCATGTTGAGGAAGTTAATTGCCCTCATCATTGGGCGGGATTTTTCCAAAAGAGGGCGTTAGTTTTGCATAAAAGGGGCATGGGGGCGCTATTGAAATGGAAAAAGGACGGGCAGGGCGGACCTCACTTCAAACAACGCCTTGACTGTAGATCTAATGTGACCAAACTATTACATCTATCAACAATTGAGGCGATGAAAATGTTGGTGGTGTAATTCCATTTTGACTCACGCCGCTTAATTCTTTTTTTCGCAAACTGAAAATCTCCCAAATGGGTCCGGAATGTCAGTACAAGAACGGTTTAGTAACTACAACAAAACACATCACTTTCAAATTTACAGATTAGTGCGTTTAAAAAAATTATTTAATTTTAACGTCACCATTTTTAAGTTCCAAACGATGTTTCGTTCGAATTTTGTGACATTCGAATGTTGTATTGGCGTTCTGACACATTTTCGGAATTTTCAGTTTACGGTGAAAGCAATAGAGGTGCGAGTCAAATTGAATTCCCACCAGGCACGTAAATATAGAATTTTCTTGTGAGGTTCAGTTAACTTACCCCCCCCCCCCCCCCCACACACACACACATTTAAAAAAAAAAAAACCTTATTAATTTTTATTCAAATAAACAGGCAGATAAATATCGAAACAGCTATAGTTATCGTTTATTATTCATGAAATCTTTACCAATATCAGTCATTAATTATTTTTAAAATTAGTAAATACCACTCCCTAATTATGAAATAAATTTAGAGAACAAATTTAAATGTTCAGAATCTTTGTTTAGAATAATGTACGGTTTTGGAGCATCTTGTTTATACGGTCCCGTTTTGATGAAATTAAAATGCTAGGATAATGAAACATTTCGACGTCATATTAGGCTTAATTAGAGATGACTCCAAAACATGCTTTTGAAGCCTTTTGAAAACTAAAAATATCAGTTTCTAGTTTTTTAAAGTATTTTTATGATTTTTGTAGTAATTAGATTTTTATTATTTTTTCTTTTCTTGACTCAATGGGAGGGGTTTGAACCCCCTGAACCACCCTCTTACTTACGTGACGCCTGACTTGCACCACAATTACTTGAACCGCCTCAATTCAAAGCAATAATAAAAAAAAACTGATAAAAATGTTCCAAACTCTTTTTCTCCACCAATTTTTCTAAAAAAAAAAAAAAAAAAAGTAGCAAGACCTCTATCAATTCCAAGTGATTCCTCCCCCGCCCTTTTCTCCAAAAGTGTTCTGAGTGAGAACGATAGTCTGGCGCCGCCTCTGAGCGATTAATAAATAAAAAAGTCCGGTCTTTTTTTAGAGTTAAAGTGGAGCGTCCATGATATATTGGGCATTAAAGGACTGATGCCTTTTAATGGAGGCGGCATTTCTTGCTGTTTTGGGTTTTGTGGACGCTCTGCGACCTTATATGGGTAAGGGGTCAGGCTCGATCATTCTTCTGGGCTTGACCCCGTTGAAGGGGATTGTTGTGCACCCATTTCGTTTTCGAAATTGGATTTTTCTTGTCGGAAAATGACTGATATGTATAACATTTGGGGGATTAAAAAAAAACTGGTTTTGGGTATTTGTTGCGATATGCAAAGTCAAAGAGACACTCTCGCGTTATTTTTTTTGCCTTTGTGAAGGTCCATTCGACACGGACGTTATTTACGCGCGTTGCATTTTTCAGATGCCTCTAATTGGTGCGTTAGAAACTAAGTGGTTTGTATGCACCAATAGAACGGGCCTCAGTTTAGGTGGTGTTGATTCTACACGGGCGTGATAATCGAGTGTTGCATTTTGAAAATGGCTCTGTAAATAGTGCATACAAACCAATCACATCAGAGTCATCTGTAAAAGCTCACGCGCGTTGATCTCGTTCGTGTTGAATGGGCCTTAAGCCTATGCATGCTTTTGTTTTCATAAGGGAATATTTGCTACTGTCGTATACTTTATTATTATTATTATTATTATTTATTATTAGACACACAATGTTGTCAAGGGGCCCCAAGGCCCGTCCAGACAACGCAATAAAACTACATATACAATAAAACAGCATATACAAAACTACATGCACAATAAAATATATACATTTTAAAAACTACATGCATAATAAAATATATATTTCATAAGTACAGATAAACTCAAAATAAAAACAAAGACAAGATGACAAGAAAGTCTAACAGAACATCCATTTCATATTTCAGCAAATACATTATATCAAATTTTCAAAGTTATTTGACAATATACAATGATACACCAGTGTTCACTCTAGAAATAAAAAAGGGCAGGGCGCTGTTGGCTGTAAAAGGGCACCCCGTTTTTGAAAAGGCATTTCTTGTTTTTAAAAGGGCACTTTTTAAAAAAAAAGTTTCAGATGGGCTTGGCCACCCGTTGATATATCAGACCCGTGACCAAAAAAAAATCCGATTTGTTGAATGATATTGTGCAAGAGCTGCATATTGATGACGATTCGGGGCTTATTTTGAAAGAAAGACCCGTACAAAATTGATGTCTCTTTATGAAGATACTATATAAAATCCTAAATTTGACACTTAAAAATTAATGTTTTCGCTAAAAACAAATTCTGTAAGAAGCCCTAATCATACCCCTTACAAAACTGACGAAAAGGCCACTTAAATCTAAAATTTGGTTATAAAAGGTATAATATTGAAATCATCTTCACGTTAAAAAAGACCATAGCATTTCATATGCGGGAACAGGCAACCAATAGGATTCGTGGAATGCCCCGTGCTCGAAATAACCACGGAATCATCGCGATTATACAACACGCGTAGTTAAAAATAGTTTGTTTTCCTACTGTATAATTCACTTAATTCCAATTTACATACACATTTTTTTAATCGATACCTTTTTTAAAGACGGCTAGGGAAGCAAAAACGCTTGTACTTGACTGAAAAGGGCAAGAGGGGCGGAATATTTTCAAAAGAGGGCGGCATTTTTGAAAAAAGGGGCATGAGGGCGCTATCGAGATGAAAAAAGGGCGGGCAGGGCGGACCGCCCTTCAAAAAACGCCTAGAGTGAACACTGGATACACAATTACAGATTTAAATAGGGATTCTTCATCAATATTCATAATATATTTCTTGATCTCTCTTTTAAATTTATTTTTATTTTCTATAGATACTATTTGTTCAGGTAATGAATTGAAAACCTTTGGAGCCTATATATACAAAACTTTTGCGAAAAATTTCTTTTTTGGGTTTAGGTATATTATATGTATGTACATTTCTAAAACAATAAGTAATCGGATCTCTATGAATGCCCAACATTTTTGTTGTTATATAAATAAAGAAGTACGTTATATATGTATAATTTTCTTACAGTTAAAATGGAGTTTGATAAATTATCAGATTCACAATTTAGCATTCGGAGCAATCTATTTTGAGTATTTATTAAAGGTCTAATATTATTTATGTAGTCACCACCCCAAGAGATTATACCATATTGAAATATTGATTGGACCCAAGCAAAATATAACTTTTTTAAAAATGATTTACTGATACAATTTCTCAAACTTATGTAAAATTTAAATTATAATAATTTTTATATACGTTTGTAAACACGTCTGTATAGTTTCATGTTGGTTATCAATCTGAATTGTAACTGTGCATTGTTTGGGTTACACAAACAATTGTGTAATAAGGAAGTATGTGCAAAATTATTTGTTGGTTCCATTATTAGTAGCTGCCTCTTGTCGTCGTCAAACTTAAACAAGTCATCTGTATTAGCGTGTATACATAGATACGTCATGGGAAAATTTGGGAAATTCCATAATTTGTATCATACCCCGTACTCTTGGCCTTTGACCAAAAGTCAATAAATTGTTTGCTTACAGGATTACCCAACCAAAATGATTCCACGTTCTTAGCCCGGGCCCTCCCTATTTGCTGACAGCCCAGCTGACCTTAGGGAATCCCTAATTTTTGTTTTTAAGCCACCGCTCATCCTACTCACTCTTTGTTCCGAAAAACGGCGAGCCTAAATTTGTGGGTTCGGCAGTTGCCGGATGGGTTCGGCAACTTCCGGATCAATCACCCGACAGATCCTGGAAGTTGCAAGTCGATAGTGGAGTCGATTTCAGCGAGTGCTGTTTGGATAAGGGCGACTATTGAGTTGCCATTTATTGACCGAAAAAAGACACACACAAATGGCTGGCTTATACTGTTTATGAGTCTGCGGTTTTTTGAAAAACTGTTGGCGAGACACAGATCGGAATGCGACGAATTTATGAAAGATGCATTCGATTTTGTGGTCAGATGTTTGGCGTGCTTTTGGGTTGTATTCGTCAGAAATGATTGCGATATGCGTGTTCCGTTTCATGGAAGTATATTGCAATGTCCTGTTACTGCACTTTGCACTTTATAAAAAAGCAATGGGTTTTGATTATTATTATTAGCTACGCTTCCATAGAGATGTCATAAGTTGAGCATGTCCTCGCTTTTTTCGTCTGCAGACGCCGCGCTCGACGTCCGTCACACTAGATTAGTTGGTTTCCGATTGAGACACTGGATTCAACCATTCAGTGTTGGAATTCTTGATGGACGTCAAGCGCGGCGTTTGCAGATGAAAAAAAAAGGGAGGACATATTACCCACCTTTATGACATGGGGGGGACGAGTTGCTTGGATAAACAAGTTCTGCATATTTACTCTCTAATGGAAACGTCGACGTTTTTTATTAAAACGAACATGCCGCAAGGTACGACCAATGTGTCGCACAACATTTTATTAGGGCTACGACATTTCAATTATGTACTTGAAATACGAGGTATATTATAACAATCTCTAAATTTACAAAAGCTTTCATTAGAGTCCAGGTTTAGATTACCAAAAGTCGAACTCGTCCGATTGCATTGATACAATCTTATTAAATTAACATTTAATATTGTTTTCTTAGTTAATTAAAAACAGTTTCAATTATAATTGAAAACATTAAAAAGTCATGCTTTTTACATAGGTTTCTTGCCAGTCATAATCTGCTTTTTCATACCTTTCAAGACCAGTCTACTGGTTCTTAATATTAAACGGCTACGGGTGTATGCCCTTAGTTGGCTGGATTTCACTTCTGAATCACCTTTCTAGCCATACATGGAGACAAACACACTCGACTTTTATCTCCGTTACGTCAAGGGCTTTCTCAGCTACGTCCATCTTACCAATGGAATTTGCACCATTTCTCCTTCTTGCGATCATTTGCCAGATAGCAGCATTGCCGTTTCCCCTGCACACATAATCCCTGATGCCGCTTCTTCCTCCCTGTGTTGGGCAGGTGTCTGACCTAGAGTCTTGACTCTTGATTTTTTTGCTGCTTATCTCTCCGAATAACTTCTTCGCATTCTTTCACGTATACCTCAGGACTCTTGCTGCGAGACTGGAGTCCTAAGGTCTTGGGGGGATGAGGGTGTGTATCGGACCTTTTGTTATATATATTTTTTTTTTAAAAAGATTTATGCGGTATTTCTTATCTCTGGACGTGTAACCTGGGCATGCACATTTTTTTTTATGTTGAGAGTTTTTATTTTTAACGATAATGAGGTTCAGTATAAGGAGTTATGCGTTACTGGAATTGCACCCGATTCTGAAACAAGAAATTACGCCTCACCTATCCAATAAAGCAGTGGTTCTCAACAAGTGGTCCGCGAGAGGGTCCGAAGTGGTCCTTGGAACTTTTGAACAATCAAAATTATTGTTTTTCAAAAAAAAAAAAAAGAGGTATGTAAAAAAAGGAGAGAGGTAAACGAGAGGTGTATAAAAAAAGGAAAGGTGCTTGTTTACAACTTTAGTAGAAGCGTTGTTTTCGAATAGGTTTGGATATATACGCGATTTGATGGACTTGGAACGTAAACATGGAGTGGGTATTCCCTCAAGGGCACAGGGAACACTGCGTGTGACACTGTACCGATAAAAAAAAACCGAGACGTCTAGCAAGCCTAAATTTAATGAATAATTGTAAGTTTGGTACATTAGAAAAAAAAAATTCAAAGCCTATATAGACACAATATTTTATCATGTAATACTTTATGGTACACAAAACTCATTTTTTTCTTACCCAAAAGTTAACTAACATTTGAACACATTACTAGGTAGCTTATATGTATCATTTGGCCAAGTGATGTGGCTCTAAGTTCAATAAGCTGCCCAATAATGAGTTGAATATCATTCCACTACACTTTAATAAAAAAAAAAGGCGAGTTATAAACTTTAAATTCTCTTATCTCTCGGAACTCTGTTTTTGAATTTACTCCACTTGACAGCCAACACGCCCAAATATGGCCGTAGTTGTGCAAAAAGGATCCTACCCTATGCAAAAAGGTTGGTGTCTGATCTTTTTATGCATTGCATAATTACAGCCAAATACAAAAAGCCACGTTCTTTTCATTTCCCGAATTGCGTTATTTGACAGATTGGTCCATTTCTCAGAATCTTAAAATGCTCAAAGATGTGGAATGTCGATTCCGACTGGATTCCTCAAAACGCGCTTTTGATAAATATCTAAATTATTTTTATTTAGATAAATATCTAAATAAAAATTCCTATCCAAACTTACAGTCGCAGTTCGCAGTATTTGAATTCTGTGAACTGCGAGAAATATTGGGAACTTTTAGTAAAAAAATCACTCTTGTATGTATGATCACAAAAAAACCTTAGTTTATGTTGCTCACGCTGAAAATTGCCAATGAACGAAGTATAAAAAGTTTAATAACTGGACATAAAAAGTTTATCGCACCATATTGGCCTGTTATGTGTTCTCTGTAGCTTTAGTCTTTGCGCCCAACGTTACAAGTACTTCCGTCTTAATGAGGAGGTCATTTCTTGTTTTGCCGAAATTTTATTTCAAAACATTTACACGAGCAGTCTTGGAACTGTTATTTTATCGACCATCTTAATTATAGCAACATTCAATGGAATATATATATTTTTTTGATGAACAAAAGATGCCGACTTGCATTGATGGGAAGTTATGGTCCCAGTTATTTTATGATTGAAAATCCTTTTTGAATGCTATTTCGCTTTCCATAAACGCCAACGTATTTATGGTCCGCGGGCGTTTGCAACGCGCGTTTTTATCGCTACACGCGTAACCAAGTTTTAGACATAGCATAATGATGTTTTTTTGTTCAAGTTTGTGCACGAGCGCTTTTATTGAAACCCTTAGACTCTACCTTTAACTGTGACTAAAACCAAATAATATTTTTTTAATGAGAGCTTCTACAAGAGACTGTAGATGTTGATTGAAAAATTTACGCGTTGAGAAAAATTGAGCTTTATTAACATCTATATAAAATTGGCAGCGGTTTACCTGGAATCCAAAAAGCGCATCTCACTTTAGTTTGACGTTCCACAGCTTAAACCCTTCGAGCATGGATCCTTTGTAGTAGAGCAGTCATGACGTCACTCTCGCTAACATCAAAGTGAAGCCAACATGTATGGCCTCAGACACGTGGTTAATGACGTCATTCCATTCATACATTTTCAATGTTACACATTTCCCAATTCATCAGCCAATCGCGAGTATTTTTTAATTCATAATTTTGAAAAGAAGTCACGTGTCTGAGGCCATTCGGTCTGAGATGTTGGTTTCACGATTATGACGTCATATTCGCTCTACAACTATCCATTCATGCTCGAAGGTCTCGACAGACATAGCTTACCTAATTTTATTTGAATAAATTATAATTTCTGTGGAAGTAGGAGACGTCATAAGGAATGGCAATAGCCCAATTGCGGCCGAAGCGGTGCGGGTTTACCATATTCTCAAAGAAGAAAACATTTGTTTATCGCCCAGACAAAAGGTTGCCATGGGCCGCAATTGGAACTTTCCGTAAGGAATGGTCGTCGGTGTAGGCGATCGTTCTAACGTAGGTATATCACTGCATCGTCAGGTGGTATTTATTTTTTAATAAAAGGGAATAATAAGGGGGGGGGGGGGATATCAATCATTCTTTAAAAGGTAATTACAAAATTATTCGACCTCTCCAACCATTCTTAAACATGAATTATGACCTCCAATCCCATACTCTTTAGCAGGGATTCGTTTAATCACGCAGATAAAGAGAATCTTCGTCATCCGCTTGCTGTGATTAATCCCGCCTTTTGTTTAGAAAGCGACTACAATGGGGTCAAATGGGACGACGACGCGTGACTCTCACGCAAAAGAGGGGGTGACGCACAGTTCCGAAGTTTGCTTTGGTGGTTGCTAATGTTCGAATTTGTTGTCGTTTGGAAGGGATTATCTCGGAAGCTATATACTGATCGTGGTCACGTGATACTTTCCATTAGGCTTCATTGGACAACTGATCGGGTTTGTGGCGGATGTAATAGGGTCGGAAAAATTTATTTACCGTCATGTTTGGGTTCATGTAAACATGTTTTTCTTTTGGCTGCATGTTAGAATCATAATAAGCAAATAGTTCATAATGGTGTTAGAACAGGAGCTGTCTTGGTTTGTTGCGTATACCGGTTTCTACATCCTCCGTAATAGTGTTTAGTACATTGTACTGGCGCCAACAGAGTGATAATTTTTACCATGTGGAACTTGGCATAGAAATACCTCAGAGAAATACCGTAGCCTAGGAAGTTTCGTAATCCCCAAACAGAAGAAAGGAGCGCTGATTTCTATCTAAAACATTCTGTACAATATGTTAATGTAATTTGTAAATGTCTAATATTGTAAAGATAATTCTCATAGACTTGTTCCTTAAAACCAAATTTTAGAATCAATTTTATAGGCAACTCTGTTTTTGCTCATATCCTACTGTTGCCCTGAGGCGACGATATATGGAAGAAAAAAAAGGGGATCCCGGTCCTATTTTAGTGTTAGCTAGGGATCCGTGACGTAAAGTTAATTGGGAACCGCTAGCTCAAATCATTAAATTTAAATGGGTTTGCACTTTCTCAGTGGTTCTATAATTTAAATTAGGTTATCAAAATTCTGATTTACTCAATTTATATTTCCTCAAATAACCCTGAAATGCCTTCAATGCCCAAACTCACTCTATTACTTTTTAAATTTTAAAATATTCCGACTCGCTTCTGACGTATTATTTTCCCAGCCGTAAACCGGAGCTCTTAAATTAGTTGTGGACGCCGCATTTTGTTGGAAGCAGCTTCTCTTTATTCGGCGGAACATTTTGTAACTGCAAATTCAAGGAAAGTGGGCGGTACCTCTACTTTTGGCGTTGCGCAATTCTTCTTGGAGTTTTGGCAGTGAATATTTACTTTTGTGATATTTCTCAGATTTTGGATTTGAGGAATTCTCGCAATTTGTTATGAATGGAGCGGCTGGTTTCTCTAAAACTTGAGTTGTATTGTCTCACATTTTCGGCTAATAACAGATATGTATTTGGGGTTCCATTCTTATTCCATTTAAAATTGTTGAAGGACAGCGTTCTATCTTTTGAAGTATTTTAACTAAAAAAAATCGAAAGGGACTGCACTACATCTGCTGAAACTTCAGTTCAGTAGATTATAAAAATAAGGATTTGTCTCCAACGCAACATCTCGCTAATAGAAAGAAGATATGCCAAATTTACGCCATAGAATTTTGCTTTATTTTAAGATTTTACATGCATTGGCGCCAGTATTATCTTATCGAACGAGAAAAAATTTATGTCAATCGTGCTATTTGTAATGTAGTTATAGTTGTCGGAATAGATCCCCCTTAAATTTTAACACAGTGTTTATATTCTGATACTGCATAGTCGTTTAATTTATTACGTCACACTATTTTTCATCCTTTTGTACCCCTCCTACTACCATGTCACGTGCGGTCACGTTAACCTTACCCCTCCCCCACATTACGTCACGACGAATTTTTTTAATTAATAAACAGACATTAAAACTTCTATGTATTTTACAAAACATTTCATTAGAAAGATTGTGATTTCATAAAAAGTGACATATATCACAGTTTGTGAAAGAAACTTCAGCATTTTTTTTCTTCAAAGTTTTGTTACATCATTTAAAGACTAGATTGAGACCCCTCCCCCAGTTACTCATGACATACCCCCTTCCCCTAAGGGTCCGCGACGTAATAAATGAACGACCCCTCTCCAAAACCATATCCCATCCATATTAAGCCATATCCACCACTCCAATCGATCATTTAACCTTAAAAAGCCCTAAATCCCATCTTGCATAATTCCGTTCCAAAATCTCGCATCCAAATGACCTACAACTCAATACCGACTCCACCCTCTACAACCCCACTTATGGCGGGGAAAAAAAAGATTCGAACAAAAGCAGCAATCACAACAACAAGACTCGAAGGCACCGACCACCCTTCCACCCATTGAAAGTGCTTATTATTCAGGTTAAAATAACTCAAAAGGCGATCGTCCCTGCTGACCCATCGCCTTGTATGGACTGGCCAAGTCATCCCCGCCATATTAGGACAAGCGGTCACGTTGGTATGTAATAAGGGCCAGTGTATAAGGCTAATGCCGTCAATAGGTGCAAGGTCCATTTTAGTCCGGGCTGGACTCGCTTTGCCGCTTTTGCTTTTATTTCCAGTACGGTAATTAGAAATAAGGGGAGTGTATTGAACTGGAATTCTTTCGGGCGGGAATGATCTGGTCGTGGAAGAGACTAAAAATTCATATTACGGGATCTAGGATGGTCGGCCATTGATATATTTAGCATTGATAGTGTTTGTTCGTATTTTAAGTTTTCGAAACGTTTACTTAATTAAAAAAAAAATTGATATGACGATATTAATTTATACCAATCTATTAAATGACTGAATTATTAAACACTTTGAAATAACTCTAACTGTAACTTCTGGAAGGCTCTTGTTTTTGTATTTTCTTTCAAAATTTTAACTTTTCCATTTTTTTTTCTAAACATTAGGGCTTTGTTAAATATTTATATTTTTTCACCAAAATTTCTTATCAGGTGCTTTGAATATGATACATAAGAATTGGCTTTAAATTTTTTTTTATACTACATCTATTTGATTTTTATATAAAGTGTTATTTAAAATAACGTAAATATTTTCCTTGAAACTCAATTTTTTAAAAACTTTTGTAGTGTAGGGTGGAGTGGGGTAAGTGCATCCACGGGGCAAGTGTGCCCACGGCTTGTTATGTTTTGGAAACATTCATATTTCACTAAAAAATCCACTAGGTATACTATATTGGAATCTTCTCTTTTGATGTTCACCAAAAAGTCCGGCAATTTCTATCTTAATAGATTTTTTTTAATTACATTTCAGCTTTTTCAATGCAAGTACGTTTTGAAAATTTTAAACTTTTTCATATTTTTATACTACTACCTAGAATATCAAAACTGTATATTCTTGTCAAGTGTAATGTGTAGTTTTCAGCCATGCATCTTATTTTATTTTGGAATTGAACTAATGGTTTAGCATTAGCAGCAGGCCCGTCACACTGGGGGGGGATCAAAGTTGGGAATGTTAACTTCTAAAAATCCTCGAGTTGGGAAAAATTATGTATAAAGAAAATAAATATTATTAGTAAATGTAAGCTAGGGAAGATTAGAAATTGCCCAACTAGTATGATTACATTTAAAGTAGACCTCAGAACGGACACTGCATTGGAATATGGGTGCGTTAAGTTGGGAATTTCGAATCGTTATGTTGAGAATTTCGAATCGTTTAGTTGGGAAATTTCTTGTTTAAACCCCCCAAAATATTTTTTGTGTGACGGCACTGATTAGCAGCCGTATTTACACTTGCCCCTTACATTTTGAAAAACTTAATATCAAGAGAAAACCAAACACTGAAAATAAACGATTTAAAAGTTTTCGTTCCTTGAAAAATATACACCGGTCATTTAGCATAAAATCTCGAATAACTCGTTAAAAAACATGACACAGTTCTAGAATTTTGCGATCATATTTAGAAGTAGGAATGGAAGGGAATAAAATACCCCTAAGAAATCAGTTTCTCAGTCACTGAAAAATCTATACCTACGTGACTGGTTTCCACTCATCTGCAGTGGCGGCGATTCGGGGGGGCAAGGGGGGGCGGTTGCCCCCGCACTTTTTTCGGATGTTGCCCCCGCACTTTTTTAATATTGCACATTTTAAAACTAAATAACAAGTCAATTGTTTTACGGCATTGCCTAACCAAGGAAAATTTTTGAAGCCAATCCTCCCACCACCACCACAGGCATTAAGAAGGGGGGGGGGGGGGGGGTCAGGTGTTTCAAACCCATTTCATTGAAAGTCAAGAGAAAAAAAAAATATGAACGAATGTGGTATCGTTATTCTTTAAAAATAATTCCTCATTTTAAAACTCTAATAAATTCTTTATCTAAATTGAGCAGCGTCGTTTTCAGATTTCCAGACAGTATTCCAATAATTCATTGATTGGCGCCTCACATTTACTCATTCTGGTTTTTTTTTCGGAAAAAGAAATAGCATATCTTTACATAGAAAATGCAACTGTTTGACCTTCAATTAAAAAAATAGATCAAATCCAGCTTTTATTTATGTCTATCTGATACATTAAAATAGTATTCGGTCTTAATAAAATGCGTTAAATGAGATGTTTATTGTGTAATATTGGCGCCGAACAATTGCGTAATCTATATGCCTGTAGATAGGTGGGTAGGGGTTGTCTTGAGTTTGCCATTAATGTCTTTGTTTTGATCTTCGTCTGCTCTGCTTTTTAGCGAAATGAAGCGAATTGTGCAAAATTCAGTTTTAAATTACTTTAATAAAAAGAACAAATGTGAAGTTGAACATGACAGCAGCAGTAACACAAGCACTACCGTTTCCATTCAAGAAAGCTTGTCTGTTTGCAATCTACGCCACGGAATTTTCAAAATCGCGCAAGTATACGTTTAAAGATACCATTATCTTGATTTGTAACATTTATATATCATATTTCGAAATCTTTTACATAATTCATATTATGCGATTGTACTTTAATTTAATTTAGCATAATTGTTCAATTTATAATTTAATTTCAAATTATTATTGGAAAATTAATTCAAATTTCAGTAATCATTGATATTCGTAAATTTCGACTATTATTGCACTTCATCAAATGCGTAACGAGGGTACAGTTTAATTTAACCGTGAATAGATATATTTAAAAAACTTTTGTTTAAAGTTTGATTATTCATACACAGATGATATGTTTTTGCTTTTCCCAAAATATCCATTTAAAAATAATAGTAATAATAATTCGACAATGAGATCTTGTTATATGATTTTGCTATTATGATTTTGGTTTAGATTTTTACAAACCCGAGTTGGAAAAATTTATGCCCAAAGATAATTTATATTATTAGCAAATGATAGGGAAGATTATAAATTGTCCAACTTGTAAGATTAAATTTATATCAGACCTCTGAACGGACACTGCATTGTAACATGCGTGCAATAAACCAATACTTTTGAGAGAACTGTTTAATATTACCTAATTTATAAAAAAGTTGAAAATGTCGATAAGCTGGAACTGGGAATTTTTAGCGCTGTTGAGTTGGGAATTTCTATCGTTAAGTTTGATTTGGTTAAATAACGTCGCACTAGAGCTGCATATTGGGCTTTGCCGACGATTCGGGTTCGGGGCCCATCTCGAAGGAAAAACCCAGGAACAATGCTTCATATTTTTGAACAATAGTCAGATAATGAGAACAACACCTGAGCTGGGCATCCGGCGGCGTTAAGCCGGAAATTTTGAATCGTTAAGTTGGGAAATTTCTTAATCGTTACCAAACAGATATTACAAGGAATCTCAAACTTTAAATTTGTTCTTTAAATTTATTTCATAATTAGGGAGTGATTTATTAATTTTAAAAATAGTTATTGACAATGATAACTGATGATGTTGTTTATCTGCCAACGTATTCCTGTTTACTTGAACGAAAATTAATATTTTTTTAAGAAAAAAAAGTGGTGGTGGGTTGGGAGAGATGTTTGTTGATTTTTGTGGGGGGTTAAGGATTCCCCCTCTAGGCGAGGGGGAATCGACATGGGCGTCTCGCACTTATTTTAAGTTAGTATCATTTCCTTCAAATAACTCAAAATAGAGAGTAAATATATAAATATGCAATATTTATTGTTTTGGCGGTCAACATTTTTATACCCCCCCCCCCCCCGCGCTTGGTTCGTCTTGATCTTGCCCCCCCACTTTTACCACCCAATCGCCGCCACTGCTCATCTGTATTAGTAATTAGCAATATATCTAAACGTTCTGACTGCGCATTGATCGCATGTAAAATTGGCGTGATTTAAATTGCTTCCTTTGTGCTGAAGTTGCGCAGGTGTTTCGAGACAAGTAGCGGTTTAATGCAACTACTGTTGGAGGAAAATGAAATATACAAACGAAAACAAATGCAACCGACAATGTGGATTGTCACTGCGATTCCATGTTGTTTAATATTTATTATTTAAATTAATACATTAAAATTTTTCATTTTAACTGTTGGTCCTTTTCTGGGCTAAGAGATATGTTGTTTCAATTATTTTTTCCTCTGTAAACACATTCCTTGTGCAGTGAAGACAGTTCTACAGCAGAATACGGAACGCTTCATCTCAAAAAGCAATTTTTTTTTTCACGGCATTTTCTCCCATTTGGTTGGAATTGTAGCCCGCTTCTTAGATATATTTAATATTTATTTCGCTTATTTGAGTACTGCATAATAATTAAAAAAATTATTAGTATTGTGTGTATGAAAGAAAAATTGCTACAAATCACTTGTCATTGACTTTCTTTGTAGAGAGATCAATTTTCTTGACCATGATTTTTTTTAATATTAAGGTATAATAAGTTAAAAGGACCCTCTAACATAACTCTGAATTTTTTTTAATTATTTTTTTTAGCTTATACGATTTGTCTTTATAAAATACACCTTTTTTTACATTAAAAAAAATACATAAATCAAATATAATGATGAAATTTATGAATTTTGAATAGCCATTTATGAATAGTGAAATTTATATTGCCCTAACTTCAGTTCGAGACGTTTTTGATAAAAGAAGGCCCTATATGCCAAATAAATACTAAAAAGGCTTTAAATCCATGATTAGTTGTATACAGGAAAACATGGTAAAAGAAAATATAACTATCATCAAAATAAAAAAATTTGCATACAACAGCTACTTTTAGACAATAAAAACCTTTTAAAGTATCAAAACTTTGATGCAAGTGATAAGTTTGGTTTTAATTGTTCCCTGTAAAGTTTTCCTTTTTGGAGTTAGGGTCTTCTTTCTTATGATTAGTATACTGTGGTACTAATTTGTGCCTTTTGTAAGATTTTTTTTTGTTTCTTACAAAAAAAAAATCTCTCCTCCTTTTTAAAGTATTAATATAAAGAAATTAAATACGAATTCAAAATCGTTTGGTAGATAAGGGTTGCCACTCATTTGGAAAACCTGGAATTGTCAATGAAAACAATTTTTACTTTAATTTTTGTATACTTTGCCAGGTTATTATTGACATGTGCTTCATTTTTAATGACTTAAATATTAATGTTTTTTCGTATATTTCTCAGTCTTCGATTTTTTTTGAAAACCTTTTTGAATAGTCAGGTAATTTGGATCTCAATATTGGATGACAACTCTGTAGATGATTTTTTATTTAATAAGTCTTAACAAAATTATTTGGAAAAAATTTGACGGTGCTTACATTCAAAACGTTTTTTCATATTTTTGTCATAAATGAAGAAAATGGAAAATTTACCTTCATAATTTCATTTATTATGTAATACCCAGCAAAAAACCTTTCATCAAAATCATGAAGTTGAAGGTTTCCTATAAATGATATTGAAACAAACAAAAATGCAATGTTTTTTTCAAAGTTTTTAATTTTATGCATAAAACCGTTTGCGTTTTCCCTTCAATAATTTCAATGTTTGAAAATTGAAGTATTTTAAAAATTTGTTAAAGGTTTTATAAAGGATTTGAAATTTTTTTAAAATTTAATAGATCTTTAAAAAAAATATGCGTAATAAAACCTTTATATTAACAATTTTTAAGGTCTTATGCTTTCCTTTTCTTGCTGCGTTGCCCATAGTGCTGGTCTAGTGCGATTTAATTCACCCAACCAACCATTTAATTTTGTTTCATTAATTACTATAAACTAATTATTTTGCTTTGTTCGAACGGCAACGACACAACATTCCGTCCAGCATTAAGGTAGCCGCCATTTGCAAAGCAAAGACATTAATAATTGTTCTAAACTACAATCCAGTCACGAACTTCAATCTCAAGCCTCAGAGTGTTTGGAGAAGCCGAAGAATAATGGCCGAGAAACTCGATTATAGCGCTCTTAAACAATGCCCGCCAGTGCTACAATCAAGGAACGATAGCTTTCTATTATTTTCATAAATTAGAAAGTGAAGCCTGCTCTGCTGTCACGAACTTTTCCAACCCGACTTTCGCTCTCCAGTTTGCTGCCGCGAGGGGAGAAGTCGTTGTTCTCGCTTTGGTCTACATGTTCCAATTGTGTTTTTGGTTCTACTTTTCGAACGCATGTGTTATTCTTTCGGTGCTCAAGGGCAGATTGGATTATACCTCTCCATTGCGTGGCGAGTGGCCTAAAGATGGCAACAGGTTTTGTTCTTGTAAACTGTGTTACTGGAGGTTTTTTTTGTTGATGGGTTGATAACAATGTATTATGTCTTGCATGCCTGAGGATCTTTGATATCGTCTATCTTGGGTTTTGACCGTTAGTGCTATAAGTGTATGTGGAGGGAAAATATCGATTTACAGTAATAAGTCAAGATTTTATACGAATATTTTAATGCAGGTTATTTTGTTAGATGAAGTTTTCTTTGATCTACATTCGCCTGTGTTTAGACTTTCTGAAAGTTGCAGTTTTTCAGTAACCAAGTGATGAATTTGAATAGGTGTAGGTGCAATCAATATATTGTCTGAGCAGTATAGATTTCCCTTATCACACTGTTAAAGTAATGTGCCTGAACAATCACCCGAAATTAAATTTTTTAGCATAAAATAGTTATTTACTCTGAGCTATCAAACTTTAACAAACAAATAAAAAAAACTTGATATCCATTTTTCGTTTACTGCATTTTTGATAATTTCTTCACGTAACATTCAGGAAAATAGGGGTGTTCTTGACAGTTTCACACTGGGAAAATGGGTGTTTAACCCTTTTTGCTATCGAGGCGTTTTTTGTTCGGGCAAACCAGCAACTCGAGACTATTTTACGCATATTTGGTAAATTTCTTATAGCTAATGGAATGGGCGCATCAAACCAAGTGGTGCCTCAAAGTCACCTCTTGACCGCAGAGGGTTAAAAAAATTAAAAATCGGGTAGGCACTGTACTGTAAGGTTTGGTTCGTGAATACTTTGTATGCTCGGTGTGTTCTTTTTTGCGTCTTCGGTAAGCTCAGATCTCTCCCCAGTTTGTTATAAGTTTAGACTTCCTAATATTATTTGGAAGTCTTCGACAAATTGTCACTTCCAACCAGTGGCGGCGATTGGGTGCTGAAAGTGGGGGGGCAGGATAAAGGGGAAACAAGAAGTCCCCCAAATGGGAGGGAGAGGGCAGGGGGGGAACTAAAAAAAAATTGCTATTATATTGCTATAAAAAAGCTATGGTATTGCACACTTGTATTTACTCACTATTTTGAGTTATTTGAAGTATACCAACTTATAATACACAGTAAAAAAAATTAATAACATAAATTTAAAATTCATACCATAAAGCTAATTTGAGACAGTTTAAAAGCTTTCTTTTTTTTTGTTATTCTGACTAAAAAAGGCAAAACAAAGCACGATAACTTTCAGAAATACTATATAAAAGAGTCACAAAAACGAAAGTCTAATTTTCAGGAATATAAAAAGTATGAACTGTTCAAAACACCTTTATATCACTTGGCTATTTTAGCTATAGTCGAAGACAATTTAACTAGACCCTTAAGCGAAGGCTACGATGTGTAAAAAGACTGAGATATGGCCCTGATTGAATAAAAAAAATCAACTGCTGATTTAAAAACAAATAAATATCTAGGGGAGTAGTCATAAGTCATATACAGTTTGCTCTGTAGACTCCAAAATGACAGTACAAACGAGAGTCATAAGTCATATTCGGCGCCGTTTCCGCCTTTTTTCCCTACTGCTTATATGTAAAACTGAGAAAATTTGGGAATGAGTCATTCTGCTGAGAACCAGAGGGTATTTTGTAGATTTAATACGTAGTTACAATAAACTATTTATTGATGTTTTCGAAATCAAAGCATTGAGAATTAAAAAAAAAGCTATTAAATCTTTTCTGCCATCATCTTTGAGAACATTCGCTGATAAGAAAAGTAAACAAATATGCTTTTGTGGATTGCGTTTTAAAAATGTTAAAATCGGAGATTTTCTGACTAAAATAAACTATTGCAAAACCAAACTATTTAATAAGTAATCATAAGTAAAATTATTATAACTCGCTCAGAAAAACTATAGAAATTATATGGTTAAAAAAGTTAATCGCTTTGATTAGACTTACATTTTTTTGTTCTTATTTAATTTAACAATTACTGGTACTTTAGAAGCAAAATTTATTAAAATATACAAATTGATTTAATATTTGAACTCGCAATTTGGCGCTCTTTAAAGCGCCAAGTTCCTTACCGGGAGGTTGCAAGCCCGTTCTCCCATCGTCCAAACGTTTGACGTGTGGAGGCGACTAGTGCACATTAAATCTGTCAATGAGAGGGGTTTGAACCTCCTGAAACCTCCCCCCCCCCCCCCCTCCCTTATTTACGTTCCCATGGTAGTATGAGGAAGTTGGGGTTCAAAAATTTTCCTTTGTTAGACAATGCAGTAAAACAATTGACTTGTAATTTAGGTTTAAAAAGTCCAATATAAAAAGGTTGCGGGGGCAACATAGAAAAAAGAGCGGGGGCAACATCCGAAAAAAGTGCGGGGGCATCCGCCCCCCCCCCGCGCGCCGCCCCCCCCCCCCCCCCCCCCGAATCGCCGCCACTGCTTCCAACCCACACAAATGGTTTAAACTGTCAACTCTTTATTTTTATTGTCAACTGTTCAAAATTTTAGAACTCGTCGTTCTGTTCAATTTAAGCACGCACTCGCTGCGTTTCGTCGATTAGAAAATAAGTTACAGCAGTGAAGACATGTCTCAGTATGCCGGGGCCGCCAGTGGATAAAGGCGTCCAGCTAGTAATCAGGATTGCTAGTTCGAACCCGTGCGATGGACTTGACAGAGACGTAAAAAAGTAGTGATCTTGCGATCGAAGGGTTGCCAGCGTCGCTGCAAAAGTACTAGAAAGTCGCCCAAAACATCCAACAAATTATACTGGTGTTATAGGGACTGGTGCACGATAAATCTGATCGGGGTGCAATGTCCTGACACCTATTTAGGTTGCGTCGGGTGCAAGCTCAGTTGTTTTCCTCGGCATCTGACCATAGTTCAAAAATACGAAGCATCGTTCCCGAGTCTTTCCTTCGAGATACGCCCTGGACCGTCGCCAATAATCTACTGTGCAGCTCTAGTGCGAGGTTAATTAATCAAATAAAACCTCAGTATGCCCGCACCACCACGCAGTACAAATGTAATAGAGAAAAGTGCATTAACGGTCGAACTGGTGGATGCGACCCACTTTCGTCTAAAAGATTGTAAATCGTGTATCTTTATAGGCTGATTTCCCTTGGAATATTCACCTCAAAAATTCTTCTTGTGATTTTTAAACGACCCCCTGATGTCGCTTGCTATCTTATACCCGATGCTGTCTCTTCCACCAGCATATCTTTCACGGTTACTCGTATATTATACCCCTGATGAGACGATGTACTGCCCCTTGTTGTAAATGAATCCTCCCCTCAGTCCACAAAACGGCACTTTGTTTCGAATGTTGCTCTCTGGGGAGTCTTGAGGAGGAGGAGTGAGATTTCAGAGATGTAGTTGTGCTGAAATATGGCCGCGTCACTTACACGTTGGGAGATGCACAGCTGTTCAAATGTGTGGGGTCCTGTGGAAGTGGAGAGAGTGCGCCCCTGGGTTATGAAAACAGTCTCTGGCGAGGTCTGGAAGTTAACCAAACATTTTAACTTTTCCTTTGGGGGAAGGGGGGAGATCGCCTTGGTTTTAGGGGAGTGATTGTTTCACTTTTTGACAGTGGGAGAAATAAAGGGGGGGGGGGGGGGGTAACATGAGGGATATACCGTCCTCAGATATGAAATCACTGTTCTTGGTAATGTTTTTCAATTAGCTATGCAAAGTGATAGTAATTGAATCGCAATTAAATTTGACAACTAAGTTTAAAGGAATTAAAATTGAGATTATTACACAAAAATGCTAACTTTCGCTAACTGGAGGAGTTGTGAGTGGATACTAGGTCTTAACCCTTTGCACTCGTAAGGCGCCTCTCATGCACCAACATAACGACCAGTTATTTTGTTTCCCTGTTCTTTAAAATAAACCAGAACAGCAGGATATTGTGTTTAGAACATCAATCTTTTTTGCAACTTGTTGTATTTCAAATACTAAACAGATTAGGATTTTTATCCCTTTATGATTATAAAAAAAAAATCTGTGGAAAAGAACGTAAAGAGGAATAACTGTTCCATAGAAAGAACACAAATCGCAAAGTGTTCGTGGAGTGCTAAGTGTTAATATAGCGAGCTCGTAATCGGAATGTTGCGAGTTCAAGCTTCGTCGTTCACGAAATATTCGCCTTCTGAGAGGTGGTTCGTGTACGTTAAATTTGTCGTGGTCAAAATGTCTTTACGTTGGTTGTGGTGTGGAAGTTTGGAGAATGAAGTGCTAGAGATCAGGTTTTGCCGCCCATCCATTGAAACTACACGTGTAAATAAATAATCACATAAAAGAGAGACAATCCCAAAGAAGTTGCTATATAGCGTTTGTGGAAAAAGGTTCGGTGGGAAGTGTTGCGTCACGTCCTTCTTTCCTGCCAAACAACCGACTTTTTGCCAGAGAGGTTCTTGACAAGTGGCTCCATCCAAGCATGCAGATAGCGGAAAAGACGTCATCTTACCGGATGTACCTGATGCACACCTGCAGTGGTGCCTCCTCATCGCCTCGTCTCGCGGTCGTTGGGATGCTTTCCAGCTGGAGTTTGCAGAGCGGTGTTGCGTCATGTTCAGAGACTGATTTACGGCAGGGCATTCGGGGCACATGCCCAGGGCCAAAAGGCTCTTTTGTTGAAAATGTTAAAAATAAATTTACAAATACTTTTTTAAAAATCGATAGATTTTTTAAAAAAAAATCCCTTTGAAACTTTTACTATTTTATTCAATCAAACATCAATTTGTTGTCTTGCACGTTCTTGATGCATGTTATTTTTCACATCGCATTCTAGTATTATTGTAAGGTGGGGGGCCCCCAAATGTTCTTTTGCGCTCGGCCCCTAAACTTGTAAGTCGGTCTCTGGTCATGTTTTGAAATATGGTGGCTAAAATGCGTTAGGTTATACACTGTAGAAGGTCACTTCATATACCCGATACTCCCACTTGGCTTGACTGGTAAAGAGAGTATCGGCGTAGCAAGCAGAAGTTCCTCGGTTCGATACCGAGTGGCAACCAAAACGTGCATAGCGCCTGTCAACGCAACCTTCGAACAAACACGTGTAACCGCTGCCAATGTGAAAACACTTCACGGCAACAACCACTACCCACGTGATAACACTTCACGGGCATCTCAATCATTCGTTCCTCTGTCCGACTCACTAAGAGGGGGCGCTGTGGGGAACGCTTTATATAGCAAGCAGAAGTTCCTCGGTTCGATACCGAGTGGCAGCCAAAAAGTGCATAGCGCTGCAACACATTTTAAAAGCTCTTGAGTCGTGTATCATGATTCTTACAAAGCATTTAAGAAGTGGAGTCCAAATAAATTGAGGTGTGTGAACTAAGCATCTCGAGAAAATGTATTGATGTGATAACCAACATTGATAGGAGCATATATATTTTAAGAGCAGCTAAAAATATTCTCAATGTAACTATTAACATCCAGCGAAAACAAAGGGACAACATGTGCAAATATAGTATACAGTTAAAACAAGCGCAAAATTATGAATATCAATTAGAAAATGTTTATGTACTATGTAACGGAATTTAGTTTTTATATTTATTTCATTACGATTATTAATAATAACTTTGAAATGCTGTAATTGTGACTTCAACGTAAACACAAATCTACTGGGCGGTGACTGAGTGTTAGCGAAGTTTTGTTTAAAATTACTATGCTGACGTAATTTTGATCTTGATATTGTGATCATTTTAATTTACGTATTTACGTGAGATTAATTAAACGGTTCGAAGTCAAATAAACTTATTTTTTATATATAAAAAGTGCACCCTTTCGAATACTTAGCGAGTATGGTCCATACCATTCAAAAGGTCATTATCAAAATATTACTAAAGGCAATGTTGAGCCATTATCGATAAAAAAAGTTTTATAGTCGCTTGGAAGTTGATGTGGAAACCAATGATTCGCGTCTTGAAATTTTAATAAAGTTAACAGATATACATATATGAATCTTGGAAGTACTACAGCTACCAAGTACCATTTTGGCATGGCGGACTGCATGTTCGTTAGGTAAACCAACCACAGCTTTTAGATGCAATATCACCGAGTTCAATCTTAAAGCATTGGATCTGTAAACCTTCTGCCAAATTGTTAGACACAGTCTACACGAACGAGTAAAACGAGCGCGAGCTTCTCGGTGATTCGAGAATCCATACCACGTGGTATGAATTCTCGAATCACCGAGAAGTTCGCGCGTGTTACTCTTCCCGTGTAGAATGGGCCTTAATGAGGCAAAAATGTATATGTGTTGAGATTTTGTTGTAAAAAATCGAGAACTCTGCTTGTCGATTATATTGCTACAAGATGAGGAAGTAACGCGATTGAAATTCCTAGAATAAAGCGGGAAGCACATCTGCGGTCACGTGGTGCATCGTCGAGTTCCGTTGTCTGTCTGTTCAGCTGCCATCGAATGTTTTATGGTCCCCGGTTGATATGCAGAGTCCCGTCAGACCTTATATGGGAAAAAGGCGCATTCCCCTAGGAATTTATTCACCCAACATGTTACTCCTTCTGATTAAGTTTAGTTGTCTGCATGCCGTTTAAATACGTTAAATATTTTGGTTAACTGCCGTTTAAACTCATCGAAAGGATGAAATATAACGTCACGTAATAAATGACAGCTGCCCATAGGCATAGGAAAAGGGACTTAAGCAGTGCCCACTGTATAGAACATCGTATGGCAAGTGCTTTTTATTTCAATTAAAGGGGTGGAGGAAGGAAACATTTTAACCCATGTTGGTCATTCAGAAACTAATCGGCCTTTAGTGTGTGACGTAGAAAACAAACAAGTGCCATACGGCTTTCTATACAGTGGGCGCTGGCTCAAGCCCCCTCCCCCCCCCCCTTCTCCATAGGAATTTCAAACAAAATATTCTACTATTATCGCACTAAGATCTTAGACAAAGAGAATTTTGTATAATTTATTAAAATTATGTTAGTTTTAATTTAAAATAATAACTAAACATTTTACTTACAGAATCTATGCAATTTACTAGGCATTTAGCAACTGATTGCTAATTAACAATTAGTGTAACTGCTAAATACGGATTAATGGCCAATGCCTAATTATTATAAATGCTAATTTTTTTTTATATATATTGGTAAATATTCTGGGTTGGAATGGAAATAGTTAAATTTTGCGATTTCTGGTATCCCTAGCGTATAAACGCCCTACGTTTTTATTTTTAAACCAATTAACAACAATATATTTTTAAACGTTTTTTTATTAAAATATATCAGATTATTTTAAGTTCAAATCTCTTTAGCGATAATTACCATTGAAACAAACTTCTTTTGATACCCGTATAGGACGAAAACTTGATTTGTTGTATAATAGTCGATTACACGTGCGTATGCTGAACCTGATGACTGTAATTTATCACAAGCCCATTTTAGGTATATCACTTTTTAGTAGGCGTATGTAGGAGGCTCATTAAATTCACTGCGCATTTACCTAGCTGCGTTGACTGCAGTCCGTTTCAGTCATTATGAGTAGACACGAATACATTTCAGGGGTCGTTCATTTATTACGTCAAGTGACTTTTTAGGGAAGAGGAGGGGGAAGGTGGACTCGGTGTTTGCGTGACGTATTGAAACATGAATGGGAAAATGTTGAAGTATTTTTACAAATATTTCATCCGAGTAATTTGTTTTATAGAACTCGTGTAGAAAACTATCAGACACATGCTAAATCTAAAATTACAGAGGGCACTGTAAATATTTACATTGACAAAAATGCTAAAAATATAAGGAATCAATAAGTTTCTAAACAAAAAATATTAAAAATCGATTTTTGTGAATTCACTTTTTGTAGGTCGGATTTTTTGTCTCATTTCTGTTAAGAATTTTTTATTACTTATTTTTGAAGATGAATATATGCTCTATCCTGAGTTTTAATTGTCTGGCTTTTTCTCTATCTGCTAATCGTCCGTCTGTTGTATTCTGCACATTGTCTGGTCCGAATGTTTTCCTGGCGACAATACTGGCCAGATAATACTGAACGTATGATATGCGACGCCATCCGGGGTTAAATACTATATTTAAAATTGTTATATATTCTATCCAAAACTCTATGTTAAAAGAGTTCAATTCAAAAACCTTCAATTTTCAAAAATTACGTGACGTGATGTATTTTCGAGGAAGAGAGAGGAAAGGGAACTAGCGTGGCATGAGGAGAACTAGCGCGACTTGTGGGTTTTGGAACTAGCGTAACATTGGAGTGAACTAGCGTAACATTGGAGTGAACTAGCGTAATATTGAAGTGAACTAGCGTAACATTGGAGTGAACTAGCGTAACATTGGAGTGAACTAGCGTAACATTGGAGTGAACTAGCGTGACCGGTGGGTTTTGGAACTAGCGTGACCGGTGGGTTTTGGAACTAGCGTGACCGGTGGGTTTTGGAACTAGCGTGACCGGTGGGTTTTGGAACTAGCGTGACCGGTGGGTTTTGGAACTAGCGTGACCGGTGGGTTTTGGAACTAGCGTGACCGGTGGGTGTTGAAACTAGCGTGACATGTGGATTTTGGAACTAGCGTGACATGTGGATTTTGGAACTAGCGTGACATGTGGATTTTGGAACTAGCGTGACATGTGGATTTTGGAACTAGCGTGACATGTGGGTTTTGGAACTAGTGTGACATGGGGGGGAAAATGACTTGGGGGAGGAGGTACGAAAATATGAAAAATTGTTCAATGTAATAAATGAAAGCTCCCTTGTACGTGGCACAGAGTTCTGCGGACAACTTCAAATTGTGGCGCTTTCTCCAACATTAGACTCGCTTTTTTTTGGGAGAAAGTTGAGAAACGATCTTGGTTGATAAAATCGCACGCATGGCAAGAGTGTAGGTGGAACAGTAACCTTTTTTAAAAATTGCCACTTGTATATGCGTGACGGTTGTTGCGCTGCTTAAACGCGCCGAAATTTATTCAATTTGAAGGTTTGTCGAATTTGCTTCAGAAACTTTTGGTGTCTGATGTTCATTGGTTCTAACTTTTAAGTGATTTACTTTTTATGGAGTGTTTTAAGTTAAATTATCCTTTCAAAACATGGCGTCGCTACCTACTCATAATTGAAGACGCTATTTTTTTTTTTTTTTTAGTATAATGTCTCCTAACTAAAGCATTGTCTTCAGCTTAATCAATGTTTTTGTGTAATATTTTTCTATTAAAGCGAGTTTACTAAGCTTGAATTTTTCATTCTCGGATAGTTGTAATAGTAATTATGATAAAAAAAAAACATAGCTATTCGATTGCTTTGACATTGAAATAACGAGAGTTGTTTTATGGTTGTCGGTAAAATTCCCCTGATTTAAACGCTCGTGTTTTCGTTCCATTATTTCCCAGCTGCTGTAATATGTTTATATCAGTGGCGGCTCGCCCACTACAGCAAGTACAGCCAGGCTGCACCTAAATTCATCATATCATATTTTACTAATTTTCTTAAATAAAGATTAGAATTGAAAATGAAATTTCTACGGTAGTAAACAAAATCTCCGATAAATAGCAAACCTTTTTGCCGTAATGCACAATTCAGAAGGGAAAAAAAATTCAGTCAACAAAAATTGCAGCCAAAAGCGAAGTCAGAAATCGGCTGCATCGTTGCCATGACAACCTTACGTGGTATGACTTCCCCTTCACGCTAAAATGAGGCTGTGACGTCACAAACGCAGCTCAAAGGGATTTTTTCAACTCGAGCTGTAGTTGGGAATTCTGTGAATTGATTGGCTCCTGTGTTTGAATCGGCGGGACGTGTGGGGAGGGGACCGAGTATCTTACTAGCATCTCCAGACAGCTTTGCCTGATGGAAGTGTAAATAATATTTCAGAGTGTCGGATTTTTTTTGCAAACTTAAGTGGTATTCCTTCATTTTTTCATCATTCAGCAAAGAGAACATATGTACTAAATTCAATAATTGCACGGAAAATACCAACTAGCACTGACACTCGATGGCATTCTCACAGTAAAATTTTAAGAGTTGTCACTGATAAATGGGATGGCTTCAAAGAAATTTTCGAAAACATTTTATCTGATCCAAATTTGGATGAAACTTCGATTGGACAAGCATTTGGATTTCTGAATTATTTTAATGATTTTGGATTCACCCTTTTATCTTTAATTTTTGATTTTATTTTTCAACAAACAGATGTTTTACATGACATTCTTCAAAAAAAAACTTTTAGATATAAATTATTGTCTTCAGCAACTCAAGGTAACTCAGAACAATTTGACAAAACCGTAATGAGAACACGTTCAAACGTTTTTTTGAAATTGCAAATTTGAAAACAGAAATTGTTTTCAAAAGACAAGATGACTTCCGAATTCACAAAGATGTGTTTAAGAAATTTAAAATGTTATATTTTGAAATTCTCAAATACCATAATAATGGAATTTGACGTAAGATTTAAAGATAGCGAATGTTTATATTTTTTTTGTTTCGCCGATTCCTGAAAGATTGAGGATTTTTCGATAAATATCCCAGAAATGGCTTTTGATCTTCAAAAAATAAGTGTTTTCTATTTTTTTTCGCATTTTATCATTTCATAAAAAATTGAAAAGAAACTTTGATTTGACTTTGAATAATAAATATTAAAGAATTTCCGTTCATGTATGGTTGTGGAAAGTAGGGGGGGGGGGGGGGGGGGGGTCACATGATTTCGGCTGCACTAACATTTTCGACCACGGGCCGCCACTGGTTTATATGTAATATGCTCTCCTAACTATATAAGTATGAATCGATAAGAGTGGATGAAGGAGGTGAGGTATATAATAAAAAGTAAACTTTACCTCCTTCATGATACTACTACTGTAGACTCTTGATAACTCGAACTTCGATAACTCGAATTTTTCGATATCTCGAAAAAAATAGATTTCCCTGCACCTTTATTACTTATTTAATGTAATTTTATCTCTTTAATTCGAAGTTTTTCGTCCTTATTTTCGATAACTCGAAATTTCCTCACAACTCAAAATTTCGTCTTCCTCTCAAAACTACGGATTTTGAAGAACCTTTAGCAAATATGAAATTTTTACTCGTCCTTATCAGTTTTCTTTCTTATTGTGCGTTATTGAAAGGGGATATGTACAATAGATTCCTACCTGTGCCTCACCCTTTTGTTTGAACGTCGCCAGACTGAATTCCCTGGGCTGTATCCCCTCCTCTTTAACACAGCGTCCAACAAGGAAGATTAATGATTTATCGTCCTTCTGGAATACCGACCGTCCAGAAAGCAACTCACTTAAAACCTGAAGAACCAGATGACACTCGACCTTCTTTTCACTTTTACTTAGGCTTTCGTGTAGTGTTGATTTGTCGCTGTGAATAATGGTGACAAAACGAAAATGCAATACACTCTCTATAGCAGCTTTTGATGAGAGATCGCTCTCAGAAGAATGAAGAATACAAACCTCCTCCAAAGGTAAATTTGAAAGAGGTTCTATCTTCCATAAAAACTACGCGTGTATTCATTCAATCGAGGCCGAAAATTAAAACATCAAAGACAATTCAAGTAATCGTGCATTTCGAAAAAAATAGAAATACTCACCATACTATTTTAGATAGATATTTTAAATAAAGTAGTGTAAGTATACTTGTATTTATTTTTACCAAAACAGATTTTTTATATGATTTTCGTTAACTCGAATTTTTGATATCTCGAATTTTTATACACTTCCCTTTGAGTTCGAGATAGCGAGAGTTGCCTGTAGTATCTCTGTTAATAAGGTTTCCAAATTACTACCGTCAGTGTCCAAAACACAGGTCATCACATACCTCCTTCATCCATGGCAGGGCCTCCGTGGCCGAGTGGATTAAGGCGTCAGCTGGAAATCCAAGGGTCCTCGGTTCAAACCTTGCGATGCACTAGACTAAAGAATAGTAAAAAAAAGTAGTGATAATGCGATCGGAGGGTTGCCAACTTCGCTACCAAAATACTAGAATGTCGTCCAGAACATCCACAAAAAATTAACGACGTGTATAGGGGACTGGTGCACGATAAATCTGATGGGGTCCAAAGTGCCGACGTCTATTGAAGGCGTTGGGTGCCAGCTCAGGTGTTGTCCGCGTCATCTGACCATGGTTCTAAAATACGAGGCATCGTTCCCGGGTCTTTCCTTCGAGATATTCCGCGAACCGTCGCCAATAGCCCACTGTGCAGCTCTAGTGCGACGTTACTTAACCAAACCAAAACCTTCAGTTATGGTACTTTTACAATATTTATAATCAATAGGGTCACTATGTTTAGTTCTTTCTGCTTTAACATTAACAGAAACACGATGATTTTTTAAAAATGTTTTTAAACATATTATATTTTATACATGAAACTAAATGTATGCGCGTTGATCCGAACAGAGTTTGTTTAATAAACGTCGCACTAGATCTGCACATTGGGCTATTGGCGTCGTACAGAGGGACCTTGTGTTTAGAAAGCAATACCAGAACGGTTGAACTTTGACATAGGAGGTTGGGTTGAAGCAGCTTGGAGGTCCTGGGTGCTAGCCTCAGAGTTAAACTTAATTTTGTAAAAGTTCACTAATTTATGCAATCTCAGAATAACAGCGAATCTCGCCATTTAATTTATCGCCAAGCAAAGATTATGAAAGAATCAGTGTTCGGAAATAAGTAGACCACTTTAGTTAATTCCTCCCGCCTCCATATATGGACACTGGAATCTTTACATCTCAAGATGTGGCTCTTAGGTTTTGAGTGGCAGGTGGTCGTGACGTCATCATAAAAAGTCTTATCTTCCGTTACACCACTCTCTCTCCCTTGATGTAAATAAATATGCCGCTGGGGGGGACTTGGTGTTGTTGTAATGCTTGGACCTGTTCCAAAAGATTGCTGGTTGTGAGAAGTGAATAATAAAAAGGCATTGATGGGTTTTGTGTAAAACACCATAAACAGTAGATAAAACTGTTTGCAGTGTTAAAATGTGTAACGCTGTTATCCCAATTAGAAAAAACATCGTCTGTATTAATGTCGGAGCGCGGTTGGAAGGGTTTCACGTAAAATGATTTTCAGCAGATTAAAGTTTTGTTTTAGTTTTGTTAATTAACGTCGCACTAGAGCTGCACAGTGGGCTATTGGCGACGGTTCGGGCCTATCTCGAAGGAAAGTCCCGGGAACGATGCCTCGTATTTTTGAACCATGGTCAGATGACGAGGGAATACACCTGAGCTGGCACCCGACGCAACCTCAATAGTCGTCAGGACAGGCCCCTTCAGCAGATTAAAGAGATATGAATTTTCTGTCAACGAAGACCACCAATAGAAAGAAGATGAACAAGCTGTTCTGTCTGTCTCCGCGGGGCTCGTACTTTGCTTTATCGTATCGGCGCCTAATTTCTTATGAAAGGGGACCAAATTTATGTCAATCGTGCTATTTGTGACGGAGATAAGTGTCGGGGAAAGGATCACCCTAAAAGCATAATATCTTTCTATCCTGGTAATAAAAGTAGCTAATTTTAAATGCGTTTCATGTAAACGTCTAGTTGTACGGATTCGCCCATCTAGCTTTAAATATAACATAAGTTTGTTGAAGTAACAAGTTAAAACTTTTGACCGTTAATCATCTGAGGACGTTGTAATATTTTTAACTTTTTTTTATGCCGCCCAAACACTTGACACACTGCCCACTCTTTTCATTCCTCTTCTTTCCGAAATTCAACGCCGCTTTCCATTATTTTTACTTGTTATGATGGATCTGTTAGCTTTCTTTCTTTCTTTGTGTGCATAATTTGAAGCCATGATATCCTTTTTTGAGACCTCAGATTCTTTGGAAGTCGTCTGTGCAAGGTCAAGTGTGTGATTATATTGTTGTTTTTCTTCTCCCCCACTGCCGAGGCCTCCGTGGCCGAGCGGTTAAAGGTGTCAGCTGGGAATACGAAAATTCGTGGTTCGATGCCAGATGATGGACTTGACAAAGAAAAGTAAAAAGTAGTGATCTTGTGATCGGAGGGTTGCTGGCTTCGCTACAAAATCATAGAAAAGTCGTCCAGAACATCCGCAAAAATTAACGGCGTCTATACGGGACTGGTGCACGATAAATCTGATCGGGGTCCAAAGTCCCGACGTCTATTGAAGGCGTTGGGTGCCAGTTCAGGTGTTTCCTCGTCATCTGACCATGGTTCTAAAATAACGAGGTGCCTGTATGAATGTGTGTGTGAACGTGTATGTGTTCCCGGGTCTTTCCTTCGAGATAGACCCCGAACCGTCGCCAATAGCACACTGTGCAGCTCTAGTGCGACGTTTTTAACCAAACCAACTCCCCCACTGCCTACTAGCCCCCCCACTAGCATTATAAAGCTTTCTTTTGGTTTGTTTAATAAACGTCGCACTAGAGCTGCACAGTGTGCTATTGACGGCGGTTCGGGACTTATCTTGAAGGGAAAACCCGGGAACAATGCCTCGTATTTTTTAACCATGGTCAGACGACGAGAACAACACCTGAGCTGGCACCCACGTCTTCAATAGGCGTCAGAACTTTATATCCCGATCAGATTTATCGTGCGCCAGTCCCGTATACACGCCAGTATTAGTTGTTGGATGTTCTGGACGACTTTCTAGTATTTTTGTAGCGAAGCTGGCAACCCTCCGATCGCAAGATCACTACTTTTCTTTGTCAAGTCTACCGCACGAGCTCGAAATTCCAATCCTCTGATTACCATAATCTGAACGCCTTTATCCACTGGCCAACTGGAGGCCCCAAGCGTCCTTTGAAATACAATGACGTACTTGTAGAACGTGTGAGGATTTCCAATTTTGAATGGTTGAATTTGAAGTCTTGTAAGGTATCGTAACACAAAAACTTAAATTACCCCGCAGATGCTGTTGGAAAGCTATTATCCAATTTTCTTTTGTGTGCCTAACCTTGTCTTCCCACATTCAGCGCGATTATCAAAGAACCTACTTTGAACCAGTATACGTGTTTATGAATGTAACTGAAATTAAAAGGAAGAAAGTCGACCAAAAGGGGGTAAAAAGAAAGCAAGTAATTATGTTCTCAATGAAAATTCTAAATAAAAAAAAGCGTTTATCTTATTATTTAAAAAATGTTTAAAATATATATCGTGTAAAAATTTTAATAATCGAAATTACACTAATAGATTGGAAAAATCTGTATTGAATTTTTTAATTATTTTAACGATGCATTCTTTCTATTTCCAGACGTACTCGGGCCTGTTTTGCGTCGTAGTCAACCCTTACAAGAAATTGCCCATCTATACTGAAAAAGTAATTGAGCTGTATAAAGGAAAGAAGCGTCATGAAGTCCCTCCACACATATTTGCTGTCACAGACGGTGCCTATCGAAGCATGCTCCAAGGTCAGTAAAGAATAGGTTTTTTTAATGAAATACAAAATATTTGAAAAGTATGTGAAAAGCATTTAAAAAAAATGTTAATTGGTTGTCAAAAGACGAAAATAATCTTACTAGATCCTCCAACTATTTGTCTACCTTTACGTTGTCAGTACACGCCTTTGATGCGATGCGGTTAGCAAAGTAGGGTTGAAATGGCCTACAATTTTTAGGGAGCCTGCAAGCAGGCCCGTCGCACCGGGGTTTTTTTTGGGGGGAGGGAGTAATCTGGAAACTCTAAAAGTTGGAAATTTCAACTTATAAAAATCCCGAGTTGGGAAAATTTATGCCTGAAGAAAATTAACAAATGAAAGCTACAGGGAAGATTAGAAATTGCCCAACTTGTAAGATTACATTTAAATTAGACCTCAGAACGGACACGGCATTGAAATATGGGTGCAACAAATCAGTGATTGTGAGATAACTGTTTAATATTACCTAAAATATATATAAAAAAAGATGAAAAATGTCGATAAGTTGGAACTGGGAATTTTCAGCACTGTTCAGTTGAAAATTTCGAATCGTTAAGTTGGAAATTTCTTGTTTCAACCCTCCCAAAATATATTTTGTGTAACGGCACTGCTTACAAGTTAATACAAAATGTAACGAGAAATCACAGCAGTTTCTTCTTTAAACTGTAAAAGGCTTATATCTTTTTAAAAACAAAAAGTTTTAAAAAAAATCATTTTTCGAAAAAACCATGTAGATGTCTATGACTCAGCAAAAAAATATCCAGTGACGTTTCTCAATGTGTAGGTGAATCGTAGAAATGTATCTGAAACACGTCTACCTCTGGGCGTTGACCACACATTTCCATTCTTAGTTTTGTCCTTAAATTGTTCTTGCCGCTAAAGAATTTCGAATTAAGTTTAGTTCTGACCATGCAAAAACACGAGCAGAAAACTCTATCTTGAATATGCCACAAGTCTTTTCACTCGTTTTCCCACTGGAAGAAAGCCTTCTGAAGAATGCAGCAGCAACTGCCGGCGAGACAGGTGGTTGACCTTGTCGAGAGAAGGCTCTTATCGCATTCTTTCATCCCTCCCCCATCCTCACTGACTTACTTTCTCCTCCAAAGGTAATTTGCGGTGTTTTTAAGGTCAAGGATTTCTTGGTCATTTCTTTTTATTCTCTGTTCGTTTAATTTTTGAATTGATAATTTCGAACAAAAGTTTCATTTTTGAGGTTGCATCTCCAGGGGCCGTCATTCATTACATCATGTACCCTCAGGGGGAAGGGGGTCTTAGTGGTGGTGTGACGTGTAACAAAACTTTGTGTTAAAAAAAATGTTTAAATGTGTTGTATGACGGAAATTGACTCAACATTTGTTGAAAACTGATGAGTCAAATGTCGGGCACTCGCTGGTCTTTTTAACGATTGTAACTTCAGTTCAAATCGACTGATTGTGGTGCTTAAATTAAAGATAAAACAAGTTCTACAATTCCATTTCACTAGTTGGCAGTTTAAACCATTTGTGTGGTGGTGTGGAATGTGACGATTCTCTATGAAGACAATATATAGCACTAAAGCACAATGGGAGAGTTTCACGTGACGTATTAACATGGTAACTTACTAGTAGTTTCGATTTCTTCCCTACAGCAGACAACTTTGCTTTTGTTTGTTTAGTCGCTACGCTTGCAATTATGGAAAAGTTTGTTTATAATATTTGTTTTTTCCAAATAAGTAATATTTTTATTCCATATATGAATAAATTTAAGTACAGAAATACTTATATTATATTTGTATGTAATTAGAATTACAACAAAATACGGAAAAATACTTTTATTTCAACACAAAAATACTTGATAAACGATAAGTACAATCTATCTCAGTGTATGTAGTAAATATTTCTATATTGAGGTATTATTTAAAGACTAAAACTTAAAATTATGGTACAGGAGATAAAGCTACATGCTAATTCTACGGAATTTCTTCGGCGTCGCGGAGCATTCTCCATGTTCCATTGGAACAGTGGTCTTCTTCTCGGCGTGTCACAGTTAAGGTGGTATTGGTAGAGGTTTAAAGAAGAATTCTAGAGTTAATAATTTGGACAAGGAGAGCGGCGACGCGGATAAGTTTCTATCTAAATAGATACATACAAATGTTGGCATTATACCCTTCTGCTAGAAATGATTTTACCTCAACAAGCGCATATAAAGAACGTTATTTTTTCTTCAGATATGTGATCAAGGCAATAGCCCAATCGCGGCCGAAGGGGGCCAGGTTTATCATATTCTCAAAGAAGAAAACAATTGTTTATCGCCCGGACAAAAGGTTGCCGTGGGCCGCAATTGGAACTTTCCGGTGATCAAAGAAACTATTTAGTTTACAATTTTATGTTTTGTTTTAAGGAGGTATTGTTTACAAAAAAAAAAATCATAAAAAGCCGTACATTTTGCTTAGAATATAGGCCCTGATTAAAGTGGCTTTTCCACCTTATTTCTTACTCGATAAGAAAATTGGTTGGAACAACTAAAATGGAATTCCTTTTTAGTTTTATTTGTTATGTCTGACCTTTAATCTCTCAAAACTAGTTTGAAGTCGAAGAGATCGTTCGAAACATCCAAAAAATGTGAAGTGATTTTCTTCTTCCCCTCTTCAATTGCTTGTTTCGCTGTTTGCCTGTTATAGAATAGTTCTAACAAGTAATTCTCTGTATTTTACAAATTGTGTAAATTGCATAAGCAAACGACTTATGACAACGGACAGTTCTAGCATCTTGATCGGCTGTAAAATGGTTACTTTTTTATCATCTACATTTTCGCAATTTATTAAGCGCATTTTGCAATGGGGGATTTGCTTGGTAATAAAATCAAATATCGTGGAAGCCTGTTAATCCATTACTATTAACCAACTTGGGTACTTTTCTCGTTATCAAACCATGGTTCAAAAATACGAGCGGGTCTTTCCTTCGAGATGGGACTCGAACCGCCGCCAATTGCTCAATATGCAGCTCCGAAGTCAATTAACCAAACTTAACGATTGAAATTCCCAGGTCCAACTCATCGACATTTTAAAACTTTTTTATAGATTAGGTAATATTAAACAGTTCTCTTAAAAGTATAGATTTGTTTCATGCATGTTACAATGCAGTGTCCGTTCAGAGGTCTAATTTAATTTTAATCTTACAAGTTGGGCAATTTTTAATCATCCCTCGCTTTGATTTGCTAATAATATTAATTTTCTTTGGGCATAAATTTTCCCTACTCGGAGATTTTTAAAACTCGAAATTCCCAACTTTTAGGGTTTCCAGATGATTGGGGGAGATCGGGTGTCCTACAAAAAGCTGACTATACAGTTTCAAAAAGATAATTCGGCCTTTCTTCATCAGGGCTAACGACGGAATAATGGGAAAAGAGCTAAACGTCAACAAACGGAAGTAGGAAGATTCTTAATTTTTAATACAGAGAAACCCTAAATTAAAGAGATTTTAATGTCTAGCATGGATGATGTGTGACCACCCAACATTTAGCCCGTTTTTGCGCAGATCGGCAAAAATGGTAACGGCACCGGATGCAATGCTTGACCGGACTACGTGAAAGTTCTAATTGGATGATAACCATTGCCTCCGTGTTCCGTCATCGGCTCCGGTTTTGTCGGTGTGTGTGAAAAAACGATCTTAAGAAAAATACTTTATACCGATTTCGTGCACCTATGCAAATTTATCTTATTGTTGTAATTTTAGAGTTGTAATGAATAGAAGGGGAAGAAGTGGACATTGTTACACAAATAACAAACATGATTTTTAACAAGTAACAAATAACAAGTTTGATTTTTAAGTAATGTCCAAGTTAAGTATTATTGTATAAGTTGTTATTGCTTTATATAGCTAATTTGCAATGGGACATAGTTTTTTAAAAGGAAAAGTATTAAATTTTAAAATGCATTTCAACTCAATTTTATTATAATGATTCTAGAACTGTATTATTTTATATTGCAGATCGAGAGGATCAATCTATTCTGTGCACGTAAGTAATTTTTAAATTTTTCTTAATCCCCCGAGAGTAACACTCTAGGCCTCTAAGGCCCAGCAACCCCCCTTCTACTCGCCTCCCTTATTACTGCTTGGGTTGTGCATCATTTTGTTGTTGTTCAAAACCATTGTATTGAGCCTCAGTGCGACCCCGGAAGGGTTAATAGACCCCAGCAAGTTCAATGTTCAACTAGAAAGATTAATTGATATTTTATTCTGCAAAGATTACTCATGAACTTGACATCGCTCTGTTCGTATCAACTAGTGTGTATTTAATTTTTAACATTTAAAAAATCTCTAAAAATATGTTATATAAAGGGTTAAATTGTAGTACTTATATCACTTCCACTTTAACAATTAGTAGTTGGCTGACTTAGCAGCTGTCAAGTGGTATAAACCGAAAAACAGAGTTCCGTGTTAAGAGCATTTACAGTTTGTAACAAGCCATGGTTGTAATGGTAATTGGAATGACATTTGACTTATTATGGAACAACCTGTTGAACTGATAGGGGGTCACAGTACTTGGATAAAGCCAAGTAATTGAAAATGTTTTGGTTCATTTTCGGATTTTTGTGACTTGTAGCACTTGACAGACAGTCCGCCCATATTAAAGGAGACAATTTAACTATATGATGTTACAGAAAGAGCAAAAGTTATGTCAACAACCTTTTACTTTGATAATGATAGTGACTAAAATAAGTGTTTTTAATTGCCTCTTATTATTATTATAATTATTTGATAATGTTTGTAAAGGACTTCATTGAACATATTAGAAGAGTATATTTAATCTACATACCTCCTTATTATTTATTTTTTAATCTTGGAAAATGTCATTTTTAAATTATTTGTATATGCACTTTTCGTTTTGTGCTGATAAATATTTAAATTTGTCAATTTTTTTTTAAATGTGACTTTAAAATAATTTTAGTTTTTTTTTCATAATTGTTATATTGCACTAAAAATGCTATCTGAAATGTAAACATTTCAATTGATTAATATGCATATTCCATTTATAGGGGTGAATCTGGAGCCGGTAAAACTGAAAATACAAAAAAAGTTATCCAATACCTCGCCTATGTTGCTTCCTCCAAACCTCGATCCACTTCTGCTTCTCATTCAGTAAGCAGCTTGAGTTTTTGACTCTCTGACAGCTGTAGCTAATAAATGTCCTCATATAAATGGTACTGATAGTAAACTTGTAGAAAATATTGAAGGAAACGTATGTCTGTAATTTTGGCACATTTTCTAAATTTCAAGAAAATTCAGAATTTGAAAGTTTCTCTGGACAATTCCAGTACAACTTATACCAATTGTCTAGTACAATATACATGTTTTGTACAGTTGTACTTACTGGCTTTTAAAAATGTATGGATTTAAGAGGATTTTTTCATTTTTAAAAACTAAATGTTTCTGTTTTTTAAATCAATATGTTTTTTAATTGTATACTTCATAAAAGTTTGGTTAAATATTTTTTTAATGTTTGTTAAAATGTAATGTGAATTTCTTAAATCGATTAATATTTGCATTTATAAGGGAAGTTCGAAGTAAAAATATGAAATTTAGTAATCGAATAATTAGTGAATACTTTTTTTTTAATTGTATACTTCATAAAAGTTTGGTTAAATATTTTTTTAATGTTTGTTAAAATGTAATGTGAATTTCTTAAATCGATTAATATTTGCATTTATAAGGGAAGTTCGAAGTAAAAATATGAAATTTAGTAATCGAATAATTAGTGAATACTTTTTTTTTAAAGTTTTAAAATTATTTATTTTTCATGTTTAACACCATATTTTCTTTTGATGTATTACACATAATACTTAAATTTATGATTTTTAAGAATTTGATTTTTGAAATTGTGTTAAAAGCTTTTTTTTTTCAAATAACAAGAGTTTCTAAGGCCAATTCTACACTGATGGGATAAATGTATGCGAGCTTTTGCAGATGACTCTTTGATTAGAGCATATATAGTTGGTATCCACCAATCGCAGAGCATCTTCAAAAGCTTATGCATTTACCATGTTCCTGTAGAATGTGTGCAAGGGATCAAATTACTTTCCTTAGTACATTAAAAAAATTGAGTGCACTGATTTTAACGTTGTGATTTAAGTGCATTGTATTCAAATCTACTGTTAATCTTGTGCTATCATTTCTGAATTATTTTATATTTTTGCTTTATTTATACTTTGCATGATATCATAATTCTCAAAATTATTTTTTTATCTCTTTTAAAAATATTTTTCTCACAACTCAAAGTATACTTTTACCTTATGTTTCTAATTTACATCACCTGTGCATGCATTTGCATATCCTTAGTCTCTTTTGATGTGAAATATCTGTGTTTTTAGCATGCATTTTTAAACCCCTCTCTGTTCTTTCTTTTCCCCTTTTTGTAGTATAATGCTCCACCTAATATAATTGTAAGTATCACCCTTTCTTATGTACCTTTGCAACACTTAAAAATCTTTTTCCCACTTTTATGTACATATTCTATACTTTATATATTTATTATATCAGGGATGATATTCTTCCTCTTTTCAACTGAATTGCTCTTTTTCCCTTTTTCAAAATATTTTGTTTTCTCAAAAATGTACTTTAAATTTATTTATTTTAAGATTGAAATGAAGAAACCTAATATATCTTTTACTAAAATGTGATAATAGTCTTTACTTGGGTCTTCACCAAAAACTAAATTTTGATACTATGTACAACCATAGGAAGCTGTCAGCCATTTTTAACAAATGACACCTTATTTTATGAAGAGCCTATAGTATATCTTGTATATTTCTGTATTATTGAATATGTCATGAAATGTCAATAATGCACAGGCTGAACAATTTTTCTGTCAGTGGCGGCTCGCTCACTACGGCAAGTACAGCCGGGCCGCACCTAAATTCCTCAGTGTATTTTAAAACAAACATCAGATATTTTACTAATTTTCTTAAATGAAGATTAGAATTGAAAATGAAATTTCTATGGTAGTAAACAAAATCTCCGATAAATAGCAAGCATGTTACCGTAATGCACAATTTAGGAGGGGGAAAAACTCCATTCAATCAAAATTGCAGCTAAAAAGCGAAATTCGAAATCGGCTGCATCGTTGCCATGGGAACCTCTACGTAGTATGGAGATTCCCCCCATGGCTAATGCACTGCATTTGTGAGAATGTACAGCCGAAATGAATTTTCTTGTTTTAGCTGCACTTCAGGTTCGATATGCTGATTGGCTCGTGGGATGAAACGAGAACTTACGAGAATATCTCCAAACGGAAATGGTTTTCGTGATACATTTACTGTGTGCTGTTGTTTCAGGACGTGGTCCTGCTGTTGTTTCGTTATGTAAGTTAATATTAAAATTAACCGATTCGCATATTTAAAAGAAAGCAGGATTGCTTTAATTTTCAAACAATAAGTAAGTGTTTTCTATTTTTTTCGCATGTTATCATTTCGTAAAAATTTAAAGGAAACTTTGCTTTGAGTAGTGAATAATAAATAATTTCCGTTCATGTATGGTTTTTGAAAAATAGTGGGGGGGGGGGGGGGGGGGGGTTTCCACATGATTTCGGCTGCACTAACATTTTCGACCACGGGCCGCCACTGTTTTCTGTATGGGCTAGCTCCCTTCTATGCCAAATGGGTTGGATAAGCAAGAATTTACGTTATCACATAAGTATAATGTAATATTGAAAATTTGTAGTTTCCGAGTTTGTTTTATATTAAATGTATAAATTAAATCTTTATTTCTCCAATGTAGTATTTTTGTTGGGTATGTAAAACTCTTGAACGTATTACTTGAAATGACTTTCATGAGTAATTCACTGTGAATTTTGGTTTAAGCTTTTTTTAAAAAACTTTTTGGCCAATCTTATGCTTGTTATATATTGGTAGGAAAATAAATTTCATTTTAATTATGTATAAGATTCCAAATGAAATGACTTTTCTAATTTGTTGAAAATTTTAATAAAACTTATTTTATGAAAACTTTAACCCATTTTATTTATATGAATAATACTGAATGTTTGTAAGGGTTTTAAATGTTTAAAGTGCAATTGAAAGTGATATATTCAAAGTTTATAAACAGTTTGAAATACTTAATAATTTTTATAATACTTAATATTTTAATAATTTATATTATTTTTATAATAATTATTTTCATAATGATTAATTTTTATGAAGTTTTTCTTTTTTTAGTAGTTTCACTGTTTATTTGAATGTGTTTCAACTATTTTACAGGGAGAGTTGGAGCAACAACTGCTTCAAGCTAATCCTATTCTCGAAGCTTTTGGTAACGCCAAAACCGTTAAGAACGATAATTCATCCAGATTTGTAAGTGAACCATTACTTTTAAGCTTCTTACTAACTAAAATTCCCAAATAAAGAAGAGTAATTAAAATGTTTGTTTAATTAACCATCATAACTTCAGAGGAGGAGGATCAGAACTCATTTACAGTATTGAATTCAAGTTTGAATACTTAAAAAGTGTGCTATAAATTTTTTTCTATTAATATCAATCGAATTACAAATAATTTTCTTTTTATACTAAATTCATACACATTTCTACTAAGTTTGTTATTCATATCTATTGCAAAATAGGAAAATGAGTAATAATTGAAAATTTTTGCTTATTTAAAGTGATTTATTATTATTTCTGACAGTAACAATTTGTTGACTGATTTTCTAGTTTATTATGCATATAATTTTGGTTACACTAATTAAATTGTTATACATTTCAGGGAAAATTTATTAGGATAAATTTTGATGCCTCTGGTTTCATAGCTGGTGCCAATATTGAAACATGTATCCTTTTTGTAAATTAATTGAAACATCTAAAGTTTTGACGTATTGTTCTTGTATTTAATAGTTTCATAAATATTTATGTAGTATTGATAAAAAAAAAACTTTTATATGAGTTACGATTTATATCTTAACATAGCTATGTTTCCCTTAATTTATAAAAGATCTCCTAGAAAAATCTCGAGCTATCCGACAAGCTAAAGATGAGAGATCTTTTCATATTTTTTATCAACTTTTACAAGGGTCCTCTCAAGAACAAAGGAGTAAGTATTAGAAATTTAGAATTATAAATTGTAATGAAAATTACTGTATGGTTTATAAATTAGATACTTTCTTGTGTTAAAATTTATTTTTTACTATTTTCTTTCCACAGAGGGATTGCTTTTAGAGGAAGCTAAAAATTACACATTTCTATCGAATGGCCATGTTGCAGTTCCGGGAATAGATGAAGTACTAGAATTTAAAAATACTTGCAATGCCATGTCTATTATGGGGCTACAGCAAGATGATTTGAACTGTTAGTATATTTCTTATTTAGGTTTGCTTATTTTTAATATTTTTGTATTTCAATATTTTTCGAAATACTTTGTATTTTAAAAATTGTTATTATAATTTAATGTATGATATTCAATTAAAAATAAATGTGTACTAGCTTATTGCAGTGCTATTTGAATTTCATATTTTGAAAAGTTAAAACAATTGGAATTACAGAATTTTGCCATAATTGACATGCATATTGAGTTGCATATAATTTTCGTGGAAGATTTGGTTTTGAAGCTGCATGATAATTAATTCCTATAATATAGCAAATCTTCTATCTGATATTATTTTTTATTAGAAAACGTATAATATTTTGTTAGGCTACATTTAAACTATGAGAAATAAACAAAATATGCACAGAATAAAAATATGAAAACCTATAAAGAACCCAAAATACGTTGTAATTCATTTTTGACATCGAAAATATATTTCGCTAAAAAAAGCATTGAAGACAAAAATATGAATTGCGTTTATACATTTATAAGCACTTTGTTTACACTTAAATGTTGCTTAGCACATCTTCGTCTAATAGACCTCATATTTTGAAGACCGTGCGAGTTGCATGTAACTCATGAAAGTAATCATATATTCTATTAGCAATTTGTAATAAACATTTTATACATAGTTATTAGATGTGATTTTAAAATGAAAAAAAATCATGATAAAGTAGTGTGGCCCCACAGCAACTCTTAACAATTTTTGATTCAGCAGTTAATGCGTTAAAAAATTTACCAAGAAAACGCATGTTGTTAAAATGTAATTAGAAATTAATTATATTCAAAACTCCTTAAAAAAATTGCAATTAAACTTCATTTAAAAAAATAATTTTAAGTCTATAAAAATTAAATTTTATATGACACATTGGGGTTATTCATTGGAAATGCAGAGTTTTCAGTTTTTAAGATATATTAAATTTCAACGAAAATGTAACAATTTATTAGAAAAATTCTTCAAATCAAATACTCTTCACATTTGCATTGATCTCGATCTTTACTTTCTGAAATCTTTTAGCTATTTTCCGCATTGTGTCTGCCGTTCTTCTGTTTGGAAACATGCAGTTCAAGCAGGAGCGGAATGCTGACCAAGCTACTCTACCTGACAATACTGTCGCACAAAAAGTCAGCCATCTGTTGGGTCTGAATGTGACAGAAATGACCAAAGCCTTCTTGAAGCCTCGTCTAAAAGTTGGCCGTGATTATGTCACCAAAGCTCAAACCAAGGAGCAGGTAGAGTAACATTTTCAATTTATAGCAGTGTTTTGATTTGTTTTGTGGTTGTGAAAAATTGAAAGGTGCTTACATACTTTGTAAATGCATTGATTTCCATTACGAAAATGTTCCAATAAATATATCCACCCTCACAAATATTTTCCATTTCAAATTCGATTTCAGTTATCAATGTCAAAGCAAGCTTCATTAATGTATTTTTTATATGTTTTATAATTTTTTCTAAATTATTTTACGCTTCCATTTTAATGAATAAGTTATACACTATTCCAACAAAAAAAAAATTATACAATTTATATCTAGAATTAATAGTAAGTGTATTTTGTTTACTAAATACAAAACTAAATCAACTTTCTACTTTCATTATTGGCAAAATCAGTTTTTCTTCATACCTTGATAAGTTTTCTAAATGTAATTTTACAGTAAAGGCCTTAATGTTCTATTGGCAATTTGTATGGTTAAATGCATCTTTATAAACTTTATAACACTTTCGTAGACAGTGACTGTATTCAGGTTTGTTGATATCCTAGCACATTAATACTGAAATGGCATTACCTACCTATATAAAATTGTATACCAATCTGGACATACTCTGGAAAAACGAGGTGTGAAAAAATAAGTTATCTAGATTTTTAAACTTGTAGTATGTCTTGTCTAACTTTATTAAAATGTATTTAAAAAAATATATGTTAATTTTCTGAAATCCAATTTTCAGGCTGAATTTGCTGTTGAAGCCATTAGCAAGGCTTGCTACGAAAAAATGTTCAAATGGCTGGTGACGCGCATCAACCGCTCTTTGGACAGAACAAAGAGACAAGGTGCTTCGTTTATTGGCATTCTGGATATTGCTGGTTTTGAAATCTTTGAGGTAAATTCGATACAATATTTTTGGATTATAAGTCTGTTTTAAATGTAAAATTGAAAATATATTCCTTGATTGGACCAGGCTCTTCTAATGAGCAATAATAATTTCTAATCAAGAAGTTGTAATATGAAAAGCAATAAAAAAAGATATCAATAGATTATGCTTTTTACTCAGTAGATATTGTATTTTAAAATACAAATACAACGTTAAAATACGCAATAAAAATCCATCAAATCTGGACATGTTTCGGGAAATACCCTTCATCAGCAGAGAATGAAAAAGTTCATGAAAAATTCATTCTCTGCTGATGAAGGAAGACGTATCTCCCGAAACATGTCCAGATTTGATGGATTTTTATTGCGTATTTTAACGTTGTATTTGTATTTTAAAATTCTATAACGCAATGTTTCTATAAGACGAGTTTTTATCTTATAGATATTGTATTATTTGAAAATATTTGTTGTGGTTTATTACTGTAAGCATATTGTGCTTTATTACCCGAAACATATTATGGCTTATTACCCTATGTGTGTTGTGCTTTCCAAATCTTTTGTATAAAGGGATTTGAAAAGTTCGACATTTTACCATTTTCACAGCCTTATTTCTTAAAGTTTTTGTATTAATGTTAGGGAAATGATTCAAATATTTTATAAAACATTTAAATTACAATTTCTTGCTGCAATTTCCAATATAAAAAAAGTATCAATGCAAAAAAAAATTACTTAATAAGCAAAAATAGTATGACCTAATTAGTTCTCTTACACTATGTGTTTTTATTTTTCAGCTTAATTCTTTTGAACAATTATGTATCAACTACACAAATGAAAAGCTTCAGCAACTGTTCAACCACACCATGTTCGTACTAGAGCAGGAAGAATATCAGAGAGAAGGAATAGAATGGAGATTTATCGATTTTGGACTTGACCTGCAACCTACTATTGATTTGATTGAAAAAGTATGTGTGCTGATTTTTATATGTATTCTTATAACATAATATTCCTACAAATAACTGATATATTAGTAATTTGATGCATTAATTTACAAGAAGAGAGTCTAATTCAATTTTTCATATTTTATAGCCCATGGGAATATTAGCTTTGCTGGATGAGGAGTGTTGGTTTCCAAAAGCAACTGACAGAACTTTTGTTGACAAGTTAGAAACTGCTCATTCAATGCACCCTAAGTTTGTGAAATCCGATTTCAGAGGAAATTGTGATCTCAGTGTTATCCATTATGCTGGAAAAGTAAGTGCATTGTTTTTTTTAAGCATTGAATTTCATTGGCATATATACTTCATTTGTGATTTTATTTTTTTCCAGCTAAGTAAAATGTGTTATACCATTTAGTAATTTAAAATAGTTTTTAAAAATATATTTTAAGTATATTATTAAATTTCTGTATGAATGCTTTTAGGTCAACTACTTAGCAAATCAGTGGCTCATGAAGAATATGGATCCTTTGAATGATAATATTGTATCTCTGTTGCAAACCTCTCAGGATCCTTTTGTGGTTCAAATTTGGAAAGACGGTGAGATTTATAAATTTCTTTTTTAATAATTGTATGCAAGAAGCTCATAAGAAACGCTATTAAATAATTTATTTAAAATAAAAATATTAAATTTAAATTTTGTATATTTAATTTTTGTACCTGTAAGTATTTTTAATGTAACTTATTTGATATTACGTTAAAGTTTTATATTAATATTTTATCATCATTTTTGAAGGATCAATTTTTATCACAAACATATTAAATCCTTATCTACAAGTATATTCTCCTTTTTAATAAGTTTTAAAGAAAAGTTTATTTACATTTTAATTATGTTCCTTAAATTTCTTCCATAAAAAAAATATATTCCATATATTATAGCTGACATTGTTGGAATGGGAGTAGCAACTTTAGGCGACACAACCTTTGGTGCAAGAACTAGAAAAGGCATGTTTAGAACTGTAAGCCAACTTTACAAAGAACAACTGTCCAAGTTAATGGTGACTCTTCGTAATACAAACCCTAATTTTGTGCGTTGTATCATTCCAAATCACGAGAAGAAGGTACTAAATATTGTTACTTTTTCCTGCTATTTCATTCCTATGTTTGAAGAAATCTTAATTGAGTGTTTATAAATACAAAATTGCATGCATTGTGATTTCAGGCTGGAAAAATTGAGGCTTTGCTAGTTTTGGATCAGTTGAGGTGCAATGGAGTTTTGGAAGGAATTCGTATTTGTCGACAAGGTTTCCCTAATCGAATTCCCTTTCAAGAGTTCAGGCAAAGGTAAATATATTCTCTAACATGTTTAATTGCTGTCGGAATAGTGTTGATTGTCTTGATTTATATTTAGTTGCAATTTCCTGTGTGGTCTTCGTAAAATGCTGTTATTTGTCAGTGTTTAAAGTAGCTGGCATCAATTTGCATGTGTCTTTAAATCTGATTAATAGTAATTTATTAACAAGATTTTGCCTGTGTTTCTTTTTCTTATTATTATTTTGGTGTTGATATATATATAAATATAAATTTTTCCTACTCTTAAAGACAAGATTATGAAATGTATTTTAAGGGCGTTTATCCGCGTTTACTTTTTTAGTTAGTTAATTGAAAATATTCAGATCTAGTACTTTAAACCTTGATGTCAATCTTTCTCAAATTTTTTTAATACATCTATGTTAGAGATAAAATGATTGATCTCTTAAATAATTTTACATACAATTGCGGGTATGTAGTGTTATATATTGTTTATAAATATTTCTGCTATAAATGTCTGCTCCAATAAAAAAAAAATTGTCCAAGTTTTGGTTTGAATAATAGGTATGTTAATCATTTGATTGTTCATTTATTAGGTTTTCTGCAGTTAGATAGTTTTAATAATCCTAGTATTTTGTTTTATTTTAATTTAAAATCTAAATTTTTAATATATTGAAAATTATAAATATGTATAAATCTAATAGTTTCTCACCTTTCATTAAAAAAAATATGTCCTTTTCAATATAATGAGAATAATATAATCCAATAATATAATGATAACAAATTACTTAAATTAACATATATTTTTTTAAAATTGATATAGAACTTTTTACTGAACCTTTATTAAAAATATTGATTGTTTTTACAGGTACGAGTTACTCACTCCAAATGCTATTCCTAAAGGTTTCATGGATGGTAAACTAGCTTGTGAGAAAATGGTAAGTACGATTCTATTCAGCAAATTTGTAAAAAAAAAAATTAAATTATAATGACATTTCTAACTTTGTTATTTTTTCAGATCCAAGCCCTAGATTTAGATCCTAATTTGTACAGAGTTGGGCAAAGCAAGATTTTTTTCCGTGCTGGTGTCTTGGCTCATTTGGAAGAAGAGAGGGATATGAAGATTTCGGACTTGATTGTACAGTTTCAAGCATGCTGCCGTGGTTTGATAGCTCGCAGGTAAACACATAAATTGTTTTGTTCAGTTAGTGGTATTAGTTTATCATGCAGTGGGGAAATAATATAAATTGATTTTAAGGGGGTGGGGTTCGGGGAACTTGAAGCTAGTTATTGACTTGACTAACACCAACCCCCACTAACTAAACTGCCTAACAGTTTCAATCAGATAAATAACTCCGAAATAGTGTATGGTGCAACTCCTTTGAAAAAGTATGGGGCCTTCGCCCCTTCACTTTTGTCAAAAAAATATCACAGGGGTCGCGGGTATTTGGATATTTCGATTTTTGTTGCTAATATAATTTGTTTTGCAATAAGTTTTCAAAGGTGTAAAAACTTCTATTTATTCTTAAGTTATTTTTTAGGAGGGTTATTATTCAGTAGGACGGCTCTTAGGAAATATTTAATATCTTCTTGCATTAAATAAACATGATCAATTTAATTGTTCATCATAAAAATACTTTTTAACAAAAACCTCTCAAAATCTAGGTTTTTTAGTAGTTAAATATTTACAATTGCTTAAATGGAATGGGATAACTATTTTATTTGTTAAAATTCAATTAGAATACTTCAAAGCATTTTGTTTTGCAGGTTACGGGAAATTATTTAAAAATGGTTGTTTGAAATATGTTATATACTAAGTAGCTGAATTTAGCTAATGAAAAACTATGCTTTCTAGAAATTACCAGAAGAGACTTCAACAACTCAGTGCAATTCGTATAATACAGAGGAATTGTTCAGCGTACTTGAAATTACGAAACTGGTCATGGTGGAGATTGTACACAAAGGTAAATATATATATTTATATGTTAAGTTGCTTCAATTGATTCAAAAACAGTTTTTATAATGTAAAACTAGTAAAAGTGTTATACAAAATAAATATAAACATGTTTTAACCAATATTTTAGCTTTTAAACTGCATAAGATTTTCTAAATTTTAACTGATGGAGCGATTTTTGGTTTTAGGTTAAACCGTTGTTGCAAGTAACTAAACAGGAAGAAAAGCTAAACGAAAAGGAAGATGAATTGAAACAAGTCAAAGAAAAGATGGAAAAAGTTGAACAAGAAACCACAGATATGGAAAAGAAATTGCAGCAGGTAAATACCATGGTTTTCTTAATTAAATTTAATATAAATTTTAAAGTTGATAATTTTAAGTAATATGTAATTTATATATAATCAGTTATTTTTAAAAAAAAGAATATTTGCTTGTTTCAGGGTGTTATTAAATAAAATAATAATGCATGAAAGAGGGTCTAAGTGTTGCTTGGTTTGTTTCAAAAGTTTTTAATGCAAAGTTAGTTGCGGGACAAAGTCAGATTCATATAAATATAATATTTAGAAAAATAGTGCGAAATTGTAAAATTTATATAAAAATTACAACACATAATAGCATTTAAAATCTCTGTACTTAAGGTTACTATTCGTAAATTTTATTTTGTACAGTTAAAAAGTTGAAACCTGGCTATGTTTGACTCATAAGTATGTTGTTTGACTCATAAGTATGTATGACAATGATTACAGCAAATAATGAATTAAGATTTAAACGCACTACATTAGTTAAGAACATTTGATATTATAAAATATTCTTAGTTGGAACATTATTACTATTAAAGTTCATCAATATAATTTAGCATTTATTAAACCACTTACACTATTACCACTAACAATTTGACAGCTTGTACAATAAATCAAATATTTTTGGGGCCATTCCACATGATTTGTCCCTTTTGCTAATTGTTTTTATTGGGTTTAATTAATTTTCAAATTAAAGTTACTTTAAAAAAAATGAGTTTATTTTACATTGATTTACATATAATAAAATAATAACAAACAGTTGCAGGGGAGACCAAAAGCCAAATGCTGCTGTTTAAAATACTACAATTTTATTACATTTTTCATTGAAATCCTCAGTAAAAATCAATCCCTCCCTAGTTAAAAATTTATTCTATAGATATCTTAAGGAGATATTCTTAATAAAAGGAAAATTAGATGTTCATTCAAAATCTATGTCTTGCCTTCTTATAAAAAGTAACTTCAATTAAAAAAAGCTAAATTTCTTCTAAACCTTTTCTATCCTCTTAGCCTTTTTATCTTTTCAATCAATAACATCACATCCTTTGAGACTATTTACACAGCTGCTGAAAAGCAATAAAACTTTTAGAACTCATTCAATCGGAGTCCTCCTTGTTTCAGGTGGTAGATGAGAAGAACACTCTGGCAGAGCAGCTCCAGGCGGAGACCGAACTATGTGCAGAGGCGGAGGAGATGCGGCTGAGACTCGCGGCCAGGAAGCAGGAGCTGGAGGAGATCCTGCATGACCTGGAGGCGAGGATTGAGGAGGAAGAGGAGAGGAACCAGAATCTGACGTCAGAGAAAAAGAAGCTCCAGTTGAATATACAGGATTTGGAGGAGCAGTAAGTGGAGGGTTTAATGTTTATTTCAATATTATGAAATTGAGGTATGATAGTTCAGAGTGGTTATTAATTAATTATCTGTTTCCAGAGAACATGTTTAATTACTATTATACCTGTCTCACTTGTATAATTGTAGTTGTATCCATAAATTATTATTATTTTAAATGATCATAATTTTTCATTTATAATGCAATATATTTATTGTATTATTGTAGAATAGATACTTTGCAACATTTCTTAATGTAATTGTAAAATCAGGAAAATTTTTGTGACACCATCATGTAAATCAAGGAAATAGCATGGAACTTTTTGTTTGAAAAAAAATTGAATATTTACCTAATATATTTTATTTTTAATTCATAATTAAATTTTAACCATGTTTAAGCTTAAAAGTTAAAATAAATGATAAAATCGGTATCGGAACCTTTAAAATTATAAGTTACTACCTATAGTGCCAAACTTTCCACATTCGACGGTTGGCAAGATTACTTGCCAGTCAACAAAACGTGTACCTAATATTTATAAAATAATATTTTTTTAAAGTTTTTTAGTGTATTATTATGAACAATAGATTCATGTCATTACAATAAAACACAAAAAATAAATAAAAACTAATAAAAATATTTTAACATCTTTTGTGATGATGGACGAGGCATCATTCACACTCATCTGGGAAATACACAAGTAGTGCCGCATTTTGATTTGTTGATTCTTAAAAAGAAAAAAACACTGAGTGGGAACCACTCCCACCATATATTGGCAAAGAAGAAAAAAAATTGTTGAATGGCAAGTTTTCTTACCAACCAGCGGCGTTAATGTGTTAATACCCTTATAAGATTTATTATTTTTTTGTGATATCTTACTAAATTTTTTATAAAGTTGGTACTGATTTTGAAGGTATTATCTTTTTGTAAAATTGTTAGTTTTCCCCATACCACCGAATATACAAATTTCAGTCACTAAGTATCATAAAAATAAAATAATAAGATCAAAATAAATTTTAGATTGGAAGAAGAGGAGGGTGCCCGTCAAAAGTTGCAGTTAGAGAAAGTAAGCCTGGATGCCAAAATAAAGAAAATCGAAGAGGACTTTGCCGTTTTAGATGATAGCAACCAAAAGGTACTATTTTTCTCTGAAATTATCATTTATGTAAATAAATAACTTTACTAATTCATAAGAACTTGCATGTTGATTTTTGTTTCTTCTCTTATTAGGTTGTAAAAGAAAAGAAAACATTAGAAGAAAGATTGGGTGAAATATCACAAGCCCTTGCTGAAGAAGAAGATAAATCCAAACATTTAACTAAACTCAAGACTAAGCAAGAGGCTACCATTGTGGATTTGGAAGAAAGGCATCAAAAGGAACAGCAGGTTTGTTTTTGATATTGCATTACATTTCTTATATAGATATATGGGAGGACATTCTGGGCCCCTGTCCAGGGCTCCCATTTCAAAGGGGCCCCCCAAACAGAATTAAAAAGCTTTGAAAAATGCGAAAAAGTTACAAATAAACTACTAACTAATGAATTTTTATTTTAATTAATATGTTTTGTATGTTATTTTTAAGTTATGTAATATTATATTAAAAATTATATCTGAAAAAAAAACTTTATTAATTTCATGTAAGTATTTTGCAAGATAAAAAAAAAGTATTGTGCTAATTTATATAATATATACATATACATAAACGTTTGCTCAGTTCTTAGAAAAAGAATTGTCTTTGTTCCCCAATGTTGTATTACATTTTTAAAAATAGTTTTTTTTAATTCCTTTTCATTGTAAATACACCTACTCTGAAATGTTTTGTGAAAATGTTTGGTTGACTAATTATAATTTTTCTTTATCAGTACAACAAATTTATTTAGTTAGTATTAATATCGTTATTATTTTTTCTTTACAATTGAACTGAATTTCTAATATAAGATGAATTCATTGTTCACTTTACTTCTTAACTTGATAATTATTAATAACAAATTAGTTTAACAATTCCTTTAACATTAAATAAAGGTATTTAGTTTTAGATATTTTTTTATCTTTCATCTTGTCTTGTTGAACTATTTACTATTTTGACAGTATATATTTCAGGAATTGATGTATTACCTAGTAAATTGTAATAAAGCTATAAAAAAAATCTGATTTTTAAAAATATTTTTACTAAAATTGATGAAAACTGTTGTTTATTAAAAAAAAAATATTTTAAAATCTATCAAATGTTAAATTATTACTATAATATAAAGCTGTGTTTTTTAATTTGATTATGACTTGTATTTTTTACGTAGGTGCGACAAGAATTGGAACGTGTTAAGAGACGTATGGAAACTGAATTAAATGATGTTAAAGAACAATTCAATGAGAAGAAAATTCATGTTGAAGAATTGCAACAACAATTGGGTAAAAGAGAAAATGAACTTAGTCAAGCTCTTTTAAGGTACTTTTCTGTATATAATATTTTTTAAAATTTATTTTTCATTATTGCATATATTTATATATATTTATTATTGCATTTATAATATAAATTATAAATGCATTTGCTATGCAAAATTATTGTTTTGGAGGAAAAGTGCTGCCTTCACATTCTAATTTTATTTAAGGATGAAGTATACATAAATATTCAAAGTAACTAAAAATATTCAAATTAAAAAGATGGCCTCCGTGGCTGAGCGGTTGAAGGCGTCAGCTGGGAATACGAAGATTCCTGGTTGGATGCCAGGCGATGGACTTGACAAAGAAAAGTAAAAAGTAGTGATCTTGTGATCGGAGGGTTGCCAGCTTCACTACAAAATACTAGAAAAGTCGTCCAGAACATCCTCAAAAATTAACGGCGTGTATACGGGACTGGTACACGATAAATCTGATTGGGGTCCAAAGTCCTGACGTCTATTGAAGGCGTTGGGTGCCAGTTCAGGTGTTGTCCTCGTCATCTGACCATGGTTCTAAAATAACGAGATGCAGATATGAACAGGGGTGCCCACAGGGGGGGATCATGGTGCAAATTGCGCCATCAGAACTTTTAGGGGGGATTTTTTTCAGGGCGTTTTGACTGAAAATGTCATTGGTACTAGTACATCGATAGAAACTTAGGTGATCTAAAAATTTGGATTTTCAAAGCCTTATAAATCCAGAAGTGATCATTGAGAGAGGATAACTAGCCTACCATCCATTATGTATAGAATAGTGGTTCACAAACGTGGTCCGAGGATCATTGGTCATTCGAGAGTCGATAAAAGTCCAAAGTGGTCCGTAGAACTTTTTTCCAATAAAAATGTTTTCTTTTTGATGATCTAAAAAAAATACCCATCAGGCATTGTTTGAAAATGTATACTTTTTTGTGCCAAAACAATCTTATGAGGAAAGCACATAAAAAAAATGACATTTTGTGCATTTGGTACCCCATTTTTATACTTCCATCTTTGCCTTAATTATTATGCATTTCAACCTAAAATGAATTATTTTTCATATTTCTTTAAAGAAGAAAAATTTTTTTACTGTCGTTATTGTGAACTGGCATATTTGGAGGGGCGATCTGGCCATAGGATGATTCGGTTTAATTTTTTTTTATTTTTTTTTGAAACGGCACATTATAAAAATCAACTTTTATGTTCGTATTTATTCTTAAATTTTTTTTATATCGTTGTTTTCGGAATTTAAACAGTTGTTGAGTTTTTTGCATCTGCTGCTATGATGTTGCAACTTCACTCGGAATATCATTATGCCGGCGCATGTTTTTCATTTTGTTTCAATTATAAATGGCGAAGGCCGAAATACTGATTTGAGCTATCTCAAAGTTTAAACAATTTCTGTCGCCACATGGCTACTGGATCTCGTTCGTAAATAAAAGAATGAAAATAATAAATTAAGTAGCTAATGAAAGCAAAACGATTCAATGTGTTTTCGTAAACATTGTTTTGTCTCTGCTGCAAAATAAAACCATAGTCCCATAATTTCATCCACTGATTTATGAGATATATGTTTATTTCTGAACTTCGGATGGAATCGCTGAATGGTACATTTTCCAGCTGGTGCCTATGGGAACGGTGATGTTTAACGCATAACTTGTACACTAATTAGCCAAGTGTAATTAAATTCATGAAATTGGCGGGAAAAGGTCGATCGAATTGTGACTGTCGTAAATATTAAGAAAGGAAATGACTAGACAGATTTATTCATAAACTTCGTCATCCCACTCAACAATAAACTAATAAGAAACTTTGGCGGGAAACGATCATGTTTTGTTAATTCCAATGAAGCTATGGAATTATTAGATAATACCACGCTTTTGAACGATTACACTAATAATATTTATGTGAAAAACAATCCTTTATTAAAATAATTTATCCTTTTTATCCAAGTAGATTAAAAATCCAGATAGATTTATGAGACAGGGATTTTGAAAAGTAATAGATGTGTTAAAGTACAATAAAATAATTTTTCGAAGATTTTCTCATCCTCAATTTTTCGGGTTTCTCCATGGTAAGACATATATTTTTAATGATTTTTTTTCGTTTTTAAGAAGATACTTACTGTTTCTACCCTTACCCTATTTATAAGTTTTTCAGTTTATTGGTTGTAAGTAACTAACTCTGTGTGGATTGTTAAATTGAAAAATGTAATGACTATGTTGTAATATCTTTCTGGGCACAGATATAAATAAAAGCATAAAAAAATGTAATAACTATTCGAATAATGTTTTGTAGAAAATATTTTTGTTGTTGTTGACATTTCTTTTTGCTCTATTGTGTTTTCCTATAATTACGTCAACATTCATATAAGGTGGTTTCACTGACGTCTGAGAGAACAGTTAAGAAAACTAGGATTTTTACAGTTAATAGAAAGTGGTGGTCCGCGCAATGTCAACTTTTAACTCGGTGGTCGGCGACAATATAAAGGTTAGGAACCATTGCCTTAGAGGAAAATCACCCGCGTCAACGAGTTTTGGCCATATTTATCTAGTTGACAGTTTAAACAATTTGTGATGAAATTATAGGAAGTAGAAAGTGATTAGAAAATTATAGGAAAATTAAGGGGGTATTAAAAACTTCGGAATGCAGAATTCTAGGTTTTATTTTGATTAAAAATTACGTCAACATTTCAATTTTAAGCACATTTTCTAAAGTAACATTTGTAAAAAATTTTAGGTAATAACTTTTTGAGATTTGTCCGATTTTTTATTTCAATATTAAAAGACACTTTGTCATTGGAAAATCTCAGTTCGTTTGTAGTTTTATGAAGAATCGATGCTCAATCTAAAAAAACAGATAATTTTACAAAAATTTAGCATCTTTAACATGTAGATATATTTGCGATCTTCGTGAAACGGTGATATCACTCTATAGAAAAGATGATTATAACTATAATTTTGTCGTGTATCTGCCGAATGTAACCTTCAATTGGCGCTCTTTTGATATTTTTTTCATATGGAAGAACTTCGTAATAACTTAAAAATGTAATAAGTGCAAAAGAAACAAAAAACTTCAAATGGAAGAAGTGAATAACTTGAAGTCAAAGAAAATACGCCTTGAAAGAGAAATTTTAACGTTAAAAAACACAGCAGAAAAATTAGCTAACGTTGCAGAAACTGTCAATGACATTCCTTTATTTATAAAAGCTAATAGTTTGCGTAAGGATTTAAAAAAATATATATATCTGTGATAAAGGATAGGATATAGGAAAAATTATTTCTGAGAAAAAGAAAGATATCAACTGATTTTTCTGCAGAAACTGCCAATAACGAATGTAAATCTTGTTAAATTAAAAATTATATCTTTTACATAGATGCAGCTTTAAACCCTCTGATAGCAGTCCTATTTTTTTATTATTATTTCTTAAGCTAATTTTATATGATGATGTATGTTGACTTACCTTCAAACATTGCATTGAACGTCTTTTGTAAATGAACATGAACATTGACTGCTTCAATTTGTCTTTAACAATTTTCTACCTGCAAAAGAATCGCAATAACAAAGGGTGCTTAAAAACTTTTTTTTGGTCCTTAGAAAGTGCTTAAAAAGTCCTTATTTTTTATTTTAAAAAAAGAGTGGGAACCCTGTTGGCATATATGTTTCAATTTTATTCGAACATAAAAGTGTAGGAAAGAAAAAAATTCTTAAATTAATTTTATAATTTCTTTTAATTTTCCACAGCTTTTACTAAGTAAATGGACACAAATTTATCCAACAGATATTAATAAAAGATATCACCACAATTAGAAGTTTAATTACTTTTAGTATTTTACTTGCAAATTTAACAATCCTTTTAACTCGTGAAAACATTATAATAGTCACTTAAGTTAGTTTTCCACTAATTTTCGAACTGTATGGGATTGAGAAAAATTTCTTTTTGATTTAATCTTGTCCAAGTTTGGTTGAAAGCTTGATATTTTCACACTTAAAATTCAGTGCACTTTTTCTTTGTGACCCCGTGGACCATCTTTTAGGAACCCCTGTTCTATTCTTCCGTTCACACAATTTTAAAGTTTTTTTATAAATATAAAAATTATTCTTATACAAAAGTTCAAGAATAAATATTTGTTTTATCCATTCAGTTTTCAGAATTTTTCAAAAAACAACTATATTTATAATATATTTATTGCAGTGTACGAAATATACACAAAATTGCTCATTTTCCTAGCTATTCTGTATTTATTTATCTCATCTAAATGTATCTCTTGATTATCTCTTCACTGATTTAGAAAATACGAAATGTAGAAATTTGTGTGGATTCAGTTGGAAATTTGAAATTCCAATTAAGTTAAATAGTTAACTGGATTTGAGGGGGGGGGGGGGGGGTAGAGTAAATTTTGGGGGGGATGGGCACCCCTGGATATGAATGTGTATGTGTTCTCGGGTCTTTCCTTCGAGATAGACCCTGAACCATCGCCAATAGCCCACTGTGCAGCTCTAGTGCGACGTTAATTAACCAAACCAAAACAATTTAAAAAGAAAAAAATATATTAAGGACATATTCTGCACACACTGAAAATAATGCATACTTTATCATGCACATATTGAGTCACAAAAGATGTTTTATTTATAGAGAGCTTCTGTGTGTTGTTGAAGGCTGCAAATTTAATACAGGACAGGAACTCATGGGCTAAAATTGTACAAATTACAGTTTAAATTAATCTACACTTTTTATAATATAGACCAGCTTTGTAGATGATTTTAATTGTAAAGAAGTTGGTAGTGTGTTTTTATAATTACTATTTCGAATATCAGCATTTGTTAACTGTTGGGAAGAATTAAACAGGAACAAACTGGCTAAACTTCAGTTTGCAGTTAATTTACATAATTTGTATTTGCACTAAAATATTTTTCAGAACTTGGTTAATTGCAAAATGCTTCTGTTGTAGTGCACCAGTATATATTTAATTAAATATATAAATGTAATTATGCTCAAATTGCTTTTTATTAATTAATTTGTTTATTTTTCATAAGGGTTGAAGAGGAGGCTGCTGGAAAAGCGTTATCACAAAAGAGCTTGCGTGAGATTGAAAGTCAACTTTCGGAACTTCAGGAAGACTTGGATTCTGAAAGACAATCTAGAGCCAAAGTTGAAAAGCAAAAACGAGATTTAAATGAAGTAAGTTATGTTTTCTTTTAAATTAAGATTATCAATAAAGGAGACTGTTGGAAAACATTTAATTACTGATAAGCATGTACTTATGGTCGATAACTGCTAAACAATAATATTGCTTCTTTATATTCACATTTTGCATTAATTACGTTTCACTTAGGCTTTAACATTGTATTCTTAAAAAAAATCATCAAGCTCTTAATAGTTTAGTAGTTTTGAAGAACATTCTCATGCTATTTCACAAACACACCGGCTCTGACAATCACCAAATTTTTAAAAATATATTATTTTTTTTAAATTCCTTCTTATTGTAAATAAACCTACTGTGAAATGTTTTGTAAAAATGTTGGTTAACTAATTATAATTTTTCTTTATCAGCACAAAAAATTTATTTAGTTAGTATTAATATCTTAATTATTTTTTCTTTACAATTGAACTGAATTTCTTATATAATAGGATGAAATATTTTGGAGCTTGGAAAAATCAGTTTATAGAAAAGGGATATATAGTGCAAATATTTGTAATTTTTTTTTTTTGCAACAGATAAAAAAAGTATTTATTCAGTTTGCTCATAATTTTGATTTGTTAAAAATATGCACACTTAAAAAAAAAAATCTGAATTCTAAGCAGCTTTGAAAAGTCCTGTAAAAGTAACTAGATCCTCCTTATTTTCACTATATAAGTTTAAACACAATCCCAAAAAATTAAAACAAAAATACAGAACAGCATTTTTCAAATCATATTTGTTCTTGCTTCTGATTTTGTTTTATTATTCAGTAAATATAATTTTATTATTTTTAATCACACTTGTTCTTGTTTCTGTTTTTTTTATATTAGATTTCCGAATTGAAATAGGTTTTTAAAAATAAGTTTTCAAATGCATTTTTGTGTATTTGCTTTAATGAGATGCATCTGTAGATTTTTATGGGATATTAATTTTATTTAGGAACTAGAAGCACTTAGAAATGAGCTGCTAGATTCTGAAGAAAGCACTGCTGCACAAGAAGACCTCAGGACTAAAAGGGAACAAGAATTGGCAATGCTTAAAAAGACTCTGGAGGATGAAACTTCTTCTCATGAAACTCAAATTGGTGACTGGAGGCAAAAGCATAATGCTGCAATAGAAAATCTAAATGAACAACTAGACTTATTGAAAAAGGTAAGCTTAAGCTCTTTGGAAAAAAAATTATTCATTATTGATTATTTCAAAAAGTCATCAGAAGCTTCTTTACAGATGTGTTGTGCGTTATATTAAGTGAACATATTAAAGGTGGTAATTTTTAATTATTCACACTCAACATTTTAGTTTTTATTATTTGGTATGAAATCTATAAGCATTTCAGTGGCATTCCAACATTTGGGTTTTAATATTTATATTTACGTATCAAGATAGTTTTCTAGAAAAGTCTGAGAATATTCTTCAGAGTGGCAACATAACCTGGGAAATCGGGGAATTATCATGGAATTTTTTATTCTGAAAAATATCAGGGAAATGTCATAGAAAATGTCACAATAAATAGGGGAAATAAAAATAAAAAAAGAATGGCTGTGTGCATGCCCAGTTTCATTGTGGATATAAATACGAACAACTGCTGCAGGGATAAAGGAAGAAAGCAAAGCATGTTAGACTTTGGATTATAAACACAACATATGGATGGCTAATGAATGTGATAGGAAATATATAAAACATTTAAATTATCTACAAAAGAAATAATTTGAAGAAAAAAAAGTCTTTGCATTCTCTGCTTCCATTGAACATGTGTAATTACTTGCCTGCCTCTCGTATAATTTTATGTTGTATCCATAAATTACTATTTTAACCATATCTAAGTATTGCTCATAATTTTTCATTTATAATGTAATATATTTATTGTATTTTATCATGGATACTTTGTTTTTATACAAAACATGTATTGCAACATTCCTTAATGTAATTGTAAAATCAGGGAAATTTTTGGAACAACATCAAGGAACTCTTTTTCCAAGATTTTGTTGCCACCCTGTTCTTATATAATTTTTTATATGTTCATATCATTAATATGTTCTTATAGTTTTTAATGTCAATATACCTTATCATTTTTCTTTTATCATCGATGTCATTTTCTTTTCTTTGTGAAGATATAAATTTGTTAAATTGCCAATTTATAGATTTTCTATACTTTCCTAGTTTAGTGTTTACAACTTTCCTTTAACTTGGGTTTAATAAACTGTTTAATAACTATATTTTTTTAGACCAAAAGCTCATTAGAAAAGGCCAAGTCTAATCTCGAAGCTGAAAAGTCCGAGTTAACCAATGAAGTGGGCGGTCTTTCTGCCTCCAGGCAAGATTCTGAAAGGAAGAGAAAGCAGTTGGAGCTGCAGTTGCAGGATATGACGGCAAAGCTGTCTGATGTCGAGAAAAGCAGAACTGATAACATGGAAAGAGCCCAGAAACTGCAGGTAACACTTATGTTCTTTTTAATGTAAAAATATTTTAAATTGCAGGGTTCGTACTGTCCTTAAAAGACATTGGAGCTCTTTATTTTTGTTACATGTTCATAAGAGCCCTTATAAAGTACTTAAAAACTTCATATTTTTGTCCTAAGGATCTTTCAAGTTACTGAAGGCTTTTAGAAGGTCTTTAAAACGACTACCATTTAAATTATTTTACTAAACCTCAATTAAAAATATTTGATTTTTATGTGATTTAAATACAATTTTGTATCTAAGTAAAAAAAAATTATTTTATTAAACAGTCTTACAGATGGAAATTAAAAATATTGTTTCTTGCATACAATGGATCTAATTAATTTCTGTCTAAAGTTGCATTTAATAATTTGCCATATTTTATTTATGAAATAAGATATCATGGCTTTTTATAAATAGCCTTTTAAAGTTGTTGTTTTTTGTAATTTTAATAAATGGCAATATTAGGATATTTTTTTGCATATCCACTGAACAAAAACTTGTGCAGTTTATATATTTTCTATTTATTTTTGATGACCCAAGTGTACTTAAACAAAGGTTTTAAAAAAATTCTGAATTTAACACATAATGGTTAAAGTTTTATAAACCACATTGATCTTTATCCCAACTTCCAAATAAATTTAACAAAAATATGTAATATGCGAAGTTTAATAACAGCAAATCTAACCAATACCAAATTGATTTATTGCAGGCCGAACTAGATTTTGTGTCTGCCCAACTAGAAGATCTTGAAAGCAAAGCCAGCTCAGCCACAAAGCAGGCCGATGTCCTGAAAAGCCAGCTGACCGAGGCCCAAGACCTGCTGCAGGAGGAAACCAGGCAGAAGTTGGCCATCAACTCCCGCCTCAGGCAGATTGAGAGCGAGAAGGAGACTCTGCAGGACCAGCTCGATGAAGAGGAAGAAGCCAAGAAGAATTTGGAGAAGCAAGTCTCTGTTTTGAATGTGCAGGTAAATTGACAATTTGAATAGTTTTTGAAGAGCTTAATTATGCTGTGTTAAGTTTGTGTTGAGCCCTCCAAACCAGCTTTATACATCAGATCAAAATGTTTCGTACGCTGCGCTCATGGGTGGATAAAATTGGTTTTGCTCCAAGATGCGTCTGAAATACTGAACAGTCATCAAGGACAAACTACGTTTATTAAAAAATTAAGTTTGAAAAGTAGAGGTTAAAGTGAATCCAATTTTATCCACACATGAGCCCAGCACACGAATAATTTTTATCGAATGGATATAATTGATTTTGCACCGGACCTCCTCAAATATATTTTTCACACGTTCTCAATACCTTGCACTGCAGTATGGACCAAAAGTATCTGAATCTAGTCTAAAAATGCAAGTAGCTGTCGATGGGATTTTGCTGCAAAATTTATGAATGTGTATCTGGTTTTGAAAATAGACAACTCAATTGTAGTGCAATTTTTTTTCTTTAATAGGGAAAAACCATTTTAATATTTTTAAAATGTATATGGACATATTTTTTGTAGAATTATTGTAAATTTCAGATTATGATTTTTAATTATTTTTTACATAGTTTTTTTTATTATATAATATGGTTCTCAATTTATGTCGAATCTAGTTAATCTCCTTGCACTCATAAACACAAGATGACATACAGGAATGTCCAGTATTTTTTAGCAAAGCACTCAATTTTTTTATTTCTTAAAAATACTCTCTTTTACAATACTTTTTTAAATTTTGAGGTACAACTTAACACGCAATTTTCGTTACAAATACTTTAAAAAAAATTAAATAATATAAAATAGCATGCATTATAGTAATATTTAAATATCCAAACATTAAAAACAACTTTACAACTGTAAAAATCATGTGAGTGTCAATGGGTTAATTTGTTTTTATACGCTTTTAGCTTAAGCTCTTCAATCTTTATATATATTTCTCTTACGCGGTGATTGAAAAACGCTGTTTTTCTGTACGCGGAGTGGCAACAGTTAGTTTGTTTACGAAATTCTGTTGCGCCCGCATTTTTATTTGCCATTATGTAAACCATTTTTACGATTAATCCCTTCAATTCATTGGTAAATAATTATTTTGATGATGTCAGCTTAAATTAGGAAAAATATAAGCCTTATTAAATTAGAAAATAGAAGTTTTGAAAAACGCTTTTTTAAAAGCTTGAAATGAGCAGAAAATTAAGGTGGCGGCATCTGTTGGCAATTTTAAAAACTAGATTTCTATGAGCTTCATTTTTATGACGTATTAATTCAGTAAATTCTGGTAGGCAACATTATGGTAAGCTTAACGTCAATTATGACCAAAACAAACTACCAATAATGTCAGAAATTTAACCAAAACGCAGGAAAGGTGTGAAAATAATGTATTGATGCCAAGATGAATAATAATTTAAATTTACAGTTTTAAAGTTTTTGGTCATATAATTAAAAAAAGTATTATTACTAGGACACATTGTTATTGTGTCCTACCTTTTAGCGAGCGAAGCGAGAAGTGGTTTGTGGAGCAAACGTATGAGGATTGCGTAGCAATCCTCCGGGGGTTGGCGGAGCAGGGGGCGGAGCCTCCTAGTTAATATGTATTTTTGTTAATAAATGGCTTGTAATTTGTTATAAATTGCCTTTTATTGAGCATTCTTAGCAGATCTTATTAAACTCTAATGTGTTACTTTGTTGTAACATCAAATAAGAATATGAAACGAAGGACATCGATACTTTAGTACAGATGTGTTATTTGTACTTAGGAAAAACACATATGTAACACATCTTTGAACAAAAGCATCAATTCCTGCAAAAAGAGTGAACATTTTGTGATCCTCCCTAGCCTCTTTATCTTTAGACATGGATCACAAGATATCTATAATACTTTGAGTAATCAAAGAAAGGAGGACCTTACTAGTTCAAGAATAATATCAATATTTAAAATATGCAGATTTACATTTGTAATATATCTATCTTTCATTTACTTCAAATTTCCTTCATAAAAAATATGTACAATTGTACTCGCACTGCTACATTTATAATAATTAATTTTGTTAATGACAAAGTGCATAATATTTTTTTAAAAAAATTCTTAATTTAAAACTTATCTGTATGGTTGGTAGTTAACTTTCTATTATACTTCAGTTGCAAGAGCTGAAAAAGCGAGCAGATGAAGAGTCTCAGCAAGTTGTGACTCTCGAAGAAATCCGCAAGAAACAAGCCAAGGACATTGAAACACTTCAGAGGCAAATTGAAGAACTCCAGGCACAAGATGACAAGTTATCAAAATCAAAGAAAAAACTCCAATCAGAGGTAAGCTACTTTACTTCAAGTTAAATTGTAATTTATGATAACAAAATATTGAAATAGTAAATATTATCCTCCATGAGCATTAAATAAAATTATATATAATTTAAAAGCATAATTTACTTAACTAAACTATGTCATCCTAACAGTTTAATTAAGATTTTAAGTTACGAGATATTATTGATGAATAATACTTTGTCGTATACTTGTGTGTGTTTTCCAGAGGATGTTTGTTTGCAACAGAGAAATCAAGGTAACTGGTCAGGGTGTACTGAGTTGTGGGGATATCTGTGTTGTATTGTAGCACCTGCATGAAATGTGCATTTAAAATTTTTTTGTTATGATAATTGGGAAAAGCGATTGTTAATGTTTTCGTTTCACATGCTTTGTTTAAAAAGGGAGCAGCAAAAACATGGTATACATGTTCCATGCGTAACATACAAATATTGTCGTTCAATTACAGGCTCTAGGATTAACAAGATTGGCCCTGTCTATCTAAGTAACTTTAGTATATTGCTCATTTCATTGCTAATACAGATAATTGATACAATAAAAGTACCACATATCCGTTTTCTTCTATTTTTATCTGTAGACTTTTGATAGGTAATTGAATGTAAACTATTACACCCAAAAGTACTAATTTTGCTTTGTAAAAATTTTTGCTTAATTTGTGAAAATAATTTTATTTATCATAACAAAAATTACCCAAAATTAATTTTTCATATTTGCATCTTCCCAGGTTGAAGATCTGAACATGGAACTCGAAAACCAACGTACCAAAGTGTCGGAATTGGAAAAGAAACAGCGTAAATTCGACCAACTTCTGGCCGAAGAGAAGGCTGTCTCGGAAAGGATAGCCCAAGAGAGGGACAATGCGGAACGAGAATCGCGTGAGAAGGAAACCAAAATTCTGTCTCTTACTCGTGCATACGAAGACAGTCAAGATAAGCTGGAGGAGCTTGAACGAATGCGTAAACAATTGCAAATGGAGTTGGATGAATTGGTTCAAGGCCAAGGGACCGCTGATAAAAATGTAGGTGCTTTCTTAATAATTTAAGTTTATAATTATTTAGTAAAACGGAAATGTTATATATACTATTAGCTGAATATCCCCTAACCTTAATAGTTAATGTTTTGTAATAGAGTTTTTAAATGCATTCGTTTTTGATATATTATTACTGAAAATGTATGGTTTGTTTACTACAATACTGTTAGGAATTAATTGAGAAAAAACTATTTTTAAAGAAATATTCTTTTATTATGTTTATTTTCTTATATTAATAAATTTAATAACGACTTAATGCAATACACTTAATAATTTAAGTATAATTTCTTGAAAAAATTTCATGTGCAAATTCAGTGTGACTACATTTAGTTATTCTAATTTTCATTTGAATTTGGATATTTGTCTTACTTTAAAAATTAATATTTTGTTTGTTATTTAAAAGGTACATGAACTGGAAAAAGCCAAAAGGGCTTTAGAAAGTCAGTTGGCAGAACAGAAAACTCAAATCGAAGAGTTAGAAGATGAAATGCAGCTTACAGAAGATGCTAAGTTGCGCCTGGAAGTCAACATGCAAGCCATGAAATCTCAATACGAGCGAGATCTCCAAGCCAAAGATGAGCAGGCTGAAGAAAAGAGAAGAGCTCTTTTGAAACAAGTAAATGTTTTGACTAGTTATTCTTTTTATTATTATTATTGATATATATATATATATATATATATATATATATTTTCATTTTTTGTTTAAGGGTCAATTTTAGTATTGATTTTTAAAAATCAATCTAAATCAATACTAAAATTGCATTACCTGTTGTAGTAATATCATTCCAAGGGAATATCCATGTGATTTGGACCTTGCAATTAAAAAAAAATTGTGGCAGAGCATCTTATTAAAAAATAATTAATTTATTATATATTTCAATAGCTCTACAAAGAAAGAATGAGCAATCTGCATTATAGCAGATTTAACTTTTTCTTGCAACTTTAAAAAAACATAAACACAAAATCCGTTATTTGCTTACCTTTCCCTGAGACTATCCATTAATCCTTAATGTAAGTATTAAAATATTTTTGAGATTATAACTTTTGTTTTCTACAAGAGAATTGTGAACTAAGTTCTATTCATTGAAAAAATATTTTTTTCAGTCTTTTATCCCGAATGATTAATAAAGTTGTCAATTATAAAATTAAGTCATTTAAAATGTTCCTAATTATCTAAATTACAATTATATTTTTTAATTTTAATAGCTTTATGCCGTTTTAAAACTCCAGTATTGTTCCCAACTTAAGATTGGTACACTTCTAGTTTCCATCCTTTTTATATTATAAAGATAATCCCAAGGTCATTCATTTAACTTTTTATTCAATATCGGAAGTTTTTTACATTTAAAATATATAATTACCTTGTTTTCCAGGTACGAGATTTGGAATCTGAATTGGAGGATGAGAGGAAACAACGGACGGCTGCCATTAGTGCCAGGAAAAAGGTTGAAGGGGATTTGAAGGACATTGAACAGCAGTTGGAGTTGGCAAATAAAGTGAAAGAAGATGCTCTTAGGCAATTGAAAAAGTTACAGGTATGTTTAGGCTAGTATATCAAAAAGGCTATTATATGTTGCACATGCATTGGCATGGAAACAATTCAATATGTCGGTAGTAAAATTCATATGATATTGTTCAAGTCGGTCAAAAGAGGATATCTTGAATATTTCACGAGGTTTGCATGATCATTAGTAACTCCCTTGATGTTAATAAACCCTTACTTTCATCCCAAAGGTCCTTAGAAACTATAATATATTAAAGTTGAACATTAAAAATTTTCAATCCTAAATTTTTAAATACCTCTTTTTATTAATGGCTATTATGACTTGGTTGGAAGAGTGGTGAGCTATAATCGCACAGATTTACGTGCGGAGGTTTGGTGTAGGTTAACTCTGATGTGATCGAAATATTCCTTATCGTGTGTACGGTTTTTACAGTGGTGTGCAAACTGAAATGTTGTTCGTTCTCATCGCCTGACAATGGTTCAAATATATGAATCAGTGTATTTGGGTCTTTGATATCTGAACCATCGCTAGTAATGTATTATAAATCTAAGTGAGATGCAAATTTATGAGGGAAGTATTTGTTACTGATGAATAATGATAACAAGCTTTTTTAAGAGTTGCTGTTGCACATAATTTACTTTTGGGGAAATTAAAGTTATAAAGCACCCGATTGAATTCAATTGCTTTTCTCTGTAGATTCAGCTGAAGGATTATCAGCGTGACGCGGAGGCTGACCACGCCGCCAAAGAGGAGTTGTCAGTCCAACTGAAAGAGGTGGAGAAGAAGGTGAAATCAATGGAGACGGACATGATTCAACTCCAGGAGGACTTGGCGAACTCGGAGAGAATCCGACGTGCTGCAGAAGCCGAAAGGGATGAGCTGCAGGAGGAGATAAACACAACTGCATCCAGAGGGTACAGGCGTTTTCCATATCAGAATGCATTCACATTATTAAAAATTGTTGATCTATGTCCCATAGCATAGGGTATTATTGTTTCATTTGTGGTGGTCACTCCATATACCCTATACCATTGGTCGGCAAACCGCGGCTCGCGACCCACATTCGGCTCTTTGGTCTTTTGAGTGCGGCTCTTCCACAAATTACCACGTGCGGGCGGGCGCGTTGAAACTTCGTGGCAAAAATTAAAAACAACAACATACAAACTTGACTTACCCAAACTTTCCTTTGCTTTGTAATTAAATTTACCTTTTATATGAATTAATCAATTATTTACAGTTCTAAATGCTTAAAGTGATAGATATTTATTATCTTTTTGGGATATTTAGTTTTCAATAGAATTTAAATTTATAATATAACTTTATTAAGACTTACTTATTTTGATATAAATGCCCTTTTATTAGCAACAGTTTAATTCAATTATTTAATTTCATATTTTATTTGGTACAACATACAATTTTTTTGAAAAATATTGAGACCATGCTCTATGTTAAAAATATGTTAATGTGTTCATTTCAGTTTTTAGAGTTTGCATGTTTTTTAGTTTTGTAAAATATCACTTGTATGCTCTTTTGAAAAACATGTTGCCACTATATTTGATTCTGTTTGAGTAAGAAATCCACTGAATGTTTAGGCACTTTATTTTTTGAGTTTTAAAATTTTGAACATGTTCTAATAAATTCACATAGTTGAATTAGTATTCACCAGGTTTATCTGGAATTATAAACCTTAAAGAGGTTTCCTGTAACATTTAAAAAAAAAAACTTGTATTCCTTTTTCTCAAGAAAAACTGCATCAATTTTCTTTTCTTGTTTATAAATATACTATTATTCAAACAAAAAAAAATAGGTGAAAAATTAAAATTCTAAAAAAATATGTAAAATTGAAATTAAATTGGTGTAAAGTCTCTTTATATTTTTAAAGAGTTGAAAAAAATTGATTATTGAAGTAAGTTGTGTCAAAGAAATAAACATGGCTTGATTCAATGGAATTTAACAAATGTGTTCTACCCTATGATGGATATAAGCAATATAAATGATCTTTAAAGTAGCATCACTATATAAAGTGTAAGTGTGTTTTTAAATTTTACTCTATTAATGCAGTATTTTTCTCTAATTTATAAATATAAATTATGAATAAATGTTTATTTTTACATTTATAATGCTAACCGTGATAATCCTTATTTTAGTTAGTGTTAAATTAAAATGTATATATTTGCAGCTCTCTTCTTCAAGATGAAAAACGAAGACTCGAAGCTAGTATACAACAATTAGGGGAAGAGTTGGAAGATGAACAGACTAATTCTGAAAGCTTGATGGATAAGGCTCGTAAAGCCCAAGGGCAGGTTAGTGCTTTTAACCTTACTAACTACCCAAACTGACTTTAAATACTGTAGTAATTACTATATGTACATTACAAATAACCCAAAATAATTTTCTTTATAGATTGAACAGCTTACCAATGATTTAGCCAGTGAACGATCCAACTCTCAAAAATTAGAAAACAATAGGATGGTTCTAGAAAGACAGGTATCAACATTAAGTTTATTTTTAAAAAATATTTATTTCGTTTCATACAGCCCATATATGTTATAATTCGGAGCAAAAATTATTTGACATGTTATTTGCATGAAATTTACTTTAACACTCAAGTATTTTGTTCATTTGTATTTGAATTGCTTCAAACTAGTTCTAGTTGAAATGTTTTATTTTATTAAACTATTTATAAAAGTTATTAATATGTAGCATCCTGCTACATATTTTACTGATGCATTGGTACGTGTGGATTGATATAGAACATAATAGGGCCATATTAAAAGAATTTATATTTACTCTATTTTAATTCGGCACTGGCAAATTGATAATTAAAAAAAAATTAAACTAAAAAAATTTAATATTTACTCACATTTATTGCATGTAAATTAATTGCATCCTTTATTACTTTACAACAAAAAAAAACTTCATAAAGAAAAGCTTTATTGAAATACTAAGGAACCAGTCCAACAATTATTTGTGTTGTATGACACTTGGATTATAGATTATATTTAATGACACTCAAAGCATTAATATGTAAGTGTTACCTTGTATAAAATATGCACACTTGTTGATATTAAGATTAAAACATTTGAAATTTTGACTCTTCTAATACACCAACTTTATATAAAGCCAAGACATAGAAATATTTCTTAACGCTCTGGGTCGCCAATAGCCCACTGTGCCGCTCTAGTGCGACGTTAATTAAACAAACCAAACTTAACGCTCGTGGACGTAATTTCACGTCCAAGGATTTCGAGTTTTTCCGGCAATGCACTCAATTTCTAAATTCGTACAAATACTCCATTTTACAATATTTTTTTAATTTAAAAGTTTTAGGTACAAGCTATTATCTCTTTATAAATATTACAATTTAATAAAATAATATAAAATTTTATGCTCAGGAAAAATTAAACTTCCAAAGAGCGAAAACAACTTTACAATTGACAAAATCGCTTGAGCGTCAGTGGGTAAAGTTACATTCAAAAGTATTGTCCTGAAGTTTGAGTAACTATGCCTGATTGGTTTAGAAAAGGTAAACATCCTTTGTAAGAAACAAAGTTACTGATCACTATTTAAAAAAAAATATAAAGTCATTGATTTTCCAAACTTCTAATATGTCTATAAGTATTTCAGAATTAATCTTAAGACTTGGCATCTTCTTCTTTTTTCAGAACAAAGAGTTGCGTGCCAAACTACAAGATCTTGAAACTTCCCAGAGAACCAGAACAAAGGCCACCATTGCTGCTTTAGAAGCCAAGGTTTCTCAGATTGAAGACCAACTGGATATGGAAACAAAGTAATTTTTATACTATACCTCTATTCAGTTATGAATAGCAGTTATTTTGCAGACTGTGATAGTACTTTGATGTTTTCAATAACTGTCTTGAGAGTTGTTCAATTACACAGGTGTACCAGAAAAACCTGAAATCAATTACCTTAACTAAGTCAATTAAATAAGCATTTTTTATTCTTAAAATTCAATTACTATTATTTTTTTTTTTAATTTTAGTTTGATATATATTGTATAAAAATTCCTTCTGCTGTCAAAATACTGTGAAAATATAGATATATGAAATACAATTGTTTTTATATACCAACATTTTATTATTGTCCACTTCTATATTACTTTGTGAAAATATTATTTACTTTAAAACAATTAACTGAATCGGAAGTTTCTATCAAAATATTATAAAAAACCTTGCAAAGCCAATACATATTTATATTGCAGAGTGGCAACATAACCTGAAATACTGGGAAATCAGAAAATTTTTTAATTCTGAAAATGTCATGGAAATTTTCAAATTTGAATCAGTAAAACAGCAGTTATCGGTATTATACCCTCTATGGATAGTTTAGTTATCAATATTTCCTTTTAGTTCTGAAAAAGATTTTTTTTAAAGCATGTGCTCATGCATTTTCAGTTTTATTTTTGTAGAAACGTGAACCACTGCTGGAGAGAGGGGACAAAGTAAAACATGTTGGACTTTGTATTGTAAACAACATGTGAGGGGATAATGAATATGCGATTCATTGAAAACTGAAATAGGAAATATAAAATTATCTACAGAAGAAATAATTTTAAAAAACTTGCTTTTTTTGCTTTATCTGTTTCCAGATAACATGTTTAAATACTATTATGCCTGTCGCACTTGTGCAATTTTTTGTTGTATCTATAAATTATTATTTTATTATAATTTTTGTAAAGCGAGGGAAGTTTTTGTGACACTATCAGAGAACCTTTTTTTATCCAAGATTCTGTTGCCACCCTGTATTAGCATTGAGTGGTATCCATTCAATTACCCACATATTTTCTAATAAAAAATTTACTTGGTTGTATACTTTTACTACTAGTAATCTAATAGCAATCCTTGTTATTGTTAATTACTAATCCATTTAAAAATCCATCAATATTTGAATTCTGCTGCTCAGTTTTAATTTTCATAAATTCTAAGTTACAGGAAAGAGGAGTAAAAAAACAACATTCATTTGAATAAAGTATAAATGTAACTTTAACAATGTTTTTATTTACACAGAAGCCTTGCTGAAAAGAAATTAACTATTAACTTGCAACATAACAATATCCACCATTTCAAATGAGTTAATTATATTAATTTATTTTGAGAGAAGTTGTTTAAAATTAATTACTTGCCTAATGTAAATTTAGTTTAAAATATAAATATATTTTTATTTGACCCAAAATAGTTCTAAATTTTATGTTTTAAATATTTATAACCCATATTTTTTCACAATTAAAATTTTGAATCTAATGCTATAATCTTTTATATTTACTTCTATCAGAATTTTATGTGTTCGTTTATATTTTTTATTAAAAAATGTGAACTAGGAAAGTTGTGAACTAATTCTTCATATTCCCAAAACTTTAATTTTTTTATCGCATTTGAGTGAGTATATATATACTGATCACGAATTCTTTATTTTTAGAGAACGGCAATTGCAAGCTAAGGCCAATAGAAAATTAGAAAAACGTTTGAAAGAAGTTTTGATGCAATTAGAAGATGAAAGACGACACACAGATCAGTATAAAGAACAGGTATTATTAACTAAACACAATGATGAAAAATTATGAAGTGCTTTTATATTTTCCATAAAAAATAATACATTATTTTTTAAATTGTTATATAATGTGCATATATTTTTTTACGAAAGAGAACCCACTTCCATTGTCAGCTGGATTCATAACAATGCAGCCATTATTAAAGAAAAAATATTTAGAAAAAACAAAAATTTAGTTTTTAAAATGTCTGATTAATTTTTTGTTTTCTCAAAGTTTTTTATGTTTAAATATGTGTTTGAAAGAATACCGGATTTTTCTACTATTGCAATTATAAGACAGATTGCAAATTTGTAAAAAATTTCAATTGAATCACAATCTTTAGTAATGTCACTAAAAGAAATTACAAAATTATTGAGAAAAATGTTGTACTGATAAGTTTGTTGTGCCAATCTACATAGTTGCAAATAAGTTTTCAAAGAGAAATAGAGCTATAAAATATATTGATGCCCTCCCAAAAAAAACTAAATCAAACTTTACTAGCAATTTTAGTATCTAACTAGACATTTATTTTAATATTCTTCTTTCAACTAAAACTTATTGAAAGTATGGAACTACATGTTGTTTGTTTCTATGTTTAATAGGTTGAGAAGGAGAAGCTCCGAGTGAAAGCTCTAAAAAGACAGTTGGATGAATCCGAAGAAGAGAGCTCTCGGGAGAAGGCCCAGAGAAGGAAGGCTCAAAGAGAGATTGAAGACTTGATAGAGGCAAATGCGACTTTAAACAGAGAAGCATCCTCTCTAAAAACAAAGCTCAGGTAGAATCATATGTTGTAGAATAATAGAGTGGCAACATAACCGGGAAATCAAGGAATTATCATGGAATTTTTTAATTAATTCTGAAAACATACGGGAAATGTTCAAAATATAAAACAAAAAATTATTAATTTTAATTTCAGAGTATTTCTAATAGGCCTTTTTGTCCATGAGATATTTGTTAAAATTGGGGATTAACCGAATTACATATAGGATATCCAGACTGTTTTTTGTTGAAAATCAGGCAGGTTTTTTTTACTAAAAGATCTTCATTTAACTGTTCATATTCATACTGATTTTAAAGCGGTCGGAGCTGTACTGAATATTGAAAATGTAATTTTAAAATATTTCCAAATTACTGATCTAAGTTGAGCTATATTAAAATGCTAAAACTAGCTCTTACTAGAGAATAAAACAATTTTTAATACATAATGAATATAAATGTAGCTATGCACCGTACTCACCACCACCCATGTGGATTGTTTAAACTCGAAGATAGTTAGTGGCTTGTACTGAATGTCTGCAGCATATCTTCCTTACTATCTATTCTCTGTAACCCCCACCCCCGAATACATTGGTAGTATTTTCAGAAAAATACTTAAAGCGAGAACAAAAGATAATTGATCACCACAAAAAAAATCTGTGGTGTTTTAATCCTCCGTATATTCGGCACTTTGCTTCCGGATATCAAATAATTACTGGATAGTTAAAAATTTGCTGGAAAGGCTGGATATCAGTTTCATTCCAAATTAAAATACAGAGTAGGAGTTTTAACCAAAAAAGAGTGGAGGGCAGGCAGTTCGTTTGATAAGAAATGTTTCAATTAATTCAATAGCACTTCAATATAATTCTATGATTATAGATTACAAATTAAGACGTGTTCCACATTTTAAATAACATTTGTACAAAAATTGTATGAACTCCCCTCTAAAGGTATGTGACATTGGGGAGGAGTGGTAGTAAGGATAATGTGACGAGGAGTGACATGGAGAAAGAGGGGTAAAGAAAATTGAAAAATAGCAGGAGACAATGTTTGAGTTTAATACAAAAAGGTGTAAAATTTTCTGTAGTTAAACACTAGATGTTCCTTTCTTTCAGCTCATTTTGTATTTTTTTCTTATACAGACGTGGAGGAGCAGGTACTGGGCTTCCGTCATCTCGTTACCTAGCAACCAAGCGAGGATCTCTCAGTTCCAGTACTGATGACGGATTGATTTTACCGGATGAAACCTTAAATGATGACAGCCAAGCGTAAGATGCCAACTTCCATTACGGTTTCTTTATTTACGAAGACCAAAATCCATGAGCAGAAACATTCCGAACCGATTCGAGTGAACAAGCATCTTTCGACGCTTGTGACCATAGGTGCTGGATTAAGAAACTGTAGTGCACATATTTATAAGTATGATAAGAACTTTGTGAATGATACCATCTTTTTGAATATCTCTTTGCTATAGATGCTGCATTGAAGTGCAGGTACTGTTTGTCCGCATTTTTTGGAAGTTTTTCCCCTTTTTGTAAGGAGAAATGAAATAACTTTATATTTTTTGTCTATGTTTCTTGTATCGTTATTTTTATATGAAAAAGTTTATATGCAAAAGTAACATTTGATATGTACAATACGAAAAGCTTATTATGTTATTGTTTGCTACATGTTTTTTATAGATGCACTTTTCCTTGTTAAGAACCGGCTCGTTGTTAGCACTTTTGAGAAATGCTGTTGCTCTCGTGGATAAACGAATTCCTAAGCATTTACAATTATTCTGGTTGCTTTTGAAGTTTGATATTGTATAGAATCGTATGAAGAGAACGCATGTTTTAGTACTTAGAATTTGAATTTTTTATATTCTACCTCATAGTAATAATAGCAATAAAAGTGGTCGTGGAAAGTTTTACCTAGGATTTTACATGAAATGAATTTACTTAGTACAAATGTATTCCAAATCAATTTTCGACAATCATATATTCCTAAATTTTAAAATAGATCCAATTTTATAGAAAATATGGAATGTACTTAAAATGAGGTAGACAATTTATTAAAAAATAAAATATTGCTCTGTATTTCAAGACATAATTCTCAATTTTAACTTAAGAAAGTACTAGTCAGATTAAGGTAATGATTTTAATTAAAATATTTATTAATAAATCAAAAGCACTATGCAGTTAATTTTGCAATGTAAAATCAGTTTCAATAATAAGACCTTAGTTTAAATTGTTATATATGTGTGTTTGAAATTATTAAAAACTTGCTTTTTTTTACATTGTGTTTCTTTACTTAATAGTAAACACATCTTAAGTATACTTGTAATCTTTATTTTAGCAGTAATGAAATTAAGTTTTTGTAGTTTCTTTAATAAATATGTGTAATTTTTTTGTATTGATTGGAAAAGTATTAAAATTTGTCTAAAAATATTTTTAAATTTTCATTCTGTTTTATTAAGATATAAGAGTGTGTGTTATAAAAATTTAATCTTTCTTTGTTATGTAATTATATCAATATTTTATTATTCATTCACAGATTGTTATTGCTATTAGGTTGTCAAACTTTTCTGTGACAGCGACTTGCGTGAAAATGCCTGTGAATGTACTTGAATGAGTATGCTTTTTACATTATTTGTTAGCTTAAAGAGAATTGAACTCTGCATTTTGAAAGATCTTATATGTCAAGCAATCAGAATTTACATAAAATATTTTACAGTTGAATGTATTTGTTTTTATTTCATGTTTCAACATACCAAACCTTATTAACATTTATTTAAAAATAAATGGCATTGAAAGTAATTCTCCACATACTATAAAAATTACTGGTATACGAAGTAAAGTGTCATTTGAATTAAATTAAAAAGTTAATTGCTTAAATTATCTTACACTGATATTCTAATATGAGAAAAAGAATTCTAAATTAGTTCTTGGTTAAACACAAATTAAAAAATGTTGGTTCATTTAAAAGGGTCTGTTAGTGTAAAGCTCTTTTTGTTGCTTAAGGATATATTTTCCTATACGTACCGAGTAGACCAAATGCAAAAGCAGCCATATTGAAAAATGAGAGTTTGGTAACAATAGGTACTTTATCACTTTGGCCTCAGTTTTAAAACATAATAAAGGAGCAAAAACAGATTTTTACTAATAAAACCCCAAAAGAAGAAGTATGCAAAAGTAGCTATATCCATCAAACTTGAATAAGGGTATCTGCAATAGTTTTATTTCTGATTGGCTGGAATGTGGATGTAGTGGCTTTTGCTTCTTGAAGAAAAACAAGATGGCAACGTACCCAGTTGCAAAACAAGTTATGTGAAAAATAAAATTTAGATTGTGCATACACATTTTAATAAAAATTGTATTTTTCCAAAAAAAAATTATTGTATTAACAATAGCTAAGTTATGGCAGTTTTTGGATAGTTACTCAAAAAAATTATTATTGCATATAGCTGGAAGTATTACAATGAACATTTGAGGACCGTATTTAGGCATATACTGCAGCTAAATGCCCAGAACCTCTCTTGGCTGTGTATCCCGAGTGATGGGATACTGTTTTATGTGCAATCTTTTTGACCCGAAAAACTCGTAATTTACACTTGGAGGGGTACTTTTATTGGAAGAATGTTGTATTAGAAATGCCCCTTTCTCAATGTGAAAGTGACATTTCGAATATATTTGCCGATGATGGAAATTAAAAGTAGTGGTGAAAAGTCATATTCTAAGTATGGACTACCATGGTTGGTTGAGCTTTTTAACTCTTTATCAGCTTAGAGAGTGATATTTTGAAAAAGTTATTTATTCAATAAAACAAATAGCAAACTATTCATGGTCTACCTAAGGTTTAATAAACCTAAAACCACATTTTATATTATTTTGGATGTCTTTGTTTCCACTATTTGATTAAAACAATTTAGGTATTCAAAAATTATTCAGGCGAGAGTTCGCATATATTTTAGATTAGCTGGTATTTATTCTAGGGAAAATTACGTTCACTTAACAAATATGTTTTTGTCGAATTGAAGTGAAAGGGGAAAACAAAAACATCCATGACCAAATAACTCCCAATTTGAGGACTACAGTATTACTTATAGTTTGTGTATTTTTATTTTACATTACAGATGAAGGTATTGTATAAGTTGTATACAAGAAGTAAAATAGACAAAAAAATATATTGCTTAATTGAATTGGAAAAAAATGTATAGATAAAACTAAGATGCATTCCAGCTTAATTTGCGGAGTGAGGGGAGCTGAGTAGCTCACCCTTTTAGTTCCTCCCCACTGCCTAATAATATATATGTATACGTATTGAATAAATCGTGATGCTCAAAATATGCGTGGAACGTATGTATTATGACTCATGATTGTGCTGCTTATTATTCAACAGCTATCACACTATAAATAAGTTCACGTAAGATCAGCTGCACCATTTATGTGACAGTGAAACATTGTTCTTTTATTTTTTTTATGCTTGCAACTACTAATTTTCAAAAAAGACTTTCCTTTTATTATTTAACATGTTTGTCAATGGAAAAGATCTACTTTAATAACAATATTAAAAAAGATATTTGGCTTACTTATGATATATAAAATAATATATATATATATCCAAATTAAACTAGATATACTTAATTTAACTAAAATGTAAATGTTATCCACCCTTTCTCCTGAATAGTGAAAATAGCTCATTAACACAGTATATGTACTTATAAAACGCAAATTATTCTTAAAAATTCAATAGCTAAACTTTGTCAAAATGTACGAAATAGCTGTGACTATTACAAGACTCGAACATAATAGTAAATAGAGTTATTTTTGAGAGTACTGAAAGAATGTGTGAATACTTATTTGCATCCTATTCATATATCTTTTGACATTTTCGAACAGTTTATCCATATCATATATATAAAGAATAGTGTATGGTGATTTATTTGTTTTTTATGCAAAGTCTGCATTTTTATTCCGAACTTGATGAAATTTTGCACATTTCAAAATAATAGAAAGGTTAATAACAGGAGACTGAAAAAAAAAGCAGAACCCCTTCCCACCTCTTAAAATATAAATGATTCCTTACTAAAACCGCCAGATGGCGCCATGTTGAAGAAATCGGCCAAAACTCCCCTAAAGCTTGGGCGACTCTGAGCCATATAGCGAATATTTCAAATTTTAGATCCAAATTGGAAACCTGCACAGATGCTTTGTAAACCAATTACCATTTAGAGGCCGATTTAGTCGTTAGCCGCTCGTGTTATCTGTCTCCCCACGAAATAACGTAGTTACAACAGCTACACAGACGACCTAGGGCAGCTCTTGTCGTAGTAAAGTAATGTTCACCACCGTCTATCTTTATTTTATTTTATTTATAATAGTTAACTTATCATATGTCAAGATAACCGCCCTATTAGAGATGGAGGGCCTACTTGCCCAGACTTTTCAAAGCTTGTGAAATTCTGTGGTTTAGAGGTTTAAAGAGTGGGGTGCCAGTTCTGGTGTTGTCTTCATTAGCTGATTGTAATTGAAAATTACGTGGGATTTGCTTGGATGATTAAATTATCATAGAATGACTAGGAATGAATTGGGAAGTGTCATGTAATTTTTAACTATGGTTAAATGAAGAAAACTCTTGAACTGAAGCCCCACTCTTCAAACATACCATGAGAATATTTTTACTTAAACAGATAAATTAGCCTTCTCTACCCAAGTTATGATTAGAGGATTACGAGAATCGTACTCCCAACCCTCTGATTATGAGCTCTGAGCCCTTTCGACGAGACCATCGGGGTTCACCAGTGTTTCCATTCAACCAGCAATTCAAGTCACGTTATTTATTCATACACGTGTGTGTGATCTGGCAAGGGGTCAGAATCGATGTGTTTATTTTTATTTAATCTGTTGTCTGCTGCCCGCACTTGAAACTTTTGTAGTTCTTATTCGTACAATCATTGTCTACCGGTAGTTTAGCATTGTAAATAATGTGTCAAATTAATGTTTATATAATACATTCTAATTTAGTGTGATATTTACGTGGAAGTTTTATATAATCGAATTTCTTTTGCTGGTCGGATAGTAATTTATCATTAAACCTGATCATAAGCAATGCAGTTAAATTTTTGAATGATTAAATAATTAGTGAATGACTTCATATGTTTCAATAAATATACTGAATTTACATGGCATATCAAGATAACCTCAGCAAAGAAAGGTAATCTAATTCTTTTTTAAAAATCATAAGCTAAATGTTTGTTACTTTTGTCTTAAATGACATTTTCCTCATATGCATCTGTTCAATGAAATGTTTTATGAAAAGCTAAAAATTAAGGATTTTAAATTTATACTAACTAAATTTGAAGTTTTCAACAGTTCTGCCCCTGTCTCCCTACAGCAGGAAATGTCTAATCAATAAGCAATAGAAGTTTAACGAAGTAAAAATATTATCATGACAGTGATTATCTGGAATGTAACTCTTTACGATAGTATTTGAAGAGAACTTAAATAATAGAACTCTGCAAATCAATAACAAAATCTGTAATATATGACACTGGTGCTTTATTTCTGATGGGTGTACCAAAGTTTGCGTTTTTAAGTTAAATTTGATATGAATAAATATATAGTATGACACACAGGCTGGTTAAGTATTAATCTGTTTATTCACATCTTATTTCAAGGTAAGTTTTTTTTTATTCAGTCGACATTTTCTTACAAAGAACTTATTATATTTTCCTAGCCATGAGCCCAAATGTTTAGTTTTTTTATTTCATGAACCTTTTTTCCATTATCTTACCTTTTCCCACAATGTTTTATGGGCCCCAAGTTAGAAAAAAACTTTTCACTGCTTCAATTATTCTAAAAACTTTTATACAATCTTATAAGAATTTTATGATTTCATTATTTTTTAAATAGATAGTAAATTTTATATTTATTATTTTTCATTCTTCTGAGGATGCTTTGTTTTGCAAATGGCCTGTAGCATAAACTTTGCATTTAACATTAACTTTCTAAATCACACCTTGACTTACCTGAGTCCATAGTAAGAATTTTTGTATTTATAAGTTTGCTTGTTTTTTCCTCTTAGGCATGTAGTCAATATATTACTATTTAGAAACATTAGCTAGTAGCAAATATTCACCTTTTGAGAGTAGTTGTGTTAGGTCCACTTTTATTTATTATTTTTATTGATGATATTAGTTGGGAGATTGGGAGCAAGGTCAGCATCTTTGCAGATGATTTAAAAATTATGAGGACTGTGAATTCTGGAGAACAAATAGAGCAATTACAAGGTGATATCAGAATGGGCTGTTAAATGGGGTATGTCTTTTAATATCAGTAAATGTCAAGTGTTGCACATGGGTATCAAAAATAGTACGGCTGCATATGTTTTACAGGGTGCAGAAATCAAAAATAGTGAGATTGTAAGTGATCTGGGTGTGTTGGTAAATGAGGATTTTAAAATGAGTCATCAATGTACAGTGGCTAGCAAAAAAGCTAATAGAATGTTGGGGTACATCAGGAAAAGTGTTTCATCAAAATCTAGAGATATTATCTTGCCATTGTACAGAGGTTTAGTAAGGCCACATCTTGAGTATGCTGTACAGTTCTGGTCACCATATCTTAAAAAAGACATTGAATTGTTAGAGAAAATTCAGCACAGGGCTACTAAAATGGTTCAAGGGACTTCAGGCATGAATTATGAAGATAGATTAAGAAATTTGAATATGTATACTCTGGAAGAGAGAAGGGTTAGGGGAGATTTGATTCAATTATTCAAATTTATCAAACAAGGAGATGTGGAGGGTTTAGATTTTAATATGAGTGATAGAACGAGAGGTCATGGGTTTAAGTTAAACAAATCCCATTTTAATCGGGAAGGGAGAAAACACTATTTCTATAATAGGGTAATAGACAAATGGAACAACTTGCCAGTGAATATTGTTAATTGTAAAGGAGTAACGGAGTTTAAGAAGAAGTTAGATATGCATTGGGGAATAGTTAAGAGGTACTAGATGGACCAACCTTGTTGGGCGTGAGCCTGTTGTTGGTCGTCAATATTTGTATTTGTATTTGTATTAGATGATTTATAACAAGATATGGATCAGGATTTTTCTTTTTATGTTCCAATCCAATATTTAGTTAACTTATAGAAAAAAGTAAAATATTTAGTATTAAATTGTTACCAGTGACCATCAACAAACTTTTAAATATTATTTGATTTTTGAACATAATTTGTCGTGTTTATTATTATATATATCCGAAAATATTTTTCGTACAGATTTTCTCTATTACTTCTTGAACCTGGTGAGATTTACTTCGAAGACTACAGTTGTTTTTGTTATCCTGGGAAGACAACAGAAAGTGAAGCTTTTCGCAGGTGCATATTTTTTTTTATTTACATTTTTATAACTGATTTAGTTGGACTTCTAAAAGTTCAGTTTTTAAATCTTCATTTAAAAAAGTAAGTCTGCCCATAATGTAATTTATGCAATTTAAGTATGTGTTAGGGAGTTAACCTTAACTCCAGAATATTTTAGTATAAACTTAAAGGGATCAAATATGATTTACCACCTTATGCACATATAGTTAGGTAAAAGTAAACAATAAGGGGGCACTGCGCCAAACCAATTTTTATTGACAATTTTGGCGTGGATGGTTGGGATTTCTATTTTCAACACTGATGTCAATGTGACTTAAACAAGTGGGTGAAGCTACTTATTTAGATAAACCAATAAGAAACATGGAAGGAAAAACTTAACTGACATAATTTTAGTTGTGGTTTATAACTTTTACAAAACTATTACTAAATATCCAAAGCAATACGTAATTAGGAAATAGCAAATGGTAAAATTAGTGTAATAATTAATCACAAAATGGTGATCGGAAAATTAATGAAATAACAATTTTGATTCAAATTTGTGCTTGCTTGTAATACTATATATTATGCAATTATTTGCATATGTGTGTTTAACATTGCGCAAGTATTGCCAATTTGAACTGAAATCATATTTGGTGGCATTAATTTTGACATCTGGGTGCATTGCCCCCTTATTCTTTACTTTAACCCACAGTAGAACCGTCTTACTACAATATAATGATTGCTTCATCTGAAAATCACAATTTGTGGTATTTACGTTAGAATATTTGTAACTTATTACAATGATCAGCTTGTACTGGTGCCATGATGAGTTGTTATATAGAGGACCTGATGTATATATTTCACTTTCCAGGACGAGAAATATTGTCCACTAGGCGTGAGGCAATTGGCTTGGCCATGACAATACTCCTGGCTTAGCAAATTTTGCATCATTAGAATTCATGTTTCATAGACGATACATATAATAGTTAAACAAAATATGCCTAAAATGTAGACATCTTTTTCAGTTACATTTTCTTATAATACTTTTGCATCTGCAGTGTTCACTCTAGAAATAAAAAAGGGCAGGGCGCTGTTGGCTGTAAAAGGGCACCCAGTTTTTAAAAGGGCACTTTTTAAAAAGAAAGTTTGAGATAGGCGTGGCCCCCCGTTGATATATCATACCCGTGACCAAACAAAAAAAGTTCCGATTTGTTGATTGATATTGCGCTAGAGCTGCATATTGGGCTATTGGTGACGATTAGGGGCTTATTCTGAAGGAAAGACCTGTACAAAATTGATGTCCCTTTATAAAAATATCACTTGAAATCCAAAATTTAACACTTAAAAATTAATGTTTTCGCTAAAAACTAAATCTGTAAGTAGCCCTAATCAGACCCCTTACAAAACTGATGAAAAGGCTACTTAAATCTCAAATTTGGTAATAAAAGGCCTAATATTGTAACCGAACCATCTTCACTTTAAAAAAACATAGCATTTCATATGTGGGTACAGGCAACCAATAGGATTTGTGAAATGCGACGTGCTCGAAATAACCGCTTAATCATTGAGATTGCACAGCACGTGTATTTAAAGGGAGTTTGTTACCTACTGTCATAATTCACTTAATTCCAATTTACACACACATTTTTTTTAATCTATGCCTTTATTAAAAACAGCAAGGAAAGCTTGACTGAAAAGGGCAAGAGGGACGGAATTTTTTCAAAAGAGGGTGGCATTTTTGAAAAAAGGGGCATGACAGCGTTATCTAGATGAAAAAAGGTCGGGCAGGGCGGACCGCCCTTCAAAAAACGCCTAGAATGAACACTGCATCTGTAAATTTTTTTAAATATCTGTTTATGCCTTAATTGAATTGGTTTTTGTTGAAAGACTGTAAGTCTAAAATGTAAAATTTTTGGAAAATTAAAAATATATTTTTTTTCTGACTTAATTACAAAATATTCTAAAAAGAAAACATGCTATTGATAGTAAATATAGTATTTAATGAACAGTAAAAAATTTACATGATTTGGAATATGATATTTCATGTAATTGAATTTAGAAGTTTTGAAAAAGTCGTCCTTTTAACAAAAATCTGAATAGGGGGAAATCCGGGCAAAAAAAATCTAAAAGTATTAAATATACAAGTTAAACAGTTTTTATTCCCCTAATATGAGGTTTCGTTGGTCAACATAAAAATATTATAAAACAAAAACATAAGAGAACATTATAAAATGCCAACACAACAGCTAGGCTTATTTAATTTTTATCCTATCTGAATGTTGCTATCAGCAATTTCAGCTTTTTCTTGTTGACTTTATAGTACTGATCAGGAATGTAATCACTCATCTTCCCAATATCTTGTATTTTAGCTCTTTTCAGCACAAACCAATAATTTGATTTTTTTTTTTCTGCCACTATGGGTTGATTTAGAAATACCCTTGTAACATAAATCATGGTAAATGTGAAAAAAAAATTAAACTCAGTTTAAAAAAAAAAATACTTTTGCTCTTTTAACAAAAAAAAATTAAATTCTTTTGACAGTTTTTAAAGTAGTATTAGGTATGCCAATATTTTACAATTTACATGAATTGTAGGTTCCCAGCATGTTCCATGTGTAATAAATTTCAAATATTTTTATTTAAAGTTGAAATGTGGTTAATTTTTAAAAAACATTTTATTTGCAGAACACAAAAAGGTAGACTAAAAGTTTGTTCCAAGTCCATTTTGTTTGATCCAAAAGATGTTTGCTATCCAATTCTTAAGGTATGTAGGATATTTATTTGCCATAAATCATATTTATATGTGTTTTTGTGATTTTTTCCCAATTTGTCTTTTGGCTCAAACTAATTAATTAGTAATAAATTTTGGCTATAACTTAGTAAAGTATACAACTTTTGAAAATAATTGTCCAGTCTGAAATTAAATTTCTGTTTCTAAGAAGATTATATTTGCTTGTTTGAAAATTGCAATTGAAAAATTGCAGCTATTAAAATAATGTAATTTAAACCAAATATTTTACAAACTTCAGATATATTTTAATTATAATAATATTTGCTATTATGTAAATATATATAATCACATGCTCTATTGAATAATCACAATCAAATAGGTAGTCAAAATTTAGCTTTTGAAATGAATACTGTCACATCTATATAATTTGATTTTGTTCAAGAAAGTTTTTGTGTACATTTGTTATTTTATGGATATGCAGTATTTATTTATTATAAAAATAAGGCTTATTTTTAACTTGTACATTAATAGATTTTAAAATCTAAAATAAAACAGACATTATATTTACTGGAACTTACTGTAGATTTATTAATGCTTTATTAAGCATATATTAAAAAATATAGTTAATAAATGGTTAAAATTCTAGTTTCCCCTTCGAGACTGTCAAGCAATTGAAAGGTGGCAGGGTTCATTACTATCAAAGTAAGTTTGACATTTTAGTTAGAAATATTTCTTAATTTTTGCGTAATGTGTGTAGATTTGAAACCATTGAATCCCATTGACTGATTTCATTTGTATTTTAAGACAATTCAAGACATGGGTGCCAGACAGCTTAACTTTTTTTATTTCCACTTATTCCTATAAAGAAAAAAAATCCTCTCGATTAGTGCAAAAACTTGACAGCTCTAAGCAATGGCTATAGAGATGAAAAACAGCTATACTTTTGTATTATACGATGCAAGAAACAGTGTTTTTTTCTTACTTTCTGAACTATTTAGAGAACTGGAGCTGCTTGGTTCTTACTCCCACGTCTTCAATTTAAACAAGACATTTTTTTTAAAGTTTGGAATTGAAATAGGTAGCTAGATTTTCTTGCTGTAGGATGATAGAAATATTGAAAACCATTTTAAATTGCTTTTTGTTTATAATTAATCTGCATCAATTTGGTAGAAATACACACACATCAAACAAAAAAAGTTTTTTTTCCCCGCGCTTTAACATGCACAAAAGTTTCTGGTTTTATAAATAATAAATATTTTATTATATTTATTTCTAAATTAATTTATTTGCATATTTTTCTCTGAAAGGTATACATTTAATTTAATAAAAAAAAATGTTATGCTAATTAATTCTTATTATTTTTTAGCACTGTGCGTGACTGGAATTTTCCAATTGCAGTGTAAAAAAGTGTTTGCAATGTTTTAAATTTTTTTTTTATTAGCTGCATTCTATCTGTTTTATTTATAAGAGACTTGATAAAAAATCTTTTTTTCAGAATTGACAAAGGCAATGTTTTGTACGTCGAATGTGATCAAGTGATTGAAATGCTGGATGGAAATTTTATAGCTCCTTATCAATTTAAAAGGGCAAGTCATCTGATTTATTGATTGTCATTGAAAAATATACTCTTAATCAGATTATTTACACATTTCAATGCAAAACAAAATTATAGTCTTTGCCTGTTTAATTTTATTATGTATATTTTAAATCATTGTTAATGCAATAGATTCTGAATTATGTAAACAAAAGACAATATTGCAGAATTGTGATTTTATTGGAAAAAAAATTGATTGTTGAATATGACATCTAAATATTACATAAATAATAAGTTATTTATTTTAAGTTATTTATATTTTATTTTGTCTAATTGACTTTTTTCAAACTTCTAGGAGAAGAATACTTTTTTATTTGCTCTCCAGTATGTAACTGCAAATGCATGCTTGGCACAAATTTCCCAGGTGAGAAATTCATCCAGATTAAAATAATTATAGACATGCATTAAAACATTGATTAAACCAGTAAAGTTTATTTAAAAAATCTACTTAACATCATAAACTAATATTGAACTATGTAGGATAAATTAATTTGATTAAACTTTTCAATTGCAAAAAATACTACATTGTGCTTTTAAGATGCAAGTTATGTTTTTTTATGCATGTTATAAGGCAATAATAGTATGTTATACCTTAACCTAGGTGTCTGGCTTCAATATTTAAGAATTGCCGTTTGGGTTAATGTATTAAATTATTTTTATTTAGTTAAAAAGGGCTTCAATGCTTCCCAGTGCAGAACAAGCATCTATGGTAATTCATTTTCCTTTACATTTAATATCAAATTAAGGTATTGTTCTTTAGGTTTGACCTGGAGGTTTTCTGGTTTATTGATCAGGGTGGTAACATAACCTGGAAATCAGGGAATTATCCTGGAATTTTTTAATTCTGAAATGGAATTTTTCAAAATTTAACAAAAAATCAGAGAAATTTTCAAATTTGTATCCTTAAAACAACAATTAACGTCTATTATGCCTTTTACTCTGGGTAGTTTAGTTGTCAATATTTCCTTTTAGTTCTGAAAAAGAATTTAAAAAAAAGCATGGTTATGCCCATTTTCATATTTTCAGTTTTATTTTTGTAAAAACGTGAACCACTGCTGGAGAGAGAAGCAAAACCAAAGTGTGTTGGACTTTAGATTGTAAGCGACATATGAGGGACTAATGAATATGCAATTTATTGAAGTTTGGAAATAGGAAATATGAAGCATATAAAAATTAAAAAAAAATTGCATTTTTTTTATTTCAGAGAACACGTTTAATTACTATTATGCCTGTCGCAATTACGTATTTTGTTTTGTATCCATAAATTTTTATTTTAACTGACAATAAGTATTGCTTATGATTTTTCATTTATAATGTAATAGATTTATTGTAGTGTGGATACTTAGTTTCTATACAAAGCATGTATTGCAAATTTTTTTAATGTAATTGTAAAATCAGGGAAATTTTTGTGACACCATTATTGAAATAAATATCAGGGAACTTTTTTTCCAGAATTTTGTTGCCACCCTGTTGATATTAAGATATTTTTTTTTAAAAAAGTAATTTAATACCCTTGTTATTGATTTTTTTAATTCTTCAGGTTGAACTGTTGCTGGTTAATTTGTTTTATTTAATTATTGCATATTTTTTTGATGATTTTGATTACTAAGCATTGTATAGTAAAAATCAATATGTAATAACCGTATATTTTTACTACCTATTACCTATGTAAAAGATATGAAAGTATTTTTTTTTCAAAGTAAAATTGTGGGACTCCAGTTGCTTAGTGGATAAAAGCATTCAGCTGGTAATCAGAGGATTGCTAGTTTGAGCCGTACGATGGACTTAACAAAGAAAAGTAAAACATTTGTGATCTTGTGATTGAAGGGTTGCCAGCTTCGCTACAAAAATACTAGAAAGTCGTCCAGAACATCCAACAAATTATACTGGCGTGTATATGGAACTGGTGGACGATAAATCTGATTGGAGTTAAATTTTGGCATAATATGTTACTTCTCCACTTTGGCTTCAATTTTTACAGTATAGGGAAATAAAAAGTACCATTATTTGCTAATAAATAAGTCATACTGTGTTTCAGACTTGGGCAACTCATCCTATCCATTAAAAAACTGATTATACTATGGTTATCAAATGTGTTGCATTAGTTCATGTTAAATGGGGGGTTGTGATAGTTAGGTCAAACATTATAAAATGGGTTTCTGGTATTGTTATTTTTTTTTTTTAATATTTACTCAAAAACAGCGTTGACATTTTAAAAAAATTGCATAACATTTAGTTCTATAAAATTTCTTATTGGTGAAATGTACATTAAAATTGTTAGATTAATGACTTATTCCTAACTAAACGTTTTCAAATTCATAGTAAATTCGATTCCCGCTCTTTGTTTAAGATCATTAAAAAAACTTTTAAATATTGAACTTGATAATGAAAAATGGGATGGAATCAAAAATGTATTGAAGTATCTAAAAAATGTATCACAGCATGCATTAAGGGAAAGGTCTAGTGAGCACAAATGTTTTTCTATAGAATTATTTTCTATTGCTATTTAATGCTCTTTAAATAAAACATTTTATTTATAGATTGGTGCAATTGTAAATTGTAGGCAGAGTAGCATAAAATTTGACACAAGTTGGTACGTAAACTTCTGTATTAAATTTGTAATATGTCATTTATTGCTTGGAATGAATGTTTTATTATTTGTTGATTATTTTTCTGTATTAAAAAGATGAAAATAATTTTTAACGTTAAATTCATGATGACTGAAAAATAATATATTGCTGCATATTATTATGATACTAAACAAGAAGTTCAGCTTTTAGAAATATCCATAAGAGATCATTAAAAAAACATTCCTATAATGAGACTGTCAAACAATATTTTATTTTTCAATATTAGGAAAAATTGTATCATTTTATTGCATAAACTTAATCTTATTTTACCTTAATAACTAATGTTTTACATGTTTAAAAAGTTCTAATTTTTTTAGGGGGAACAGTTTTTTACTATTCAGTTAAATCTATAGTTTTACGTCATTAAAAAGTTTGTCATTATTACTTTGTTTGAAGTCACACGAATAGTATACACACGAATTCACACGAATTTTTACATTTTTTCTCCCTCAAGATTAAGTTGATTCTTTAGTAAATTATTGCCCCTTTTAATGTCATCTTACATCATTTGCTTTATCTATTATAATTTTAAATTAATAAATACACCATATAAATAAGAAATGATAAAGTGATGGAAATTTAACAATACAATATTTTTTGTCCAGTATTAACCAGGGCCTGATTTAGAAAGTTCAGTATTATAAGCACAATGTCATTGATAGCCACAATGCTTTTCGTAAAACTAGTGTCCAAGAATTAAAATAATCACACATTAAGTGTATTATTCATCTAATAACATTATTACATTTTCGGAAAAAGTTGCAATATAATAATAACATATTTGTCAAAGTATAGTCAACTTCTGTACAATTTATGGCAACTTTTGTACAATAAAATTTAGAGTCCCTAAAGCCTTGGGGGTGGTGGGAGCTTAGTTCCGGTCTTAACATGCCTAATGGTAAATCAGGCCCTGCCTTAAACAAGAAAACCTCTTTCTCTGTTTATGAAACACATTAAAAAAAAAACTTGTTCATTAACAAATTAAAGCACAAACTATGGGATAAATCAATTAGGTATATTCTTATTACATTATTCAAATTATTGGTAAACTTTATTTACAACATCAATGTTCGTAAATATTTTTATTTAATTTACGAGTTACTATTATTTATAATGCTAAATAATAAACAGTAAAAGTTTAAAAAAATTATTAACAGCATGAATGGATTTGCAAGTAGATTAAATGTATATTTTTTAAATAGGCTAGAGGATTTACATGAAACAATACTATTAGAAACGATGGGCAGTAAAATTACTCCACTAGTTGTGAATCCTGGAAGAATATTGCTGACTACTAGCCGCTTATACTTCCAACCTTATAATAATGCTGAACCTGTGAGTATTTTATGTTTAGCTATAAGAAGTATTAAAATAAAAAGTTTTTAATTCTGCATTTTCACAGTAAACTGGAAGGTGTTTCTGCTAAAAGATGGAAGGAATTTATATTAGTGGGATTATTTCATTCTCCGGGAATGGGTAGTTTTAAAAATCAATTGTATCTGTATTGGGGGATCGTTAAGATGTGTTACACTGGACCAACCTTTTTTGCACTAGAGCATGTAGTTGGTCATCATCATTTTTCGTCAATTGTTTAGGGTCATTCCATATCAAATCAACTCAGTCATTTTTCAATGCATTTTTTTTCATTTGTCAAAAATGCATTTTCTTTTGTTGATTTGACATGGAATGACCCTTTAGCAATAAATTAGTATTACAAACGCTATGTGTGAAGGGTTTATGGTAAATAACACTGACACTTTAAAATAAACACTTTTGTTGAAATCAATATCTCAATTCCTTATGTTAGCTACAGGGATTTTCAGTCATTGTACTAATTTGTAAAACAGAAAGAACAATAATTGAATGTAAAAAAAAATGTTCAAAAAACAGAATGCTACGTATTTCTATGAGACATGAAACTTTGTTTTTGGTTACCTGCACCATCACTCCAGGTGAACAGTTATTGTTCTTTCCCTTGTAGACCCTTCATCACTCTGCTGAAATATAACTATAAGCACTGGGGCGAGGACTCCCATTGAGAGACAATGTACTTTACTGTGCCGCATTGATGCATACAATTCAGAAGAAAGGTTGACAAAACATTCGTCCTTGGCTATCAAGGATAGTGAAGACCATATATATATAAGGTGTGCTCGTTCTCGAGCTGCCTGACGGAAGGCGGGGAAAGCAACTATTTGACGTCATAGTGACGCCTAGCTTCGACTTGTGGGCGTGTCTAATGCCCACAGAAGTTTGTACAGTCCTTTTAGTGTCTACAGAGAAAACTTAATTTAACAAGAATTCTTGTTTGTAACTAATCATGAATTTATATAAAAGAAAACAGTTAAAATTTGCTTCAAAAAACAATTTGAATCGATTTTCAGAGTAGTTTAGTTATTTAAATATCTCGATGTCAATTGCAGTCAATTTGAACGAATGGTGCCATCTATTCGTTTTTTTGTGAACTATTTAAAAATGATACTCGCTATTTTTATTTAGAATTCGCTGTATTTTAAGAGTTTAAATTATATTTTAAGGATTGTATTTAGAATGTAAAAATTGCAAAAGAGTTGCTTAATAAATTAAGCGTATTAAAATAATATTAGCTTCCACGAGAGCATGTCCATGAATTTTGAAAAATATATTTACATTATTTTGCTAATTAAAAATTAAATCACCAGTTGTTACCCAACCAGGGATCGGACCTAAGTAGCAATGCTTTAAACACACAGCCAATGAGAATGATCAAAAACCCATAGTAAGGCGGAGCAAAATAGTTGCTTTCCTTGCCCACTTTCAAAAAGCGAAAAACGAGCACACCTTTTATGTATAATCTTCACTATCCTTGCTTTGTTATGACGTTTCATGTTATGTGACAGAAATGTTTAATGCTGTTTTCAGTGTCTTTTGTTTTCTTTTTCTTGTGAGTACTAAGTATAGAAAAGCATTAAGTGTGTAACATTTAATGCATTTTTGAAACCCAGAAATGCGTTTTTAAATCTACACAAACCTATGCGAAAGGACTATTTTCTACCTTCGATCAAAAGAGTGTAAGTTTTTCTACCTGTACTCAAAAAGGAGTAAAGTAATCGGAAATGCGGAAGTAATCTAGTGCTTATAGTTATATTATATTCTAGCTCAGTAACCTGCATATGCCCTGTATTTTAGTATTTGCATAATTTTAACATATATTCTTGTTTATTTGTAGTGGCCTGTTTTAAAAATCAAGCTGGCTGAGATCAAAAGAGTAATTAAACGACGATTCCTTTTAAAACATGTGGTAAGGCATCTTTCAGTTATCAACCAAGTATGATTAATTAAGCATAAAAGTTATTTTATGTCTTTTTTTTAAAATAAATATATGATATCTGTCAGTTAGTATGAATTGTACCATTTTGCATTGTTCTACTGTTAGTCTATAAAATTGTGCATACATTAAAGGATTATTTTTAATTTTTCAAAAAAAAAAATTATGTTTTAACTGATTAAAGAAGAGCTTCAAAACCTTAAATAAAAGATAAATAATTTAAAAATTATGTCTTAATGGACAATTCCCACATTTTCTAAAAATGAGTAAAAACTACTTTTTCTAAATGAGAAAACCATGCTGATTTCAAATATCCACACGATAATCACCAAAAAAAATTACTTTGTTAAGTATAACGAAAGGAAAATCGCAAAATTTGAATCCTTCTCGAATCGCTCCGCTATTGGCTGCTCCGATTATGACGTACCAATATCCAAAACACAGATCAGCGTATTTGGGATAAAGCGTTCTTCTTGTTTCTTTCCGATGACCGTTCCTTGTATTCGGAAATCGATGATGGTTGAAAAAAATGCGAATTTTGACATCATAAAGTTAAAATAATTTAACAAACTAAATAATTAATATTGCATACGTTCTTTACCTTTGTATTGAACGTCAAACATAAAATTTTTCTTGACCTATTCGATTCCCTTGTTTCGGATATTATATGCTAAATATAAAATATAGGTTCGTTCTAAATCGATATTTGTTGTTAATGTCAGACCTGTGTATTCACCGTTTGCATGTTTTTCTAATATAACTTTATAATTATCATTTAAATATATCATCTAACATTTAAGTTCGACATTATTTTCAATATTACTGCATTTGATAGAGGGCATAAAGTTTGAAGTTTATTTTCTTTCCTGAAAAAAAAAACACACACGCACATGCTTAATAGTTGACGGTAGTCTTATTTCCATCAATCAATAAGTTTATGGTGCTGCTTGAGATTGAATCCATCAGCAAATCGTTTGTTGCATACTTCGCATGAGAGCGGCTTTTCTCCTGTATACAAAAGAAAGTGCTGCTTGAGAGTGAATCTACGAGTAAAATGTTTGTTGCATACTTCATAAGAGTGTGGTTCTCCACCTCTATGCACAAAAAGGTGGCGCTTGAGATTGAATACAGAAGTGAATTGTTTGTTGCATACTTCACAAGAATATAGCTTTTTTCCTGTATGCACAAAAAGGTGCTGCTTGAGATGGGAATTATGAGAATAAATATTTTACTGATGCCTACTTCACATTTGTGCTGTTTTTCTCCAGTATGTAAGAACAGGTGCCGCATGAGATTAGAGCCACGAGTAAATTGCTTGTTGCACACTTGACATTAATGCAGTTTTTTTCCTGCATGAATTAACAAGTGAGCTTTGAGATTCGACTTATTTCCAAATTGTTTGTTACATACTACGCACGAGTGTGGTTTTTCTCCTGTGTGCAAGAGAAAGTGCAGCTTGAGTATAAATCTACTAGTAAAATGTTTGTTGCATACTTCACGAGTGTGGTTTTTCACCTGTATGCACAAAAAGGTGGCGCTTGAGATAGGATCCCGAAGAGTAAATTTTTTCCTGCATGAATTAACAAGAGAGTTTTTACTTATTTCCAAATTGTTTGCTGCATAAATTACATGTAGTTGGATTTTTTCCTGTATTTAAGAGATAACTTTTAATACTTGACTTTTGAATCAATTGCGAATTTTGATCTTGGTTTGCAAATAAAATAGATAATCGGCTGCGTGGGTGCATGACTACTGTTCAGAATCAGTCTTTAATGTAGGCATTTTCTGACGCAGTTATCCGAATACTTATATCAGTCAGTCACTGATACATTACTAGTTGTTATACTAGAGTTCATCAGGATATGAATATTTCACGTATTCTGTGCAACTGTGGGGCTTTGTTTGGAACTTTTCGAGTTGGTGATGCAAAATTTATTAGTAACCATTCAAGTTTTGTCCAAAATATCCGAAAATGAAATTATTACACCCCCGAATTTGCCTTCAAATTTTCTACAGAACTAACCTATTTTATTCGCCTGAAACAAATTTTGTCAAAATGGAATTTTTTCTGAAGATTTAAATATATTCAAGAACAAATAAATACATTTAGAAAAACTTATCTGGCATTTCCCCATGAATCGCCTTATGTGACAAAACACGTTTTGAATGTTTGGCTCCCCAATTGCAAGGATAAATTGTGTCCGTTATATTATATTTATTTGTACACAATCGCTACAACTTGTCTTTATTGAGCCAATATCTCTACACAGTTTTTGGACTAAAAGGGAAGATATATGATGCAAATTCGCGATGGTATGGTTCGCTTCTTCCGCCCGAGATCTAGCGAAGATCATGGTACCAGGTGTCTCGGTTTCACCTTCGCCGCGGGTGTTTAGGGTATTGGTATGTCACAGCCCCTTCGCGCGCTTTTGGCCTGATTTCGCGCACTTTAAAAAAGACCGACTTTGAAGTCGTATAAAAAAATAAATACGAATCGGAAAGTGAAAATTTTGCGATGGATGACTCTTTTTTGGTTGTCCGAATAGAATAAAAAAATAAAAAAAAAATGTGGGAATTGTCCATTCATGAGCTTTTCGTTGAAATTCAATTACAATTGGTCAACACTTTTATTTAAGAAAAATTAATTTGTCATATTTGACACAAATTAAACTGGACTGCTACACAGAATAATTTATGGGAATTTGTTGCGAACAAAAATGGTACAAATTTGACTTATAAAATGTTTGGCAGATACGATATATTCTATGTAGGCGCTATTCTGTAACTTTTTATTTAAAGCAATTCAATAAATAACAATAGTGATGATGAATTAAATATTAAGTTTGTGTATTTTTTAGGGTCTAGAGTTGTATTGTTCAAAGCATTCTTCCATTCAACATTTATTTTTATCATTCAAGACACAAAGTGAAAGAGAATCTTTGTATGCAAAGTTGGTCCAAGAACCTGGTAACACTCTTTTTTTTATATTTGATTTCAAAATGATATGTCATTAAATCTTTTACTTTAATAAAACTTTAAGATATTTTTTAAACTGTGTGTAAAACTTTTTTGCGCAGCTGTGAAGCTAGATGACAGTGGTCAAGAAAATATGACACTACTATGGCAAAATGGCATTATTTCTAACTATGAATATCTTTTATATCTTAATAGGTAAGATGTAACTTTCTTGTTTTAAATGAGTTATTTTTATTATTAATGAATTATTTGTTTTCGAAATATTCCGGGCTTTGTAGAAAAACTCACTAAGCTATTTGTGCTTCTGTTTTAATACTTTTAAAAATGGTTTTTTTTAGATAGAGTAATTGAAAATTGGGTTATTGTAATTATTTAATACTGTTTTACTTCTGTACTATTATTAATTATTCTGTACTATTATTCAATTATTATCACTTTAGGAATATATATTTGCAATAATATCCTGTAGCACTACTTTGATACATTTAACAACAAATAACTCTAACTTATTATTAGGGATGAACCGGATAGTGGTTTTATTAAAACCGGATACACATTAGAAACCGGATATCGGATATCCGAACTGGATTTTACCGGATATCCGGTTGTTTCTTTTTTATAAAAAAAGTTAAAAATGTGAATAAAGTGAGTTTTTAAGGACTCTTGAGGTAAAAAAATATATAATTTTTTTTTAATGTTATAAACGTTTTGGAGAGTCATAACATTAAGAAAGATACTTCGAGTCATTGCCAACAAAAATGATGCTTCTAGATGAATTACAACTTGCATAATCATGTTTAAAAAAACCATAATTAGCTAATTAGCATTTGACTGTATTCAGTTTTTTTTTATAATGAATCATCGTGGTTTTTAAAGTGTTTTCATACATGGAAAAACTAGAGTTTTAAATTTACGATTAAGACAAAAAATTCAAGTGTGTTCATACACCTTAAAAGTTCTTTTATAAACTGTTCGTATTTATACTGATTTAGAAACGGCCAGATCTGCACTTTACAATGTGCTTGAAAATATAATTTTGAAATATTTCCAAATTGCTGATCTAAATTGTGCCACATTTGAATGCTAAAACTAGCTTTAACTTTTAGACTGGAGAATAAAACAATTTCTAATGTACAAAGAGCAGAGATGTAGCTATGCACTCTACACACCACCACCTAATTGCTTAAACTCGAAGATACTCCATGATATCTATAGTGGCGTGTTTTGAATGTGCAGCACATCTTCCTTATTATCTATTTTCTGTGACCCACCGCATCTGAAACGCACTTCTTACACACCTGAATAGCCCCAAAAAAATTAAAGGGAGAATCTGCACACTGTGAATATATTGGTGGAATTATTAGGAAAATACTTAATGCAAGAGCAAAGATAATTGATCGACACAAAAAAAAAAAACTTCTATATTTTATTTATCCGGATATCCGGCAAGGTAAATCGGATATCCGGCACTTTACTTCCGGATATCGGATAGTTACCGGATATTTAAAAAGCAGCCGGATACCGGATATCCGTTTCATCCCTACTTATTATTTAGTTTTTCTGCTGTACCTGTGACATGTCGAGAACTGTTAGTTCACCTTGTCTCTATAGACATTAAATCCTTTCCTAATGACAAATTTATTATGAATATTGCCCAATCTAACTATGGGAAATATAATAGAAAATTTTTACCTTTAAAAGCGCTTGTATTATTTTTATACTCTAAATATTCCAAATTTGTTGATACAAACAGATTGTGTTCATAACAAGATCTTCTGCTTTTTTGCTAGCTATAAAAAATATATCAATTTAATGCAAAATAGTGACATTATAATTAATTTTAAGATAAGAAATTCTATACGAAAATAAAATGGGAAGAGATTCCGAATGTTATAATGAATGTATAACGTATCTATAATAACCTTCTTGTTTAGAAATTGATTTTTAAAAGTATAAATGAAATAATAAATTTATGTAACTTCACACTAATGTTACTCAATTGAGAAAATTGCAAGCACTGAGGTACATTAACACTTTCTCTTCAATAGGAAAAAAGTTGTTTTTTTAGTTATTAAGTAATATACTTGAAATATTATTGCTAAATATCTATTGCATTTAAGTTTGTAATGATGGCTATATTACTTATTACCACAGTTAAAAAGAATTTTAGACAGAGTTCCACTTTTTCAAGTGCCAAAAATAAAATTTCAGTGTTTCTTTTATAGTTTGGCTGATCGCAGTTTTAATGATCTGACACAATATCCTGTTTTTCCTTGGGTTTTATCTGACTATTTATCTGAATCCTTAGGTAATTTATTACTTTAAATAATTTCTGAAATTTTTATTTAATTTTGTAATATTTAACTTTTTATTTAATTTTGTAATATTTAACTTTTTATTTAATTTTGTAATATTTAACTTTTTATTTAATTTTGTAATATTTAACTTTTTATTTAATTTTGTAATATTTAACTTTTTATTTAATTTTGTAATATTTATATTTTTATTTGAAAAGCTACCTTAAAGTAGATAAAATATGTGTAACTTTTTCTTAATTTATGTAAAAAAAGCACTTATTTAAATTTAGTATTGGTTTTAAGCGTATAATTTTCTCTGCTTAATATTTATTTTTGTTAACTTAAATATACATGAATAAGATAAAAACTCGTCTTATAGAGCATTGCGTTAAGAATATTAAAATACAAATGCAACGTTAAAATACGCAATAAAAGTCCGTAATAATCCGGACATGTTTCGGGAGATACATCACCCTTCATCAGCGGAAAATGTAAAGTCTGTGTGTAATGAAATATAAATAAACCCTAAGAAATCTAAAATGTTGCCAAAGACTAAAAAACTAACTAAAAACTATTACAAACGGTTGGAGTTAACTATTGTGTGCCAACAAGCGGGAAACATTGGGACCGCAAACGTTTCATTGACAACCGAATCAATATTACTAAAAATATGAAACGCCTCCAGGAAGTCAAGTTCAAATGGAGATTTAGGTTTGCAAATTAAATGTGAGTTAGAAAAATTAAATATGTGATGATGTTCCCAAGAGTGCTTGGCAATGAAGGACTTCTTTATTTCTTGTTTATAAACAAGAAATAAAGAAGTCCTCCATTGCCAAGCACTCTTGGGAACATGGTCATATATTTAATTTTTCTAACTCACATTTAATTTGCAAACCTAAATCTCCATTTGAACTTGACTTCCTGGAGGCGTTTCATATTTTTAGTAATATTGATTCGGTTGTCAATGAAACGTTTGCGGTCCCAATGTTTCCCGCTTGTTGGCACACAATAGTTAACTCCAACCGTTTGTAATAGTTTTTAGTTAGTTTTTTAGTCTTTGGCAACATTTTAGATTTCTTTGGGTTTATTTATATTTCATTACACACAGACTTTACATTTTCCGCTGATGAAGGGTGATGTATCTCCCGAAACATGTCCGGATTATTACGGACTTTTATTGCATATTTTAACGTTGCATTTGTATTTTAATAAATATACATGCTCAATAAATTATTTTCAAATAATTATTTTATTGAGATTTTTATTGAAATTAAATTTTTTTCAGAAAATTTAGTTTTTGTATATCCCAATTTAGTACTTAAAATGCATGCATGAAATTTTTTTTATTATTAATTTTAAATTAAAAAAGCTACTCTATATTTATAACTAAAAAAACCTATGTGCCTAAAGCTTATCTAAAGAAGTTTTTATTTAAAAAGATAATATATTTATGTACTAGTTGATATTTTATTATTTCTTTAATGTATTAAATGTCATTTTCTAGATTTAGATGATATATCTGTTTATAGAGATTTGACAAAGCCTGTTGGTGCATTGAACAAAGAAAGATTACAGCGTTTAAAAGTAAGAAATTTAAATTAGAATAAGATAGTGAGTTTATATTAATTTTTAAAAATTTATAATTGATTTTATTATCCTTATATTTTAAGTTTTTTTTTTTAAATTTCATATTGCTTACATTTTTCTATTTTAGAACTAATAATATATGAAATAATCTTCAATGAAATGTTAAAACTAAATTTTGTTTTTTATTTTCTAGGATAATTTTTGTTTAAAAGCATAATATGATTTAAATATTTTTATGTTGAAAATTTGTTAACAGCTAAAATTTTGTAAAACACAAAATTACATATCTAAATTTAGATATGAGGATTTTCTTGGGAATGCAACATTTTATTGACTTTGTTATTGTCTATCCTCCATTAATGCCATTTTTTAAAAGTCCCAATTAACCTACTTGCTTAGATTGATTGCTAACTATATTATGATTATTGATTTGAGCAGACAATAGCTATTCCATATGTAAATAATTCATCTATATTAAATAACATGTCCCATTTAATAAACCAACCAGATAACATAAAGAAATTTACCTACAATCAATCTAAACTTTTTTCAGTATTCAAAGTTCTCAAAATATCAGCAAATTTCCAATTTAAAAAATAATCATCAATTACCCACTAGACCCAAACTAATATTTTCAGAAAATACCATTTATAAAATTATTTTACCGCACTTTTGAACATCATTAAACTTAAGTATTTACTTTTGATTTGCACTTATTGTTTTCTACGAAATACCAATTACCATATTCCAAGTCAATTTTAAAATATCACCCAGAATTAGAATTCCAACTTTTTAATCTGTAGCAAAGCAGTTGAACTTGTATATATTTTTTGCATTTGCAATTTGTAGTCTGTGTAAAGCATTATATTGTAGTGCTATGCACTTTTTGGATGTCACTCGAAATCGAACCGAGGACCTTCTGCATGATACACCGATACTCTACCAGTCAGGCTAGTCAACCCACACAGTACCCCTGTCTCAGTGAGTCGAACCGAGGACATTCTGCATGATACTCCGATTCTCTACCAGTCAGGCTAAAGTAATCACTTGGGCCTAAGTGGGAGCATTGGGTATATGAAGTTACCCACACAGTACCCCTATCTCAGTGAGTCGAACCGAGGACATTCTGCATGATACTCCGATATTCTACCAGTCAGGCTAAAGTAATCACTTGGGCCCAAGTGGCAGCATTGGGTATATGAAGTTACCCACACAGTACCCCTGTCTCAGTGAGTCGAACCGAGGACATTCTGCATGATACTCCGATATTCTATCAGTCAGGCTAAAGTAATCACTTGGGCCCAAGTGGCAGCATTGGGTATATGAAGTTACCCACACAGTACCCCTGTCTCAGTGAGTCGAACCAAGGACATTCTGCATGATACTCCGGTACTCTACCAGTCAGGCTAAAGGGATCACTTGGGCCCAAGTGGCATTAGGTATATGAAGTTACCCACACAGTACCCCTGTCTCAGTGAGTTGAACCGAGGACATTCTGCATGATACTCCGATACTCTTCCAGTCAGGGTAAAGTGATCAATCATTCAATGCCAAGACACAAGTGGGAGTATCGGGTATATTATGTGACTGAGATTAGATCAGAAAGTTGTTTGTTATTGTCACGTCCGGGTCACCAATGTAGGGCTATGCATGTTCGGCTATCTATGTTCGGCTATCACTCGGAATTGAACCGAGGCCATTCTGCATGATACGCCTATAATCTACCAATCAGGCTAATGTGATCATTCAGGCACAAGTGGGAGTATCGGATATATGAAGTGACCCTCACAATATGTTTGACACTAAAATAAAATAACAACAAATGGCAAAATAAAAATGCTGTAATCCGGATAGACAAGTATCTTGTAGAAGAGATTAAAAAAGTAAGATATAAATGATAAACATCTGTTGATTAAATAAAAACATGTTGATGTTTATCATTTTAAAATCAATTAATATTCCTTAAATAACGAGCTTTCTTTCCTTAGGACAGGTACAACGAAATGACTGATCCTAAATTTTTATATGGTTCTCATTATTCTACACCAGGATTTGTGCTTTATTATCTTGTAAGGCAAAGTATGTTTCTTGTTTTCTTACATCTGAGAACAGCCATTTTTCAATAGTGATATAAAAATTTCATGCATGTTTGAATATTTATTCCAGTGCCACAATATATGCTGTGCTTACAAAATGGGCGCTTTGATCATCCAGATCGAATGTTTAATAGGTATTTATTGATTTTGAGACAACCTACATTATTGTTAATTATTAAGGAACTTAATATTAAAGAGTTTATTTTACTTTTGCATTAGCGTTCCTGATACATGGAGAAATATCACAACGAACACTTCCGATTTCAAAGAGCTTGTTCCACAATTTTATGATTTGGAAGACGGTGGCTCCTTTCTTTTGAATTCTAAAGTAAGTTTTTGAATAGAAATGGATGATTATGTAGAACTAAAATGTTCCAGTAGCAATTGAAAATAATGAGCTTTGTTCCTCATATAAAATTAAAATGAAATAACATAAAAATAGGTACTTTGAAAAAGATAAATTGAATTTTAAAAATTGATTGTTTAAGATAATTGAACCAATGGGTAACTATTAAAAACCTATGAAAAATTAACTTTAATCATTGTAATATCTTAGTTAATTCTAGGAATTAATCACTAATAATTATTCCTTTCCTTTAAATCTGTTCAATCTAGAATTTAGATTTTGGTATGAGGATGGATTGTTCTAAAGTTGGAGATGTTGAACTCCCAGTTTGGGCCAAAGGTAAAAAAATAAATAAAAAACTAATGTTATCTATATTTTTATAAAATCATATAATTATATATATATGTAATGTTTAATCAATTAGAAGTGCAGTCGATATAGTATTAGACAGGTTCAGTTTTGAAGGTACAAACAAAGCTGAAATATTATGTTCAAATCATTTATTGTTCAGGACTTCAGAGCAAGACCTTCTAGCTTCGAGGTTACATCGGGAATCTGTATCAAGATGGAGATTTTGAGTAAGAGAATACACCCTGGACACCTCTGATTGGTTCCTCGACTTTTACTTCACATTTTCTAGTTACTTTGACTTCGGCGTTTGGAAGTTGTGTGGGAGGGAAAGTAGTTACATGTGTAATGGTGACTCATCAGAGATCTCATGTAGGATATTTCATCAGGTGATGAAATATGTTGGATGCTTTGTTACTGGGAAAAGGGGTGATATCCAAAGTTAAAGAAAGTTAATTAAAGTAATGGTATAATTTTAAAGTGGTGAGACGAGTTATAAAATATCTTACATATATATATATAATCGTATAACTATAACATATTAATAACAATAAAGTTTTCTGCATTGTTTTTTTTAATTATGCTGAGCTAGAATATAACATACCTATAAGAATTGGAGAAAGGGCTAAGCGTCGCCAACCATATTACTCTTTTTTAAGCAAATGGCAAAATTCCTAAAAAAAATTATGTTTTGGCATAGGTTTGCGTAGATTAAAAAACGCAAAAATACAATAAATGTTGCACATTTAATGTTTTTCCATACTTACTTTCATACTTAAAAGAAGACAAAAAGAACTGAAAAACCTAGTTTTAAACTAGGGATGAACCGGATAGTGGTTTTGCCGGATACCGGATATCCGGCGCACATTACAAACTGGATATCGGATATCCGAACTGGATTTTGCCGGATATCCGGCAGTTTCTTTTTTATGAAAAGATCTTCTCATACACACTAGAAAAAACGGAAATCGGTCAAAACTTACCAAATATTTTTTTATTCTATAATATTCCCCAATTACTTACCCTTAAGATGATACCAAGATTGAATAAATATTCAAAAAACTTTTTTATTTACAAAGTGTTAGTCTAGGGTGCTGCTTAGCCAATGGGCGTATGTTTTGTACACTTTAAACTCAATTTCTGAATAATTGTATTTTTACCATATGCTCTTTCATTCCAAACATAAAAACTCAAGTTTGCTTAAACTTTTGAGAAATTTATTTTTATTTTAACTTTATATTAGTTGTGAGATGTTATGACCCTCCACCATAACGATTCATCAAAAAAAAAAAAAAAAAAAAAAAAAGTTAAAAACGAGAAAAATTCAAGGGAGAATCTGCACACTGTTAATACATTGGTCGAATTTTCAGGAAAATTCTTAAGTACCATATTCTTAGCAAAGATAATTGACCGCCACAAAATTTTTTTTCGATGTTTTATTCATCCGGATATCCGGCTTGGAAAATCGGATATCCGGCACTTTACTTCCGGATATCGGATAATTACCGGATAGTTAAAAGTCAGCCGGATAGGCCGGATACCGGATAGTTACCGGATATCCGTTTCATCCCTATTTTAAACCTTTCTGTGACATCACATGAGACTCCTGCATAGCCAAGGTAGAATGTTTTCTCAACCTTTCTTCCAAATTGTATGCATCCGCGCGGCACGGTAAAGTACATTGTTGCTCAATGGAAGTCCTCACTCCAGTGCTTATAGTTATATATTCTATCTCAGTTGCAGTTACTGAATTTTATTGTATATAAAAATTTAGCTTACTTTCAAAAGGTGAAACTCTTTTAGTGTTTTATACTTTGATAGGAATATATAAATTAGAAAAAAAATTAAGACGCTAAACAAAAACATTACTTGTATAAGCCTCGCAGCAACATAATCTTTTAAAACCAGCTAAAACACCTTTGTCTAAGTTATCCATTACCAGATTGAAAATAATTAAATAAGCATTTCTTTTTATTCTGTGCACAAGTGCCTTAATTCTTAGATTGTAATATTATTGAATTCATTGCTCATAAGCCATTAGTCTGCAAAAGCACAACTACGTAATAACCCAACAGTCTAATGGTAGACTACTGGGCTGCCATGCAATGGGCCCAGGTTCGCATCCCGGGTAAGACATAGATGTAAAATGTCATGTAATTGGATGTGTAAGTCTGTTAGAAATTTTGTGAATAAAGTTATAAAATCCTTAAATCATGTGCTCTAATCTATATTACTTATCAATGACTTATTTAAATCGTTACTAACAAAGTGTTACTCATTAATTCCTCGTGTCTAAAATCAGCTTTTTGTATTAATTTTTTTTCTAATTTGAGGAATTTTTATAGACTATTCCAGTAATTCACAGAGTTTAGAACTAGTTTAAATAAATTTGAAAACATTTTAGTTAAGGTACATCTTAAACTAAAGTGTGAGGCTAGTAAATACTCCATTTAAAACACTATAAAATAAATCTTATGCATTTTGTTTTAAGGATATTCTATTGATTTTTTTTTCAAATATTTTTAGAATTCATTATTGAATTATATTTTCTATCAGATGGGATTTATACATTTCTTTTGCAGATCCTGCCCATTTTGTAAGCGTTCTACATGATGCTCTAGAATCAGATTACGTGTCCAGTAATTTAAATCATTGGATAGATCTTTTATTTGGTTTTAAACAGCGTGGAGAAGATGCAATTAATGCAGATAATGGTAAATTGACAATTTCATTTATAATAGTTTTTTGTGAGCTGTTAATTTGCAATTCAATATTTTTATTTAATTTTTAAAATCATTAATTATAAACAGTCAAGGTTTATTAATAAAAAAAAAGTGAAAAACTGAGCAAAATACTTTGATTTTAAAGTGGCAAAGCATGTTTTACACTCAGAGTGTCTATCTTTCTTTTAAAGACCGGGTTTCATATTTCTAAAACGTTGTTTTATAAAAGGTTTTTACATATTTTCGGAACTGTGTTTTCAATCTCCCTCTCTCTCTCTTTTTTTATATTCAACATAAATTTGTAAAGAATTTAAAAAAAATCTTTTTAACACCAGATATAGCAATTAATATAATTTTTCAAAAATGTTATAATGCTCCTTTTAGAAAATCTTCTTTATTTTTGTCACCATTTTCTCCAAATCAAGCTTTACACAATTTTTTTTTAAATATGATAACACTAAGAAGTTTATTTTGAGTTTTATTTAAACTCATAGTAATTCATGCACATGCTTTCTTATGTAGTGGGTATTAGTACAGATGAAATTTATAAGTCCGTTTTCTTTTTCAGTGTTTTATCATTTGACTTATGAAGGAGCTGTAGATTTAGATAGGTAAGGAATTGTAATCTTACAAGTTATTCGCTTGAGTTTTAGTTTGAAATGTATGTTTAAAATAAATTTTCCTCCCCAGCATTGATGACATGAACGAAAGATACTCCCTCGAGGTTCAAATTATGGAATTTGGGCAAATTCCAAAGCAACTATTTACAAAGCCTCATCCGCAAAGGCGGATACCTTCTCCAATCAACGACCATCTTCCTGATGATGTCCAATGTCTTATTGCAACAAAAAGCAGAAGTACATTCAAATTTAATCTCATGTATAGTTTATTACCTTTTAACCAATTATATTGCTTTTATAGATATAAACACATTTTTTTAATTTATTAACTAACTTCTAGTTTTCTTTAAAACTAAATAGTATTTGTTTTAAATTTAATGATTTTTTAAACATTTTAAGGTGCAAATATTTAAGTTCATGCGTCTGTTTTGTTTATTATCGGGATACCTTGACAACATTGCATGTTGGATACCATGCATTTGGACAATTTGATTAAAACTTCATTTAGTGCAATGGAACTTAACTTACTAAAGAGAACTTTTTACCAGTGGGTTAACCAACAAATTATGTTGGGATTTTCAAAAAAGTTTAATCGAAATTTAAGGATATAATTTTACCATTTCATATTGATAATAAAGCCTCATATTGAGAATTTTGGTTATTGTATCTTAAAAAAGACATTGAATTTTTGTATAGAGGGTTCAGCGTAGGACTTTTAAACTAGTTTAGAATATTTAAAGCATGAGTTATGAAGATGAACTGAATATTTGAAATGTTGAGGAGACTGTCAAGCATCAAACTATTTTTTGTGAAGCATGTAAAATATTTTATTTTGCTTACACAAGTGAAATTGAGGTAACTGTTAGCTCATAAATAAAATACTTTTAATTATTGACTGAAATAATTTAAATCTGCATAATTGTTTCGTTAATTTAGTAATTTTTTGTAATAATTATATAACTATTCTCACTTTCTATGCTATCTACATTTGTAGCTACCCCGTGATGGATATTTAAGTCGTATAATTTTTCAATTTTAACATTTATATTTTTTGGTTTAGGTGCCTCAGTATCAAGTGCAAAATCGGATATGTCTTCCAAAAGATGGAATATAGACTTAACTAAGCTGTCTCTTTGTTTCGATTGCAAAGTGCATAAAGAGTAAGTAAGATTTTCGAAAAAAACAAAGGATTAATATGATCTTTCTCTTTTATTTGTATTTGAAGTACATTTTCTATTTATCTTTTTTTTATTATTAGGATAATCACAGATATTTGTGTCACAAAAGATAAGAAATATATTTTTTCAGTCTCAAAAGGTAAATTTTTTCTTCCAAAATTATTTTTTATATTGTAAATTATAAAAATTATAGAATTAAAAAATTATTATAAATATTTGAGCATATAAAATGTTCTTTTTTTTAAAATAGATGGTCTTCTAAAAATGTTTTCATTAGAAGAAAAACGACAGCTTAGGAGCATCAATGTTTACAACATGGTAATTTTTAGATGTTCATTAATAAAATATAATTTCATGTAATAAATACTTTACCAATTATATATGTACTAATTTTATAGGGTTTATCATCCTGTTCCTTAATGGAAGACGATCGAACTGTTATTGTTGGATCATGGGACAATTATGTGTAAGATTGGTTTTCTATTTAATATAATTTTTAGAGTGTTCATATTTTGGTTTCATATTTGATTTAATGTAATATTTCTATTTAATATAATTTCTCTTTTGTTTCGTTTATTTTTTAATTCAAGTATTTTGCATTTTCACAAAATTAACTACGAATTGTAATTCATCTTGCTTTTTGTATATAATAAACTTTAGTTTTAATTCCCAAGTGTACACTATTTTTAATATCGATAAAATGTGTTTTTTACTTTTAATTTATCAAATGTGCTGAAAACGCCATAATATTTTGTAGGGTAAAATGTGATAAAAAATGCATACATTTCAATTTCCTATAAGATAATAGAACGTAAAAATTGTCCTCTCTAGTTTTTAGTTATTTTTGTTCTTGTATGAATTTTCCTTTCTTAATTGTTGAAAAACTATTTAAAATTTCATTAATTTCTAGATACCTGTACAACGTAGAATATGGAAAACTCCTGAATACTACCATGGCTCATGATGATTCTGGTAGGTAATAAATTAGCATTTCAAAACTCAACCATAGTAGTAGTATTCTATGTAAATAAAAAAAAATATATTAAAAGTTTTATTTAACAAATTTACTAATGTTGTTACGTACTACTTCTAGAGTACCGACGCTGGATAATTATAATGGACTGTATATTTTTGGTAACAAACGATTTATTATAAAGAGATTATGCAAGCAACCGGTCATTCTGAGCCAGGAAACGGAGAGACGGTGAGTTTGGTCATCCTAGACCCATGCTAAAACGTCCTAATCGTAGGATCGATGTCTTCCGAATGAGGGGTTGCCAAAGTGTTTTCAGGAGAAAGAGTGCCAAGCGCGCCAACGCGCGGGAGAAAAGATGCCAACTCCCAACCGTCTCTCGTCTCCGGCTCTCGCAGTATAACATTCCGCCCGGCGTTGCAATGTGAAACATTCAAAAAGAGGTTATACATAAACTTACAAGACATAAGACATGTATACAGAGTTACAAATAATATTATAAAGTTACATTTAACATTACATAGTTGGTAAAATACACAGTTTTGTTATAGGTCTTTTTAGAGTACCAGTTTTGGTACGTACTAGCACAACTCTAGTTTTCCCATCTACACCTGGAAATAACTGTACTATTCTACCTAATAACCATTTACATGGAGGCAAGTTTTCGTCCTTTAGTATCACCACAGTGTTCAATTTAACATTTTCCTTGGTGAATTGCCATTTATTTCTTTGCTGCAAATGATTTAAATAATCGCGATGCCAACGTTTCCACACATACTGTGTAACTTTAGTTGAACGTTGCCAACGTGTCAATCTATTGTCTGGGGTTTCTGAAAGATCTGGTTCTAACATCGCATTCAAAGGTCGACCCACTAAGAAATGACCAGGAGTCAAGGCTTCCAACTCATTGGGGTCAGAAGTCAAGGGAGTTATTGGCCTTGAATTTAGAATTCCCTCTATTTGCACAACTACTGTTAGAAATTCTTCATAAGTGTAACTAGCACTACCCATAACTCTTTTCAAGTGAAATTTAAAGGAACGGACACCCGCTTCGTAAATTCCTCCAAAATGTGCAGCTCTAGGAGGATTAAATTTCCATTCTATGCCTTCGGATGACAAATAGTTAGCCAAAACTTCGTCGGGATTCCTAATAAGATTATGCAAACGTTTAATTTCAGCACTGGCACCCACAAAATTTGTCCCGTTATCTGATAGTAGTGCGGAGCATAAACCCCTCCTAGCAAAGAATCTCTTCAAAGTTGCAATGAAGGTGTTAGAAGTTAAATCAGAGACTATTTCAAGATGTATAGCTCGAGTTGCCAGGCAAACAAAAACAGACACATAGATTTTGCTTAAAGATCCTTTTCTTTGACCCTTGTACTTAATAAGAAAAGGTCCGCAAAAATCGACACCAGTATTGGAAAATGGGAGAGCAGGGTTAACTCTTTTAGTTGGAAGGTCTCCCATTAATTGATTACCTACAACAGGATTGCTTCTAGTGCAAGTAACACAATCATAAACTATTTTTCTACATAGATTTTTGCCATTAAGTGGCCAGTATTGTTGCCTAACACAATGTAGTAAGGATTGTGGGCCAATGTGAAGAAACTTTTTATGGAAGTATTCCACAACTATTTTGGTAAATTTGTGACCCTTTGGCAAAAGAGCTGGATGTTTTTGTTGATAAGTTAAATTTGAGTGATTTAACCTACCACCCACTCTCAGAATTTTGTCATCATCAAGAAAGGGATTAAGAGATTTCACTTTACTTTGGGGTTTTACTTGTTTACCCTTATTTAAATCAATTAACTCATCATGAAACTCCTTTTCTTGTGCCCATTTGACTAGTAAAATTTCGGCCCTTTTTAGCTCTTCAGATCCAAGAGGTCCCTTTTTCTTTTGAATAGGATATTTCACATTATTAAAGAACCTAAAGATAAAACTTAAAATACGAACAGTTTTAACATAACTATTAGATATACTCATTATATAATCACTTAAAGAACTATCTGACACCACTGAAGATGAAGTTGTTGCAGGTGAACCACTGGTGCTTACAGTAAGAGCCAAATGCCCTTCATCGCTATTCTTTGGATTTTTGAGCTCGTTGAAATACTCACATGAAGGTGGACCTACTGCATCATTTGGCACATGAGGTTCTCGTAGAAATAGAGGACCAGTGAACCACAAACTATTGTTCACTAGCTGTTTTGGATCTAGACCTCTTGAGATGAGATCTGCAGGGTTCTGTTCAGACGGCACATGACGCCATTGCTGGACCTCTGTGAGCTGCTTAATTGTAGCAACTCGATTGGCGACAAAGGTCTTGAGGCGCATTGGATCACCTTTCAGCCAGGCAAGCACGATTGTAGAGTCTGACCAAAAGTAGCTCTCTGCTACCTCAAGCTTGATGGATCTTGCAACTTTGTTATAAAGCTGCGCTAGTAATACTGCTGCAGAGAGCTCTAGCCTTGGAATAGTGACAGGCTTGATGGGCGCAACTCTACTTTTACTGCACAGTAAACTGACTTGAATTTCACCACTCGAAGATGAAGACTTAATGAAAATAGCTGCTCCGTATGCTTTTGCAGATGCGTCTGCAAAACCGTGCACTTCATAGACATTCAAATTTTCACCTAAAACACATCTTGGCACTTTAATATTATGCACTGAAGGTAAAGAACACAAAAACTGTTCTCACTCTTGAGCCTTCTCTTTAGGAAGGGAGTCGTTCCAGTCCAGTGGTAATGACCAAAGCTGTTGCATGAAGATTTTAGCTTTTGTGATAATAGGGCCTAGGGGGTCGAAAAGCTTAGCAATGGTTGACAAGACTGATCGTTTTGTTAGCACTGGTGAAGGCTAAACAGTCACTTTATAATAGAAAAGATCTTTATCTGGGCACCACAAGAGTCCTAGAACTTTTGTTTCTTTCGCAAAAGTATAGCCTTCAGAAATTGCTGAACCCTGGCTAACCCTGGTTCAGGATGGTTTGCAGACCATTTATGCAGTTCCATGCCACCTCTTTGCATTATTTGAATTAATTGCCGCTGCAATTCCTTGGTTTCTTCGAGATTAGAACCACCAGAGAGAACATCATCCATGTAAAAGTCGTTTTCAACAACGTTGGCTGCCTTAGGAAAATCGATCCTTTCGTCGCAAGCCAGTTGCTTTAGTACTCTGGTTGCTAGATACGCAGTGCTTACCAAGCCGTATGTTACAGTAGCCAACTCGAACGTCTTCACGGGCTTGTCAACACCTTCTTTCCAAAGGATTCGCTGAAGACATCTTTGCTCAGGATGCACCCAAATCATTCGATACATCATTCGAACATCTGCAGTGAATGCAATTAGGTGCTTTCTAAAACGTAGAATAATTGAGAATAAGTCATCTTGTATGATTCCACCATTATACTGCAAGGAATTCAGTGAGTTTCCATTAGAACTAGGGCTTGATGCGTTAAAAACTACTCTCAATTTTGTTGAGCTCTTGTCAGGTCTATGGACGCCTAAATGTGGAATGTAGTACTGACCACTTTTTTCGCTATTGTCTTTAACTTCTATCATGTGACCGAGATCTTCATATTCTTTTAAAAAATCTTTATACAAAGATAAGTACTGAGCATCTCTTCCCAAACGGTTCCATAACGAATTTAACCTTTTAAGGGCAATATCTTTTGAATTTCCCAAACTAGTTGGATTTTCTTTAAAGGGCATTTTAACGGTGTAGTGCCCATCCTGCTCTCTTTTGTGTGTTTGCAGAAAATGCGTTTCGCAAAACTCTTCTTCTTGTCCTTTCATTACAGGTTCCTCTAGGGATTCGATTTCCCAAAATTTCTTTAATATTTCATCAAGATTGTCATTTGTAACGGAAAGTCCGCAATGCAATGCTTCATTGGACTTGAAAGAACCTTCTCCGCTAACAACGTATCCAAACTTAGTTTCTTGTAAAATAAGGTTGCTATTAGGAGGTCTGATTTGATTTGATTTCAATATCTCAAAAAATACATTGGCACCCAACAGTACATCAATTTTCCGAGGGATTGAAAATTCAGGATCAGCCAATTCTATATTTGAAGGCAAGGAATGTGCTGGAAAATCAATAAGAGATGAAGGTGTTTTGGCCACAATTCGTGGGACAATTAGAAATTCCATTTTTTGTTTAAAGTCCTCTTTTTTATTAGATACTAAAGAATTAGTTTTAGACTTTATTTCAGTTGTTAGTCCATTTAATCCGTATATTGAGGATCGGAATTTTACTTGAGTTAGTCCTAACATGATGGCACAATCCCTTGTCAAAAAATTGGTTTCGGAGCCCGAATCCAATAGACATCGAACTGGTATTTTTATTCCCTGCGAATTTCTAATCTTAATGATGGCAGTGGGCAATAACGCTGTTTTGCTGCGCAATCCTGAACCATCAGAAGAAGCAGCTGTTGTACAAACAGACTGTTGATTTATTTCTTCGGTTTCAGTTGGAGCCTCTTGAGCACGAGTAACCTCTTTTGATGTACTCGGATCGTGCGAAAGTGCGGGATTATGTAAAAGCGAATTATGCATCTTCTGACAATGTTTGCATTTAAACTTAGATTTGCAAGCTGACACTCTATGAGCTCCAAAACAATTAAAGCAAAGCTTCTGCTGTTTGATAAAGTCAAATCTTTCATTGATATTTAGTTTTTGAAATTCCACACATTTGAAGAGAGTGCATGTTTTTACAAAAAACGCATGGTTTTAAACCATTGCTGCTAAGCATGAAATTGTTTGGTTTATTTACTATTTTGGGCCTAAAGGGATATGTTTTTTCTGGCCGCACATTCTCTAATAACTGACATCTGATTTTTAGAAATTCAATAAATTCATCCCACTGGGGCGGATTATTAGAGTTTAATGACATTTCGTATTGCTTACGCGTTTCTTGATCAACTCTACTCAACAATATATTAATTAAAATAGCTCTACTTAAATCATTTTGCTTAAAATCGATCGACTCTAATGCTCTGACGTTTTTGAGCACTTTATCCAGTAACGATCTAAGCTCCTTTGAAGATTCTATTGTTAATTTTTGCACATTTATAATTTCGTTAATGTGGCAGTTCACAATCATGCGTTTGTTGTTGTATCGCTCTTCAAGTGCTTTAAAAAGAGAGTCATATGAATCTTCAGTTGTTTGAATGTCCTTTGCGTTACCCTCCAAGGCCGATTGCAAATAATACAGTTTTTGTTGGGGGTTTAGTTGTTCATTCTCTTCAATTAACGATGTGAATTGCTTTTTAAAATTATTCCAATCAGCGTAAGATCCGGCGTATTTTGGAAGTGGTATATCCGGTAACTTTACTGTTACCCTACGCGGTGACTCATAACCTATTCTCTTTTGAGTGTTAGGCGAGCCCAAAGCATTAATATCCAAGGAGTATTAAAGTTCTTTCAGGCTTACCTCAATGTTTTCAGTATCGTCTTCCAAACTGCAAAGTATATCTTCATGCTCTGTGAGATCTTTATCATCCTTTATCAGTTGTTGATACTCCAAATGCAATTCTTCCAGTTGAGAGCTGATCTTTTTAACTTTTTCTATCTTGACATTTAAGCCGATTTCACTCGTTGAACTGGCTTCTTCCTTTATGAACGTTGATAACTTTGTTATTTGGCCTTTGAGCAGGCCGCGCTTTCGGTTTAGTGCTGTTAAGTCCATAATCGAAACCAAAAGTCCAACGTTTACACTAAAAAGTTCAAAGCTCGAACGAAAAAGTCCAAGGTCCTTACTTTAATAATGACATTTTAGTTTTAAATTCTAAAGCTTGTTTTTTGCTACTGTTTCGTTTCCTCAAAATCAAAACACTTCGGGAGATCGGACCATGTTACGTACTACTTCTAGAGTACCGGCGCTGGATAATTATAATGGACTGTATATTTTTGGTAACAAACGATTTATTATAAAGAGATTATGCAAGCAACCGGTCATTCTGAGCCGGGAAACGGAAAGACGGTGAGTTTGGTCATCCTAGACCCATGCTAAAACGTCCTAATCGTAGGATCGATGTCTTCCGAATGAGGGGTTGCCAAAGTGTTTTCAGGAGACAGAGTGCCAAGCGCGCCAACGCGCGGGAGAAAAGATGCCAACTCCCAACCGTCTCTCGTCTCCGGCTCTCGCAGTATAACAAATGTCATTACACCAAGAATTGAAACTAACTTTTTAAAGTACCATAAAATAATGTCAGAAATAATACACTGCATGAATAATTGAAAGAAAATTTTAATTAATACTGGATAAACCACAGCAAGGATTTTTCAGTACAAAGCCAAGTGCTAAATGAGCGAGTTATTTTTTTCGTCATCTGACCATGGTTCTAAAATAACGAGGCATCGTTCCCGGGTCTTTCCTTCGAGAAAGACCTCGAACCGTCGCCAATAGCCCACAGTGCAGCTCTAGTGCTATGTTAATTAACCAAACCAAGTGCTAAATAGAAGAGCGGAAAACTGCACTGTAATAATAAGCGCAATGAAGTAATTTTTGTCTGCTGGATTTAGTGTATTCACATGATTGTTAAAAATAGCGTTAATTTATTTTGTCACACTATTTCATCTATTGCAACCACCTTTCCCTCATGCTATACACTATCACTTCCACCCTACCCTACCAGGGACTGATTACCAAATAGGCCTCTGAACCCCAGACTTACACTTTACATTTTTAAAGGTCACCCAAATCACACATTTTATATACATATTTAACATCCTAAACATAATTTACAATTAAATTTACCTTAAAAAATTGTATTACACACTTTAGTACAAAAAAAACCTTGCCACTTGTTAAATTTGTTCGATTATTGGAAAAAAAATCAAAACACACAGAATATTAGAATTACTTATTACTTAATAATATATTTTGTTATATTATTTACAATATGTTTTAATGCCATTCAGAGCCAAGGATTTCAGTGCATGTAATGTAAAAGTTCAATTTGATGTTCTAGGGTCTATTTAAGAGCAATGGGGCCCATTTAAAGGCACACTTCCTTTGCTTCAATGTCTTAATTGGGCCCTGCACCCTACATGACATAGTATCATGTACTATGTACCCTATATTCTGTATTAAAAGTAACTCATATCAATGTTTTCGAAAAAAAAATGTCCATAATTTTCTGAAAACCCCCACTCTTTCCCTTGTTGCAAAGTAGTGTGACATAATAAAGGAATGGTCCAAAACAAAAGGCCTGGTGCCGTTGAATCGAATACTCTTATGTGGTTAAGCTATATTTTTAATCTTTATGCAATAGATTTATTTTGGTTTATTTTACAGTTACTGCTATTGGTTTCAGCAATGGCTTGCTAGCTACTGCTTCATTAGATTCAACTGCCAAGGTATGTTTTATTATAAATGGGGAAATATAGTACATTTTAAATATCGAAAATTTACTTTAAAAATAATTCAGAAACATTTCTACGTGGCTATAAAATAAATCTGGGTTCAGGAGAAAATACGATCAGGGTAAACTTTTTGTTGAAATCGATATTTGAATGCCTTACAAAGTATTACTGTTCCATATTGTGTAGTAGATTGAATGATGATAGTCTGTAAAAAATATCTAATAGATCAGAATATGCGAATATATGAGAAATGATGTTTGCTTGTTTTTTGCACAATTTAGTAATGGACCTTGATTGTTCTTCTTCTGACCCTTCATGTATATTTTTCCTGTTTTCTGTGTGAAATAATCATTTTAAAATAAAAAAAAACTAATTAATATAATATCAATTATGTAACTTTAATTTATGTGTATTAAACACACTTTAAACTATTTTAAATAAATACTTGTAAACTAGAAATTAGTCTATAAAGTACTTATAAGTTGGTTTTAAAATGTAAAATAGTGTATATTTAAGTTGATGTCAACAGTAGTCTTTAAAAATTAAATATATGGTTTTCTATTTTCTACTTTATTCATTTTTTGAATATCCAATTACTAATTTTAAAACAAAAATATTTTATGTAATTCTTAAAAGTTATTCATCATAATTTTACATTCTTAAAATTTTGTCTGTCGTCATAACAGTTATTTTCTCCTGCAGGTTTGGCAATATGAATCTGCTGAGGGTATGAGGCCCACCTTTTTGCTAAATGTTAGTACATTTACTTATTAGTTGAACAATGTGAAATATTTACAAAATTTTCTTAGGTTATGTTATTATATCTTAATACACTAATGGTGAGACGTTCACCTTTCAATGTGATGTTTTTATTTATTGAATGCAATACATTTAAAAAACTTTTAGTATTTACTACGCCAACCAATTCAACATTATATTTTAAAAATTATATATGTTGTTAGAAAAAATTTACAAATTTGTTTAAATGAGTATATATTTTTTCAGTATAAAAATGTATGCATTATGTAATATTAGTAAACTTAAGTTTTATTTCTGTTATATTTTCTATGTATTAACCTTGAATTTGAAGTTTTTGAAAAATTATTTTATTTATTTTCCTCAAATAAACTCTCTAAGTTGTTTTCAGCTAATTGACTATAAGAGTAATTTTAAACAAGCTGACTCCTTGTTAAAAAGTATTCTTAAACATTAACGTGATTACAATTTACAAGCATGTGCACTAGCAGTATCTGAGAATAATAGAGCCCTTTCCTGTCATATACTTTGTCTTATCATTGAGTGAAGTAATAAAGCATTCAGTGTTATATGGGGCCATCCACAAATGATGCCATGCTTGGAAGGGGAGGGGGTAATGAAGATGTGACACTTTGTGATTAGGGGGGGAGGGAAGTGGGTTATAAGAAGTGTGACATCACATAGATCGCGTAAAAACATTACAAATCAACAGAAACAATAATTACAAAAATTTAGAAAATAAAATATTTAGGTTCCTGTTTGAGTTGATATAGTTGCAGTTGAAAATTAAAGTTGTAAAATAAAATTTCAAATACCATCTATAACTTAGTTCTTTGTTTTTGAACTGCCAGTATATGTATATATAATTTATTATGTGCTAGATTAATATTGTTGGAGGAAGACAGTGGCATATTTATAGGGTAGTTAAATAGTTCCACTCCTAAAATATTTCAGCAATCAGTTGCTAGTTCAGCTAAAGGGCCTCTGTGGCCGAGTGTATTAGGCGTCAGCTGGGAATCCAAGGGTCCCCGGTTCAAAACCTTGCGATGGACTAGTCTAAAGAATAGTAAAAAGTAGTGATATTGCGATCAGAGGGTTGCCAATTTCGCTACCAAAATACTAGAATATCGTCCAGAACATCCATAAAAAATAATGACGTGTATACGGGACTGGTGCACGATAAATCTGATCGGGTCCAAAGTCCCGACGTCTATTGAGGGCGTTGGGTGCCAGCTCAGGTGTTGTCTTCGTCATCTGACCATGGTTAAAAAATACGAGGCATCGCTCCTTCGAGATAAGCCCCGAACCGTCGCCAATAGCCCACTGTGCAGCTCCAGTGCGTTGTTAATTAACCAAACCAAACCTAGTTCAGCTAATCAGCAATTAGTTGTTAATTTGTAATTGATAATTATTAATAAATTGTTAGTTACTGAGGAATTTTCCTAAATTTCTTATGATATTTAAAAAAAATTTAGTAGAAATTTTTTACTATGGGTGGGACCCCCCTTCGTACGCCTATGGTAGAAGAACGTGACAGGGAAAGGGGATGGTGAAGTGTGACAGTTTGTGACATAGGTGGTCAAGAATATGGAAAAAAAGGTGTGACATTTATGGACAGCCCCAAATTGAGAAATCAGGATCTTTATTTACAAATGCAACTAGATAGAAAATTATAGTATAGGCTGAAATTCATACATTTATTTTAAAATCATTAAAAGTATGTGAAAAAATACTTAAATTTTTTAAAAGCTTATGTCTATGAATTTTGCTTGCTGCAATACAGTCTTCTTATTATTTTAATTGCACGCAGGCAGAATTAGACCATGATGCCGGAGTTTACTGTCTCAGTCTTCATGAAAAGAATTCTATGCTCGTGACTGGAAGTGGCTGTGGTGGAGTTTACATTTGGAATCTGGCTACCTACACACTATCATGGCAACACCAGTGTAAGGATTTTAAGAATTGCATGTTTATGTTCTTTTATAAATTGGTGCTCAAGGGTGGGATTTATGTGGAGCATTTCAGTAACAATAACTGTAACTCTGTCTAGTAACCAGGGAACAAAATAAGGTTTTGAAGCTGGCAGCAAACACTGCTGTGAGCTTATATAAGCTCTCAGCAAAAACTATTGAGCTCACGGCAAAACTCAAAATAAAACCCATTCTGTTATCTGTAATTTTCAGTTTCTGTTTTATGAATTTTAAAGCAATTAAACAAGTAAATAATGAAAAAAAAATGACTAATAAAAAAAAATACTTGAACTTGAATACAGATTAAAAAAACAAACTTAAATACAGTCTAATATATTGCGGAATGCAGACACACATTTCTTATAAACATGGTCAATGATTACCTGTATAGAATCCTTTCTTAACTGCTTGATCAACCTTAAAATCGAAAAGTGGAGAGCCATGTGCTTATTCTGATTGAGGCACATAGCGTGCGTGTCTTTGTATAAAGAATCCCTCCAATCACTTTTTAGATTCTTCATGACACCAAACATACTTTCTACAATAGATGTTGATAAAGGAAGAACACTGTTGTGGCATATTTTGAGTCCTGCTAATAGCTGTGATATAGCTGTTATTTTTATGAGGTTTATATTGTTAAATAAAATATTATTTAACAAAGATTTTCAATTTTTCCAGATCACATTGGTACTGTATATGCTGTACGATTTAGTCCAGGTAATAAAGTTACCTTCTTAATGCTTTAAGTTTTCTTAGGTTTTTTTTATATAGATGTTTTACAATTTTTATTAATGTATTTTATAAATTATGTTAAGGAATTTTCCATTAAAATAGTTATAATGTTTTTTATTTACACTTTTATAATAAAGTGATTTTTTAATTAAAATGTTTTAAACTTTAAGAAAAAATATTACTGTTATTTGGTAATTTTGATATCTGTAATAGTTACAAATTTCATAAATTGTATTGTAATATGGTTAATTTAGGTTGGTTAATTGGTGTGTTTAATGGCAAAAGAGCCAAACAGGCTAAGCTGCACCAAACATTTGAATAGGTATTAAAATAAACCAAATGAGCTTATTTTTACATTTTATTAACCAAAATGAAGTTTAAACAGGGTTCCCACTTAACTGATACTAGGGAAAACCTGGAATTTTCATGGAAAATGAACAACTTCTCAACTTTTCTGGAAAAGTCAAGGAATTTTTCTAAAATTTTAACTGAAAGTGCCTTATCATATTCCTTTCCTTGCTATCTTTTCGTTATAGAAATATAAATTTGTAAAAATGATTATTTACCAATTTTTTTTTAATACTTTGATAGGTTATTATTTGCAGGCACTTTATTTATAGGTCTCCATATTCATCTTTAAAAAAAAAACACATTACTTTTCATGTATTTCTCAATCTGGATTTTTTTTAAAACACTCTGGAAAAGTCAGGGAATTTGAATCTTGATGTTGAGTGGCAACCTTGTTTAAAGTAACAAATTAATTATTTGGCTTATAAATTTCTGATATTTATGGGTAGTGAAAGCAGGGTTAGTGCCAAAATCAAACATTCTAAAAGGGCCAATATTCAAATCAGTTTGTTAGGAATCAAAAGTAATATGACTATTCAGTCTTGATAGTATTGCAATTTTCTTAGGGATATTGTGATTATTCGTAAAGATTTTGCAGAATTTTTATGTTTTGTATTTCTAGATGGTCAGAAAGTGGCTACATGTGGTAGCGATGGTACCTTAAAAGTAATTGACATTCAAACTGCCACTTTGCTTTTTAGTACAGAATCAAAAGAAGATCTGAGGTAAACTCCTAGCTAAATTATATATTAATTCAGATGCTCTTTGAGCCGTGCAGAAGAGAATTCTATAAATATTTCAATGCTTTTTTTAAAATCTTTTTTGCAAAGAACATGTTTATTACTATTATGACAGTCAGACTTGTATAGTTTTGTGTTGTATCCATATACGTATATATTTTTAAAACTCAACATAAGTATTGTTTATAATTTTTCATTTATAATGCAATATATTTATTGTATTATCGTTGCATGAATACTTGGTTTCTATACAAAGCATATATTGCAACATTTCTTAATGTAATTGTAAAATCAAGAAATTTTTGTGACACCCATCATGGAAATCAGGAAACTTTTTATCCATTTTTTTGTTGCAACCCTGCAGTATACATTAAACTACATCGCTTCAAAAGGTTAGCATTCACATTTATTTATGTTTTATTTGTTTAAAAACTTAAATTGTTTGCAAAACACTTAGTTATAACAGATCGATTTCAAGACGTTATGTAACTAATTGAAAGCTAATAAAAGACTTTATGTATCTAAAACAAGTATAATTTTTAAATGTCCTTATTTACAAATATAATACCTCTGCATCTAAAATAAAATCAGTAAATCAACCCAATTTTTCTTTGTTAGGTGTTTGTGTTGGGATGGATGCCTTGCGGTGGCAGGATCTGTTTCAGGGAATCTCCTTGTGTGGGACCTTCTGAAAGGAGAGCTGTTAGAAAAACTGCCTGCCCACACAGGTAAACTATTCACAGTGTTCACTCTAGGCGTTTTTTGAAGGGCCGCCCGCCCTCCGCCCTTTTTACATCTCAATAGCACCCTCATGCCCCTTTTTCAAAAATGACGCCCTCTTTTTAAAAAATTCCGCCCCTTTTGCTCTTTTCTGTCAATCACAAGCGTCCTTGCTTCCCTAGCTATCTTTAAAAAAATTGTGTGTAACTTGGAATTATGACAGTAGAAAAACAAACTCCTTTTTAACTACGCATGTTGTGAAATCGCTATGATTCCGCGGTAATTTCGAGCATGCGGTGCATTCCACGAATCCTATTGGTTGCCTGTGCCCCTAAATCAAATGCTAAGTTTTTTTTCTGTGTTTTTTGGTTTGAGTGTAGACAGTTTGGGGCGAAGACGGCATTTTATTACCAAATTTTGGATTTAAATAACCTTTTGTCAGTTTTGTAAGGGGTCTGATTAGGGCTACTTACAGATTTGGTTTTTAGGGGAAACATTAATTTTTGAATGTCAAATTTTAGATTTTAAGTAATATCTTTCATAAAGATACATACATTTTGTACGGGTCTTTCCTTGGAGATAGGCCCCGAACCGTCAATAATAGCCTAATATGCAGCTCTAGTGCAATGTCAACCAAAAAATCGGAACTTTTTTTTGTTTGATCACAGGTCCGATGTGTCAATGCCCACCCAAGCATTTTTTTAGAGTGCCCTTTTAAAAACAAGAAGTGCCTTTTCAAAAACGGGGTGCCCTTTTTATTTCTAGAGTGAACACTGTATTCATGTAACGAAGTTTTCTAATAAAAATTCTATTCAAATGATATGAAGCCGCATAATATATTTCCATTCTAACTTATTTATAAGTTTATATGGAGGTTGAAAAAGGGCTTGCTAATAGCTTCGCACCGGGCTGCTAAGGTCGGCCTTGATAGCAATAATTACATTCCTAAGTTTATAATGAAATTTTTAAATGTATCTCTAAGAAATATAGTATATCCTATTTGGAAGCATTGTTTTTATAAGTTCTAGATCAGTGTTAGAAATTAATAAGAGCATTTATGTGTTTAAAATTTTATGAGTACATATTCAAAAAAAAAATATTATAATTTAGAAACCATATAAGGATTCATGCATGACTTAATTTGATATTTTGAATACATCTCAATGTGAATAATTTTAATCTCAGTGGCAAATTTTTTTTAAAAGAAAATATTATAGCTTTGCTGCATTTTTCTCAGCATAGGATGCATAGTAATTGAAAATAATCTTTAAAATGTAATTTTATTATTGTTACTCTAATTTATATTTTTTGGATGATTTTTTATTTCTAATTTTGAGGTATTTTATTTACTAGATGCCGTTACATGTATATATGCTTCTGAAGACGCTGCTGTGTTAGCCACAGGAGGAAAAGATCTTCGTGTTTTAGCATGGAGGGTGTAAGATAATTAAAAATGATTGCTATGAATTTGAATTACTTAAAGTTGGGACTAAATGGTATACCGCCAGAAGAGTTTTGTAAATTGTACAGTAATAAAAAATATTTATGAAATAAAATTATTTGGAAAAACAATATGTAATATCTGGAAAGAGTTTGTTATATATTTATCTTGTGAGGTGATGGAAAGACGTTGTTTGGAGGACTGACAATACAAACAGACCATGTCCAATTTTTTTTTTTTGAGTTATCGATATTTATGGATACAGCTTTATATCAAATACAAATAGACTTGTTAGAGACTAATGCAAATAGACCTTGTGTGGTGCATGCTCAATTATGAAAATACAAAAATCCTTATAAATTACCAATATGTTGATGTATAACTCAAAACTTTGAGGCAATTGCCTGAAAAATAAAGAGGGTGATCATTTGTAATTTTAGCCATCCATTTGTGATTTTCAACAAAATATATGTGACGTACATATATGGACTCGTGACATTGTTAGTTATACGAAATACTTTTAACTGTTTTTATTACACTAGCTTTAATGTGTTATGAGAATTACATTCGTGCTTCATAATTTGAAGAAGTTATCTGTTGCGGAAGGGTTCATACACATTTTACGGTTTGGATGATTCTATTATAATCGTATAAATATAAAATATTACCAAATAGTATTACAAAGTTTAATTCACTCCCCACACCTAAAGAATGAAATGCAGAACCTAATTTAGACACTGCATAGTAGTAGAGACAGTATTTTATAATTAGATTTAAAAATTTTATAGTCCCTTCCACTCACTAGGTTTGCTTTCAAATGATCACACCAAAATTGATTTTTATAATTATTTTCCCTCATTTATCACTACTCCCATTCCAGAATTTAATTTGTTGTATCTTGCGATACATTTAAAATTTGGAGCTTCGAGACCAATTTGCAAAACACTAAAAAAAATCATTTGGTGATTTTCTGTTTTTGGCATGAAGATAAGCTTAGTTATATCGTAACTTTTAACAGGACAGTTTCTATTAATAAAACTAATGATAATAAGGAGTTTTCTAAACATGTTTTACTTTTAAAAACTTATTTTACCTAAAGATTGGGCCATTGCGAGTACAATACTTGTATCAACCCTCAGTGAATAACACTGTTATACTTGCAATATCTTCTATACATTTAAAAGCCTAAGTAAATATTAATTCTTATTAAAGCACTTTTTTTTTAATTATTTCAGATGATTTTATCATGGATTCACATTTTTCTACTTTTAAAAAGAATAATAATGGCAGCAAATCGCTCTTCTTAAACATACATGGTTAAACTGTATTAATAATTCTTCCTTTTAGGTTCTTGCTCCTGCTAACCTTCTTCCAATATAAAATGAAAATCCTTATTTGTGAAAATGTATAGTCATGAAAAAACAACGAGGTTCCACTTTTTGTCCAAATATATACATTCACGACTTATGCCAGGCTACAGGGCTGAACTTTCTCACACCAAGTTGTAGAATGACGATAATCCATAAAAAAAAAACACTGGGACATGAAACTTGCTTGTCTATCGACCAATATTTATTTTTTATCTAGAATCTTTAAGTAGATATAAATTGTTAGGAGAGTTAAAATAGTTACAAGATTTTATATCACAATAACGAAAGTGCATGAACAATAATTAAAACACAAAATGCTGACTTTGAAGGAAATCCAAAATATTCTGCAAAGATCACAACCCAAAGTTTGCTTATAGTGGTTCCCAAGTCAACTTTATAGCAACTCTGACGTTCATTTTTCCACAACAAAAGAGTGACTGTTTAAAGCTGATTTTGAATTAGCTTTTCTACTGGGAATTAAATCGCCATAATTAATGCTGTGATTTTGCAGCCAATCTCTTGTCTCTTTCTTCTGCAACAGACAGCTTGACACCCTTACCCCTGGGCAGAGATGAAAGCCTTATTGCCCTTTCCAATAACGAACACGTAGTTCAACTCTCGTAGCAAAACTGTGGCCCTGTGAATCTTTTACGTGAACAATATCGAAAGAACCCTGATGCCGTTCTCGAGACGCAACGCCCTGTTAACGTGCTAGGGGTTACAAAAGCCTGCTCGGTATATGCTAATGAGCAAATTAAATAAATTTTTTTATAGATATGTTACAAAATCTTAAATTATACTTTGCAAATTAGAATCCAATTACTTCGAAGATAATTTTTTTTTTTACTATTCTAAAGTATTTTGTTTATAATAGACCCAATCATTTAAAAAGTTTGAATACTAACCTAGGCAGTAGAAATGAATTCTTAACTAAGTTAAATCCGTATTTTAAGTTTTATTCATGTTCATTAAGATTACACAGTAATGACTAAACACTTAAAGCCAATATTTTATTACTTAATAAATATTATAACACAATAAATAAAAATCAGAAACGACAGCTTGAGTGGTTCACAATTGTATGACACAAATCTAGTAATACAGGCAGGTAAAAAAATTTCATTACTTATAAAAACGGTTATAAATATGAATGAGTAATGAAATCTATTTGTTATCAACCAAACCTGAACAGTATTCTGTCAATATGAATATATATGAAGTAATATACAATATAAATAAGCAGTCAGCCTTAACATGCTAAATATGAAAACTTAAACAGTCTGTCTCATTTATGCAAATGAAATAGTTATGAAATGTAGGAGTATTAGTAAGTTTCCAGGCGCCATTCAAAATTAATTTTGATTAGAAATATTTACCCGAATGTATTGTATTTATTTTATGAATATCACTGTTTTTTTTTTAGAGTCTGTATATATTTTTACATATAATATTTGTTTGCAATGGTAACACTATATATATACAGCAATCTATTTGGATGATTATTCGCCAATGTCACATCCAAAAAATGCAGGCATAGAAACAAAGTGTAATTATCGAAATTCGTATATTTGTAGGCTATGCTCTGGAACATGGGTTAAAGTCAAAGACTGATACCTAAAAAGAAGAAAAATCAATATAAGGCCATGAAACATATGCAAGTACTTAAGACTGAGAAAATAAGATCACATGAAAGAAAAATACTCTAGAAAATAATGAATCAATACAGAGGGAAATCTCACCAAAAGTTCAAACACAATTGAAAATATTTTATTTTAAAATAATATATTTTTCTTTGTTTGAATTTTAATATACTCTTCCCCTGTAAAAAATATAGCATACTTTTTAGTAATAATTGCAAATGTGTAACTTACTCTAATTTGATATAGATCAAATTATAAGGTGGAAATATAAGCTTCTTAATATTCATAAGGCAATCAGACTTTTTATTAGTTATATTGAAAGCAAATATTGCTTGATTTGGAAGAAGGTGGTTTGTATCAAATTAGTTAAAAAATTATAAGTACTACAAGCAAGATCAATTTATATTTCTAACAAATAATTTTAATAAAAAATAATATTTAATTGGGATTTTTGAAAAAAAATATGCGAAACCAGGTAATCTATGGACATGTCGCTCCGCTTTAGAAAGCAAACCAACAATTTTTTTTAATAAGTACAAACATAAACCCAATTAATTCTAAAACTGCTAATATTTTGTTTTGAAAAAATCTAATAAAAATTTTAATATTTTGTTTCTTCTTAAAAAAATTGGTGAATAAAAATAAAATTTTATTATTCCAGTACACTGCAATTTTTGTCAGTCATTGAAAACAGTTGACCATAGAAAGTTTTGATTCATTAAAAAGTATGGATAACAAAGGACAAAAAATATTAAAAAAAGAACAATCGAATCATATTATCAAAAATTGTGTTTAATAAGGGATTTCAGATTTAGAATTAGATCAAAAATCTAGAATCAGTGACTGAGCAACATATTTCTTTAGGTTGCTTATTTCACCTTCTCTTGGTGGACAGCAGACGTCCACAAAAATCCCCCCCCCCCCCATTATTATTAAAAAAAATTTATTAATTTTCTTAAAAAAAAATAATAATTTTCATTCAAGGAATATGTTGGCAGATTAATATTGAAGTAGCGACAGTTTATATTTTATGAAATCAACATCAGTCATTAAACTCTATTTTTAAAATTTAGTTAATATCACTTTCTAATTATGAAATAAATTTAGTACAAATTTAAATTTTGAGAATTCTTGTTTAGAATAATATACGATTTGGTGCATCTTGGTTAAACAGTCGTGTTTGGCGATCTTTTCTCTTTCTAGCTGAAATCCAAATGTTAGATAATGAAACATGATGATGTCATGTTAGGCTTAGTTTGAGATAAAAATTACCTCAAAACATGTTTTGAAGCCTTTTGAAAACTGTTTTACAGGGACCTGAAGGAAAATACCAGGTTTTCCCTTATGGCAACTCAACAAGAAGTATTACACAACAAATTCAAATTTATCTAATTTTATTAAGAATTTTTATAGTAATTCAGTTTTTAAACTTTATCCTCCTTGACTTTCACTTGGAGAGGTTTGAATATTCTGAACCTCCCCCACTCACATGCCTGGTCAGGATAAAATAAATCTTATATTATTGGCAATACATTGTGTCAACCTCTGTACAATTTTATAATGCTAATTTTAAAAAAACATTTAATCATTGACATTGTTAATGACAAGCAGAAAACAACAAAAGAATCTCACCACTCTGAACTCCTATGATAATAGTATCCTTCAATCGTTGAGGATGATTTCTGAAAGCAGATGTAGTAAAACCCAGCAAACGATGCTCCACTTATATCTTTAATGGTGTGATCTGGGACCAAAAAATGCTCCTAAATAAAATGAAAATTCATATGAAATGCGAGAATGAAGGAACACATGTATGCACTTTCCAAGAGAAAAAAAAATTAGTGGTATACGAGCCTGACTGAGGGATTCGTACCATTGATTCAGTATCCTGGATAAGTCTAGGTTTATTGGTAATTCGTTGAATAGTTAGGATCTACATAAATAAAGAAGAGTTGTACGTATGCCGATATATAAATCCACAATTTTGCACTAACAGCCTGAAATTCTACACACAGCAAACTGAGGATAAGGCAGTTGTAGCGACACTTTTCAGCTGTATGGCCAAGCAATGCAGGGGTTCCATTAAAGTATATAGATCCCCCAACTGCTATGTATAAAATTTAAGGCACCTAGTTGAAGAACTGTGGATTTTTATAGAGGTCAGACATACATACACCTTTTCTTTTTTATGTATAAGGGGATCTATGCACTTTAATTGGTCCTTAGCAATGTGGTGCCACACAGCTAACTAGCGATGAAAGAAACTTAGAGAAAATATAAATTTTAGGGTGTGCAGAGGAAAAACTATCTGTTATCGTCTCCTTTTTGTAGTGTGATAGTAAATATACTGATCCAATAAAATTATATGAAACCTGATTGGTAAAAACACACTGTAAAACATTGAGTAAACCAAGAGTATATGTCCAATGGATTATTAAAAACAAATGTGAAAATCAGGGTGTACGAGAATTATTGGACACAATACAGAATTGTTAAAAAAATACGAGAAGTGGCTCCCTAAATTTTATTGATTAAATTGTGTACCAAATTGCCTACATGAGGATTTTCCCAACGCATGGATTCATTGTGGTGGTTCCAACTCGTTTAACATTATTGAATTATTTTATGCAAGGTTATTTGAAAGATTCTGTTTATCCTCTGTCTTGTACTCATTTGCTAGAACTGAAGCAGTGCATCATAGGTGTAATTAATTCCATAGTTTTTAAGATACTTGCCAACATGAAATTGAGTATCACTTGGATGTACTACGAGATTTGAGCAATAGGGATGGAATGATATTCAGCCCACATGCCGAATACTTCTAATATTCGTTGTGGTGGTTCCAACTCGTTTAACTTTATTAGATCATTTTATGCAAGGTTATTTGAAAGATTCTGTTTATCAGCTGTCTTGTACTAATTTAATAGAACTGAAGCAGTGCATCATAGGTGTAATTAATTCCATAGTTTTTAAGATACTTGCCAACATGAAATTGAGTATCACTTGGATGTACTATGAGATTTGAGCAATAGGGATGGAATGATATTCAGCCCATATGCCGAATACTTCTAATATTCGCCCAATCATCGGTCAAATAGCTGTTGTAGAAGCAGAGTATAAATACCGGATTTGGGAAAAACAAAATCCGATTTGAAAAGTTGCTTGCTTGTAACAAGTAAAAAAAAAAACTAGCATTAAAATAAGTTTCTAGGAAATGTACTATTTTTTAATCACTTTCAGAAATATGTAAGTTTTTAATTAACAATTAAAATATCTTTAAAAAATTACAAAACCTAAAATGTTATTTTTAAAAATTTTGGTCATGACAAAACAGGTGTGAAGACGAACTTTAATGAACACCGCCTCTCAACTTTATATTAAATGAATAATCTACAATTTATTTACAGAAAAAAAGTTTTGTGTATTTTAAGTTCAAATTAAATTGTCTATAGATTTAATAGTCACTATTCTATAGTAAATACAAATACTATATTACACATCATATATATGATAATTTTACGTCCTAAACCTTTACTTCAGGTACTTGGGGTCAGTTTACCTGTATAAACAATTTTAAAGGAAGTTGATACGCAGCCTTAAGGCCAACTGAATATTTGGTATTTGTCAAATCACTATTTATCACATTCCTAATAAGCAAACTAGAGATATCGCATCAAAATTTATTAATTTTTGTAGTTACATTGAAATTTAATAGAGTAAAGACATTATATTTCCACCTTCTAGTTTATTTTCTACATACTTTTTTATTTATGGGTATAGGAAGAGCTTCACCAGAAAATATTTCAAAAGTCAAAAAATACAAAAATGCTTTTTTTGGTGAATCTGTCTCACGTTGACTATGAATAACTTACATGAATATATAACATTTAGGTTTTTATAAATAAGCACAGAAGAAATATTTTTTGAAATTGTAATAAAAGTATTCAAGATTGCATCTTTACCATAAAAAGTTAAAATAAAATGCTAAAAAAAAAAAAAATTGCAACACGTGTAGTACTATGTGTCTATTTTTACTTTTAAGGCTTCTTTTCGAATGATCTATTTTTATAACTGGAAGTTGAAGATAATAAAGTAAATCCTGTATATAAAAAGATAATTAAAAAAAAATCGTATAGATCTATAAAAATTCCTACCAATGTTTTTAGGATGGATTTTATAAATATTTTAACAATTTAACTAAATCAGTAAAAGATATTTTAGCTTTTTCAAAATATAAATTTTTAATTCAAGTTCCTGAAAGTTATTTGCATTTCTATTACATTATGATTGCATTAATTCTACATGTTTTTAACTAAAGTTTCAATTTTTTTCCAGCAGTTTTCCTGACCTAATTAAAAAAAATTGCTTCATATGCCTTAATTTTTTATAATTATTAAATTAAAATGGGTATAAATAAGAATAAAAGAGTATTGTTAATTTTTTATTTAAGTCGAAGTTTTCTAGATTTTGTAAAATTGATATCAATACAAATTTGATAAAAGAACTACCACAGCTAAACACTGATTTATACATATTCTCAAGTTTCACTGCTACAAGTACATGAGGAAGCAAAAAATCATATATTGTTTGACCAAACTGTATAAGTGGTCGCTATGCACAAAACAATATAAAAACTTATATTTAATAAAATTTCTATAAAAACTTCACACAACTTACTTTCCAACGCATAAAGACATAATCGGTATTCTTCAGCTCATCATAATCGAAACTGTCCGAATTGAAACATTTGGCGTACTGATAGAAGGAATGAAATTTATTCTGAAAAATAGACGATATTAAATACTGATGACCGCAATGGATTTTTTTTTTTTTTACAATTTTCAATAATATTTTTTTTATAATATACACATTTAATAATTCTAATAAAAAAAAATTTAAGTAATTATATTTACAAAAAAAAAATTTAATGAAAATATTAATATATAAAAAATATTAATATTGAAAAAAATATTAATATTAAAAAAATATTAATAATAATATATTTTTTATTTATAATGAAAATTTAAAAAAGTGTGATGATGATGATGAACGAATTAAATAGAATTTTTGCCCATTTAGTGTTTGGCAAAAATTTATGTTTTAAATAAATTTATATACTTTTTTTAGAGTAAAGCAAATAAGTATGCAGTGGTCACTTCATATACTTAATACTCCTTCTTGGGCTTGAGCGATCACTTTAGACTGACCTGGTTGGGTATCAGCGTATTATGCAGAAGATCATATGTTCGATTCCAAATGACAGCCAAAAAGTTCATAGCACTGCAAGTCATTACAGAAATCTCCGGGTGATGAGATTCTTTTGAAGTTTTAATGCATTTGTTCTCTAAAACTATCACCGTCTTACTGATAAAATTACTGAATAATTACACGTTAGATGTAAAAAAAATGGTGGTGTAAAAATGAAGCCGTTCAACTGAAATTTTTATTGGTTTCGTTAATTAACGTCACACTAGAGCTGCACCTGAAATTTTTATAAAAAGCTACGTAAAAAAAATGATGAATGGGTGTAAAATCACGGTCGTCAAACTGAAGTTTTTAGGTTCAAAATACAACGGCCACTAATTTTAAACCATGGTTTACATGAGTATTTTTTACTTTGTAATACAATGTATAACTTCTTTTCAATGAAGCTAACAATTTCAGGATATTTAGTGGAAAAGAAAACAATTACATCGAAATCCATATTATTTTTAAAAGAAATTCATACAGCAATTAGAAATTATATATTGCAAAGGAAATTTATCTGATTTAGCAGGTATTTTTAAGAACATTGAAATGAATATTTAACCTAGTAAGTATGAGACCCAAAATTTGCTCTTTTGCTCACAAATAGAACCTGGGCCAACAAATCAAATATTGCCATGCACTAAAATCGTTAGCCCTAATTGTCATTAAAATTAACCCCATTGTAAATAATATATTTATATATATTAATAAGTAATGAGTATTCCATATTCTGATATTTTTTGTAATATTAATTAAATTAAAATACATGGCCATTTTCATAGACAATTATAGACAATGTGACACAGAATGATGTACAGTTGGGTGCACTTATGGTAAAGTCTGATTGAAATCAACAGAGATGGGATTGACCAAAAAGCAGAAAAAAAAAATCTGAGTAAATTATTCCCCAAAGAAGTTTCAAGTAATAAAACATACAAGAGTTTTACATACCTAACAAAAAGACTACATTGGAGGAATAATGATTTCATTTATACATTTAATATAAAACAAACTTGGAATTACGACGCTTCAATTTTTATTACTTCTGTGGTAACATAAATTTTTGCTTAATCACCACATTTAGAATGCAAGGGAGACCACACCAGAAAGTAGAAAAATTATTCAGCTTGTGTAACTGACATTTCATAACATATTCAACAATACAGAAGTATAGAAGAGGATATAAAGTAACCTCTTCATAAAGAAGTATTTTGCTAGTAAAAGTAGTTGACAGTCTTCTACTATTGAACATGGAATCAAATTTTAGTTTCCTGTGAAGATCCAAGTAAAGACTTCTCACTTCAAGTAAAAATATTTTAGATTTGATTTCTATCTTATATAAAAAAATTCTTCCAAACAGTCAAAATTTCTACCAAAATGTGTTAATATCTTAAGAAATTTATGCAATTTTCTCAGTAATTAACAAAATATTGGTAATTAACAAGTTATTACTAATTAGATTTATTTTTTATATTGGTAAATATTCTGGGAATGGTACTAGTTGAACCCCCACCCCCATTATTTTTGAATCGCTATGTCGATGATATAACAAAGTGTGATTGAAATATAGTATATTGTATTATATTTGTAATTGAAAGATAGAAAAGTGTGATTGAAATATAGCAAAGAATCACAAAGTTATTGATCAAACTCACCCAATGCTTTTTATCAACTTCTTCATCGGCATCCCATTTTCTTGTTAGAAACGGATATTTTTTTCCGATTATTTCACCATCGAAAAAAGTTGTTAAGGTTGGATACTCTTCAGTTAAGCCTTTAATTTTCAGATACCCACATACATAGGCATTTTCTTCATCAACATGCTATAGGCAAAACAAACAAATCATTGAACATGCTATACACAACTAACTCATTATTTAAAGATATTTTAATATTTAAACGTAAAAAATATTTGATATATATAATTAAAAATACTATATGATGTATATACAGTAGAAAATCCCAAATGCGGAATCGTCGAGACATCAGTGGTTCCAGATTTCGAAAAATCCTGGATTTTAGATCATCAAGGTATTAACATTCCGTACTCTTTGTGAGAAAGCAAGTCCAAATTCCAATCTAGAATTGAAATTTCCCACATCAAATAAATTTTTTTTAACATGGATACCAAAACTATTCAAGGAAGTCAATAAATAAAAGTTCATACAGTCGTTATTTTATTAGAGCCAGAATCCATAGAAAATCAGTAATGTTCCGCTAGATAACATTAATGTAGCAGAATTGACATTTCTCATTTCTTAATATTTGATACATGGGTTTGTTAATTTTGGTTGCCAAAATCTAGTATAACTTCATGAAGTTTAAATGGATGCAAAAGTACGTGGTAAACCTAATCCCTTCCCCACCCATCACCCGTACATGCCGATTCGCCACGGAAAACGTCTGGAATGTCGTAACTTTCAGCGCACTCAGGGCTTCCCCATTTGGTACGCAAACAACGAGGTGATATTGCTAAGTTTAAATGGATGCAAGTCCACATGATAAACTTACCTCTCCCCTCACCGTACAGCCTATTTGTCACGAAGAAGTACTGATAACGTTATTGTAGAAACCTTTCTGAGTTTATCCATTTTGAGTGCCAAAGTTATAAGTAACTTCATAAGGTTTTACATTAAAGCGTGCACGCACGTGGTGAATTTCACTCACGCCTTTTTTCACATTCTTCTGCCTGATTTGTTGGGTCATGCAAAAAGCAAGTTTAAATTTTTTTTTCAATTACAGTTTTTTTTTTTTTTTTTTTAAAGAAATTAAAAAAACCCAGCTTATTAGACGTCCAGATTTCGAACTTTCTACTGTGTAATTAAAAATATTTTATGATATTTGATAACTTTAAGGTACAGATGTAGTATAGGTCATTTGGCGTGGGAAGTTTTTTTTTTGCGTGTTTTATAGGGGCGATAAATTTATAATATGGCAAACCCACCTGACATTGGTGGTAGTTTTTTATTCTTGTGACGATTTTCAATATGGCAACCCTATGCTATGTTTAACACCAATTTTTCCTCGCAAAAAAAACAACTGCGCCAAATGTTTTATACTATATCTGTTCCAACTTTAATTGCTCTACAGAAGTGTAAAAAAGATTTAAAAAAAAGTACTTAATAAAATATGAAATTAACTCAATTTCACTGTGTTAATTTCTGTTGCGTTGGCCTGCTTTTTACACTGACAGCAGCACTGTAGAAGCCTTATTAACAGAGATAATACTGTCATGGAAGGAGGAATGTGACCACAACACAATACGAAATGAAAACTTTAAGGTTAAATAGCTCAAACTTACTTCATCGTTGCATACCTCATTCAATCCACTTATAGCTTCAAAGATTTAACTTATTATAAATTATATTATAAAAACAATTGAAAAATTAAAATTAGTACTTCTTCAAAGAAATGTAGTATATTGTGTACAATGAGCTATCACTAATGTACAACAGCAAGATATAAATTTGTAAATATTTACAAAGTTATTGAAGACATTTGGACGCTATAGACCCATTAAATTAGGCGGTTCTAATCAAAGTTCAAGGGTCTCTGACAACAAATAACATAATGTCAAATAGATGTCGGTATAGCAAACTATCTTAATTAATATGGGGCACTAATTTATATACGTGAATATTCTTTTTAGCTGAAGACTGGTAACAATACTTACTTGGAGCACCACTTCCACATCGTAGCAATTTCCTTTGCTTTTTTGATGACCTTGAAATTTTGATCCATTATATAATAAAGATGTTGCAATACCTGGCTGACAACAATTTGCAGGTGGAGGTGGAATAATCTTTGTTTTTGCTGGCATTATTAAAAAACCAAAAGCAAAACAACAGTGATTACCAAATGCGATGCAGGCAACTGAGAAGTGGAGTTGAGAGACAGCGGTGACTGTGATTTAGGTTCTCTTTGTTATAGGATGTTACAAAAATTCTAAACGTGGCCCAATTTTATTCTGTTTTTCAATATAAAAGTTTGATTTTTTTGTTATATTCAATAGACTTTACATAAATATTTGAATGAACGATTACACTTTATTAAATTTGTTAAAACTATTGGTGTGCTATAAAAAAGCCACTATGTTTCTTTTTTTTTCCTCGAGCAAATTTTCTAAAACACTTGACCAAAAGGTATTTAACTTGAAATGAAGAGAGTTACTATTTGTAATCAAAATACTGAACATAGCTTTTGTGCTAGATATTGATCAATGTTGTAATATATTACATATTTGTTAAAAAATAATTTATAAATATATGTGCACACGTTACTAGTAGACACTCAGTATTATTTTCGCTGCTTAGATTTATAGCAACTGAGGTAAATTATATTGCAATCTTAAGTTCTTACAATATGGGTTTATTGTAACTTTAAAGTGTCATTTTAATTATTAAAGTTATTCAAGAATTTTAATAATGATATCGTAACTTGATCGTAAGAATTGCATTTCCATGCAACGATTACCTTTTAAAAAATATTTCGTTTTTGCTGAATCATTTCTTGTTACGACAGATTGTCGAAACTCTTATTTTACGTAATAACCGGAACTGTCAATAACTATATTTTCTATTTAGTCACACACGTATTTATATGAAAATAGCTCAAATTTTAAAATAGGTGGTTGAATTTGTTTTAAGCAATAAAATTATCTTTATTATATTTTTAGATTTAGAACGCCTTATTTTGAATGAGTGGTAGGCTTTCTATGTAATTTTTTTTTTTTTTTTTGCGTGATTTTTTTCAGTTTTACCAACCTTATTAACTTTTTATATTGTTGAGTATGTTATAGTTTCTAATTTGGAAAAATGAGATTTAATTGTCAATAATATGCAGAAAAATTCTAGCGTACTTTTTTGTGAATGTTGTAGCCACATAATAATTTGGTACAAATGTAGTATAGGACATTTGGCACGCAAGTTTTTTTTGGCGTGTTTTATAGGGGCTAACGCCCCTATAGAACACAAAATTTATAGTTTGGCAACCCCACCTGACATCGTTGGTATTTTCTGATTCTTGTGGGGACTTTCAATCTGGCAACCCTGTGCTATGTTTAACCCTTTCAAACCTAAAAATCAGCAAGTCTTAAAATCACATTCCTCAAAGTACTAGACCATTTTCAACGCGCAAATAGAGAATGGACTCGCCCTGTATTTGGAGGGGGGTTTCGAGGATAATGGCTATTCTTCGAGAAGCCTTTCGGGTGTCACTGGTCGACGGAGCGAACGCCTTCGAGAGAATTAATGACTTGTTGAGCAGGGACGGGACACACCTGTGCTTTCTTGTATTCTCCTTCCATTCTCACTTCGATTTCAACAGTACAGTTTCACTTCTAGTTATTTTCTCCACTTTTCTGCATTGAAATATACAGCCAGTTAATTTAATTTATTCCGAAATTCAAACACTCATGTAATTTTTTATAATTATTTTGCGCAATGGTTATACTTATTTTTGACAAAGGTGTTATTTTTTTCTATCAGTTAATTTTTAATGTATTTTATCTGCCATCTATTCATTTCTGATTAGTTTTCTGTGTCTTTAGAAGAATATTTTTACTTTGTAGGCATTTTTATTATCTAATTAGAAATAGGTATCAGCCATACTTCTTATAAAGTTTAAGTCTGATGGAAATATTTTTATTGGCATTGTTTAGATAATATTTTTATTGAAACTATTTCATTGTATTTTGATTCAATTATTATTATTTAAAATTTATATATATATATATATATATATATATATATATATATTTAAATTCTACTTTATTTAATGTAACTAAAGATCCATATTTTAGTACACGAAATTTAAGACATTATTTTAAAAGACTAAACAGCCGATATAATTATCAAATAAACTTTTCATTTATAAAATTCCTTAACTATTAAAACGATAATTGTTTACCTAATTTAAGGCTAGATTTAAAGAAAGTATCTAGTAAAAATATATAATGTTGTCGTTAACAGAATGCAACACATAAATGATTGCAATGCTATAAAATATTTTTCTTGAGGTTACACTTCCTAATATTACATATATAATTTACGTCTGAGTTGTTCAAATTTGTAATTTTATCCATATTTCACAAATTATTTATTTTATCAAATAAATTAATGTTTAGATGCATTAAAAAATTTATAGAAATCCTCAGCGTATTCCTTGACTTATATATAGGAGGCCCCTTTCTTTCAGGATTTCAACACACTCTTACAGTAGAGAGAATTAGTTCTAAATCAGATATAAAATATTTATTTTTAAGTTGGGTTAAGAGTTGTTACTACTGCTTTCTAATTAGACTAACAACATTCAGTCAAAAATATTATGCTATAGTACATTTCTACATAATTTTTATCGACAGCATAAGTTTTGAAAGACCTTATTAATATTAAATTAAGAGTTGGAGTTAGTAAGGAATTGGAAGAGTACTTATTGTTTTTTTTTATGAGATTGTTTGGAAAATAGTATAAATAAGTTTTATTGTTCACGTGTCTCCAGAGTCGAACTGAAGAGTAGGGCAATTCAGTTGTGAGTTGAAATGTATCTATTACGCGATTGACAAGTTGACAGGCATCCATCATATGTAGTACATTATATATTATTTAGAGCTTCAAGTCTCAAAATGAATTTTAGTTGTCCTTTTAACGGTCATTATATACTACTGGCATTGTAAAAATATTCAAAAGAAAACTTAAGAAAATTTGAGTCCAGAAAGAGTCATGTAAACCCTTTTCTTTCCACAATGGGAATAGAGGGGTAATTGAATGGTTGCTATCAATCAAACTGTCGTAGGAAAAGTAAACATGTTCACTGGTAGTCAACTTCAATTGTATGCAATTACTAGATTTACTGAAACCGAAAACGTAAAAGGTATCGAGTCCTGAGTCCAACGACATTTTAAAAGCTTCAAATTTAGAATATTAGTGCTAAATATTACTTTTTTTTCTCTTTATTTTCCCTTGTTTACCTTGCAATAACTTTTTTTGAAATTTCAATTTGATAACCTGTAACCATCGTTAGACTTATTCGTATGTCATGCATTCATACATTTTAGCAACCCAGAAAAAATAAATTTTTGAATAGAGCTTTCCTAATAAAAATTGCTCTATAACGCTGAAATTTATATTGTAAGAATATTGGGAACTGTAAAACCAGATAACATTTTATCGTTTACAATTGTTAAACTGAAGTATAATTTTTATTATTTCGCATAAGAATATGCTGTCTAATGGTTTTCACAGGAGTGTGTTTAGCATTTATTTAATTATCTATAGGCATTGTTTTATCTTTATGCGGTTGTAAAAACTTGGCTTTTTTACAAATTCTACCTAGGAGTATTGAAATTCTTTTTAATTCAGAGAAAAATGTATTAAAAAAAATGTCACAACAGGACCAGATGTGTTTTCTGTAAAACATCATTTCAACAGTTTATAAAAATAGGAATTGGTCGCCAACAAAAACTTTGGCTACTGAAAGAAAACTAACAAGCTATTTCGTTTAACGCCGTTGAGACCATATCCACTTCCAGTACGTGCTTTTCTTAATTTCAAAATTTTATATGCATCAGTGCTTAATTTCCAAAAGGACGAACCAAATTTGACTTAATTATGTTAATTGTCACGAAGTTATAGTTTCGGAATGAATTATTCTCTAAAATTTGTAACATAGTTCTTCTAACTTCAACAATCCTAATTAGCTGAATTTAAATATGTTTCACGTCAAAGATAATTCCAACATTAGAAAAACGTAAAATTCAGAGGTTTTTTATTAAGTTGAAAATCGGTTTATTGGGATTATTAAGGAATAAAGAGTAAGATGGTATTATAATATTATATTCAAACAGAGAATCTTTGAAATATGTTTAGCAAAGACTGAAGAAAAATAAGATTTTTTTACTTGCACATAAAACATGACCAATTTAACTATATATGTTATGATCGGTTATTACTCATATTAAAATTGCTAATTTTACAAAATATGGGCTTTAAAATGTTGATATAATTAAATAATTCTAAGAATGCTGTCCCGATAAATTTTTGGATACAAACTTCATTGTAATGTGATTGATTTGAAAATTTAAATGTAAATACAAAAATAATGTATTAATTCAAACGTGTAATAATCAAGAACTGCAGAATATTTTAAAAATAGGAAATTTAAAAAAAAATTATTGTCCATAAAAAAAAAATAACATTAACATTTCTATTTTATCTCAATCGATAAATATAATTAAACTACAAATTTCAATTAAAGTTATTGTTATAAAATGTACCCTACGTATTTTCGGCATTTTTTTTTTAATGTTTGTATTCCATAATCAAAAGGATTTTTAAGATAATTGTATATGTGTTACAAAGCGCAAAACAATTATGATCATTTTGAAAATTCTACCACTTTTCCGAAGACTCGTTTCAGTTGCACGTTTCTTTGAAACCCTTTAGCGAAGCGTGACATTCCCTCTTCTCATTGTACTCGGAACACACAAAGAAGAACCCCTCGTCTCTGTCGAGCAACATGCGAGGGGTGAAGGGAACCCTTCCATTCACAACCACGAGGTCCGTTTTCCAACTACCTTACACCCCTGGATTTTGCAAAAGCGCCCGAAACCGCCCGAGTCCGTAACCTGCTGGAAATCCGATTCTCGGGCGGTTTCAGGCGCTTAGTAACCAGAGGGTTAACGACAATTTTTCGTGGCCAAAAAAAAAAACTGTGCCAAATGTCCTATACTACATCTGTTCCAATCATTTTTAATATTTTGTTTATATTTTATAGAAATGTTTTCCTGTAATCACTTTAAAAAAAACTAGATTAATCTGTCTTATATGGTTGCCGCCCTTGGCGACTTTTCTGAAAATTCTATATTCACAACGATAAAACCTTGCTTGGATACAAAAACCGGTTTTGTTGCCAATCAAAGAATTTCTCCCTGCATCGCGTGTGACGCCGGGTTGCCAGATTTGGCGAAAAATCAGGGCGACCATGAAAGACAGATTAACCAAAAACTATGTTAGAATGCATTGAATGGTCACCCTTGGCGACTTTTCAGAAAAGGCGATATTTCGCCACTCTAATCCATTTTTGGTGACAGAAAACAAGATTTTTGCCATTGAAAGAACTCAATTTCCTCCTACAGAATTGCCAAAAAGGGTCACCTGATTTGGTGAAAAATCACAGTGACCATTAAATGCATTTTAACCCTCAAATTGGCACTTCTAATATTAAAAAAATAAATAAAAACATATATTAAAAATTAGTTTATTTTTGAAAGTTTTGTGATTGGGATCCAAAATGCTTTCTATTTAATTATTGTTAATTGTTTTCATAAATATTTCAAATTTGTAATTATAACTTGCATAGATGAAAGTTTTTCATGCTTAGATCGATTTTCGTCTTTTTTATTTTTCTTCAGAACAGAATGTGACAGAAAAAATTTACACAATGCTGTAAGTGGCTGACAATTTGTCAAAAGCCAATAAATGGTAAAATAACACAGAACTACACAACTCATTCTCTAGTGGAATGTTAGGCAGGGATGTTATAAATTAAGAATTGTTATATTTCACCATCATCCGATCAAGTTGTAATTAAGATTACAATGAGCTGCAGAAAATGCATTTTTGAATGAACCAACCTTATCTCCATGTTCTGAAAATCCTTTGGCATTGGATTTCAAGAATTTAAATTTTAATATATTTTAAATTCTTAGCATTTAAAATATCCAATTTTAACACAATAATTTATTATTTTTTTTCGTAATTTAAATATCAATAAATTTTTAATAAGATAAACTAACTTTTAATTTTCAGAAATTTATTTTTCTTAATTTGTATTTTTTATTAAAATTTTAAATTTGGATCTTTTAAATAGTAATCATAATGGTACATATTTTCATACCTAAATCTTAATAATTAAGCTGTGAGGAATGCCATCCTTGAAATTAGTGAAAAATGTCATTAATTGTTTATAAATCGAAAGTAAATATTTTATGTTCTAGAAAATCGCATATAAAAAGCTTTCGATGCTAATGCCTCCTTTTCAAATTTAAAAATGTGTGTTTGTGAATATAACTGAAATGTTCAATTTCCGTTCTGCAATTTTTACCAACTTTCAGTTGTGGTAGTTATGTAACATAGGAATTTTTGTATATAAAATAAATTGAAAAACCTTTTAAACCCAATAAACTAAGTTTTTATATTTCTTAATTGAGCTCATAAATGATTTCTATTCATTTATGGTTATATGAAACAAATTTAAAATAATGATTTTAATTTATTTAGATATGGCTGGTATATTAGCCACTCTAGGGGGAAATCCTCTAAATACTCCAGTTGGACAGAAAATAGGTAAGTTCAATTGCAAATTGGGATCTTATTTTGTGTGTATAACCGAAATTATTGCATGCATGATTTTAGTACCTGTATTTTATAGTTAAAGTTGTTGCATGTGTAATAATTGCTGAAATTGATTTCTTAGTATTAGTTTAGAATATTGGATTACTTCTTTTTAAAATGTTAACTTGGCAACAAAAGAAGTCGACAAATGTTTAAATATAAGTAAAGATGAATTTTATATAATTCCAACTGCTAAAATGTGATTTAATCAACACATGAATATATAATGGGCAAAGCACAATTAAAAAAATTGAGTGGCATCTTACAAACCATTTTAAGCGCGCATGCACATACTGTGCGCTAATGTCATACTTGTAATCTCAATTTATAGCCCCAAGGAATTGTGGTCTACGGTTTCCGAATACTTAGGATTGCAGTTGGTACTCCCTTTGAGTGCAGTCAATTGTGATACTTATATGCAAACCTTCGAGCAGTTAATTATGTCACCTCTCCATGTCAACATAGCACCATATCATGTACATGTTAATATGTTTCTTAATTAAATCTAGAATTCTGCATAATTGCCCCTTGTACAGAGGTGGCATTAACTCAAATCTAATTGAAGTTGATGAAGAACAGCTAATAGTTTTCACATTGGCTGGACAATTTTGTTGTTTACTGTAATTAAACACATTTTCTGGCTCTCACATTTGAAGTAAATAACTTTTTCAAACATGCGGGCCGATGCCAAAATCCTAAATAAAAATATTCACAGTATACACAAACAAAAAATATATTGGGAGAATAAATGCTTACCATGAATCTACAACAAAATAGCATTCCGTGTTTAGGCATGTTCTGTATCTCTTCCAAATTAATAACTTAAAATATTTTACTATGAAATTTGACTATCATTTTCAAAAAAATTATAACTTAATTCTTAGTAACTTACATTTTAGTAAGTTCAAAATTACCACCCATAAATGCTTGCTGCATTCCGTAAACAATCCGGACCACACTCAAATGTGTATGCATCCCGTTACGCAATTTTATGTCATCAAAATCAAGGGTTCAGGTTGCCATTTTCATTAAATGATCGCCACTTGGCAAATGCCCCAAAATTTGACGAGAAAAAGTAATTAAATACTGCTTCTATACCATAATTTATTATCAGATATTTTCAAATAATTAACAAATTATTCTAAATATTATAAATAAATTAATTTATGATTTCCCTGTTGTAGAACAAGCCACAGATGCTGCTCTTCCTTCTGAAAACTGGGCTTTGAATATGGAGATTTGTGATATGATAAATGATACTGATGAAGGGTAGGCTTTCCATTTCTCATTAAAGCCATATTTTCTTGATTATATTTTTAGTATATCTTAAGCTTGGTGGAAAAAATCACTCTTGTTTGTATTGAGATATTAGAGTGTTTCTTAGAGTGAAATCATTGTCTATTGTATAATCTAAAAATATAACTGTGTTTTATTTTTGTAACATAATTATTGCTGACATGGGGAGTTTTTCAGACTGTGTTTCAGTTTTTCACATTGATACATCGGATCCGTGACCAAAAAAATGAAGTTCCTCTTTATTGGTTGACATTGCGCTAGAGGTGTATATTGGGCTATTGTTGGCGGTTCGGGGCCTTTCTCAAAGGAAAGACCCTTAAAAAATTGATGTCTCTTTATAAAAATATTATTTAAAAGCTAAAATTTGACATTTTAAAATTGTTTTCACTAAACAGTCAACCAAAGGGTTCGTGGAATGCCCCGTGCTCGAAATTACCTCGGAATTATTACGATTTCACAATGCGCATAGTTAAAAAGGAGTCTGTTTTTCTACTGTCATAATTACCTTAATTCCAATTTACACGCAAATTTTTTTTAATCGATGCCTTTTTTAAAGGCAGCTATGGAAGCAATGATGCTTGACTGAAAAGGGCAAGAAGGGCGGAATTTTTTCAAAAGAGGGTGGCATTTTTGAAAAAAGGCGCATGAGGGTGCTATTGAGATGAAAAAGGGCGGGCAGGGCGGACCACCCTTCAAAAAACGCCTAAAGTGAACACTGCATAGCTAGGGGTATTAATAACAAATAACTGAAAATACTGATGTACTGTGTTTCCCACCAAATTGACAATATACTCTATCCATTTTAAAATTATTCCTCTTAAAGTTTTTTGCTTCTTTCCAAAGCTGGCCAATAAAGTTATTAATTATGAGGGATCTTTTAATATTTATTTATTTTATTCTTAGGAAATACATTTCTTTATAAGTATCCTTCTTGCAACATTCCATAACATTTTCATTCAAATATTTCAAAACAAGTACATGACTGCAAAAAGAAGAGTAAAAACTTTTAAATTCAATTTCAAATGTTATTTTTATATTGTGTGTCATTTAGGTATATCTACGCAATTGTGTTTCTTCAATTTGTGCTGGTCAAACTAATATCATTATTAATTGAATAATAATATAGCAAAATTTTGTTCAAAATTAGTGCATAAAAGTTAATATAATATTTTTGTAGTATAGATATGATTAATAACTAGTTTTTTTATTAAAATAATTTATTTTTATTTAATATTTTTGTATTTTAGATTTATAATGTGAACTAGCCTAGATAATACATCTTGAAGTTGTAAAAAATAATTAAAGTTTTATATATTTAGGCCAAAAGATGCAGTGAAAGCTATTAGAAAGAGACTTCAACAAAACACTGGAAAGAATTATACAGTGGTTTTATACACTTTAACTGTAAGAATCCTCTTTATATATTTGATACATAATATATATTTGAAAGTACCTAAATTTGGAGTTTTATAATGTCTTAAATACTGCAATATTATTAATAAAAAATAGTTCTAAGACTTCTATTATTTAAGATATTGCTTTTTTGGATAACTGATTTGTATTGAACCATGAATAGTGTTGTACCCACATTATATTTTTTTAATTTGGAGATTTGTTTAATGTTTTATAAATGAGTATGATTAACAACTAATGGATGCTTAGATTACAGATAAAATACCTCAAAGTAGGATCAATTGCAAACAAACTTATGTTTTATTTAATGGACAGAAATGCAGGCCTCACAACAAATCGCTGTTTACCTTATAAATCCCTTTTTTTTTTTTTTTTTAAAGTCTCTTAATTTTTTTTTTTTTTTCTGATAAATTTTTTAAATACAAATCCCTACATTTCTGGTTGCAATAATTAGTGTTAGGGGGAAGAGAAACTTATCGTCCAATGGGATCTGCTGTGGTTTATTTGAGAAGATGTATTACTAGAAAATAATCTGCAAATCCTCCTTTAAGAAGGTAATCTGCAGTAATCAGAAACAAAATTTTCTTGCACCTTCCGCAGCAAATTTCCAACTTTGGTAATTAAAAAGTCTTGTTTTCTTATGAATTTAGAGCTTAATTTTTAGCTTTTAATGACTATTTTTTTAGCATTGATTATATTTGCCAGGTATTTGATAGTCAACAGATAATAAAAAAAAATGGCAAGTTTTTGAGAAATCATCTAATGTTGTGAATCATTTTAATCGTGACTGCAATTAAAAACTGAAAAGTTTTGTTGTTTTTTTGCAAATTTATTAATATTTTTCTAGCTTTACAAGATGTTTTTTTTTATGTTTCATTGGATTAGCTAGGTATTTGATTACGATCAGCTAACCAGAGTTGATAATTTTATCAAAAAATCGGCATATTTCATTTTGAAAATAATGACAATTAAACATTTTGCCATAAGGTAGTTTCCATTAAAATTAGAAGTAGATTAAAACATTTTAAATTCCTAAAAGTCCTTTTTTTTTAAAGAAAAATATCCCTTTTTTCTCTAGGGACACAGTTAGAATCTGTTGCAAGATCTGGAATTGTATGGGCAATGTCAAATGAATGTCGATCCAGATACAAATATAATACCATTTGTCTTTTTAAAACTTAAAAAATGTAAAGAGGTCTTAAATATTCTGATCATTTTAGGTGCTGGAGACTTGTGTTAAAAACTGCACTAGGCGATTTCACTTGCTTGTTAGCCAGAAGGATTTTATTCAAGAATTGGTTAAATTGATTGGTCCCAAAAATGATCCTCCTACTGCTGTTCAAGAAAAGGTTTTAAGTTTGATTCAGGTAAGACGAAAGAATTTTTTTTAAATAATTTAAATTGACTGAATGCTGAAGCGATATCTTTTAATTTGAACATGGAATTGTAAACTCAAAATTAAGGTACATTTTACTAAGGATGAAATGGGTATCCGGCTGCTTTTTAACTATCCGGTAACTATCCGATATCCAGAAGTAAAGTGCCGGATATCCTATTTTCCATGCCGGATATCCGGTTGAACAAAACTTCAAAGATTTTTTTTCCCACTTTTTCCAAATTTTTAACTTTAAAATTATATTTTTAACGAATCGTTATGGAGGAGGGTCGTCACATCTCACAACTAATATAAAGTTGAAATAAAAAATAAGTATTTCAAAAGTTTAAGCAAACTTGAGTTTTCATGTTTGGAATGAAAGGGCATATGGTAAAATTACAATTATTCAGAAATTAAGTGTAAAATGTACAAAACATACGACCATTGCTAGCAGCACCCTAGAATAACCCTTTGTAAATAAAAAAGTTTTTTTAATGTTTATTCAATTTTGGTATCACTTTAAAGATAAGGAATTGGGAAATATTACTGAATAAAAAAATATTTTTCAATTTTTGACCAATTTCCGTTTTTCCTAGTGTGTATGAGAATTTATTTTCATAAAAAATAAACTACCGGATATCCGGCAAAATCCAGTTCGGATATCCAGTTTGTAATGTGCGAAACCACTATCCGGTTCATCCCTACATTTTACTGAATGTACGGATATTTTTTAATTGTGTAAAAACTGTAATCATCCAACACCCTTGAGAAATTAAAACTACTAGTTTATTAAATATTTTAATCAAATATTATATTTCCAAGATATTCTTAATATGAACTTGTGTGATTGATGTTTATTAGGCTACTTTAAATGTTAGGGTACATTCATTGGCGTATCTTAATTCGTAAAAAGCCAATTAGATTAGCCATCTGTAATACCCATTATTTCTTATTTTGAAAGAAAATAGCAGCAAATGTAAATTAAAAAGTTTACATAGCAAATAAGTTTATTTATACCTACTTAAAATTTTGTTTAAATGAAATATAGAATTAAGTTAGTTTTAACAATTTTTTCTTACATATTTCATCGGCTGAAAAATAAACATTTTTAGGGTATAATTTACTATTTAAATTATAATTAACTTAAACTATATATATATATATATATATATATATATATATATATATATATATATATATATATGTATATATATATATATATATATATATATATACACACATATACAGTGTGTCCCTGTTTTTCTTCTTCTGTTGGATACATCCCAAACCTTCACCAATAGCCCATTCTGTAGCTTTAGTGCAACATTTATTCAACAAAAATAAACATTTTGCTAAATATTCAAAATTGCGATTTTAGGACACTGCATAACATTGTCAAGTTAAAAAATATATATCTGAATTAATAACTGTATAAATTTATACATACATGTACTTTGATTTAAATTTTACTTAATAATTTTGTAAAGCCAAAATACTTATTTATTAGTGTAATTTATCACTTTTTCTGCAGAGTTGGGCAGACGCCTTTCAGCAGAATTCCGAGATGCAAGGCGTTGTTCAAATTTACCAGGATTTGAAGCAGAAAGGAATTGAATTCCCTATGACAGATTTAGATGCAATGGCTCCCATACACACTCCACAGCGAGTAGGTGGAATGTTTTCGTTATAATTCTTGATCTTTATTCTATTAAAAATGTTAGTAATAAATTTAACCTTTAAAGGATTTCCATATTTTTGTTATTTAATTCTTTGCACTTGGAAGTGTTGCCAGTTAGGCAATGAAATGAAATAACTACTTATTCTTCTGTTTCCTGTTCTTCAAATGGAACTAAAACGGCAAGGATAGTGAAGACTATATATAGAAGGTGCGCTCATTTTTCACTTTTTGAAAGTGGCAAGGAAAGCACATTTTTGATGTCATTTTTGCTCCGCCTTACTATCGGTTTTTGGTCATTCTCATTGGCTGTGGGTTTCAAGCATTGCTACTTTGGCTCAATCCCCGGTTGGGTAACAACTGGTGAATTAATTTATAATTAGCAAAATAATGTAAATATCTGTAAATAATTGTGTTCAGGTAGCTTCACTACTAATCTGTTCTTTTTTTTGTTATGTCCCTGTATTTTACTTGATTGAAATTGTAACTCGTTTAATATGTCCAATAAAAAATGCATTGACCGGATGGTTCTGACCCCTATTTTACTCTTTCAAAATGCATGGACATGCTCTCGTGGCAGCTAATATTATTTTAATACGCTTAATTTATTAAGCAACTCTTTTGCAATTTCTACATACTAAATGCAATCCTTAAAATATAATTTAAACTCTTAAAATTTAGCAAATTCTAAATAAAAATAGCAATTATCATTTTTAAATAGTTCACAAATAAACTAATAGATGGCAGCACCTCACAAACGAGAGCATTAGACACACCTACAGAAAGCGCGAGGTAGGCGTCACTATGACGTCAAAAATGTGCTTTCCCCGCCTTCCGTCAGACAGCGCGAGAACGAGCACACCTTATATATATATAGTCTTCACTATCCTTGCTGAAACTGCATATTTTTAAATTTAAAATAACTTGTTCTCTCAGTGACTCTAAAGCATATGACCTAGGAGTAATTTTGTCATTTACAATCACTAAAGATTTTTTGGGGAACCAAGATCATGAGCAGCTGTTTCTAAAGTAGAATGCAAGTATGAATAAGTTAAAGTGCAAAAGGTTAGGTAATATGTAGTTTAATACTGAATGGCTGAATATTAGAATCATATTATTTCAGTAATGCACATTAGCAGTTTATATGAAAAATTAATTGTCTTAATTACATGTTTAGTGTATGAAATTGGACGACCTTTTATTAAAGCAATTAAGTAATTTTTTGTGTAATTTTCAGAGTGTAGCTCCTAGCTCAAGCCCCCCATCCTCTCTTCCAGATCAAGCCATACAAAGCATGCAGGTAATTTAACTTTTAGATGTCATTTGGTTCCCAAGAGTATGGTTTGTGTGTTTAGAATTTGGCATCTATATTTCCGCTCTATTACATTGTTAGTGGTTTTAAGTTATGAAATTAATTTTATAATTTATGTTAATTTTACTCAGCTTTTACTAAGAATAAGCACACACATTTTCCCAACAAATACATAGAAAAGATAACACCACCAATCAGAAGTTTAAATACCTTTAGTCTTGCATGTACATTTATCACTAGTTTAAACTCATAAAAACATTGTAATAGTCATTTAAGTTATTTACTAGACTTATTTTCAAGCTATATATGATGAATTTTTTGTTGCATAATCTCGTACAAGTTTGGTTGCAAGCTTGATATTTTCATTCTTAAATCAGTGCATTTTAACCATTTTTTTTTCTTTGTCACTCTGCAGACCCCAATCAAATCAGAAATCTTTTCAGTTAAATTTTAGCATTTTTATCGGTCTTTTCACAAGAATTTTTTAACAAGTTATATTAACTTTTTTTTAATCTGATTGTAGCCTTTGTAAAGAATATTGCAACTAATCCTCTAGGCAGATTTGAATTTCTAATTTTGTCAAATGTCATTTGTTAGCTAAACATCGATATTACTTACAGCCGCTGTTATGCATTGTCTAAATAAAGTTCATTAAGGATGTTTAAATCATTAAATATGTATAAAAAAAATTATATTCAAAGGTTGACAGGTGTGACTTTTCTTTGTCTTGTATTTTATTCTTCTTTTTTCCGAATTACTATATGGACTAACACAATTTATATTACAGGCTGCAGCACATCCCAATCCCAACCCGATGCCAGATGTTTTGCCGCCCCAAGCTGTCCCCATTAATCTGAATGCAGAGCAGTTAGCTAAACTTCGCAGTGAATTGGACATTGTCCAGGGAAACATGAAGGTGTTCGGAGAAATGTTGACAGAGTTGACACCTGGCAAGGAACACCCTCAAGATTTGGAATTGCTTCAGGTACTTGCCTTCAAGTGGCTCTGAAATATTTGCGATTTGCTTATGTTGAAGGGGAGTTGGTATCCTCTAAGCTGATGATTATAATTTAGCAATTTTAATGTACCTTCTTTTTCTTAGAAACTAATAAGCATAATGTGTATTCAGTGTACACTTTTTTTTCACTTAAGTGAATTTTTAAACCTAAATCAATTACTTTATTTTTCAACAAAATTATTTTATAAAGTATTAAAGTAAAGACAGAATGATGCCAAAAAAGAAAGTTACACAATAAAAAAATATATCATTGTAGTATAGATGAGCTTGTATATATGGCATGATTTTTCCGCGGATTTAAAACTGTATAAAAAGTATTATAATTAAGTTGGTTTTATTGCAAGGCAAATTAGTTTAAATTTCCAATACATGCCTTTAAAAAAAAATTCAAAAATACTAATTACATTTATAAAGTTTAGCTTTAAATTTATTCCTTAATCGTAAATTGGAAACATCGATATATCGCATATTTTTATATGCATTCCTCGAAGAACTGGAGAACACCTGTTATATTTATGTTGCTTTCTTTCTGTAAAGGTCTTAGTTAATTGATTAATCTTAGTTAAGTCAAATGAATCATAATATTTAAAAAACAACTATGGTAGTGAAAATTAAACCAACTGCTCTTAATGTTAACTTGCGATTAATATCTTGAATTTAACCTAACTTATTATTTTAAACTTTGTGTTAATCAAAGAAAAATGCTAATTATTTAAGAATTTATTATTGAATTAAAAAAAATGTTGTTTAAAAATAATCATGAATCTATATTTTTAATGCTGCTGAGAAACATTTAAAACAAGTTACATTTTAATTTAAAATCTTCCACATATGAATTTATTCCTAAAACTGTGTGCATTTCTTTCTAATTACAGATTGCATCAATATAGTTGAGACCCTTTTGTGAATGTTTTAACTAAAATATTACAAATGATTTGTTTTATACCAGATCTTGTTTTAAAACTGCTTTCAGAATTAGATTTCTTCAAATTTATTTTTTAAAACTTGTTTAATTTTCTTTAGGAGCTACAAAAAACATGTTTCGCAATGCAAAACAGAGTTGTTGACCTCATTGACAGGACTGGAGTTGAGGAAGTTACAAGTAAGTCTTGTGTTAAATTTGTTTTTAAAACTAATTTGAGTTTTTTTAAAAGATTTGTTATTTTTCAAAAACGTATAACACAATTTTTTAAAGCATTTTCATGTGATTATTTTTTTAATCTTTTTTTGAGAACTATTGCAAAGTACACTGATTACTTATATCCAAAGTAAAGTATTTAGAAACTATTTTCATTATCATATTTTGTTAAAAAAGTTAAGTTATTTTCATTTTACTAGAACTTGGTCAGTTAGGTTTTATACTTTATTGGATTCAAATTTGTATGGTTATTGTCGATTTAATTTCTTTTTGAATTTTTACTTATATATATATTTTTTTACCCCTGTATTATTTTCTAGATGACTTATTGCGTATCAATGATGAGCTGAATAATTTGTTCTTGAGGTACGATCGTTATGAAAAGAAGCGTCTGGCCATGACTTCGACTGCGGAACACAAAACGCCTGCTCCACCTTCTGAAGTATGCTATGTAATATTTTATTATTATATTGTAATTAATTCAATATTTTTTTTCCGTAATTACTTCATTAATATAACAAAATAGTCAGATAGAAAATTGGTTAAGGTTTTTGTTGTTAAAACATTTATATTTTTGCTAGTATAATTTAAAAGGGTTTTTTTTTAATGACACATTCCGATTTTGTTATTAAATTTAAATATGTTCATTTAATTTTTGGATTATATGTGATGTTTTTTTTTTAATATTTGCTTTAAATTTGTTTGATGTTTTTATTTTGTAAAAAAAAAAAATCTTCCTAAATATATAAAGTAAATGTATAAATATAAGTAAAATATTTTGCTTTTTTATAATGCTTTTTAATCGCAAATTTTATAAAACAGCATATTCCTAACGAAAATTTTTTTTAGGAAATCTTTAAGCGAGTTTTTTAAAACAAACTTTTATAAATGTGCCAAAAAATTTTAAAAATTCACATTTTATATTTATTTATTTTTTGAAGTAATTAATTTATATCAGCCAGGCTTATGTGGAACTGTATATTAGATTACAATAGAGTTGTTCTACATATCAGAGTTACCAACTCATTTTCTGTGACTTATTCTATTTTTTATCTCCATCTATCTATTATTCTATCTTTTATATCTATAATTAATGTTGCATTAGTACAGCACAAAAATATAGATTACATGCCGTTTAACAATTCACTTTGAACAGCAAACCTTCGCTTGGTGTTATTGGTTTTACTCTCACAACTTTCTGAATACAAGTCTAAGGAGAGATAACAGAGCCATTCCTCAGTATTTGTCCCTTCTGCAACTTTTTGCTATTATTTTACAATATGTTAATTAAAGTGAAATCCATTTTTTTAATAATAGAATTTTTTAAAAAATAGGGTTTGTATTACCTTAACATAATATGAAACAATAACAAAAAGTTGTGGATGGGAGGGACAAATGCTGCGGAATGGCCCAACAGTGTAGCAGTAGAGTGTTCTGCCACTTTGTTGGTGTTAGTTTGAATCACTAAACTCTAACTGTAACTTCTGGAAGGCTCAAAACTTGTTTCCTCTATGGGTGTGTTATGGAAACAACCATACTGTATCCCTAAATTTTTTTTTAAATGATTTAGTTATGTTTTTTAATACCATAGATTTGTAGAAATATTAAATGTATATAAATATTATATTTTCTTTTTATAGAATTAATTTTTATATTGCCAAACAAATAGTTTTTGCTCTTGCTTTTTAACCACTTTGACTTGTAAATTACTTTCTATTTTAATAACATACATTTAAAATGGGTTTCAAAAGAAAATAGAAAACACTCAGCCATAAGCAATACATGTCGGCTTATTTTAACATGAAACATATACAAAATATTGCTGTAGCGATGAAAGTGGGTACAGTTGTTATCCCTTCAATTGACTTCAAGTCAGCAAAATGTCTTGCTTAATCCAGAAGTTACAGTTAGAGATTAGTGGTTTGAATCCTGGCTAAAACATGGTAATGTGAATAGTAATGTAATTTGACTGAAAATCTGTTTGTTATTGTTTAAGTAAATTATTAAATATTGAATTATAAAAAAATAAAAATTTTATTCTAGAATCCTTTAGATAAGCCATTAATAGATTTCGGCGCCGGTGAAGAAATTGATCAAGCCACTTCAAATTTAAGTAAGTTTTCTTAAAAAAATTATTTTAGTACTTTAAATATATTAATAAAATTAAGGTGTACGTACGCACTTGAACATTTTTTTTTATTTATAAACTTAAAAATCTAGTTTTTGTGTATGAAGTGCTAATTATCTAATAAGCATTTTATAAGATAATTAGCATGTTTTTTAAAATATGAATAAGCAAGTTGTAATTATTCTAGCTGAATAATTTTTGTTGGAAATTACTTGCAGTATCTATCTATAAATTAATTTTCTCAAAAAGTTTAAGCAAACTTGATTTATCATGTTTGAAATGAAGGGACATATGGTAAAAACACAGTACTTCAGAAAATTGAGTGTAAAGTTTACAAAACATATTCCCATAGTAAGCCTTTGTAAATAAAAAAGTTTTTGGAATATTTATTCAATCTTGGTATCATCTGAAAAATTGGGGAATATTATTTTAATTTTTTTTTTTTTTTAATTTTTGGCCAATTTTTTTTTTTTTTAGTGTGTACACCTATATGTTATGAGTTACAACCCCATGCATTTTTTAATATTTCATTTATTATACATTCAATATTTTTAAAAATCTTGTATAAAATTTTTCTATTTATAAAAAGTAACTTTAATTTTTAACAAAAGCAAATTGTTGCCATATATTACTATAGCTATTATTTGTGAATTAAAATTATTTTTATTTTTTAGGTTTGCATGATCCTTCTGGTGCTTTCGGTTCAGATTCTAAGGCTCAGAGTGCATCTAAAAGCTCTTCTGTGGTTGATGAATTTGACATGTTTGCCCAGTCAAGAAATACATCATTTGCTTTAAACAAAAACAGGTAAGGGTGCATTTTATTTTAAATGGAAAAACTTGATGGAAGCAATTTATTTTAATTATTCTGAATTTTACCATTCAAAAACAATTTTTTTTTAAAGAAATGCTCTTATTAACATAAATTTAACTCACTTTAAATACGTATTCTTAAATAAATCATTAGCATTATAATATAAATTTTTATTGTCAATTCATAAAATGTTTGTTGTAATAACTTTTAAGTAGAAATTCCTCGCATTTTTTATTTAATTTTGATGCATCATTACTTACAATTTTTTTAATTAAAATTATTGCTTGTTCTATATGTAAAAAAATACTTATGGTAAATGACATATTAAAATAACCCATAATCTTTATCATTTAATAAGAAACTTTGTTTTCTTTAAAATTAATTAACACCACACTTTTCTTAAAATTACAGTCAAGCCCCGTTGTAACGAACCGTCAACGGACTGGTTCAGAAGTTCGCTATATCCGAAGGTTCACTATATTCAAATTTTCAAATATTGATAATATAAAAATTTCCTAAAGTCCTTAAACACATTTCTGTGCAAAACAAATTAATTACACTGAATTACAATAGTAATGGACAATCATAAAGTAAGAGAAGAAGGAATTGCTCTTAAACAACGAAATTAGTTTTATTGCTACGTACTTACATTTATTTATCTGAAGTATTGAAAAAAAGTTGTGATTTTTTGTTGAAAGTATCTTTTGCATTTTTTGTTGAAAGGATCCATTATACATTCTTATCCACATTTGCAAAGAAATTATGCAAACTCGCATCACCTGCATATTTAATATCTGAAGATAAACGCTAATCACCGTTTTCTTAATAACTGTTGCGTTGTCCTCAATGGAAAAAGCTTTTTGCTTACGAACAGAAGCGATTTTAAACCTACGTGAAATCCACAAGTCAAACGATAATCAGCAATAGAATGAAAGGAAAGCAAATTGTGTATGCTGACCAGTTGAACAGGGGGATGGGAGGAACTGAGCAGGAGAGTATTGTCACCTTTGAGGAAACTGGCTTCTGTCAAAGGAACAAAGGGTAAGGAATGTAGTCGGGGGGGGTGTAAAATTTTCCATGAAAAACCTGAAACTATGCTTGAAAAGTGTGAATTTTAGTTTGCTACATCCGAATTCTTTACTTTTGAAGATTGTTATAAGCATTTGAAAATACATTAGTGAGATAGGAGTTCGGTTGGTACCATTTTAAAAGTTCGTTACAACCGAGGGATCGTTATATCCCGGGTTCGTTATACTGAGGTTTGACTGCATAACAAATATAATTTTTTTTAATTTTACCTTTAGAAATTAAATTGATGATAGATGTGCTTTGAAATTATAATATTCTGTGAAATAATTGGGTTTTGATAAACTAATTCTTTAACTAGACCAACAGTATAGTTTGTTGTTAGTTGGATTAATGTAGTAATTTTGAGAATTCTTCTAAGGGGTAGCAGTTATGAAGACAACACAAACATTGATCAAATTGAAGGTGGACTGGCATCTTTTGCAGCAAACAAAGGAAAATCAGTGGTATACAAATTCTCATTTTTCTAGCTAAAAAAGTTATAAGCTAATTTAAATTAAAATGAAAGCTAATTTACATGTTTGTATGTGTATTAAATTTTTTTAAATTTGTTATTGATTTTCCTTTTTATTGATTTCCTATCATCATGAGAAACTAGTGTAAATTGTCAAAATATTTGTCTTAAAATCAATGAAAATTATCTGTTTATTATTCATACTATAATGTTTCTTTTACCATGCCTAGGATGGAGGTGATGCAAAATCTTCCGACGCAAACCTCAACAGTAAGTATAAAAAATGGCCATTTATTGTTAATTAAAATTTAATTAAAAGGCTCTGCAATTATAATTTTGTGGTATTACATTTTTAAGGTTGCGTTTTGAATATATTATTTTGGTCTTGTTACCTTTTAAATAATAAATATTATTTTGAATAACAAATTTGATATTTAATATTTTTTTTAAATTCACCAGCGTCTTCCCAATTTTGTTATATGCAAATGTGTTGATTAATTCCATTTTTATTTTAATCGAAAGTATGTAAGAGTCTATAAAAAATATATATGTAAATGCCAAGATAATGAAAATTTTAATATTAACCCACAAAAGCTCAATGCATTATGTCTTAGGATTTACCAGTTTTCGCAGCTATGCATCAAATTTTAATATTAATTAAAAATACTCCTTTTCTAATATTTTTCAAACCTAATGGTTTGAGGTATAACTTAAAAACTGTATCTTGAACAGTAATTAAAAAAAATCAGTTAAAATTATATAAACTTTCAAGCACGAGTAAACTAATCTGCATTAATTAGCAAGACAATTGTGGCTATATGAATTGAAATTTTTTAAATAATATTTTTAGTTTTTGTATTCATTTTAATAAGTTAAATTTAATTATAAATGAATAATTTAAATAACGTTGACTCGTGCATAAAAAAACTTCCCACTTTGATGATTATTTAAAAATGTATAAATAGTTGGTTTAACATACATAGATAGATTTATTGATTAGGTTCTAGACATTGACAGTAGTTTTACTCCAAAAAATTAAAATAATATTTTTTTAAAACCGACTTTAAGGAAAATGCGCTAAAAAGTAAAAAATAATTTTTTATTTTACGAATGAGTTGAAAAAATTGAATTACTGAATATCAATTTTATACTTATTACAACTTTTTTTAAATCGGTGCCAAAATTTAGGTATGATTTATATAAATTGGCACCAACTTCAAAAAGTTGTACTAAGTATAAAATTGATATTCAATAATTCAATTTTTTTTAACTCATTCGTTAAAAATTATTTTTTACTTTTTAGCGCATTTTCCTTAAAGTCAGTTTTCCTTTTTTCTAGAAAGATTATTTTATTTTTCCCTTTTTAGTTTTTAATTTAGCAGGGGGCTTCGCCTCCTATTATTATTCACCAAGAAATTCAAGCAGCAACTTGTGTTCAACAACATATATTGTAAAACAATGCCAATAAATGCTGGTTAAATGAAATGTAATTGTTGTACAACTTCTGTTAAACAATGAAAATATTATGAAATCGGATAAGTTTAAAAAAACTCTGGTTAATCGACATTTCCGGATAACCGGTTATTTTTTTTTACAGATTTTGCCTAAGTGGATTTTTCTCTATCCAACAAAAAAAAAGAATTTTCGAAATCGGACAAAAAAAATTTCCGGTTAATTGAGAATTTCAGATAGTTAAATGCCGGATAACCGGATATTTTTTTCAAATTGCTGCCAAGTGAAACATCCCCTATCCAACAAAAAAAAATTATTGTGTAAATATCTGAAGTAGAACCGAAATCCCGCTCGAACATACATAAAAAAAATACATTGCGGTTCGAATGATAACCTCTCGACTTGGCGGTTTTAATTTAAAGTTTCTGACTTTTTTATTTTGGAGTTTTGGTTGTCGCGCTGTTAAGTTTATTTTAAAAATATAGGAATTTTGATGTTAATATTGAGTGACAACCCTGTTCTAATTTGAATGCTCTTTTTTCCAAGGTGGCAACATCACTAACGGCAGAAGTGCACCCGCCGTCGGCGAACGGCTACCAAATCTTCCCGGTTCCAGCCCCCAGTCCAATGCGGTGAGCAACAGAAGACAAATGGATAAAGATGACGGTGATAGCGCCCTTTTTGCACTATAAAAGTAGGAGCCCAGCAACCACAAAAAAAAAATTGAGTTTCTAAATATTTCTGTACAGCACTGTTTTATATATCCGATGCTTAACTTTTTGTACCACCTCAAGTATCATCTCTACTTGCTGGTAGTTATATGTATATGATGTTTATAATTTTGTGCCATGGTTGTGTATCTTTATTTAAATGCATTATAGAAAGACAAATAATCAATTTTAAAAATTGTTTTCTTATTACCGTCACTTTTATAAAGTTGAACTTTACATATTATCCCAATACCTAATAATTTCTACCTCTTTAAACCAATCTTATTGTTGCGAATATATTTTCAATGTTATAAATATAATCCTTGCTTATTTTACGAGTCTTCTCTAACACTTGTTTGCTTTGTTATATTCAACTTGTTTCTCCCCATATTTGTCGAGCATTATTCATACGACTTTATAATATCGCGACCCTTTTCTTGTAACGGCAACCACTGAAAGTTTGTCTCTTCATTAATTTGCATGTAATATATTTTTAACTTGTTTCAACAGCCTTTCATTGCATTGATGATATTTTGTTAGTCCTGTGAAAGGTTGTTAAGTTAAGGGTCTATTGTATATGTATACAATAACAATATATGCATCTAAAATCAACTATTTTTTTTAAAGGGTGGTTTACTAAATAGGTTAAATATATTGAAAATCATTTCCTTTATTCAATTGCTTCATTAAAAAAAATAATGAAACTTGAATATGATTTTTTTAGTAACATTTCCGATTCCTTACTCCATTTTGAGTACTTATTTTTATTATTTCTTTAAGCAAGTTATTAGGCCAATAGATATTCTGGTACTCGATGCTCTCTTGCAAAATAAAGGTCCGAAAATCGTAGCCATTTTGCATACAATTTTAATGGTGTAAGAATAAGTTAAAATATTAACTTTTGCTTTATAAGTAAAAAGTAGTAATTCACTATTTTATGCCCCACTTTAATAACTTTTTGATGTATATAAAAGATTTGTTACTTATAAATTGAAGTTGGATTGTATTTTAAAATGGCTTTTAGTTATATTTTGTTTTTCATTAAATTATTTTGTTAAAATTTTTACTGCATTTTGTGTTATATACTTTGTTTTATTTATATTGGTTAACTATGAACTTTTTGTTATGAAATGTATGTACATGAATTGATATTCTAGTCAAAATACTCTTATTTTGTATATTGAGTGCCTATTTTATTTACTAAAGGCTATTAATTTCGGATCCATATTAATTAACAAGAGGAAGTGTTGGGACATTTTTAAAAGCTATATAGTATTTGTAATTTTTCTCAATCAACTATTATAGAAATATTACATTAAAACCAATTTTCTATTGAGAAGAATATTGGAATGTTAAAACTTATTTTAAAAAGTCATTTACAAGTTTGAAATTGGACATTATTATATTAAAAACAAGTTATTTACTTTATGTAGAATAACTATCGAGACCAATATTTTTGCAATACGGAAATTAAAGGTAATTTTTCTATGAAAGGTTACTACTTCCAATAGGTCTAAAATCGAGTTACGAGATCTTGAACTTATGTATTTATAAAATGGGGATTTTAATTTAAATTAAGTTATTTACTATAATTATATATACACTTAATACTTTGTGTTCATTGGATGGCTAATGAATTAGAAAAAGAGGACATCAATTGGCTTAAGTAGCATCTTGGGAGGAGGTGCAAATTTTTCTTTAAAAAAAATGGGTACATTTAGATTATTAGAGTTGCAAACTTTGTTGTTTTTGTGTTATAACTTTATTTTCAAATTAAGGTATTTGGTACAGTGAAAGATATTGAGGTTTTTAGGTTATAAAAAAAATATGGACAAAGTGTTACGTTGTGCAAAATAAGACACCAAATCGTGATCGCTCGTACACAAAAATTCCTTGAATACAGCATTTTGAATATGAATTTGTAAACGGTATTAAAGCTTGGAATTTTTTCACGTCTTCTGTTAAATGTGACTTTTTTTTTCACTGTTCGGAGAATGGTTCAAGCTTAAAATCCTTTTTATAAATTTTTTGTATTACAATCCTCTGTTAAAACCAATTCGTAAGAGAGAGAAAAGAAAACGCATTCTCGTCAACCTACTGCTGAATGTTCGACATTTAAGTTTTTGAATGAAATAAGTTAACTTTAATAGCACTTCTTGCTCACAAAAATAATCTGATTTGGAGTTAGTGCAAGAACAAGCAAACGAAAGAATGCCATATTTTAAACTCGAGATGTCGATCTAGATTATTTTGAAAAATACAGAACAAAAACTAGTCATTATTTTGTTCCCAGGTAGTCGACAGTACAATGCAGTGATTTAAAAAACATGAGGGATGGGCGTGCAAAATTGTATGAAACAGGAACTTTTACATCTCTATATATCCAGAAAAATTAAGACATTTTTATATGTTCTAGGTATCATAACTTCAAAATAATTGTAAAATTGATTTTAAAAAAAAAATCAATTTGCTTAGTACTTATGAAGAAGCTTTTCAGTTGTTAAGGCTTTGTGCTGGATTTTAGACTGTTGTGCATATATAGCACAAAACTACTTAACACCAATATAAATGAAAGATTTTAAAACATATTACAAAAAAAAAATTACAATAATACTTTGTTTTCAAGCTACATGTAAATGGCAGTAATGATAAATTTGAAGGGAAAAAATCATATCAAAACCTCTATGTATTTAAAAGCTACATAAGGCTATTTAAAAATATTTCCAAACTTTTTTTTTTTAGATTGTATGTCTAAGTGATTATAAATAACAGTGTCATATGTATTGTACTTACATGTTCAATAAAATTATACATGTCATTGTGGTGTTTTGTCAGATTTGGTAAAATGTTCAGAGTGGCAACAAAATCATGGAAAAAAAGTTCCATAATGTCGCAAAAATTACCATGATTTTACAATTACATTTAGAAATGTTGCAGTATATGCTTAGTACAGAAACAAAGTATCCATACTACAATAAATATATTGCATTAAAAATTATGAGCAATACTTATATATTCAGTTAAAATAATCAGTACAACATAAAATTATACAAGTTCGACAGACATGATAGTAATTAAACATGTTCTCTGGAAGCAGAGAATTAAAAAAAAAAGCAAATTTGGTCTCCTCTAGATAATTTAAATTTTTTATATTTTTCTATTCCAAGTTTCCTATTTTCAACATGTTTTGTTTTTGTTCTCCCTCCAGCAGCGGTTCACCTTCAGCAGCAAACGCAAAACCATGTTTTTTTTTCTGAACTAAAATATCTACAATTAAACTATGCAGAATAGGCCATAATTGTAGTTTCAGCGATCCAAATTGGAAAATTGCCCAATTTTTGTATGAAATTTTCTTGACATTTCCAGAATTTAAAAAAAAAAAAATCCAGTTTCTGTTGCCTGTTATCTCAAGTATGGAATAATAATGTATTTTTTTTAAATGAACAACAAAAATAAGTTGTATAGAATTACTTTAACCAAATCGAAGTACTTGTTTTTAGGCGACACATTCTGGATAGAAAACAACATAGACTAAACATGATAAAAATTAAGGATCACGCTTTATTTTACAGTCATGATTTGAGCTTTCTAGCTGTACATCTGTCGGTGGTATTACAAACTTTAAGGTGGTAAAACAAGAAACATGATAGTGTCTGAAAAATAGTTCCAGTTCTTGCATTTGTAACACCAAATGCATGAATACCTTTTAATTTACAAAACAGTAAAAAATTCGCCATGTCCCTAATAATTTGATCAAATAAGTTTATTCTTCTTCTATAACAACAGTCTCTTCTTTTACAAGGAATTCAACGACCTCCTCCTCCAAGTTTTCACTTTCAGCATCAAGTTCATCCGTGTCGATACCTTTAAGGAAATAAGTATTAATGTGACTTCCACTAAAACATTACTGAATATTAAAGATACATAAAATAAATAAAATTTTATATACCATTTCGTAGTTCCAACCGCAATTTCTTTTTACTGTTGAATTCGTCTAATCTTTTATTCCTAATACTTTTGAAGTCGTCCATCAATTTTCTCCTTTTGTCAACAATTTCCTAAGAATGATTTTTAAATATTTAACTCAAAAAAAAAAATAGAAGCATTTACAACTGATTAGGATACTATGCCATTTATATCGAGGGTAATTTAAAAAAAAATATATTTTTAAAATTTTCTAAACTTGTGTTAGCCACCAGAAAATAAAAAACGCCATGTCAATGTGACTTGCAGGTTAACACAATGCTTTATTTATAACAAGTAGCAAATTTTATGTAACAATGAATTGGAAAGTTTCCTATAAAATATTTTTTGTGTATATTTCCTAAATTATAAGAGAAAAATCTGATAAATAGATCTAAATCTAACTGCTATTTTACTGTTCAAGAGAGATTTTAAAGTAATCTAGGTCATGCCCATAAAAAAAATATGATGGCATTTTAAGTCCCGTAGTGGAATACTGTGGAATGCAACTAACTCGTAGTTTTTAGGAAAATGTTCACACTTTTTCAGAAATTTTAAATTTTTACTGACAATTCCACGATTTTCATTTTTTTTATGCACATCTCAACATGCACTTATGAAGTTAACAATGGGAAAATATTAGAGCCATCTAGTTCAAAACCAGATAAATTCAAATTATTCACAATTTAAAAAAAATATTTTTCACAAGTTTTTGATCACATAAATCAATCTTACTTTAGACGCTTTAGATAGAGACATGCGATCCTTAATGTCAAATTGTGCACTGTACTTCTTCAAATTCTTCTTCACTTCCTATTGGGAAAAAATACAAATATTAAAATATATCACCAGTATGCAAAGCATGTATCACAGATTATTTTCGGTTTTGATTAAAATAGAATATAAATGCTCTCTTAGACTATAAATCTTAAAAGCAGATTTATAATGTTAACAGTATAGGTTCTATTCTTGTAGGTGACATTTTAACTACATAGCACTGAATCAGCCCTTTGTCAATAAGTATTAAATTATTATTTTTTAAATACAAGGGCGGATTGAGCATATAATTGACCAATTTTCGTCAACTGTGTTCACTTTAACTTAACTAAATTGACCCAGTAAATGATTTTAAAAATAAAGAGACACTGTACCTAAGAAACCCGATACATGTCTATCAATAATATGTTGTAGCATTGCAAAATTACTAAATTTTATTGTTGTACTGCGATATTTCAAAAATCAAATCTGTACAATTTTGTCTTTATTTAGACCAAATTTGTATAAACTATACTTTGCAACATTATAAATTCAATTTAATTTGCGTCATTTGAAATATAAATTTTTGTAAGCATTGACTAAAAAAATGTATTTAGCTACTTAATTCATGGCATTTTAACTCTTAATTTGGGCTTATAAATGCAATTAACAAAAAATTTATAATAAGACCATTTTTGAAAGACTTTGTTGTTTTTCAACCTTTTGGTCCGGGAGACAGTTTTCCAAGTTAAAGGACAAAATATCAAGTTTTTGTGAAAAAGAAATAAACCATTGAAATTTGTAAGTTGGAATATATGCTATTGACTCTCAATAGATCAATACCATTTCTATCTCCAGCACAGGATTCTTTATAAAACCCCATTAAAATATCACAAAAAAAGGTTTGCTTTTTAAATTGTATTTGTTAAATCTAGAAAAAGGACTTTTGTGTGAAGGCCATCACACTCTCTGGGAAAAAAGCCGAAAATCGACAGCCTTCATTTAATATTGCACAGATTGACACACTGCATCTAATATAAGGATGCAATGTTCTTAAGCAGTGCATATTTTTACATTACAATACATTTTAACTTTCAATGTGGACAGTTTTAAAACAAGAAAAAATACTATACAAGAAACAAACAAAGTCACTTTATATAACTAAGAGGTAGATGTAAATAAAATGCAATGTTTAAGCAAACTCGTCCCCCTAACCTCCAATTTCCCAAACCAAGTTATTTAATGTCAAATGAAATACTGTTAAATATATGTAATAATAATAAATTCCTTATATTATAAAGGAGCAATTTTATAAACAAAATCAGTACAATTATCCGAAACATAAAAAAAAATTTCAAAAGTCTGTACTAGATGCACATGTAAGAATATCTAAAAGGCAATAAGTTAAACAGTTAACCTAAACTAAAAGATATTCTAAATTTATGTTGCACATTTCCGACACCTGTGGCCAAATATATTGAGCCATAGGTTCTAAATATGTGCTATCAGTTACCTAAAATTATGAACAAAACTACTGAGTATGTAACATGGTTCATACAGATTTTTAAAAGTAAAAATTAAGTAGTTCTTAAGGACTTTTTAAGGATCTTTTGGCACTTTTAAGGACCTCTTTCTGAAACAAAAACAATTGCAAAAATTTTATGATTTTTCTTGAAAAAGAGTTGTATAATTTTATTTACACAATTTAACAAACAAAATAATTAACATAGTAAAATTAAATTATTAATAAAAGAAAATCTATATTTGAAACAATATTTTTTTTTTATAATTTCATTAATTTCTTTTTCACTGCATCAATTTTTTTGTGTAAATCAACAAGTTCACTGTTTCTTTCTCTCATAACTTTTCTAAGGTTATTGGATTTAATAAAAAGCGAAATGTCTCTGATTGCTTCTGCTTTTTCTGCAAAATCATGAGCAGATTTGTCCAATTCTAGTACTTCCTGTTAAATGCAGACCAGTTTTCGTTTAAAATAGTTTGAGCTGGGGAAAACTTGATTGCTTTTGTCGCCGTTGCTTATCTAAATATTGTTCATATTTCAAACGAGAAAAAAAACATCAATTTTGGAAACCCCATAAACAAGAAAGTAAAACAAATTTCCCCCATCAATCAGCACGGAGTGACGCAAGACAGCAACAAACTCCAAGAACAGAAACAAATTTTGGCGACAAATCATTTGGTAATCTTATTTGCCAAATAAATTTTAAAAAATGAGAAATTCCGACTTTGGCAAAAATAAGGACCTAAAGGGAAATTAAGGACTTTAAGGGCCTTTAATTAAGGACTAGGGATGAACCGGATAGTGGTTTTGCCGGATATCCGGCGCACATTACAAACCAGATATCGGATATCCGAACTGGATTTTGCCGGATATTCAATCGGATATCCGGCAGTTTATTTTTTATGAAAATAACTTCTCTTACACACTAGAAAAAACGGAAATCGGTCAAAAATTTTAAATTATTTCTTTTTATTCTGTAATATTTCCCAATTCCTTATCTTTAAAGTGATACCAAAATTGAATAAACATTCAAAAAACTTTTTTATTTACAAAGGATTATTCTAGGGTACTGCTAGCAATGGTCGTATGTTTTGTACATTTTACACCTAATTTCTGAATAATTGTAATTTTACCATATGCCTTTTCATTCCAAACATGAAAACTCAAGTTTGCTTAAACTTTTGAGAAATTTAATTTTTAATTCAACTTTATATTAGTTGTGAGATGTGATGACCCTCCACCATAACGATTCGTTAAATATATAATTTTAAAGTTAAAAATTCGAAAAAAAGTGGGTTTTTTAAAGTCTCGATTGGTTAAAGGGAGAATCTGCACACTGTTAATACATTGGTAGAATTTTCAGGAAAATACTTAAAGCAAGAACAAAGAAAATTGATCGCCGCAAAAAAATCTTCGATGTTTTATTCATCCGGATATCCGGCATGGAAAATCGGATATCCGGCACTTTACTTCCGGATATCGGATAGTTAAAAAGCAGCCGGATACCGGATAGTTACCGGATATCCGTTTCATCCCTATTAAGGACCCACCAAAATTAAGTAGTTCTTGAGGACTTTTTAAGGACCGTGCGAACCATGTGTAAGGCAAATAAATATAGAATAAAACTACCTGTTAAATTACAAATTTTATAAGAGTGTGTTCATTGGGAAAGCATTTTGAAATTCCCTGCAAACCGTACTTTATGCAAAATGTAAATACATATGTTGCTTTAAAAAAAAGCAACACTATTTTTAGTAAACAAAAAGAAGTCATATAATTAAGATAAATGTTATATTTGTCGAAGGGTTTTGATGTATTTATTTTATCAAAGCTTATTTTGACTGTTAAAAATAGCACATTTTTGAAAAGGAAAGAAATCCTATGAAACCCATACAATTATATACGCTAATCATACAGCCATTCAAAATGGTCAAATCCATACAACTTTACGGGTTGTGCTGTAAATCTCATGCTCCAAAGCGGCACAATAGTATTACACAGAACACTTAACTATATTTAATTAAATATACAAAAGTATAACTAATCCATTTTCAAATTATCACACACCTTAATCTTTTCTTCATTCAGTAAAGATGGAGGTCTTGGGCGCCACAACAGCTGGCAATACCTTTCCAAGTCATTTTTTCTTAAGAGTCGTCCTTGGAATGACCATAACCAAAAAGCATTGTCTACCTAATATAGAAAAATAAACACAAACTTTAAATGTATACATAGTTGATTTAAACTAGTGAAATCTTGTAATTTCAAGCAAGTGAAAAGAGGCCTTATAGTGCTTATTTATTGTTAATTTTTAAAAAACTTAAACTAAATATATTCGACAACAATTTTATTTAAATTTGTATTATATTTCAAAGCAGCAACAAAATCCTAGAAAAAAAATTCCCTAATGGTGTCACAATTTCCATGATTTTACAATTACATTAAGAAATGTTGTAATACATATTTTATATAGAAACAAAGTATCCACAATACAATAAACATATTGCATTATAAATGAAAATTTATGAGCAATACTTATGTACAGTTAAAATAAAAATTTATGGATACAACACAAAATAATATAAGTGCGGCAGGCAAGTAATTAAACATGTTCTATGGAAGCTAGCAGATAATGCAAAAAAAAAAAACTATTTCAAATTATTTCTTTTGTAAATAATTTTAATGTTTCCTATTTAAATATTCAGTAAATCCCATATTCATTAGCCATCCATATGTTGTGTTTCAATCCCAAGTCCAACATGCTTTTGCCTCTCCACAGCAGTTTTCACTTCTCTATCAACAATGAAACTGGGATTGCTCGCGGTCATTTTTTCTCTCTTTTAAAATCTTCTTCAGAACTAAAAGGAAATTTCTACAACTATATTACTAATTGCCGTTTTAGTGTTCAATATTTGGAAACTTCCCCGACTTTTTGTAAAATTTTCCATGACTCAGAATTAAAAAAATTTCAAGATAATTAAACATGTTTTATGGAACATATCCCTGATTTAACGATTTTTCAGGTTATGTTGTCATTCTGTGTTTATAAATTCATAAAAAAAAAAACATTTTCTAATTAAAAAGAAAAATTAAATGTTTTCGAATTGGATTGATACTTGTTTGGAATATCAATATTGAACAAAATATTCAGTCTTTTTATTTTTGTTGCTAAACAAAAGTTCTGAAAAATTATAAAAACTAACGCTATAACTACCTTGTGCATCCACCAACTAATACCCGATGCAACATATCGTCCAGTTGGGTCCCATTCTATATCGGTGGCCATAAAGTGTTCATTTTGAGCCATGATTGTAAAATCAGATGTGTCAACAAACTCCAATCTTCCACTCATTCTAAAAAATGAATAGAAGCATTCAGAGAGACATTCTAATTTAATTAGATTACTCTTAAGAAATTAACAACTTAAAACATGCATTGACTTATATTATAAGTATTCTCAAGAGATATTAATGCTATTTATACAATTCAATAAAAAAAAATCGTATGCAATTTAATTTTTCGTATGCATATATTTTTATATGTTAAACAATAAACTATCAACTAAAACTTCCATTTAAATAAAAGCACATAACTTCCTGGTAAAGATTTGCCAATTTAATTATAAACGTATTCACAATTCAATCGTTTCTAAAACAGTTAACAATTTCTTTCCATTTTGAAAAAGAAATAAACCAATAAAAATATTCTATTACATAAGATGCACATTTCAAAACGCATAAACAATGAACTTACGATCTCAGACCAGCCAATACTATGAATTGTCCATTAGGCGACCAAAATAAACGATTACATTGCTTCCTCTCAAACTTTTCTGAAATAATGTAAATTATTAAATATGAAACACCGTCTTACAAAAACCAGCTAAAATATAACTACAATGGAAATATAGAAAAAGGCATACTTAGTAAGCTAACTGTTCCTCCAGGTTTTATTCCATAAAAGCTAACACTAATTTGTGGACTATCTCCATGTATTACAGCAAATTTGTTGCCTACAGGTTCCCATGCAAAAGCAGTAATGTTCTCTATATAAAAAAAAAAGAATGTTAATGGTATCAACGTTTTAAAGATGTTCTTATGCAAATTATTAATGTGTAAGAATCAAAGTATAACCCAATTTACCTTTAATTTCAGCGCTATCTACTGGAATTTGCTTTTCTCGCATATGGAAAATTTCAAAATTATAATACATACCCTGAAAAAAAAAATTAATTAAAGCAATGGTTTTGATTCTTTAAATATTTATAAGATTTAAAAAAAAAAAAATAAGGATTAATTTTTGTGGATATATATAAATTTTAATCGAAGTTGTAATTTTTGCCCTTGATACTCTGCTAATTAAGTGTTCTTAGATAAGAATGCACGGAGAAAAGTTAGTAAAAATATCAAGACTGAAATTCAAAATTTACATTTAAAAAGAAATAACCAGACAAGGTTGAATTAGTTTTGATAATGCTTCTTGCTTTATAACGTTCTAGAACCAAATCAATCATCATGGTAACTAAACTCCTAAAAAACAACAATGTTTTAGTTTTGTTCTGCGTCTGTTACTTACTGATGGATGAACAAAATATGAAAATTGTAGGTTTGTTTTCACTGCAGAAGAATTTATTTAAATTTCCAACAAATGCCTTTTTTTTAGCAATTATAAAAAAAAAACCATTATAGTAGAAGGCTTTCAAACATTCCCCAAAAGCTTTAAATTTAAAAAATGTTTCAAAATACAGATTTATTCCAAATTGTTGTGTTATGTGTAAAACTGAGAAAACTGCCGATGTCCGAATGGATATACACATGCCGAGTCAGGTGGTTAACCTGACACTGGCCACTCGACATTAAAGAATTAAATTCTCCTGCCTTTTCCAGAGGGTTTTTAAATAATCTCAGGATGAGAAATACATAAAAAGTAACCTTTCTTTTTAAAGAATGTAGAGACCTATAAAATGCAGAGTGTTAATGTAGAGACATATAAAAATAAAGTGTCTGCAAATAATAACCTATCAAAATATAAAAATAATTGAGAAATTATCATTTTTACAAACTTATATTTTCGTAACGAAAATAAAATTTCAGCGATGCAAGAAAGTATTAGTAATATGACAATGCTTTTTCAACTACAAATTTTTGAAAAATTCTCCGAGTTTTCCCAGAAACGTTGAGAAATTGTTTATTTGTTCATATTCCCTTACAATCCAAATTTTTCCAACCCTGTTGTAAGCCACATTCATAGGTTATACTAATTTTGTTTTGATAGTAAATTTTTTTTTATCCCTTTCTGTCACAGAAAAAAGTTTCATACACAAGAATGTGCATTAGCTCCACTCTATAAGCAACATATTTAACTAAATATTCGGTAGGAAAATTCAAAATATGTGGATTTCATTGAAAACAAAAAAGACTTCCAAGGGCAGTACAAGTACAATTTGCTGCCAAAGCTATCCCAGTACCAGATTCACTAATTACATAGTCAACAGCGCTATATATTACAAGAGCAGGGTGGCAACAACATTCTGGAAAAAAAGTTCCCTGATATTTCTATGATGGTGTAACAAAAATTTCCCTGATTTTAGTTACATTAAGAAATGCAATACATGCTTTGTATAGAAACAAAGTAACCACGCTACAATGATCCAATAAATATATTGCATTATAAGCAATACTTATTGACAGTTAACATAATAATTTATGGATGCAACGCAAATTATGCAATTGCGACAGACATAATAGTAATTAAACATGTTCTCTGGAAGCAGATAATGCAAGCAAAATATTTTTTCAAATTATTTCTTTTGTAGATAATTTTAAATGTATTTATATGCTTCATATTTCCTATTCAAATCTTCAGTAAATCACATATTGCTTACTATTCAAGGCCCAATGCATTTTGCTCCTCCCTCCAGCAGTGTTACGCGTTTTACAAAAATAAAACTGAAAATATGAAAATGTGCATAACCATGCAATTCTCTTTTTAAATTCTTTTTCGGAACCAAAAGAAAATATTGACAACTAAATTACCCCGAATGGAGGGCATAACAGACGATAAGGCTGTTTTAATGATTTAATCTTGAAAAATTCCCCGATTTTTTGTGAAATTCTGAAACTTTCTCTGATATTTCCAGAATTAAAAATGTCCATGATAATTCCCTGATTTCCCGGGTTATGTTACCACCCTGGAGAGGTGTATCTTCGAAGACTTATCCCAAAGTGGAAATTTCAAGGATACAGAGGTTGACTTAATATAAAAAAGCCTCAATGTTAAAAAAGTCACAATCCAACTTTTAAAGACTTACACTGTACTTCCACTCATTCTTTTCTTTTTTAGCCTTTGTGTACCTGTCTACCTTAACGCAAAGGTAGCCTCCGGACTTCTGCCAATGCATCATGCAGTCCGCAACGCTGAAGAGGTTCTTTGCCCTCAGTTCTGTTCGACTGGGTATTTCCAACAAGGTCACTCTGGCTGGAACGTCCTTCTCTTCCGCAACCCAATAGGCTATGATGTTTTGTGTAGGGGACCATGAAAAGTTCCTAAGAAAACACATATACTTAAATAACATAATGCATATAAGGGGGGAAAATTATTTGTATTAAATAAATGTTTTTAAATTTAACATAAAGTTTATTGCTATGATTTTTGAACTGTTCTGTGTAGTATGTTAATTTTTTTTTTTTTTAATAAAAACTTAAGAGGGAAAAACATTATTTGAAAGACATTAATTAACAATGACAGTCAAATATAAAGGTTACACCTATATATATATATTAGGGATGAAACAGAGATCTGGTAACTATCCAATATCAGGATTACCATACCGAATATCCAGATGAATGAAATACCGCAGATTTCTTGACGATTAATTATCTTTTGGTCTCACTTTAAGTATTTTGCTGAAAATACTACCAATGTATTCATTCTGCAGATTCTCTCAAGAATTTTTCTCGGGCTATTCAGGTGTGCAAAAAGTGAAGCGATAACTTTCTCATTAAAACCTGACTGGGTGCGTTTCAGACATAGTGGGTCACAGAGAATAGAATTCATTACCTATATATTAGAAATCGTTTTATTCTCCAGTCTAGTGCAACAGCAAGTTTTAGCATTTAAATATAGCACAATTAAGATCTGCAATTTGGAAATACTTCAAAATTAAATTTTCCAACGTATTGTACAGTACAGCTCCGACCATTTCAAAATCAGTATGAATATGAACAGTTTATTAAAAAACTGTTAAGAGAAGATCTTTTCGTAAAAAAAAAAAGTCGAATATCCGAAAAAATCCAGTATCTGGTTCGTAATGTGCTTGGCAAAACCACTATCCGTTTCATCCCCGATATATATATTCAATGCATTTTAAGTTCAAATACTTTTTATGGTTATTACTTCTTTTTGACAATTTCTAATTGATTTAACTTTGAGGCAAAAATTCAAATGAAATTGTATGAAAGCCAAAAAGGAGGATAAATAATTGTTTAAAATTATTTTTTCCCCTGAAAAATGTAAAAGGAATTTTATTTCTAAATCTTTTCGAGAATTAAAAAAAAAAATGGATGGATAATATATTCAAGTTTGAATGTATCAATAATCATTTAAATAACTTAAAAAAAAAAAGTAAAATTCTTACTTGATGCCAGTAATTTTAATACTCTTTTTTCCAAGCAAGCCAAAGGACTAGACAGAAAAAGCACATTTTAGAAAAGTTGCAACAACAATATCCATAAAAAAATTATTGTATCTACAAAAAAAAAATTACTTACAGGAGTTTCATATATGCTCAGCATATCTTTTCCAACTTTAGCAAAAAACTTGTCATCATTGCTCCACCTGCAAAGCACAGAAGACAATAATAAAGTAATTAATTTTACTTTGGAATCTATAAATTTTCCCTTATAATATTTTTATTTTAACCTTGTGTTTATTAACTTATGTAGTCAATTCTACCTAGAGCAAATAGTAAGATAATTTCAACACTTAAGTGAGAATGAGGCATTGGTAATAGGATAGTATTTGCTATTATGGATAAAAAGAAAATAACTAAGTATAATGCGAGTTTTAGAGGAGATCCTAAATCAAGTTTGCAATTTGAATTGAAACCCATAATTTCAAACTTGTTGCTGTTTATAGAGGATTCTAAACCACTGACAAAAAGCTCATGCAAGGTAAATCTAAGGAATATCGATCCAAAGCTAGTAATACCTTTGATAATTCTAACCAAAAGTTCACTGCTGGCAGCAGATTGTGAACAGTTGTCACTATGTTATTAAGTTGTTCTCACTATAATTTAATTAGTTACATAACCTTTGTTAATAATATATGTAATATTACTACTGTAGGAGCCTGTTGCTAATATGCAAATAAAATTACATGGAAAAAATTAATAGCAACTTTAAAAAAATTATTTTGGAAATGTCACCATACCATACGGATTCAATGAAGAAGTCATAACAATTGATTGTGCAAAAGTATACAACTTTTGATGATAAGAAATGCCTTATATTATTTTTGGCTTAATTCGCAAACCTCATAACTGCAAGCCGCGGATTCATCAGTATTAGCACAAGCTGCTTGGCGATCGAACTAGCTTCAGATTCCCATCACTTCACTTTTTGTTTTTAAACAATTACACATATAGAAGTAAATTACTTGAATGTCGCAAAGCAGTCTTTGCTACGGCTGATAAGTCCATGGTTTGGAGTTACTGAGGTTTCTGAATTTAGCTGACGACATGTACATAGATATTAAGTTGGGTTAATTTTAATATATTTTAAGAATGGATAAGAATATTTGAGTTTTGTAAAATCATATGGCGAATCAACTTTCATGTTACTCATTAAAAACAATTAGTTACACATTTATTACAAATCGCAATGTTTACTGCTCTGCATGTACGCTGCATGCTCTGCTAAAGGTGAAAATTAACAAAATTTGATGGTGGCCAGTGGCCACTAGACTTGAAAAAATGCAGTGGCTTTTACATTATGTAGCGACTTTACATTATGTAGCGAACTTTACATTATGTAGCGACATTACCAAGTTCATGCAGTACTAAAAAAATTAACCTTAAAATGTATTAATTCACATTATGTTAAGAAGCTGATGATTGTGTGAATAAAGCTATTACCGTATATACTCGCGTATATGCCGAGAAATTTAAGTCAAAATTTTCATCAAAAAGTAGGGGGGTCGGTACGCGGGTCATTAAAATTTCTAATATAATTTGCCAAAAATGGGAAAAGGAGAGAAGTTGAAATTAGCGGATTCTTCTGAAACTAATTTTTCTAATTAAAATTTCACTCTTTTGTCGAGGATTTGCCGATTTTAATCGGATTTTTTCATGTACGAAAATACAACTCTGCTTATACGCGAGTTTCCGATTTTGGACAAAAAATCGTCCTAAAATTAGGGAGTCGGCTTATACGCGAGTATATACGGTATTCAAAATAATTAAATTGCATATAAAATAATTAAATATTTTTAAAAAATTCGGAAAATTAAAAAAAAATATACAAATTTTCATTTTAAGAGTAATATGACATCTTTGATGAAAATTAAAAAACAAATTTAAAATTAATACTATTAATAAAAGTTTTTTTTCTCGTTCACTATGTGTATTAAAAATTTCAAGTCTTTCATTCAAAAATTATTTAAAGTAATGTGTTCTATCTTCATATATTCTACAAACCAATTAATTATTTATTAAAAAAACTAATTTTTTTTAGTTATTTTTATATGTTTGGGAAATAACGTCAATTTTGGTTGCGTTGCTACGCGATGCGTAGCAATCTTTGCGGCGACTTTGGATGCGAAACATCGTCGCTCCGCACGATTTAGTTGCTCGAATCCGACCTACACTACACTACCCCACCTTTATATTTTAGACAATTTTATAGTCTAGAGTAGTAAGGAGGCATAAAGAGCTAAATTCATGCCATCGAATTCCGAAATTGTTAAATTTCTGATTAAAAAGAAGTCGAAATCCACGGTGGCGACTAGATAAAAAATTTTCGATCGCCACTTTCAAAAAGTTAGTCGCCACGTGGCGACTGTGAATTTTCACATTTATGCTCTGCATGTTTTACTATCTTGCTCTTGAATAGATACAAAAAATCACGAAAGTAGGTTTTTTTTTGCCTTAAACAATACTTTATAGTATACTTAATTCAAAACAAGTTACTTTTGCATTTCAACAAAATTGCAAACAAAGAATTTCCTATATGTAAATTGAAATCCAACCATTCCAATTTGCTGGCATAAATGTTGTGCATGCAATTATAATTCTTTCTATAAACCTAAAATCTTTTAACAGTTTTTAATAAATAAATTACTAGAATAAGTTAACATTCAAAGCATTACCTTAAAAACAAATTCATACACAATGCAAGGTATTAGTTAATAACAAAACTTTGTTTCGTTCTTACTTGAACATTGGCCATGTTGCGATTGGGTGCGCATCTGCGTGGAAGCTTCTTTTTTTAATACCAGTTCTAATTTCCCAAATGTTTACACAATGTGGATCGTCTCTTGATTCAGGTATGTTGCTAAAGGTAACCAGATATCTAAAAGAATTTAATAAGTTTTTTTAAAGTTCCCAGTAATCAACCTATGTGATACATACTTTTAGTAATGTGTTAGTGGTCTTTATACTATAAGTAATTTTATTTTATAATAAAAACATAAACAAAAATAAAATAATTGCAAGTTTATTAAATTTCTTTAAACAAACAAAAAAACAGAAAAAGGGGAAATAAAAATTGAATTGATAGTACTGCAAAGAAAATGAAATGTTTGTATAATAAATGAAGAACAATTTTCTTATTATCAAGATAGTTTTGAAAATCCTGATAAAGCTTTATAATACGTTTGTAGAACTTTAAAAAAATATTTACATAAAAGCTACTGCTACAGAAGGGACAAAAAATGAAAAACTTAATGGATAAAGCTAAGCATATTTAATTAAACTTTTTTGTATTTTCCTAACTATTTTGTATTTATATAATAGGTTAATATTTACCTTAATTAAATTTTCTTTAAGGCACATCTGCCAATGGTACAATACAATTTGTTTGTTAATCATCTGTAGTTTTAATTTGTTACAAGAATAAAAAAAACTATTTAAAAAAAAAATGAATACTAATGTTCAATTAATGAATTTTTTAACATTTCTATCTGTTTTTAAATCGCATTACAGTAAGTGCAAAAGCATTTTAAAAAATTTCAAAAGCACTTAATACGATTTTTATAAAACAATTTAATATATTTGTGAAGTTATAACAGAAATTTCTGTGAAATCTTTACAAAACATTAAAAGCTAACAGCACAATCGTGCAGAATGTCTAAAAGTCATACATTGTACAAACTATCATACAAATTAGCAGGTACGCTTTATGGAAAATGTTACACTAAAATATTCCTATATTTTCATCAAGTCAAGTTTTATTATTTCCTACCGTAAATATAACTTTGGAGGTAGTTAAAAGCAAGACGGATAGCTCAAAGTTTCACTTTCACTTTTGAAATGCAAACTTACTTTTCGCAAGGCGAGAAACTAATGCACTGGACATTATTGTGGCTGAACCTCATGAACTGGTCAAATTTCTCACCAACCCACAGAGCTACTCCTCTGGGATGAAAGGTGGCCAGGTACGTGCCCAGGGGCGACCACTCCACATAGGTTTCTGTCCAAGACTACAAAAGGAAGAAGTTTCAAAATTGCATACGACTACAATCTACATACATTAAACAAAAATGTTAAAGTTAAGACTCCTACAGGAGAGATATTGATGATTCGTTTCCAAATGAGCGGTTCAGATGCCAAAGGGTGCAAGTGACAATTTCATGATATTGTGAAAACACAGTTTAAAGTTAAAACAAAAACGCTGATTCTTACGCCGCTAGATCTCGGCAAATGACAGACATTTACTTGTTTGTCCATATACTGCAATAACTATATTTTTATTAAAAAGTCACTTGTATCTATAGGCTTCACACACCCTCAAATGAGAACTCTAGTGTGAAATGAGTAAAAATCTAAAATGTTGCAAAGTTATATTCTATATATTTTTTACAGACATGAACCCACACCCAGTAGTATAAATTTTCTAAACAGTCTGCAACAACATTTTAGTGAACAAGAGACTTGTCTGCAACTTAATTTATTACATAACTATCAGTATACCGTTCATGTCCAAGCATAACAGCAACGATTAAGGGGAGAACCTTTGCAATATTATTAATTTGTTATTTAAAAAATTTAGCTGTTTTTCCAAAAGAAAAAATAATAATTGCCGAAGTCGGTAATCTGCAGTTGAAGGTGCATAAAATGCTATTTTTATTTATAGCAAATTCCATTCTCAGAAAAGATTCTAAAACATACCATGAAGTTAACAAAAGAGTATAGACAGCAAAAAAACGTTTGTGGACATTAGGTGATGCATAACCATTCACATGCTCATACTCATTTGCATGCTGTTTACAATCCAAAGGCTAGGGCTTTCTCATTTCTCCCTCCGGGTCATTCCATGTCAAATCAACACAAGAAATGGCATTTTTTTTCATCACCATCTTTGATTTTTATGAAATTTGGTGAACTTGTTATACCTACTAAGAACGTAAAAAATGCAAAATTTTAACCTCCTCGGCCTATTAGTTTTTTAGTTATTTTCATTTCAAAATGGCTAAAAACGTAAATCTGCCCTCCGATGGCTGCATTTAAATTGCCATAACTCCTGTTCTAATTAACATATAGAAATAAAATTGGTATAGTTTTAAAGCCCTTTAAATGACTTAAAATGATATGAAACACATGAAGGTTGAAAAACATTTCAAGGTCATATTACTTGACCTTTGACCTTGAATTCCCCAAAAACGAATTTCTTAATTTTCACTATATTTTTTCCCTGAATTCTACAACATTTGCACTACATGTATACCAATTTTCAGAGTGGGACAACAATGGGATCATATATAAAAAAAATTAGAAACAAAAATATGCACTATATTAGGGTCATTCCATGTCAAATCAAAAAAAGTGTAGGAAAAAATGCACAAGAAAATGCATTTTTTTTTCGCACCATCTCCGATTTTTATGAAATTTGGTGAACTTGTTATACCTACTAATAATATAAAAAATGCAAAATTTTAACCTTCTTGGCCTATTAGTTTTTTAGTTATTTACATTTCAAAATGGCTAATTTTTGATTTTTTTTTTTAGTGTATGATCCCATTGTCGTCCCACTCTGAAAATTGGTATACATGTAGTTCGAATGTTGTAGTATTCAGGGGAAAAATATAGTGAAAATTAAGAAATTCGTTTTTTGGAAATTCTAGGTCAAAGGTCTAATAATATGACCTTGAAATGTTTTTCACCAAACCTGCATATGTTTCATATCATTTTATAAGTCATTTAAAGAGCTTTAAAACGATACCAATTTTATTTCTATATGTTAATTAGAACAGTAGTTATGGCAATTTAAATGCAGCCATCGGAGGGCAGATTTACGTTTTTAGCCATTTTGGAATGCAAATAACTAAAAAACTAATAGGCCGAGGAGGTTAAAATTTTGCATTTTTTACATTCTTGGTAAGTATAACAAGTTCACCAAATATCATAAAAATCGGAGATGGTGAGGAAAATGACTGTTGATTTGACATGGAATGACCCCTCCAGCAGTAGTTATCATCAACAAACTAAAGGTGAAAATTCACAGTCGCCACTCGCCACGTGGCGACTAACTTTTTAAAATTGGCGATCGAAATTTTTTGTTGTGGTCGCCACCGCGGATTTTGACTTTTTTAAAAATTTCAGAAATTTAACAACTTCGAGAATCGATGCACGAATTTCCCTCTTTATGTCTCCCTACTACTCTAGGTTATAAATTTCTCTAAAATATAAAGATAGGGAAGGTCGGACTCGAGTAACTTATATCGCGCCGATCGCCGATTTTCCATATCCGAGGTCGCTATAAGTTTGCTACACATCGCGTCGCAAACAAAATTGACGTTATTTCGGAACCATATAAAAATAACTAAATAAAATCTAGATTTTTTAATGAATAATTAATTGGTGTACAATCTATCACGATAGTAACATTACTTTAACAAAATTTTGGATGGAAGACTTGAGACTTATTTGAAATAAGTAATAATTTTTTTTCTACAATGAAGGCTTTATTTTTTGATAATGTTATGGAAAGATATTAACACTAGTCTTGTTAGAAATTTTGGATATAATCAATTTGATATCAATAAATCGGAACATCGCTACTCCGCGATTTCAAAATTCTCAACTTAGAAATTATCCTAAATTGAACTAAACATTTCAAAATGAAATGTGTTCATTCAAAATATTATTTTAAATAAAAGGTTACTTTTATTCACGATTTATTTCAAAATGAATCGTCATTGGTGGTAATTAACAAGTGCGCGCAAAAAAATTTGTTGGGCCATTTGGTTATAACTTTAAATCGTTTTAATTAAATAATATTATAGAAAATAAATTGAACATTATGGTTTATATTTATAATTGTAATATACAATTTTATTGTAAAATAATATTAGAGACCCAAAAGGTCCGATTGTAGTTAGAAAGAGACATTACCATATGCATCTGTATATAGTTTTAGGCATGATGAGTAGTTGCCAATTTAGAACCTAGAGGATATTTCTTTTATATCTCTTATTATTATTTAATTTTTAGTCTAAATATTAATTTTAAAATAAAAGATTAAATTTTTTTTTAAAGTTTATACTCTGATTTTAATTAAAGTTTTACAAGTTTGAAAACTTTCCAATTTTAATTTTGAACAACAATAAAATACTTCTAAACTAAGGATAAGAGCTTTTTTGGGGATTGGCTAATATATAAGTAATATCGAGCATTTGCAAAATAATAACGATTTGAAATTGTTTATATAGAAATTCCGAGATAGCGGCGGTCTCGATTATCACTAGAACGAAGGCAGTTTCGATATACCTAGAACGACGGGATGGGTCAAATTGACCCAGGGTACAAAAATCCATGTTTAAGTTTTAAAAATATAACTTTTTTTTCGGTAATTACAATTATATCATTGACAGTAATATTAAGAGTACAAAATAGAATATTTAAATTATAAACCTTAAAAATAAACAAAAAATTATGTTTAAAAACTGTTTATAATATATTCAATTTGAACTTTTTTGAGGTATTTTGTCATTGGTGTGTAAATTTTTTATCCATTACTTAAAAATTATTACCAGTAAAATGTTCATACATTACTACACAAAAGTTGCGGAAACTTTTTTTTACGTAATTTGTGCACTTGCCACACATCGGAACAAATGTCAACAGTTTTGTTTACACTCTTAGAAACTTGACATCAATCTCTTTTGCGTGCTACTGATGGTACTCCGGTAGTTTCACTTGTTTTCTGTAAATCTGAATTATTCCTTTTACGAGTAGACTCAATATAAAGGGAGGCGAAGCTTTTCAATAAGTTGTTGGAGAAATTTTCGCCTCGAAAGATTTTTACAGATAACTCTTTTATACAAAATACAGGAATTTATTCAAACATTGTAGAAGACAGGCATGGCCACCTTCTCGATGCTGCCTTCACCAAGTATTTTCGTGCATTTGATCAGCAACATCTACACTGAATTTGGTAGAATTGTAAAACGATATTGTCAATTAGATTTTTTTGGGCCCATTATCGTCAACATCAACTGTGGGGTGAAATGAGCTGAGTAACATGACATTCTTATTATTTGTCCTTTGGTAAACTGTCTTAGTAGTTGTACTATCATTATGTTTCAGTAAAAATATTTCTGATGTCTTCATTTTTTTTTCACTATTTCAGTCACAAAATTTCGGTTTTTCCTTACAGTACCTATCAAACTGGTGTTCTTTGCTTTTAGTATTTCCGATAGTTTCAGTGTTGTAAAAAAGTTACCAGTGGTGACGTTTCTTCCTTTGTTTTCAAAAGGTTTCAGTAAACGTAAAACGACGTGTTTGGCGAGTACTAGATTTGCAAGACGATGCTCATCTTTACCTAAATATGGAAAGCTATTTATTATGTATTTAGTATCAACATCAGCTACAAGCCAGAACTTAATTCCAAATTTATCTGGTTTGTTTGCCATGTACTGTGTAAATCGACATCTGGATTTTGTAGGAAACAGTTGTTTATCAACTGTTATGTATGAAACCTTGATGTCGTGGTTGTTTGCACTAGAAAAGTTTTTATTGCTACTACATGCAACATGTAATTCGCAAGAATCAGATAAATTGCCATCATTATCTGAAGATAGATATACTTTCAGTATTTGAAGCCACAAATTCTTCATCACTAGAAGCAAACTCTTCATTTCAACAGTTTTCGGATTAATTTTCCGACAACTGTTGAAAGTATTCTAATGCTTCGCTAACAGTAAGTTTCCGAGACATTTTACTCATGTTTTATCCTATATCTACTTATTCAGATGAAGTCCTGTCTCCATCAGGAAAATAAATGTCATCTGCGCTTTTTCTCATATAAAACCAGTTTGAACGAGTCAAAATCCAATATTGTTCGACCAGTGACAATTAAATATCTAGGTCAAGGTCACTCACCCCCTGGATGAGTCAAGCCGAATGCGCACGACATAGGTGCAATGTGTTTTAGTTCCATAAATCGTTGTTATCTGCTTTCTGTATAGGAGAAGGGTGTTTGGGTCAAAATGACCCATTCAGTCGTTCTAGGTATAAGTGTTAAAAACACCAACTATAATAACTGCCTGCCGAATAATATTTTCCTAGGTTGTTATATGCATGATTTTAGGAAAAGCCAAGAAATTTCATATAATTCTGCTTGTAAGTTTTTGAGAAAAACGAAAACGAAATTGGATTTGGGTCAAATTGACCCACTTCGTCGTTCTAGTGTTATATATGGATAAATTTACAATATTTGTTGATTTTTTCCTTCTAATTTATTTTTGGGTGTATTACATTTGTTGAATTTGGTGCTATCTTGATTAATCATGAATTAGTGCTTACAAGTTGACTTTTGAGAAAAAAAACAAAAAAAAATCTTCAATGCAACTACCTATCTTTTTTTTATTAGTCTGAATTTTATATACATTTTTAAATTTCATTTAAGAGATGTATTATTCTTAAAATACAAATTTGTATTTTTTTTAAAAATTAGATAATATTAATTTTTTAAAAAAAATTTATATTTAATTACTTTTTAATGCTATTTTTTTTTGTACCGCATGAACTTGGTAATGTCGCCATTTAACGTAAAGTGGCCACTGCATTTTTTAAGTTTAGTGGCCAGTGGCCACTGTCAAATTTTCTTATTTTTCACCTTTACAACAAACTGGTCATGCTTTTATATTTTTTTAATAAGAACTAAAAGGAAATATGTAGCCACAACTAAACTACCAGAATAGACGATTGCTGTTTTAGTGCAATGCAAATTTGAAAATTTCACAGATTTTTTTTTTAATTGTTACCTGACATTTTACTATTCCAGAATTATAAAATTCCATAATTTCCAGGTTATGTTGTATATTATATGGAGTACTCTGTATGTATATATATATATATATATATATATATATATATATATATATACATACATACATACAGACAGAGTACTCCATATAATAAAATATTTTATATACTAACATTATTTTTATAAATACTAACTTCAAAGGGGAAAAAAAATAGCTTTCTACACTTACCTCTCTTTCTTGTAGCAGTGACGGATCTGGATTAGTATTTAAGAAGATAGCAGTCTTAGCTCCTCCATCATACATTACACTGTACTGATCACAAGCATCAGATTCTTGTAGCCAATACCGCAAATTCCCCTAAAAGTATAAAATGTTTAACCTTGTCAGCCAAATAACATACTGTGTGGTTATACTTGCTTCAATTTTCACGTTTATAGTTAAATTTTTTAAAAACTTTCAGACAATTTTTAGAATGCATATTCACCAATATTTCACAAATGAAACATGGTTTATACAGATTTTCAAAAGTAAAAAAATAAGTAGATCTTAAAGAATTTTTAAGGACCTTTTAAATTGTTTTACGATAGTAGATATATAATTAAATATATCATCAAAGCAATATTAAACAAAAATATATCAAATCAAAGCAATTAAAATTGAAATTTTGAGCAGTGAAATATTTTGAATAGATTTAAAACTTTTTTAATTTGTCAGTTTAACCCTGAGAATGACATTCCAGATCTCCTAGTATCACAAGCTTTTGTTGTCCTTCCTCCTACTCGCTCCACATGATGTTAAAGCTCGACATGACTAGTATCCCTCAAAGGGCCAGTCGTGAACACAATATTCCTGTTTTGAATCCGCATGCATATACTTAATTTCATGTAAAAGGATGTTAATTTCTTTTAAAAAACATGTTACTGTAATGTTTCAGATAAACATAAAGTCAAGAAATAATTAGGCAGTTTAACGTGAAAAGTACTTTTCATGATTAACATGAAAAGTATTTATCTTAAGAGTTAATATTTTTTTTTCAAAGTTGAAATAATTAAAATATGTTGGTACTTGAACAAAATTGTAGGTAGACACATATTAGTGCAAAGACAGATGCTCATATAGTCTTGTCACGAAAATCAAAAGTCGTATTTGAAACAAAAATCCAACACTTTTTTATGTATGAAAGGAACACCTATAATAACAAACAACAGCATTACATTTCTAATATTATGCTCTAGAAAATAATAGCACTAAGTACAATAAGAATTACTCCTATCTAAATTTAAGATCAAAATTACAATGTATTCCCATTAGACTTTAATGTCCTTCATAGGTAAGTAATCTATATCAAGTACCTTGAGAAAATTCCAAGTCAGTGAGCCAGATTTGAGTGCAGCCAAAGATGAATAATAGGAATTTTACACTAACATTTTTAGTCTTGTCACGAAAATGTAGTATGTTTCTAAGATGCTTTCACAAACACACCACACATACCCAATAAAACCCATAAAACTTCTACCATTAGTACTTCACCCTTTTAAAATATATACTTACATGGTCCACATACGGTTGAGGTGTTGGTGGTTCCCATTCATCCGGAATATCTTCATATCTAAAAAGAAAATCGATTTATTATACCTGTCAACATTTCAAAATTCAAATCTGTACAAATTGCTCTGTGTAACTTTACAAAAGTTTTCATCTAAGTGATGTCATATATATATTTGGTAAAAGTTTACTGTACGGTCACCCTTGGCGACTTTTTCAAAATCTCACCAAAAGTCGCCATTTTGGCGACTGTTGTCCAATAGGGTTGCTGCAATTCTTTGTAGGGTCGGAGGGGGGTTACCATTTAAAAAAAATTATCGCCAAATGTGGAAAAAATCGGGCCAAGGGTGACCGCACAGTAAATTTGACCCATATATTTTTTTATAACTATTTTTCATAAATGTTTATTGTTTTACTCCCTGCCTCATAAATGTAAACATATACATTTATTTAAAATACTTACGACATTTTAACAGGAAAGGTTAGAAAAATAAAAATATTATTCAATTCCATTTCAAATATAGATTTTGACAGTGCAGCGAGCTCGTTATTGGAAGGTTGCTGTTTCGTTTTTGATGGATTGTAAAAAAATCCATCGGCCATTTATAGTTTGGTTGGCTAATAAACGTCTCAATATCTACACAATTGGCTGTTAGAGACAGTTTGAGTTGGTTGGTTGAAAAACGTTGCACTAAATATGCACAGTGGCTATTACATGATTCACACAGATTTCCAAAAGTAAAAATTAAGTAGTTCTTAAGGACCTCTTATATTTTTTTGACGTTAACGGATAAACGCACATTTTTGGCGCAAAATTGGCATAGAACCACACTTAAATGTGGTTCGGTAGCAAGTTGGTGCAGGATACCACTTCCGGCAAACTGTGGCCCAGAAGCATTCTTTAAAGATGCTATATTTTTGTGATTTTCGCCGTTTTTCTAGAATGAGTATAATTCTTCACAAAACAACAAATGGAGATTTTCTAACAATGAAGTGTCGTGTATGATAATGAAATACCATTGACTAAAAAATCGGACAAAAGAGATCAAAATTCCACTTTTTTTCTGACACTAAATCGGTCTATTCACGCCTTTCTCTCCTTGCTTATTTATACTTGCGCATAATGGTCAAAAGTGTGAACACGATATACGTAAAATCCGGAATTCTACATTCCAATAATTTTAACGCACCCGGAATTCAGAGTTCGAAAATTTAAAAAACTTGGGACTTTCGGGTTAAACACGGAAAAATACCACCCATGTGAATTAGTAACAAAAAAAATATATAAGTTTGACAAAAATTAAGGACTTTAATGGCCCTTAATTAAGGACCTACCTAAATTAAGTAGTTCTTAAGGACTTTTAAGGACCATGTATTAGCAACAGTTAGGGATTTATCCTGAAGGAAAATACCAAGAACACTGCCTCGCAAGTTTGAACCATGTTCAGATAACGAAGACAACAATCGAACTGGAACACCATACACATGTGCAGATGCGAGGACGTTCGGATCAAGAAAGATTTCAGACGTATCAGATCTCTGAACATTGTGGTTATTCAAGTAAAAAAGATGACAAGGTACTTGCTACGCTGTTGCACCCTTAATCTTCTAATTGTAAGCTCCTCGTTGTTATATTTTACCTGACCATTCAACAACCACAGTCAGGTAAAATAAAACTCATTTTAGATCCCAAGGGACAGTGCTAAATGATTTTTTAAAAAGAAAACTTACACAGCATTTTTGCACAAAAAATTACCAACATACTTTTCGAAATCTGTAAAGAGGTTGACATGAAATATGTGGTGTTTATCCAACTTGTATCCATTTGTTGATTTCACAGCTTCAGTAGCATGTTCTGGTGATGAGAATTCAAAGAACACATACCTAAAAAGATAAAGCATTAGAATTTATGAAAGTGCTTTCAACGCAAGAGTAAAGGAAACGAATAAAAGTAAACCATAACTGCTGGCTAAATCATAACAATAACTAGTATTTCAATCTTAACAATTAGTTATTATACCTAATAGTTAACAATTATACTACTAGTTATTATACCTATAGTTAACAATTATTTATCTTACAATTAGTTAAGGCTAATATTTTACTTATTTAAAAAAGCTCTGGGATGGTTACCGTATCTATCCCTGCTTGGCGACGCTTTGGCACAGTAAGCAGTAGTGCAGGCGATCTACTGCCTAAACTGGTTTCCCCGATGTTTCTTCTCAAGGATCGATTCGTTCTTTCGTCTGACCGATCTATTTCTAGTTTCGACCCACTCTGGTATTTAAAGATCGATTCGTTTTACAAGCGCTAGAGATGGCATGTATCTTAGTGTCTTAATGGATAAATCCTAAGGCTTGGACTTCGACGTTTTTCAATCAAAGAGAAGGAATAGCTTAACGAATGAATGCTTTTCCGTGCATTAAAACATAAAAGTGTGAATGTTTTTTTTTTTTTTTTTGAAGCCGGATTTCTTTTATTTTTATAGCGGAAAACGAATTTAATTGTTTAAAGAATATTTTTAAGTAATTTAGTTAATTACGGGATAATTATTTAGATCATATGAACCAGATATAAAGGTGTTTTTTTATAGCTAGACTAGTTTTGCACTAAATGGGGTAACTTTTTAGGGGGACAGGGGAACAGGTATAAACAAGGATTTCATTTCAACTGATTGTATTGATAAGATGATTGGTCGCTAACATAAAGAAGATAAACAAGCTGTTTCGTATGACGCCGCGGTCCCCCATCGTCGCCCCGCACGCAGAGACTGATTTACGGCAGGGCATTCGGGGCACTTGCCCAGGGCCCCCATTTTAAGGGGGCCCCTAAAAATAATTTAAAGCTAAAAGTTAAAAATAAATTTACTAAAGAATTTTTTTTTAATCTAATAAATTTAGTTTAATCAACATTTTATAATACAATTGTTAATTTTTTTGCAAAACTTCTGCTTTTTTATTAAATCGAATCAATTTAACTTTTTTTTGCACATTCAAATGTTTGTCATTTTTTGCATCGCGTTTGTCCAAAAAACTGCCCATTGGATCACTTACAAAATTCAATTCATGTGACCAAGGCCATAAACAGAACCGGAAATGTATGAAGAAACCCTGTTGAAGTATTGAGAGATCATTAATGTTAATTCAAATTCTCAGAAGAAAAAAATTTAGTAGTTTAAAAAAAAAATCAGCTGTATTTACATTTGCATAAAACTTATTGATTACGTCATGTTGCATTGTGTGCTTATACATATAAATTTAGCAGTTTTATTTTGAGGTATGTCGAGGGGGCTCCTAATTTTCTTTTGCCCTGGGCCCCTAACCTTGTAAGTCGGTCCCTGCCCGCACGTGATTTGCTCCAAAAAAAATATTATATTATATTATATTCATTGTGATTTTTGTATATATTACAAAAAGGAACTTTCCAATGCCTCTCTCTTAAACAATTTAAATGTTTAATATTTTGCATTGTGAGTATGGCTTTATGCGATGTTAATGGTCGTTCATATAAGAACACTTGCATGCAAAAGATATCAAAAAAATATCTTTGACTAATATGTAATATTCTTCTAAAACAAAATTACAATACCTCATTCCATTAATATCCTTTGTATATTATAAATAAATTTATAGTTTTGTTTTATTTATTTATTTTAAATCAATGAGGACACTCTTTCATTGCATCACAGTATATTTAAATTAAAATAAAAATAGTCTATTGAAGAAATTTAAAAGAAAAATAGTTTTATATTTCTTAATTCTTGACACAATGTAGCACAAAAAAGAGGAACTGGCCTTTTTCAAAAACAGTTAATTAAGAAAAGAGAAAAAAATAGCAGACATAGCAAATATACACTTACAGTTTCTCTTAGGGAAAAAAAATACTTCAGCAATCTAAGCAAATTTAAGATCGTTATACATTTGTAATTGTTTCATTACTCATAGGTATAAAAATTTGATTTTGTACATAAAAATGTTTAATTTTCCATTATTACCTCAAAAATAATTTTAGTTTTTGTTCATGAACATTTTAGCATAAAGTCAATGTGTTTAACCATTTATTATTTAAATTTAATTGAAGTTCTATTATAGCAAATAGAATTTCTTTTAGTATTTTATATAAAAGTAACCCTAGCTTAAACAATGATCCATAAGAGTATAAGTTCTTTAAGGTAAGGAACAAGTTTCAAAAGAAATACTAGACTATTTATTTTCAGATAATTTTTAACAAATTGGAATAAATATTTTTTAAATGATTGAAGAAGTGTAACAAGAATACTTCAATTTAGCAAAATTATATTTTTAACGAAAAATCCTAATTACATTTTTACTTCATACTTTAGGAAAAGTTTATTCAATTAATGAATAAATTAAATATAAAAATCTCAAACTTAAATAAAATTGAAGATATTTGTTGCAAATGAGTGCAACAACATGCAATTTTGCAGAAAAACAATGTCACTCTATTATCAGACAAAGATGTTAACTTAATTTAAATAACTTTTATTTCACTCATCTTATCTGATCTTTATTACAATTTTGACTTCATTTCCCTAAAGACAGAATAAATAGTAACAAAAACCATTATATTGAGAAATAGATTTTTGAAAATTCAAATGATAAAAAAATACAAAATAAGCTTGTCATTTAAATTTGTAATCCACTGAATAAAGTCAATAATTGTAAATTACTATTTTAATCTTATCTTATTTGTATTAAACTTCTTTCTGTACCTGCTTTTTTTGTTGTTGCTGGGGTGTTTCAAAAAGTGATCAGCTTTCTGCGGTGATGGGGGGGGGGGGGGGGGGGGGTTGGAACCGGTTGCATCCACGGAGGGTCGCAGCTAGCCCCCCGCGTCTACATAGCAACATTCCTTCTATTCATAGAAATCCGCTTCCAGGAAAAGAAGGGAGAGATAATGTCCCCTGTTAACCACATGTGTCCCCCAATGTTGGAGAAGGCTGGCAACTTTGGCAAAGAATTGTTAATTTGGCAATATTTTTAAACTATTGACCGGTTATATCTGCTATTTTTTTAAAGCATTATTTAAAAGTATCAAGAGTATTTTTAAATATATTTTCAGATATATTTATAAATAATTTAAATATTTTTTTAAATTATACTTTATTATTTTTGCGGAAATTGGCGACATTCGTTAAGTGATTTGGCAATTTTTTGAAATTTCATTCTGGCAGACCTGGGCTTTATCACTATTCACATAGAAGGGGAATATCCTGTTTTAAAGGCGCCAATTCTGTACTGAGGGAGGGAGTGTTTAACAATGGACTTTTATACTAGCTTCTTTCAAAAAGCTTTATAGATATTCATTTCCATCTTGAACGAGGCAGAAGACTAGAATTTTTATTTTATTTCCTTTGTTAATATGGGATAAAGAAAACATTGTTTCTAGATAAATTTGCTTTTTGGCATGAAACGTCTTTAAAATCACTATAGAGGGCATATCAGGCTAAAAACACCAAACACTTTTATTGTGATCCATTTCGACACCTTAACTCCGTTAAAAATAATAATAACACGATTGACATGAATTTGGTCTCTTTCAATTGAGGTACCAATACGTGAAAATTCTTGAATAAAGCAAAGCACGAACGAGGATGGGTGGGGATCAAAGGAGTCAAACGGAATAGCTTCTTTATCCTCCCTCTGTACAATCCTATTTATATAATATGTTTAAATGTTTCAGGTAAAACCCTTCTGGCCGTTCTCCGACACAGCCGCATCCGATTTTAGAATTATTAAAACAAAGCTAACGATTTTCTAAATTTATTTGTAAACATTAAAGATTTTACTGAAAACTGACCATGCAGTGCAGTAATTTCCCCAAAAGTTTGCAGCTTAGTGAAACCAATATGAGATTCAATTATTAAAAAAATTATTACCCAAATTGGAAAATTGACTTAAAATTTATTTATAAATATAAGGGCGACAAAATCGTGTTCGGTAGTGTTACAATAATTCATTGATCCGTCCCTGTTGCCGCGAGTGGCACGCGGAAGCATTTTATATAAATGTTTTGATATATTTTGAACAAACTAAGGATAAAAAATAAATATTTTATTTCAAATTAAGTTAAGTTATTTAAATAAACTAACTTTAATCAAGTTTTTTTTATAATAAGTATTTTTTCCTGTTTCTGCTTTTTTTTAGAAATGTGAAACAAAACTGCCAACCTCGAAGATATTTTATGCGGAAGATTGTTTAATGAGGAATTGTTGAGGGGGGGGGGGGGGGGGGGGGGGGATAACCAGCCACGATATAAAATATAAAGTGGCTATTATCACTTAATTTACTATTTCATAATGTTATGCAATTTTATTCACATTATCTTTTTCTCTTAGATCAACTCCTTGGTTCCATTCTACATTGAACGACAATTGATGAAGTGGAATCTTCAGCACATCTTATCCAATCAAAAGGGCTTTTCCTATTTTTTGATGGAATTATAATTTTCAAAATATTTTTTAATAAAGTTTTCGTTATACTTTATACAATTTGAAGTTATTTTGGCCATATGTGTTTTTTCTTTTAAAAAAAGTTATTTCATATTATCTATTTAATAACTCTATAAAATTTTATAAAGTTTGGTTAAATCTTTTACTATCTTTATGTTGAATTATCCATAAAATTCAATATTTTAAACTGATGATTCAATTCTTCTGCTTAATTGTATGAAAATAGATAAGAGTTTGAATTGTTTTGATTTTGAATATATATTTGAAATATATCCAAGGAGTTAATTTTTTTTTTTGTAAAATACTTTTCTAAATAATTCAAATTTACGAATGACCAGATTAATTCGATTACTCACATAAACTGCCGAAAAGAGTTGAAGTCTCGAAACTAATAAATTGTATTTAAAGGTTTATATTGCATAATATTGAAATAGTTATTATGCATGGTCATTGTTAACAGAGGTAGGTGTAAAAGCAAAGTATTGATTTTTCCATGAGGTTTTCTTGCAACAATTGCCATTACAATCTCTAAATTTTGATTTAATCTGGTCACACAATGGAAACTAAGTCTCAGCGTTTCCCTCACACTTCAACACCCATACTAATTGTGCGACGTTGTTGTGCAACAAATAACAACAATTGTGCAACAAATGACATCTCTTCCAAACTGTTCCAATCGGAGCGGTTTTCAATTAGTCCAGGTGGCATGCGCATGGTTAGTGTTACAGTGTATATCCCCAGAGGACTGCGCGTTCCTTTGTGTTTATCTTTTTTACTTCAGGGCGTTAGAAATTGTATTAACTAGCAACCTGATTTTTTACAAGCAAAGCAAACAAGCGACTACGAAAGTATACATATCTAAAAAAATTTAATTTGAGCAGTAAACCTTAAAAAACTTTTACGCTCATATACTTTTTTTCTTTATCGAAAATGTTGCAATTTGACTTTTGTAACTTTAATTTATATATGTTCAAAAAGAAAATATCAAATTTGCATTTCAATTTATATTACAAAAATACTTAGTTTTAAGTCCGCTCCAGTCCACTAATTAATTCCCCTTAAAAGTGAATAAGTAAAAATACTGGTAAGGAATGTATAAGGATGTACTTTTTTTGAAATTGAGATATTTAATTTTGATATATAACTCTGCCAAGACAGTCAAAATAGCAGTTAATTTTAATATTTTAACTAATTTATGTAAATTTGTGAGAAAAAATATATACAGAACTATTCATTCGCATATATATTTTTCATAGCCTTGAAGTTCCGATGGCTTTTCACGTTGAAAGACAGATAATAATATGTGTTCTAAATAAATATAAATACTAAACAAAGTGTAATTACTTTTTAATTAATATTTTCTTTTATATTTAATAGTTTTAGATGTTATAAAACATAAGTGTACATTAACAGAAAAAATATGTTATTACTTTTATATAAGTGTTCCATTCAATCCCATATTAGAAATGCAGAATGGTAGCTTTCAATAATTAGTTATTATCACTTTTTATCCGTGAAATATTTTTACATCATGAATGATGTTGTTCTGCTGAAATCGCATTCGTTTGTTCGTAGTTTTATACGATAGGAAAAGAAACGTAAAATGATTTTTCTAGTGCTGCTAGAGTAACCAAATTTGTCAAATTAAAAGGGGGCAGATTTTTGTAACAACCATTTAACCATCGGGAGAAAGGTGGGTAGTGACAAAAGGTGTATTAAAATTCCTTAAATGTCATGGCGGCAATAAATAAAATAGAACACTTACAAAAAAGTAAATCCCATCAAACACATTTCTGTAAAAAGGCTACACAGGAAGTGCTGGCCATAAAAAGTAGAAATCTAAAATGTGGCCAAGTTTAATGATAATGGAGATTACTGCTACACATTGATACAAAGCACCAAGAAATGGGGGTCGGCATAGTTTTAACCCTCTGGCGTATTAGTAAAATAACAACATTATAAAGTGATCTCTTTAAATTACTTTACGAAAAATACATCGATATCGCATAGTTTTCTTTATGGACAGCCTTTTTTACAGCCCCATACAAAGATGCTTTTAATGGGATTAGTATTACTATTTCATAATTAAATATTCATTTTAATATTAGTTGAATTGTCAAAATGTAACCCAATTACTGCTAAATTATAAATGCTTAAAATAAAACGATAAATAATGCATGCATTAATTATAAATGCATAAATAAAACTTTAATTTTATTGTATTTTTTTTATCCCTGGTCAACAGCAAATAAAAGCAAACTATCTTAGTTATTGATGTGAAAAGATGCTATGTGGCCGCTACTTCGTATCGTAATATTAAAAGTAACGCAAAAAAAAAAGTTTCATTACCTAAAATAGCACGGTACATATTACAAATTATTGTTGGAATAAATACATTTTAAAAGAAGTTTCAGTATTCACACATAGAGCAACACCAGCTTCACACGTGTTACTTTTTCCTATTTTCACTCAGTTCTCTTTGTCAAAAGCATAAAGGGAAAATGCCACTTAACCCACTTGTAACCAAATACAATTGTATTGTGTCGCACATGTGGTCGCACGTGCATAGATCACAGTTCCCTATCTTCTAAAACGACAAAGGAAATAATCGTGTTGCTTTAGTACAGAGTATTGTCTGTTGATTTTTTTCGCCCTCTTCTTCAGCGGCGGGATGACACCTGAAAACGGCCTTGGGAAAATTGAAAAAACGACTGCATTTTATTAATTTATATTTTTACTAGCTGTTACCCGCGATTGCACACTGTTACGCGCATTTAACTAGCTGTTACCGCATTAAAAAAAAGTTTCACCGGATATTCCATCTCTTTTTGTTCTCCTCGAAGGCAAAAAAAAAGAAATGGCGTTGATGCAGCCCCCATATACCGTCAGAACATTTGCCCCCCCCCCCCTCTCGTGGAAACATTTTCACCCCCTCTCCGCGCGGTATAATTCACTCGGGAGAGTGAATAAATGACTAAAACCTGATTGATGCGGCTATCTTTTTTTACACGATAGTAGATAATTTATCCAAAGGCTCCAAATCCCCAAAGGCCGTGGGCTTATCTAATAGCATCTGAAGGGAACTATTATAATGCAATATAAATGCAATGGGCAGAGCTGTTACACGAAAGATATTTCGGGGGGGGGGGGGGGGGGGGGGGGGGGGTGAAATAAGAAATTTTCCAACTTAGCGATTCGGAATCCCCAACTCAACAGTGCTGAAAGTTCGCAGTTCCTACTTATCGACATTTTTCATCCTTTTTTAATATATATTTTAGGTAGTATAAACACTTCTCTCACAAGTATTGATTTGTTCCAATGCAGTGTCCGTTCTAAGGTCTAATTTAAATGTAATCTTACAAGTTGGGCAATTGCTAATCTTCCCTAGCTTTCAATTGATAATGATTTGCAGTCATAAATTTTTCCAACTCGGGGGTTTTTAGAATTCCCAAATTTCAGGGATTCCAGATTATTGTCCTACCCCCCCCCCCCCCTTCCGGTACGACGGTCCTGGCTGTGGGAATTCCGATTCCGCTTGACTAAGTTGCCAGTTCAATTGGCGTCGAAATTCGATAATGTAAAGGAGACCGCCTGGCTCTGTCTTCACTCCCTCTTTTTTATTACCCCGGGTGAAAGGAGGGAATTTTTCTTAGAATAGTATCCTTGGTGGCTCTTGGTTCCTCTTAAAAATCGCCTGAAGGTATTGTGACTTGCGAGACCCAACTAATTGTGGTTTTGGGAAAAGGACAGGAAATGGCAGAAATGACTCTGGTCTTTTCTAGGAATCGAGTGGAGACCAGTGTACGTTCATCAAAAATACTACTGATAAAGTGTTTACAGAACAGTTATACTTTTCCTTTGACAAATAAATGTCCTAAAATTGTAATAAAAATTATGTTGTATTTGTGGTAGGGTCGATGATTTTTTCCAGTCAAAGCAGGGGTGCCCATCCCCCCCAAGCTCAATGGCGCAAATCCCCCCCCCCCCCCTCAAAAAAAAATCTATGCCTTATCAAATTTAATACATATAACTTTATTAGAATCTAAAATTTTCTACTGAATCCACACAAAGCTCCACATTTCGCATTTTATAAATCAGTTAGAGATAAAATCAAGATTTAAATTTGGTTATACATTAACTTATATGTATGAAACTTATATATTGCATTAAACTTCCTCTCCGCATCTCCTTATAACGTTTCATTGATACAAACAAATAGTGCTTAAAGTCATGTTCGTAGGTAAAATATATGGTCGGAGGTTCGGATAACATAATTTTTTCGAATAAAATTGTAATTTCAGAAATTTATTAATTAATTCATAATAAATTCCATAGAACTTGTTATTGTCTATCCGCTAAGAATCGATCGAGTTCGGTTTAAGAACCGCAGCATTGTTATGGTCTAAAAATCTGGTGTTTTCTACAAAATGTCTTCGATTTGTCTATGGTTTTGATTTCAATTCCACCAGAAAATATAATTTACAAATGTATATTTTAAAATTTTTAAATCCCGGTTTTGGAATTAAATTTTTTAAACACCTAAAACAGTTACTGTAGAAATGCTGACGGTAATCTCCGATTGTTCAATTTCAGAAAAACCCTTGCAATCGCTCCATTTAGACTAAAATAACTACCTACAATAAATATTATATGTTATTACATTTGTCAGTGATATATGCAAAATTACTCTAATTAGCAGAAACACATGATGTAAATAGGTTTTACCCTAAATGCTCAGAAACAATTGCCTCTTACCACTAATGCCACTGAAAATGCTTAAATACTTTATATATAAGAAAGAAAAGTTTTCTGACTGAAATATAAAAAACAGCTTTTTTAAAAAACACATCATGACATCAAAGAAATAAAATTGATGTTATTTACACGCGTTAGATACAAATGGTTCTACGAGTGTATATGTAAACCACATAGTTTGTATTCCCCAATCACAGGGCCATCTACAAAAGCTATTGCGCTTTAATAATGTCCCCATTCTACACGGACGTTAATTGCGCACGTTAGCTTTTGCGATAACTCTGCGATTGGTCCACTACATGGTTTGAATGCACCAATCAGAAGCTTCTGCAAAATGCAACGCGGCGTAAATAGCGTCCGTGTAGAATGGGCCTTAGAATATCTGTTTTTTACTGGTTAAGTATACTTTCTCTTACCTAATGGTATAAACAAAACTGGTATATATAAAACACAACTACATATATGGTCAAACAGAAATATTTATGAAAAAGTGTGAAAATTCATGTCTTAACGATTAGAGATGTCATCATGAACTAAAGTACAGATTATAAGTAATGAATAAACTTGTGAAAGTTTTATTTAAAAAAAACATCTATTAAACCCCAACAAAATAGACAGGTAAACACAATGATAAAAAAAAATTCTCAAGGAAATTCCTGCAAAATACTTAACGTTATTGGTTTTGTTTAAAATCACTCGTGACCTTCTACTCTTATTTTTGGTTATTTTAAATATGACTATTAAATGCAAAAACTTTATTTTGTCGAATTTTAAGAAATCTTTTAAAAATTAAAATTTAATTTAAAAATGCCGTATGATATTTATCCACTTACCGGTACAGTTTATCAAACTCAGAAAATACTTTTCATTTAGTTTTTTTTTTTTACAATTTAAATATTTGCAGGTTTGCTCCACATTTAAACTGCATGTTCACAAAAAACATTCGTCCTTGCTGACTAAAATATATTATCCGTTCTTTTATTGTAACACCATTGAAATTATTTAAACTAATTCGACGCCAAGACGAAACTCAAATATAATAAAACTACCTACGCTCAGTAGCGGGGGTTCTAAAAGTTCAGTTTGGCTTTCATAATATTAGACAAATATCGGCGCCAATATGTTTCCCGCTAAAAAATCGAGACCTATGGTCGTGCCTACTTCCTTTTTCTTTTTTTTGTTTTTCTTTTTTTGAACGATGAGTTGCACGCATTGCCTAAAATGTCGCGGCTCCTAAATGTCTGTTAGCTGTCTGTGTGCTGGCAGAAGATACCAAGATAATACGAGAAAATAAAATCGATTGTAAATGTGTAATATAAGCACCTGAAAAAATTAGGAGGGGGTGGGGTACGAAATTTTCTTTAGTTCGTCAATTCAGTAACAAAATTTACTATATATATCTTTTTAAGTTTAAATTAAAAAAGTTGAGGGCAACATCCAAAAAAAGTGTGGGAGGGGGGGGGGGGGGGCTTCCCCCCTAATCGCTACAACTAAAGCTTATTAGTGAACAAACGTATGAAAGTAATTAGTTTGTTGTGGAGTTGTATATAAAAATCGTAATTTACATTTAAGTGTTATTGAGATGCGGAAACAGTTTATGCTTCCATCACAGCAGTTTAAAAAAAAAAAAAAAATTGCCATATTAACAAACGAAAGAATTAAAACTTTGTTAAAGTCTCCGTTTTTTTCCCGTTTTTGTTGCAGTTTGGAGTTTATAGCAATCTTCATATTTATTATTATTTTTACATTCCTTCTTCCTAACGGAAAAGTTATTGCCTCACAGAGTTTTTTAATTTAAATCTCAGCACTGAAGTGTATAGTCTGAATGTATGAACCGTACAAAGATCAGTAAACGTGTATGTCCTAGATATACATATGAGTAACACATATTAAAAAAATGGAGTCCCAATGGAGTTTTAAAAAATGATTTTTTTCTCTAAAGTACTTTTCTCGGTTTTTTTACTGAACCCCCTCCCCCCAAAAAAAAGAAAAGAAAAAAAGCGGGGGGTCTTGTGCGGTGGCATGCGCCGCACAACCCTAAGATTCTTCCATAGCCATTAATCAGATAATTTTTGTAATTTATTTTGTAGATATTTCTAAAATGGCATTTAGTTTTAACAGAATAAAAATATGCATTTTCAAGCAAGAGAATTTTTTTACAATTTCGTCAGTTTTTGTGCCGAAGAGGCGTTTCTTGAAATGGCTGGAAATTCCAGTGACTGCAGACATATTATGTATGCAAAATTATTTTTTGCCCAAAACATTTCCCCCTAAAAATTAAATAATAATAAAGCAATGAAAAAAAATCCCCCCCAAAAATTCTGATGGCGCAACTTGCGCCATGATCCTCCCCTATGGGCACCCCTGCCGCAAAGCATTAAAAAAGGGTCGATTTTAAAAAAAAATCCGAGAAAGCTGGAAACAATTTATTCTATTCTAAAAACTGTTGTATTAATTTTGTACCCCTGCACCACCTCGGCATTGGCTGTCATCGTGGGAAAATGGGGTTCGAAAACAGTTTTTTGTAATTATTTCTCTATGAATCAATTATACAAAAAAAATTCATTACAAGATTATCTTGCAAGTAATTTTCAGCAAACATTTTATTTACAATTTTTTTTTCTGTAGTTTAGACACTAGACGAGAATTAAGTTGATATCAAACCACTAGGCTTAGATATGACAGTTTATTGCCCTACTTTTGTTTAAAACATCTATTTTTATCTTATAAACTTATATTTTAATAAGAAAATTAGAGCTTTTAAAAAATAGAGAAATGCAATTCAAGATTTCGTTAATTATAGAAATTAAATAACTATTTCGCTTTATGTAATTACATATAATATTTTTCTGTTCTATTACTGTATACAGGTAGTTCTAAATATCTTGATTTACACTTGCAAAATTCCCTACTATGCAAGTCAGAGAGCTTATACAACACGGACTTTCTTATGTTCACTTGTGTTAACAATGTTTTACACATCTGTTCGCTATAACAAAGTACGCCGCGTCTATTCACTGCAGCACAGACGGTGTGATAATGGTTGGCGAAGGTTGAGTGATGATCTTTTGTGTAACCACACACAAAAGATCATCTAGCGATCCTCCAGTTTCTTTCACGCTTTGGAAAGTAAAGTTTTGGTCCAAAACCGCGGTAGATAATAATAAAAGACATATGTTTACAATGTGTATACCAACAAGATTTCATTATCGACTTTTAAATGTGGTAGTTGAGGTTAAATAAGAAGTCAAGAAGGAACGAAAGTAGAAGAAGAAGGAAATAATAAAAGACATATGTTTACAATGTGTATACCAACAAGATTTCATTATCGACTTTTAAATGTGGTAGTTGAGGTTAAATAAGAAGTCAAGAAGGAACGGGGGGGGGTTTGTTCACGGTAATATTGGTTAGAAATTATTTAGGCGAGTCCATGGTTATAATTCTTATTTTGTTATAAGATGTGCTTGTAATAGCAAATAAAATTACTATTTACATCTTTCATCAAAGTAATAATAAAAAAAATTGGTGTAGCAATGGCGGATCACGGACAGATGAATGTTACGTGAAACGTCATTTTAGCAAATTATACACAGAAGAAGAAAAGATTGGTCGCCAACGTAAACCTCGTTAAAATATATTTTTGTCCTTAGTTGCAATCACCATGCAATTTACATTATTAAAGTCTTAAATGTACAGTAAAACAGAAGTATAAAAACACGAGATAACATTGATTTAATCGTTTTTTTAAACAAACCGACGTACAATGGGACGACTAATGTAAAAAAATGTCGACATGGCTTAAATTTTTATGTTTCAAATTTGGCTTCCAAAACATGGTATAATTAATTTTCAATATGTAATCTACAAAAGAATCAGAAAAAAAAAATATTATTGTCGAAAAAGTAACACTAATAAACTACGAGATAGGTTTGAAGTTCATAGGAGAGGCTATTACCATTAATCAACTGCTGATTATTAAATATTTTTATATATATATATATATATATATATATATTAAATTCGAAAGAAAACATTACACTACTGTTCCAGCTGCTATTTTAATAGTTTCAATTTTCTGTTTCGACCATCCACATCAAGTTCAAATCAACAAATAAAGGGGAAAGTGGGGTCGAAATGTGCGGTAATGACTGGATACAGTTTAAATTTTATTTTTGGCCGTATCTAAAAATGTACAAAGTTGTCCAAAAAATGGACATCATTCCATTATTCTACAGTGATTATACTTCAAATAAATACAAACAGTGGATACGACTGCGTACGACCTTGGGTACAATTCGTGTTTACACAAGCCCTAATATGTTTATCGACGCTGACTTTTTGACCCTGCAGGACTTAACTTGAAAAACAGCTATTGCATTATTATTTTATTATTAGTTTATTTATTAATTTATTATTAGTTTACTTATTTATGGTGCAGTGAAATTCGTATGCGTGTAATTGTGAATTAATTTGTGTTTGTATTCGTTATAAACGTGAATTAATTTGTGTTGACTAATAAAGTGATAGTGAAATGAAGAATGTTTTTTGACTTCGACACTAAACTGATTGGCTGCGAAACTAAAACTCTATAATTTTTTTTTATGTTATTCGTTTAAATATTACTTTAATGTAAATAATTATTTGAATGTTATTAAAACGGCAATAGTATGTTGGCTTTTTTTACTGTTTAATTAAAAGTAAAACAAAGGTATTTTTATAACTACAGCATCGAGACTTCACATTGTAAATGAGGTGCATAGAATGTACCAAAATTCATTAAAATGTTACCCCATTTACTCTAAAGTGTCGTGTTTATTCGTGTGCAAAGTTGCAAGCATGCATATAGCTTGATTCCCTTGAGAGTCAATATACAGAGATTTACAATATACATTGTTGGAACAATATGTTTTTATTTACCCTACGACATTTATTAAACCGAATCCGGGACGTGGGAAAAATGTGAGCAACAACTTCAATTGTTTGACGAAATAGCAAAACGGATGCCTCCTGCTAAATTAAAAACTAAAAAGGGACAAATGAAATCATCTTCTCTGAAAAAAGGAAAACCGACTTTAAGAAAAATGCGCTAAAAAGTATAAAAATAATTTTTAATTTTACGTACAATTTGAAGAAATTGAATGATTTAACATTAATTTTTATACTTATTACAACTTTTTTGAAGTTGGCGCCAATTTACAAAAACCAAACCTTAATTTTAACGCCGATTTCAAAGCGTTGAAATAAGTATAAAAATTAATGTTAAATAATTCAATTTGTACGTAAATTTTTTTTAAAAAATTATACTTTTTAGAGACTACTTATAATGACCCTCTCCCCACCCGATGAGCTATCTCCTTAATAGAAAAAGAGAAGACAATTGGGAAGACATACTCTGAGAAAACAATTGGGGCATATATATATATATTTATTACTTTCTTATAAAAAGGTACATAAAATGCGTCCTTTTAACATTACATGTATGTAGGTTACCAACTCCCCTTATATTATTTTTTAATTTATTAAAATCAACTTGGTTAAATTTCTCAATTTTCATTTCAAATTTATGACAGGCTTTTTGTAGTTTATGACTTCCCACTTAAGCCACGAGACTGCCCATTAAAACAATCCCTGAAAGCGGCAACCCATCTTCACCTGTGCTGTGAAGCTTCTCAAGCAGATCTCCGAGGGAGAGGAGGGGGGGGCTTTGTGAAAAAAAGTCCTTTGTCCTGTTCATAGCATTCGTTCAGAGAAGATGTTGAAAAGACTTATTTTTCATTGTCTGCTATTAGCAGATCCACAACCCAGGAGAAGAAAGGATTACAATTGGAACATACATTTCAATTGAACTTAAGCGACATCTGTTGTTAACTACCCAATGTGAACAAAAGTTACCAATATAAACCGTACTTTTAAGTGAACAATAAACTTCAACACACCACATGTAGTAAGATCAGTATATATCTTCTTTTGGCCGGTTCTTAAAGAAGCAAACAGCCGTTGAAAATGAGGGTCTCTATTAAAGAATAGACTGGTCGACCAGGAAAAACTATATATACCACTGTTTTTTTACTTTCTCCTACATTCTTACTTCAGAGCCTTTGCTTTTAAGACTTAGCAGCTTCAGTCTGCAGTGTTCTATGTTAAGCTAAGTAGTTAAAAATGAACATGAAGTACTTAATTTTTTGTTAAGAAAGTTTATTTAATAGTAAGTATAGCGCAATTTATGTAAAGAGAACAAACAGGCAATTTACAAAAGTAAGCAATTTAAATTTTTTTAAAGTAAAAACCTTTGTTTAAAATAACCATCGACAGCTTATCGATTGATCGGTTTATTTTAGATGTTAAATTTAACTTAACTTAAAAACGTTTAATAATTATTTATTAATTAAAATTTTATTATTAATTATCTTTGCCATGTACTTTAAGCTAAGGACAAAGTTTATTTGTGCAAAAATCTCGAGGTTTGAATACTTTACACGTTCCTTTATAAATGATCCTTAGCTTCTTAAGAAACTATTTTATTCATATTCCAGAAAATAAATTAAATAAATATTTAAAAAGTGTCAATGAGAAAAGTGTTTTCATTAAGCAAACATTTGTGGTGGAAATGATTGACACTCCTTTTATAAAAACCAAGCGTTTGGCTATAAAATTCTAAAGCCATTTACTGGAGCGCCCAAGCTTTTAGTCTTGTCAATTTAGAATAATAGTTTGCTTTATTTTTTATTTTTTAGTTGGTTAACGCCTCAAGCAGGTTGTGTCCAAGTCACTTGTGCGATTTAACCGTGTACTACTTGTCTAAACGTAAGTGATTTTTCGCTAATTTTTTAAGTTAAGTATTTTATTAAATATTTAAGAAAGTATTTTATTCATATTCCAGAAAATAAATTAAATAAATATTTAAAAAGTGTCAATGAGAAAAGTGTTTTCATTAAGCAAACATTTGTGGTGGAAATGATTGACACTCCTTTTATAAAAACCAAGCGTTTGGCTATAAAATTCTAAAGCCATTTACTGGAGTGCCCAAGCTTTTAGTCTTGTCAATTTAGAATAATAGTTTGCTTTATTTTTTATTTTTTAGTTGGTTAACGCCTCACGCGGTACATACAGTCCTTTCAGTGAATTACTTTTATTTCTGAATGCATCATAATTTTGAAACTTATTATATCGAATTTTTATTCGACAATTTTTTTTTCTGTTTTGAACTAATTCCGGAACTCCGGAATCTGAAGAATTAAAAAAAATTATAATTTGTCGTTTTAACAAAATTTATTTAAAATAACCTTTTAGAAACATATGCATATAATGAAATGTGTAGCAGTTAGAATACGGCTTGGTTTTCAATAATTCTATTTTGGGGTTTAACTGGCTTATTTTTTGTTTTTAAGAAATTCTTGTATATTTAATGTGTTTGTTTTATCCATATCTCAAACCAAGTTTTAATGCATGTTATTCATTACATATGTTTAATTTATTATTTTTCGCTGGGAGATGCTTATTATTATTTTTTTTATCAGAAAATGCACCCGCTTCTAGTTAATATATGCATTTTGACATGGGAGAAAATAATTGGCCAAGAGGATACGGCAATTGCATTTCTCATGCATCCAGAAGTAGGTTTAGTGCCCTCCAGGGATGAAGCACCTGATTGTCCAAGGTGTGGATCGGATATGAGGGCCGTGAACGATAGTAAGAAGAAACTGCGATTCAAGTTCGTTTGCGTGCATAAATACAGAAAGGAAAATGAATGCCACGGAATGGTAAGCGCTAAATTTAAGAGTAATTAATTGTCGATTATTCACGAAACTTTTAGCTCTATATTATATTTTTATTTTTATAAATATTTGTACACATTCTTTTTGCACATATTCTTTTCTTACCCAAAAAATATCTACGTTAGACTAGATTATTTAAATTTAATTTTGTATTCAAGAAATTTAACAAGTATAATAAATACGCATCTTTTAGTACCTATTCTCTTTACCTAATTTTATGCGATATGTGTTTCGTTTTAAGATTAACTTCTCAGGACTCTCACTCTTTGAATACTTTTAAGTTTATTGAATTTATTTATAATAATTTAAATTCCAATTTTCCTGCATTGATTAATTTAGAATTAAAATGGTTATTAATTTAGAAAATTTAGAATTTAATTACTACTTGATAAATATGGTCATATTGGTGTATGTAGGTACTTTTTGTTTTTGAATATAATTTTATTTATGTTTTATGTTAAGATTATAGCAATGGCTATTGGGTTGGCACAACTGTCGAGTTCCTTTGACTCCCACTATTTACAGATCACGTTACCATTTTCAGAACATAGCTGTATTTGTTAACCCCCCTTATTTGATAAAATATCCACCGTAATAGTAGTGCAATGATAACTGTTGCTGTTTCGATATTCATCTGACAACGTATTCCTTCCTGTTTACTTAAATGAAAATTAATTCTTCACATTTTTTTTAGTTAAAAGTTAAGGTTCATTTAAGTGTAACTCATATAGGCTTTTTGCATTAAATTCTCAATTAATGTAAAGTTTTCTGTCAGGAAAATTACAAATTATCTTCATACATGAATTATTTTCAAATAAAGTATTCTGCAATAAATGAAATGAATTAAAACAATATAAAGACATGTATCGTAGCTTTCTACTGTTTATTTTAAGCTTTTAATTCTACTTAATTTATAAAAAAGATGAAAAATGTCGGTGACTTGGAACTGGAAATTTTTTGCAATGTTGAGTTAGGAATTTCGAATCGTTAAGTTGGGAAATCTCTTGTCTCAACCCCCCGCCCCCCAAAAAAAATATTGTGTGACGGCACTGTTGGACACAACTATCAAAAATCCGAATACATAAATTCCATTTTTGAAAAACCTGTACTCAAAAATGAGTACAAAGAGAAAGAAAGAGAAGTTGCTTGCCTATAAGCAGCATCCTCAGGCACCGCAGTCCAGTGCTTTATCCGTTAAACTACGAAGGCGACTTAAAGACGTTATTAGCAGAAGAAATATTAAAAAATTTGTGCCAAAAGAATGAGAAGTAAGATATTGAGTTGTAATATTTCAGTTTCTATTTCAGAAATCGACATTAAATTATATGGAAAACCATATTTTAAACAACTATTTTAAATTTGTCAGGTTTTATTGAGATCGCTTGAGCATAAGCTGAGCTGAGATTAGCAATATTTTATCACATTGCTTAGTATTGAGAAAGTACAATTACTTAAATTTGGGTACGTCATCGCTCCTTTACGATGCAATTATAATTTAAGAAAAACGTGTAGGTCCAGGAACTCAATTTTAAGTACCTTTTTTTACAGTGTTTATATAAAATAGTTCATTTATTACTATTATTATTACTTTGTTTTTATTTATAAATGTATGTAGTATGTTTATATTAATAAAAAACATTTACATTTTAAGGTGAATCCAACCAAAAACACATTTCTGGAAGGGATGAAAATTTCTTGCGGTGACCTGCTGGCCATTGTCTTCGCATTCGTGACAAGAAGGAAAGTCACACTCTTCTTGCGCGAACTGCAAGCATGGCGAGCAGGTAAAAACCTTAAAAGCATGTCTCCAGAAACAATTATAGATTGGTATGGATATTGCCGAGAAGTTACCGAAGTGATAGCATCCCACAACAGCAAACTGCTTGGCGGTCCAGGTAAAGCATATAACAAATTTAATTTAAAGTTTTTAAATTTCCACATTCTATGTTATTTAATTTTTTTTTAATTTAACGTACAATTACCTAAATCAAGAGCTGGTTAAGGCAGAAGCGATCCACAGTGGACCGTTTGGGCAAATCAGAAACTATTTAATGATAAAATATGTCTAAAAATAGTTTGTTTACTCTTTAAACAATATTTTGCTGGTTTTAGTAGACATGGACTACGGAACTTTATTAAACATTGTATTCACGGTATTATTTGTCGTTTTGTTCAAAACGAACTAGTTATAAGTATACGTTAAGAACAAAATAAGCTATCGACTATATTTTACAATTTACATAGTGGCTATCTCCAATAATTATAATAGAACATTTATTTAAATTTTATATATTGATCATCTATTTAAATCAAGATCGCAAAACGGAGACACAAATTGAGTCACGAAAAGGATATATATATATTATATAGATTTTATTTATGTAAATTAATAGAGTTCGATTTAATTAATAATTTTTGTAAATGTCCTGGATACTTTTATTTATAAATGTATGTAGTATATTTATATTAATAAAAAATATTTACATTTTAAGGTGAATCCAACCAGAAACAGCACCAAACCTCGGCAAATTTTAAATATTGCCAAATTAAAATATCTCGATTTTGGTATTTTAATTTTTAAGGTGACAGTTATTTTTGGTTGTTGAAGAAGCACCGATTTCATAATTCTTTTAAGCATGTTTGATGGGCCTAGAGCTTGTAGTTAGTCGTCAATCTTTGTATTAACATTGAACAAGAGTTTTGAGAAACATTCATGTATATCACCCGATTTTTAAAGATATTTGTCTCTTAAAAGTTATTAAATGTGTCTCTTAAAATTTATTAATAAACTTTTTTTTTCTACATAGAGTTCGGCTAACATCATTAAACTAATTGCATTAACGTTTTTTAGGAAAAAGCATTGAACTGGACGAAACGTTTTTAAGCACGAGGAAATATCACAGAGGTCGGAAAACAACACCGATGGATTATGTAGTCCTTGGCATATATTGCAGGTAATTAAATTATTTACTTATTTTTCAGCTCGACTTTAAAACTATCCTATTTCAGTAAAAACTTTTTGAAATTCAAAAATTTTAATTTTTAGTGACATTTTATTGTTATAGTTAGAATTTCTCAAAAAAAAATATTCTAATAAACTTTCATTCACGTAACTTTCATATTATTATAATTACATTGTCGTAAGTAATAATTTAAGTGACAAAATTAGTTTTAGATCAGCAATTATAGAACCAATTTACTTTTACTTCGTATTACTACTAACATGTAAGTGAAGACTAATATTTAAAAAATTGCGGGTTTGTCTTAATCAAATTCAAACCACATTTATTACTTACAAACATATTACTGAATGTGCGTCATTTTAGTTAACCCTGTGTAAAGAAAATACATTTTTTAAAAAAAGTATTAGCTTAAAATACTAAAATACGTTTCAGACATTTGAAATTCATAAAATTTACTAGTTTAAAAAATATTTCTTGTTGTTAAATGCGAGTTCTTGAATAAATAAATATGGACCACATACAGCGCGATCAATTTTGGTAATTTACAATAATTTCTTTCAGGGAGGATAAAGAAGGATTGTTTTTCATGGTGAACGGGAAAAAAAAGGCAGATCTGTGGCCCAGGATAAAACTTCATGTTCATCCCGATACTAGCTTCGTTTACACAGACTCGGCTAAACAATACCATGGTGTTGGTCAATTGTTGAACGAGCCTGTGCACAAATGCACCAATCATTCTATAGGTGAGTTTGTGTCAAAAACGGACAAAAACAACACCATAAATCCATTGGAGAACCAAAACAGATGGTTAAAATACACCATAGCTAGCCATCAATCTGAGAAATTCATTCGCCAGTACATGGCGCTGTATTTCTATAGAAGGATGCGTCTTCCAAGAACCTTTTGTGATGGAGAATTAATCCACAGGTTCTTGGAAGATGTCAAGAGGGTTTATCCTGGGTACGGCAAGACAGGTCTTACTTTAAAGGAGATTGATGAACCAACCCCAGAAAATATGGGACTACAGCATCTTATGCCTGCAGCAAATGAGTCTGGATATTCAGAGGATGAACTAACTCTAAACAGTAAGAATATATTCATATAATATTTCCTCTTTATTTTTTACAAAATAAAATTGTTTTAGGGCAGGTATGGTAGGAAGAAAATGACCTTTTTTCTATTTGACATTTCATATTTTTTTTTTCTGTAATCTTTTTTTAAAACATATTATTTGAATAAAAGTTACCGGTATGGCAGCTGCCATACCGGTAACTTTGGTGTTGGTGTAAAAGTTTGTAAATATAGGTATTAGCTCAAATAATGTCCATATAATCTGCCTGGCTTCAAATTATAAAGCAGTATTTCCAAAAGTTGTTCAAAAGTTTTTTATAATAGATATAGGGAGTTGGATTTTTTTTTTAAATTCCTTCTAAAATGAAAAATATCTGTTTTAGGTATAGAGTAAATTAGAAAATCTCGGAGGGGGGAATCGCCCCTAATGCCCTATAGCTAGATCCGCCACTAGCGACATTAGAGACATAATATATCATCAATTTCTTTAATAATAATTTTACAAGAATAAAATGTCCAACGTTGCATGATGGATAAAAATGAGTATTATCAGATTTATTTAATAAATAATGAGTGTTTTTTTATATTTTTTAAAACTGAAAATAAACAGAAGGCAAAATAAAAAAATTCTTGTGAACGACGGGGCTCATCGCTTTGTTTTTGAATTTACAAAAAAACAAAATGTCATTAATCGTTATTATATGCATGCATGACAAGATATTAAAGCCAATTTGACTTATCTTTTATCGTCGTAGAAAAGACAGCACGAACAAAATTTTCACATCATCAAATTTGCCTTGTTTTAAGACAAAAAAAAAAAACAATAAATAAGGAATGATAATCTATCTTTATGACGAGAAAAACTCATTGACACCAATATTATGTTCTTTTTTTATTATACTAGCTCGAGGATACCATCCGCTGGATGACCAGGACATTCAAATGGTCGACAATGCAGAGGATGTCGACTGGTCAGGATTTGACTAATGTTTGTTATTATAAAACTTTTTTTTAAAAATAAATAATTTATATTCTTGTTTATAAACAATAGTCTTGTTTTTTAATAAATATTTTTAAGTAGAAAATGCACAATTTTTTGCGAAATGTTACTGATGCGATCCTCACAGTATACTGTTACTGAGTAAAGATGTTCAAAGCTGTATATAAATATGTAAAAAAGAAGTATGCTTTTTAAAATCATCATTAAAAAAGTTAAATAAAAATAACATTACAATATTTTTTTTTACAGAATATTGCTAATATTAGAATAATTTAATTGTGTTAGAAGTTTCACATTTGTAACGCAAGAAATAAAAAAGTAAGAAATTTTCCAACGGGTATATCTCAAAAGAGCAAATTTCCATAGATATCTACTGATAATGTGGAAAATATTTTATTTAATATGTCAATGAATATAATTTTAAAATAAAATCTAAATATTTAGAGAAAAGTTGCATTTATTGTATGTATATGTAGTGAAATTAAAATATGGTACACCGTTGAAAAAAGTTAAAGGGTTCTATCATCAAGTCTAATTAATAATTACTACTAATGAATAAAATATTCTTTAGGTAGCGATATACTTTACTTTAATATACTTACTTAAGCAAATAATTTTAACACAGTATCTATTATAACACACAGGCTCTTCCATTAATTCTGACAAGAGTAATTACAATTTCATCTTTAAAGTAAGCATTCAAATTTAATAACCTTACAAAAGAAAAGGAAAACCGATTTTAAGAAGAAAAAAAATTGTTTACACATAAATTTTAATTTTACGAACATATAAATTTTTAAATATTTAATATTAGTTTTATAGCTATTACAACTTTTTGAATTCGGTGTCTAAATTTAGGTATGCTTTTTGTAAATTGGCACCAACTTTAGAAAGTTTTAATTAATATAAAATTAATATTAAATATTAAAGTTTTTCCATCTTGTTCGTAAAATTAAAAATTATTTTTTAGCGCATTTTTTTCCCTTAAAGTCAGTTTTCCCTTTTAAAAAAAAAAATATTTTTAGTATTTAATTTAGCCGGAAGCTTCGCTCCATGCTGTTATTCACCAGGAAAACTCAAGTAGTTGCGGAGATTATCCGGTTCAATAAATGACGGTTAAATAAAAATTTTATTGTAGTTAGATTCAATAGTGAATATCCAACACTATCTACCAATGAAAATAACTATCGTTCGGTTAATTGAGATTTCCAGATAGTTAATTGCCGGATATTGGTTATAAAAAGTGACCAAGTAAGACATCTCATTATGCAACAACAAAAAAATGAATAAAATATCTGAAATGGATCAGATATCTTATTTATACGAACATGCATTAAAAAAAAGAAAACAGAACCGTCGAATTGATAACCTTTCTCCGTTGGCGTGCTTCAGTTGGTTAAATATAAATATATTTTATTAGTATTTTTTAAAAATAAAATAAACAAATGTGGTGAAAAGAGTTTCTCTATTTGCAGTTAACCTGTTTTAAACTAACGTTTGGAGGCGTTCTTAATCGTGCGCCTCAATATACCGGCAATTTGTTACTTGGATCCATCTATGAGCATTCTTTTAAACTTTTGTAGTAGTTTAGTTTGATTTTACAATGATTTAATGTGTCTTTTTAAGTGGGCAGAAATAGTGAATTTTCTAGGAATTTGTGGAAAGTAGATTACAAATAAAAAAGAAAAGTCGAAAGTTTCAAAACTAAATATAATTAACTGGTTAAATAAATACTAGCAACATCCCCCGATGCTTTGCATTCATTAAGTATATTTTGTCAAAATTATAATATCAATTATAATTTTTCTAATCATATAGCTAATGCTAGATCAAGGTATGTGAAAACTCAGTGTATTATTACTTAATTTTATTTACATTTAACTATAACAAATAAATGTTTAAATGACGCACTTAATTTAGGTGTTCAATAACCTATATACTTTTTAAAAAAAATCTACATTGGACTAAAAAAAATATTATCCAAATCGGTTAATATTTTTTCAAAAAGTCTGGTTAATTGAAAAACATTAAAAGCATACTATAAAAAAAGTAGATCTTATATAATTTAATGGTTTGCGAATTCTTAAAAGTAATTTAGCCAAAAACTTTACAAAATTTCTTATTTCACAGTTTTGAATTATAAAAAAATATAACAGAACACTATGTTAGTGGTGTGAAGCAATCATTAAAATCTTGTAGCGCTTTTTATGTTAGAAGAGGTGATCAATCCGCATAACTTAACAAATTTAAATCGTTTTTGTTGTTCATGTTTTCTGCGTATGTGTTATTAATGAGTGCGTTCTTTAAATACATTTGTTGATATTAATTTATGTAAGTATTATTCCAAAAAGTGAAACCAAAAAAGAAATATTTAACAAAAAAGGTATGGATCAAGCGCGATGGTCTAATAGATTTGAGGTGGCCGAGTGTTTGGAACTTGGGCAAGCATCCGAGCATGTGTGTAGAGATTAGTTAATCGGAGGATAGTCAAATTAATTCCTTTCGACAACACAAATATCTACACCGTGTAAAAGGTGCACGTTAAATCTGATCCAAAGTCCCGAAGTCTATTAAAGGCGTTGGGTGCCAGCTCAGGTGTTGTACTCGTCATCTGACCATGGTTCTAAAATACGAGGCATCGTTTCCGGGTCTTTCCCTCGAGATAGGCCCCGAACCGTCGCCAATAGCCCACTGTACAGCTTTAGTGCGACGTTAATTAAACAAAACCAAACCGAACTCGCATACCTCTTACTGCTAGCCGAACGCAGATCCACCGGGCTACCGAGGCCCTAAAAAAGATTGAATCAAATCGTTACACTAATCACAATCTGTGTTTGGTCAGACAAAGAATAACACACCTGTGCACCCCACTCTCCATACTTTTACAACTTGAGAACATGTTAGACACGACATATTTAACGTACCCCAGCCACCCATTACACTAATTAGCCTTACGAAAATCTTACGCCGCGAGGTTTGGTTAATTAACGTCGCACTAGAGCTGCACAGTGGGCTATAGGCGACGGTTCGGGGAACACATACACATTTATACATGCGCCTCGTTATTTTAGAACCATGGTCAGATGACGAGGAAACACCTGAACTGGCACCCAACGCCTTCAATAGACGTCGGGACTTTGGACTCCGATCAGATGTATCGTGCACCAGTCCCGTATACACGCCGTTATTTTTTGCGGATGTTCTGGACGACTTTTCTAGTATTTTGTAGCGAAGCTGGCAACCCTCCGATCACGAGATCACTACTTTTTACTTTTCTTTGTCAAGTCCATCACCTGGCATCGAAACACGAATCTTCGTATTCCCAGCGAGCCCCAGTTGCTCAGTTGATAAAGCGTTCAGCTACTAATCAGAAGATTGGTGGTTCGAATCCGCGCGATGGATTTGACATAGAAAAGTAAAAAGCGATCGGAAGGTTGCCAGCTTCGCTACAAAAATACTAGAAAGTCGTCCAGAATATCCAACAAATTATACTGGCGTGTATACGGGACTGGTGCACGATCAATCTGATCGGGGTCCAAAGTCCCGACGTCTATTGAAGGCGTTGGGTGCTAGTTCAGGTGTTTCCTCGTCATCTGACCATGGTTCTAAAATAACGAGGTGCATGCATGAGTGTTCCCGGGTCTTTCCTTCGAGATTGATCCCGAACCGTCGCCAATAGCCCACTGTGCAGCTCTAGTGCGAAGTTAATTAACAAAACCAAATCGTATTCCCAGCTGACGCCTTTAACCGCTCGGCCACAGTAGCATCCCCTTCCCCCACCTCCCTTTCTCTTTGCTGAAACCTTTTCGAGGAGAAAAAATACAGGTAACAACACCACAAATCGAACACTGTGATTGGTCGAAATGAACGTCATATACACAGGCAAAGTGGAAACTTGCACGTGATGCCGTGTAAGACAATCACCGTCTGTTGACTTTTTAGTCGTTTGCCGCTCTCCTCCACAAAAACCACTCAACTCTTGTGCCATATTTTAAAATAAAGCCCATGTATGGTGAATTACTTGTTTTAAAAGGGAGTTTGTTTTTTAAAAAAATCTTGCTTAATTTTTTTTATAAAGTCAGAATTTTTCTATAAAACATATATAATATATATTTACCACATGCTTTTTGATTTCATGTCTTTAGAATGCATTCAGAAAAAAAACCCAAAAAAACATTAGGTTTTACAAATGACGCCAAATGAACAAAAAACGCCAGACTTTGGCCTAATTTTTCTAGCTTGGCATCCATTGCAATTATGATCGGCAACCCCTATCGAGCGCCAAAAAACCCAACACACGCGGAGAAAGGCGCGCTTTATTTCTTATGTACATGTGTCTTTCAACGTGATATAGATTTAATTACCATTCATTTATTTTAAACTACATATTATGGAATTTTAAAGCTATGGAATTGTTTGATATTGATAATGTCAACATCGAAGTTTTAATATTATATGAAATTATTGACAGAACTTCCAAAGGATTTCGACTTTGTTTATAAAGGTAATGATTATAAAAAAAATCATATTTAGCCTTTAACAATAAATTACTTTTATATGTAAGTTTATGTAAAATATTTTTTATCTTAGTATAGCTAAATATTTTTAATATATTAAATTTATATATTTTTAATATGTTATAAACTAGTTCAGATGTGAGAATGGATATTTATTAGTCTTATATAGTTAACAATAAGAATGTCAATGCTTTTATTATTATTTAAAAAATAAATATATTATTAATATGATTAATTTATTATTTGAGTTGTTTCTCTTTGTAAAAATAAAAGCCTTTAAATTATACGCTTTGGAAACTTTTTTTTGATTTTTATAAGTACATTTTATTTGTTTTATTTAAAATAAATTGAATAATTTTAAATAATTTATTACCTTTATAAACCCATTAAATATTCTTATTGATACGAAGATTCCTAAAAATGTTATTTTAAATTTGCCACAAAATTCTAAATAAAACCTTAAAAATAATTTCATTTTCGTGTTAGTAAATTTAATAATTATATTTTTCTTTTAAAAATACAATTTTTAGATCCATCAAATATTTTAAAACTGTTTAATACTTTTAGAATGCATGGGATGGATTTTAAAGAAAAAAAATTCTCAAAATATTCAAGTTAATTTCAATTTGAATGCAAAATTCAATTTCGTATTAGTATTACAAAATATATTTTAGTATTATGAAACTACCAATATTTAATTTAAAGTTTTAGTACGTTTTCAAATGAATTTTTATTGAAAATATTTTTTTGCTTAGAATTTTATATATAAAATATTTTTTGAAAATATTAGTTATTCTTATTTTCGCAATTAGAGTACAGTCTGTGTAATGTTTATCTATTCCATTTTCTCTCTCCATAAATAACGTTAAAAATAACGCTCCATAAATAACATATAACGTTTCAAATTAGCAGAAGATGGCGCTACGTGATGGATGGTAAGTTGAGATTGCTTAAAAAATTTCCCGAGTTCCTCAATCCAATCCTTGAAGAGTCGATCTAAAAAAGAATCGCCTGCGAGTAAGTAGAAGCGAGTAAGTAGAATCGATTCTTTTCGTTTTAGTCTAGTCTGCCATCTTGGCAACCCGCCATATCTCGCGCCTGCTTGGCGCGAGATTTGGCGAGTAAAATACCGCAGGGATAGATACGGTAACATTCCCATATGGGCATAGATGTATTATAGGACATTTGATGCAATTTTTTTTGGACGATAAATTCATATTATGGCAATCCAGCTCGACTTTGTTGGTATTTTCCGATGTCTTTCATTCTGGCAACCCTACGACTTCATCATGCTGAGTATTCATTTGTGCGGTGTGACCGAAATTATTTTTAATCGCAATTTTGAATAGGATAGCGGATGAATACAACAATAGGCGTTTTCAAATCACCAGGGATTTACGGAACTACTTAAACTAGAAGACGTACATGTCAACTCATGGCAGGTAAGTGTTTTGATAGATTACTTTTTAAAATTGCTGAATGACTGGATATCTTGTGCATTGTTAGTTATGTCTCCTATATTAAGTGTGATTGAGAAGTTTCGAGACTAAAATGGAAAGCATTTGAATTACAATTTTCAAATAAAAGACCTACTTTGGGTCATAAATTCTTCAACATTCATTTGGCCCATGATAAAAAGTTGGGGTCAGATTTACTGTATGCGTCACCTTTGGCGCGATTTTCCCCACATTTTTTTAGATGGCAACCCCCCTCCGAGCCGACAAGGAATTGCAGCAACCCTATTGGAAAACAATCGCCAAAATGGAGAGATTTTGAAAAAGTCGCCAAGGGTGATTGTACAGTGAATTTTGACCAAAAGTTTTTTTGATGGATGGAAGCGGGTTGATTAAATATAATAATGGGGATATGAACCTGGGGGGGGGTCATGTTTTCTTTTCCAGATTTATGTGCACCAGTCAACTACTGGAAAGATTGCTGCCTGTGAGCACCATAATCAACTGCGCAAAGGGGATGCCAACTTTGATCCCGAGTAGTTGTAGGCCGGAGACCACAATTTGCTCGGAGTCGCTCAAGAGTGTCAGTTAGTAATTAAAAATGCCAGAAAAGTCTAATAACCGCTTCTGCTGCATAAAACTTTATACTAAATTCAGTGTTCACTCTGGGCGTTTTTTGAAGGGCGGTCCGCCCTGCTCGCCATTTTTTCATGTCGATAGCGCCCTCGTGCCCTTTTTTCAAAAATGCCGCCCTCTTTTGAAAAAATTCCGCCCTTTTGCCCTTTTCAGTCAAACAAAAGCGTCCTTGCTTCCCTGGCTCTTTAAAAGATGCATCGATTAAAAAATATTTGCGTATAAATTGGAATTAAGTGAATTATGACAGTAGAAAAACAAACTCTTTTTTTAACTACGCATGTTGTGGAGTCGCGATGATTCTGCGGTTATTTTGAGTACGGGGCATTCCACGAATCCCCATGCTGACAGTGGTATTCTTTTACCCCCTCCCCCCCTCTAAATTTTTACAGAAATTCGGTTTTTAATTTTTTTTATTTGACTTACAATGGGAGGGGTTTGAACCCCCTAAACCCCTCCCTTACCTACGTGCCTGCACGAATCCTATTGGTTGCCTGTGCCCGCATATAATAGGCTAAGTTTTTTTTCTGTGTTTTTTTTTTAAAGAGAAGATGGTTTGGGCCGAAGTTGCTAGGTTAAGCATTTTATTACCAAATTTTGGATTTAAGTAGCATTTTCATCAGTTTTGTAAGGGGTTTGATTAGGTCTACTTAAAGATTTGGTTTTTAGGAAAAACATTAATTTTTAAATGTCAAATTTTAGATTTTAAGAATTATCTTAATAAAGGGACAACAATTTTGTACGGGCCTTCGAGATAGGCCCCGAACCGTCAACAACAGCACAATATTCAGCTCTAGCGCAATGTCAATCAACATATCGTAACTTGTTTTTTATTTGGTCACGGTTGCTATGTGCCAACGAATGGCCACGCCCGCCCCAAACTTTTTTTTTGAAAGTGCCCTTTTAGAAACAATAAGTGTCTTTTCAAAAACGGGGTGCCCTTTTACTGGCAACAGCGCCCTGCCCCTTCTTATTTCTAGAGTGAACACTGCTAAATTATAAAATTCATTGGCACAAATTAACAAAGCTTTGAGGACTTTTTTCGTTGTCAAAGAAAAAAAATGCGCCAAATGTCATATCTATTTTTTTTAAATCTATATCTATCATCTATTTTTTTTTTATTAAAGAGCAAAATAATTTTGTAGTCATAAAATCCCTTAAGCTCACAATACCATTGTAATATAACAATATATATGATAGGCAGACTCATCCTTGCTAAAAAAGAAACGAGTAATGTAGTTACTGCGCGAAACTAAGCTTTAGTCCAGTTTTTGTAACTGTAGATTATTGTTGCTTACCCTTTTGTTACATCATTTTCATCTAATGGGTAATATTCAGTTAGAACTTTTCCGAAATTAGAATATAACTTATGCAGGACATTCTTCAGTTTCTCCACCCTCTCAGGACCAACTTTGGGCACACCATCCACAATGATGACAGACTTCACCCCATCCGTTTCTCTAGGCTTATTTTTCAGTAGATCTCCAACAAGTTCTGAAATTAAAAAAAAACAAAAAACTTTTAGGCAAAATTTACGATCACATTTGGCGGGGACACCGTACACTAGGAATTAACCGGTTGAATTTATATCATACTAGAGCTATACAATAGACTAGTGGCTCCCAATTGGTGGTCTATGGACCCTCATTTGTCAAGTTTCTGTGGGGTTTCAAAGGAAAAAATTATAAATATATTATATTATAGGGGTATATTCTTAGTATATGATGACCTTTGACACGGTTCTAAAAATTGACGGTATTCGTACTAATAATTTTTTCTCAGCAACAAAATACCAGTTTTTGCCTATCAAAGAATTCCTATTTCCGGTAAATTCCTAGTGAACGGTGCGTCCTTGGCGGTTTGCCTTTGAAAATTGGTGTCAAATTCTTGGTTGAAAAATGTGAAACAATGCGAGAAAAAAAAGTAGGGATGCTGTACATCACGATAATGCTACGAACATCATGAGGAACAGATGCAGTATAGGACATTTGGCGCATTTTTGTTTTTGGCGACGTCAAATTGCTGTTAAACAGCGCTATGCCGTCATAGGGTTGCCAGATTGAAAGTCGCCATAAGAATCGGAACATACCAACAATGTCAGGTGGGGTTGCCATACTATAAATTTATCGCCTCTATAAAACACGCCGAAAAATATCCTGCGCCAAATGTTCTATACTACATCTGTAGCCATCATGGATAGGGTTGTCAAAATATAAAATTTATCGCTTACAAATTGTCGCCAAATCACTTTCGGAGGGGGCACCGTACACTAGGAATTAACCCTATTTCCTTCCTGTAAGGATGCCAAAATATAAACTTTACTGCTCGCTCACCAATTGTCTCCAAACATCATATTTGAAGGGAGGGCACCGTAACTAGGAATTAACCTATATATTTATAATTGATGGCCTTTATTCACACAGGTCAGAATAACAATTAAACAATAAGGTAATAGATGGTTATGTAAATATATTGATCATCATGGTGGTCAATATATTTATCATATATTTTAAAAACCCGATTTTTGTGTTTACCAAGGCAAGTGTGCGTGTCAATAAACAAACTTAATCATGTCTTATTGGACAGTATCTGGAAAACATACACAAATTGATATAATAAACGCAATTCTTTTTTTCAGTTGATTTCATTAGAAAATCTTGTAATAAGTACGATCCAAGAAAATATGTCAACATCAGCCAGACAACAAACATATGCCAAGTCATTTCAAATCATTAAAACAAACAATGCAAAGAAGTAAAGATAGGTAAACACATAAAATTAACACAACTTCTCGAAAGTTCGTGAATTATATTGAATAGTAAGATTATATAGGGTGCAATTTATGGTTAGCAGCTACAAAATACCTTCGTCTGAAACATCATCGATGAAATCTTCAGGATCACTAAAGTCCGGTTCTTCAACACCATTTTCGAAATTCATGTTTATTGTGTCCGGACTTTTGTTCGCATCTGAGTGATCCAAATCACGATCTTCAGCCATAATCACGAAAGGCAAACACGTTAATGGTACAGCGACAAATATCTACCACGTTCTACTAGACGCCGCCATGATTGAAAAAGTAAAATGCGGACAGTTAAACAAAAGTTCAACGACGTTTAACTGGAACCGTAGGTAAATTTATTGTCATATTTGAAACATATACTGCTATCAAGGCGACAAGGATTAGTTGATTTTTTTTTGACGACTCTAAAAGTACACAAACAGGTCACACAAATTTCAAATGGGAGCTAGTGGATTCAATGGATTCAATGGTAGCTCAATGGATTCTAGCAATAGAAAATATAAATTCACAGGAATCATACTATTGTGTTGTTGGTGAACTTAAATGGGATCCTTCTTTCGAAATAGCTAAGCAATGGGTGGTTTTTAGACGGCTCGAGATCTTATACTAAAAGAAAGACCCGGAAATATTGGATCGTCATTGTAAACCATTCGCAAATTTAGAAGACAACACCAGTCGGCACACCACGCTCTAAACTTCCACATCCTGTTTACTGAAACTAGTGCCCAATATCGATCTTCGGCAAGTGCACTAGTCTTGTACACGGCGGAGGTTTTTTAATGGCAGATAATCCTTCTTAAATCACGAGTTTGTTACACTATCAAGTCCAGATTCAAACCATGCAAACCTCTGATTTTGAGCCCTGCACTTTACTGCAGCGACTCAATGTCTTTCTTTCAAGATAGACCCGGGATAGATTCCTGAGCTGGTTCGATCATGTGCGAAGGACTTTTGACAAGGAAAATTAAAAAAGTAGTGATCTTGTGATCAGAGGGTTGCCAGCTTCGTCACAAAATACTAGAACAGTCGTTCAAAAGATCCACTGTTCAAACAAACGAGGCATCGTTCCGGGATGTTTCCTTCGAGATAGGCCCCAACCGTCGCCAATAGCCCACTGTTCAGCTCTAGTGTGGCGTTAATTAATCAAACCAAACCTTCGAGATAGGCCCGAACCGTCGTCAGTAATCCACTTTGCAGCGTTCCGTTCCTGGAGCTTCGAAAATGAAGTATTGCCGACTGGTTTTCAAAGTTCTGCGCAAAACACAGCGCTTGGCATTCTGGGATGGAGATAAAACCTATAACGCCACAGAGAACGACGTTGTATTTGCAGATGTAATTTAACCCCGCCTCTCTCCTCTATCAGCAAACCTGTTATCACTGAAAACGAAACTTTTAACTACTTCCCAGAATGCATTGTGGTGAATACCTCATTTGTGTGCTACTTAGTGTTTAAATTGCCCTTCCTGGTTAGCGGCAAGCAAAAATCTCTCCATCAAATCAAATCAATCTCTTAAATTTTGCACTATTTTGAATCACTGTGTTAAATCTGTAAAATTGGAGTTTTAAATTAAGCTGTGAAACAAGTCATGGATTCATCTTCATGTTGTCACTTAGATAGTTATAAAGAAGAGAATGGTTCTGAAGTATATCACTATATTCATGCATTTTACATATCATGTCTTCTTGAAGGTTCTCGAGAAGCAAAGGTAAGAACATTTTAATACTTTATTTGGCTGAACATGATAATGATTTGGAACAAATATAAATTTTAATAAAATCCAAATATCCACATTCTTTGATTATAAAGTAATATATCATTTGGAATATTTTGAAAAACTCTTTAAACTAATTGTAAAGTTAATACACTGAATATTAGGGAAAACACTTTTTTTGAAATAGCTTCCACTGTAGTGATGAACAGTTGCCTCCTTAGGCAGAAAGAACACATATAAAATTTCCTGTAATTTAACAGTTTCTATGGGATGGTTACCCAAGTGTGCCGGCTTGGCGACACTTTGGTAGGTCAGTGATCGAAAATGTTAGTACAGCCGAAATCATGTGAATCCCCCCCCCCCCCCCTCACCTATTTTCCAAAAACCATACATGAACGGAAATTCTTTATTATTCACTACTCAAAGCAAAGTTTCCTTTACATTTTTACGAAATGATAACATGCGAAAAAAATAGAAAACACTTACTTATTTTTTGAAAATTAAAGCAATCCTGCTTTCATTTAAACCTGCAAATCGGTCAATTTTAATATTAACTTACATAACGAAACAGCAGGACCATGTCCTGAGACAACAACACACAGTAAATATATCACGAAAACCATTTCCGTTATGAGATATTCTCGTAAGTTCTCGTTTTATCCACGAGCTAATCAGCATATCGAACCTCAAGTGCAGCTAAAACAAGAAAATCCATTTAGGCTGTACCTTCTCGCAAATGCAGTGCATTAGCATGGGGGTAATCTCCATACTACTTTTTGGTTTCCATGGCAACGATGCAGCCGATTTCGCTTTTTAGCTGCAGTTTTGATTGAATGAAGTTTTTTACCCTCCTGAATTTGCATTACGGTAACATGCTTGCTATTTATCTGAGATTTTGTTTACTACCGTAGAAATTTCAATTCTAATCGTAATTGAAGAAAAATAGTAAAATACCTGATTTTAGTTTTAAAATACACTAATGAATTTAGGTGCAACCCGGCTGTACTTGCTGTAGTGGGCGAGCCGCCACTGGTACAGTAAGCAGTAGTGCATGACGATCCACTGCTTAAACTGGTTTAACTTTTAATGATTCTGCAAGTTCAGCCTGCGTTTGACATGAGTCTTCATGAAGTAATGCTTCCAATTGTTCGTTTTCAAACTTCTTCGGTGCGCCAGACCATCATTATTTTTAAAGCATCTAAACTAATCTCTACAAGTTGTTTCAGACAGAGCATGGTCACCGTAAGTCTCAACAAGAATTCTGTGATCTTCAACTGCAGATTTTTTTTGAATAAAATAATGCAGTAAAATTTCCCGCAAATATTTTTTTTGGTACGAAATTTGACATATTTAACGCAATGAAAAATAAAGTTGTTTGCACTTCCGCGAAATAACATACCTGGATTTCAATCTTGCTTATAGTACTTGTAAATAGATGCGTCACTATCATAAACTAACGCGACCAGTTCTGGTAACGACATGTTGGGAAACAGCGAGAATTTATTCAACTCTCCGATACTTTCCTTGAAATTACATGCCTTTCAGAAAGTCATGAACGGTGTTCCAGGAAATGAACATTTATGACGAAAATTGATCTGCTCATTGAAAAATCAGTTAAAAGAACATTTTGTTCAGGTACATGCTTTTTTGTCTCCTCAATGGCAAAATATCTACTCCATTTTCTTTTGAATTGCAATGTCTTATCGACATCAAACAAATTATTTCAAACTATCTTCTAAAGTGAGCGTTTACTGAACAACCAATTAAGTTATAAAGTTTTTAAATTATATGTTCCTCTATATGAGTCGCTTGATTTTAAAATGGGATTTTTACACAGTGACAGATTTAAGAGAGAAGGCACAGGTGGCAAAACTTTGAAGGTACTCGGTTTTCAATTATTACTAGGGATGAAACGGATATCCGGTAACTATCCGGTATCCGGCTGCTTTTTAACTATCCGGTAACTATCCGATATCCGGAAGTAAAGTGACGGATATCCGATTTTTCATGCCGGATATCCGGATGAATAAAACATCGAAGATTTTTTTTTGCGGCGATCAATTTTCTTTGTTCTCGCTTTAAGTATTTTCCTGAAAATTCTACCAATGTATTCACAGTGTGCAGATTCTCCCTTTAACCAATAGAGACTATAAAAAACCCACTTTTTTTCAAATTTTTAACTTTAAAATTATATTTTTAACGAATCGTTATGGTGGAGGGTCATAACATCTCACAACTAATATAAAGTTGAATTAAAAATTAAATTTCTCAAAAGTTTAAGCAAACTTGAGTTTTCATGTTTGGAATGAAAAGGCAATGGTAAAATTACAATTATTCAGAAATTAAGTATAAAATGTACAAAACATACGACCATTGCTAGCAGTACCCTACAATAACCCTTTGTAAATAAAAAAGTTTTTTGAATGTTTATTCAATTTTGGTATCACTTTAAAGATAAGGAATTGGGAAATATTACAGATTAAAAAAATATTTTTAAATTTTTGACCGATTTCCGTTTTTTCTAGTGTGTATGAGAAGTTATTTTCATAAAAAATAAACTGCCGGATATCCGAACGGATATCCGGCAAAATCCAGTTCGGATGTCCGATATCCGGTTTGTAATGTGCACCAGATATCCGGTATCCGGCAAAACCACTATCCGATTCATCCCTAATTATTACGTAACGTACCATTACGAGTGTTCCATCGTTCTTACATAGGCACTAGAACATCAATTCAAACTTTTACATGTACTAGAACTCTAATCTTTATTATCGTTAAAATGAACCACATTCTAAAAAATGTGCTAAAATGTTAAAAAGTAACCGAGTGTTCTAAATATTCTGTATGTCCTCCGTAAAGAGGAATGAGTCCCTATCTACACATACGAGAAAAGTTAAGATAATCCCGATAGTAAACTATAGTAAAATGTAGGGATGAACCGGACAGTGGTTTTGTCGGATATCGGATATCCGGCGCACATTACAAACCGGATATCGGATATCCGAACTTGATTTTGCCGGATATCCGATCGGATATCCGGCAGTTTCTTTTTTATGAAATTATCTTCTCATACACACTAGGAAAAACGGAAATCGGTCAAATTTTTAGGTTTTATTCTATAATATTCCCCAATTTCTTACCTTTAAGGTGATACCAAGATTGAATAAACATTAAAAAAACTTTTTTATTTACAAAGGGTTATTCTAGGGTGCTGCTAGCAATGGGCGTCTGTTTTGTACACTTTAAACACAATTTCTGAATAATTGTATTTTACCATATGCCCTTTCATAAAAACTCAAGTTTGCTTAAACTTTCGTAAAATTTATTTTTAAATTCAATTTTATATTAGTTGTGAGATGTTATGACCCTCCAACCAGTGGCGAGGGGTCCAGTCATCGGTAGATTCGCCGATGACCACGAAAAAAAAAAAAAAAATTAAATAATATATTTTTTAAAATTATTTATCAATTTAAAAACTTTTTATATATATATATTTACTTATTTTAATTTTTCTTATATTAAAACGTTTAAACATGCTAAATAATTAAACCAATCAATAAATTCACGCCGTAAACACTCAAAAATGCACCCGCAATTTGAAAACCTGCCAAGTGTTAAGATTGGCGGTGAAACTTCAGCCAGATCATCTGTGAAATTCACCGCAACCCATTTGAGATCTTCAACCAATCAGGTTGACGCCTCAAAATCCCCGCCAAAATCCTAACTAGAGAATTTTACATGGAAAACGACTTCAGGTCATCTGCGAAATTTCCGAATCTTCAAGCAACCTTAAACATTCGATTTGGTTCCCAGTGTGACTGCCAGATTGGTTTGTTAATGTCACATTTGGCAAAAAAGATTGTACTCAAAATTTTTAAATATATTTAGTCAAATATCATAGTTTCGTTTCTGTCTTTCTCGGATGTTATATTTTTTCATTATACCGCGTGACTAACATGTCATATCGTTGTAAGGTTCGCTTGTTTTTGTGTTTAAGTTCATCTGAATTAAAAAAAAAAAGAAAGAACTGTTTTTTTTTAAGTTATGTAAAATGTTTTTTCTGTCTAATAAAATTAGCAATCAACTAAATTATCCAAATTATACTTTTTATTACGCTGTTCACTGCTCAATAACTGTTTTGTTATGAAATTAACATTATATTTACACCCTAAAAACTTCATTTTTAAAAAGACAACTACATAAAAATGATATTTGTCAAAAACTAATGCTATTTAAAGTATTTTTAAGCCAAGTTATAAAAGGAAACTACTTTCAGTGGTTTTCTATATCTTCCCAATACATCTTGCATTCCCTTTTAAAAACTTTTTTATTTGGGGAATGGTATTGCGAAATTTCCTAACGCATGTACCCATATGGACGACCTTGGACTTTCAAATGGTAGTTTCCTGATTACTTCCAACACCCCCCAAAAACATTGTCTGGAGTATTTGGTATCATCCTCTGGGTATTTGGACGCCCTTCATTCGTTAAGGTTTGAGAAATCTGGTTAATAAGAGTTCGAGAAATTCCTGAAGATAAGAAGCTTTTTTCGTCACTTTCTTTTGAGGTTTTTATTAATTTGGCACGTAGTATTTCAATCGTAATACAGTAGCTAGACTTTGGATAATCAGATTTCTTTGTTATTTAATCAAGTAAGTAATGTAGTTTATTCTTTTTATAGATATTGCTTACAATATTTGTTCCCTAACACGTATATTTCGTTGATTGTGAAAAAGAAAAGGAATAGGAACTATTGAACAATGAAAATTCCTTTGGTTTTAAAATTTGAATGGTATTTAGCAATACAACCACATTGTCCTGGTTATTTTGTTTATTAATTTTACGAATATCGATATAGAAGATGGGCATACATAAACGATACAATTTAACTGCTGTAGTTATTCATAAGAACAATGGTATTGCATTTAATTGCAATATATATATATTTTTAAATTAACACAGAATAAAAATAATTCATGGTACATAATTGGACAATTATAAATAGTATATATGACCAGTTTTGCATCATTAATGAAATTAGTTGACAATATACACAATTTTTCCGCTGCCCATGCACCTAGCACGTCAATAATTTGATTGAAACGTTGAAAAAAGGAGCGTTCATTTATTACATCACGTAATTTTTTATCCATTTGTACTCGTTCCACTTCCCGTGTATACTTTGCACAAATATTATTTACTCTTATATAGGCCACGATTTTTAATTTACCTTAATTATTTTTATAATGTGTTATGTTTTCAATAAATTGAAGATAAATTAATATTTAATAGTGACTAATATTTTTTGTAAACTTTATATAAAAATATATGCTTATTTTATTTTAAGCATTTTTGCATTGTTCACATACTTCTAACGGAAATAAAAAGTGCGCTATAATTTTTATTATATTCTTGTAATTATGTATTTGGTATGTGCCTGATTATTTTTGTAAAATGTCTGGGATTTTTTTTACCAAACATCTCAAGAATGATCATTAGAAAGATACTGAGTTTTATATAAAAAGTGACAAATATCAAGAAAAAAATGTCCGCATTTTTTTTTTATAATTGGCTCCCGTGATCGTACTTTGCATGCATGTGATATTTTTGCGAATTAGCGGAAATCTGCAAACTTATTTTATTGAATGAGTAAGATAAGTAATATTAATGAAATTTGTTCGTAGAGCCAAGAAGCCCTCGTCTGGGTCTATCTAACTTTACTCCACATAATAATCGCAATATAGATGTTACAAATTAATGGTTATATCACATTGAAAAAAATATGTTTCCTAATAGTAACGTTGTCAATATTCTGATTTATTTTACGATTTAAATGTAATTTTTTTTAAAGAAAATATTAAATCTAATCGTTTTATTTGCAGTTTTAAAAGGGTGTTGCTTCCATTTCAAAAGTTTTTTAATTGATTATATTTAGTTTTTATATAATATTTGACACCTGGGTTATATTCAGTGTTATTTAATGTCGGTGGTTTATGACTTGTTCAACTTAAACATGGTAGTTCATGGATATCTGAAGGTTGTGAACCACTGACTAGGTGGATTGTAGTACAGTACTCTCCAATATCTGTTACATCTGAATTGTCAGTCTTTATTTTTAATATTTCTGGCCCTTTTTAAATGCAAATTATTATTTTTTTTCAATATTATTATAGATATTCCCTTTTTAAAAAACTATTATATGTTTTTAAATACTATTATAGTTATGGATGGTCCAGACATTATTGCACAGCTAAAGAAAAAACCTTTTGGGTCCCACAGGTTTGAGGATAAACTTTTCATTATAAAGAACGGACGTCCTTGCCCATTGTTGAAAGAGTTAACTACAACTGTAAAGGATAAAAATCAATCCTATATTCGGCATTTTTCAATCTCCAACTATGAGAGACACAACTGGCTTTGCGGAAGCGAGAGCATCTTGAAATTGTTTTGTTGGCCTTGTCTTCTTTTTTCAAAATCGGTGGTAAACAGTACTTGGGTATCGATTGGATTTACAAATCTTAGTGGTTTTACTAAATCTGCTAAAACGCATGAAAATTCAGAGAGTCACATTCAGTGTGTAATGGATTTGTACAACTTCGGCAAACGAAGAATCGACGAAGGAATAAATGAGACTTTAAAAATAAATAACAGTCTGCACAATCAAAAAGTTCAAAAGAACCGTGAAATTTTAAAGCGTTTTATTGACGTTACATGTTACTTAGGTAAACAGGAATTGTCGTTTCGAGGACACGATGAAGGAGAAGCATCTTTCAATAAAGGTAACTACATCGAGGCGTTAAAACTTTTAAAAACTTGGGATCCTTTGCTCATGGAACATTTTGAAACCGCTACAGTTTTTAAAGGGACCTCTAGCGATATTCAAAACGATCTGATTTCCTGTATAGGCGAGGTTGTCAATGAAGCAATTAAACATGAAATCGAAGAAACTGATTTTGTAGCCCTCATGTTAGATGAAACTTCTGATATTAAAAGTAGATCTCAGTTATCTACGGTTTTGAGATATGTGCATAAGAGAGAAAATTGCATCAAAGAGAGATTTATTCGATTTACGGATGTCAGTGCCGATCGTACAGCCGATGCACTGTTTTCCCACGTGAAAGATATTGTAAAGGAATTTGAACTGGATGACAAACTCATTGCTCAAACCTACGATGGTGCCGCTGTAATGTCAGGACATTTATCAGGCTTACAAAAAAAGGTTCTGGATGAATATCCAAAAGCTCTGCACACTCACTGCTACGCTCACGTACTGAATTTAGTTTTAGCTCAAGGTATGAATGAAATACCCGAATGCAACATATTTTTTTACACTTTAAATGGAATCGCAACGTTTTCGTCACATTCCAGTAAGAGGTCCTTTGCGGTTCAAGAACATCTTAAAAAAAGCTTTCCATCATTTGCACCGACAAGGTGGTCGTTTACTTCTCGCCTAATCAACACAGTTGAAAATCATTGGAAGGCAATCGCCGATTTTTTTTCAATCATATATGAAAGCGATGATGGGAAGTGGACTGAACCAGACAAGTGTGTTGCTCATGGATACTTTGATTTCCTCAACAAATTTGAAACAGTATTTCTACTAAATTTATTTTCGCCTTTGTTTTCACAATCTGACATATTATTTCAAATTTTACAGACTGAAAATGTTGACATTATGGTATGTTTAAATTACATAAAAGATTTCCATCAGCTTTTGAACCATTTTAGGCAAGGTTTTATTCATTGCAATGAGTGTAAGAAAAAAATTACGGAGAAAATTACTTCCGAAGACGATAAATGTGATAAGTGTGAAACAGTAGGTTTTCAGCCACTTTGGGACAAAACAGTATCCATGATGGGTTTACCAAATTTAGCTAGAAAAAAACGACAAAAAGATTCAAACAATTTGTCTCCGAAACAAAGATATCGCAAGTTATATTACGCAATCATTGATAATTTGCTATGCCATTTAACATCCCGATTTTCTTCACTCCAAAAGTTAGCCTTTTTTGAACTTTTGAATCCTAGAAAATATGAAATGTTTTCGCATAAGAACACTTTTCCAGAATACCTTTTAGAGGATCTAGGAAGCATTTATCGAAACACTTTTGATTTGGTTCTATTAAGGAATGAATTGAGCGTCTTTTACAGAACAAGTACTTTCAAAGGAAAATCCCCACAAGCCCTAATTAAATTTTTAAAAGATGAACATTTGGACCAGCCGTTCAAAGAAATATTTCGATTGTCAAAATTAATTTCAACTATCCCTGCAACTATCGCATCAGTAGAAAGAAGTTTTTCCGCCTTAAAAAGAATCCATACATACAAAAGATCAACACAAAGCGAGGATCGCATGAACAGCCTCTCAATCTTATCAATTGAAAGAGAAGTGTTGGCAAACTTAAGAAAGAAAGAAGATTTTTACAGTACAATCACAGACAAATTTGCCAGAAAAACACGAAGACTTGAATACATCTTTAAATAAAAGGTATTATTCAATATTATGAAACTTTTTACTTAAAACTAGCTTCCAACCTTAAAATAATTTAGAAGTAGCTTTTTAAAGGTTTACGTCAAAAAAAAAAATTAAGTTATTAGAGGGGTAAACATGCGGGGGGGGGGGGTTTACATTTCGGAGCGATGACCAGGGCAAAAAGTCACGCCTCGCCACTGCCTCCAACATAACGATTCAATAAAAAAAATGTAATAGAATTTTAAAGTTAAAAATTTGAAAAAAAGTTGTTTTCTTTAAGGACAATTGAGGTAAAAAAATTATATAAAAAAAACTTTTTGGAGGGTCATAACTTTAAGAAAGTTACTTCAAGTAGTTCCAACAAAAATTATGCTTCTAGAGGAATTACAACTTGCATAATCATGTTTAAAAAAAACATGATAATTAGCATTTGACTTAATTCATGTTTTTTTTTATAATGCATCGTGATTTTTAAAGTGTTTTCATACATGAAAAAGCTCGAGTTTTAAATTTATAGTGGCGTGCTATGTATTCTCTGTGACTCACCGCGTCTGAGTCTGAAACGTACTCCTTACCCACCTGAATGGCCCGAGAAAAATTCAAGGGTGAATCTGCACACTGTGAATACATTGGTAAAATTTTCAGGAAAATACTTAAAGCAAAAACAAAGATAATTGATCGCCTAAAAAAAAAATCTTCGATGTTTTATTCATCTGGATATCCGGCTTGGCAAATCGGATATCCGGCACTTTACTTCCGGATATCGGATAGTTACCGGATAGTCAAAAATCGGCCGGATACCGGATATCCGTTTCATCCCTAGTAAAATGTTTAATAACATATGCTGAAAAAATATAAATAATTATTTCTCTTCCTGTTCATTTTTAATTTCTGGAATCAAGGGGGCCCCAAATGGACACAAGGCAAGGGAGCCCAGGTGCAACTGTCCATTTGCCGCCCATTAAATACACCACTGCTTTTTCATATAAAACCATAAAAGAAATTCCCTTTGAAATCCATCGATTCATACACACAGGAAAAAAACTTAGTATTTCATATGCAGGCATAGGCAACCAATAGGATTCTTGGAATGCCCCGTGCTCGAAATTACCACGGAATCATCAACGTGGAGTTAAATAGAAGTTTGTTTTTCTACTGTCATAATACACTTAATTCCAATTTACAAAAAAAAAATATATAATTAATCGATGCCTTTTTTAAAGACTGCTAGGGAAATAAAGACACTTGTGTTTGACTGAAAAGGGAAAGAGGGGTGAAATTTTTTCAAAAGAGAGCATCATTCTTGAATAAAAGGGCATGAGGGCGTTATTGAGATGAAAAAAGGGTGGGCAGGGCATGCCACTCTTCAAAGAAAGTCTAGAGTGAAAACTGCTTTATATTTTTAACAAAATTGTCAAATTTTATTTAAAATGAATATATTCATTTTACACATATATGTAAATGCTGACTGGAAACCACTCTCTCAATTCCCCTTGGCAACAACCCTGTATGTATATTAGATTTAAATTGCTAAGGGTTACAATCCATTCAATTGCATTTTTAATTTAAGTTTGCTAATTCAATAAAAATTAGATAACTTTTACCCTATAGTGCATAGTGTAGCATATATGCTACACAACTTTAAAACGATCACTAGTAGTTCTTATAACCGTCGCTAGGTCCCTTTCTTATAAAAATTATTGTGATAAAGGCAATCAGTTACTTCAAGGTCTGTTGTTCTAAAACTGGCCCATGAAGGTAAGGTTTTCGAAGATTGTTTTATTATTTATAAGTATGATCTGGCTCTACAAAAAATCCTAGCTAATACCAGACATATGTAGATTGTATTTAACTATATTTTTTCACTTTTCGAAAATTATTTTGTTAATTACACATGATATTGCATATACGCTACACAACGGTTGTAATTAATTATTTAATTAAATTGGCACTTTGGATTATTTTGCATATTTTTCAGCGGTCCAGGGGCGAAAAGAAAACAAAAAAAATTATTTAATTAAAAAAGAAAAAATCATGCACTAGAGGGTTAAAACTAAAATTTTACAATTTGAAAAAAATCATATTTTCGGCCATTTTTTTTCTCAGTAAAAAAATTAATATTACTTCTTTAAAAACTATCATGGTATTCACTGAAATATATGCTTTTGATTGATTCGTAATTAAACTACCGTATATACTCGCTTATACGCGAGTATATTGAAAACTCGCGTATAAGCCGAGTTGTATTTTCGTACTTGAAAATATCCGATGAAAATCGGCAAATCATCGAAAATAGAGTGAAATGTTAATTCTTAAATTAAATATTTAAGCCGAGAAATAAAAAAATGCAAAAAAGTGGCTTGAGAAACGGCTTTCTTCGAAGTTCGCGACGATCCATCGTGCTTAAAAAGCACATAGCACTCGCGATGTTCTTGTCTTTCAAACGTCCATCGGATTTCTTTAATTACTTTTATCTTAATATCATAGTGAAATATTTTAAACCATAAACTTAAATTACAAAATATGCAATTTCTAACATCGTTTTGTAAAGATTTTAAAACTTAGAAAAAGTCAACTATTTTCGGTCAATATCGCGACTACTGTCGCGATTAAATACGGATGAGCATTTTATTTTATCCACCTCGGAAAGAAATACTAGTATATTATGGATGAATGTATACTTCTTATTAAAATATTTAATTTTTATTACGAAATAAATTACTTGAAAGTAGAGCTTGAATTCGCGGATTAGCAACGTCCCGATTTTACCGCTTTAAAGTCAATTCCATCCAAAATTCTAATAAGACAACTATTAATTTCTTTACATAATATTATCAAGGAATAAAATATGTATTGTGGAAATAAATGTTGTTTAATTATTGCAATTGAGTAAGAAAGACATAAACTTTTAAGGAGTGTCATTCGCACGCTACGCACGATGTCAACTTCTTAGTCTTCCATCTAAAATCCTATTAGAGTAACGTATACTAGCTTCATAGATACACAAACCAATTAAATATATACTTTATACAATTAAATATATAAAATATATACTTTTTATTTAGTTAAACTGATTATTTATCTGAGTGCAATTTTGCGCTACGATTACGTCGCGATGCGCAGAACGGTCTCCAGTCAGCACATGTGACTCATATTCTCGATCTGGAGGGAAATCTGTCGGAGCGATATTCTTCAAGAATCCGCTTAATTTCAACTTCTCTTCTTTTCCCATTTTAGGAAAATTATTTTTTAATTTTACTGACCCGCGTATAAGCCGACCCCCTACTTTTTGATAAAGATTTTGACTTAAATTTCTCGGCTTATACGCGAGTATATACGGTATATATTTTAAACAAAAGAGCGGATGTTAACAAGAATAATGTGCCACTATACGTCAAATTTTAGCTTATATATCGGAAATTAAACTTGACATTCGACTGCTTGCCCACTTACCTTGCTCTTCATTTCTTTGAAGTAACTTATTTTGAAAAAAAAATGCAAAAGTGTTCATGAGCATTAGCGTGTAGGGAGCGGAGCCCCCTATCAGCGACCGGAAACTTCCAGTTCTTCGAGGAAACCTTTTTCCTGAGTGATAAAAACATTTGCTTTTTTTCCCCACTCGTATTAAAATAAATTTATTCCAGAGCAAAATGCAGCCATATTTAGACACACTGAATTGATCTTTTAAATATATTTTCAATTGTGTACCACCTAGAAAATTTTCTAGGGCCTTCACTGCCCCCTAGTACTTAAGAAGTTGGTTAAGTTTTATTGCATCAAAATGTACTGTAATCTCTAATATTTTATGCATATATTTTTGTTTTAGTGAATATACATAACAAAAACAATTTTTTTTATGTATATGTGTGTGTTAAGATCAATTCTTATTTTAGGTTAAAGATGTTTATTGCTACATATGTGGAAGTAAATCTATTAGAATGCGATCATGCATGTCATGCATCTATTTTGGATGTGAGGAAAGAGGCCACATGAATGAACATGCACAGTTAGAAGATCATAGTATATGTAAGCATCTGAAATTGTTTTTTGTAGGGATGAACCGGATAGTGGTTTTGCCGGATATCGGATATCCGGCACATATTACAAACCGGATATCGGATATCCGGCAGTTTTTTTTTTAAAAATTATCTTCTCATACACACTAGAATAAACAGAAATTGTCAAAAATTACAAAATATTGTTTTATTCTATAATATTCTCCAATTCTTACCTTTAAGGTGGTGATACCAAGATTGAATAAACATTTAAAAAAAACTTTTTTATTTACAAAGGGTGCTGCTAGCAATGGGCGTATGTTTCGTACACTTTAAACTCAATTCTGAATAATTTTATTTTTACCATATGCTCTTTCATTCCAAACATAAAAACTCAAGTTTGCTTAAAATTTTGAGAAATTTATTTTTAAATTCAACTTAATATTAGTTGTGAGATGTTATGACCCTCCACCATAATGATTCTTTAAAAAAAATGTAATAGAATTTTAAAATTAAACATTTGAAAAAAGTGGGATTTTTAAGGACTTTCGAGGTAACATATTATATAAAAAAACTTTTAATACAATAAACTTTTTAGGATCATAACTTTAAGAAAGATACTTCAAGTAATTCCAACAAAAATTGTGCTTCTAAATAAATTACAACTTGCATATCATGTTAAGAAAACAAACATAATAATTAGTATTTAAATTCAGGTTTTTTTTTATAATGCATCGTGCTTTTTAAAGTGTTTTATAAATGAAAAAACTAGAGTTTTAAATTTATAATTAAAAAAAAAGTTCAAGTGTGTAAATACCTTAACAGTTCTTTAATAAACTATTCATATTTATACAGATTTTGATGCGGCCAGATCTGTAGTGTACAATGCGTTTAAAAATTTAATTTTGAAATATTTCCAAATTGCTGATCTAAATTGCGCTATACTTAAATGCTAAAACTAACTTTTAGACTGGAGAATAAAACAATTTCTAATATACAACGAACAGAGGTGCAGCTATGCACTCTACACACCACCACCTATGTGAATTGTTCACACTCAAAGTTACTCCACTATAGTGGCGTGTTTCGAAAGTCTGCAGCATATTTTACTTGCTATCTATTCTCTGTGCCTCACCGCGTCTGAGTCTGAAACGCACTCCTTACCCACCTGAATAGCCCGAGAAAAATTCAAGGGAGAATCTGCACACTGTGAATACATTGGTAGAATTTTCAGAAAAATACTTAAAACAAGAACAAAGATTATTGATCGTCACAAAAAAAAAATCTTCGATGTTTTATTCATCCGGATATCCGGCTTGGTAAATCGGATATCCGGCACTTTACTTCCGGATATCGGATAGTTACCGGATAGTTAAAAATCAGCTGGTTGCCGGATATCCGTTTCATCCCTAGTTTTTTGTTATAGTATAAATTATTGTAAGTATGATAACAAATTCTTGTATATATTGTACTGTGATGTTTTTCTGCTTAGTATTCAAAATTATACATAGGATAGAAAAAACTACACACTCAATGTTGACAATAGTGACACAAGGAACATTTCAAAAGTGATTAAATTGAATTAACAAATCATAAAATGTTAATAAAAGTTCACAGTTCAGATATATATGGCCTTTCTAGCCATGAATGTTAAACAATAAATATAATCTTTTGTTCTGATCTCATTAATTAAAATTCTCCGTACATGTAACTTTTAAAGTATTATGGCAAATTTAAATCTATAGAACTTGTTATGCAAAAAAAAAAAAAAAAAGATTCACAGTTTGGAAACATTTAGTATGTTGCATTTATAAGTATTTCAGTATTTATAAATTTAAGTATTTCAGTATACTAATATTTTGTGTACTTTTTCCTGCTCATAAATTTTATTTCCTTAATAAGTAAGAATTTATTTGTTTTAGTTGAAATTTATTTATATAAATGTTAAAATTTCTAAACTTAAAAGTCTGCTTATATGCATGTTTTTTTTACTAATAGATGTAGTAACAAATTACTTAATTTTTTTTTATTGTTCTATTTTACTGTTGTGTACTTATATTGTTGGAAAATAATACTTTTAGATTCTTTGCAAAGATTTTGGAATTATAATACATATACCTTGAGTTTCAACGATATCTTTTTAGCAACACATTTTATACATGTTAGAATTATAATGCAACTAAATTGCAATTAAACATTGTCTACTATAATATACTGTAGCAATTATGTAGCATTAAAGTAGGGTGGAACGGAAAAACTTATTTTCGAATTTGCTTTCACATCAATAGTGTTGGAAATTTGCCTACTTGAACAAAAAAAAACACAATTTTTTTTATGAATATTTAAAAGGTTTTTGTCGCAGCCGACTGATCTTGAAATAGTGAAAAAACAAAATTAAATGAGAATAAAACCATTTATGGGATTTTTTGTTGTTGTTTTGTTTAAAGAGTTTTTAAGAAACTGTCTTGAAAGATATAACATTTAAATATATCTTATTAACTAAAGTAAATGCCCTAAAAAAATTCATAAATTTTCTTCAGTATTCCTACTTTCTACTTTTACCTTAGGAAAATTTCCCCTAAAATATATTTGTATTTTCATAATTTTTCTGACCACATCAATTAATTTTTTAATGGTAATTAAAAAAAAAGCATGGAAATTTAAGTTATTGAATACAAAGTTAAAAACTATAAAATAAAATAATCCATTTTGATTTATATCTTTCCTCTCTGTGCTTAAGAACTTAAAAATATATGTTTTTTTAATTACTTCCATTTTTTTTTCAAATTGGCAATGACACGGAAAAAAAATCTATTTATGGAGTTATTTTTTCCTAAACAAAATCTTGTGATATTTTATTAATATTTAATAGCATATATCTGTAATTGAAAAAGTAAAAAATAAATAATAATAAATAATCTAAATTATGACTTAAAAAAAATATTCATAGTGAAATATTTTTTAATTTGATTTTTGAATAGTATTGAAAAGCTATTATATGGGCATGTGTCGGTATCACTGTTAAAAATGCATTATCATATTTTATGAAATTTTTGTCCTTTTTGACGAAACAGATGCTTGCTATATGCTCCAATTAAATATTTCGTCAAACTGAGGAAATACATTTTTTTTAACAAAATTTATTTCATCAAAAATAAGGACGATTTTAAATAATATAATAATTCAATATCGACGAAGTAACTCTAACCGCGGACCTCTCGTTCCAGTGTCCAATGCTCTATCCATTTGGCCAAATTGACTTTATTGGATTCTGGCAATATAAGCATAAGAATCAAACATGAGATGATGCCAAAGAAAATTGGATGAAAAGGAATGTGAGTAAATAACTTCTGTTCAATATTTGAGGATTCTTGTTTCACCAAAAGTCACGTGATTCAATGGTGGAACAATTGTCATATATAACGAAAGTAGCCTTGGCGATCGCAAAATTCTCAATAATTGTAGTGTTATTTCTGAGAGTGTGTTGCTTGTTTTTGAGGGGGCAGGTAGTAGGGGAATAAATACTAGGACAGAAGTTGGAAGAGCACTATGAGAAATTTCGCCTAAACATCTGTCACAAAAATTTAGTCCCCTGTACGTCCTGTTTTATAATGATCAACAGCTCTGATCCTCACGGCCGTTCCCTACTACCTTCAGCGCCCCAACAGCAGCGCTCATGCACTACGTTTAACAATAAAATAACTCTTTCATGCTGTTCCCAAATCATAAATAAAATTATTTATAAAATATGCAGACCATGTGTATATAAATGTTGTATGGGGCCGGGTGCGCACTGCTTTGGTGGCGTCGTCTGGTGCCTGGCAGGGCTGGGGGGGGCTGAGCTTCCTGGAGTGTTGGGGGGCTATTCCCGGGCCGCACCATTCACGACTCATGTGCTCTGTAGCCTGAGCTCTGGCCATTCGGTACCAGGGCAAAGTCGGTGCGGGTCTGGGCCTGTAGACAATGTGTATAGGTACAGCGATCAGCAGTTGGAGACTTTTGGTTAGTTAAATAAATAACTAATAATTGCATTGGGCAAGTGCAAGTGCTTCATCCAATGATGTTGTTGTAGAAGTATTAGGTTTAAGAAAACAAAATAATGAATGATTGAATTTTATATTTCCTAAGAAAGAAGATAACTGCTGGAATTGACTCAAATGAAATAACCAGAAACTGCATCAGCCAGAAATTTTAACAAATGTCTCTAGAAACAGAATTTGTTGCAGAATTAGATGTGAAAATTTCAAATTAGCTGAATAAGCATTATTTAACACTTATTATTCTATTTCAAAATATTAATGAGTAAATTGTTGTAAAATAATCAAGTTTTGCAACTTTGGAATTTTTGTCCTCCTGTTACGTTAAAAAAATATCATATTTTTGGACCTAATATAATAACTGCACTGCAATTTATAATAATTGTACTGTCCTTTAAGTGTTCTAATTTTTCTAGATTTTTGTTTTTTTACTGCTTAGCTGAACTTTCAATAAAAATATGTAAATGTGGTATACCACTTCCAAAAACATCCTTCCGTTACCATTACTAAAATTTAAATTAAAAGCAAAGTTATTAATCCCTAAATTCTAGATTTTGCATTTCTTATAAAGTACATAAAAGTTGACCTTTCAGCTATTTGAAATAAAATGTATATTTTAATTGTAACCATAAGTTGTTATACAAACTGGCCCTCTGTTTTACCCGGAATTGACCTTTTACAATGTGTAAATATTTTTTAAACTTTCTTTTTTTACTTTTCAATTACAGATACTATTAAACATTAAACAAAATTCACAAAAAAAAATTGAGAGCTAACAGTTTACTTCTGAATCACTATGTTTGTAATTATTCTAATTATTATAATAGTTGATAACTGAAAATTTATTTGATGCATTAGAAAATGTATTAAATTTTTTTTAAACTTTTGTATCGATTACAACAGGCTTCAAAAGTAGCTGGTGCACCATTACCTAATTTTTTGGCGATACAGCTAAATATTTAATCACAATGCACTTAGTGCACCTAACTTTTTTTTATTAAACTCAGGTTTTATTTGTCATTCCAAAATACTCAAAAAGCTTGATTAATAGTTATTTTTTTATTTATTGAAATTAAAATGTATTTATTAAAATATGTAATTTATTTAAAACAGCAGTTAAAATAAACTTGTCGGTAGAATTTCTGAAAATTATAACTTTTTTTTATTCTGTACATCTGTAATCTCTTATTATCCCTCCTTAAATAATTGGTTATTGTTAAAAAAAATATTTGATTTGATTGAATAACAAAAATATTTTTAAAATCGATTTGATTGGCGTATAAAATATTTGAAAGTTTTTGCCTTGATTTTTATATTGCAGTAATTGAGTGGAATTATTGATGTGCATGTGTGGTTAATTTGATCATTAGAAATGAGTCTTTTTCTTAAAGTAATGTGTTATTTTTTCTATACTTTTACTTACACATGCCGTTCTCATTGCGTGTTGCTGAATATTGTTTGTTTATATTGATGTTTGAAATAAGGATGAACCGAATAGTGGGTTTGCCGGATGTTAGGTATCCGCCGCAAATTACAATTCGGATATTCGAACTGGATTTTAGCTCCTTTTTTAAGAAAAGATCAGCTTTTAACAGTTCTTTAATAAACTGGTCATATTCATACGGATTTTGAAATGGTCGGAGCTGTATTTAAAGTACTTTTGAAAATGTAATTTTGAAATATTTTCAAATTGCTGATCTAAATTGTGGTATATTTAAATGCTAAAACTAGCTCTTACTAGACTGGAGAATAAAACAGTTTCTAATATATTACAAACAGAGATATAGCTATGCACCCTACACACCACCACCTATGTGAAATATGTATTGTGTTCAAACTCGAAGATACTCCAAGATAGCTAATGGCTAGTTCCGAATGTCTGCAGCGCGTATCTTCCTTACTGTCTGTTCTCTATCACCCACCGTGTCTGAAACACACCTTGTTAGGTTTTAATGAAAGTCATCACTTCACTCTATACCCACCTGAATAGCCCGAGAAAAATTTAAAGGAAAGTCTGCAAACTGCAGAATATATTTGTAGTATTTTCAGGAAAATACTTAAAGTAAGAACAAAGGATAACTGATCGACGCAAAAAAAAATTGTGGTGTTTTATCCTTCCGGATATTTGGCAATTTGTTTCCGGATATCGGATAATTACCGGATAGTTAAAAATCAACCGGATAGTTACCGGATATCCTTTTCATCCCTGGTTTGAAATAAGATGTGACCGATGCCTAAACAAAAATATTTAAATACTGAAATGGGAGAAAATTGGAAAATATTTTTTCAAAAAGTTGCAATCTCGTCTGTGCCAAATGATATAAACTGACAATAAAAGATTTTGTTATCGGTTAAGTTGTTCAAAAGCAACTTGTAAATTTTACTTTGTGACTTTTTTGTGCATCCAAATAACATTCAGTGCACCTGCTTTGAAAAGTTAATTTTGACCCTTGGATTACAAATTTTTTAAAACAAAATATATTGGGTTGGAGGGAAAGTTCTGTCGTATTTTAAAGAAAATATTTGAATTCATTTATAAAAATATGTGTTTAATATTAATCAATTATATATGCTCCGTTATTTGTTACAACCTGTTGCCATCTTTCAGGTAACCTGTGAATTCCTGTTTTTTCTCATCCTTGGAGTTAAAATAGTCAGCAACTGCCTTAGAAACACTTTCAAAAGATGTGAATTTTTTTCCCGTTAGATAATTTTGCAGTAAGATTTTTTTCTCTTAATATTCTTGTAAAGAATCCACTTTTCATCTCCAGTAACCAGCCTGTCCAAAAACGGCTCCACATTGTGTGTAATCAGATGTGATGAACACATTCTTACACGATCAGACATATTCTTTTCCGTTAATTCATGTGGAACCCAAACACTTTGCTTTAACACAAACCCAACAGATTTAATGTGATCTCCAACAGTTGTATGATGAATGCCAAACTCTTCTGCAATTTCTCAACTTGTTAAATGTGGATTATTTTCCAACATGGATCGCAAAACATCATTATCGATCTTGGATGGTCGTCCAGATCGATCACTTTCTTTGAGGCTCAGATCCCCGGAACGAAATTTGCTAAACCATCTTTGACAAGTACGAACATTTACAATATCTTTTCCAAATACCGCACATAAATTTTTACATGCAACCGATGCATTGCTTCCTTTTTGGAATTCATATAAAATGCAGTGTCATAAATGCACTTTATCTACTGACATTTTTTTCACTTTAAATATCACAAGTAAATGATGAACGGTAAAAAAGGGCACCTTTTATATTATACAGCAGTCTAAAAAAACAAAAAAAAATCCGATTGACTCACTAGCAAGATGTTTTTTTTATTTACAAGAAAAATCACCTGCCTATTTAAAATACGACAGAACTTTCCCTCCAACCCAATATATGTTATAATAGGGTGGCAACATTACCGGGAAGTCGGGGAATTGTCATGGAATTTTTTTATTGTGGAAATGTCAGGGAAAATTTTAAAAAATCATAAAAAGTCAGGGAATTTTTCAAATTTGGTTCATTAAAACGGCAATTATTATTGTCTATTCTGATTTGCTTAGTCGTCAATATTTCCTTTTAGTGACGATTTAAAAAAAAAAATCATGGTCGAGCAAGCGCATGCGCAGTTTTGTTGTTGATAGATACGTAAACCGCTGCTGGAGGGAAAAACGAAAGCAAAGTTGGAGTTGACTTTGAACTGCAAAGAACATGTGGGCTGCTAATGAATCTGCTGAATCAACAATTTGTTGAAAATTGTATTAGAAATATTTTTATTTTAAGTATGGATTGAACTTTTATGGCAAGATAAAAGATAGGATTTAAAGACAGGTCGTAAGGACTTTGAACTTTGTTTTAATATAAATAAATTATACCTTTTCCACTGCACTCTCTTCATATGCAAATAAGTTTTAAAGACTTTGAGGTTTTTTTTTCTGGCTATTTTATGGAAGCTTTTCAGATTTTATAATAATTATAAATTTCATCTTATTATTTTTCAAAATAATTCTTCAATTTCTTAGGAATTTAAGAATTCCTCCAGTGTATCACATTTTGAATTATTCTTCGTTTTTGCTTAAAAATAGTACAGTTTTTTTTCTGTACTTTTTTATTTAAAATTAATGATTAGATACCGTATATACTCGCGTATAAGCCGATCCCCTAATTTTAGGACCATTTTTTGTTCAAAATTGAAAATTCGCGTATAAGCCGAGTTGTATTTTCGTATATGAAAAATAAATCATCGAAAAAACAATGACATTTTAATTCTTCTTCGTGCATAAAAAATATATACCATTCGCGTTGTTCTTGTGTCTTTCAAACCGCCATCGAACTTCTTAAATTAAATCTCGCTTATTATCATAATAAAATATTTTAAACCACATAGTTAAATACCAAAATGCGCAATTTCTAATTATTATTAACATCGTTTTTTAAAGAATTAAACACTTAGAAAACTTCAACTGTTTTCTATTATGTTGATTACTGTCACTATTAAATACAGATGAGCATTTTTTTTATTCATCTCGAAGGGAAATACTAGTATATAGTGGATCAATGCATACTTATTAAAATATTTAGTTTTTAATTACGAAATAATTGATTTGAAAGTAGAGCTTGAATTCGCGTATTAGCAACTTCCCGATTTTACCGCTTTAAAGTCAATTCCATCCAAAATTCTAATAAGACAACTATTAATGTATTTACATAATATTATCAAGGAATAAAATCTATAATTGGGAAATAAATTTTGTTTAATTATTTCAATCGAGTAAGAAAGACATTGACTTTAAAGTGGTGTCATTTGCTACGTACGATGTCAACTTCTTAATCTTCCATCCAAAATTCTATTAAAATAACGTATACAGCTTCGTAAATTCTACAAACCAATTAAATATTTATTAAAATATATACTTTTTATTTAGTTAAACTGATGATTTATCCGAGTGGTGCAATTTTGCGTTACGATTACGCCGCGAAGCGCAGAACGGTCTTCAGCCAGCACATGTGACGCACATTCTCGATCTCGGATCGGGAAAACGTGTCGCCACGTTTTTATAAGAATCCGCTTAATTTAAACTTCTCTCCTTTTCCAATTTTAGGCAAATTACATTATAAATTTTACTGACCCGTGTATAAGCCGACTCCCCTACTTTTTGATGAAAATTTTGACTGAAATTTCTCGGCTTATACTCGAGTATATACGTTAGATGAAATTTAAGTATAGGATTTTGACATAAAGAAAATTTTGTTTATTTTGTATTTGAAATTTAACTAAATTTTTTACACTAATATATTAATATATAAACAATATATTTATTGTAGCTTTATTTAACATAATTGCAAAGTCAGGGAAATTTTTTGAAACCATCAGGGAAATGTCAGGGAACTTTTTTTCCAGGATTTTGTTGCCACCCTGTATAATGATGGATGTTTTAAAATTTTATAGCTGTGGACATTATGTTTGGGAAAGTTTATTGCTATATATGTCAAGATTACATGTACGATGAAGAACTGCAAAAGATATCGAAGATTTGTAAACGAAAAGCTGCGAAAAAACTTGGTATATATATATTTTTTAACTTTCTCATTTCGCTGGTTTGTTTATTTTACTATTGTATTTTTATTTGCTGTATTATATAGAAAGAAAAAGTATAATTTATAAGAAGTTGTAACTATCCTTTTTAATATTCATTTAATTGATATCCCAAATTAAAACATAACCTTTAGAAAGTGTAATTTGCTTGTTTAAGACAACTGACCTTAAAGGAAACTTATTTTTATATAAGAGTAGCCCTGATGCAAAACAGGTCATATTCCAAAATTGGAAAAATGCGATTTTGATATCAATGAATACTTTATAACTTTGATGTTTCAGTTTTAAAATATAATACAGGAGCACAAAAGCTATATTTCCCCAAACTCAAAAAAAGTCCAAAGAAGCAAAAGTAGCTATATAGTACATGAGCGTCGGAGAGTTTGATTTCTGATTGGCTGGAATGTATAGCGGGTTTTTGTTCTTGAATAAAAATAAGATGGTTTAAAAGCTTCCATCCAGTTGCAAAACAAGTTTAGTGAAAATTCAAATTTGGATTAAAACTTATTCAGTAATCTGAGAATATAAGTTAAGGTGGGGTAAAATGGGTAAGAAAGTGCCATTTTTCTTTCAAAGGTAGTTTTGACTTTTAAATTGTTATAAATATAAAATTATTTTGATGTATTTCTGCAATGGGTTGTTCCTTGACATTTTTGTATATGTATCCTAATTTTTTTTAATTGTTAGATTATTAGTTCTTTTTTATATTCTTTTTCAACTACTGATGGTCTAAAACGAGTTGTCAATGGGAATTATGGAATTTTTCGTGTAAAAAGGCGCATTTTTTAGTCAAATTAGTAATGTAAATAACATAGAATAAAAAACAGCCATCAACTCTTAAAAACTCAGTATATTTGATTATTAAGGAACTGATTGTAACAGTCTTTCAAAAAATAAGTTATAATCCACCATTTTGAAAAATCTACTTTTTTATTATCTTCGAAATAAAATGTCTGCTAATATAAAGTTTGGCTTATTTTGATTCTGGAATATCTGCTGTACTCACATATTTTCAATTTGTTTCACAAATGATTTTTTAATCCATTTAAAACTTTTTGTTTATGTTCTAACAAAAACCAGAAAATGTTGTAACTTATTTATGTAATTAAATTATGTATAAACAGTGTTAAATATATTATAGATAATTCTTGTTATTTAAAAGATTTTAAATTATATATATTTTTTAAATTGTACCTTTTTTGTAGATTGTTAAATGTTTTCGGATTTCGTATTCTTTAGCATCAATTATTCGTTTACCCATTTCATCCCACCTTGCAAATCTTTTTTTTTTTTTTTAAACTAAAAAAAAAAAAAATTCTAATATTTTTTTTTTGGAATGTATTAAAAGGTTACTTTTCCATATAAAATCCAGGAATATTGGTAAATAATTCGACTTTTCTAGTTAATATATTATATAAGTTTTCATGGATCACTAGTATTTTTGTAAACTATAACAAATCGACTTGTTGGACTTGAATCAAATCACATATAAATTTAATTTTTGCTGAAATGTACTTCCTTAAACAAAGTATTGTTTTTTAAAAAAGAATTATATCAAAGCATAAGTTTAGCAATATGTAATTTATATTTAATTTTCAATATACCCATTTCACCCTACCTTACCCTACATAATTTAATGAAAATTTATATTTTTTCTTTGTTTTTACGAAAAAGGAACGCTGCTCCTGCATTTGGGCTACTGATATAGTCTAGAAATATATTTTAGGTATTCACTATAATCCTCCATGGCAGCCAACAGTAGAAGAAGTTAAGCTGTTTAGTGAAAAAGGCACTTTTGTGAAAGTAGATGAAAGATCATTTTTTGGTAAAATTGTCTTTTCATTGTATTTAAACATAGATTTTAATATCCCTCTGCTTGAGATTAAATAATATATAATATTTTCTTCTTCTCTTGGTTCACTTTAATGATAATTTACTTTTTTAGTTAAGTTTTAAGCCCAGATTATTTTAACTACTGAACACATATTTTTGTGTTTTTTTTTAAATTAGTTCCGAAAATAACTATCTATTTTTCGGTAGACTATCTTAGCTTTATATATTCCAATTAGCAATCAAAATTTTTATTGGTTTCGAATTTAAAAATGTATGAAACATTTTTAATTATATTGAGAATATGTCATTTTTACTTAAAGTTGGATTTTATACAGACGTTAATGGCTCTGTAAAGCAACTTTACAGTGAAAAGAAAATATAGGTAGGTAGTGTCGGAGTCGTTATCGTTGAGGTACGATACCGTGTTGTCTGGTCAAGACGTCTGTAAGAAATTAACGCAACGTATTTGTGTTTTTTATATTCGATTTATTTATCATAATTCTGATAAATTTTGGTACTATATGCAAATTTTGCATATAGTACAGTTGACCCCAACCTGGGGTCTGTGGACTACTATTCGTCCGAGGGTGGGTCTAAAGTGGTCCTTGGAGCTTTAGTCCAATCAAGTTGTCTTTATTTTGCTGTTTCAGAAAATATAAGTTCAAAATCAGGCAGTGTTTCAGAATGTATTCTTTTTTATGCCAAAACTATCTACCCGGAAGCAGAAACGCGGCGACGTACGTCGAACGTCGCAGATTTTTTCAAATGTCTGCAGACAAATCTTTTACAGAAGTATATCTATCATACGAATTTTTTATGTCTTAACTACATTAGAACATTTCTGCAGATTCTTTCTATGTTTGCTAAGATTCTACCTTTAATCGTTGCTGTTATACTTGCTTATGACAGGTACATCGATTATTATATAATACATTAAATTGAAGGCAAATCTTACTAACTAAAATGTTGTCGCAGACTGCTAAGAAATTTTCTGCTACTGGGACTATTTATAATATAAAGAAAAAGTGTTTAATCAAAATCTAAAGATATTATCTTGCCATTGTACAGAGGTTTGGTAAGGCCACATCTTGAGTATGCTGTACAGTTTTGGTCACCATATCTTATAAAAGACATTGAATTGTTAGAGAAAAATTCAGCACAGGGCTACTAAAATGGTTCAAGGGTTTTCAGGCATGAATTATGAAAATAGATTAAGAAATTTGAATATGTATACTCTGGAAGAGAGAAGGGTTAGGGGAGATTTGATTCAACTGTTAGAATTTATCAAACAAAGGGTTGTGGAGGGTTTAGATTTTAATATGATTAATTGAAGGAGAGGTCATGGGTTTAAGTTAAACAAATCCCATTTTAATTGGGAAGGAAGAAAACTCTATTTCTATAGTAGGGTAATAGACGAATGGAACAACTTGCCAGTGAATGTTGTTAATTGTACAGGAGTAACAGATTTTAAGAAGAGGTTAGATATGCATTGGGGGATAGTTAGGAGGTACTAGATGGACCAACCTTGTTTGGCCTTGAGCCTGATGTTGGTCGTCAATATTTGTATTTGTATAATAAGGATATCGTCTTTTCTCTATAAAGTAAATAAATTTTACACTTTCTTCTTTGCCTTAATTCATATGGATTTTAACTGGAAATTAATTAGTTTTCCTATTTTGTTGAAGGAAGTACACCATTTTTAATCTGCTAATAGTTGTACAGATTAAACTTACATTTTTGGAAAGAAAAATTTAAGTGGAATACTTCTACTTGCAGCTTTGAATGTGTATCTCTAATGTTTATCCATAGTTTTCGAAGTATGTTGTATTACCAAAAATATGGAAGTTGGTCAAACAATGTAATTGGAAATTTGGTTATTAAAATTAAATATGTATGTTTTCATCAAATTTAAAAGCTATTCTATCTAAATAAAGAAAAAGATATGTCAAATAGTTAATTTTTAAAATTAATAAATGTATTGAAATGTATAAAAATTTATATCTTATATATATTTATTATATTCGAATTACGTATATATTTTGTACTATAAATGACAAACGGTGGTATGTGCAATGTCTAATTTTTGACTTGATGATCCGTGTAATGTCTAACTTTTAACTCAGTGGTCCATTGCCATCTAAAGGTTGTGATATTCTGTTCAAGTTTATCGTTGTAATTAAAAAAAATTATGAAGACATTTTGAGTTGAGACGCTCACCAACCTGAATTTGTCGTTTAGAAAGGGTTTCAGGTGGTCGCAAACTGCTTAAATATTAAAATCCTGTTGACTCTCCCAATGTTGATATTTCAGATCTAGCATTGAGTGTTAACCGATTCATTTTTCAGTAGAAGAATATACTGCGCTAAAAAGTTTTCAAAAAATAGACAAAAATATTTTTCAAACTTGCTTTTAGCATATTAAATGTATTAAGAAGTGGAAAATAATTTTTGACCACAGATTTGGCCCAATTGACACCCAATTGATTTTAACATTAGATTCTGGTTGAAATATTGGCAACCCGCCTGTAAAGGTTAATCTCGTTATGCTTATTTTGAGCATGTTCAACACATGACAAAACAGATTAGTTTATTATAAAATGAAAAGAGTATAGTATAGAAAACTTGAATACACTTTTTGTATACAACTTATTCAGGGTGGCAACATAACCTGGAAAACCGGGAAATCATCATAGAATTTTTTTATTCTTTAAATATCAGGGAATTTTTTTAAATTTCACAAAAAATAATGGAAATTTTCCAATTTGGATAATTAAAATGGCAATTATCGTCTATTATGCCCTCTATTCTGAGTAATTTAGTTGTCAATATTTCCTTTTAGTTCTGAAAAAGAATGAAAAAAAAGCTTATGTGTATTTTCATATTCATTTTTTTTTTTTTTTGTAAAAACATGAACCATTGCTGGAAGGAAAAGCAAAGTGCATGTGAGGGGCTAATGAATTTTTTGAAGATTGGAATAGGAAATATGAAGCATATAAAATATTTAAAATTATCTACAAAAGGAATAATTTGAAAAAACTTGCTTTTTTTGCATTATCTGTTTCCAAAGATGTTATGATTTTGTCAGAATTAGAAAATGAACTATGAGACTGGTAATGTCATTATTAGTTATTTAATTAGAAACACAACAACGATCTCACGCTTTACGACATCATCAACAGAACATGTTCGTATACATAACAGTTACAGTTAATACAACACAGTAACAGTCAAGACAACACAGTTACAGTTAAGACAACAGAATTGGCAAGATATCGATCTAAATTCAACACTCCTTCCCAATATCAAGGCCAATTTTTAACACACATACACAAAAAAAAATAAGTATACATCACAAGATATACAAAAAAATAAAGCACAAAATCTACCCAATCAATCAATCCACTACAAATAGCAAAACAACACATGTAAACAATCAGCTTAACTCTCGTCTACATTTTTGCACAGTCCAAGTCCATCGCGTAGATTGACAAACAAAGTACTTGCGAGAGGTTTTGTTAAAATATCAGCAGTTTGTTCTGACGACGGAACATATTCCAACTTTAACACATCTCGTTCAACTTTCTCTCTGATCGAATGAAACCGTACATCAATGTGCTTGGATCTTCGATGGTGTTGGGGATTTTGAGCAAGTTTTATGGCACTCTGGTTGTCGACGTACAATGTGGGGGTGCCATCATATCCAATCAGCTCCTTAAAAAGCAACTTGAGCCAAACAAGCTCATTAGCCGCTTCGCTAGCTGCCACATACTCTGCTTCTGTTGATGAAATTGCAACAGAATGTTGTAGTCGAGACCACCAAGTTATTGCTGCAAATGAATTTATAGAAACCATACCAGATGTTGAGCGTCTGGTCTTTTCATCACCAGCATGGTCTGCATCACTGAATACTGTAAATTCTTTTAGCACATTCGACTTGTACAGGAGACCAACATTACTTGTGCCACGTAAATATCTGTAAATTCTTTTTACACGTATCCAGTCATCTTGTGTAGGTTTGCACAAAGCTCTTGATACCAAAGCTACAGCAAAAGCTATATCTGGCCTAGTAGCTACAGCAAGATATTGTAAGCAGCCTACTGCCTCTCTGTAGGGCACATCAACAATTGTTGTATCTCCTTCCTGAGATTTAGCCACATCACAAGGTGTTGAGAGAGCCTTCGAATTTTCTAGTCTAAATCTTTGCAGTATCTTTTCAGTATACAGATGTTGAGAAATAAAAATGTCACCATTTTGTCGTTGGTAAATTTGTACTCCTAAGAAAGATTCAAGGGGACCATCAGTGATCTTGAACTCTTCTTTTAAGTTACAAATCAAATTTTCTATTTCTACAACACTTGATCCTGCTACAAGTCCATCATCTACATACAAGGCTACAATCAGTATAGATGAATCCCTTTTCTTTGTAAATAAACAAGGATCAGCATTCGATTGCTGAAATTTCAATTTTTGAATTGCTTGCACAAAACGTTGGTTCCAACAGCGTGGAGCTTGCTTCAGACCATACAGAGAGCGAACAAGTCTGCACACACGACCAGTTCCATCATCAAAGCCTTCTGGCTGTTTCATATAGATCTCTTTGTCAAGAGTTCCATAGAGAAAAGCTGTTTTCACATCAAATTGATGTAGGTGCAGTTTCTGTGAAGCAGCAACACTAAGTACAGTGCGCAAAGTATCAAATCTTGCCACTGGTGCAAACAAATCATCATAGTCAAAACCAGCTTTTTGTGAAAAGCCTCTTGCCACAAGCCTAGCTTTAGCTTTACAAGGGAAACCTTCTGTATTGGTTTTTATTCTATATACCCACTTGTTATCAAGAATCCGTTGATTTTCTGGAAGTTCTGTAAGCTCCCAAGTTCCATTTTCTTCATGAGACTGCAGTTCTTCTAACATGGCTTCTTCCCACAGCTTGGATTCAGGTGACTTCATTGCTTCACTGTAACAAGCTGGAGTCTCAATGCCAGTAAGAGTGCTTACAAACAGAACATAATTTTCCGAGAGAAACTGTGGCTTCTTATGCTCTCGTTCAGGGTACCGTCTTTCAGGACAAGGTTCTCCTTGGTAACAATCTTCATCATTCACTTGAATATTTCCTTCTTCTGGACATAAATCACTGTAACTAGTGACTTCAACAGTCAATGGCTTATATGGTAATTCATTACAAAATATAAGATTGCAGCTTCTTTCCACTTTATTCTTAGATGGTATATATATTCTGTATCCATCACGAGCTTCATAACCAACGAACAGTCCTTGTACAGACTTCTTATCCCATTTTTGTCGTCTTTGTTTTGGTTCATGTACATAGCATTTCGTACCAAATATTCTTAAGCTTTTCATGTTGAAATTTTCTGACTTTCCATTCCATAACTCATACGGAGTTTTATCTTCAACTGGAGTAGGACCTGTGTGATTTAACACATAGACAGCTGTGTTGCATGCTTCTGCCCACAACTTCTTTGGTAATTCCTTTTGATGAACCATGGCTCTTGCAGCTTCCACTATGGTGCGGTTCTCTCTTTCAACTGCTCCATTTTGTTCAGGTGTCTCAATCATTGCCACACGTAAATCAATACCACGATCATTCAAAATCTTTTTCACTGAATGATTGATAAACTCAGTACCAGCGTCACACAAAATTTGTTTAACAGTATGACCAGCAGTCTTTGCTTCATTAAGGAAAGTTTCTATACAATATGGTACTTCACTCTTTGCTTTCAAGAAGAATACACGACGAAATTTTGTATAGTCATCTTTGAGAACTAACATGAAACGTGAACCACCAACCGAGACTTCTTCCATGGGACCCACAACATCAGCATTGATTTGTTCTCCAGGTTTTGTTGGTCTAACATCTCGTGAATGAAACGACTTTCTATGGGCTTTACCATATGCACATCCTACACAAAAGTCAGAATTCTCATTTGATAAAGAAATGCCCTGTCTTTTAAGAAACTTCACACAGTGTTTCTTGTTTTGATGAACCATTCTTTCATGTATCACTTGAAGAGTATCACTGGTGCTTGAAATAAGAACAGTTACAGGTTTTGTAGGATTTTTAGCAATCATTTGCATCAAAAATAGACCATTTTCTGATTTTTGGCCTATTGCAATGGTTTCATTTCCATTTTTCACGAAGCAACATTTATTTCTAAAAACGACATTTAGTCCTTTTTCTACAGCGTGCGAAACAGAAAACAATTGGTACTTTAAATCTGGCACATACCATACATCAGTTAAATGATTTTCATTCCATTTTTCAGATACCAAAGTTTTTACATTGACCAGTCCACTACCATATGCAACCAGTCTTTGACCACCTGCAGCATTTACTACTTCCGGAACAGCAAATGGTTTGAAACTTTCAAATATTGAACTATTGAATGTCATATGCTGAGAAGCTCCAGAGTCAGCAATCCAACTGTTATCATCATGTGAAACTGTACATGGCATAGCTACACCAGAGGATAAAGACATGGTCTTGTTTTTGTTTTGCGGACAATTTATTCGTTTGTGTCCGACCATTCCACATTCAAAACAGGTAATATTTGAGTTCATAGGCTTCTTATTTTGGTTTTGCCACTTCTTCTGTTTTGATTTATTTCCTCTGAAATTTCTGGTGTTGGCATCATCTCTTGCAGAACTCGGTAACAGTGCTTGTCGTCTAGAATGAGTTTGCAAAGCTGTACTTTCACACTGCTGTTGTGCAATTTGTTGTTCAAAAGCACAAAGTCTCTCAGTCAACAGTTCTATGGATCTGTCTTTCAATGGAATTCCATCCCACACAGTTTTAAATGCAATGTAATGTTGAGGTAGGGTTGAAATTATCCGAAACAAAAGCATTTGTACAGGAACAACACAATCAAGAATACGTTGCAGTTCGTCATTCGCTTCAACGAATATATTCTGACTTCTACTTATGAAAGATGCAATATTTTCTTCTTGTTTTCGTTCTAAATGGAAAAATTCAGTCCACAAACGATCGAGTCGATGCGTCGACGACGTGTCATATATTGCAACTAACTTTTCAAATGCTTCTTTTGATGTCGAGCATGTCTTGATATAATCAAAGTTCATATCATCCAGGGCCTGAGAAATATACAGAAGGGCCTTTGCATCACCCAGTTCGAATTTCTTTTTCTCTTCTTGGAAAGCGGTAGCTTCGGCGTCCTTTTCCATTTTCGGCAAAGTCTTTTCTCCAGTCACATGGCCCAACAGATCGTGCGTTTTCAGTAATAATAATACTGACATTTTCCACCTGGTCCAGTCTTTCGCAGTTTCCAATTTCTCAACCATGAATTTGAAATCCATACTTTCGATTTCACCAAGATTCGGTTTCTGACAAAAAACAAAGTGCACTATTCAAAGCTTGCACAATGGAATCGTATACTGGAGGCCATAACCTGTTATGATTTTGTCAGAATTAGAAAATGAACTATGAGACTGGTAATGTCATTATTAGTTATTTAATTAGAAACACAACAACGATCTCACGCTTTACGACATCATCAACAGAACATGTTCGTATACATAACAGTTACAGTTAATACAACACAGTAACAGTCAAGACAACACAGTTACAGTTAAGACAACAGAATTGGCAAGATATCGATCTAAATTCAACAAAAGAACATGTTTAATTACTATTATGCTTGTCGCAATTGTATAATTTGTATTGTATCCATAAATTATTTTAACTGACAATAAGTATTGCTTATAATTTTTCATTTATAATGCAATATATTTATTGTATTATTGTTGCATGTATACTTCGTTTCCACACAAAGTATGCATTGCAACATTTCTTAATGTAATTGCAAAATCAGGGAAATTTTTGTGACGCCATCACAGAAATATCAGTGAACTTTTTTTTTCTCCAGAATTTTGTTTCCACTCTGTTATTACTTGTACAAAATAGATTTATTTTCAACTGAAGAGCAACACAAAGAAAGTGGAAGTCTTTTAGAAGCGTATATAAGGTTCCAGTTGCTGGACATAGAAAATTGTAAAAAAACAGGTTCCTTTTTGTAAAATAACGCCGTAATTATAACATTAGAAATTTCAATAGTTTATATAAATTGAAGCGCCTTCTCTCGCAAACCAGATATAAATACAAATCTTGACTAACAACAAACTTGAGGCACTACAAGGTGGGTCGAGTCTAGTATCTCCTGAATATTCCCTTAATGAATATCTAACTTCTTAAAATCATTTTCTCCTGTAGAATTAACAATATTCACTGGCAAGTTCCATTTGTCAAGACAACCACCACCTTAAAGACTTGAAAAATCTGTCCTTGTATCAAAATCATAAGTAATATTTCAAAGTAAAAGTTAAGTAACATTTCAAATTAAAATAAATATCTGACTGCTAGGAATAATCTAGTGCCTTACTCGGATATCTCAGTTAGCATCTTGCTCTTCAGCTTCGATATTCTTAGGTTGAGAACGTGGGCATTGGAGTGTGAGAGAAACACCCTATAAGATTTGAAAATGGAATAACTATATTTAATTGAAAATAATCCCACCCATAAAATAGACAAATAAGGTGCCTTTAGAAATCGATAATGAAGATTTCTCCAACAAAATATTTAGATCTTTTTCACTACTATCATTTACAGAAAAAATATGAAAAAGTTAGAAAAAATAACTTCTGTTAAACAATGAAAATATTTTGAAATCATAACTTGTTTAAAGAAACTCCAGTTAATCGACATTTCCGGATATATAACAGGCAGATAACCGTTTATTTTTTTTGCAGATTTTGCCTAAGTGGATTTTTCTCTATCCAACAAAAAAAGAATTTTCGAAACCAGACAATATATTTTTTCAAACGGTCCAGCAAATTGAGAATTCCGGATAGTTAAATGCTGGATAACTGGATATTTTTTTCAAATTTCTCCCAAGTGAAACATCCTCTATCCAACAAAAAAAAATTGTGCAAATATCTGAATTAGAACTGAAATCCTGCGCGAACATACATAAAAAAAAATACATAACTCTCGAATGGATAACCTCTCGATTTGGCGGTTTTAATTAAAAATTTATGGTGGTGTTATTTGGCAGTTTTGGATGGCGCGCTGTTCAGTCGGTTAAAAAGTGGCCCCCTTTTGAGTTTTGCAGTATGAAAGTTTTCTTTTAATATTGAGAATTGTAAAATTATCAATGACGAGGCTGGTTATAGGATTTGTCCTTCTGTCTGAAAACTTTATTGCCATAAATTCAAAAATAGTTAAGCCCACTACTGATTGGTTAAATAGTATGCTTTAAGAACAGTATAATATATCCCGTTTGATGGTATATGTCTGTATGATGGTTTACTATAAATTCGTTTTCCCTATTTAACCTTAAAAAAATATAATACTTTCCATTAATATATAATCCGTGATTAGAAATTTTGTGGCATATTCTTGTGTGTACAATCTTTTTAATTTTTTTCTCTTTCATGTTATAGGTATAAGAGGTGTGTTTAATATGGGGTTCAGTTGTTATATGAGTAGTGTGATTTTGGCTTTGGTACACACACCATTTCTTCGGAATCATTACCTTTCTGAAGAACATCAATGCAAAAGGATTTCATGTGACCCTTTAGAAGGCCAGGCTAGTTCTGATGAAGATATAAATTCTAATAAATATACAAATTCTAATGAAGTTGCAGATTCTGATGACGGTTCAAATTCTGAAAATGTAAATCCAGATGACTGTACAAATTCGGATGAATGGGAAGATATTGATGAAAGTGCAAATCCTGATGTAGATGCAAATCCTGATGAAGATGCAAATTCGGATGAATGGGAAGATATTGATGAAAGTGTGACTTCTGATGTAGATGCAAATCCTGATGAAGATGCAAATCCTTATGAAGATGTAAATTCTGATGAATGGGAAAGTATTAGTGACAGTGTGACTTCTGATGTAGATGCAAATCCTGATGAAGATGCAAATTCGGATGAATGGGAAGATATTGATGAAAGTGTGACTTCTGATGTAGATGCAAATCCTGATGAAGTTGTAAATCTTGATGAAGATGCAAATCCTGAAGAAGATGCAAATCCTGATGAAAATGCAAATCCTGATGAAGATGCAAATCCTGATGAAGATGCAAATCTTTATGAAGATGCAAATATTTATGAAGATGCAAATCTTGATGAAGGTACAAATACTGATGAAGATGCACATACTGATGAAGATGCAAATACTGATGAAGGTGCAAATACTGATGAAGATGCAAATACTGATGAAGGTGTAAATACTGATGAAGATGCAAATACTGATGAAGATGCAAATACTGATGAAGGTGCAAATACTGATGAAGGTGCAAATACTGATGAAGGTGCAAATACTGATGAAGATGCAAATACTGATGAAGATGCAAATACTGATGAAGATGCAAATACTGATGAAGATGCAAATACTGATAAAGATGCAAATACTGATAAAGATGCAAATACTGATGAAGATGCAAATACTGATAAAGATACAAATACTGATGAAGATGCAAATACTGATAAAGATGCAAATACTGATGAAGATGCAAATACTGATAAAGATGCAAATACTGATGAAGATGTAAATACTGATAAAGATGCAAATACTGATGAAGATGCAAATCCTGATGAAGATGTAAATACTGATAAAGATGCAAATACTGATAAATATCTTGATGGAGATGCAAATTATGAAGATGTAAATACTGATAAAGATGCAAATACTGATAAATATCTTGATGGAGATGCAAATTATGAAGATACAAATCCTAAAGATGTAAATTCCAAAGCTGCAAATCTTGATAATCCTGATGAATATACAAATCCTGTTGTTGGTACAAAATCTGGTGCAACTACAAATCCTGTTGTTGGTACAAAATCTGGTGTAACTACAAATCCTGAGGAAGATACAAATGTTGATGAAGGTACCAACTCTGATGAAGATATAAATTCTGATGAAGATACAAATTTTGATAAAGATACAATTTCGGGTGAAGATACAATTTCTAATGAACATTCAGATTCTAATAGAGATCCTAATTTTATTGAATCGTTTTCAGAGTATCCCAATATTATGGAAGTAGATACAAAACCAGACTCTGAAGATACAAATCTCATTAAAAATCAAAATTGTATTGAAGTTCTCAATCTTAATAATGAAACAAATTTAATTGATCGTAGTCAAGATTTAAATCTTATTGAAGATACAAATACAAATAATAAACATTTGTTTTCAGGGTGTTCAAATCTTATGGAAGTAAAGACAAATCGAGACCCAGAAGGTACAAATCTCATTGAATATCCAAATCTTGTTGATGGCCCCAATTCCGATAATCAAACAAATTCAATTGAAAATCCTTATCAAGATCCAATTCTGGTTGAAGATACAAATACAAAAGATAGGTGTCCAAATTTTAAGGAAGTAGAAACAAAGCGAGACTCGGAAGATACGAATCTCATTAATAATCAAAATTTTATTCAAGCTCTTTGTCTTAATGAAGGTCTTAATGTTAATAATGAAACAAATTTAATTAAAGATCTTAATCCTGATCCAATTATTCTTGAAAATATAAAACCTAGTGAAGATAAAATTTTGTATTCAGGGTCTCCAAATGTTATGGAAGTAGATATAAATCTTTATTCAGAAGATTCAGATGAAGATACGAATTTAGATGAATCAGAGAAAGATGAATCAGATACGAATTTAGATGAATCAGAGAAGGATTTAGATGAATCAGAGAAGGATTTAGAAGAATCAAATACAAATTTAGGTGAATCAGTGAAGGATTTAGATGAATCAAATACGAATTTAGGTGAATCAGAGAAGGATTTAGATGAATCAAATACGAATTTAGGTGAATCAGAGAAGGATTTAGATGAATCAGAGAAGGATTTAGATGAATCAAATACGAATTTAGGTGAATCAGAGAAGAATTTAGATGAAACAGATACGATTTTAGATGAATCAGAGAAGGATTTAGATGAATCAAATACAAATTTTGATGAATCAGAGAAGGATTTAGATGAAACAGATACGATTTTAGATGAATCAGAGAAGGATTTAGATGAATCAAATACAAATTTTGATGAATCAGAGAAGGATTTAGATAAATCCGATGCGACTTTAGAGGAATCGGATACGAATTCGAACAATTATTGTATGGGCTGTGAGTTGTCTAAAGTATGTGAAGAGGTAAGAATGACATCCCCTAAGTTATAAATATTTAAAAATTTTAAAGAGAGTAACAAAAGTTCTCTTCTTTTTAAAGTTGTATAGTTTTTGTAGGAAAAAAGTGGGAAGTGGTGTCATATCGAGTGATGTTATTTACCGTAAGAGCGAGATTCAAAATTATGTTTAACCGGGTTTCTATGCACATGGAAAACCAGGAATTGTCATCAAAAATGATTTTTTAAAAAAAAATTCTGAAAAAGTCAGGAAAATTTTCTAAAAATGTTAGTTATAAGTGCCGGTTATATTCTTTTTTATTGTGTAATTGATGTAAAATCGTAAAAATAAAAATGCTAAATTTCCGATTTTGCCTCCTTTGCTAGATTATTGTTTGCAATCACTTTATTTTTCCCAGCTTCAAGATTAATATGTAAAAAATAATTTAATTCGTAGTCTGAAATTTTTTGAAAATGTTACAGGAAAACCTGCAAAAGTCGGGGAATTTTGATCTAAATATTGAGTGGGAATCCTGGTTTAAGCTATAGGTTCTGAAATTGGGAACATAAGTATGGTGTTGAAATGCCAACATAATGAAATTCATTACGATTTCATTTGCACTACTTAACAAAATTGTATTACATTTTTCGAACTTGTAATTTAATTTACGAAATTTAAATTTAGGACTTGTCAATTGGAGTAAGAAAAATTGATTTTTTGAAAGAAGATATTCTCTTTTTGTTTGGCTGGCATTGATATCCTAATTGGTTTTTATTTTGTTTTAATGTTTATGTATTTTATTAAATTAAAAAAATTAACTCCTCTTCCCCTTTCCTAAAAAAAATGGCTTTTATTGAGTTTTTTTTAAAGTTTTTCAAGTTTCTTCTTAAACTAGTTGGCTAAACTAAAAAAACCACTTAATCATTTTTTTTTAAATATGCTTCACATAAAATTAAATTTGGGATTTCAAAAACTTTTTTTTTACTAAAGAACTAGAAAATTTGAGAATTTTGAATTTTTTTCCTTATAAGCTTTTTTTGCTCTTAGCCTGTATCATGTCTGCTTCTTTATAATGTCTACAAAGAAATCCTAATTTAATCCAAATTTAAGTTTCACAAAAGCTCATTTTTAGTTTTTGCAATTTTTAATTGAATGATCAAAGCATCAGATAACGATTTGCTTCACGGAATTCCACAAGAAAGTATCCCTATGCGATCGCCGAACGGAAAGTCTCCGCCCCCTTCAAACCGGTTTCCAAATATGTGTGATCCCAAATGCCGTGGCGTTCTCTCTCCTCCTTTGCTCCACCACTATTCTCCTGTTGGGACGTTATTCACACTACACGTTTCCTTCCGTGAAATACAGAGAGAGGTTGAAAGGAATTTCAAACTTGTATTGTGGAATTCGGAATATTTTGTTTTCAGACTTTCCTACTATTTTGTGAAAATTCCGTTTTCTGGAAATGGAGTTTTGTGAAGAGTTTGAAAACGAACCCGAAATTCTCTTGAACAAACCCCTGTCTATATTATCCAATTTATATTGGAGACATATGGCTTCAATACATCAAACACAAGACAAAACAGATTAGCTTATTATAAAATGGTGTATAGAAAACTAGCTACTGCAATTTTTTTTTTCAGCTGCAAGATAGTAACCATGCAACACAAAGTGAATGTGTTTTATAAGCCGTATATAAGATGCGATTGCTTTTTTTATTTCTATAATTTGCTGATATAAAGTTTCACATAAATGACGTCTCCAACACAGCCTTCAAACAATTTTTTCAAAAAGAGGGAAGGAAAAAAAAAATTAAAAATTGTTACCTAGTTATCTTTTTAAAAAAAATTGTTTAGAAATCTATTTATTTAACTTGGTTAGAAAATTTAAATCTCTTTTAGAGCATTTTTTTTTCTTGATGTCTGTTTTTTAGTTCAACAAGTTTATTGAACAACAAGTTTATTTTCCATTTTTTTTCTTTTAATATTTTGGATTATATTTATAATTTTCAAATAACATTGAAATGTTTAATTATTTTATGTACTTTTCAGTTCTACAATGGAGATCCGGTTGCCATCATTCCTTATTCTTTTGTGGCTAACATCTCACAATATGAACCAGCTTTTCCATTTAATGAACCAGCAGATGCCTATGAATTTTTTGAACATTTATTTCCCAAACTTCATGAAGGTAATTTCTTTTTTAAGTTTTGGTATCATTATCCTGTCAAACAAATCTCTGCAAAAAGAACCAAGTTCGGGAAAAAAAATCTAAGTCCGAAATATTAGAGTAATCTAAAATATGGGAAATTTAGTGACAATCAAAATACTGTTTTAGAAATCATAGCATATTTCTTCTTTTGTTCATGTTTAGATTTAACCTTTCGACCACCCGAGTAGCATATTTTATATTTAAATTCTTTTTGTGGAACTTTTGCGTCACATTTTTGTTCTTTTTAAAGATGTACTCTTTAGTGTGTCCTTTTTACATTTAGGGTAATTATGTTACAATAATTATAAAAATAAAAAAGTTATACATGAAGTTGAATTTTAATTTGCCAAATTTTTTTTTTTTTAACGGGGAACGGGGGTTGTGAAGAATTTCAAATAATTCTGTTTAAGCAATCTGAATTATTTTATAATTATGTATAAGAAGACCATTTCGGCAACTAAAAAAAATATTGCTAGGTGCCAATGATGCCATGTTTTACCTTCTAATTTTGAACCCTGAATATTGCTCTCTTTAATTTTGAAGAACAGATAAAAATAGTTGTTATTTTAATCGCACTCGAGTGCAAAAGATTAATAAAATATGTCCTACTTTTAAAATGAGTTGGATAAAAGAACAGGCTAACAAAAGAAAAGCGTTTTGTATGTTCGAGAGCATGCATTGCTCATTTAATTTGAAGAACAAAGAACAGGTCGTTATTTTGGTAACTGAGAGTCACCACTCGAGTTGAAAGGATTAAACTTTAAGATGACAAACTATATATAATTCTATATCAGTATTTTTCAATGGCAGCAATTTTCTTTGTCGTTGAACTTGGCTATACTTCAGATCTCCATATTTTTCATGGCTAGGCTTTGTTTTGCTTCGAATTTGGCTCTTTTGTAGGGAGGTGTTTTGAGATTGATGGGATTTCATATTTCATTCTTTTTCTTTATACTCTTTCGTATGTAAATAAAAAATGCATGTTAAATCATTGCATGTTGTGTATTTTGATGATCCATTTACTAGTATTTTATTTCTGAAGAATTAATTTCCAAATCCTGTTTTAAAGTCTGACCGGTATTCAGCAGAACTTTGATGACTGTTTATATAAATAACGTCATGATAGCATTTGGAGGACTGATACAAAGAGAGACCAAGTCCATTTGTTCTATTTTGAGGTATCCATAACATCTGTATATGCATATTACATATAAATAGACAGTGTTAAAATGCAAATGCAACGTTAGAACTACACAATAAAAATACATAACATTTAGACCTGTTTCAGGAGATACTTCTCCCTTCATTAGTAGAAATGGAAAGTCTGTGTGCACAATAAAATGAAAATAAACCCAGAAATGAAAGTGTTGCCAAAAAGCAAAAACTATCTCAATCAGTTGGAGTTAACTATTGTGAGCCAATAAGTGGGAAATACCGGAACCGCAAATGTTTCATTGACAATCGAATCAATATTGCTAAAAATATGTAACGCCTCCATGAAAACAAGTTTGATTAGAGATTTGGGTTTGCAAATTAAATGTGGGTTAAAAAAAACATATCATTATGTTCCCAAGAGTGCTTGGCAATAAAGGACTTCTTTATTTCTTTTTTGACTTGCTTGGTGCTTCTTAAAGCTAAATCTTAATGCTCTTTTTGTTTGACCAATATATGACATGCCACACATTGACATGAGATACTATATAGGTCCCAGTTATTAACGTCGTCAATTCCAATTGGGTCTTTAAGTTGTGAGAAGGTAATGTTATTGATAGGTGAAAAAATTGAACATATGTCAGAATTTCCTGAGAATTTTAGAAATTTTATGGCTTATCTGGGGATAATATGGCAAAACAACCAAAGCAGGGATTTTTAAGTTTGTGTAGAGCATTGTCAAAGAGGCGGGTGAAAGCCGAAAAATTAAGAAATCAGCAAAATCCACATATTTTAAATGTTTCTTATCGGTGAATGATATTGTCTGTAATAGTAATTAAATTACATTACGTTCTAAATTTTTTTTTTACTAAGAAATAAACCTTTTTTCTTAAATTATTCAGATGACATCTGGATAATTAGAGTTGTACTGTATTAATTGTTTCAAACATATTTTTTCATTTTGTATCAATTTCACAAAACTTTCGAACTCCAGATATTTAATAGGATTTGTCCATTTTTATCTCGAAAGAAATCTGCAGATGAACTTTCAAATCTACCAGAGTGCTAGATGAGTTATTCGCATTCAATGTTACTCATTCTACTTTTAACTAAACTCGAAATTTAAAAGAAATAGGAATAGAAAAGAACAGCACAATAAATTCGGAAAAAATACCTTCAAATCAGTGAATAAGTGGTTGTCCGAGCGATGCTGGAGATTTTACAAATCAGAGAATTGCCCTATACGATTGGTAACCTATAACCTTGCTAAAATATTAGGTGTTGATTTGGGGTTTGAGCCAATAATAGTGTTCTATAACTTTCAATTTCTTTAATTGTGTATTTTTTATAGGTGACTGTACTTCAAAAAAAGTAAAGGATTGTACTTGTATAATTGGTGAAGTATTTAACAGTGTTCTGCATCGTGAGGTCCACACAAAATCTTTGCTCTGCAAAACAGTGTAAGTACTGTGTTATCAGTTTATTTTAAAAAACTCTTACGATTACCAGATTGCTTGAAGTCTACATTAATCCACTTGCCAAATAAAAGTATTCTTATCAACAAATTGTAACTCGTAAAAATTGAGGTAATGGAATTTAAAATAAAGAAGAAAAAGAAAGATAAAATATCATCACATGGTTCTTTGAGCGCTGACTATTGTTAAGAAAAGAAAGTTTGATTGGGGCAGAATATCCATCCGCTGAAACAAAACGATCGTAGGAAACTGGCAAAGTCTAACTATAAATAAAAAATTTCATCACTGAAAGTCTCAACTTTAATCCTAGAATCACAATTCTGGGGAGTGAAGGTTAAAATTCGCAAATAAACTCATGATTGCTGTAAGATTTTATTATTTTGTGAATTAATAGCTCAAAATATGTTAGAATTAATTTGTATTACACTGGAGCCTCGTTAGTCCAGGGCTAGGTTTAAAAATGTCATCCAAAAGTATTTACCAGCTTCGTTAAAACAAAATATTGTAGGAACAAAATTGGTAGATTTTTTTTAATTCGCACCACTTGATGAGACATAGTTATCCTTAAGTGGCTGTAATAAATAAAACAATTATAATTCAACAGAAGAAGAAAAAAGAGCGTACAATATGGTTTTGTGATGGTAAAGAAAATTCACAAATAAATTCATGATGGCTGTAGAATTTTGCGAATAATAGCTCAAAATACTGTCAAGTTGAGCTAAAGAAAATTTGTTGTACTTTCAGCAAAGTATGTTAAAATAAATTTTTATAGAAGAAATTTCAACTGTATATAGAAAAGACAGCAATGGAGTTGAACTTTATATGAACAGCGCCTTTGAGTCAAACTCAACTGCCGCATATTAGGGAAGAAATTATCAGAAATAAAATGTATCCTTTTTACAGAAATAAATGTAAAATAACCTAATGTTCCCACCAAGCACTTTATTTGCATTTTATTTAAAGCCAGTATTAGAAAAATGGCATCTCCGCAGGCATATTTGGAAAGCCATACAAGAAAAGCAATAACAAATTGACATGAATGCGCTACTACCATGGAAACTTTGAGTCAGAGCTATAGTCAAGAATCAAGGCTGTGTAATAAATGCAAATAATACAACCTTTATGCAAATAAGTTAACTGTGGAAAAGTATGCCATAAAGTGCAAATGCCCTTTTGTATTAGTGTTTATATCTATTTCCACACCAAAGGTTTGGAATCTTAGTGTAAATCGGGACTAATTTCAAAGATGTGCTGGTGTTATCTTCTGACCATGGTTCAAATATATGGGGCATTGTTCTCATGTATTTCCTTCGAGATAGACCTTGAACCATTCCCAATAGCCCAGTGTCAGCTCTAGTGCAACAATAATTTAACCAACCAACCACATCAAAGATGTGCAAAATTAATAAAAATTTTATTGTAATTGACATTTTTACATTTTAATGCTACAGTAGTAATATCCGTCACAGTGATGAATACTTGTATTAGAATAACTTTTGCACTATGTTTCTAATTCAGTATTAAGCTAATTTACTTGAAGTCAGCTTTTCTTTTTAAATTTTTTTTTCAATTTAACAGAGGGATTTGCTTTCTGATTTCTCCAGAGAGTAGGGATATTGACAGAGAGCGTTCTCAATACTAAACTCTTGTAAGACTTTGAGTCAACATTGAAATCATCACATGGTTTTAGCGTTGCTACATTTGGCATTCAGCCACATGCAGAAGTTCTAAAATTGGTGCAGTTTCTTCTTTTCGGTGATAGGGTATTTCGTCTGTATTAAACTTGTAACATGAAATGTATGTATTTACTTATGTTCAAACAATGTGCTTTAAATATTTCCTCTTTATTAACGAAATGAAAATATCCTTTTGTTTGTGTTCAACACTCAATTAAATGATACTCTCTATATTTATATGCTTTTATTGTTCATATTTTCTTATTGAAATATACAAAATAACAATTGAAAGAACTTCGCTTATTGTACATTTTTTACATAAAAACAGACAAAATAAATCGCAGTAAGTAAAATATATAGTTATTTGTAAATTGTAAAAACTGCATAAAAATATATATTGAATTGTAACTATTTATTCAACCATTTAAGGTAAGCCATTTTTGTATAATCAAGATTAAATTGTTTTTTGCCCGAAAATAAGTACTATCAATTCGTAATATTCTATATAAAGCCGTCCTTCCAGATGACGTTTTTCAATAGCGCATTTTGTCTGAACATAGTGTTCATAAGGTGGGTTCACTTTTCACTGTTTTAACATAAAATTAATCTCCTTATTAATTAGTATAAATTTTATATTATTGACTAAATATCGTATTGTCATCAGTATTACGTAAGTATGTTAAGTTTCAAGGCTATATGTCTTTTATAATGTCATTAAAATTGAATTGTAAGATATGATGACACAATAAAAAAAGTGTTATATATAGTTGAGTAATAATATAAATAATATTTATTTTCAATAACAGACACTTTGAGTTTATGCTTAAAAAAGTAATTGCCTTGATGATTGCTATATTTTTAAAAACAATTGTTTACATATTGTTATATTTTACTTTTACAACATTTCCAAAATATTTTGGATAAATCCTCGTTAACACCTAGAATTATATTTAAATTATAAAATTTATTGTCGAAAAATCAACTAATAAAAAGATAAAATAAATTATTAACCTTTAAATATCGTTGTTTTAGTGTTTAAGTTCCCAATTAATTTTTTTTTTGTAATTCTCTAGTGTATTGTTTTTCTGAATGGCTAAGCCTTATTTTTAAATACTCAAACAATATGAATTTAGTAAGTAAAACTTTGTTGTTTTCAATAGGGCTATCATTTAAAGCACTAAGTGTTTCATAACATTCCTTTGTAAAATGCTTAGAGCAAATTCTACTGTATTTCGTTGGGGTAAATTTATGCTATGCATCTTCTGAACCCATTGTTGATATCGATCGGGATCTTTGGGGAAACTAATTAAATAAGCAAGAAAATAATTAAAAACAAAGGGCATAATTTCTACCAATAAAATTTACAAAACGTTTATTTTAAAATTGAAGTATTGTATAAGTCATTACTCGCTCGTTAAAGCAATTATTACAAGAGTACAAAATAACTAAACTCAAAAAGCAAATTAATCCTTTGCACTAGGAAAGGTTACTGATTACCAATTTACCCACACTCTACTATACAATGTTACAAAAATCTCTTGTACTCTTAAACAGGAAGCATTCGAGTGATTTGATAATAATGTCTTGAGGAAAAATAAAACAAACAAATGTTTTATATTTTTAGTTTGCATATTTAATACAAAAATAAAATCGGAATTTATAATAGACTTTTTAATATCTATATATAATTATGTTTATTTTTTTTTTATTTTACTGATAAAATTGTAAATACTAATTTAAAAATATATATAATCTATATATTTATATGACATCCCTAATGTCGAAATAATGAAGATAAACACAATGTTCAATAATGGAAAAAAAATAACTACCGTATATACTCGCGTATAAGCCAAGAAATTTAAGTCAAAATTTTCACCAAAAAGTAGGGGGGTCGGCTTATACGCGGGTCATTAAAATTTCTAATATAATTTGCCTAAAATGGGAAAAGGAGAGAAGTTTAAATTAGCAGATTCTTCTAAAATCGCGCCGAGATATTTCCGAGATCGAGAATGTGCGCCACGTGCTGACTGAAGACCGTTCTGCGCATCGCGGCGTAATCGTAACGCAAAATTTAAATACTCACATAAATAATCAGTTTAACTTATTAAAAAGTATATATTTTGATAAATATTTAATTGGTTTGTAGAATTTATGAAGCTAGTAAACGCTACTTTAATAGAATTTCGGATGGAAGACTAAGAAGTTGACATCGTGCGTAGCGAATGACACCACTTTAAAGTCAATGTCTTTCTTGCTCGATTGCAATAATTAAACAAAATTTATTTCCCCAATGCAGATTTTATTCCTTGTTAATAGTATGTACAGATATTAATAGTTGTTTCATTAGTATTTTGGATGGAATTGGCTTTAAAGCGGTAAATCGGGGTTGCTAATCGGCGAATTCAAGTTCTACTTTCAAGTCATTTATCTCGTAATTAAAAACTAAATATTTTAATAAGAAGTATATATTCATCCATAAAGTAGTAGTATTTCCGTCCGAGATGGATAAAAAAAATTCATCCGTATTTAATAGCGACAGTAGTCAACGATGTTGACAGAAAATAGTTAACGTTTTCTAAGTTTTTAAATCTTTGCAAAACGATGTTAAGGATTAGAAATTGCACATTTTGGTATGTAAGTTTGTGGTTTAAAATATTTTATTTGATAATAAGGGAGATTTAATTTAAGAAGTCTGATGGAGGTTTGAAAGACACCAGAACATCGCGAGTGGTACATACTTTTAAGCCCGATGAATCGTCACGAACTTCGAGGAAGGCCGTTTCTCCAGCCACTTTCTAAACTTTTAATTTCTAGGCTTAAATATTTATTTTTCTAATTAAAATTTCACTCTTTTGTCGAGGATTTGCCGATTTTAATCGGAATTTTTCATGCACGAAAATGCAACTCGGCTTATACGCGAGTTTCCGATTTTGGACAAAAAATCGGCCTAAAATTAGGGGGTCGGCTTATACACGGATCGGCTTATACGCGAGTATATACGGTATTTAAATTTAATTCAAATATTCAACAATACATATCTATCGAAAACTATTGCAGCATTTTGTTATACACCTGTTGTATGCCATTTTTAGTAGATTCCGAAATGGCCTATTTAATTTATCTGTTAAATTCCTGTAAATTGTACTATTCTTTCAGAAAACAGTATTTTAATACAAAATTCAACACAAAACTGTATAACAATAATTTCGATTTAGTTTAGTTTTTAAAGTCGCCAATGCACGCTAAGTAACATTGGTGCACTTCATAAAGTTTAGTATTAAAAAACTTACAAAAAACAAAATTTAACTTTTATGAAGCATTGAATTTGCTACCTACAGGAAATACGAAATCGTAGTTTAATTTCCTATAAAAAATTTACTCAATTGAAACACATGATATTAATGAAAATTATGAAAAGGATTTGTAAACCTCATCTTAAACAAAATACTTTTTGGTTATTTTACATAATTTTAAAATTTGTTTTGAAATAAAATGTGCAGAATACTTAGCAATGGTATGTATATGGACCTCCTTTAAATGTTTTTCCCCTTGGATCTAGAAACAAACCACTAACAACCATTTTCAGTGAAGTTTTGTTTGCGATCGTCGTGAACCATCGCCTGTCCTATTGGAAATCTATTAGGGAGAAAGAAATCTCTTCGCATATAAGGTTTCAATGATGGGGACACGGAATTAGCATTTTTATTTCTCTATTTCTATCATTATTTTATGGATTTCTCTGTATAACTAGATTTGTGTTATTCCAAGTTGGGTCATTCTGAACTTATCTAAAATAAAGAAATGACAAGTGTTTGTGCTCATCTGACAAACTTTTAAAACTTGATTTATTTAAAATATGTATAGTTACTTCAAGTAAAAATAATAAGTTTGCATTTCTTACTTTATCTACATTTTTGTACAGCTTTTTAAGACCCTTTGCCAATACTGTCAAGTATCTTATTATACCAAAATAAATTAATTACATTTTTTCCCTTCCAGGCATCCAATCGTAGACCAAGTAGATTGTACTAATTCTATAAATTTACCAGTAGGTATGTATTTCACTGCTTACTTCAAGTGTACATCTAAATAAAATTATATATTTTTATTATAAAAAGTTATATTTAAGGGTCTGCAGCAGATTGGAGTTCATCCTCCTTTCTTTCTGTTCCAAGAAACACACAGAAAGTATTTCCCACTTAAAGAGTGTTTATATCAAGAGCCAATCGCATAGCTCCGACACATGAAGCCAAACAGGGGGCTTCCAAATCATGTGAACCACACTGACCCATTAGAAACATTCCCAGACATACAGCCATAGTAACAACAAGCACATCTCGCATGCTACTTATGTAATTGCCATAACATTAATTTGACCTTTAAATGTGAATCCTTAACCATTATGTAATCATCATTAAAGTTCATTTCTTTTCTAAATACTACGGTGTTCGTCGACTTATTCATTACCTTTAAACTTAACCTAATGATTTTTAATTGAGTACAACACTGTGGCCGTACAATGAAACTAACGTGGCCGTGGCTGGTCTAAAGTTGCTCTAGTTGACCGTATTTAAAAATAATTTACTTATGTGTCTAATTTTTTTGTTTTATGTCTCCATTAGTTGATGATACACAACTGGACACTGATGATGCTCCTCCTTCAACTACTGATGGTGCACATCCTTCTACAAATGATATACATCCTTCTACTAATGATGAACATCCTCTTACTGAAGTTGCACATCCTTCTATAGATGGTGATAATCCTCTTACTGAAGTTGTATGTCATCCTACAGAAGATGAAAATCCTTTTCCTGAAGATGAAAATCCTTTTCCTGAAGATGAAAATCCTCTTCCTGAAGATGAAAATCCTCTTCCTGAAGATGAAAATCCTCTTCCTGAAGATGAAAATCCTCTTCCTGAAGATGAAAATCCTCTTCCTGATGTTGAAAATTCTCTTTCTAAAGTTGAAATTTCTCTTTCTAAAGTTGAAATTTCTCTTACTGAAGATGAAAATCCTCTTCCTGAAGAAGAAAATTCTCTTCCTGATGTTGAAAATTCTCTTTCTAAAGTTGAAATTTCTCTTTCTAAAGTTAAAATTTCTCTTACTGAAGGTGCAAATCCTCTTACTAAAGCTGTACATCCTCCTACAGAAGGTGTAAATCCTCTTCCTGAAGTTGAAAATCCTCTTCCTGAAGTTGAAAATCCTCTTCCTGAAGTTGAAAGTCCTCTTCCTGAAGTTGAAAATCCTCTTCCTGAAGTTGAAAATTCTCTTCTTGAAGTTGAAAATTCTCTTCCTAAAGGTGCAAATTATCTTCCTGAAGGTGCAAATCCTTTTACAGCAGGTGCAAATCCTTCTACAGAAGGTGGAGATCCTTCTACAGAAGGTGGAGATCCTTCTACAGAAGGTGTAAATCCTTCTACAGAATATAAAAATCCTTCAACACAAGGTGAAATTTCCACAGAAGGTGTAATTCCTTCAACAGAAGGTGTAATTCCTTCAACAGAAGGTGTATTTCCTTCAACAGAAGGTGTAATTCCTTCAACAGAAGGTGTAATTTCGTCAACAGAAGGTGTAATTCCTTCAACAGAAGGTGTAATTCCTTCAACAGAAGGTGAAATACCTTCAACAGAAGGTGAAATTCCTTCAACAGAAGGTGAAATTCCTTCAACAGAAGGTGAAATTCCTTCAACAGAAGGTGAAATTCCTTCAACAGAAGGTGTAATTCCTTCAACAGAAGGTGTAATTCCTTCAACAGAAGGTGAAATACCTTCAACAGAAGGTGAAATTCCTTCAACAGAAGGTGAAATTCCTTCAACAGAAGGTGAAAATCTTTTCACGGAAGATGAAATTACTTCTATAGAAGATGAAAATACTTCTACAGAAAATCAAAATACTTTTACAGAAAATCAAAATACTTTTACAGAAAATCAAAATACTTCTAACAAAAATGCAACTCTCTTTACCGAAGATGCACATCCTTCTATTAATGGTTCACATTCTTGTGATGATGATAAACCTATATTTATTGATGGTGTTCCTAATGCTGTTGATGTTGCACCTGTTTCTGACAGCCAAGCTCCTTCTAATTTATCTAAGCTTCCACCGATTAAGTTTCTAGACTGCATAGAAAAGTAAATTAATTATTATTTTTTAATATATGTATTTAGATTTATTTTTGTTTGATATTATTAATTGTGAATAAATATATTTCTAGGTAATCAGAATTATAATAATTATAAATGTTTTAATTCGATCTTCAAAGAAAGAGTATTCCGTTTCATCATTTTTGTCTATTGACAATTATTATCATTGCTGCTATTTCTTTTATCATTATTAACTTATTCATAGTGTGTTGATTTTTCACTTGGTGACCAAAATTCCACTACAAATTTTGGTGATCACCAAAATTTGTAGTTGAATTTTGATCACCAAGTTAAAAATCAACACATTATAAACAAGTTAATAATAAAAATATAGCAAAAGCAAACTATTTTGTCATAAATTACACTTCCCCCTCCTCCTACTCCTACTTCTTTTCTTTTAAGTACTTTCTTTTAAGTTTCTTTAATGTGCCGTGTCTATTCTTCGATCTTGGAAACCATGAGAGTTTGGCGTTTGAGTATGTTAAAACGACCGTAAAACATAACATAAGTATAGCTCTCTCTCCCCTCACCCCCCCCCCCCCCCCAGATACCTGAAGGGGAAGAGCATAGACAATGTTGCCCATTATTTTATCGCCAGTAGATTTTATTTAAAATGTTAAATGGTCAAGTGATGGTACCACAAGTCCATAATAGAAGTGTGAATTAATAGAATGTCCGGAAGTCCCCAACATGTAGCGATGTGTTCTAGGTTAGGTTTGAACTAAAAACCTTTCACTCTGCAGCCAGATACATCTCTAGATCAATATTCTCGCCAAGGTTGGTAGTCGTACATGTTGTTAAAAGTTGTTTAAACCAGAAATGCTAGCCGCTTTTAAAATTATCAATAAAAAGTCAATGTCGAGTAAATAGTAACTTCTTGCCTACCTCTAGCTATTTTCAGTGTAAAGTTAGCTTGCATGCAACTGCTTAGCAGTCAATTTCTTGTTACAAGGGACAGTTATTGCAGATATCAATAATAATAATGCTGTTATTGATCTTTTGCGATCTTGTTTTCTTTACTGTAAACATCCTTTTCCTAAAAATAGACTTCACACAAAGCACTTACACTACCTTCGTTCTGAATGACTCCACTCGCATATCAAGAAATTTTTCGTATGTATATTTTGATTAAATAATGACAAAAGAACCTGCCTTTCACACAAACCTTTCAAAAATTGAATGCATCTTTTGGATAAATTATGAAATATTAATTTTGTGTAAGTACAGACAATCTCGAACATCTGTCATATTTAGCTTTTTATGCCGTTTTTTTTAACCCGTTTTGATATTCTGTAAAGCAAAAACTCTATTGATAGTTTCTTTACTATATTTAAATATTTTAATTTGAATAGTTTATTCACATATAAATTAAAAGTATGTATATTTTTTTTCTAATAACTACATGATATTACCAAATGTGTATATCCATATTATTCATTTTTTTAAATAATTTAGATACTTGGAGGAGTATACTCAGGAAATAGCATGTAACAGTTGTGAAGACAAAAGTTGTCAACAAGAAATTTTATATCAAAGAGCAACATTTTTAAAGTTACCACTTGCCTTTTGCTTCCATATAAATGTAAGATATACTTTATTTTAACCATACTGCTATGTAAAAGGGAAATGTGTTTGTTTACTATTGTTCAATACAAAACATACTGTTAAGACTGCATTCTTATATTTGACAAAACTAATGTCAATTTTGACGAAACAAGACGTCTGCTATATGCTCCGATTAAATATTTTGTAAAACTGAGGAAATTCATTTTGCCGTTTTTTAATGAAATTTATTTCGTCAAAGATGAGACAATATACATATAAGAACCAATTAAGAGTTAATACCCTTGAAAAAGGTTGTAAAGGAATTAGTAAATTACTTTTGTTCATAATTTAAGGATTCTTGTTTTGTTAAAAGTTGAATGATTCAATGAGAAAACTATTGTCATATACAAAAATTTCAAATATGACTAAAGTAGCCTTGATCGCAGTACTCTAAAAAATGAGAGTTATTCTTAAAAATGAACCTTTATGAAACTTTGGCTATACAAAACACACTTACTGGAGTAGGATACAAGTTAAAATTTATTATATAAAAGTAGAAAAAAGGTTTTAAAGGGACACAGTAACACTTTAACTTTTTCTCTGTTTTTTACTTTTAAAATCAAACTGTTCATATTATTTTAATTTATATAAAAAAATATTATTTCACGCAAATTCCATAACTTTTTCCATTTTTTTTAAATACTAGGGCTTATTTTAAATATTTATATTTGTTCAAGAAATATTTTTCTTAGATACTTTAAACAATAATACATAAGAATTTGCATTGAATTTTTGTATACTACATGTATTTGATTTTTATATAAATAGGTTATTCAAAATAATAAAAAAAAAATCCTGAACATGCACATTTAAAAAAAAAAAACTACTCATAGAACTAATTTGCATATCAATTTATAATATACACATATTTTACAATATGGTTAAAAAAGTATACATTGCTCCATTAATAATTAAAAAAGCCTTAATGTTTCGAAAAACTTAATATCAAGGAAAACCAAACATTGAGAAAAAAATATTTAAGTTTTTGTTCCTTGAAAAACATATCTGTCATTCAAACATAAAATCTCAAATAACTCATTAAAATGTTCTAGAATTTTACAAATACAAATATTGACGACCAACAACAGGCTCAAGGCCCAACGAGGTTGGTCCATCTAGTACCTCTTAACTATCTCCCAATGCATATCTAACTTCTTCTTAAAATCCATTGTAAAAAGCATACGTAAAAGATTCTAAACATATTTTTAGCAAATTAAAAAAAAATCATGATTTTTACATTTTTTAAAGTGTACTTTTGATAGAATGTTGAGGATTTAAGTATTCTCAAAATTAATTTCCTCCCCAAGAAGCCGTTTATGTATTACTCAATACGCTAGATACCTTTTTTGAAGGTAGCAGTGTACCTTGCATGCTATAGGTAACTAAACTGAAAATAGAAAAAAAGGCACTTCCCCCTCTCCAAACATTGATTTGGGGTGCTAACTGGCAGTGTTTAAATTTTACATAGTACCAAAATATGAAGTTATAAAACCTAAATTAACCACCTTGCATCTTTATTTACAATATTTTACATAAAAATATATTTATTTTACTCTCCTATTTGCAAGGTAAATGACATGGAAATCTTTTCACTATAGTTTATCTTTAAAAAGTGGCAACTTTGTTCGATGAAGAATGACAAAAAGAATATTATTTAGTCCTAGCTCAGAATTTCATTGCCCCAAGCATAGATATTCTTTCTCTTTATTTTGTTATTAGTTTTACTGTTATTATTTATTTAATATTAAATTATTTTTCTGTTATGTTCATTAATGCTCTGTAATCTCACATAAAGTAAAAATTTTTAATTAGAAACTCATTTTTAAGTTTTTTCCGTCTATTTATTTATATGTGTGTGTTTGTATATACGTAGAATATTTATAGCAACCTTATGAGAATTGTCGTTTACTTGCAGAAAAGTCAACGTATTTTACGCCGGGTGTCATTTCCAGAATATCTTGATATGCGACCATTTATTGCAAGTAATGCAAAATCCACTGACCCTGTTCATTTAAGTGATTATAAGTAAGATTTTTCTTTTTAAGTCAATTGTAGTATTTTATTGTGTTTTATTAGTAATTGCCTTTTTTCCCCTTTTTTTAAAAATAATAATCCTTTTTTAACTTCATTGCATTTGAATCCTTTATTTTAATGTTTCTCTTATGAAAGTCCCCGTTCCTACCTTCCTTGTCATCTCGACGGTGTGATGTGTTATTAACCCGTCTCCGCATAGGTCATTCGAGAGCAACACATAGACACCTATTGCTCAATGACACCGCCCCGCTGTGTAACCATTGCCAACAACCTCTCTCCATAATTCATATTTTAACTTCTTGTCCTCGTCTTAGAATTTTATATAATCGCTTTTTTAATACTTCATCTCCCACATTGTCTTATTTATTGAATCATCCACATCATCCATCACTATTTATCTTTTTAAACTACACGGGATTTTTGCCTTTAATTTGAAATTTATTTAGTTTATGTGTATACTAGCTGAAATACCCGTTCTACGCACGGGAAGAAAATAAATTACAAAATTGATACAGATACAATATTTATAGCGAAATAAACAATATTCTTAATTTGTCACCCATGAGGGGAAACCACAGTATTAAAAGTACTAATTTGAAACGAAATTATATTGGCATGGTCCTGTAAGAACTGTAAAGATTGCTAATATGAAGTTGTCTACACAATAACGTGGATATATATGCATACTCCTGTTGATCACCATCCATATTTTAACCTTTAGTAACATCCCAAAGATTTAAACGGGAAGAACTCTTATAAATGTTAATAAAAATTATCTGAAAAAGTTTTATTATACACCTATGTCAACATTTGTCGTTAAGTTTCACAAATTAATGAAAGTATAAGAAGAAGAAAAAAAAAAAAAAGAATTTTAAAAGGTTCATTTGCCAAATTCAAGATTTTCATATTTTTTCTTTTTTACGGTAAACCTTATCAATATGCGAGGAGAGATAGTTCCCCAGCACTTTTTTTAGATTTTGTCCCCGCACTTTTTAAATATTTAACTTTATAAAATAAAAAATAAATCATATTTTTTACTTCATTGAACTTCAAATCAATTTTTTAAAAAAAATCGTATCAATCCCTTACCCACTACTACAGAAGATTTACGCAAACCCAATCCCCCTCTGACACTTGTACCACGTGGGGGCAGAGTCTATAACAACAGTTTTTGATTCCGCCACATAACTACTCATTATATACCTTCATATAAGGAATGGTAGGCCGCATCGATCAAGCCGATTATTAACCCATTCCGCCGCTGACCTTGAAGGGAATGTCGCCATTAACTGCAGGCTATTTCGTTCACATTACTCCCAGGGGAATCGTGTTATGGGCTATAAATGACCTACCATGGTATAGGAAAGTGAGTCGCGTCGATCAGGTTGTTTGTTAACCCATTTTACCCTCTGATCTTTATACCGCATGAAGGAAAATGTCACCCTTGGTGACAGGCAGTATACACTTCCACTCCAATAATTCTATGGGAAAATCAGCCTTCGTGGATAAATGACATAACATGGAGTAGAGGAAGGTAGGCCGCGTCAATCAGATTGACCATTTATAACTCTCCCTCTGACCTTCCTACCACGTGGGGTCCAAAGTATTCATGAACCAATTATTACGGTACAGAGTGGCTTCTACCTACCAGATTGATTATTTTTCTATGTAAGATATAAGTAACAACTCTGCCAAAATTCATCTTCCTGGGTATACAGAAAGTTAGAAAATTAGTGATGAGTCAGTGGATAAGTGGCAAGGATTTTTACTTTTGGCAGTTAGAGTTTGAATTTTTGAAAATGAACATCCTTTCTCAGTGAGCAATTTTGGCTTAAAATGCCATGCTCCATGCCAAATTTAATTTTCATAATTGTTGTAGTACGGAATATCCCGAAATCCGATCATATTTTCACCATTTTGACATATATTTTATAATTTTTTGACTCTAATTTCGCCATTTTTATGTTATTTTTACAAATATGATCATATTTTAGTTCATTTGGCGAAAATTTTTATTCATTCGGTGAAATTTTAATTTATTTGGCGATGTTTTTATTAACTTGGCGTAGGTTTTATTTATTTGGCGATATTTAGTCATCAGCCAATCAGAATGCTCCTGATTACATAATATTAAAATTTTCCATTGTTTAAATTTTATATTTTACATTGTTACATGTTCCCCATGTTAATCCTATGGGAAGGTTTCTAAAAAATCGTTATTTTGGCATTTCGAGTTCGAATTTTTAAAAATCCTTTCGTAGTGCATCTCTACGGCCAAAGATGAATCTGTGCTCTAAATTTCAGCACTCTAGGTCTTTTAGATCTGTAGATACCCAAACTAACGTCGCTACAAACATCGAAAAAGGGGTTTTACAACCCCTTAAATACATTCGATTTGAACAAAAATAGCTTACTTTTCCTATTTAAGGTATAAGTAACAAATTTGCCAAATTTCATCTTCATAGGTATACGGTAAGTTGGAGAATTAGTGATGAGTGAATGAGTGGGGATTTCGCATTTATATATATAGATTTTAGAATTTTAATGTTGGTTTAAAAATCTAGTGTTTGGCGCAGCTTGGCCATATTTGGCCCTTGTGCCAATAAACCCCAACCAACCAACCAACTCTTATGAAAGTCTTATCTCATTAATGACAATTGTTTGCTTGTTCTAACTTTAAATCATTTTTATTTTGGGTTACTCTATTTATAATACATAATGTACATAATATGTTTACTTAAATTACTATGTTTTTAAATTCCTTTATTACCACTCCCTTTTAATCATTATAACTTAATTATCTTGTAATAACGTTCCAACATCTTTATAAAACTCTTATTGCCATCCCACATCACTTATCAACCACATTCGTGTTTCTTTCTTTAATGAATTAGGGTTCCCATAAAATTTTGCTGATGACATTCAATTCCAGTCTTGATTTAGTCAGAACAAATGCGCCTACTTTAATATTTGTTGGGACTTTCTCACAAAACATTTTAGGTTTTTTTTTTGGAGTGCACCCATACAAAAATTCCCTGGACGGAACCATTTCAGAGCAATGGCAGGGACCACAGAGCTCCTATTTTCCTATTTTTTTTAATTGTTTTTTTTTTCCCCTATTTTTTTGACATTTCTCACCGAAGTTATAAGTGGCGCGCAGATTCGGGTTTCTCCGATAAACAGTAATTTTTTTTATGAAGCTACCTATACAAAGGAAACAACTGCAAACTTTTTCTCCATTACCTATACATACTTCCTATTTCATCATGATATGATTTGCACTACTTAACAAAATTGCATTAACATTTTACTCTTTAATAAATCTAAATTTTCATTAAATAAATTACAGAATGTAATTTCCCTTAGACAGTAGCACCCTCCTTAATTGACTCCTCGACCTCCTTAATTTATGTACATACAACTTATGCAAAATTTCAACAATGTATTGCTTAATTTAAAAAAAAAACGCATTTTACTTTTTTAAAAAAATCAAGTTATGAAAATTAAGTATAGTAAAATTCTTAAAATTGTCTTTCAAATGTAGGATCTTGTCATTGATCGTTTGCTGCTTGAATGACAGACTTATGGAACGGATATAGATGCTTTTCCGTTTTTAATTTTTTTTAAAAAATCCTATTTTTTTCCTATTTTTTGTGTTTAGTATTCCTATTTTTACTACTATTTTTTCTCATAATTCGGCTGCGGTTCCTGCAATGGTTTATGTTTACGACTCAATCTATCTGAAGATAATCCTTATCTTTATAATTCAAAAGTCCTTATGAAATCACACACTGTCTGATTCTTAATGTAACCCTGATGTTGTAATGAAGCTTCTCTCTCTCACCATAAGAAGATATTTACTGATATAGATAGACAAAATTTACAGAGTTTTTTAAACAATTAATGCGGATGCCTCGCCTTGCTTTTTGTTCTGCAAAATTTCTATTGTAGATTCCAAGTGAATTTTATGTACAAATGATCTTTCAATATTTAGAGTACTATAATTGTAACAGTATTCCTTAACAATAAAACGATAAAATAACTAAAAATAGACAACAAATAAACCAAAAAAAATATTAAAATAAAGTAATATATATCTTAAATAAAATATTAATTTATTTTGTTAGAAATTCTCCCTTTTAAGTTTTATCTCCTAAAGTCAGACCTAAAAAGTTGAGCTTTAGCCCTTAGTTTGAAATATTAAATATTCCTAAAAGAAATGAATAATAAAAAAGTATGATTAAGTTAATTTTACAAAAGAAAATTATTCTATTTATAATGTCATTATTTCGGGATGCAATTTTAAAAATAATTTACTAATCGAATTAAAGTATTATTCTGTTTATTAATTATTATTAATTTTTTTTAAAAATATGTATTAAACTGATAAACAAGTGGATTTGTTTATCAGTTTAATACAAGAAAAAAATTCCTACAAAAGCAAGTTACATTTTTGCCTTTTAAAATACATAAAATGTAATATGCAATATAAATTGGTTTAGATTAGGTTCCCTCCTCATTCCTCCCACGAAAAATCAATCAGAATTAAACAAAACATATTTATTAATATTGGATTTACTTCCTACTTTTACACAGCTTCATTTTTAAAATAACATGAATCTATGCATAATTTAATTGATTATTTTCAGACCAATCTTTTGGCGATACGTGTGGGTGGCATTATGATGTGCCCTTTATCTCCAGGAAATACAGAATTTTATTAATTAATGGCAAAACAAAATTAATTCAAATCAGTGTGTTAGTCCAGTGGTTCCCAATTAGTATTAAGCCACAGACCCCTTGCTAAACCTAAAATAGCACAGGGGACCCCCTATCTTCATATATGTACTGCGCATAGAAGTCCAAAAGCTTTCCGGGCATGCATAAATTTCAATTTTGTGTGAACATGAAAATGAAGGAAATAAACATTCTGAAATTAATTTTATTACTTCTTTTAATTTTACACAGCTTTTACTAAGAATATGAACATAAATTTCCCCAATAAATTCATAGAAAAGGTAACACCATAATCAGAAATTTAATTGCTTTTTAGTCTCTTACATGTACATTTGTACACTCATTTAAACTTATGAAAGCACTGCAATAGCCACTTCAGTTAGTTACTGCACTTCTCATTGATTCCTTTACATGTGAAAATATGTATAGGAGGAGTGAAATCTTTCTTCTTGTTTCATATTTCCTTTGTAATCCTGCAGACCCCCTTTTGGGAACCACTTAATTAGTCTGATTTACTGTTGAAAATTGTTAATTTACATTTATTTCTGTTATTATGTATCGATATACAGTCCTGTACTAAATAATAGGTAGTTAAAAAGTAACTGAAATAGAAAAAACTGCATTAGTAAAAACTTAGGCAATTCCTTATAAGATATATTTTGTTAACAATTACAAGAAAATACACTTCTGTTCAGAGAATCAAAATATTGATTACATTTTATTGCAAATTTTTAAATTGCAATTAATCACTAAACAAAATTAAAAGGCTGGCTAATCCTTTTTACTAATAATGCATTTCTAATCAATGAAATTATTATGTTTTTTTATTACTTTTATTTGTTTGAATATCTTCGAGTCTGAAATTTTTTTCAAAAGGGGTTTTGGCCAGTTGTCCCAAATTTTTTCTATGGTCTTTTTAGTAAATTTTTATTACTGCGAAATTTATAAAAATAGCACTTGCTCTTTTTATAAATATTATGCCAAAGAATCCCTTATAAGATTTCCGTTGCGACTCATTGGGAGACAATCAAGAGCGCGGACTTTGTTGTCTTCAAATCATGATTTTGTTAAACCAGAACAGTGGACAGAAGCATTTTCCTGAAATTCATAATCCTTATTTGTAATGAGTGGATATCAAATGTTTTGCTTGGATATCTTGATTGAATTGGTGAGTCTATAAAAGATTTAGCATCTTTTATCGAACATTTAAAGAAAATGGCCTATCTATATTTTTGCTTTTGGGCTCTCTTTGTTTTTGGGCCCCCTTTCAAGAATTCAATATGAAATTCTTGTTCCTTTTCTGATGACGACATTCTTCTACCCATCTTCAAAAAGCTTTATTTTGCACAAACAGTGACATAAAATGATTTGTGAAGTTTGCAGCATGACTTAAAACTTCAAAGATATGCGAATTTTGTATTAAAAATAAATAATAAGGGGCTTATTATTTTGTCTTTTGATTATGGGAAATTATAATTGAAATATAAAACAACATATTTTAGTTCACTGAACAAAATTGTCTTTTCTGTCATTGTTATCAGAATAACATACTTTAAAAATGCTTAAATTTTATATCCTGGACTGTTGCTCTAAATCCTGTGATTGTAACAAACAGTAATGTTTTTTTTTACTGAATTGCTTAAACTCATTTTATATGATGTGTGTATGAGGTTCTTTTGAGATACCTCTTAAACACAGCCTTGCATTTAAAAAGTCATTTTTACGGTAATTCGAAATTTGACTGCTGCCATTTATCTTTAACTTTTTCTTACTTACAGAATTGGTGCAATAAAAAAAGGGGTCCTTAAAAAAACTTTTTTTGGTTCTTAGAAAGTGCTTAAACACTCCCTATTTATTATTTTAAAAATGAGCGAGAACCTGGTTTACATTTTCTACTTTGTTGTTGTGTTTTTATCGCTTAATTGTGCATTCTTTCGCTTAATTGTGCACCTATTATTTAGTACAGGACTGTATATCGATACATAATAACAGAAATAAATGTAAATTAGCAATTTTCAACAGTAAATCAGACTAATTAAGTGGTTCCCAAAAGGGGGTCTGCAGGGTTACAAAGAAAATATGAACCAAGAAAGATTTCGCTCCTCCAATACATATTTCCACATGTAAAGGAATCAATGAGAAGTGCAGTAACTAACTGAAGTGGCTATTGCAGTGCTTTCATAAGTTTAAATGAGTGTACAAATGTACATGTAAGAGACTAAAAAGCAATTAAATTTCTGATTATGGTGTTACCTTTTCTATGAATTTATTGGGGAAATTTATCTTCATATTCTTAGTAAAAGCTGTGTAAAATTAAAAGAAGTAATAACATTAATTTCAGAATGCTTATTTCCTTCATTTTCATGTTCACACAAAATTGCAACATATGCATGCCTGGAAAGCTTGGGGACTTCTATGCGCATATATGAAGATAGGGGGTCCTCGGTGATATTTTAGTTTTAGCAAGGGGTCTGTGGCTTAATACTAATTGGGAACCACTGGAGTAACACACTGATTTGCAGATAATTATATTTTACTAGAACACAAAAGAAAAAAATCTTAAATTAAAAAGTAGGGATGACAACATAAATTAATATTTTATTTAAGATATATATTAGTTTATTTTAATATTTTTTTGTTGTTTATTTGTTGACTATTTTTAGTTATTTTATCGTTTTATTATTAAGGAATACTGTTACAATTATAGTACTCTAAATATCGAAAGATCATTTGTACATAAAATTAACTTGGAATCTACAATAGAAATTTTGCAGAACAAAAAGCAAGGCGAGGCATCCGCATTAATTGTTTAAAAAACTCTGTAAATTGTGTCTATCAATATCGGTAAATATCTTCTTATGGAGCATTTATTTATTACATACCACTATTTTTCCTCCTTCTACACATCCTCCCGCCCCGTGTCACGTCACAATAACATTGTAATGGGGTTACGTCCTACTAAATTAGGTTTTAGGGTTAACCACCAATATATTTTATAATTTGCAGAAGTAGCCTGGTTCCAGAAAAAGTGTTTATTATGTGGAGATAGATAGGAGTTAATAAACAGCCTTGTAATTTCTTCAATTTTCTTTATTAACAATGAAGATGATATGTACAGTCTTGAGAACAATATTTACAATGTTGAATTATAGAAGTAACAGAACATTCTTACGTGGTATGGAGAAACATAGCAGGTTTCCCTTCAACGATTGTGTTGACACTTTCTTTAACACTTGTTGAACAAAAAGATTTAAAAAGATGAACTAGTCAGGCAGCTAGTTATCGCAGCCAGTTATTAGGGAGTTACTACATAGTTACAGGGTTTCTACATTGCTACAGAATGATAACTCGCTGAAACATCGCCTTAAATAGACCTAAGCTATCCTAAAATTAGCATAAGGCACCGGGCCGACAAAGAATAATAAAAGTCTCGATGAAGTCCCGCACGGAGTAGGTCCGCATACGGAAAACACCCATCCGATGCGTACGACGCATCAACCCGATGACGTCATAATAGGTCCGCGAGCTCGTGGAGCCAAAACGAAAATAAACATCGGCGTCTCACCTGAAAGGTTCGTGGTAAGACCTTGTGAGAAGGTAGGTTTTCCCAACACATTGTTTTGCACAATTCACAATAACATTTCTTTTATGTTTTTAGGGTATTTGGGGTAGGGGTTGTATAGTATCAATTCAAAAATAATGGGGAGAGTGATATCAACTAGTTTCATGCCCGGGATATTTTTACCAATATAAAAATAAACCTAATTAGTAGTTATGCTAATTAGTAAATAATAATTAATTAGTTAATTACATAGTTGTATAAATTTCTTAAGATATTAGCAATTTTTTCAGAGTGGCAACATAACTGGGAAATCAGGGATTTATCATGGATTTTTTTTTTTAATCTGGAAATATCAGTAAAAATTTTAAATTTGCCCAAAAAATCAGTGAAATTTTCAAACTTGGATCACTAAAATAACATTTATTATTGTCTATTCTAACAGCAATTATCATCTATTCTGAGTAGTTTAGTTGTCAATATTTCCTTTCAGTTCTGAAAAACAAAAAATAAGCATGGCCGGATGCATACACAGTTTCATTGTTTGTAGAAATGAGGACCACTGTTGGAAGGAGAACTGAAACCAAAGACTGTTTGAATTTGAATTGTAAACAACTCTAACTAATGAATATACGATTTATTGAAAATTTGAATAGGAAACATATAAAAAATTACCTACAAAAGAAATAACTTGAAAAAACTTGCTTAAATTCACCAATTTCAAATAAAGAAACGAATGCTCTTCGAGCTATACAGAAGAGATATTTCTATAAATATTTCACAGCTTTTTTACATTCTCTGCTCCCAGAGAACTTGTGTAATTACTAATATGCCTTTCACAATTGTATAAATTTTGTGTTGTATGTATATATATTTTTTAAAAAATAAATTGCTCATAATTTTTCATTTACAACACACTGTTTATTGTATTATCATAGCGTGCATACTTTGTTTCTATACAAAACATGTATTGCAACATTTCTTAATGTAACTGTAAAATCAGGGAATTTTTTGTGATACCATCATGGAAATCAGAGAAATATCAGGAAACTTTTTTTCCAGGATTTTGTTGCCACCCTGTTGTTATTTAAAATTAGATTTAACATAATTTCCATAAATTGTATGAATCACCCCCCCCCCCCCCCCCCCTCTTCCTTTCTTATGCCCATGAGGGCTGATTATAAAAAAAAATACAATCTTCAGAGTATAGAAAATACCATTGTTTGTCAACTACCTCTTGAAAACGATTGACATCTGCTTATCAACGTTTCTGTTTGATGTTTCTTGTTCTATCCATTAATGGCTTTGTCATTGGTGGTTGACATCATGATATTAAGTTTATAAAATTATTTCTAATTGAATAGTACATGTGCGTGTGTGTGCACTGTCCCCTTCTATGATTTATGAATTCTTGTAGATATACTTTATATGCTGTTGTGGAACATCTTGGAGATGTTGAAGGAGGACATTATGTGACTTATATTAGGCAACACTTTAATAGATGGTTTATCATTAATGACGAACGAGCTGCTCGTATTTCCTATGAAAATGTTTCTAAAGTATCAGCGTGAGTAGAATACTTTCTTCTGTAAATTTATTTCTCTAATGAATTTGTGGACTAGTTTGATATTTTAGAAGTTAATAACTTGTGTTGACCTCTTTAACCCGTTGATTGCTGTGCAAGATAAGTAAAACTTGCAGTCATTGGGCTTAGGCATCGCGTGAGTTGCATATAACTCGTACAAAATTCGATTAAAAATTAGTGTGCCTCCACAGCCCCTTAACCATTTTTGATGCAGCAGTTAACGTGTTAAATTTGTCTTTATAAGAAATGTATTACTAGTTGCTGGTAACAACACTCTTAATATCAATTTGCAAAACGAAATTACATATTTATTTTATTTATATAAATATACAGAACAAAGCGTGTATGTAACTAAGTTCATTATTTTTTCTCCTTGTTTGATAATTAGAATTCTCAGAATGTAATTGCCTGTAGCAATTTTAAATAACGTAATAACATTTATTAATAACATATATAAGAATGTAGTGTCAGTCTACGAATTCGAACAAAACCCCTCATTTTTAGTTTTTTGCATGAATTAGGATTAATTCGAACAAAACCCCTCATTTTTAGTTTTTTGCATGAATTAGGATACACTGATTCAGAAAAATCACATTAATTTTTTTTTGTCTGTTTGTCTTGTTTTAACTCAAACGACTGAAAGAATTTTTTTAAACTTGTTCCATTTTAACCTGGCATCTGCACTTTGTTTCATTTGTATATCTGCAACCGTTCAATAGTTATAGAACTTTTCCATGTTCCCATATATTATTCCTATTGGAAATTTACATGTAGGTCTTCCCTTCATAACATTATTGTTAAATACCACCTTGGCGACCAAAAATATTTTCCGACAATGTTGGATACTTTCTACTATTGCAATTTTTCTTTGAAAAATGCATTTATTAAGCAGCAGATTATAGGAATTGTCTATTGTTAATAAAAACCTTGCTAACCGAAAAAAGAAGATAAACCAACTGTTTCGTCTGATGCTATGGATTCATGCCCCAAACATTATTTTATTTCAAGATCTTAAATGCGTCGGTGCCTAATTTCCTTTCAAACATTATTACATTTATGCCAATAGTGCTATTTGTTACGGAGAGGAACAGTGTTATAATGTCGGAATGGGCCATCCTAAAAGTTTAACTTAGAGGTTCTATATTTATATCACCATGTAGCTTATTTTGTGGATTTCACTTCAAAATCATTTTATTGAAATGAGTCTTAAATTAAATGAGTATTTAAAAATTAATTTTAAAAGAAATATTGTCACTAAATATTGATGTAGGCATATTTAAAATTATATTTTACAATTCTCTGAAATTGCAGGATGAACAGTTATAAAAAAAAATCCTAGATTATTTTTCTTTAGAAATTATGTTCAAAGACAGATATATCCGGTTGCCAAATGGCGCAATATTTTTTTCACCAAATACAGTAAATTATTTTACTGAAGGATTCCATTTAGAAGAATTCAATCTTTTTTTCTTTGATATATTATGGCATCGACAGTATTAAAACTAATGAATGTGAAGTCTACTACATGCAGTTATTGTCTCTATAGGTTTAAATTTTAAACAAAAAAAACTATGCAACTTTCAAAATAATATAAGTTAACAACAATTGACATTAAAGCATGTATAATGGACATTAAATAATGTATGCTGAAAAATTAAAATACTTGGCGATACGCCAAGTATTTAAATTTTTCAGAATACATTATTTTTACCAACATTATATTACATGGCTAATATTCACAAAAGCTTTTTAATAATTAATTTTTAGGAATTTTTATATATAAAAAAACATTTTTCCAAAACATCAGTTTAAATAGTAGCTACAATAGCATGATGTAAAGTCGGGAATATATAAAATGTACTAGGTTTAGGTATCTCGAAAACTACTCAAAGTAATAGAATAAATTTGGATTTTGATAAAGTTTATTTTTCACAGTGCACAGAGAGTGAGTGATATGTGACTGACTGGCTATGTTAACAAAAAAAAATCTTGCAGCTCTTACTTCACAAATTGACCATGAGCAACGCCGGGCCATATTGCTATTCTAAAATATAAAACTGAACATTCTGAAATGTGGTCGTTTGTCTATACAAGTAAGACACCCTAATTAAAAGATGTAAACCTTTGAAATTTGCAGAATACTTAAGTTTTACCAAAGAGTTTCTAACAGGAAATAAGTATGTCTTGTCTAACATATCTTATAATTGTTAAGAAACTATATAAACTTTTGACCCATTTTAATTGAACTTCAACATGAGTTTTATATTTATTGTTTTAATTTATATATTTTGAAACCATATTGTGGAGAAGCATTTTACATATCTTAATTATAAAAAAGAGCCTTGAACTTTAAACATACTGCTAAAAGCCCGCTAAATCCGTAAATTTCTATTATAGAGCGCCAGGCATGTAGGTAAGGGGGTGGTTCAGGGGGTTCATACCCCTCCCATTGAAAGTCAAGATGAAAAAAATTAAAAATCGAATTACTGTAAAAATCATAAAAATACTTTAAAAAACTCGATTTTTTTTTTATTTCTCGTATACTTCTTGTTGAGTTGCATGAGGGAAAACCTGGTATTTTCCGGTGGTTCTACACTTCAAAAATATGTTTTGAGGTAATTTTTATCTTAAACTAAGCCTAACATGACGCTATCGTGTTTTATTTTCTAGCATTTGGATTTCGGCGGCACAGGGAAAAGATCGTCAAACGTGGTCGTATATACAAGATGCTCCAAAACCATATATTATTCAAAACAAGGATTATCAAAATTTAAATAGGTTTTTTTAATTAATAATAAAATTTACTAATTTTAAATATAGGTAATGACTGATTGGTAAAAATTCCATAAAAAAATAAATAATAACTGTTGCTGTTTCCATAATTAATCTGTCAATGTATTCCTGTTTACATGAATAAAAATTAATAAGTTTAATATATTCATATTAATATATTATAGGGGCGAGTTTGTTGATTTTGGTGGAATATCCTTCGGGTTGAAGGGGGTGGGAATAAGTTACTGTTGTTCAATCATCAAACCATCGAACCCCTCCCATGAAAAATCTATACCTACGTGCCTGCAGGGCGCTATAATGGTCTCAACGTATAGCGTATTGCCACTTTACTATACCTCGACACAACTTTTATGATTATAGCTGTTGACATTTAAAGTAAAAGGGGATACGATACCCTGTATAACAGCTAACATGGTATCATGGATATTAAGAGATTAATTTAATATTTTTTTTTACACTAATACTTTATTCTAAAATTGTTTTATTTATTTTTATTTTAGGAAAATTTTATTTTATTACAAAAACGTGGTGGATCATCAGGAGTGGATCAAGCCCTACAAGGATTTAACAAATGAGCTTATGGTCATCTAAAAATTCTTCTTGTAAGGAATTTTGTTTTGTTAACCGATATCCTGAGCAGGAAAGTTCTTTCGTTAACACTTGTACATATTTTTATCAACAACTTTGCAAAAATAATATTTAAGCCAAAGACATCTTTTTAAAAGCACTTCTGGAAATGCTTTATATTGTGTAGTTGACAATACCATCAAAAACATTTTCTGCTTGGTAGTACTTTAATAATCGAATGAGACTTCAGGCCTTTCCAGGATCCGAACTTGACCACCTAGACACAAGAAGACAGAACGCTACCTATCAACTACTTAATGGGATATGTATTCAGTATTGTGAGTAAAGTTTAGTGGCGGTTCTTGTTAAATGGGAATGTATCAGTGCTCAGTGGCATTGGAACCGGTATGGCAGATATACCAGCTGCCATACCAATTTTCATCCAAACAATGTGTTGTAAAAAATCTGCAAAAACATTTTTAATTGTCCAATATTAAAAATATCTTTTTTTCTACCTGCCATACGACTTTGAGATAATTTCTGGGCTCCAGCGCCTCACCAATACTGAATGTTGTTAAAAAATTGCAAATTTAAATATAGTTATTAACATAATATTAAAAATTAAAGGGTTATTAAAGTATTCGCTACACAAACAAAACAGCACCTTTAGATCAGCCGCCACTCTTAAAGTTGTCTTATATTCTCACGGAAAGTTTCAATTGCTGTCCATGGCAACCTTTTGTCTGGGCGATAAACATTTGTTCTACTTTGAGAATATAGTAACCCGGCCTTAGGGCCGCAATCGGGCTATTGCCTATTTTCATGTTCTTATTGTGTGTTGGTCGGTGTGAAGGATTCGCCAAGTGCGAGTGTCAGCATATATATTAACGACGTCTGCAGAAAAATATCATTTCTGCCGGCCTTTCATCCACATAAAACTCTCTGTAATGTAATGCATTCCTGATGAAAAAATATTTTGTTGCTGAAATAAAGTTTTAAACTAAATGAACTAAAATAAAAGTGCCAAAAAGCAACTGTGCCATTTTCATATCCATTACTCATTTCATTATTGTACATTTGACATGAATCAAACTTTTTGTTCGCATAATAAAGTGATCTCTTCTTGCTTTTTAAATAAATAAATTTTTGTATTTAACTTCATATTTGTTTTAGTAGTGATTTTTTTTCAACGTCATTTTCTTATTACTGTGCTAACAGCAGCCTTTCAAAGTTGTTGTTGTTCATAGTAATTGAGAGTAAGGGTACCTTTAACAAAAAATAAAGTAATTGGTTGTTTTTCGTGCGAAATAGTGTTCAACATAGGCGAAAAATATTCCAAGAGCTTTGGAGGTCTGTTGCGCTAAGAACTATTTGGCTACACTCGGTTTCGAACCGAGGAACTTCTGCTTGCTACGCCGATAGTTTGCCATTTAGGCTAACGTGATCACTCCATGCCAAAGTGGGAGTATCGGATATATGAAGTGAACTCAACAGGTCTAATTATTCAAATTCAACACATGATAAAAAGAATTAGAAAGATTCTCTGCCAATTGTGAAACATATCCAATTGGGCAGTGGCGGATTTAACAGGCGGCAAATGGACATTTGCCGCCTGGGCCCCCTTGTCTTAGGTCCTTTTGGGGCCCCCTTGACTCCAGAAATTAAAAAAGAACACGAAAAGAAATAATTCTTAAATTTTTTAGCATATTTTATTAAAAAATTCACAGTGTTTTTCTGTATGGCTTCCCTTACCCTTTCTCGTATGAGTAGATAGGGGCCCTTCTGCAAATGATCGGGGCCCACTTCTCTTTACAGGCCTGATTACTTAACAGCCCAGTGGAGTCGGCACTTACACTTCACATTTCAGAGAAGCCCGAGTCCTGAGTCTGGCCCTTTAGCAGACGTAGGGTCCTGTGCAAATGTAGCAGCGGGACACCGTGAACTATAATATGGATATAAGATTTCTAATATATTTACTAGATTTTTAGATTACTTTAAAAGTGGTTTTTTTCGGGGGGGGGGGGGGAGGGGGCTATAGATAACGGCACTCGAAAATTAAATACACACAACTTAGGTGTATAGAATCGTACAAGATCAACATTTTTTAATCACTATTTAAAATATTTATTTTAAATTAAAAGCTGTAGCAAAACAGTATGATCTAAATAAAATTAAAGAATGACAAGTTACTTTAGAATATTTTTTGTTGGTGTTGGTGTGGGGCCCCGATCTAAATCCTGGGACCCTGTGCGAAGACACCTGCGGCACACCCCTAAGGGTGGTCCTGATCCCATATACTATAAAAACATATAACTTCTCTCTAACGTGGTGTGCTACTAAATTTACTTGAAAAAACTTACATAAATTTTTTGAAATAATTACCTCTTTTGTTTCGTTTAATCTGTTCGTAAATTAGGACAAATGATTTGGCACATTCCGTTACTTTTTAATGCTTTTTAACACATTTTTTAGAATGCGATTCCTTTTAAGGATAATAAAGATTAAAGTTTTAGTGTATGTAAAAGTTTGAATTGATGTTCTAGGATCCATTTAAGATTAGTCACTTAGCGCTTTTATCTGTACTGAATAAAATCACAAAATGCAAAAATAGATAAAAGTTTGACTTAGAATTTAACATTTATTTTGAAATATTTCAGTTAAATAAGAATAATTTTGGCGATCCTAAAATGCTTGGTGCCCTAACCACGTCCTAACAATGGGCTTAATAGTGGACCTATGTTGAAATTGATTGTTTAAAAAGTTAAACTACAAATATTTTTTGGTGATCTGTACAACATCTTTTAGGCTGTGTAAAAACATCAATTGTGAATAAAAAAGACATCTGTTCTAAATGTCCAAGCTTATTTTTTTTTTTTTTTTTTTTTGCAGAAAAGGCAAGTGAATCTTTTTATAATTTTTTTTTAATCATTTGGTGGTCAACCTTGTATATTAAATTAACGTTAAGTTAACTGCAAAATTTTCCAAATAAAATAATATATCTCTTTCAAGCCTCCCTCTCCCCGACTTTGAAATATTTTAGCAGCTCCGGACCCTAATAATTCCTAGAATACAACAGTCCCATATAAAAATGCCTAAAGCGTTGGGGACAGGCCAGAGTCCAGATAGAGACGGGTAACAGGTGTTCTTCTTTGTGAGTATCGAGTACAATGGGAAGAAGGAATGTCAAAAGTTCGCCAGAACTACTACACATGTATTGCAAACAACACAGGTGTGTCCCATCCTTGAGCTTTCGACCATTAATTATTTCGCAGGAGTCCGAACAGTGACATCCGAAAGGTTTTTCGAAGAATAGCTACTATCTTCGAAAAACCCCTTCAGATGTAGTTTTGTACTCTGGGCAACAGGATTTTTAACGACAAGTGATTTTTACGTATGAAAGGGTTATTCTTTCTTGTAGACGCCTATCATTGAAGTGCCGGGTAACACAAAGATACATTTGTATTTAGTCCGTGGTTGTTCCCGACTTTTGTTTAGATGTCTATTGGAGAGGTTACGATAGAATTGAAATGTACCAATTAAAGGGGTCGTAAAATGTCATTTCTTATCTTTGATGTTCTGGATTTCAAGCTGCTGCGATGGGGGTTTCAGAAAGTTAGCCTGGGGGGGGGGGGGGGGGGAGGAGTGAAAGAAGACGAGACGATCATTTACATAAGATACAGTGTCCACATCCACTCGCGATTTCCTGATCCACACCAAGAGTATATCTTTATATGTTAGTAATGTTTGTAAAAGTGTTTTTTGTTCAAGTTCTCTTCTTTTTAAAGAACAACTCAATTATACTAAGTAAGTAAACGTTTCTATTTTATTAAAACTTGAAAAAAAATTAATAAACAGCAACGATTTGACACAAAATAACTATGGATATTTGTCTTTGTTAATTATAAAACTTATTTCTTCATTTTATTGCTGATTTTAGTAAAATATATTTTAAATGTTTGTGTTTTTAAAGTTGATTTTTAAGTGTTGTTTTTAATTAATAGAATTTGTTATTTCACGGAGATAAAGGGCACAGCATAATGTCACACGTGTCGCAAAAAGAGGCCTGCTGAAAGTAAATCAATTATACTATGCATAGATTCATCTCATATTGTTTTAAAAATGAAGTTGCGCAAAAGTAGGAAGTAATTCTAATATTAATAAATATGTTTTGTTTAATTCCGATTGATTTTTCGTGGGAGGAATGTGGAGGTGAATTCAATCGAACCCTATTTATAATGAATATTACATTTTATGTATTTTAAAAGGCAAAAATGTAACATGCTGTTGCAGGAATTTTACAATTTTATTCTTGGATTAAACTGATAAACAATTCTCTTGAAAATAACGTTAATTCGATTAGTAAAATATTTTTGAAAATTGCATCACGAAATAATGGCATTGTAAATAGAATATATTTCTTTTGTAAAAAATTAAATTATCATATTTTTTTTTATTTCACATAAGAAAATGTAATAAGGGCTAAAGCTGAATCTTTTGGGTCTGACTTTACGAAATAAAACTGAATGAGAGAATTTCTAACAAAATAAATTAATATTTTATTTAAGATATGTATTAGTTTCTTTTAATTCAAATGTTGTTTATTTGTAGACTATTTTTAATTATTTTAATCGTTAAGGAATATCGTCGTTCCACTATAGTTAATGATACTCGAAACAATTATATGTATTCTGAATATCGAAAGATCATTTGCACATAAAATTAAGAGGAATCAATATGGCGTATCGCTATTTTTCCTTTTATTCATCCCCCTTTCCCCGTCTCACGTCATAATAATTTTTTACAGATTTTTTTTAAAAATAAAACTTCCAAAACAAAAGTTTTACCAAATATCCCATTAAAAAAAGTGTTTATAAAAAGTTACTTATATCAAAGTTATTGAAAGAAATTTTTAAAAAAGTCTACAGTTTTTCTACATCACATAAACACTGGGATTTCCACCTATATGCCACACCCCGATGATAAACCACCCCCATCAAGTTTGAAACCTGAAGTAAATTAAAAATTGGGGCCCCCTCTCAAGTTTTGCCGCCTGTGCCCTTTCTGTTAAATCCGCCACTGAATGGAGTAGTGTAATTTGACGGGTACGAAGCGCGGAGTACGGCGGAGTAATGAGGCGTACGGGGAGGTGCGGCTGCACTTGAGGTGCGGATCAGGGAGGATCTCGTCTGTCAAGCCGAGGGGGCGTGGCCTAATGGAGATGACCTCAACCAATCAGGTGTCAGTAAGTGACGTCACATGCAGGGGACATGGGAACAGGTGTCGATGACTCATCGCAGCGCTGCCGATGGGCATGTCCCACCGTGTCTCAACGTGTATGTACGGGAACGGACCAATCAGGTTCTTGTGTGAGGATGACCTCATGAACAACCAATCAGGTGTCAGTAAGTGACGTCACACGCAGGTGGGGGAAGGTTTTACTAGTTCTGCTTGTAACCGCAAGACAACGCTGCATGTAGGGGAACGGACCAATCATATGCTTGTTTAAGAATGACATCATGAAGAACCAATCAGGTGTCAGTAAGTGATGTCTATGGAGTGTCATGTGACATGAAAGTTGCTTTTTTGTTATTTTGCGTTTTTATTTGGGTATTGGTGGAAATTTGCGACGCACAGCATCTACACATTTTTAATTATAAGCTGTGGGTTGTGACATCATAGGTATAATGTTAGGAATGGTTGGTTGTTGAAAAAACTGTGAGCTGTGAAAGTAATGTGAAAAAACTGTGAAAGTAAATAAAATATGATAGAATTAAACTAATATTCTTATTTTAATATTTATTATATTTTAATATTTATTTATATTTCTGATATTTATTTGTATTTTATTATTTTATATTTTTACATTTATTTTTAATATTTAATTATATTTTAACTTCTATATTTTATTATTCATTTATATTTTAACTTCTATATTTTATTATTCATTTATATTTTATATATATTTTAATATTTATATATATTTTATTATTCATATATTTCATACATATTTTAATATTTATTTATATTTTATTACTCATTTATATTTTACATATATTTTATTTACGTATACATCTGTGCCAAAAAAATTAACTCAGTGAGAGCAATTACGTCCCACTAGAGCTGCACAATGAACTTATGTTAAAGGGAATGACAGTAGTGTATATATTTTAACTATGGTTAGTACAAAAGAAAAGAATTTTGCAAGAATGGGTTTTAGAAAAATATATTTTATGTGACCAACTCCAGCATATAATTTCGCAATATAACTCTATGAGGAATCATCCTATGGGGGTAAATAACATACCATCGTGTACAGGAAGGTAGACCAGATTAATAAGTAAAGCTTTTTTTTACCTTTTGACATGTGTACTAAGGGTATAAAAAATGACAGTCTGGGGTTCTATGAAAATAATGTTTATAACAATATACGTTTAAATTACAATTTATATAACGGAAATCAGTCTCAGTGGATGAAAAAAAAGTAATTAATATGAAAGCTGATACTTTGAAAAAGAACCTTGGGAACCAAAACCTTGTATTACGGTTAATTAAACTTTTTATAAAAGTAATGTGTTCTTTAAATGTTTTTCACATCATACGTAAAATTATTATTTTAAGAGGGAAAATATCATATCGTTATGACTAGAAGGAGGGATCTCACCTTGATCACAATTGGATGCATTAGAATTGCTTACTGTTTAGGAATATGATGTAAAAGTTACTCTATCGCACTGTTTGTTGTGCTGGGCTTGATAAGAGCAGATTTGGGGTTGGTATGTAAGATAATGGATCTATTACTTGTTCTAATACGTGTTGAATAAGGGAATTTGTCTTAGATGTTGCTGTTTTAGGGGTGTTTTATAATTGGTTGTTTGATTGAACGATACAGTGCAGCTATACAAAGGGGTTTATTTATACGCTTGGTACAAGTACACATTTTTTCTTATGTCATAAAATTACACTATAACAAAACGCATAGGTGGATGGTAGAAATGAAGTAGCACCATACAAGGGGAATTATTAGGGCTGGCTGATTAAATTTTCAAAGACTAAGAGGCAACAAGTTCCCATATGAGTACAATTGAGGGTGAATGTGTAGAATTTGGCGACATCAAGTATCCACAAGGGGACAATTTGAGAGGTGTATTCGTAAATTGGCGACATAAAGTACCCATAGGGAGACGTTTGTAGGCGTATACATAAAATTGGGGTGAAAGCGGGGTTTGTAGTTGTACATTAGACAAGAATAAATGTAAAATGAAAAAGTTTAAGTTTGAAATAAATTATAAAAAGAATAAATGTTAAAAAAAAAGTTAAAATACAATTTAAAAAGCAAAATGTAAAAAAAAAAAAGTTTAAAAAGAAAAATGTAAAAATAAAAAAAAGTTTAAGTGTGAATTAAAAACTAAAAGGTTAAGTAAGAAAAAAAATAACTAAAAGTGAAAAAAAAATTTAAAAGTGAAAAAAAAATATATATATATTTATATAAAAAATATTTGAAAAAAGTTTAAGTGTGAAATAAATTATAAAACTAATAAATGTAAAATAAAAAGTTTACGTGTGAAATAGATTATAAAAAGTATAAATGTAAAAAAATAAATAAAAAGTTTAAGTGAAAAATATAATGTAAAGATAAAAAAGTTAAAAAACAGTAACTGTAAAATAAAAAAAAAGTTTGTATAAAATGAACTTTTAAAAGAAAAATGAAAAAAAAAAGTAAAAACAATATATAAAAAAAAAGTTTTAAGTGTAAAAATAAAATTAAAAAAAAAAAATTAAAAAAAAAAAAAGAAAGAAAAACGTAAAAAAAATTTAAAATTTAAAAAAAAAAATTACAAACGAAAAATATGAAAAAAAAAAAGAAACGTTAAAAGAAAATTGCTAAATGTAAAAAAGAAATGTGTTAAATGTAAAAGATTAACCATCATAAGTTTTTTACCCGAATCGACCCAAAGCCATATGGTGTTACGGAACGTACTAGCCCCATATAGGCACAGATGCCCGTGGTGAGTTCTGTGAATGGTCTACCCACTAATCAAACGACAAGTACCACAATTACATTAAATAATTAGCAACAAAAAAAGCAGGAAATACTACTATAGATATAAAAAATATTAACAAAGTATAGAAAATAGAACCAAAGGTAACTAATAAATCTGTATAGAATGAGTGTCTATAAATGTATAAGAGAAACCAATGTATATATTTCTACTAAAATGTTGACACATATACTAAATTTTTAACAAATTAAGTCAAATATTTGCGAAATAGAGAAAATAATACATACTTTTTAAAATTGTATCAAATAGTCTATGAATGGATAAAAAAAATATCATGACATGTATTAAAAAAAAATTAAAATAATGGACTTACGTGTAACACATTAAGTTAAGAAATTTATACTTATCAAAGAAAGTAACGTAAGTCATATAAAAAAAAAAACCTGTAGTTAAGTACAATTGTTAATTGAATATGCTACAAAATATTGTCAAATTACACCATTTTTAGTGATAGGACAAGCAAACTTGTTAAAATGTCATATAATTATCAAAAATATTATACAAAGTACGAATTTAAAAAAAAAAAGTAAATGCAAAAAGAAAAAAAAGTTTAAGTGTAAAATAAAATGTAAAAAAAAAATAAATGTAAAAAATAAAAAAAAAGTTTAATAAAAAAAAGTTAAAAAATAATAAAAAAAAAATTTAAGTGTAAAATACAATTTAAAAAAAAAATGTAAAAAGAAAAAAGTTTAATAAAAATTACATGTAAAAAGAAAAAAGTAAAAAAAAAAAATAAAAGAAAAAAAGTTAAAAAAGAAAAAAAAAAGTTAAAAAATAAATAAAAAGTTAAAAAAGAAAAAAAGTTAAAAAAGAAAAAAAAAAAGTTTAAAAAGAAAAAAAAAAGTTTAAAAAGAAAAAAAAAATTAAAAAAGAAAAAAAAATTAAAAAAGAAAAAAAAATTAAAAAAGAAAAAAAAAATTAAAAAAGAAAAAAAAATTAAAAAAAAGAAAAAAAAAGTAAAAAAAAAAAAAGTTAAAAAAGAAAAAAGAAAAAAAAAGTTTAAAAAAAATAGTTAAAGTGTAAAATACAATTTTAAAAAAAATGAAAACATAAAAAATTAAAAAAAAATGTAAGTGTAAAATTACATTTTAAAAGAAAATATGAAAATAGAAAAAAAAGTAAAAAGAAAATTGCTAAAAGTAAAAAAAAAATAAAGGTGTAAAATGTTAAATAAAAAGACCTTAAGTGTAAAAAATAGAAGAAAAAAGTTTAAGTGTAAAATATTACTCATCATAAGCTTTTTACTCGTATCCACCCAAAGTTATATGGCGTTACGGAGCGTACTAGCCCCATATAGGCGCAGATTCCTTGGTGAGTTCTGTGAATGGTCTACCCACTAATCAAACGATAAGTACAATAATTATATTAAAATATTAGCAAAAAAAAAAAAGCAGAAAATACTAATATAGATATAAAAAATATTATCAAAGTATAGAAAATAGAACCAAGAATAACTAATAAATCTGTATACAATGGGTGTCTATAAATGTATAAGAGAAACCCAATGTTTATATCTCTACTAAAATGTTGACACATATACTAAATGTTTAATAAATTAACTCATATATTTGCGAAATAGAAAAAAATGGTACATACTTTTTAAAATTGTATCAAATAGTCTATGAATGGATAAAAAAAAAATTGTATATATAATTTTTAATTGTATCTATAAATGGATAAAAAAAATCATGACATGTATTAAAATAATGGACTTACGCGTGACAGTTTAAGTTAAAAAATTTATATTTACCATAAGTTATTATAAAAAAAAAAAAAACTGTAATTAAGTATAATTGTTAATTGAATATGCTACAAAATATTGCCAAGTTATTCCATGGTAGTGATTTAACAACCAAACACTTTGTCTTTAAAGATTACGATAACGCAGTTTTAGAAACTAACATAGGGGCAAATGTGTATAATTATCATAAAATACTTCACATTACTGTTAAAATGTCATATAATTATCAAATATATTATACAAAGTAAGAAAAATATTACTTAATATGTTAAAATATTACCAATAGTACATGCCCAACAGATCAAAATGACCTTCAGCACCCTACGACACATGAAAACTTACGGAGATTAACAGCAATCTTGCCTCAAAAAATAAAACCAATAGTGTGCTGCTAAGGATAAAATGTCAAGTACACACCCAGTGTAGGAGATGTATACAAATAATATTGTTGAATTATTAACAAAGTGATTTCATTAATACTAAAATAAGGTCTTTGTTACAATAATATATATATATATGGAAATTAAGTTCTTATTAGTGAAATTTATGTAATATTTTTAGACTGCTTTGTTCAATTTATAATATGTAGGTAGAATTTTTACATAAAAAACCCCTTTGTGTTTATCAAAAATATTTCACAAATTAAGAAGAAGAATACCTAAGGAAGGTCTTTGCACATGATTATAGTACAAAACCATGTGGATTTACATCAATTTTACCAGGAACAAGGGGGTCAGTATACGGCTATGAGTCAAATAGTCAATTTTACAACCACATTCAGGCAATTAA